>OX424441.1:25264192-26703592 GCA_949152465.1 Cantharis flavilabris | reverse complement strand
GAATAGGAAATTTAAAAAATTTAAATTTTAAAAATTATTTCCATGAAACTTTATATTCCTGCGTAGAATTGGGTGGCGATATCTTGGATAACGTTCGTTATATAGCACAACCGACTGACGTGAATTGCAGTCATGAAAATTTGTGCATCCTGATTGAAATCTTGGTTCTTCGACCAAATATAATTATGGAAGCGGTTCAGAAATTATTCATTTAAAGTGGTTGAAGTGAGACATACGGTTTATTCAATAGATATTCTAGGATTTAATATACCTCAATTTATACCAAAAGAACTAGCAATTTATGACGGTGAAACTATAAAACATTATCTTTTTAAATCACCATGTCTGTTTAGTGAACTGAATGATAAATTCAAATTTCAAGTGCATTGGTTAGAAAACAATCATCACGGCATACCTTTCAATTCCGGTTCAACGGATTTAAAACACTTTAGTGAAATTGTAATTCAGAAAACCGAAAAAAGCCGACGTAGTATTTTGCAAAGGACATCAAAAATTTAACTGTCTTGAACCCATTTTGGGGAGAAAAATTTTTCAACAACTTGAAGATGAGGACCACTGGGAATGCACCTTTTATCCAGAAGTCCCTCTATGTAATAATAATCATAAATTTGAAATGTTATTTTGTTCGATAAACGATACCATAAAATTATACAATAGTATAATATGTTCAAAAAAATTAATGTAATTACCTCATCAAAGATTCAATAAAAATTTTAAGAAAATGTTTATTTATTTAAGATTTTAATTTACACAAACCTACAGTTACATCATTATAATATTCTTCAATAAAAAAGAAAAATAAATGGAATAAATGGAAATCAGAGGTTCTCAAATTATATTTGTCGAGAGGTATCTTAAAGTAATTATAAAAATTCAGGGCACCCCATTTTGAGAATCACTATAGTCTAATTAATAAATATAACGTTAATTCAAGTATTTTGAATATTTTAAATATGTATCTATTTATTTATCAATATTTAGTTTCTAAACAGAATATATTTAAAATAAAAAAAAAAAAAAGAAAGAAAAAAAAAAAAACGTTAGCAAGGTGTTTACATTATCATCAATAAGCTAAACAAAAAAAAAAAAATAAATGAAAGACTTGAATAATGTTATTATCATCCAAGAAGTATATGAAAGAGGTTCATTTGGGTAGTGAAGCTAAAATATTATAAATTTGATTATAAATTATTAAATTCATATTAGATAATATGAATTCTATATTGATATTATCAACCATTTTAAATGGTACATTCTATATATAGCTTTCCCCAAAAATGTTTTGTATGAATATGCCTGTTTGGAGTACGAAAATGATTTAAGCGAGGCTAATAATAATTGTTCATGGAAATTAATGGATGTGACGAAAAACGTCGATATTTGTACATTTACGATCGATTTTGAAACACATGACAGTTTTAATTACAAGTTGAAATTAATCGATAATTCAGCAAAAAGTATCGAAACGAAATGGGAAAAAGTTCAAATTAATTGTAAAATACCGCACGATGATAACATTCTCATCTGTCAAAGTGTCTTTGGAACAACTACAATGTTTATTTTAGGAATCTGTGTATATTATTATTATTTAAAGAAACTCAATATAATTAAAAAAACCTATGACATCGATTGTAACTAATACTTACATTACAATGAGATTTCCATTTGTATACAAGTATACTCAAAGAAATACAAAACTACTAATTTAATAAATATGTTTTATTTATTTAAAAAAAAAAAAAAATTAATTTTACATTGGATTAATAACACCTGTAAACGGATTACAATAAATTATATACAGAGCTGATTTCTATACTTAATACTCAACATAGGCTCTTCAGCTTGCTCGTTTTGTTTTGACATGGCAATAACGAATATCGGTTCTTATTTAAACATTGGAAAATTTAAAAACAGTTCAGTTTTCTCATATGGGACAGCATAATGCAATAGATTCATTACATCTCTGATAAACTTATTATAAAATACCTAAACAATTGATCAGAGACAATACTAATTTTATAATCTTGTTTAAACAAGATGGGTTAAATTTAAAAAATGTATACGAATATACGATGATCACGTGGGTAACAAATTTCATTCACTTTTCTAAAATGGTATGAAGTACACAAAAACGAAGAATTTAATATGCCAAGTTCTTTAATGGCTTTAGAGGTCTGTACCATAGCCTCTGCTTGTAACAAGATAATTTTCTGAAATCAAATTCAATAGGCAAAATTCTTCAAGGTGGTTATAGAAATATTGATAATCAGTCGGTAAGTGATACGCAGTGGCTGTTGTGGGAAGAACATACAAGAATAGTGTAAATAGCTCATTCAACCAAACAAACAGAAGTCAGATTGGGTGGTTTTAAGGCTGATGGCTACTGTGAAAGTACAATTCAGGTGTTTGAGTTTCACGGATGCTATTTTCACAGTAATCCTTTATATCACAAGTATGATAGAGACACCCCGCTACTCGATAATCTATCTGATACCCTAAATCTAAGGTACGAATCAACAATTACAAATACCTAAAGATTAAGGTTACTGGATTATGATGTGATTGAAATGCGAGAATGCGAATTTAAAGGTCAATTAAATCAAGATATAGTGAGGTATACAGAAAACTATCCTCTTATCAAGCTATTACCTCTGAATCCTCGAGATGCGTCTTATGGAGATAGAACAGGAAACACAAAGGCTCATTACAAGATAAAAGAAAGCAAAAAAAATTAAATATACAGACATTTGCGCACTTTATCCTTGGGTGTGTAAATACAGTAAATTTCCTATAGGCCACCACCGCGTATATGTGGCAGAAGAATGTCCAGAATTATCTAAGGATATTGACAGTATAATAAAATGTAAAATATTATCTCCTCAAGACCTGTATCGCCCTATGTTACCCAGCAAAATTAGCAATAAACTTATATTTTCATTACGTAGAGTGTGCGCAGAGATACAAAATAATAACGCGTGCAAAGAGAGTGTTGGAGATAGGTTTCTAGGAGGTACTCGGGTTATCGACGAGGTGTTAAAAGTTATAGAAAACGGTTACACAATGTTAGAAGTACATGAAATTTGGTGTTAAAATGTGGAAAATACGATAAGAATAACCGAACTGGTGATTTCTTTACTTCAATAATGAAAAAGTTTATAAAAAATAAAACAACAGGCTAACCTGAAAACAAAGAGCTATATGTTGAACATTTTTTTAAGCACGAAGGCATTCAGTTAGAATTTGAAGAAATCATAGAAAATTCAGGATTACGAGCACTGACGAAATCAATGCTACACTCATTTTGAGGGTAAACTGGGATAAAGGCAAAATCAACCTAAAACAAAAAATCATAAACAGTCCATCAGAATTTATTAATATAATGACAGATCCTACTTACATAGTGAACATTATTTTACCCATTAACGATAATACATTTGTAGTTAATTGTGAACATAGCGAAGAAACCTACGAGTTACATATTATTATCAACAGTAAACGTTTGCCTGGCCGCCTACACGACATGCAACACAAGCCAGGTTAAAATTGTATTCCAACATAGAGATGCTGGGCGACCGACAGGGTTTTATATTATGTATAAGAATATTACATTTTATCAAATAAAAGTATGCAAAATTTGGAGCTATGATATTGAGACATGTTGTGGGAGCTGTTCGATCTTTAAGGTGCTTTACCAAATTTACAGAACATCAATCATTCAAGGCGAACTTCAGTATTAAGACACATTGTGCGCTTCTTTAAAACAGTTTTTACAAAACGTTTTATTACAAGCTTCGCAAATCCATATATACTTGGCGGTTTTTCTATTAGCCTCCGATTTACCATAAAGAGCAGCCTCCTTCTGGTAACACATGAAACAACGTCTTTTAACAGACCCCCTTATCAGATGATGCTTTTCAGCCTCTTTAACACCACCTTTACCGTTAACACTACCGAGGTCTTTGCTATCACTAGCGGTGTCTTTGCTATCACTACCGGTGTCTTTACTATCTTCATCATGAGAGATGCAAGTCTCACTTTCTTGCTTATTTATATATTCTTTTTCTACATCAGGTATAATGTAGGTATGTGTTTCTAAATTTTCTTGATTATTTTCAAATATAGGCGATTTCAATATTCTTTTATATATCCTTTTTACATTAGGTATGCTGTAGGTGAATGTATTTTCTTGTTTATTTTTAATCATAGGTGATTTGATTATTCTTTTATATACCTCTTTCACATTAGGGTTAATGTAGGGGTACGCATTTTTATGTTTATATTCAAATACAGAAGGCCTTTTTCTTCTTCTTCTTCTTCTTCTTCCATATATCTGTTCTATTGTAGAATTATCAGTATCTTGAATACAGTATTTGGTAGTGTAAGAACTTAGAAAGTGATACTTTTGATTGTCACCTATTACAATACCCATGATAAATACAGAGGATCTTATCAGAGAATGGTATATTTTATAACATGACCCTCTATATAAACTCGCACTATTATACCCTAACCGACCCTAGCACACAATTTAACAGGTCTGTTCTCTGTGTAAATAAAAAAAACATGTAAATAAAGAACAATCATTTCACTATTTTAAGTACATACTTAATATCTTAAGAATTAACAGTTAAGGTTAAATTTTACATATGCTTAACATGGGAGTACATACAACTTCCAAGTCACGAGGTGTTTTGTTGACGGTACGTGTACTCTGATATAGTCTTAGTAACAGCGGCACCACAGGTGCGGCATCCCAGTCGAGGGGGATTGACTTCAGGCATACAATCCAACAGTTATGCCCTAAATATGAACAGGGCTGTTCATAGTTACCCTAACATGCCCTAAATATGAACAGGGCTGTTCATAGTTACCCTAACATGCCCTAAATATGAACAGCCCTGTTCATATTTAGGGCATGTTAGGGTAACTATGAACAGACCTGTTCATATTTAGGGCATGTTAGGGTAACTATGAACAGACCTGTTCATATTTAGGGCATGTTAGGGTAACTATGAACAGACCTGTTCATATTTAGGGCATGTTAGGGTAACTATGAACAGACCTGTTCATATTTAGGGCATGTTAGGGTAACTATGAACAGACCTGTTCATATTTAGGGCATGTTAGGGTAACTATGAACAGACCTGTTCATATTTAGGGCATGTTAGGGTAACTATGAACAGACCTGTACATATTTAGGGCATGTTAGGGTAACTATGAACAGACCTGTTCATATTTAGGGCATGTTAGGGTAACTATGAACAGACCTGTTCATATTTAGGGCATGTTAGGGTAACTATGAACAGACCTGTTCATATTTAGGGCATGTTAGGGTAACTATGAACAGACCTGTACATATTTAGGGCATGTTAGGGTAACTATGAACAGCCCTGTTCATATTTAGGGCATGTTAGGGTAACTATGAACAGCCCTGTTCATATTTAGGGCATGTTAGGGTAACTATGAACAGCCCTGTTCATATTTAGGGCATGTTAGGGTAACTATGAACAGACCTGTTCATATTTAGGGCATGTTAGGGTAACTATGAACAGACCTGTACATATTTAGGGCATGTTAGGGTAACTATGAACAGCCCTGTTCATATTTAGGGCATGTTAGGGTAACTATGAACAGCCCTGTTCATATTTAGGGCATGTTAGGGTAACTATGAACAGACCTGTTCATATTTAGGGCATGTTAGGGTAACTATGAACAGACCTGTTCATATTTAGGGCATGTTAGGGTAACTATGAACAGACCTGTTCATATTTAGGGCATGTTAGGGTAACTATGAACAGACCTGTACATATTTAGGGCATGTTAGGGTAACTATGAACAGACCTGTTCATATTTAGGGCATGTTAGGGTAACTATGAACAGACCTGTTCATATTTAGGGCATGTTAGGGTAACTATGAACAGACCTGTTCATATTTAGGGCATGTTAGGGTAACTATGAACAGACCTGTACATATTTAGGGCATGTTAGGGTAACTATGAACAGCCCTGTTCATATTTAGGGCATGTTAGGGTAACTATGAACAGCCCTGTTCATATTTAGGGCATGTTAGGGTAACTATGAACAGCCCTGTTCATATTTAGGGCATGTTAGGGTAACTATGAACAGACCTGTTCATATTTAGGGCATGTTAGGGTAACTATGAACAGACCTGTACATATTTAGGGCATGTTAGGGTAACTATGAACAGCCCTGTTCATATTTAGGGCATGTTAGGGTAACTATGAACAGCCCTGTTCATATTTAGGGCATGTTAGGGTAACTATGAACAGCCCTGTTCATATTTAGGGCATGTTAGGGTAACTATGAACAGCCCTGTTCATATTTAGGGCATGTTAGGGTAACTATGAACAGCCCTGTTCATATTTAGGGCATGTTAGGGTAACTATGAACAGACCTGTTCATATTTAGGGCATGTTAGGGTAACTATGAACAGACCTGTTCATATTTAGGGCATGTTAGGGTAACTATGAACAGACCTGTTCATATTTAGGGCATGTTAGGGTAACTATGAACAGACCTGTTCATATTTAGGGCATGTTAGGGTAACTATGAACAGACCTGTTCATATTTAGGGCATGTTAGGGTAACTATGAACAGACCTGTTCATATTTAGGGCATGTTAGGGTAACTATGAACAGACCTGTACATATTTAGGGCATGTTAGGGTAACTATGAACAGACCTGTTCATATTTAGGGCATGTTAGGGTAACTATGAACAGACCTGTTCATATTTAGGGCATGTTAGGGTAACTATGAACAGACCTGTTCATATTTAGGGCATGTTAGGGTAACTATGAACAGACCTGTACATATTTAGGGCATGTTAGGGTAACTATGAACAGCCCTGTTCATATTTAGGGCATGTTAGGGTAACTATGAACAGCCCTGTTCATATTTAGGGCATGTTAGGGTAACTATGAACAGCCCTGTTCATATTTAGGGCATGTTAGGGTAACTATGAACAGACCTGTACATATTTAGGGCATGTTAGGGTAACTATGAACAGACCTGTTCATATTTAGGGCATGTTAGGGTAACTATGAACAGACCTGTTCATATTTAGGGCATGTTAGGGTAACTATGAACAGACCTGTACATATTTAGGGCATGTTAGGGTAACTATGAACAGCCCTGTTCATATTTAGGGCATGTTAGGGTAACTATGAACAGCCCTGTTCATATTTAGGGCATGTTAGGGTAACTATGAACAGCCCTGTTCATATTTAGGGCATGTTAGGGTAACTATGAACAGACCTGTTCATATTTAGGGCATGTTAGGGTAACTATGAACAGACCTGTACATATTTAGGGCATGTTAGGGTAACTATGAACAGCCCTGTTCATATTTAGGGCATGTTAGGGTAACTATGAACAGCCCTGTTCATATTTAGGGCATGTTAGGGTAACTATGAACAGCCCTGTTCATATTTAGGGCATGTTAGGGTAACTATGAACAGCCCTGTTCATATTTAGGGCATGTTAGGGTAACTATGAACAGCCCTGTTCATATTTAGGGCATGTTAGGGTAACTATGAACAGCCCTGTTCATATTTAGGGCATGTTAGGGTAACTATGAACAGCCCTGTTCATATTTAGGGCATAACTGTTGGATTGTATGCCTGAAGTCAATCCCCCTCGACTGGGATGCCGCACCTGTGGTGCCGCTGTTACTAAGACTATATCAGAGTACACGTACCGTCAACAAAACACCTCGTGACTTGGAAGTTGTATGTACTCCCATGTTAAGCATATGTAAAATTTAACCTTAACTGTTAATTCTTAAGATATTAAGTATGTACTTAAAATAGTGAAATGATTGTTCTTTATTTACATGTTTTTTTTATTTACACAGAGAACAGACCTGTTAAATTGTGTGCTAGGGTCGGTTAGGGTATAATAGTGCGAGTTTATATAGAGGGTCATGTTATAAAATATACCATTCTCTGATAAGATCCTCTGTATTTATCATGGGTATTGTAATAGGTGACAATCAAAAGTATCACTTTCTAAGTTCTTACACTACCAAATACTGTATTCAAGATACTGATAATTCTACAATAGAACAGATATATGGAAGAAGAAGAAGAAGAAGAAGAAAAAGGCCTTCTGTATTTGAATATAAACATAAAAATGCGTACCCCTACATTAACCCTAATGTGAAAGAGGTATATAAAAGAATAATCAAATCACCTATGATTAAAAATAAACAAGAAAATACATTCACCTACAGCATACCTAATGTAAAAAGGATATATAAAAGAATATTGAAATCGCCTATATTTGAAAATAATCAAGAAAATTTAGAAACACATACCTACATTATACCTGATGTAGAAAAAGAATATATAAATAAGCAAGAAAGTGAGACTTGCATCTCTCATGATGAAGATAGTAAAGACACCGGTAGTGATAGCAAAGACACCGCTAGTGATAGCAAAGACCTCGGTAGTGTTAACGGTAAAGGTGGTGTTAAAGAGGCTGAAAAGCATCATCTGATAAGGGGGTCTGTTAAAAGACGTTGTTTCATGTGTTACCAGAAGGAGGCTGCTCTTTATGGTAAATCGGAGGCTAATAGAAAAACCGCCAAGTATATATGGATTTGCGAAGCTTGTAATAAAACGTTTTGTAAAAACTGTTTTAAAGAAGCGCACAATGTGTCTTAATACTGAAGTTCGCCTTGAATGATTGATGTTCTGTAAATTTGGTAAAGCACCTTAAAGATCGAACAGCTCCCACAACATGTCTCAATATCATAGCTCCAAATTTTGCATACTTTTATTTGATAAAATGTAATATTCTTATACATAATATAAAACCCTGTCGGTCGCCCAGCATCTCTATGTTGGAATACAATTTTAACCTGGCTTGTGTTGCATGTCGTGTAGGCGGCCAGGCAAACGTTTACTGTTGATAATAATATGTAACTCGTAGGTTTCTTCGCTATGTTCACAATTAACTACAAATGTATTATCGTTAATGGGTAAAATAATGTTCACTATGTAAGTAGGATCTGTCATTATATTAATAAATTCTGATGGACTGTTTATGATTTTTTGTTTTAGGTTGATTTTGCCTTTATCCCAGTTTACCCTCAAAATGAGTGTAGCATTGATTTCGTCAGTGCTCGTAATCCTGAATTTTCTATGATTTCTTCAAATTCTAACTGAATGCCTTCGTGCTTAAAAAAATGTTCAACATATAGCTCTTTGTTTTCAGGTTAGCCTGTTGTTTTATTTTTTATAAACTTTTTCATTATTGAAGTAAAGAAATCACCAGTTCGGTTATTCTTATCGTATTTTCCACATTTTAACACCAAATTTCATGTACTTCTAACATTGTGTAACCGTTTTCTATAACTTTTAACACCTCGTCGATAACCCGAGTACCTCCTAGAAACCTATCTCCAACACTCTCTTTGCACGCGTTATTATTTTGTA
The DNA here is from genome assembly GCA_949152465.1 of Cantharis flavilabris. Lineage (NCBI taxonomy): Eukaryota > Metazoa > Arthropoda > Insecta > Coleoptera > Cantharidae > Cantharis > Cantharis flavilabris. The sequence goes on along the minus strand of OX424441.1, from coordinate 26,694,112 downwards.
TCTCTGCGCACACTCTACGTAATGAAAATATAAGTTTATTGCTAATTTTGCTGGGTAACATAGGGCGATACAGGTCTTGAGGAGATAATATTTTACATTTTATTATACTGTCAATATCCTTAGATAATTCTGGACATTCTTCTGCCACATATACGCGGTGGTGGCCTATAGGAAATTTACTGTATTTACACACCCAAGGATAAAGTGCGCAAATGTCTGTATATTTAATTTTTTTTGCTTTCTTTTATCTTGTAATGAGCCTTTGTGTTTCCTGTTCTATCTCCATAAGACGCATCTCGAGGATTCAGAGGTAATAGCTTGATAAGAGGATAGTTTTCTGTATACCTCACTATATCTTGATTTAATTGACCTTTAAATTCGCATTCTCGCATTTCAATCACATCATAATCCAGTAACCTTAATCTTTAGGTATTTGTAATTGTTGATTCGTACCTTAGATTTAGGGTATCAGATAGATTATCGAGTAGCGGGGTGTCTCTATCATACTTGTGATATAAAGGATTACTGTGAAAATAGCATCCGTGAAACTCAAACACCTGAATTGTACTTTCACAGTAGCCATCAGCCTTAAAACCACCCAATCTGACTTCTGTTTGTTTGGTTGAATGAGCTATTTACACTATTCTTGTATGTTCTTCCCACAACAGCCACTGCGTATCACTTACCGACTGATTATCAATATTTCTATAACCACCTTGAAGAATTTTGCCTATTGAATTTGATTTCAGAAAATTATCTTGTTACAAGCAGAGGCTATGGTACAGACCTCTAAAGCCATTAAAGAACTTGGCATATTAAATTCTTCGTTTTTGTGTACTTCATACCATTTTAGAAAAGTGAATGAAATTTGTTACCCACGTGATCATCGTATATTCGTATACATTTTTTAAATTTAACCCATCTTGTTTAAACAAGATTATAAAATTAGTATTGTCTCTGATCAATTGTTTAGGTATTTTATAATAAGTTTATCAGAGATGTAATGAATCTATTGCATTATGCTGTCCCATATGAGAAAACTGAACTGTTTTTAAATTTTCCAATGTTTAAATAAGAACCGATATTCGTTATTGCCATGTCAAAACAAAACGAGCAAGCTGAAGAGCCTATGTTGAGTATTAAGTATAGAAATCAGCTCTGTATATAATTTATTGTAATCCGTTTACAGGTGTTATTAATCCAATGTAAAATTAATTTTTTTTTTTTTTTAAATAAATAAAACATATTTATTAAATTAGTAGTTTTGTATTTCTTTGAGTATACTTGTATACAAATGGAAATCTCATTGTAATGTAAGTATTAGTTACAATCGATGTCATAGGTTTTTTTAATTATATTGAGTTTCTTTAAATAATAATAATATACACAGATTCCTAAAATAAACATTGTAGTTGTTCCAAAGACACTTTGACAGATGAGAATGTTATCATCGTGCGGTATTTTACAATTAATTTGAACTTTTTCCCATTTCGTTTCGATACTTTTTGCTGAATTATCGATTAATTTCAACTTGTAATTAAAACTGTCATGTGTTTCAAAATCGATCGTAAATGTACAAATATCGACGTTTTTCGTCACATCCATTAATTTCCATGAACAATTATTATTAGCCTCGCTTAAATCATTTTCGTACTCCAAACAGGCATATTCATACAAAACATTTTTGGGGAAAGCTATATATAGAATGTACCATTTAAAATGGTTGATAATATCAATATAGAATTCATATTATCTAATATGAATTTAATAATTTATAATCAAATTTATAATATTTTAGCTTCACTACCCAAATGAACCTCTTTCATATACTTCTTGGATGATAATAACATTATTCAAGTCTTTCATTTATTTTTTTTTTTTTGTTTAGCTTATTGATGATAATGTAAACACCTTGCTAACGTTTTTTTTTTTTTCTTTCTTTTTTTTTTTTTTATTTTAAATATATTCTGTTTAGAAACTAAATATTGATAAATAAATAGATACATATTTAAAATATTCAAAATACTTGAATTAACGTTATATTTATTAATTAGACTATAGTGATTCTCAAAATGGGGTGCCCTGAATTTTTATAATTACTTTAAGATACCTCTCGACAAATATAATTTGAGAACCTCTGATTTCCATTTATTCCATTTATTTTTCTTTTTTATTGAAGAATATTATAATGATGTAACTGTAGGTTTGTGTAAATTAAAATCTTAAATAAATAAACATTTTCTTAAAATTTTTATTGAATCTTTGATGAGGTAATTACATTAATTTTTTTGAACATATTATACTATTGTATAATTTTATGGTATCGTTTATCGAACAAAATAACATTTCAAATTTATGATTATTATTACATAGAGGGACTTCTGGATAAAAGGTGCATTCCCAGTGGTCCTCATCTTCAAGTTGTTGAAAAATTTTTCTCCCCAAAATGGGTTCAAGACAGTTAAATTTTTGATGTCCTTTGCAAAATACTACGTCGGCTTTTTTCGGTTTTCTGAATTACAATTTCACTAAAGTGTTTTAAATCCGTTGAACCGGAATTGAAAGGTATGCCGTGATGATTGTTTTCTAACCAATGCACTTGAAATTTGAATTTATCATTCAGTTCACTAAACAGACATGGTGATTTAAAAAGATAATGTTTTATAGTTTCACCGTCATAAATTGCTAGTTCTTTTGGTATAAATTGAGGTATATTAAATCCTAGAATATCTATTGAATAAACCGTATGTCTCACTTCAACCACTTTAAATGAATAATTTCTGAACCGCTTCCATAATTATATTTGGTCGAAGAACCAAGATTTCAATCAGGATGCACAAATTTTCATGACTGCAATTCACGTCAGTCGGTTGTGCTATATAACGAACGTTATCCAAGATATCGCCACCCAATTCTACGCAGGAATATAAAGTTTCATGGAAATAATTTTTAAAATTTAAATTTTTTAAATTTCCTATTCGAACTTGAATGATTTCATCAATTTGAAATATTCCTTTTACACTTTCTTCCCCCAAGTAAATATAACGCTCATCCTTTGAAATTTTGATTAACAAATCTTCATTAATCTTTGCCGGTTCCACAATTAGTCCTGTTATATACTGGGATATGAATTCGAACTGAGGATCACTACGACTAAAGTAATTTTCAATATGGCACTTGTTGCTAATGATAACATTCCATTCAAATTCGGTTAGAAATATTTCTATTCCTTTTGAACTCGATAATATTAATCCTGCATTAAATTCGTATGGATCCAAAACCTAATCCAACATTCTTGCTTTTAGATTTATTTAAATAATATGCTGTTTGGTATAACAATTCTTTGGGTTTTGCACTATGCTGCTGATCCAATTCATCAACTTTTATATTTTTACAATTCACTGATTTGTTTTCACTTTCAACTGCTTTACGCTTGTTATTTAAAGACATTTTGATTTCTTGACTTGACGCGCTCGAATATTATATTACCCCAAAAACTATATATTTATAATAATTTTAAATTGGAGGGGGGGTGGTTAAATTTTTTATTCTTTAAAATTTATAGTATTTACTTTGTAGTCCCTAACAAATTTTATACTACTAGGTAATTGTTTGTTTATTTAATTATGTAATTATGTTACTCATCGATATCAAATCTACTTAAATAAATTTTTTCTAAAATTATAATATTTACCTTGCGGGCCCCTAAAATTTACTACATAATTGTTTATTTAATGAATCAACTGCTTGTTTGTTTATTTAATGATGTGATTAGTTACTCATCGATATTAAATCTAATTAAATAAAATTTTTCAAAAATTATCTGGGTTTCGGAGGAACACGCGCATGCATGACTTATTTGTCATATAAAATACACCCCGTGGCCAAAAGGGCCTAGGCCTCACCCCATTGCCAAAAGGGCCTAAACCAAACCCCATTGCCAAAAGGGCCTAAACCAAACCCCATTGCCAAAAAGACCTAAACCACAGCCCGCTGCCAAAAGGGCCTAAGCCAAACTCCATTGCCAAAAGGGCCTAAACCACATCCCGCTGCCAAAAGGGCCTAAGCCATGCTCCCTGCCAAAAGGGCCTAAACCACACCCCGCTGCCAAAAGGGCCTAAGCCATGCCCCCTGCCAAAAGGGCGTAAACCACACCCCTCTGCCAAAAAGACCTAAGCCATCCCCCCTGCCAAAAGGGCTTAAACCACATCCCGCTGCCAAAAAGGCCTAAGCCATGCTCCCTGCCAAAAGGGCCTAAACCACACCCCGTTGCCAAAAGGGCCTAAACCACACCCATTGCCAAAAAGGCCTAAGCGTCTCCCTGTGAACAATAGGAACCTACCTTCAGCAAACCGGAAGTAATTGTCTTCGAAATGCTTAAACAATTGATTGGAAACAATGCCTATTGTTATAGAATAGGATGTCAAACCAACCCCCCATTGTTCTATACGTTGTGACGTCATTAAAATCAACATTAAATGTTGGTGAAATACTTAAAACAATGCTGTGACGTCAGAGACCGGAAGTAAGTGCAGTTAAAATCTTCCCATGTTAATTCCCATAAGAAATTGATGTAGAACTCTCATAGTTAATCTACTCACATTAATTTTTTACGATTGTTGAAAAAAACAGAAGGTTAACCCCTTTCGTGTTTTTTGACCCCAAAAAATGAAAGTTTGAATTTAGCTTATATTTTTGCATTTTCTTATGCAATTTGACGAGAAAATTCGAATGGCGCAGTCAGATTTCCCGTAGGTATGATATTTTAGATTTTATTTGGCTTTAAACTTAACACATTCGGGGTGAATTTGCCCGAATCTTATTTCTCAATTTTCAACGGTTTTCATTGATTGCGCGAGGTTCTGACGGATGTTTCGAGCACCAGACATCCAAATACGTCGATTTTGATGAAAAAAAGACCGCATTAATTTTTTACGATTTTTGAAAAAAACAGAAGGTTAACCCCTTTGGTGTTTTTTGACCCCAAAAAATGAAAGTTTGAATTTAGCTTATATTTTTGCATTTTCTTATGCAATTTGACGAGAAAATTCGAATGGCGCAGTCAGATTTCCCGTAAGTATGATATTTTAGATTTTATTTGGCTTTAAACTTAACACATTCGGGGTGAATTTGCCCGAATCTTATTTCTCAATTTTCAACGGTTTTCATTGATTGCGCGAGGTTCTGACGGCTGTTTCGAGCACCAGGCATCCAAATACGTCGATTTTGATGAAAAAAAGACCACATTAATTTTTTACGATTTTTGAAAAAAACAGAAGGTTAACCCCTTTGGTGTTTTTTGACCCCAAAAAATGAAAGTTTGAATTTAGCTTATATTTTTGCATTTTCTTATGCAATTTGACGAGAAAATTCGAATGGCGCAGTCAGATTTCCCGTAAGTATGATATTTTAGATTTTATTTGGCTTTAAACTTAACACATTCGGGGTGAATTTGCCCGAATCTTATTTCTCAATTTTCAACGGTTTTCATTGATTGCGCGAGGTTCTGACGGCTGTTTCGAGCACCAGGCATCCAAATACGTCGATTTTGATGAAAAAAAGACCACATTAATTTTTTACGATTTTTGAAAAAAACAGAAGGTTAACCCCTTTGGTGTTTTTTGACCCCAAAAAATGAAAGTTTGAATTTAGCTTATATTTTTGCATTTTCTTATGCAATTTGACGAGAAAATTCGAATGGCGCAGTCAGATTTCCCGTAAGTATGATATTTTAGATTTTATTTGGCTTTAAACTTAACACATTCGGGGTGAATTTGCCCGAATCTTATTTCTCAATTTTCAACGGTTTTCATTGATTGCGCGAGGTTCTGACGGCTGTTTCGAGCACCAGGCATCCAAATACGTCGATTTAGATGAAAAAAAGACCACATTAATTTTTTACGATTTTTGAAAAAAACAGAAGGTTAACCCCTTTGGTGTTTTTTGACCCCAAAAAATGAAAGTTTGAATTTAGCTTATATTTTTGCATTTTCTTATGCAATTTGACGAGAAAATTCGGAAGGCGCAGTCAGACTTCCCGTAAGTATGATATTTTAGATTTTATTTGGCTTTAAACTTAACACATTCGGGGTGAATTTGCCCGAATCTTATTTCTCAATTTTCAACGGTTTTCATTGATTGCGCGAGGTTCTGACGGCTGTTTCGAGCACCAGGCATCCAAATACGTCGATTTAGATGAAAAAAAGACCACATTAATTTTTTACGATTTTTGAAAAAAACAGAAGGTTAACCCCTTTGGTGTTTTTTGACCCCAAAAAATGAAAGTTTGAATTTAGCTTATATTTTTGCATTTTCTTATGCAATTTGACGAGAAAATTCGAATGGCGCAGTCAGATTTCCCGTAAGTATGATATTTTAGATTTTATTTGGCTTTAAACTTAACACATTCGGGGTGAATTTGCCCGAATCTTATTTCTCAATTTTCAACGGTTTTCATTGATTGATCGAGGTTCTGACGGCTGTTTCGAGCACCAGGCATCCAAATACGTCGATTTAGATGAAAAAAAGACCACATTAATTTTTTACGATTTTTGAAAAAAACAGAAGGTTAACCCCTTTGGTGTTTTTTGACCCCAAAAAATGAAAGTTTGAATTTAGCTTATATTTTTGCATTTTCTTATGCAATTTGACGAGAAAATTCGAATGGCGCAGTCAGATTTCCCGTAAGTATGATATTTTAGATTTTATTTGGCTTTAAACTTAACACATTCGGGGTGAATTTGCCCGAATCTTATTTCTCAATTTTCAACGGTTTTCATTGATTGCGCGAGGTTCTGACGGCTGTTTCGAGCACCAGGCATCCAAATACGTCGATTTAGATGAAAAAAAGACCACATTAATTTTTTACGATTTTTGAAAAAAACAGAAGGTTAACCCCTTTGGTGTTTTTTGACCCCAAAAAATGAAAGTTTGAATTTAGCTTATATTTTTGCATTTTCTTATGCAATTTGACGAGAAAATTCGGAAGGCGCAGTCAGACTTCCCGTAAGTATGATATTTTAGATTTTATTTGGCTTTAAACTTAACACATTCGGGGTGAATTTGCCCGAATCTTATTTCTCAATTTTCAACGGTTTTCATTGATTGCGCGAGGTTCTGACGGCTGTTTCGAGCACCAGGCATCCAAATACGTCGATTTAGATGAAAAAAAGACCACATTAATTTTTTACGATTTTTGAAAAAAACAGAAGGTTAACCCCTTTGGTGTTTTTTGACCCCAAAAAATGAAAGTTTGAATTTAGCTTATATTTTTGCATTTTCTTATGCAATTTGACGAGAAAATTCGAATGGCGCAGTCAGATTTCCCGTAAGTATGATATTTTAGATTTTATTTGGCTTTAAACTTAACACATTCGGGGTGAATTTGCCCGAATCTTATTTCTCAATTTTCAACGGTTTTCATTGATTGATCGAGGTTCTGACGGCTGTTTCGAGCACCAGGCATCCAAATACGTCGATTTAGATGAAAAAAAGACCACATTAATTTTTTACGATTTTTGAAAAAAAACAGAAGGTTAACCCCTTTGGTGTTTTTTGACCCCAAAAAATGAAAGTTTGAATTTAGCTTATATTTTTGCATTTTCTTATGCAATTTGACGAGAAAATTCGAATGGCGCAGTCAGATTTCCCGTAAGTATGATATTTTAGATTTTATTTGCCTTTAAACTTAACACATTCGGGGTGAATTTGCCCGAATCTTATTTCTCAATTTTCAACGGTTTTCATTGATTGCGCGAGGTTCTGACGGCTGTTTCGAGCACCAGGCATCCAAATACGTCGATTTAGATGAAAAAAAGACCACATTAATTTTTTACGATTTTTGAAAAAAACAGAAGGTTAACCCCTTTGGTGTTTTTTGACCCCAAAAAATGAAAGTTTGAATTTAGCTTATATTTTTGCATTTTCTTATGCAATTTGACGAGAAAATTCGAATGGCGCAGTCAGATTTCCCGTAAGTATGATATTTTAGATTTTATTTGGCTTTAAACTTAACACATTCGGGGTGAATTTGCCCGAATCTTATTTCTCAATTTTCAACGGGTTTCATTGATTGCGCGAGGTTCTGACGGCTGTTTCGAGCACCAGGCATCCAAATACGTCGATTTAGATGAAAAAAAGACCACATTAATTTTTTACGATTTTTGAAAAAAACAGAAGGTTAACCCCTTTGGTGTTTTTTGACCCCAAAAAATGAAAGTTTGAATTTAGCTTATATTTTTGCATTTTCTTATGCAATTTGACGAGAAAATTCGAATGGCGCAGTCAGATTTCCCGTAAGTATGATATTTTAGATTTTATTTGGCTTTAAACTTAACACATTCGGGGTGAATTTGACCGAATCTTATTTCTCAATTTTCAACGGTTTTCATTGATTGCGCGAGGTTCTGACGGCTGTTTCGAGCACCAGGCATCCAAATACGTCGATTTAGATGAAAAAAAGACCACATTAATTTTTTACGATTTTTGAAAAAAACAGAAGGTTAACCCCTTTGGTGTTTTTTGACCCCAAAAAATGAAAGTTTGAATTTAGCTTATATTTTTGCATTTTCTTATGCAATTTGACGAGAAAATTCGAATAGCGCAGTCAGATTTCCCGTAAGTATGATATTTTAGATTTTATTTGCCTTTAAACTTAACACATTCGGGGTGAATTTGCCCGAATCTTATTTCTCAATTTTCAACGGGTTTCATTGATTGCGCGAGGTTCTGACGGCTGTTTCGAGCACCAGGCATCCAAATACGTCGATTTTGATGAAAAAAAGACCACATTAATTTTTTACGATTTTTGAAAAAAACAGAAGGTTAACCCCTTTGGTGTTTTTTGACCCCAAAAAATGAAAGTTTGAATTTAGCTTATATTTTTGCATTTTCTTATGCAATTTGACGAGAAAATTCGAATGGCCCAGTCAGATTTCCCGTAAGTATGACATTTTAGATTTTATTTGCCTTTAAACTTAACACATTCGGGGTGAATTTGCCCGAATCTTATTTCTCAATTTTCAACGGGTTTCATTGATTGCGCGAGGTTCTGACGGCTGTTTCGAGCACCAGGCATCCAAATACGTCGATTTTGATGAAAAAAAGACCACATTAATTTTTTACGATTTTTGAAAAAAACAGAAGGTTAACCCCTTTGGTGTTTTTTGACCCCAAAAAATGAAAGTTTGAATTTAGCTTATATTTTTGCATTTTCTTATGCAATTTGACGAGAAAATTCGAATGGCCCAGTCAGATTTCCCGTAAGTATGACATTTTAGATTTTATTTGCCTTTAAACTTAACACATTCGGGGTGAATTTGCCCGAATCTTATTTCTCAATTTTCAACGGTTTTCATTGATTGATCGAGGTTCTGACGGCTGTTTCGAGCACCAGGCATCCAAATACGTCGATTTAGATGAAAAAAAGACCACATTAATTTTTTACGATTTTTGAAAAAAACAGAAGGTTAACCCCTTTGGTGTTTTTTGACCCCAAAAAATGAAAGTTTGAATTTAGCTTATATTTTTGCATTTTCTTATGCAATTTGACGAGAAAATTCGAATGGCGCAGTCAGATTTCCCGTAAGTATGATATTTTAGATTTTATTTGCCTTTAAACTTAACACATTCGGGGTGAATTTGCCCGAATCTTATTTCTCAATTTTCAACGGTTTTCATTGATTGCGCGAGGTTCTGACGGCTGTTTCGAGCACCAGGCATCCAAATACGTCGATTTAGATGAAAAAAAGACCACATTAATTTTTTACGATTTTTGAAAAAAACAGAAGGTTAACCCCTTTGGTGTTTTTTGACCCCAAAAAATGAAAGTTTGAATTTAGCTTATATTTTTGCATTTTCTTATGCAATTTGACGAGAAAATTCGAATGGCGCAGTCAGATTTCCCGTAAGTATGATATTTTAGATTTTATTTGGCTTTAAACTTAACACATTCGGGGTGAATTTGCCCGAATCTTATTTCTCAATTTTCAACGGTTTTCATTGATTGCGCGAGGTTCTGACGGCTGTTTCGAACACCAGGCATCCAAATACGTCGATTTAGATGAAAAAAAGACCACATTAATTTTTTACGATTTTTGAAAAAAACAGAAGGTTAACCCCTTTGGTGTTTTTTGACCCCAAAAAATGAAAGTTTGAATTTAGCTTATATTTTTGCATTTTCTTATGCAATTTGACGAGAAAATTCGAATGGCGCAGTCAGATTTCCCGTAAGTATGATATTTTAGATTTTATTTGGCTTTAAACTTAACACATTCGGGGTGAATTTGACCGAATCTTATTTCTCAATTTTCAACGGTTTTCATTGATTGCGCGAGGTTCTGACGGCTGTTTCGAGCACCAGGCATCCAAATACGTCGATTTAGATGAAAAAAAGACCACATTAATTTTTTACGATTTTTGAAAAAAACAGAAGGTTAACCCCTTTGGTGTTTTTTGACCCCAAAAAATGAAAGTTTGAATTTAGCTTATATTTTTGCATTTTCTTATGCAATTTGACGAGAAAATTCGAATGGCGCAGTCAGATTTCCCGTAAGTATGATATTTTAGATTTTATTTGCCTTTAAACTTAACACATTCGGGGTGAATTTGCCCGAATCTTATTTCTCAATTTTCAACGGGTTTCATTGATTGCGCGAGGTTCTGACGGCTGTTTCGAGCACCAGGCATCCAAATACGTCGATTTTGATGAAAAAAAGACCACATTAATTTTTTACGATTTTTGAAAAAAACAGAAGGTTAACCCCTTTGGTGTTTTTTGACCCCAAAAAATGAAAGTTTGAATTTAGCTTATATTTTTGCATTTTCTTATGCAATTTGACGAGAAAATTCGAATGGCGCAGTCAGATTTCCCGTAAGTATGATATTTTAGATTTTATTTGGCTTTAAACTTAACACATTCGGGGTGAATTTGCCCGAATCTTATTTCTCAATTTTCAACGGTTTTCATTGATTGCGCGAGGTTCTGACGGCTGTTTCGAGCACCAGGCATCCAAATACGTCGATTTAGATGAAAAAAAGACCACATTAATTTTTTACGATTTTTGAAAAAAACAGAAGGTTAACCCCTTTGGTGTTTTTTGACCCCAAAAAATGAAAGTTTGAATTTAGCTTATATTTTTGCATTTTCTTATGCAATTTGACGAGAAAATTCGAATGGCGCAGTCAGATTTCCCGTAAGTATGATATTTTAGATTTTATTTGGCTTTAAACTTAACACATTCGGGGTGAATTTGCCCGAATCTTATTTCTCAATTTTCAACGGTTTTCATTGATTGCGCGAGGTTCTGACGGCTGTTTCGAGCACCAGGCATCCAAATACGTCGATTTAGATGAAAAAAAGACCACATTAATTTTTTACGATTTTTGAAAAAAACAGAAGGTTAACCCCTTTGGTGTTTTTTGACCCCAAAAAATGAAAGTTTGAATTTAGCTTATATTTTTGCATTTTCTTATGCAATTTGACGAGAAAATTCGAATGGCGCAGTCAGATTTCCCGTAAGTATGATATTTTAGATTTTATTTGCCTTTAAACTTAACACATTCGGGGTGAATTTGCCCGAATCTTATTTCTCAATTTTCAACGGGTTTCATTGATTGCGCGAGGTTCTGACGGCTGTTTCGAGCACCAGGCATCCAAATACGTCGATTTTGATGAAAAAAAGACCACATTAATTTTTTACGATTTTTGAAAAAAACAGAAGGTTAACCCCTTTGGTGTTTTTTGACCCCAAAAAATGAAAGTTTGAATTTAGCTTATATTTTTGCATTTTCTTATGCAATTTGACGAGAAAATTCGAATGGCCCAGTCAGATTTCCCGTAAGTATGACATTTTAGATTTTATTTGCCTTTAAACTTAACACATTCGGGGTGAATTTGCCCGAATCTTATTTCTCAATTTTCGACGGTTTTCATTGATTGCGCGAGGTTCTGACGGCTGTTTCGAGCACCAGGCATCCAAATACGTCGATTTAGATGTAAAAAAGACCACATTAATTTTTTACGATTTTTGAAAAAAACAGAAGGTTAACCCCTTTGGTGTTTTTTGACCCCAAAAAATGAAAGTTTGAATTTAGCTTATATTTTTGCATTTTCTTATGCAATTTGACGAGAAAATTCGAATGGCGCAGTCAGATTTCCCGTAAGTATGATATTTTAGATTTTATTTGGCTTTAAACTTAACACATTCGGGGTGAATTTGCCCGAATCTTATTTCTCAATTTTCAACGGTTTTCATTGATTGCGCGAGGTTCTGACGGCTGTTTCGAGCACCAGGCATCCAAATACGTCGATTTAGATGAAAAAAAGACCACATTAATTTTTTACGATTTTTGAAAAAAACAGAAGGTTAACCCCTTTGGTGTTTTTTGACCCCAAAAAATGAAAGTTTGAATTTAGCTTATATTTTTGCATTTTCTTATGCAATTTGACGAGAAAATTCGAATGGCGCAGTCAGATTTCCCGTAAGTATGATATTTTAGATTTTATTTGGCTTTAAACTTAACACATTCGGGGTGAATTTGCCCGAATCTTATTTCTCAATTTTCAACGGTTTTCATTGATTGCGCGAGGTTCTGACGGCTGTTTCGAGCACCAGGCATCCAAATACGTCGATTTTGATGAAAAATAGACCACATTAATTTTTTACGATTTTTGAAAAAAACAGAAGGTTAACCCCTTTGGTGGTTTTTGACCCCAAAAAATGAAAGTTTGAATTTAGCTTATATTTTTGCATTTTCTTATGCAATTTGACGAGAAAATTCGAATGGCGCAGTCAGATTTCCCGTAAGTATGATATTTTAGATTTTATTTGGCTTTAAACTTAACACATTCGGGGTGAATTTGCCCGAATCTTATTTCTCAATTTTCAACGGTTTTCATTGATTGCGCGAGGTTCTGACGGCTGTTTCGAGCACCAGGCATCCAAATACGTCGATTTAGATGAAAAAAAGACCACATTAATTTTTTACGATTTTTGAAAAAAACAGAAGGTTAACCCCTTTGGTGTTTTTTGACCCCAAAAAATGACAGTTCGAATTTAGCTTATATTTTTGCATTTTCTTATGCAATTTGACGAGAAAATTCGAATGGCGCAGTCAGATTTCCCGTAAGTATGATATTTTAGATTTTATTTGCCTTTAAACTTAACACATTCGGGGTGAATTTGCCCGAATCTTATTTCTCAATTTTCAACGGTTTTCATTGATTGCGCGAGGTTCCGACGGCTGTTTCGAGCACCAGGCATCCAAATACGTCGATTTAGATGAAAAAAAGACCACATTAATTTTTTACGATTTTTGAAAAAAACAGAAGGTTAACCCCTTTGGTGTTTTTTGACCCCAAAAAATGAAAGTTTGAATTTAGCTTATATTTTTGCATTTTCTTATGCAATTTGACGAGAAAATTCGAATGGCGCAGTCAGATTTCCCGTAAGTATGATATTTTAGATTTTATTTGCCTTTAAACTTAACACATTCGGGGTGAATTTGCCCGAATCTTATTTCTCAATTTTCGACGGTTTTCATTGATTGCGCGAGGTTCTGACGGCTGTTTCGAGCACCAGGCATCCAAATACGTCGATTTTGATGAAAAAAAGACCACATTAATTTTTTACGATTTTTGAAAAAAACAGAAGGTTAACCCCTTTGGTGGTTTTTGACCCCAAAAAATGAAAGTTTGAATTTAGCTTATATTTTTGCATTTTCTTATGCAATTTGACGAGAAAATTCGAATGGCGCAGTCAGATTTCCCGTAAGTATGATATTTTAGATTTTATTTGGCTTTAAACTTAACACATTCGGGGTGAATTTGCCCGAATCTTATTTCTCAATTTTCAACGGTTTTCATTGATTGCGCGAGGTTCTGACGGCTGTTTCGAGCACCAGGCATCCAAATACGTCGATTTAGATGAAAAAAAGACCACATTAATTTTTTACGATTTTTGAAAAAAACAGAAGGTTAACCCCTTTGGTGTTTTTTGACCCCAAAAAATGACAGTTCGAATTTAGCTTATATTTTTGCATTTTCTTATGCAATTTGACGAGAAAATTCGAATGGCGCAGTCAGATTTCCCGTAAGTATGATATTTTAGATTTTATTTGCCTTTAAACTTAACACATTCGGGGTGAATTTGCCCGAATCTTATTTCTCAATTTTCAACGGTTTTCATTGATTGCGCGAGGTTCCGACGGCTGTTTCGAGCACCAGGCATCCAAATACGTCGATTTAGATGAAAAAAAGACCACATTAATTTTTTACGATTTTTGAAAAAAACAGAAGGTTAACCCCTTTGGTGTTTTTTGACCCCAAAAAATGAAAGTTTGAATTTAGCTTATATTTTTGCATTTTCTTATGCAATTTGACGAGAAAATTCGAATGGCGCAGTCAGATTTCCCGTAAGTATGATATTTTAGATTTTATTTGCCTTTAAACTTAACACATTCGGGGTGAATTTGCCCGAATCTTATTTCTCAATTTTCGACGGTTTTCATTGATTGCGCGAGGTTCTGACGGCTGTTTCGAGCACCAGGCATCCAAATACGTCGATTTTGATGAAAAAAAGACCACATTAATTTTTTACGATTTTTGAAAAAAACAGAAGGTTAACCCCTTTGGTGTTTTTTGACCCCAAAAAATGAAAGTTTGAATTTAGCTTATATTTTTGCATTTTCTTATGCAATTTGACGAGAAAATTCGAATGGCGCAGTCAGATTTCCCGTAAGTATGATATTTTAGATTTTATTTGCCTTTAAACTTAACACATTCGGGGTGAATTTGCCCGAATCTTATTTCTCAATTTTCGACGGTTTTCATTGATTGCGCGAGGTTCTGACGGCTGTTTCGAGCACCAGGCATCCAAATACGTCGATTTAGATGAAAAAAAGACCACATTAATTTTTTACGATTTTTGAAAAAAACAGAAGGTTAACCCCTTTGGTGTTTTTTGACCCCAAAAAATGAAAGTTTGAATTTAGCTTATATTTTTGCATTTTCTTATGCAATTTGACGAGAAAATTCGAATGGCGCAGTCAGATTTCCCGTAAGTATGATATTTTAGATTTTATTTGCCTTTAAACTTAACACATTCGGGGTGAATTTGCCCGAATCTTATTTCTCAATTTTCGACGGTTTTCATTGATTGCGCGAGGTTCTGACGGCTGTTTCGAGCACCAGGCATCCAAATACGTCGATTTTGATGAAAAAAAGACCACATTAATTTTTTACGATTTTTGAAAAAAACAGAAGGTTAACCCCTTTGGTGTTTTTTGACCCCAAAAAATGAAAGTTTGAATTTAGCTTATATTTTTGCATTTTCTTATGCAATTTGACGAGAAAATTCGAATGGCGCAGTCAGATTTCCCGTAAGTATGATATTTTAGATTTTATTTGCCTTTAAACTTAACACATTCGGGGTGAATTTGCCCGAATCTTATTTCTCAATTTTCGACGGTTTTCATTGATTGCGCGAGGTTCTGACGGCTGTTTCGAGCACCAGGCATCCAAATACGTCGATTTAGATGAAAAAAAGACCACATTAATTTTTTACGATTTTTGAAAAAAACAGAAGGTTAACCCCTTTGGTGTTTTTTGACCCCAAAAAATGAAAGTTTGAATTTAGCTTATATTTTTGCATTTTCTTATGCAATTTGACGAGAAAATTCGAATGGCGCAGTCAGATTTCCCGTAAGTATGATATTTTAGATTTTATTTGGCTTTAAACTTAACACATTCGGGGTGAATTTGCCCGAATCTTATTTCTCAATTTTCAACGGTTTTCATTGATTGCGCGAGGTTCTGACGGCTGTTTCGAGCACCAGGCATCCAAATACGTCGATTTTGATGAAAAAAAGACCACATTAATTTTTTACGATTTTTGAAAAAAACAGAAGGTTAACCCCTTTGGTGTTTTTTGACCCCAAAAAATGAAAGTTTGAATTTAGCTTATATTTTTGCATTTTCTTATGCAATTTGACGAGAAAATTCGAATGGCGCAGTGAGATTTCCCGTAAGTATGATATTTTAGATTTTATTTGTCTTTAAACTTAACACATTCGGGGTGAATTTGCCCGAATCTTATTTCTCAATTTTCGACGGTTTTCATTGATTGCGCGAGGTTCTGACGGCTGTTTCGAGCACCAGGCATCCAAATACGTCGATTTTGATGAAAAAAAGACCACATTAATTTTTTACGATTTTTGAAAAAAACAGAAGGTTAACCCCTTTGGTGTTTTTTGACCCCAAAAAATGAAAGTTTGAATTTAGCTTATATTTTTGCATTTTCTTATGCAATTTGACGAGAAAATTCGAATGGCGCAGTCAGATTTCCCGTAAGTATGATATTTTAGATTTTATTTGGCTTTAAACTTAACACATTCGGGGTGAATTTGCCCGAATCTTATTTCTCAATTTTCAACGGTTTTCATTGATTGCGCGAGGTTCTGACGGCTGTTTCGAGCACCAGGCATCCAAATACGTCGATTTAGATGAAAAAAAGACCACATTAATTTTTTACGATTTTTGAAAAAAACAGAAGGTTAACCCCTTTGGTGTTTTTTGACCCCAAAAAATGAAAGTTTGAATTTAGCTTATATTTTTGCATTTTCTTATGCAATTTGACGAGAAAATTCGAATGGCGCAGTCAGATTTCCCGTAAGTATGATATTTTAGATTTTATTTGCCTTTAAACTTAACACATTCGGGGTGAATTTGCCCGAATCTTATTTCTCAATTTTCGACGGTTTTCATTGATTGCGCGAGGTTCTGACGGCTGTTTCGAGCACCAGGCATCCAAATACGTCGATTTAGGTGAAAAAAAGACCACATTAATTTTTTACGATTTTTGAAAAAAACAGAAGGTTAACCCCTTTGGTGGTTTTTGACCCCAAAAAATGAAAGTTTGAATTTAGCTTATATTTTTGCATTTTCTTATGCAATTTGACGAGAAAATTCGAATGGCGCAGTCAGATTTCCCGTAAGTATGATATTTTAGATTTTATTTGGCTTTAAACTTAACACATTCGGGGTGAATTTGCCCGAATCTTATTTCTCAATTTTCAACGGTTTTCATTGATTGCGCGAGGTTCTGACGGCTGTTTCGAGCACCAGGCATCCAAATACGTCGATTTAGATGAAAAAAAGACCACATTAATTTTTTACGATTTTTGAAAAAAACAGAAGGTTAACCCCTTTGGTGTTTTTTGACCCCAAAAAATGAAAGTTTGAATTTAGCTTATATTTTTGCATTTTCTTATGCAATTTGACGAGAAAATTCGAATGGCGCAGTCAGATTTCCCGTAAGTATGATATTTTAGATTTTATTTGCCTTTAAACTTAACACATTCGGGGTGAATTTGCCCGAATCTTATTTCTCAATTTTCGACGGTTTTCATTGATTGCGCGAGGTTCTGACGGCTGTTTCGAGCACCAGGCATCCAAATACGTCGATTTTGATGAAAAAAAGACCACATTAATTTTTTACGATTTTTGAAAAAAACAGAAGGTTAACCCCTTTGGTGTTTTTTGACCCCAAAAAATGAAAGTTTGAATTTAGCTTATATTTTTGCATTTTCTTATGCAATTTGACGGGAAAATTCGAATGGCGCAGTCAGATTTCCCGTAAGTATGATATTTTAGATTTTATTTGCCTTTAAACTTAACACATTCGGGGTGAATTTGCCCGAATCTTATTTCTCAATTTTCGACGGTTTTCATTGATTGCGCGAGGTTCCGACGGCTGTTTCGAGCACCACGCATCCAAATACGTCGATTTAGATGAAAAAAAGACCACATTAATTTTTTACGATTTTTGAAAAAAACAGAAGGTTAACCCCTTTGGTGTTTTTTGACCCCAAAAAATGAAAGTTTGAATTTAGCTTATATTTTTGCATTTTCTTATGCAATTTGACGAGAAAATTCGAATGGCGCAGTCAGATTTCCCGTAAGTATGATATTTTAGATTTTATTTGCCTTTAAACTTAACACATTCGGGGTGAATTTGCCCGAATCTTATTTCTCAATTTTCGACGGTTTTCATTGATTGCGCGAGGTTCTGACGGCTGTTTCGAGCACCAGGCATCCAAATACGTCGATTTAGATGAAAAAAAAGACCACATTAATTTTTTACGATTTTTGAAAAAAACAGAAGGTTAACCCCTTTGGTGTTTTTTGACCCCAAAAAATGAAAGTTTGAATTTAGCTTATATTTTTGCATTTTCTTATGCAATTTGACGAGAAAATTCGAATGGCGCAGTCAGATTTCCCGTAAGTATGATATTTTAGATTTTATTTGCCTTTAAACTTAACACATTCGGGGTGAATTTGCCCGAATCTTATTTCTCAATTTTCGACGGTTTTCATTGATTGCGCGAGGTTCTGACGGCTGTTTCGAGCACCAGGCATCCAAATACGTCGATTTAGATGAAAAAAAGACCACATTAATTTTTTACGATTTTTGAAAAAAACAGAAGGTTAACCCCTTTGGTGTTTTTTGACCCCAAAAAATGAAAGTTTGAATTTAGCTTATATTTTTGCATTTTCTTATGCAATTTGACGAGAAAATTCGAATGGGGCAGTCAGATTTCCCGTAAGTATGATATTTTAGATTTTATTTGCCTTTAAACTTAACACATTCGGGGTGAATTTGCCCGAATCTTATTTCTCAATTTTCGACGGTTTTCATTGATTGCGCGAGGTTCCGACGGCTGTTTCGAGCACCACGCATCCAAATACGTCGATTTAGATGAAAAAAAGACCACATTAATTTTTTACGATTTTTGAAAAAAACAGAAGGTTAACCCCTTTGGTGTTTTTTGACCCCAAAAAATGAAAGTTTGAATTTAGCTTATATTTTTGCATTTTCTTATGCAATTTGACGAGAAAATTCGAATGGCGCAGTCAGATTTCCCGTAAGTATGATATTTTAGATTTTATTTGCCTTTAAACTTAACACATTCGGGGTGAATTTGCCCGAATCTTATTTCTCAATTTTCGACGGTTTTCATTGATTGCGCGAGGTTCTGACGGCTGTTTCGAGCACCAGGCATCCAAATACGTCGATTTAGATGAAAAAAAGACCACATTAATTTTTTACGATTTTTGAAAAAAACAGAAGGTTAACCCCTTTGGTGTTTTTTGACCCCAAAAAATGAAAGTTTGAATTTAGCTTATATTTTTGCATTTTCTTATGCAATTTGACGAGAAAATTCGAATGGCGCAGTCAGATTTCCCGTAAGTATGATATTTTAGATTTTATTTGCCTTTAAACTTAACACATTCGGGGTGAATTTGCCCGAATCTTATTTCTCAATTTTCGACGGTTTTCATTGATTGCGCGAGGTTCTGACGGCTGTTTCGAGCACCAGGCATCCAAATACGTCGATTTTGATGAAAAAAAGACCACATTAATTTTTTACGATTTTTGAAAAAAACAGAAGGTTAACCCCTTTGGTGTTTTTTGACCCCAAAAAATGAAAGTTTGAATTTAGCTTATATTTTTGCATTTTCTTATGCAATTTGACGAGAAAATTCGAATGGCGCAGTCAGATTTCCCGTAAGTATGATATTTTAGATTTTATTTGCCTTTAAACTTAACACATTCGGGGTGAATTTGCCCGAATCTTATTTCTCAATTTTCGACGGTTTTCATTGATTGCGCGAGGTTCTGACGGCTGTTTCGAGCACCAGGCATCCAAATACGTCGATTTTGATGAAAAAAAGACCACATTAATTTTTTACGATTTTTGAAAAAAACAGAAGGTTTGGTGTTTTTTGACCCCAAAAAATGAAAGTTTGAATTTAGCTTATATTTTTGCATTTTCTTATGCAATTTGACGAGAAAATTCGAATGGCGCAGTCAGATTTCCCGTAAGTATGATATTTTAGATTTTATTTGGCTTTAAACTTAACACATTCGGGGTGAATTTGCCCGAATCTTATTTCTCAATTTTCGACGGTTTTCATTGATTGCGCGAGGTTCTGACGGCTGTTTCGAGCACCAGGCATCCAAATACGTCGATTTAGATGAAAAAAAGACCACATTAATTTTTTACGATTTTTGAAAAAAACAGAAGGTTAACCCCTTTGGTGTTTTTTGACCCCAAAAAATGAAAGTTTGAATTTAGCTTATATTTTTGCATTTTCTTATGCAATTTGACGAGAAAATTCGAATGGCGCAGTCAGATTTCCTGTAAGTATGATATTTTAGATTTTATTTGCCTTTAAACTTAACACATTCGGGGTGAATTTGCCCGAATCTTATTTCTCAATTTTCGACGGTTTTCATTGATTGCGCGAGGTTCTGACGGCTGTTTCGAGCACCAGGCATCCAAATTCGTCGATTTTGATGAAAAAAAGACCACATTAATTTTTTACGATTTTTGAAAAAAACAGAAGGTTTGGTGTTTTTTGACCCCAAAAAATGAAAGTTTGAATTTAGCTTATATTTTTGCATTTTCTTATGCAATTTGACGAGAAAATTCGAATGGCGCAGTCAGATTTCCCGTAAGTATGATATTTTAGATTTTATTTGCCTTTAAACTTAACACATTCGGGGTGAATTTGCCCGAATCTTATTTCTCAATTTTCGACGGTTTTCATTGATTGCGCGAGGTTCTGACGGCTGTTTCGAGCACCAGGCATCCAAATACGTCGATTTTGATGAAAAAAAGACCACATTAATTTTTTACGATTTTTGAAAAAAACAGAAGGTTAACCCCTTTGGTGTTTTTTGACCCCAAAACATGAAAGTTTGAATTTAGCTTATATTTTTGCATTTTCTTATGCAATTTGACGAGAAAATTCGAATGGCGCAGTCAGATTTCCCGTAAGTATGATATTTTAGATTTTATTTGCCTTTAAACTTAACACATTCGGGGTGAATTTGACCGAATCTTATTTCTCAATTTTCGACGGTTTTCATTGATTGCGCGAGGTTCTGACGGCTGTTTCGAGCACCAGGCATCCAAATACGTCGATTTTGATGAAAAAAAGACCACATTAATTTTTTACGATTTTTGAAAAAAACAGAAGGTTAACCCCTTTGGTGTTTTTTGACCCCAAAAAATGAAAGTTTGAATTTAGCTTATATTTTTGCATTTTCTTATGCAATTTGACGAGAAAATTCGAATGGCGCAGTCAGATTTCCCGTAAGTATGATATTTTAGATTTTATTTGCCTTTAAACTTAACACATTCGGGGTGAATTTGCCCGAATCTTATTTCTCAATTTTCGACGGTTTTCATTGATTGCGCGAGGTTCTGACGGCTGTTTCGAGCACCAGGCATCCAAATACGTCGATTTTGATGAAAAAAAGACCACATTAATTTTTTACGATTTTTGAAAAAAACAGAAGGTTAACCCCTTTGGTGTTTTTTGACCCCAAAAAATGAAAGTTTGAATTTAGCTTATATTTTTGCATTTTCTTATGCAATTTGACGAGAAAATTCGAATGGCGCAGTCAGATTTCCCGTAAGTATGATATTTTAGATTTTATTTGCCTTTAAACTTAACACATTCGGGGTGAATTTGCCCGAATCTTATTTCTCAATTTTCGACGGTTTTCATTGATTGCGCGAGGTTCTGACGGCTGTTTCGAGCACCAGGCATCCAAATACGTCGATTTAGATGAAAAAAAGACCACATTAATTTTTTACGATTTTTGAAAAAAACAGAAGGTTAACCCCTTTGGTGTTTTTTGACCCCAAAAAATGAAAGTTTGAATTTAGCTTATATTTTTGCATTTTCTTATGCAATTTGACGAGAAAATTCGAATGGCGCAGTCAGATTTCCCGTAAGTATGATATTTTAGATTTTATTTGCCTTTAAACTTAACACATTCGGGGTGAATTTGCCCGAATCTTATTTCTCAATTTTCGACGGTTTTCATTGATTGCGCGAGGTTCTGACGGCTGTTTCGAGCACCAGGCATCCAAATACGTCGATTTAGATGAAAAAAAGACCACATTAATTTTTTACGATTTTTGAAAAAAACAGAAGGTTAACCCCTTTGGTGTTTTTTGACCCCAAAAAATGAAAGTTTGAATTTAGCTTATATTTTTGCATTTTCTTATGCAATTTGACGAGAAAATTCGAATGGGGCAGTCAGATTTCCCGTAAGTATGATATTTTAGATTTTATTTGCCTTTAAACTTAACACATTCGGGGTGAATTTGCCCGAATCTTATTTCTCAATTTTCAACGGTTTTCATTGATTGCGCGAGGTTCCGACGGCTGTTTCGAGCACCAGGCATCCAAATACGTCGATTTAGATGAAAAAAAGACCACATTAATTTTTTACGATTTTTGAAAAAAACAGAAGGTTAACCCCTTTGGTGTTTTTTGACCCCAAAAAATGAAAGTTTGAATTTAGCTTATATTTTTGCATTTTCTTATGCAATTTGACGAGAAAATTCGAATGGCGCAGTCAGATTTCCCGTAAGTATGATATTTTAGATTTTATTTGCCTTTAAACTTAACACATTCGGGGTGAATTTGCCCGAATCTTATTTCTCAATTTTCGACGGTTTTCATTGATTGCGCGAGGTTCTGACGGCTGTTTCGAGCACCAGGCATCCAAATACGTCGATTTAGATGAAAAAAAGACCACATTAATTTTTTACGATTTTTGAAAAAAACAGAAGGTTAACCCCTTTGGTGTTTTTTGACCCCAAAAAATGAAAGTTTGAATTTAGCTTATATTTTTGCATTTTCTTATGCAATTTGACGAGAAAATTCGAATGGCGCAGTCAGATTTCCCGTAAGTATGATATTTTAGATTTTATTTGCCTTTAAACTTAACACATTCGGGGTGAATTTGCCCGAATCTTATTTCTCAATTTTCGACGGTTTTCATTGATTGCGCGAGGTTCTGACGGCTGTTTCGAGCACCAGGCATCCAAATACGTCGATTTTGATGAAAAAAAGACCACATTAATTTTTTACGATTTTTGAAAAAAACAGAAGGTTAACCCCTTTGGTGTTTTTTGACCCCAAAAAATGAAAGTTTGAATTTAGCTTATATTTTTGCATTTTCTTATGCAATTTGACGAGAAAATTCGAATGGCGCAGTCAGATTTCCCGTAAGTATGATATTTTAGATTTTATTTGCCTTTAAACTTAACACATTCGGGGTGAATTTGCCCGAATCTTATTTCTCAATTTTCGACGGTTTTCATTGATTGCGCGAGGTTCTGACGGCTGTTTCGAGCACCAGGCATCCAAATACGTCGATTTTGATGAAAAAAAGACCACATTAATTTTTTACGATTTTTGAAAAAAACAGAAGGTTTGGTGTTTTTTGACCCCAAAAAATGAAAGTTTGAATTTAGCTTATATTTTTGCATTTTCTTATGCAATTTGACGAGAAAATTCGAATGGCGCAGTCAGATTTCCCGTAAGTATGATATTTTAGATTTTATTTGGCTTTAAACTTAACACATTCGGGGTGAATTTGCCCGAATCTTATTTCTCAATTTTCGACGGTTTTCATTGATTGCGCGAGGTTCTGACGGCTGTTTCGAGCACCAGGCATCCAAATACGTCGATTTAGATGAAAAAAAGACCACATTAATTTTTTACGATTTTTGAAAAAAACAGAAGGTTAACCCCTTTGGTGTTTTTTGACCCCAAAAAATGAAAGTTTGAATTTAGCTTATATTTTTGCATTTTCTTATGCAATTTGACGAGAAAATTCGAATGGCGCAGTCAGATTTCCTGTAAGTATGATATTTTAGATTTTATTTGCCTTTAAACTTAACACATTCGGGGTGAATTTGCCCGAATCTTATTTCTCAATTTTCGACGGTTTTCATTGATTGCGCGAGGTTCTGACGGCTGTTTCGAGCACCAGGCATCCAAATTCGTCGATTTTGATGAAAAAAAGACCACATTAATTTTTTACGATTTTTGAAAAAAACAGAAGGTTTGGTGTTTTTTGACCCCAAAAAATGAAAGTTTGAATTTAGCTTATATTTTTGCATTTTCTTATGCAATTTGACGAGAAAATTCGAATGGCGCAGTCAGATTTCCCGTAAGTATGATATTTTAGATTTTATTTGCCTTTAAACTTAACACATTCGGGGTGAATTTGCCCGAATCTTATTTCTCAATTTTCGACGGTTTTCATTGATTGCGCGAGGTTCTGACGGCTGTTTCGAGCACCAGGCATCCAAATACGTCGATTTTGATGAAAAAAAGACCACATTAATTTTTTACGATTTTTGAAAAAAACAGAAGGTTAACCCCTTTGGTGTTTTTTGACCCCAAAACATGAAAGTTTGAATTTAGCTTATATTTTTGCATTTTCTTATGCAATTTGACGAGAAAATTCGAATGGCGCAGTCAGATTTCCCGTAAGTATGATATTTTAGATTTTATTTGCCTTTAAACTTAACACATTCGGGGTGAATTTGACCGAATCTTATTTCTCAATTTTCGACGGTTTTCATTGATTGCGCGAGGTTCTGACGGCTGTTTCGAGCACCAGGCATCCAAATACGTCGATTTTGATGAAAAAAAGACCACATTAATTTTTTACGATTTTTGAAAAAAACAGAAGGTTAACCCCTTTGGTGTTTTTTGACCCCAAAAAATGAAAGTTTGAATTTAGCTTATATTTTTGCATTTTCTTATGCAATTTGACGAGAAAATTCGAATGGCGCAGTCAGATTTCCCGTAAGTATGATATTTTAGATTTTATTTGCCTTTAAACTTAACACATTCGGGGTGAATTTGCCCGAATCTTATTTCTCAATTTTCGACGGTTTTCATTGATTGCGCGAGGTTCTGACGGCTGTTTCGAGCACCAGGCATCCAAATACGTCGATTTTGATGAAAAAAAGACCACATTAATTTTTTACGATTTTTGAAAAAAACAGAAGGTTAACCCCTTTGGTGTTTTTTGACCCCAAAAAATGAAAGTTTGAATTTAGCTTATATTTTTGCATTTTCTTATGCAATTTGACGAGAAAATTCGAATGGCGCAGTCAGATTTCCCGTAAGTATGATATTTTAGATTTTATTTGCCTTTAAACTTAACACATTCGGGGTGAATTTGCCCGAATCTTATTTCTCAATTTTCGACGGTTTTCATTGATTGCGCGAGGTTCTGACGGCTGTTTCGAGCACCAGGCATCCAAATACGTCGATTTAGATGAAAAAAAGACCACATTAATTTTTTACGATTTTTGAAAAAAACAGAAGGTTAACCCCTTTGGTGTTTTTTGACCCCAAAAAATGAAAGTTTGAATTTAGCTTATATTTTTGCATTTTCTTATGCAATTTGACGAGAAAATTCGAATGGCGCAGTCAGATTTCCCGTAAGTATGATATTTTAGATTTTATTTGCCTTTAAACTTAACACATTCGGGGTGAATTTGCCCGAATCTTATTTCTCAATTTTCGACGGTTTTCATTGATTGCGCGAGGTTCTGACGGCTGTTTCGAGCACCAGGCATCCAAATACGTCGATTTAGATGAAAAAAAGACCACATTAATTTTTTACGATTTTTGAAAAAAACAGAAGGTTAACCCCTTTGGTGTTTTTTGACCCCAAAAAATGAAAGTTTGAATTTAGCTTATATTTTTGCATTTTCTTATGCAATTTGACGAGAAAATTCGAATGGGGCAGTCAGATTTCCCGTAAGTATGATATTTTAGATTTTATTTGCCTTTAAACTTAACACATTCGGGGTGAATTTGCCCGAATCTTATTTCTCAATTTTCAACGGTTTTCATTGATTGCGCGAGGTTCCGACGGCTGTTTCGAGCACCAGGCATCCAAATACGTCGATTTAGATGAAAAAAAGACCACATTAATTTTTTACGATTTTTGAAAAAAACAGAAGGTTAACCCCTTTGGTGTTTTTTGACCCCAAAAAATGAAAGTTTGAATTTAGCTTATATTTTTGCATTTTCTTATGCAATTTGACGAGAAAATTCGAATGGCGCAGTCAGATTTCCCGTAAGTATGATATTTTAGATTTTATTTGCCTTTAAACTTAACACATTCGGGGTGAATTTGCCCGAATCTTATTTCTCAATTTTCGACGGTTTTCATTGATTGCGCGAGGTTCTGACGGCTGTTTCGAGCACCAGGCATCCAAATACGTCGATTTTGATGAAAAAAAGACCACATTAATTTTTTACGATTTTTGAAAAAAACAGAAGGTTAACCCCTTTGGTGTTTTTTGACCCCAAAAAATGAAAGTTTGAATTTAGCTTATATTTTTGCATTTTCTTATGCAATTTGACGAGAAAATTCGAATGGCGCAGTCAGATTTCCCGTAAGTATGATATTTTAGATTTTATTTGCCTTTAAACTTAACACATTCGGGGTGAATTTGCCCGAATCTTATTTCTCAATTTTCGACGGTTTTCATTGATTGCGCGAGGTTCTGACGGCTGTTTCGAGCACCAGGCATCCAAATACGTCGATTTAGATGAAAAAAAGACCACATTAATTTTTTACGATTTTTGAAAAAAACAGAAGGTTAACCCCTTTGGTGTTTTTTGACCCCAAAAAATGAAAGTTTGAATTTAGCTTATATTTTTGCATTTTCTTATGCAATTTGACGAGAAAATTCGAATGGCGCAGTCAGATTTCCCGTAAGTATGATATTTTAGATTTTATTTGCCTTTAAACTTAACACATTCGGGGTGAATTTGCCCGAATCTTATTTCTCAATTTTCGACGGTTTTCATTGATTGCGCGAGGTTCTGACGGCTGTTTCGAGCACCAGGCATCCAAATACGTCGATTTTGATGAAAAAAAGACCACATTAATTTTTTACGATTTTTGAAAAAAACAGAAGGTTAACCCCTTTGGTGTTTTTTGACCCCAAAAAATGAAAGTTTGAATTTAGCTTATATTTTTGCATTTTCTTATGCAATTTGACGAGAAAATTCGAATGGCGCAGTCAGATTTCCCGTAAGTATGATATTTTAGATTTTATTTGCCTTTAAACTTAACACATTCGGGGTGAATTTGCCCGAATCTTATTTCTCAATTTTCGACGGTTTTCATTGATTGCGCGAGGTTCTGACGGCTGTTTCGAGCACCAGGCATCCAAATACGTCGATTTAGATGAAAAAAAGACCACATTAATTTTTTACGATTTTTGAAAAAAACAGAAGGTTAACCCCTTTGGTGTTTTTTGACCCCAAAAAATGAAAGTTTGAATTTAGCTTATATTTTTGCATTTTCTTATGCAATTTGACGAGAAAATTCGAATGGCGCAGTCAGATTTCCCGTAAGTATGATATTTTAGATTTTATTTGGCTTTAAACTTAACACATTCGGGGTGAATTTGCCCGAATCTTATTTCTCAATTTTCAACGGTTTTCATTGATTGCGCGAGGTTCTGACGGCTGTTTCGAGCACCAGGCATCCAAATACGTCGATTTTGATGAAAAAAAGACCACATTAATTTTTTACGATTTTTGAAAAAAACAGAAGGTTAACCCCTTTGGTGTTTTTTGACCCCAAAAAATGAAAGTTTGAATTTAGCTTATATTTTTGCATTTTCTTATGCAATTTGACGAGAAAATTCGAATGGCGCAGTGAGATTTCCCGTAAGTATGATATTTTAGATTTTATTTGCCTTTAAACTTAACACATTCGGGGTGAATTTGCCCGAATCTTATTTCTCAATTTTCGACGGTTTTCATTGATTGCGCGAGGTTCTGACGGCTGTTTCGAGCACCAGGCATCCAAATACGTCGATTTTGATGAAAAAAAGACCACATTAATTTTTTACGATTTTTGAAAAAAACAGAAGGTTTGGTGTTTTTTGACCCCAAAAAATGAAAGTTTGAATTTAGCTTATATTTTTGCATTTTCTTATGCAATTTGACGAGAAAATTCGAATGGCGCAGTCAGATTTCCCGTAAGTATGATATTTTAGATTTTATTTGCCTTTAAACTTAACACATTCGGGGTGAATTTGCCCGAATCTTATTTCTCAATTTTCGACGGTTTTCATTGATTGCGCGAGGTTCTGACGGCTGTTTCGAGCACCAGGCATCCAAATACGTCGATTTAGATGAAAAAAAGACCACATTAATTTTTTACGATTTTTGAAAAAAACAGAAGGTTAACCCCTTTGGTGTTTTTTGACCCCAAAAAATGAAAGTTTGAATTTAGCTTATATTTTTGCATTTTCTTATGCAATTTGACGAGAAAATTCGAATGGCGCAGTCAGATTTCCCGTAAGTATGATATTTTAGATTTTATTTGCCTTTAAACTTAACACATTCGGGGTGAATTTGCCCGAATCTTATTTCTCAATTTTCGACGGTTTTCATTGATTGCGCGAGGTTCCGACGGCTGTTTCGAGCACCACGCATCCAAATACGTCGATTTAGATGAAAAAAAGACCACATTAATTTTTTACGATTTTTGAAAAAAACAGAAGGTTAACCCCTTTGGTGTTTTTTGACCCCAAAAAATGAAAGTTTGAATTTAGCTTATATTTTTGCATTTTCTTATGCAATTTGACGAGAAAATTCGAATGGCGCAGTCAGATTTCCCGTAAGTATGATATTTTAGATTTTATTTGCCTTTAAACTTAACACATTCGGGGTGAATTTGCCCGAATCTTATTTCTCAATTTTCGACGGTTTTCATTGATTGCGCGAGGTTCTGACGGCTGTTTCGAGCACCAGGCATCCAAATTCGTCGATTTTGATGAAAAAAAGACCACATTAATTTTTTACGATTTTTGAAAAAAACAGAAGGTTTGGTGTTTTTTGACCCCAAAAAATGAAAGTTTGAATTTAGCTTATATTTTTGCATTTTCTTATGCAATTTGACGAGAAAATTCGAATGGCGCAGTCAGATTTCCCGTAAGTATGATATTTTAGATTTTATTTGCCTTTAAACTTAACACATTCGGGGTGAATTTGCCCGAATCTTATTTCTCAATTTTCGACGGTTTTCATTGATTGCGCGAGGTTCTGACGGCTGTTTCGAGCACCAGGCATCCAAATACGTCGATTTAGATGAAAAAAAGACCACATTAATTTTTTACGATTTTTGAAAAAAACAGAAGGTTAACCCCTTTGGTGTTTTTTGACCCCAAAAAATGAAAGTTTGAATTTAGCTTATATTTTTGCATTTTCTTATGCAATTTGACGAGAAAATTCGAATGGCGCAGTCAGATTTCCCGTAAGTATGATATTTTAGATTTTATTTGCCTTTAAACTTAACACATTCGGGGTGAATTTGCCCGAATCTTATTTCTCAATTTTCGACGGTTTTCATTGATTGCGCGAGGTTCCGACGGCTGTTTCGAGCACCACGCATCCAAATACGTCGATTTAGATGAAAAAAAGACCACATTAATTTTTTACGATTTTTGAAAAAAACAGAAGGTTAACCCCTTTGGTGTTTTTTGACCCCAAAAAATGAAAGTTTGAATTTAGCTTATATTTTTGCATTTTCTTATGCAATTTGACGAGAAAATTCGAATGGCGCAGTCAGATTTCCCGTAAGTATGATATTTTAGATTTTATTTGCCTTTAAACTTAACACATTCGGGGTGAATTTGCCCGAATCTTATTTCTCAATTTTCGACGGTTTTCATTGATTGCGCGAGGTTCTGACGGCTGTTTCGAGCACCAGGCATCCAAATACGTCGATTTTGATGAAAAAAAGACCACATTAATTTTTTACGATTTTTGAAAAAAACAGAAGGTTTGGTGTTTTTTGACCCCAAAAAATGAAAGTTTGAATTTAGCTTATATTTTTGCATTTTCTTATGCAATTTGACGAGAAAATTCGAATGGCGCAGTCAGATTTCCCGTAAGTATGATATTTTAGATTTTATTTGCCTTTAAACTTAACACATTCGGGGTGAATTTGCCCGAATCTTATTTCTCAATTTTCGACGGTTTTCATTGATTGCGCGAGGTTCTGACGGCTGTTTCGAGCACCAGGCATCCAAATACGTCGATTTAGATGAAAAAAAGACCACATTAATTTTTTACGATTTTTGAAAAAAACAGAAGGTTAACCCCTTTGGTGTTTTTTGACCCCAAAAAATGAAAGTTTGAATTTAGCTTATATTTTTGCATTTTCTTATGCAATTTGACGAGAAAATTCGAATGGCGCAGTCAGATTTCCCGTAAGTATGATATTTTAGATTTTATTTGCCTTTAAACTTAACACATTCGGGGTGAATTTGCCCGAATCTTATTTCTCAATTTTCGACGGTTTTCATTGATTGCGCGAGGTTCCGACGGCTGTTTCGAGCACCACGCATCCAAATACGTCGATTTAGATGAAAAAAAGACCACATTAATTTTTTACGATTTTTGAAAAAAACAGAAGGTTAACCCCTTTGGTGTTTTTTGACCCCAAAAAATGAAAGTTTGAATTTAGCTTATATTTTTGCATTTTCTTATGCAATTTGACGAGAAAATTCGAATGGCGCAGTCAGATTTCCCGTAAGTATGATATTTTAGATTTTATTTGCCTTTAAACTTAACACATTCGGGGTGAATTTGCCCGAATCTTATTTCTCAATTTTCGACGGTTTTCATTGATTGCGCGAGGTTCTGACGGCTGTTTCGAGCACCAGGCATCCAAATTCGTCGATTTTGATGAAAAAAAGACCACATTAATTTTTTACGATTTTTGAAAAAAACAGAAGGTTTGGTGTTTTTTGACCCCAAAAAATGAAAGTTTGAATTTAGCTTATATTTTTGCATTTTCTTATGCAATTTGACGAGAAAATTCGAATGGCGCAGTCAGATTTCCCGTAAGTATGATATTTTAGATTTTATTTGCCTTTAAACTTAACACATTCGGGGTGAATTTGCCCGAATCTTATTTCTCAATTTTCGACGGTTTTCATTGATTGCGCGAGGTTCTGACGGCTGTTTCGAGCACCAGGCATCCAAATACGTCGATTTAGATGAAAAAAAGACCACATTAATTTTTTACGATTTTTGAAAAAAACAGAAGGTTAACCCCTTTGGTGTTTTTTGACCCCAAAAAATGAAAGTTTGAATTTAGCTTATATTTTTGCATTTTCTTATGCAATTTGACGAGAAAAT
This sequence comes from Cantharis flavilabris, assembly GCA_949152465.1. Taxonomy (NCBI): domain Eukaryota; kingdom Metazoa; phylum Arthropoda; class Insecta; order Coleoptera; family Cantharidae; genus Cantharis; species Cantharis flavilabris. Next base: position 26,663,043 of record OX424441.1, on the reverse strand, counting down.
TCGAATGGCGCAGTCAGATTTCCCGTAAGTATGATATTTTAGATTTTATTTGCCTTTAAACTTAACACATTCGGGGTGAATTTGCCCGAATCTTATTTCTCAATTTTCGACGGTTTTCATTGATTGCGCGAGGTTCCGACGGCTGTTTCGAGCACCACGCATCCAAATACGTCGATTTAGATGAAAAAAAGACCACATTAATTTTTTACGATTTTTGAAAAAAACAGAAGGTTAACCCCTTTGGTGTTTTTTGACCCCAAAAAATGAAAGTTTGAATTTAGCTTATATTTTTGCATTTTCTTATGCAATTTGACGAGAAAATTCGAATGGCGCAGTCAGATTTCCCGTAAGTATGATATTTTAGATTTTATTTGCCTTTAAACTTAACACATTCGGGGTGAATTTGCCCGAATCTTATTTCTCAATTTTCGACGGTTTTCATTGATTGCGCGAGGTTCTGACGGCTGTTTCGAGCACCAGGCATCCAAATACGTCGATTTTGATGAAAAAAAGACCACATTAATTTTTTACGATTTTTGAAAAAAACAGAAGGTTTGGTGTTTTTTGACCCCAAAAAATGAAAGTTTGAATTTAGCTTATATTTTTGCATTTTCTTATGCAATTTGACGAGAAAATTCGAATGGCGCAGTCAGATTTCCCGTAAGTATGATATTTTAGATTTTATTTGCCTTTAAACTTAACACATTCGGGGTGAATTTGCCCGAATCTTATTTCTCAATTTTCGACGGTTTTCATTGATTGCGCGAGGTTCTGACGGCTGTTTCGAGCACCAGGCATCCAAATACGTCGATTTAGATGAAAAAAAGACCACATTAATTTTTTACGATTTTTGAAAAAAACAGAAGGTTAACCCCTTTGGTGTTTTTTGACCCCAAAAAATGAAAGTTTGAATTTAGCTTATATTTTTGCATTTTCTTATGCAATTTGACGAGAAAATTCGAATGGCGCAGTCAGATTTCCCGTAAGTATGATATTTTAGATTTTATTTGCCTTTAAACTTAACACATTCGGGGTGAATTTGCCCGAATCTTATTTCTCAATTTTCGACGGTTTTCATTGATTGCGCGAGGTTCCGACGGCTGTTTCGAGCACCACGCATCCAAATACGTCGATTTAGATGAAAAAAAGACCACATTAATTTTTTACGATTTTTGAAAAAAACAGAAGGTTAACCCCTTTGGTGTTTTTTGACCCCAAAAAATGAAAGTTTGAATTTAGCTTATATTTTTGCATTTTCTTATGCAATTTGACGAGAAAATTCGAATGGCGCAGTCAGATTTCCCGTAAGTATGATATTTTAGATTTTATTTGCCTTTAAACTTAACACATTCGGGGTGAATTTGCCCGAATCTTATTTCTCAATTTTCGACGGTTTTCATTGATTGCGCGAGGTTCTGACGGCTGTTTCGAGCACCAGGCATCCAAATACGTCGATTTTGATGAAAAAAAGACCACATTAATTTTTTACGATTTTTGAAAAAAACAGAAGGTTTGGTGTTTTTTGACCCCAAAAAATGAAAGTTTGAATTTAGCTTATATTTTTGCATTTTCTTATGCAATTTGACGAGAAAATTCGAATGGCGCAGTCAGATTTCCCGTAAGTATGATATTTTAGATTTTATTTGGCTTTAAACTTAACACATTCGGGGTGAATTTGCCCGAATCTTATTTCTCAATTTTCGACGGTTTTCATTGATTGCGCGAGGTTCTGACGGCTGTTTCGAGCACCAGGCATCCAAATACGTCGATTTAGATGAAAAAAAGACCACATTAATTTTTTACGATTTTTGAAAAAAACAGAAGGTTAACCCCTTTGGTGTTTTTTGACCCCAAAAAATGAAAGTTTGAATTTAGCTTATATTTTTGCATTTTCTTATGCAATTTGACGAGAAAATTCGAATGGCGCAGTCAGATTTCCTGTAAGTATGATATTTTAGATTTTATTTGCCTTTAAACTTAACACATTCGGGGTGAATTTGCCCGAATCTTATTTCTCAATTTTCGACGGTTTTCATTGATTGCGCGAGGTTCTGACGGCTGTTTCGAGCACCAGGCATCCAAATTCGTCGATTTTGATGAAAAAAAGACCACATTAATTTTTTACGATTTTTGAAAAAAACAGAAGGTTTGGTGTTTTTTGACCCCAAAAAATGAAAGTTTGAATTTAGCTTATATTTTTGCATTTTCTTATGCAATTTGACGAGAAAATTCGAATGGCGCAGTCAGATTTCCCGTAAGTATGATATTTTAGATTTTATTTGCCTTTAAACTTAACACATTCGGGGTGAATTTGCCCGAATCTTATTTCTCAATTTTCGACGGTTTTCATTGATTGCGCGAGGTTCTGACGGCTGTTTCGAGCACCAGGCATCCAAATACGTCGATTTTGATGAAAAAAAGACCACATTAATTTTTTACGATTTTTGAAAAAAACAGAAGGTTAACCCCTTTGGTGTTTTTTGACCCCAAAACATGAAAGTTTGAATTTAGCTTATATTTTTGCATTTTCTTATGCAATTTGACGAGAAAATTCGAATGGCGCAGTCAGATTTCCCGTAAGTATGATATTTTAGATTTTATTTGCCTTTAAACTTAACACATTCGGGGTGAATTTGACCGAATCTTATTTCTCAATTTTCGACGGTTTTCATTGATTGCGCGAGGTTCTGACGGCTGTTTCGAGCACCAGGCATCCAAATACGTCGATTTTGATGAAAAAAAGACCACATTAATTTTTTACGATTTTTGAAAAAAACAGAAGGTTAACCCCTTTGGTGTTTTTTGACCCCAAAAAATGAAAGTTTGAATTTAGCTTATATTTTTGCATTTTCTTATGCAATTTGACGAGAAAATTCGAATGGCGCAGTCAGATTTCCCGTAAGTATGATATTTTAGATTTTATTTGCCTTTAAACTTAACACATTCGGGGTGAATTTGCCCGAATCTTATTTCTCAATTTTCGACGGTTTTCATTGATTGCGCGAGGTTCTGACGGCTGTTTCGAGCACCAGGCATCCAAATACGTCGATTTTGATGAAAAAAAGACCACATTAATTTTTTACGATTTTTGAAAAAAACAGAAGGTTAACCCCTTTGGTGTTTTTTGACCCCAAAAAATGAAAGTTTGAATTTAGCTTATATTTTTGCATTTTCTTATGCAATTTGACGAGAAAATTCGAATGGCGCAGTCAGATTTCCCGTAAGTATGATATTTTAGATTTTATTTGCCTTTAAACTTAACACATTCGGGGTGAATTTGCCCGAATCTTATTTCTCAATTTTCGACGGTTTTCATTGATTGCGCGAGGTTCTGACGGCTGTTTCGAGCACCAGGCATCCAAATACGTCGATTTAGATGAAAAAAAGACCACATTAATTTTTTACGATTTTTGAAAAAAACAGAAGGTTAACCCCTTTGGTGTTTTTTGACCCCAAAAAATGAAAGTTTGAATTTAGCTTATATTTTTGCATTTTCTTATGCAATTTGACGAGAAAATTCGAATGGCGCAGTCAGATTTCCCGTAAGTATGATATTTTAGATTTTATTTGCCTTTAAACTTAACACATTCGGGGTGAATTTGCCCGAATCTTATTTCTCAATTTTCGACGGTTTTCATTGATTGCGCGAGGTTCTGACGGCTGTTTCGAGCACCAGGCATCCAAATTCGTCGATTTTGATGAAAAAAAGACCACATTAATTTTTTACGATTTTTGAAAAAAACAGAAGGTTTGGTGTTTTTTGACCCCAAAAAATGAAAGTTTGAATTTAGCTTATATTTTTGCATTTTCTTATGCAATTTGACGAGAAAATTCGAATGGCGCAGTCAGATTTCCCGTAAGTATGATATTTTAGATTTTATTTGCCTTTAAACTTAACACATTCGGGGTGAATTTGCCCGAATCTTATTTCTCAATTTTCGACGGTTTTCATTGATTGCGCGAGGTTCTGACGGCTGTTTCGAGCACCAGGCATCCAAATACGTCGATTTAGATGAAAAAAAGACCACATTAATTTTTTACGATTTTTGAAAAAAACAGAAGGTTAACCCCTTTGGTGTTTTTTGACCCCAAAAAATGAAAGTTTGAATTTAGCTTATATTTTTGCATTTTCTTATGCAATTTGACGAGAAAATTCGAATGGCGCAGTCAGATTTCCCGTAAGTATGATATTTTAGATTTTATTTGCCTTTAAACTTAACACATTCGGGGTGAATTTGCCCGAATCTTATTTCTCAATTTTCGACGGTTTTCATTGATTGCGCGAGGTTCCGACGGCTGTTTCGAGCACCACGCATCCAAATACGTCGATTTAGATGAAAAAAAGACCACATTAATTTTTTACGATTTTTGAAAAAAACAGAAGGTTAACCCCTTTGGTGTTTTTTGACCCCAAAAAATGAAAGTTTGAATTTAGCTTATATTTTTGCATTTTCTTATGCAATTTGACGAGAAAATTCGAATGGCGCAGTCAGATTTCCCGTAAGTATGATATTTTAGATTTTATTTGCCTTTAAACTTAACACATTCGGGGTGAATTTGCCCGAATCTTATTTCTCAATTTTCGACGGTTTTCATTGATTGCGCGAGGTTCTGACGGCTGTTTCGAGCACCAGGCATCCAAATACGTCGATTTAGATGAAAAAAAGACCACATTAATTTTTTACGATTTTTGAAAAAAACAGAAGGTTAACCCCTTTGGTGTTTTTTGACCCCAAAAAATGAAAGTTTGAATTTAGCTTATATTTTTGCATTTTCTTATGCAATTTGACGAGAAAATTCGAATGGCGCAGTCAGATTTCCCGTAAGTATGATATTTTAGATTTTATTTGCCTTTAAACTTAACACATTCGGGGTGAATTTGCCCGAATCTTATTTCTCAATTTTCGACGGTTTTCATTGATTGCGCGAGGTTCTGACGGCTGTTTCGAGCACCAGGCATCCAAATACGTCGATTTTGATGAAAAAAAGACCACATTAATTTTTTACGATTTTTGAAAAAAACAGAAGGTTTGGTGTTTTTTGACCCCAAAAAATGAAAGTTTGAATTTAGCTTATATTTTTGCATTTTCTTATGCAATTTGACGAGAAAATTCGAATGGCGCAGTCAGATTTCCCGTAAGTATGATATTTTAGATTTTATTTGCCTTTAAACTTAACACATTCGGGGTGAATTTGCCCGAATCTTATTTCTCAATTTTCGACGGTTTTCATTGATTGCGCGAGGTTCTGACGGCTGTTTCGAGCACCAGGCATCCAAATACGTCGATTTTGATGAAAAAAAGACCACATTAATTTATTACGATTTTTGAAAAAAACAGAAGGTTTGGTGTTTTTTGACCCCAAAAAATGAAAGTTTGAATTTAGCTTATATTTTTGCATTTTCTTATGCAATTTGACGAGAAAATTCGAATGGCGCAGTCAGATTTCCCGTAAGTATGATATTTTAGATTTTATTTGCCTTTAAACTTAACACATTCGGGGTGAATTTGCCCGAATCTTATTTCTCAATTTTCGACGGTTTTCATTGATTGCGCGAGGTTCTGACGGCTGTTTCGAGCACCAGGCATCCAAATACGTCGATTTTGATGAAAAAAAGACCACATTAATTTTTTACGATTTTTGAAAAAAACAGAAGGTTAACCCCTTTGGTGTTTTTTGACCCCAAAAAATGAAAGTTTGAATTTAGCTTATATTTTTGCATTTTCTTATGCAATTTGACGAGAAAATTCGAATGGCGCAGTCAGATTTCCCGTAAGTATGATATTTTAGATTTTATTTGCCTTTAAACTTAACACATTCGGGGTGAATTTGCCCGAATCTTATTTCTCAATTTTCGACGGTTTTCATTGATTGCGCGAGGTTCTGACGGCTGTTTCGAGCACCAGGCATCCAAATACGTCGATTTTGATGAAAAAAAGACCACATTAATTTTTTACGATTTTTGAAAAAAACAGAAGGTTTGGTGTTTTTTGACCCCAAAAAATGAAAGTTTGAATTTAGCTTATATTTTTGCATTTTCTTATGCAATTTGACGAGAAAATTCGAATGGCGCAGTCAGATTTCCCGTAAGTATGATATTTTAGATTTTATTTGCCTTTAAACTTAACACATTCGGGGTGAATTTGCCCGAATCTTATTTCTCAATTTTCGACGGTTTTCATTGATTGCGCGAGGTTCTGACGGCTGTTTCGAGCACCAGGCATCCAAATACGTCGATTTTGATGAAAAAAAGACCACATTAATTTTTTACGATTTTTGAAAAAAACAGAAGGATAACCCCTTTGGTGTTTTTTGACCCCAAAAAATGAAAGTTTGAATTTAGCTTATATTTTTGCATTTTCTTATGCAATTTGACGAGAAAATTCGAATGGCGCAGTCAGATTTCCCGTAAGTATGATATTTTAGATTTTATTTGCCTTTAAACTTAACACATTCGGGGTGAATTTGCCCGAATCTTATTTCTCAATTTTCGACGGTTTTCATTGATTGCGCGAGGTTCTGACGGCTGTTTCGAGCACCAGGCATCCAAATACGTCGATTTAGATGAAAAAAAGACCACATTAATTTTTTACGATTTTTGAAAAAAACAGAAGGTTAACCCCTTTGGTGTTTTTTGACCCCAAAAAATGAAAGTTTGAATTTAGCTTATATTTTTGCATTTTCTTATGCAATTTGACGAGAAAATTCGAATGGCGCAGTCAGATTTCCCGTAAGTATGATATTTTAGATTTTATTTGCCTTTAAACTTAACACATTCGGGGTGAATTTGCCCGAATCTTATTTCTCAATTTTCGACGGTTTTCATTGATTGCGCGAGGTTCCGACGGCTGTTTCGAGCACCAGGCATCCAAATACGTCGATTTAGATGAAAAAAAGACCACATTAATTTTTTACGATTTTTAAAAAAAACAGAAGGTTAACCCCTTTGGTGTTTTTTGACCCCAAAAAATGAAAGTTTGAATTTAGCTTATATTTTTGCATTTTCTTATGCAATTTGACGAGAAAATTCGAATGGCGCAGTCAGATTTCCCGTAAGTATGATATTTTAGATTTTATTTGCCTTTAAACTTAACACATTCGGGGTGAATTTGCCCGAATCTTATTTCTCAATTTTCGACGGTTTTCATTGATTGCGCGAGGTTCTGACGGCTGTTTCGAGCACCAGGCATCCAAATACGTCGATTTAGATGAAAAAAAGACCACATTAATTTTTTACGATTTTTGAAAAAAACAGAAGGTTAACCCCTTTGGTGTTTTTTGACCCCAAAAAATGAAAGTTTGAATTTAGCTTATATTTTTGCATTTTCTTATGCAATTTGACGAGAAAATTCGAATGGCGCAGTCAGATTTCCCGTAAGTATGATATTTTAGATTTTATTTGCCTTTAAACTTAACACATTCGGGGTGAATTTGCCCGAATCTTATTTCTCAATTTTCGACGGTTTTCATTGATTGCGCGAGGTTCTGACGGCTGTTTCGAGCACCAGGCATCCAAATACGTCGATTTTGATGAAAAAAAGACCACATTAATTTTTTACGATTTTTGAAAAAAACAGAAGGTTAACCCCTTTGGTGTTTTTTGACCCCAAAAAATGAAAGTTTGAATTTAGCTTATATTTTTGCATTTTCTTATGCAATTTGACGAGAAAATTCGAATGGCGCAGTCAGATTTCCCGTAAGTATGATATTTTAGATTTTATTTGCCTTTAAACTTAACACATTCGGGGTGAATTTGCCCGAATCTTATTTCTCAATGTTCGACGGTTTTCATTGATTGCGCGAGGTTCTGACGGCTGTTTCGAGCACCAGGCATCCAAATACGTCGATTTTGATGAAAAAAAGACCACATTAATTTTTTACGATTTTTGAAAAAAACAGAAGGTTAACCCCTTTGGTGTTTTTTGACCCCAAAAAATGAAAGTTTGAATTTAGCTTATATTTTTGCATTTTCTTATGCAATTTGACGAGAAAATTCGAATGGCGCAGTCAGATTTCCCGTAAGTATGATATTTTAGATTTTATTTGCCTTTAAACTTAACACATTCGGGGTGAATTTGCCCGAATCTTATTTCTCAATTTTCGACGGTTTTCATTGATTGCGCGAGGTTCTGACGGCTGTTTCGAGCACCAGGCATCCAAATACGTCGATTTAGATGAAAAAAAGACCACATTAATTTTTTACGATTTTTGAAAAAAACCGAAGGTTAACCCCTTTGGTGTTTTTTGACCCCAAAAAATGAAAGTTTGAATTTAGCTTATATTTTTGCATTTTCTTATGCAATTTGACGAGAAAATTCGAATGGCGCAGTCAGATTTCCCGTAAGTATGATATTTTAGATTTTATTTGCCTTTAAACTTAACACATTCGGGGTGAATTTGCCCGAATCTTATTTCTCAATTTTCGACGGTTTTCATTGATTGCGCGAGGTTCTGACGGCTGTTTCGAGCACCAGGCATCCAAATACGTCGATTTTGATGAAAAAAAGACCACATTAATTTTTTACGATTTTTGAAAAAAACAGAAGGTTAACCCCTTTGGTGTTTTTTGACCCCAAAAAATGAAAGTTTGAATTTAGCTTATATTTTTGCATTTTCTTATGCAATTTGACGAGAAAATTCGAATGGCGCAGTCAGATTTCCCGTAAGTATGATATTTTAGATTTTATTTGCCTTTAAACTTAACACATTCGGGGTGAATTTGCCCGAATCTTATTTCTCAATTTTCGACGGTTTTCATTGATTGCGCGAGGTTCTGACGGCTGTTTCGAGCACCAGGCATCCAAATACGTCGATTTAGATGAAAAAAAGACCACATTAATTTTTTACGATTTTTGAAAAAAACAGAAGGTTAACCCCTTTGGTGTTTTTTGACCCCAAAAAATGAAAGTTTGAATTTAGCTTATATTTTTGCATTTTCTTATGCAATTTGACGAGAAAATTCGAATGGCGCAGTCAGATTTCCCGTAAGTATGATATTTTAGATTTTATTTGCCTTTAAACTTAACACATTCGGGGTGAATTTGCCCGAATCTTATTTCTCAATTTTCGACGGTTTTCATTGATTGCGCGAGGTTCTGACGGCTGTTTCGAGCACCAGGCATCCAAATACGTCGATTTAGATGAAAAAAAGACCACATTAATTTTTTACGATTTTTGAAAAAAACAGAAGGTTAACCCCTTTGGTGTTTTTTGACCCCAAAAAATGAAAGTTTGAATTTAGCTTATATTTTTGCATTTTCTTATGCAATTTGACGAGAAAATTCGAATGGCGCAGTCAGATTTCCCGTAAGTATGATATTTTAGATTTTATTTGCCTTTAAACTTAACACATTCGGGGTGAATTTGCCCGAATCTTATTTCTCAATTTTCGACGGTTTTCATTGATTGCGCGAGGTTCTGACGGCTGTTTCGAGCACCAGGCATCCAAATACGTCGATTTTGATGAAAAAAAGACCACATTAATTTTTTACGATTTTTGAAAAAAACAGAAGGTTAACCCCTTTGGTGTTTTTTGACCCCAAAAAATGAAAGTTTGAATTTAGCTTATATTTTTGCATTTTCTTATGCAATTTGACGAGAAAATTCGAATGGCGCAGTCAGATTTCCCGTAAGTATGATATTTTAGATTTTATTTGCCTTTAAACTTAACACATTCGGGGTGAATTTGCCCGAATCTTATTTCTCAATTTTCGACGGTTTTCATTGATTGCGCGAGGTTCTGACGGCTGTTTCGAGCACCAGGCATCCAAATACGTCGATTTAGATGAAAAAAAGACCACATTAATTTTTTACGATTTTTGAAAAAAACAGAAGGTTAACCCCTTTGGTGTTTTTTGACCCCAAAAAATGAAAGTTTGAATTTAGCTTATATTTTTGCATTTTCTTATGCAATTTGACGAGAAAATTCGAATGGCGCAGTCAGATTTCCCGTAAGTATGATATTTTAGATTTTATTTGCCTTTAAACTTAACACATTCGGGGTGAATTTGCCCGAATCTTATTTCTCAATTTTCGACGGTTTTCATTGATTGCGCGAGGTTCTGACGGCTGTTTCGAGCACCAGGCATCCAAATACGTCGATTTAGATGAAAAAAAGACCACATTAATTTTTTACGATTTTTGAAAAAAACAGAAGGTTAACCCCTTTGGTGTTTTTTGACCCCAAAAAATGAAAGTTTGAATTTAGCTTATATTTTTGCATTTTCTTATGCAATTTGACGAGAAAATTCGAATGGCGCAGTCAGATTTCCCGTAAGTATGATATTTTAGATTTTATTTGCCTTTAAACTTAACACATTCGGGGTGAATTTGCCCGAATCTTATTTCTCAATTTTCGACGGTTTTCATTGATTGCGCGAGGTTCTGACGGCTGTTTCGAGCACCAGGCATCCAAATACGTCGATTTAGATGAAAAAAAGACCACATTAATTTTTTACGATTTTTGAAAAAAACAGAAGGTTAACCCCTTTGGTGTTTTTTGACCCCAAAAAATGAAAGTTTGAATTTAGCTTATATTTTTGCATTTTCTTATGCAATTTGACGAGAAAATTCGAATGGCGCAGTCAGATTTCCCGTAAGTATGATATTTTAGATTTTATTTGCCTTTAAACTTAACACATTCGGGGTGAATTTGCCCGAATCTTATTTCTCAATTTTCGACGGTTTTCATTGATTGCGCGAGGTTCTGACGGCTGTTTCGAGCACCAGGCATCCAAATACGTCGATTTAGATGAAAAAAAGACCACATTAATTTTTTACGATTTTTGAAAAAAACAGAAGGTTAACCCCTTTGGTGTTTTTTGACCCCAAAAAATGAAAGTTTGAATTTAGCTTATATTTTTGCATTTTCTTATGCAATTTGACGAGAAAATTCGAATGGCGCAGTCAGATTTCCCGTAAGTATGATATTTTAGATTTTATTTGCCTTTAAACTTAACACATTCGGGGTGAATTTGCCCGAATCTTATTTCTCAATTTTCAACGGTTTTCATTGATTGCGCGAGGTTCCGACGGCTGTTTCGAGCACCAGGCATCCAAATACGTCGATTTAGATGAAAAAAAGACCACATTAATTTTTTACGATTTTTGAAAAAAACAGAAGGTTAACCCCTTTGGTGTTTTTTGACCCCAAAAAATGAAAGTTTGAATTTAGCTTATATTTTTGCATTTTCTTATGCAATTTGACGAGAAAATTCGAATGGCGCAGTCAGATTTCCCGTAAGTATGATATTTTAGATTTTATTTGCCTTTAAACTTAACACATTCGGGGTGAATTTGCCCGAATCTTATTTCTCAATTTTCGACGGTTTTCATTGATTGCGCGAGGTTCTGACGGCTGTTTCGAGCACCAGGCATCCAAATACGTCGATTTTGATGAAAAAAAGACCACATTAATTTTTTACGATTTTTGAAAAAAACAGAAGGTTAACCCCTTTGGTGTTTTTTGACCCCAAAAAATGAAAGTTTGAATTTAGCTTATATTTTTGCATTTTCTTATGCAATTTGACGAGAAAATTCGAATGGCGCAGTCAGATTTCCCGTAAGTATGATATTTTAGATTTTATTTGCCTTTAAACTTAACACATTCGGGGTGAATTTGCCCGAATCTTATTTCTCAATTTTCGACGGTTTTCATTGATTGCGCGAGGTTCTGACGGCTGTTTCGAGCACCAGGCATCCAAATACGTCGATTTTGATGAAAAAAAGACCACATTAATTTTTTACGATTTTTGAAAAAAACAGAAGGTTAACCCCTTTGGTGTTTTTTGACCCCAAAAAATGAAAGTTTGAATTTAGCTTATATTTTTGCATTTTCTTATGCAATTTGACGAGAAAATTCGAATGGCGCAGTCAGATTTCCCGTAAGTATGATATTTTAGATTTTATTTGCCTTTAAACTTAACACATTCGGGGTGAATTTGCCCGAATCTTATTTCTCAATTTTCGACGGTTTTCATTGATTGCGCGAGGTTCTGACGGCTGTTTCGAGCACCAGGCATCCAAATACGTCGATTTAGATGAAAAAAAGACCACATTAATTTTTTACGATTTTTGAAAAAAACAGAAGGTTAACCCCTTTGGTGTTTTTTGACCCCAAAAAATGAAAGTTTGAATTTAGCTTATATTTTTGCATTTTCTTATGCAATTTGACGAGAAAATTCGAATGGCGCAGTCAGATTTCCCGTAAGTATGATATTTTAGATTTTATTTGCCTTTAAACTTAACACATTCGGGGTGAATTTGCCCGAATCTTATTTCTCAATTTTCGACGGTTTTCATTGATTGCGCGAGGTTCTGACGGCTGTTTCGAGCACCAGGCATCCAAATACGTCGATTTAGATGAAAAAAAGACCACATTAATTTTTTACGATTTTTGAAAAAAACAGAAGGTTAACCCCTTTGGTGTTTTTTGACCCCAAAAAATGAAAGTTTGAATTTAGCTTATATTTTTGCATTTTCTTATGCAATTTGACGAGAAAATTCGAATGGCGCAGTCAGATTTCCCGTAAGTATGATATTTTAGATTTTATTTGCCTTTAAACTTAACACATTCGGGGTGAATTTGCCCGAATCTTATTTCTCAATTTTCGACGGTTTTCATTGATTGCGCGAGGTTCTGACGGCTGTTTCGAGCACCAGGCATCCAAATACGTCGATTTAGATGAAAAAAAGACCACATTAATTTTTTACGATTTTTGAAAAAAACAGAAGGTTAACCCCTTTGGTGTTTTTTGACCCCAAAAAATGAAAGTTTGAATTTAGCTTATATTTTTGCATTTTCTTATGCAATTTGACGAGAAAATTCGAATGGCGCAGTCAGATTTCCCGTAAGTATGATATTTTAGATTTTATTTGCCTTTAAACTTAACACATTCGGGGTGAATTTGCCCGAATCTTATTTCTCAATTTTCGACGGTTTTCATTGATTGCGCGAGGTTCTGACGGCTGTTTCGAGCACCAGGCATCCAAATACGTCGATTTAGATGAAAAAAAGACCACATTAATTTTTTACGATTTTTGAAAAAAACAGAAGGTTAACCCCTTTGGTGTTTTTTGACCCCAAAAAATGAAAGTTTGAATTTAGCTTATATTTTTGCATTTTCTTATGCAATTTGACGAGAAAATTCGAATGGCGCAGTCAGATTTCCCGTAAGTATGATATTTTAGATTTTATTTGCCTTTAAACTTAACACATTCGGGGTGAATTTGCCCGAATCTTATTTCTCAATTTTCGACGGTTTTCATTGATTGCGCGAGGTTCCGACGGCTGTTTCGAGCACCAGGCATCCAAATACGTCGATTTAGATGAAAAAAAGACCACATTAATTTTTTACGATTTTTGAAAAAAACAGAAGGTTAACCCCTTTGGTGTTTTTTGACCCCAAAAAATGAAAGTTTGAATTTAGCTTATATTTTTGCATTTTCTTATGCAATTTGACGAGAAAATTCGAATGGCGCAGTCAGATTTCCCGTAAGTATGATATTTTAGATTTTATTTGCCTTTAAACTTAACACATTCGGGGTGAATTTGCCCGAATCTTATTTCTCAATTTTCGACGGTTTTCATTGATTGCGCGAGGTTCTGACGGCTGTTTCGAGCACCAGGCATCCAAATACGTCGATTTAGATGAAAAAAAGACCACATTAATTTTTTACGATTTTTGAAAAAAACAGAAGGTTAACCCCTTTGGTGTTTTTTGACCCCAAAAAATGAAAGTTTGAATTTAGCTTATATTTTTGCATTTTCTTATGCAATTTGACGAGAAAATTCGAATGGCGCAGTCAGATTTCCCGTAAGTATGATATTTTAGATTTTATTTGCCTTTAAACTTAACACATTCGGGGTGAATTTGCCCGAATCTTATTTCTCAATTTTCGACGGTTTTCATTGATTGCGCGAGGTTCTGACGGCTGTTTCGAGCACCAGGCATCCAAATACGTCGATTTTGATGAAAAAAAGACCACATTAATTTTTTACGATTTTTGAAAAAAACAGAAGGTTAACCCCTTTGGTGTTTTTTGACCCCAAAAAATGAAAGTTTGAATTTAGCTTATATTTTTGCATTTTCTTATGCAATTTGACGAGAAAATTCGAATGGCGCAGTCAGATTTCCCGTAAGTATGATATTTTAGATTTTATTTGCCTTTAAACTTAACACATTCGGGGTGAATTTGCCCGAATCTTATTTCTCAATTTTCGACGGTTTTCATTGATTGCGCGAGGTTCTGACGGCTGTTTCGAGCACCAGGCATCCAAATACGTCGATTTAGATGAAAAAAAGACCACATTAATTTTTTACGATTTTTGAAAAAAACAGAAGGTTAACCCCTTTGGTGTTTTTTGACCCCAAAAAATGAAAGTTTGAATTTAGCTTATATTTTTGCATTTTCTTATGCAATTTGACGAGAAAATTCGAATGGCGCAGTCAGATTTCCCGTAAGTATGATATTTTAGATTTTATTTGCCTTTAAACTTAACACATTCGGGGTGAATTTGCCCGAATCTTATTTCTCAATTTTCGACGGTTTTCATTGATTGCGCGAGGTTCTGACGGCTGTTTCGAGCACCAGGCATCCAAATACGTCGATTTAGATGAAAAAAAGACCACATTAATTTTTTACGATTTTTGAAAAAAACAGAAGGTTAACCCCTTTGGTGTTTTTTGACCCCAAAAAATGAAAGTTTGAATTTAGCTTATATTTTTGCATTTTCTTATGCAATTTGACGAGAAAATTCGAATGGCGCAGTCAGATTTCCCGTAAGTATGATATTTTAGATTTTATTTGCCTTTAAACTTAACACATTCGGGGTGAATTTGCCCGAATCTTATTTCTCAATTTTCGACGGTTTTCATTGATTGCGCGAGGTTCTGACGGCTGTTTCGAGCACCAGGCATCCAAATACGTCGATTTAGATGAAAAAAAGACCACATTAATTTTTTACGATTTTTGAAAAAAACAGAAGGTTAACCCCTTTGGTGTTTTTTGACCCCAAAAAATGAAAGTTTGAATTTAGCTTATATTTTTGCATTTTCTTATGCAATTTGACGAGAAAATTCGAATGGCGCAGTCAGATTTCCCGTAAGTATGATATTTTAGATTTTATTTGCCTTTAAACTTAACACATTCGGGGTGAATTTGCCCGAATCTTATTTCTCAATTTTCGACGGTTTTCATTGATTGCGCGAGGTTCCGACGGCTGTTTCGAGCACCAGGCATCCAAATACGTCGTTTTAGATGAAAAAAAGACCACATTAATTTTTTACGATTTTTGAAAAAAACAGAAGGTTAACCCCTTTGGTGTTTTTTGACCCCAAAAAATGAAAGTTTGAATTTAGCTTATATTTTTGCATTTTCTTATGCAATTTGACGAGAAAATTCGAATGGCGCAGTCAGATTTCCCGTAAGTATGATATTTTAGATTTTATTTGCCTTTAAACTTAACACATTCGGGGTGAATTTGCCCGAATCTTATTTCTCAATTTTCGACGGTTTTCATTGATTGCGCGAGGTTCTGACGGCTGTTTCGAGCACCAGGCATCCAAATACGTCGATTTAGATGAAAAAAAGACCACATTAATTTTTTACGATTTTTGAAAAAAACAGAAGGTTAACCCCTTTGGTGTTTTTTGACCCCAAAAAATGAAAGTTTGAATTTAGCTTATATTTTTGCATTTTCTTATGCAATTTGACGAGAAAATTCGAATGGCGCAGTCAGATTTCCCGTAAGTATGATATTTTAGATTTTATTTGCCTTTAAACTTAACACATTCGGGGTGAATTTGCCCGAATCTTATTTCTCAATTTTCGACGGTTTTCATTGATTGCGCGAGGTTCTGACGGCTGTTTCGAGCACCAGGCATCCAAATACGTCGATTTTGATGAAAAAAAGACCACATTAATTTTTTACGATTTTTGAAAAAAACAGAAGGTTAACCCCTTTGGTGTTTTTTGACCCCAAAAAATGAAAGTTTGAATTTAGCTTATATTTTTGCATTTTCTTATGCAATTTGACGAGAAAATTCGAATGGCGCAGTCAGATTTCCCGTAAGTATGATATTTTAGATTTTATTTGCCTTTAAACTTAACACATTCGGGGTGAATTTGCCCGAATCTTATTTCTCAATTTTCGACGGTTTTCATTGATTGCGCGAGGTTCTGACGGCTGTTTCGAGCACCAGGCATCCAAATACGTCGATTTAGATGAAAAAAAGACCACATTAATTTTTTACGATTTTTGAAAAAAACAGAAGGTTAACCCCTTTGGTGTTTTTTGACCCCAAAAAATGAAAGTTTGAATTTAGCTTATATTTTTGCATTTTCTTATGCAATTTGACGAGAAAATTCGAATGGCGCAGTCAGATTTCCCGTAAGTATGATATTTTAGATTTTATTTGCCTTTAAACTTAACACATTCGGGGTGAATTTGCCCGAATCTTATTTCTCAATTTTCGACGGTTTTCATTGATTGCGCGAGGTTCTGACGGCTGTTTCGAGCACCAGGCATCCAAATACGTCGATTTAGATGAAAAAAAGACCACATTAATTTTTTACGATTTTTGAAAAAAACAGAAGGTTAACCCCTTTGGTGTTTTTTGACCCCAAAAAATGAAAGTTTGAATTTAGCTTATATTTTTGCATTTTCTTATGCAATTTGACGAGAAAATTCGAATGGCGCAGTCAGATTTCCCGTAAGTATGATATTTTAGATTTTATTTGCCTTTAAACTTAACACATTCGGGGTGAATTTGCCCGAATCTTATTTCTCAATTTTCGACGGTTTTCATTGATTGCGCGAGGTTCTGACGGCTGTTTCGAGCACCAGGCATCCAAATACGTCGATTTAGATGAAAAAAAGACCACATTAATTTTTTACGATTTTTGAAAAAAACAGAAGGTTAACCCCTTTGGTGTTTTTTGACCCCAAAAAATGAAAGTTTGAATTTAGCTTATATTTTTGCATTTTCTTATGCAATTTGACGAGAAAATTCGAATGGCGCAGTCAGATTTCCCGTAAGTATGATATTTTAGATTTTATTTGCCTTTAAACTTAACACATTCGGGGTGAATTTGCCCGAATCTTATTTCTCAATTTTCGACGGTTTTCATTGATTGCGCGAGGTTCTGACGGCTGTTTCGAGCACCAGGCATCCAAATACGTCGATTTAGATGAAAAAAAGACCACATTAATTTTTTACGATTTTTGAAAAAAACAGAAGGTTAACCCCTTTGGTGTTTTTTGACCCCAAAAAATGAAAGTTTGAATTTAGCTTATATTTTTGCATTTTCTTATGCAATTTGACGAGAAAATTCGAATGGCGCAGTCAGATTTCCCGTAAGTATGATATTTTAGATTTTATTTGCCTTTAAACTTAACACATTCGGGGTGAATTTGCCCGAATCTTATTTCTCAATTTTCGACGGTTTTCATTGATTGCGCGAGGTTCCGACGGCTGTTTCGAGCACCAGGCATCCAAATACGTCGATTTAGATGAAAAAAAGACCACATTAATTTTTTACGATTTTTGAAAAAAACAGAAGGTTAACCCCTTTGGTGTTTTTTGACCCCAAAAAATGAAAGTTTGAATTTAGCTTATATTTTTGCATTTTCTTATGCAATTTGACGAGAAAATTCGAATGGCGCAGTCAGATTTCCCGTAAGTATGATATTTTAGATTTTATTTGCCTTTAAACTTAACACATTCGGGGTGAATTTGCCCGAATCTTATTTCTCAATTTTCGACGGTTTTCATTGATTGCGCGAGGTTCTGACGGCTGTTTCGAGCACCAGGCATCCAAATACGTCGATTTAGATGAAAAAAAGACCACATTAATTTTTTACGATTTTTGAAAAAAACAGAAGGTTAACCCCTTTGGTGTTTTTTGACCCCAAAAAATGAAAGTTTGAATTTAGCTTATATTTTTGCATTTTCTTATGCAATTTGACGAGAAAATTCGAATGGCGCAGTCAGATTTCCCGTAAGTATGATATTTTAGATTTTATTTGCCTTTAAACTTAACACATTCGGGGTGAATTTGCCCGAATCTTATTTCTCAATTTTCGACGGTTTTCATTGATTGCGCGAGGTTCTGACGGCTGTTTCGAGCACCAGGCATCCAAATACGTCGATTTTGATGAAAAAAAGACCACATTAATTTTTTACGATTTTTGAAAAAAACAGAAGGTTAACCCCTTTGGTGTTTTTTGACCCCAAAAAATGAAAGTTTGAATTTAGCTTATATTTTTGCATTTTCTTATGCAATTTGACGAGAAAATTCGAATGGCGCAGTCAGATTTCCCGTAAGTATGATATTTTAGATTTTATTTGCCTTTAAACTTAACACATTCGGGGTGAATTTGCCCGAATCTTATTTCTCAATTTTCGACGGTTTTCATTGATTGCGCGAGGTTCTGACGGCTGTTTCGAGCACCAGGCATCCAAATACGTCGATTTAGATGAAAAAAAGACCACATTAATTTTTTACGATTTTTGAAAAAAACAGAAGGTTAACCCCTTTGGTGTTTTTTGACCCCAAAAAATGAAAGTTTGAATTTAGCTTATATTTTTGCATTTTCTTATGCAATTTGACGAGAAAATTCGAATGGCGCAGTCAGATTTCCCGTAAGTATGATATTTTAGATTTTATTTGCCTTTAAACTTAACACATTCGGGGTGAATTTGCCCGAATCTTATTTCTCAATTTTCGACGGTTTTCATTGATTGCGCGAGGTTCTGACGGCTGTTTCGAGCACCAGGCATCCAAATACGTCGATTTAGATGAAAAAAAGACCACATTAATTTTTTACGATTTTTGAAAAAAACAGAAGGTTAACCCCTTTGGTGTTTTTTGACCCCAAAAAATGAAAGTTTGAATTTAGCTTATATTTTTGCATTTTCTTATGCAATTTGACGAGAAAATTCGAATGGCGCAGTCAGATTTCCCGTAAGTATGATATTTTAGATTTTATTTGCCTTTAAACTTAACACATTCGGGGTGAATTTGCCCGAATCTTATTTCTCAATTTTCGACGGTTTTCATTGATTGCGCGAGGTTCTGACGGTTGTTTCGAGCACCAGGCATCCAAATACGTCGATTTAGATGAAAAAAAGACCACATTAATTTTTTACGATTTTTGAAAAAAACAGAAGGTTAACCCCTTTGGTGTTTTTTGACCCCAAAAAATGAAAGTTTGAATTTAGCTTATATTTTTGCATTTTCTTATGCAATTTGACGAGAAAATTCGAATGGCGCAGTCAGATTTCCCGTAAGTATGATATTTTAGATTTTATTTGCCTTTAAACTTAACACATTCGGGGTGAATTTGCCCGAATCTTATTTCTCAATTTTCGACGGTTTTCATTGATTGCGCGAGGTTCTGACGGCTGTTTCGAGCACCAGGCATCCAAATACGTCGATTTAGATGAAAAAAAGACCACATTAATTTTTTACGATTTTTGAAAAAAACAGAAGGTTAACCCCTTTGGTGTTTTTTGACCCCAAAAAATGAAAGTTTGAATTTAGCTTATATTTTTGCATTTTCTTATGCAATTTGACGAGAAAATTCGAATGGCGCAGTCAGATTTCCCGTAAGTATGATATTTTAGATTTTATTTGCCTTTAAACTTAACACATTCGGGGTGAATTTGCCCGAATCTTATTTCTCAATTTTCGACGGTTTTCATTGATTGCGCGAGGTTCTGACGGCTGTTTCGAGCACCAGGCATCCAAATACGTCGATTTAGATGAAAAAAAGACCACATTAATTTTTTACGATTTTTGAAAAAAACAGAAGGTTAACCCCTTTGGTGTTTTTTGACCCCAAAAAATGAAAGTTTGAATTTAGCTTATATTTTTGCATTTTCTTATGCAATTTGACGAGAAAATTCGAATGGCGCAGTCAGATTTCCCGTAAGTATGATATTTTAGATTTTATTTGCCTTTAAACTTAACACATTCGGGGTGAATTTGCCCGAATCTTATTTCTCAATTTTCGACGGTTTTCATTGATTGCGCGAGGTTCTGACGGTTGTTTCGAGCACCAGGCATCCAAATACGTCGATTTAGATGAAAAAAAGACCACATTAATTTTTTACGATTTTTGAAAAAAACAGAAGGTTAACCCCTTTGGTGTTTTTTGACCCCAAAAAATGAAAGTTTGAATTTAGCTTATATTTTTGCATTTTCTTATGCAATTTGACGAGAAAATTCGAATGGCGCAGTCAGATTTCCCGTAAGTATGATATTTTAGATTTTATTTGCCTTTAAACTTAACACATTCGGGGTGAATTTGCCCGAATCTTATTTCTCAATTTTCGACGGTTTTCATTGATTGCGCGAGGTTCTGACGGCTGTTTCGAGCACCAGGCATCCAAATACGTCGATTTAGATGAAAAAAAGACCACATTAATTTTTTACGATTTTTGAAAAAAACAGAAGGTTAACCCCTTTGGTGTTTTTTGACCCCAAAAAATGAAAGTTTGAATTTAGCTTATATTTTTGCATTTTCTTATGCAATTTGACGAGAAAATTCGAATGGCGCTGTCAGATTTCCCGTAAGTATGATATTTTAGATTTTATTTGCCTTTAAACTTAACACATTCGGGGTGAATTTGCCCGAATCTTATTTCTCAATTTTCAACGGTTTTCATTGATTGCGCGAGGTTCTGACGGCTGTTTCGAGCACCAGGCATCCAAATACGTCGATTTAGATGAAAAAAAGACCACATTAATTTTTTACGATTTTTGAAAAAAACAGAAGGTTAACCCCTTTGGTGGTTTTTGACCCCAAAAAATGAAAGTTTGAATTTAGCTTATATTTTTGCATTTCTTATGCAATTTGACGAGAAAATTCGAATGGCGCAGTCAGATTTCCCGTAAGTATGATATTTTAGATTTTATTTGGCTTTAAACTTAACACATTCGGGGTGAATTTGCCCGAATCTTATTTCTCAATTTTCAACGGTTTTCATTGATTGCGCGAGGTTCTGACGGCTGTTTCGAGCACCAGGCATCCAAATACGTCGATTTAGATGAAAAAAAGACCACATTAATTTTTTACGATTTTTGAAAAAAACAGAAGGTTAACCCCTTTGGTGTTTTTTGACCCCAAAAAATGAAAGTTTGAATTTAGCTTATATTTTTGCATTTTCTTATGCAATTTGACGAGAAAATTCGAATGGCGCAGTCAGATTTCCCGTAAGTATGATATTTTAGATTTTATTTGGCTTTAAACTTAACACATTCGGGGTGAATTTGCCCGAATCTTATTTCTCAATTTTCAACGGTTTTCATTGATTGCGCGAGGTTCTGACGGCTGTTTCGAGCACCAGGCATCCAAATACGTCGATTTTGATGAAAAAAAGACCACATTAATTTTTTACGATTTTTGAAAAAAACAGAAGGTTAACCCCTTTGGTGGTTTTTGACCCCAAAAAATGAAAGTTTGAATTTAGCTTATATTTTTGCATTTTCTTATGCAATTTGACGAGAAAATTCGAATGGCGCAGTCAGATTTCCCGTAAGTATGATATTTTAGATTTTATTTGGCTTTAAACTTAACACATTCGGGGTGAATTTGCCCGAATCTTATTTCTCAATTTTCGACGGTTTTCATTGATTGCGCGAGGTTCTGACGGCTGTTTCGAGCACCAGGCATCCAAATACGTCGATTTAGATGAAAAAAAGACCACATTAATTTTTTACGATTTTTGAAAAAAACAGAAGGTTAACCCCTTTGGTGTTTTTTGACCCCAAAAAATGAAAGTTTGAATTTAGCTTATATTTTTGCATTTTCTTATGCAATTTGACGAGAAAATTCGAATGGCGCAGTCAGATTTCCCGTAAGTATGATATTTTAGATTTTATTTGCCTTTAAACTTAACACATTCGGGGTGAATTTGCCCGAATCTTATTTCTCAATTTTCGACGGTTTTCATTGATTGCGCGAGGTTCTGACGGCTGTTTCGAGCACCAGGCATCCAAATACGTCGATTTTGATGAAAAAAAGACCACATTAATTTTTTACGATTTTTGAAAAAAACAGAAGGTTAACCCCTTTGGTGTTTTTTGACCCCAAAAAATGAAAGTTTGAATTTAGTTTATATTTTTGCATTTTCTTATGCAATTTGACGAGAAAATTCGAATGGCGCAGTCAGATTTCCCGTAAGTATGATATTTTAGATTTTATTTGCCTTTAAACTTAACACATTCGGGGTGAATTTGCCCGAATCTTATTTCTCAATTTTCGACGGTTTTCATTGATTGCGCGAGGTTCTGACGGCTGTTTCGAGCACCAGGCATCCAAATACGTCGATTTAGATGAAAAAAAGACCACATTAATTTTTTACGATTTTTGAAAAAAACAGAAGGTTAACCCCTTTGGTGTTTTTTGACCCCAAAAAATGAAAGTTTGAATTTAGCTTATATTTTTGCATTTTCTTATGCAATTTGACGAGAAAATTCGAATGGCGCTGTCAGATTTCCCGTAAGTATGATATTTTAGATTTTATTTGCCTTTAAACTTAACACATTCGGGGTGAATTTGCCCGAATCTTATTTCTCAATTTTCAACGGTTTTCATTGATTGCGCGAGGTTCCGACGGCTGTTTCGAGCACCAGGCATCCAAATACGTCGATTTAGATGAAAAAAAGACCACATTAATTTTTTACGATTTTTGAAAAAAACAGAAGGTTAACCCCTTTGGTGTTTTTTGACCCCAAAAAATGAAAGTTTGAATTTAGCTTATATTTTTGCATTTTCTTATGCAATTTGACGAGAAAATTCGAATGGCGCAGTCAGATTTCCCGTAAGTATGATATTTTAGATTTTATGTGGCTTTAAACTTAACACATTCGGGGTGAATTTGCCCGAATCTTATTTCTCAATTTTCAACGGTTTTCATTGATTGCGCGAGGTTCTGACGGCTGTTTCGAGCACCAGGCATCCAAATACGTCGATTTAGATGAAAAAAAGACCACATTAATTTTTTACGATTTTTGAAAAAAACAGAAGGTTAACCCCTTTGGTGTTTTTTGACCCCAAAAAATGAAAGTTTGAATTTAGCTTATATTTTTGCATTTTCTTATGCAATTTGACGAGAAAATTCGAATGGCGCAGTCAGATTTCCCGTAAGTATGATATTTTAGATTTTATTTGCCTTTAAACTTAACACATTCGGGGTGAATTTGCCCGAATCTTATTTCTCAATTTTCGACGGTTTTCATTGATTGCGCGAGGTTCTGACGGCTGTTTCGAGCACCAGGCATCCAAATACGTCGATTTAGATGAAAAAAAGACCACATTAATTTTTTACGATTTTTGAAAAAAACAGAAGGTTAACCCCTTTGGTGTTTTTTGACCCCAAAAAATGAAAGTTTGAATTTAGCTTATATTTTTGCATTTTCTTATGCAATTTGACGAGAAAATTCGAATGGCGCAGTCAGATTTCCCGTAAGTATGATATTTTAGATTTTATTTGCCTTTAAACTTAACACATTCGGGGTGAATTTGCCCGAATCTTATTTCTCAATTTTCAACGGTTTTCATTGATTGCGCGAGGTTCCGACGGCTGTTTCGAGCACCAGGCATCCAAATACGTCGATTTAGATGAAAAAAAGACCACATTAATTTTTTACGATTTTTGAAAAAAACAGAAGGTTAACCCCTTTGGTGTTTTTTGACCCCAAAAAATGAAAGTTTGAATTTAGCTTATATTTTTGCATTTTCTTATGCAATTTGACGAGAAAATTCGAATGGCGCAGTCAGATTTCCCGTAAGTATGATATTTTAGATTTTATGTGGCTTTAAACTTAACACATTCGGGGTGAATTTGCCCGAATCTTATTTTTCAATTTTCAACGGTTTTCATTGATTGCGCGAGGTTCTGACGGCTGTTTCGAGCACCAGGCATCCAAATACGTCGATTTAGATGAAAAAAAGACCACATTAATTTTTTACGATTTTTGAAAAAAACAGAAGGTTAACCCCTTTGGTGTTTTTTGACCCCAAAAAATGAAAGTTTGAATTTAGCTTATATTTTTGCATTTTCTTATGCAATTTGACGAGAAAATTCGAATGGCGCTGTCAGATTTCCCGTAAGTATGATATTTTAGATTTTATTTGCCTTTAAACTTAACACATTCGGGGTGAATTTGCCCGAATCTTATTTCTCAATTTTCGACGGTTTTCATTGATTGCGCGAGGTTCTGACGGCTGTTTCGAGCACCAGGCATCCAA
Source organism: Cantharis flavilabris (assembly GCA_949152465.1). Taxonomy (NCBI): domain Eukaryota; kingdom Metazoa; phylum Arthropoda; class Insecta; order Coleoptera; family Cantharidae; genus Cantharis; species Cantharis flavilabris. Next base: position 26,638,784 of record OX424441.1, on the reverse strand, counting down.
ATACGTCGATTTAGATGAAAAAAAGACCACATTAATTTTTTACGATTTTTGAAAAAAACAGAAGGTTAACCCCTTTGGTGTTTTTTGACCCCAAAAAATGAAAGTTTGAATTTAGCTTATATTTTTGCATTTTCTTATGCAATTTGACGAGATAATTCGAATGGCGCAGTCAGATTTCCCGTAAGTATGATATTTTAGATTTTATTTGCCTTTAAACTTAACACATTCGGGGTGAATTTGCCCGAATCTTATTTCTCAATTTTCGACGGTTTTCATTGATTGCGCGAGGTTCTGACGGCTGTTTCGAGCACCAGGCATCCAAATACGTCGATTTAGATGAAAAAAAGACCACATTAATTTTTTACGATTTTTGAAAAAAACAGAAGGTTAACCCCTTTGGTGTTTTTTGACCCCAAAAAATGAAAGTTTGAATTTAGCTTATATTTTTGCATTTTCTTATGCAATTTGACGAGAAAATTCGAATGGCGCAGTCAGATTTCCCGTAAGTATGATATTTTAGATTTTATTTGCCTTTAAACTTAACACATTCGGGGTGAATTTGCCCGAATCTTATTTCTCAATTTTCAACGGTTTTCATTGATTGCGCGAGGTTCCGACGGCTGTTTCGAGCACCAGGCATCCAAATACGTCGATTTAGATGAAAAAAAGACCACATTAATTTTTTACGATTTTTGAAAAAAACAGAAGGTTAACCCCTTTGGTGTTTTTTGACCCCAAAAAATGAAAGTTTGAATTTAGCTTATATTTTTGCATTTTCTTATGCAATTTGACGAGAAAATTTGAATGGCGCTGTCAGATTTCCCGTAAGTATGATATTTTAGATTTTATTTGCCTTTAAACTTAACACATTCGGGGTGAATTTGCCCGAATCTTATTTCTCAATTTTCGACGGTTTTCATTGATTGCGCGAGGTTCTGACGGCTGTTTCGAGCACCAGGCATCCAAATACGTCGATTTAGATGAAAAAAAGACCACATTAATTTTTTACGATTTTTGAAAAAAACAGTAGGTTAACCCCTTTGGTGTTTTTTGACCCCAAAAAATGAAAGTTTGAATTTAGCTTATATTTTTGCATTTTCTTATGCAATTTGACGAGAAAATTCGAATGGCGCAGTCAGATTTCCCGTAAGTATGATATTTTAGATTTTATTTGCCTTTAAACTTAACACATTCGGGGTGAATTTGCCCGAATCTTATTTCTCAATTTTCGACGGTTTTCATTGATTGCGCGAGGTTCCGACGGCTGTTTCGAGCACCAGGCATCCAAATACGTCGATTTAGATGAAAAAAAGACCACATTAATTTTTTACGATTTTTGAAAAAAACAGAAGGTTAACCCCTTTGGTGTTTTTTGACCCCAAAAAATGAAAGTTTGAATTTAGCTTATATTTTTGCATTTTCTTATGCAATTTGACGAGAAAATTCGAATGGCGCAGTCAGATTTCCCGTAAGTATGATATTTTAGATTTTATTTGCCTTTAAACTTAACACATTCGGGGTGAATTTGCCCGAATCTTATTTCTCAATTTTCAACGGTTTTCATTGATTGCGCGAGGTTCCGACGGCTGTTTCGAGCACCAGGCATCCAAATACGTCGATTTAGATGAAAAAAAGACCACATTAATTTTTTACGATTTTTGAAAAAAACAGAAGGTTAACCCCTTTGGTGTTTTTTGACCCCAAAAAATGAAAGTTTGAATTTAGCTTATATTTTTGCATTTTCTTATGCAATTTGACGAGAAAATTCGAATGGCGCTGTCAGATTTCCCGTAAGTATGATATTTTAGATTTTATTTGCCTTTAAACTTAACACATTCGGGGTGAATTTGCCCGAATCTTATTTCTCAATTTTCCACGGTTTTCATTGATTGCGCGAGGTTCCGACGGCTGTTTCGAGCACCAGGCATCCAAATACGTCGATTTAGATGAAAAAAAGACCACATTAATTTTTTACGATTTTTGAAAAAAACAGAAGGTTAACCCCTTTGGTGTTTTTTGACCCCAAAAAATGAAAGTTTGAATTTAGCTTATATTTTTGCATTTTCTTATGCAATTTGACGAGAAAATTCGAATGGCTCAGTCAGATTTCCCGTAAGTATGATATTTTAGATTTTATTTGGCTTTAAACTTAACACATTCGGGGTGAATTTGCCCGAATCTTATTTCTCAATTTTCAACGGTTTTCATTGATTGCGCGAGGTTCCGACGGCTGTTTCGAGCACCAGGCATCCAAATACGTCGATTTAGATGAAAAAAAGACCACATTAATTTTTTACGATTTTTGAAAAAAACAGAAGGTTAACCCCTTTGGTGTTTTTTGACCCCAAAAAATGAAAGTTTGAATTTAGCTTATATTTTTGCATTTTCTTATGCAATTTGACGAGAAAATTCGAATGGCGCAGTCAGATTTCCCGTAAGTATGATATTTTAGATTTTATTTGGCTTTAAACTTAACACATTCGGGGTGAATTTGCCCGAATCTTATTTCTCAATTTTCAACGGTTTTCATTGATTGCGCGAGGTTCTGACGGCTGTTTCGAGCACCAGGCATCCAAATACGTCGATTTAGATGAAAAAAGAGCACATTAATTTTTTACGATTTTTGAAAAAAACAGAAGGTTAACCCCTTTGGTGTTTTTTGACCCCAAAAAATGAAAGTTTGAATTTAGCTTATATTTTTGCATTTTCTTATGCAATTTGACGAGAAAATTCGAATGGCGCTGTCAGATTTCCCGTAAGTATGATATTTTAGATTTTATTTGCCTTTAAACTTAACACATTCGGGGTGAATTTGCCCGAATCTTATTTCTCAATTTTCCACGGTTTTCATTGATTGCGCGAGGTTCCGACGGCTGTTTCGAGCACCAGGCATCCAAATACGTCGATTTAGATGAAAAAAAGACCACATTAATTTTTTACGATTTTTGAAAAAAACAGAAGGTTAACCCCTTTGGTGTTTTTTGACCCCAAAAAATGAAAGTTTGAATTTAGCTTATATTTTTGCATTTTCTTATGCAATTTGACGAGAAAATTCGAATGGCGCAGTCAGATTTCCCGTAAGTATGATATTTTAGATTTTATGTGGCTTTAAACTTAACACATTCGGGGTGAATTTGCCCGAATCTTATTTCTCAATTTTCAACGGTTTTCATTGATTGCGCGAGGTTCTGACGGCTGTTTCGAGCACCAGGCATCCAAATACGTCGATTTAGATGAAAAAAAGACCACATTAATTTTTTACGATTTTTGAAAAAAACAGAAGGTTAACCCCTTTGGTGTTTTTTGACCCCAAAAAATGAAAGTTTGAATTTAGCTTATATTTTTGCATTTTCTTATGCAATTTGACGAGAAAATTCGAATGGCGCAGTCAGATTTCCCGTAAGTATGATATTTTAGATTTTATTTGCCTTTAAACTTAACACATTCGGGGTGAATTTGCCCGAATCTTATTTCTCAATTTTCAACGGTTTTCATTGATTGCGCGAGGTTCCGACGGCTGTTTCGAGCACCAGGCATCCAAATACGTCGATTTAGATGAAAAAAAGACCACATTAATTTTTTACGATTTTTGAAAAAAACAGAAGGTTAACCCCTTTGGTGTTTTTTGACCCCAAAAAATGAAAGTTTGAATTTAGCTTATATTTTTGCATTTTCTTATGCAATTTGACGAGAAAATTCGAATGGCGCTGTCAGATTTCCCGTAAGTATGATATTTTAGATTTTATTTGCCTTTAAACTTAACACATTCGGGGTGAATTTGCCCGAATCTTATTTCTCAATTTTCCACGGTTTTCATTGATTGCGCGAGGTTCCGACGGCTGTTTCGAGCACCAGGCATCCAAATACGTCGATTTAGATGAAAAAAAGACCACATTAATTTTTTACGATTTTTGAAAAAAACAGAAGGTTAACCCCTTTGGTGTTTTTTGACCCCAAAAAATGAAAGTTTGAATTTAGCTTATATTTTTGCATTTTCTTATGCAATTTGACGAGAAAATTCGAATGGCTCAGTCAGATTTCCCGTAAGTATGATATTTTAGATTTTATTTGGCTTTAAACTTAACACATTCGGGGTGAATTTGCCCGAATCTTATTTCTCAATTTTCAACGGTTTTCATTGATTGCGCGAGGTTCCGACGGCTGTTTCGAGCACCAGGCATCCAAATACGTCGATTTAGATGAAAAAAAGACCACATTAATTTTTTACGATTTTTGAAAAAAACAGAAGGTTAACCCCTTTGGTGTTTTTTGACCCCAAAAAATGAAAGTTTGAATTTAGCTTATATTTTTGCATTTTCTTATGCAATTTGACGAGAAAATTCGAATGGCGCAGTCAGATTTCCCGTAAGTATGATATTTTAGATTTTATTTGGCTTTAAACTTAACACATTCGGGGTGAATTTGCCCGAATCTTATTTCTCAATTTTCAACGGTTTTCATTGATTGCGCGAGGTTCTGACGGCTGTTTCGAGCACCAGGCATCCAAATACGTCGATTTAGATGAAAAAAGAGCACATTAATTTTTTACGATTTTTGAAAAAAACAGAAGGTTAACCCCTTTGGTGTTTTTTGACCCCAAAAAATGAAAGTTTGAATTTAGCTTATATTTTTGCATTTTCTTATGCAATTTGACGAGAAAATTCGAATGGCGCTGTCAGATTTCCCGTAAGTATGATATTTTAGATTTTATTTGCCTTTAAACTTAACACATTCGGGGTGAATTTGCCCGAATCTTATTTCTCAATTTTCCACGGTTTTCATTGATTGCGCGAGGTTCCGACGGCTGTTTCGAGCACCAGGCATCCAAATACGTCGATTTAGATGAAAAAAAGACCACATTAATTTTTTACGATTTTTGAAAAAAACAGAAGGTTAACCCCTTTGGTGTTTTTTGACCCCAAAAAATGAAAGTTTGAATTTAGCTTATATTTTTGCATTTTCTTATGCAATTTGACGAGAAAATTCGAATGGCGCAGTCAGATTTCCCGTAAGTATGATATTTTAGATTTTATGTGGCTTTAAACTTAACACATTCGGGGTGAATTTGCCCGAATCTTATTTCTCAATTTTCAACGGTTTTCATTGATTGCGCGAGGTTCTGACGGCTGTTTCGAGCACCAGGCATCCAAATACGTCGATTTAGATGAAAAAAAGACCACATTAATTTTTTACGATTTTTGAAAAAAACAGAAGGTTAACCCCTTTGGTGTTTTTTGACCCCAAAAAATGAAAGTTTGAATTTAGCTTATATTTTTGCATTTTCTTATGCAATTTGACGAGAAAATTCGAATGGCGCAGTCAGATTTCCCGTAAGTATGATATTTTAGATTTTATTTGCCTTTAAACTTAACACATTCGGGGTGAATTTGCCCGAATCTTATTTCTCAATTTTCGACGGTTTTCATTGATTGCGCGAGGTTCTGACGGCTGTTTCGAGCACCAGGCATCCAAATACGTCGATTTTGATGAAAAAAAGACCACATTAATTTTTTACGATTTTTGAAAAAAACAGAAGGTTAGCCCCTTTGGTGTTTTTTGACCCCAAAAAATGAAAGTTTGAATTTAGCTTATATTTTTGCATTTTCTTATGCAATTTGACGAGAAAATTCGAATGGCGCTGTCAGATTTCCCGTAAGTATGATATTTTAGATTTTATTTGCCTTTAAACTTAACACATTCGGGGTGAATTTGCCCGAATCTTATTTCTCAATTTTCAACGGTTTTCATTGATTGCGCGAGGTTCCGACGGCTGTTTCGAGCACCAGGCATCCAAATACGTCGATTTAGATGAAAAAAAGACCACATTAATTTTTTACGATTTTTGAAAAAAACAGAAGGTTAACCCCTTTGGTGTTTTTTGACCCCAAAAAATGAAAGTTTGAATTTAGCTTATATTTTTGCATTTTCTTATGCAATTTGACGAGAAAATTCGAATGGCGCAGTCAGATTTCCCGTAAGTATGATATTTTAGATTTTATGTGGCTTTAAACTTAACACATTCGGGGTGAATTTGCCCGAATCTTATTTCTCAATTTTCAACGGTTTTCATTGATTGCGCGAGGTTCTGACGGCTGTTTCGAGCACCAGGCATCCAAATACGTCGATTTAGATGAAAAAAAGACCACATTAATTTTTTACGATTTTTGAAAAAAACAGAAGGTTAACCCCTTTGGTGTTTTTTGACCCCAAAAAATGAAAGTTTGAATTTAGCTTATATTTTTGCATTTTCTTATGCAATTTGACGAGAAAATTCGAATGGCGCAGTCAGATTTCCCGTAAGTATGATATTTTAGATTTTATTTGCCTTTAAACTTAACACATTCGGGGTGAATTTGCCCGAATCTTATTTCTCAATTTTCGACGGTTTTCATTGATTGCGCGAGGTTCTGACGGCTGTTTCGAGCACCAGGCATCCAAATACGTCGATTTTGATGAAAAAAAGACCACATTAATTTTTTACGATTTTTGAAAAAAACAGAAGGTTAGCCCCTTTGGTGTTTTTTGACCCCAAAAAATGAAAGTTTGAATTTAGCTTATATTTTTGCATTTTCTTATGCAATTTGACGAGAAAATTCGAATGGCGCAGTCAGATTTCCCGTAAGTATGATATTTTAGATTTTATTTGCCTTTAAACTTAACACATTCGGGGTGAATTTGCCCGAATCTTATTTCTCAATTTTCGACGGTTTTCATTGATTGCGCGAGGTTCTGACGGCTGTTTCGAGCACCAGGCATCCAAATACGTCGATTTAGATGAAAAAAAGACCACATTAATTTTTTACGATTTTTGAAAAAAACAGAAGGTTAACCCCTTTGGTGTTTTTTGACCCCAAAAAATGAAAGTTTGAATTTAGCTTATATTTTTGCATTTTCTTATGCAATTTGACGAGATAATTCGAATGGCGCAGTCAGATTTCCCGTAAGTATGATATTTTAGATTTTATTTGCCTTTAAACTTAACACATTCGGGGTGAATTTGCCCGAATCTTATTTCTCAATTTTCGACGGTTTTCATTGATTGCGCGAGGTTCTGACGGCTGTTTCGAGCACCAGGCATCCAAATACGTCGATTTAGATGAAAAAAAGACCACATTAATTTTTTACGATTTTTGAAAAAAACAGAAGGTTAACCCCTTTGGTGTTTTTTGACCCCAAAAAATGAAAGTTTGAATTTAGCTTATATTTTTGCATTTTCTTATGCAATTTGACGAGAAAATTCGAATGGCGCAGTCAGATTTCCCGTAAGTATGATATTTTAGATTTTATTTGCCTTTAAACTTAACACATTCGGGGTGAATTTGCCCGAATCTTATTTCTCAATTTTCAACGGTTTTCATTGATTGCGCGAGGTTCCGACGGCTGTTTCGAGCACCAGGCATCCAAATACGTCGATTTAGATGAAAAAAAGACCACATTAATTTTTTACGATTTTTGAAAAAAACAGAAGGTTAACCCCTTTGGTGTTTTTTGACCCCAAAAAATGAAAGTTTGAATTTAGCTTATATTTTTGCATTTTCTTATGCAATTTGACGAGAAAATTTGAATGGCGCTGTCAGATTTCCCGTAAGTATGATATTTTAGATTTTATTTGCCTTTAAACTTAACACATTCGGGGTGAATTTGCCCGAATCTTATTTCTCAATTTTCAACGGTTTTCATTGATTGCGCGAGGTTCTGACGGCTGTTTCGAGCACCAGGCATCCAAATACGTCGATTTTGATGAAAAAAAGACCACATTAATTTTTTACGATTTTTGAAAAAAACAGAAGGTTAACCCCTTTGCTGTTTTTTGACCCCAAAAAATGAAAGTTTGAATTTAGCTTATATTTTTGCATTTTCTTATGCAATTTGACGAGAAAATTCGAATGGCGCAGTCAGATTTCCCGTAAGTATGATATTTTAGATTTTATTTGCCTTTAAACTTAACACATTCGGGGTGAATTTGCCCGAATCTTATTTCTCAATTTTCGACGGTTTTCATTGATTGCGCGAGGTTCTGACGGCTGTTTCGAGCACCAGGCATCCAAATACGTCGATTTAGATGAAAAAAAGACCACATTAATTTTTTACGATTTTTGAAAAAAACAGTAGGTTAACCCCTTTGGTGTTTTTTGACCCCAAAAAATGAAAGTTTGAATTTAGCTTATATTTTTGCATTTTCTTATGCAATTTGACGAGAAAATTCGAATGGCGCAGTCAGATTTCCCGTAAGTATGATATTTTAGATTTTATTTGCCTTTAAACTTAACACATTCGGGGTGAATTTGCCCGAATCTTATTTCTCAATTTTCGACGGTTTTCATTGATTGCGCGAGGTTCTGACGGCTGTTTCGAGCACCAGGCATCCAAATACGTCGATTTAGATGAAAAAAAGACCACATTAATTTTTTACGATTTTTGAAAAAAACAGAAGGTTAACCCCTTTGGTGTTTTTTGACCCCAAAAAATGAAAGTTTGAATTTAGCTTATATTTTTGCATTTTCTTATGCAATTTGACGAGAAAATTCGAATGGCGCAGTCAGATTTCCCGTAAGTATGATATTTTAGATTTTATTTGCCTTTAAACTTAACACATTCGGGGTGAATTTGCCCGAATCTTATTTCTCAATTTTCGACGGTTTTCATTGATTGCGCGAGGTTCCGACGGCTGTTTCGAGCACCAGGCATCCAAATACGTCGATTTAGATGAAAAAAAGACCACATTAATTTTTTACGATTTTTGAAAAAAACAGAAGGTTAACCCCTTTGGTGTTTTTTGACCCCAAAAAATGAAAGTTTGAATTTAGCTTATATTTTTGCATTTTCTTATGCAATTTGACGAGAAAATTCGAATGGCGCAGTCAGATTTCCCGTAAGTATGATATTTTAGATTTTATTTGCCTTTAAACTTAACACATTCGGGGTGAATTTGCCCGAATCTTATTTCTCAATTTTCAACGGTTTTCATTGATTGCGCGAGGTTCCGACGGCTGTTTCGAGCACCAGGCATCCAAATACGTCGATTTAGATGAAAAAAAGACCACATTAATTTTTTACGATTTTTGAAAAAAACAGAAGGTTAACCCCTTTGGTGTTTTTTGACCCCAAAAAATGAAAGTTTGAATTTAGCTTATATTTTTGCATTTTCTTATGCAATTTGACGAGAAAATTCGAATGGCGCTGTCAGATTTCCCGTAAGTATGATATTTTAGATTTTATTTGCCTTTAAACTTAACACATTCGGGGTGAATTTGCCCGAATCTTATTTCTCAATTTTCCACGGTTTTCATTGATTGCGCGAGGTTCCGACGGCTGTTTCGAGCACCAGGCATCCAAATACGTCGATTTAGATGAAAAAAAGACCACATTAATTTTTTACGATTTTTGAAAAAAACAGAAGGTTAACCCCTTTGGTGTTTTTTGACCCCAAAAAATGAAAGTTTGAATTTAGCTTATATTTTTGCATTTTCTTATGCAATTTGACGAGAAAATTCGAATGGCGCTGTCAGATTTCCCGTAAGTATGATATTTTAGATTTTATTTGCCTTTAAACTTAACACATTCGGGGTGAATTTGCCCGAATCTTATTTCTCAATTTTCAACGGTTTTCATTGATTGCGCGAGGTTCTGACGGCTGTTTCGAGCACCAGGCATCCAAATACGTCGATTTAGATGAAAAAAAGACCACATTAATTTTTTACGATTTTTGAAAAAAACAGAAGGTTAACCCCTTTGGTGTTTTTTGACCCCAAAAAATGAAAGTTTGAATTTAGCTTATATTTTTGCATTTTCTTATGCAATTTGACGAGAAAATTCGAATGGCTCAGTCAGATTTCCCGTAAGTATGATATTTTAGATTTTATTTGGCTTTAAACTTAACACATTCGGGGTGAATTTGCCCGAATCTTATTTCTCAATTTTCAACGGTTTTCATTGATTGCGCGAGGTTCCGACGGCTGTTTCGAGCACCAGGCATCCAAATACGTCGATTTAGATGAAAAAAAGACCACATTAATTTTTTACGATTTTTGAAAAAAACAGAAGGTTAACCCCTTTGGTGTTTTTTGACCCCAAAAAATGAAAGTTTGAATTTAGCTTATATTTTTGCATTTTCTTATGCAATTTGACGAGAAAATTCGAATGGCGCAGTCAGATTTCCCGTAAGTATGATATTTTAGATTTTATTTGGCTTTAAACTTAACACATTCGGGGTGAATTTGCCCGAATCTTATTTCTCAATTTTCAACGGTTTTCATTGATTGCGCGAGGTTCTGACGGCTGTTTCGAGCACCAGGCATCCAAATACGTCGATTTAGATGAAAAAAGAGCACATTAATTTTTTACGATTTTTGAAAAAAACAGAAGGTTAACCCCTTTGGTGTTTTTTGACCCCAAAAAATGAAAGTTTGAATTTAGCTTATATTTTTGCATTTTCTTATGCAATTTGACGAGAAAATTCGAATGGCGCTGTCAGATTTCCCGTAAGTATGATATTTTAGATTTTATTTGCCTTTAAACTTAACACATTCGGGGTGAATTTGTCCGAATCTTATTTCTCAATTTTCAACGGTTTTCATTGATTGCGCGAGGTTCCGACGGCTGTTTCGAGCACCAGGCATCCAAATACGTCGATTTAGATGAAAAAAAGACCACATTAATTTTTTACGATTTTTGAAAAAAACAGAAGGTTAACCCCTTTGGTGTTTTTTGACCCCAAAAAATGAAAGTTTGAATTTAGCTTATATTTTTGCATTTTCTTATGCAATTTGACGAGAAAATTCGAATGGCGCAGTCAGATTTCCCGTAAGTATGATATTTTAGATTTTATGTGGCTTTAAACTTAACACATTCGGGGTGAATTTGCCCGAATCTTATTTCTCAATTTTCAACGGTTTTCATTGATTGCGCGAGGTTCTGACGGCTGTTTCGAGCACCAGGCATCCAAATACGTCGATTTAGATGAAAAAAAGACCACATTAATTTTTTACGATTTTTGAAAAAAACAGAAGGTTAACCCCTTTGGTGTTTTTTGACCCCAAAAAATGAAAGTTTGAATTTAGCTTATATTTTTGCATTTTCTTATGCAATTTGACGAGAAAATTCGAATGGCGCAGTCAGATTTCCCGTAAGTATGATATTTTAGATTTTATTTGCCTTTAAACTTAACACATTCGGGGTGAATTTGCCCGAATCTTATTTCTCAATTTTCGACGGTTTTCATTGATTGCGCGAGGTTCTGACGGCTGTTTCGAGCACCAGGCATCCAAATACGTCGATTTAGATGAAAAAAAGACCACATTAATTTTTTACGATTTTTGAAAAAAACAGAAGGTTAACCCCTTTGGTGTTTTTTGACCCCAAAAAATGAAAGTTTGAATTTAGCTTATATTTTTGCATTTTCTTATGCAATTTGACGAGAAAATTCGAATGGCGCAGTCAGATTTCCCGTAAGTATGATATTTTAGATTTTATTTGCCTTTAAACTTAACACATTCGGGGTGAATTTGCCCGAATCTTATTTCTCAATTTTCGACGGTTTTCATTGATTGCGCGAGGTTCTGACGGCTGTTTCGAGCACCAGGCATCCAAATACGTCGATTTAGATGAAAAAAGACCCCATTAATTTTTTACGATTTTTGAAAAAAACAGAAGGTTAACCCCTTTGGTGTTTTTTGACCCCAAAAAATGAAAGTTTGAATTTAGCTTATATTTTTGCATTTTCTTATGCAATTTGACGAGAAAATTCGAATGGCGCTGTCAGATTTCCCGTAAGTATGATATTTTAGATTTTATTTGCCTTTAAACTTAACACATTCGGGGTGAATTTGCCCGAATCTTATTTCTCAATTTTCAACGGTTTTCATTGAATGCGCGAGGTTCTGACGGCTGTTTCGAGCACCAGGCATCCAAATACGTCGATTTAGATGAAAAAAAGACCACATTAATTTTTTACGATTTTTGAAAAAAACAGAAGGTTAACCCCTTTGGTGTTTTTTGACCCCAAAAAATGAAAGTTTGAATTTAGCTTATATTTTTGCATTTTCTTATGCAATTTGACGAGAAAATTCGAATGGCCCAGTCAGATTTCCCGTAAGTATGATATTTTAGATTTTATTTGCCTTTAAACTTAACACATTTGGGGTGAATTTGCCCGAATCTTATTTCTCAATTTTCGACGGTTTTCATTGATTGCGCGAGGTTCTGACGGCTGTTTCGAGCACCAGGCATCCAAATACGTCGATTTAGATGAAAAAAAGACCACATTAATTTTTTACGATTTTTGAAAAAAACAGAAGGTTAACCCCTTTGGTGTTTTTTGACCCCAAAAAATGAAAGTTTGAATTTAGCTTATATTTTTGCATTTTCTTATGCAATTTGACGAGAAAATTCGAATGGCGCAGTCAGATTTCCCGTAAGTATGATATTTTAGATTTTATTTGCCTTTAAACTTAACACATTCGGGGTGAATTTGCCCGAATCTTATTTCTCAATTTTCGACGGTTTTCATTGATTGCGCGAGGTTCTGACGGCTGTTTCGAGCACCAGGCATCCAAATACGTCGATTTAGATGAAAAAAAGACCCCATTAATTTTTTACGATTTTTGAAAAAAACAGAAGGTTAACCCCTTTGGTGTTTTTTGACCCCAAAAAATGAAAGTTTGAATTTAGCTTATATTTTTGCATTTTCTTATGCAATTTGACGAGAAAATTCGAATGGCGCTGTCAGATTTCCCGTAAGTATGATATTTTAGATTTTATTTGCCTTTAAACTTAACACATTCGGGGTGAATTTGCCCGAATCTTATTTCTCAATTTTCAACGGTTTTCATTGATTGCGCGAGGTTCTGACGGCTGTTTCGAGCACCAGGCATCCAAATACGTCGATTTAGATGAAAAAAAGACCACATTAATTTTTTACGATTTTTGAAAAAAACAGAAGGTTAACCCCTTTGGTGTTTTTTGACCCCAAAAAATGAAAGTTTGAATTTAGCTTATATTTTTGCATTTTCTTATGCAATTTGACGAGAAAATTCGAATGGCCCAGTCAGATTTCCCGTAAGTATGATATTTTAGATTTTATTTGCCTTTAAACTTAACACATTTGGGGTGAATTTGCCCGAATCTTATTTCTCAATTTTCAACGGTTTTCATTGATTGCGCGAGGTTCTGACGGCTGTTTCAAGCACCAGGCATCCAAATACGTCGATTTAGATGAAAAAAAGACCACATTAATTTTTTACGATTTTTGAAAAAAACAGAAGGTTAACCCCTTTGGTGTTTTTTGACCCCAAAAAATGAAAGTTTGAATTTAGCTTATATTTTTGCATTTTCTTATGCAATTTGACGAGAAAATTCGAATGGCGCAGTCAGATTTCCCGTAAGTATGATATTTTAGATTTTATTTGCCTTTAAACTTAACACATTCGGGGTGAATTTGCCCGAATCTTATTTCTCAATTTTCGACGGTTTTCATTGATTGCGCGAGGTTCTGACGGCTGTTTCGAGCACCAGGCATCCAAATACGTCGATTTAGATGAAAAAAAGACCACATTAATTTTTTACGATTTTTGAAAAAAACAGAAGGTTAACCCCTTTGGTGTTTTTTGACCCCAAAAAATGAAAGTTTGAATTTAGCTTATATTTTTGCATTTTCTTATGCAATTTGACGAGAAAATTCGAATGGCGCAGTCAGATATCTCGTAAGTATCATATTTTTCGTTTTATGCAGCTTTAAAATTTTAATTTTCGATTTTCATTTTATTTGATTTTATAGCTCTTCCGCCAGCTCCAGTCTGTTTTTTTCATATCTACGTAATAGAAAAGTTAGTAATAATAGTTAAAATAGTAATAGGTAGTTAACCCCGTTGCGTACACAATAAGTGATAACAACAAGTATGCGATACTGATGACGACTAATGAGTCAGAAACACATGTCATAGTGTGATGGCGAGGAAGTCGAAGAAGCAATGCATGTGTCTATCGCTCTTTTGCTTAATTGTGTTTAATATTTAGTGAGAATTTTTCTATCAAATCCTTTTGGTGAACTTTAACCCAAAAAAATGAAAGTTTAAAGTTGGATACAATTTTTACGGTTTGTTATGCAGATTGATAAGAAAGTTAGAAAAATGAAAGAAATGAAAAGTGGAATTGGTAAGCTTCTTTCAGTGTTACTTACTTAGTTTGAGCAGAAAATTGGAATGCCCCAGTCAGATGGCTCGCAAGTATGATATTTTTTATTTGATTCTGATTTAAACGTAACACATGCGGGGTGAAGTTGCCCTCAATTTATTTTTCAATTTTACACAGTTTTGAGTGCTTCCGTCATGCCGGGGCGGCTGTTTCAAGCACTAGGCTTTAAAATACGTCGATTTGGAAATAAAAAGAACAATTAAATTTTTTGTAAAAAAATCGAAGATTCAAGAATAAATATTTAAAAAATTTATATTGGAAATTTTCACTGTTTCTTACGTAGTTTGAGCAGAGAAATCGGATGCTGTAGTTGTTTTTCGATTTATGGGACTTTAAACGTGAGAAATTCGGGATGTAAAATTTGAATATTTGAGAAATATTATTTCTCAAATTTGGACCGTTTTCATTGCTTGCGTGTGGTTGTGATAGCTGTTTTACTCCAAATTTTTCAAATTCACTCCGAATTCCTAACGTTCCACGTCGCATAAATCATAAACAATCATATACTTACGAAAAATCTGCCTAGGCATTCGAATTCTCTGCTCAAACCACGTAAGAAACAGTTAAAAATTTCCAATTGAATTTTTGAAGCAAAAAATATTTAATCATATAACATTCATGAAGCTTCGATGTTTTATAAAAAATTTAGTTGGTCGTTTTATTGCCTAGATCGACGAATTGGGATGCCTAGTGCTCTTTTTTTTATGATATTACTTATGGTAATACTGTAATAACAGTAAAACTGATTTAGAATGTTGCAGGTAAATTTTTAATTAATTAAGAGTAAACTCGTGAATGTAAACGTTGCACTAATTTATCATTCTCCCTTTTCTAACCTACAGTTAAATATCAAATAAGTCTCTTGTTAATTAATTTGGAATTCCATCCAATAATCTTCTTGCATTAATGAAATAATTGCTGCAATTTATTAGTCAATGCGTAGGTAATTCGATTTAAATTTTGTTTAAATAAATATCCTAACATTATTCCAAGCATATTTTAATTTCTATGTCTACGTTTTAAAAATAAATACATTTATAAATATTTAACCAGCGAAATTAATTAAATCAAGTAAAATTAACTAGATGCATAGTAATCAATTAAATATTTCAAAATTAAAAATTATGATTGCATTTAGAAGTGGTGATTTACTTTATATTAACAGTTTGTAGCTCTAAGTTATGAATTACAAATTAAAACTTTTTTACAACTAAAATTTCAAACTACCAACGCGATTTCATTTTTCATTGAAATGATTTGGTGAGAGAACTTGCGAAATCTATAGGTAGTTAGACTGAAGTTTATTTGTGATAACTTTGAGTACCCAGTGCAAAAGATCTGTAATCAGTGGTGGATTTCCCATTAGGCACAGTAGGCACGTGCCTAGTTGAGGGCAGAAAAAAATTTTCTTATAAAAATAGTACAATAAATATTTATACGAAAATTATTTACTTGATACTTTATATCAAGCAACTTTTTTTCCTTTAAATTTTAAGGAGAAAAGTTGGAAAAAACGTCAGTGCCTATAAGCGGCAAAAGTATAAATCCAAAAGTGCTAAAAAATTTTGGTTTTGCTTCCTAAATCAATTATTTAGCATAAATGAGTTTTGTTAAAATATTAAAAAATATATTTTAATAAAATATCTATATCTCCCTTGGTACGTATTTTAAACAAGCCATTGTTTAATAATTTTATTAGGAATATATTGAAACAAACGGCATAAATTCCAGTTTTTTTATATAGTAATCAAAGTTATTTACATTATTTAGCATATTAACAATTTCCTTTTATTTACAAGTAAATTACAAATTATGGTATTTTACAGCTATTTGAAGAAAATGAACCTAGCGTGCAGCATCCTTATTTTCAAATTTAGACTGAACAAATTATAATTATTATGTCTTTCTATGACAAGATTTGTAAGTTATTACTTTTGAAGAAAAAGAAAATATACTTAAAAAATTGTTTACGTTATATTGAACCAGACATTACTAAAACATACTAAAACTATGTGTATGTTTTCTCTATAAAGAATATTATATTATGTTTAATTAATTATACAATGCAATAACAACTACATAGTAATAATACTAAAAATAAATACATATTGAGTTACAATAGTCTTTCCACTGGCAGTACAAAGAACGAAAAATGCTTTTTATTTAAAATTATTACCTCATCATATCATCATATTTAATACAATAATATATAAATTTTGAGTTTAAATTTAAAAATAATAATACCGCGAGTTGAGGAGGGGGGGTTCTTTCATAAAACAGTATACTTTAGGCGATATTCTCAGTAAAAAAATAATCAAAACTGATACTTTTTACACTAAAAATTCTAGATAGCTATATTAAAATATATATTGTATACTAATTTTAGTATAAAATTATAAGTAATTAATTTTAGTTAATTATTGGTTGCCTGCTATTAGATAAAAAAATTAATTCACTTAAAATATCAAAAATATACAAAATTTTTATAACAAATAAAAATTGAATATAACAAAAATCTTACTACGTGTATAAATATATAGTCAAGTAATAAAATTTTATTACCAGTAAATAATTCATAGCAAAACGTTACACTTACACCGATAAAAATTAATATAATTTACATATCCTCCTGTTCCAGAATCATTAATTTAGTTCTTATATATTCAATTTTTATTTACCTTTCATCGTTTAATACTGTCTAAGATAATTCATTTTAAATTCCACTTGAATCTTAAATTTAATAATTTACAAAAATATCATATCTTGTTATTAGGTTTTATTATTAGGTACATAATACTTTTTTATCTACAGTATAATTAATTACAAAACTTACACACAAAATAGTACCTCTTATCGAGCACAGCACGTAGTAAATTACGAAGGTAAATTAAATTCCAAACTGAGGTACTTCTGTTAATAAAAATGACTAGTTAAAATGGAAGAGGAACTTCTTCAATACTCGACTCCTGACTTGACGGTGGAGTATCAAGTTGAGGCAGTCCAAGATCCAGGTACTCTTCGTTAGCAGTTATCGTCAAAATTCTATCTAAATCTTCCACTAAATCTGAAAAAATTGGACGTTCGTTTGGTTGATAACTCCAACAATCTCGCATAAGAAGATAAACTTCTAAGGAACATCCTGCTGGTTTTTCCATACGATGCCCATTTCGTAACAATTGAAATAGTTTTTCCACGCTTGGTACAGACGGGTATGGAGTTCCTAAATTTTTTAAATGTACAACTATAGATAATAAATATTTTTTTAAATAATAGTACCTCCAAGAGTCATAATTTCCCACAACAATATACCGTATGACCACACATCAGATTGAGTCGTATAAACTCGATGGAATAAAGCTTCGGGCGCCATCCATTTAACAGGCAATCTACCATCTGTTGTTTTTCTATAGTAATCACTGCAGTGTACATCACGTGCTAAGCCAAAATCGGCAATCTTTAATATGTAATCGTCACTAACAAGAACATTTCTTGCAGCTAAATCACGATGAATACACTAGAATAAAATGTATAAATAAAACTAAAAATTTTGAACATTTTTATACTAACTCTTCTGGAAGCTAAGTATTCCATTCCTTTAGCAACTTGGTAAGCAAAGCAAACTAAATCCTTTTGGGTTAATGTTTTCTTTTCCTTTTCTACAATTCCAATTGCTGGTTCGTAACCAGGAGATGATCTATTCTGTCGGAGAAAATCTCTAAGATTTCCATGAGGTGCGTACTCAACAACTACGTAGAGAGGACCGCCCTGAGTGCAACAACCTAGAAGATTTATAATATTTATGTGTTTTCCGATCATCTTCATCATTTCCATTTCAGATACTAAATCCATCATTTCGTTATCCGTGTGACCTTCTACGAATACAAACTTTGGTTTATTAATTTCATTAATTCGATTAAGGAAATTACCTTTAAGCATTTTAACTGCAACAATCGAATGAAGACTCGGTTTCAAAAGACCGAGAGAATCGGCTTTAACAACTTTGCCAAAAGCTCCTTCTCCGAGTATTTTACCCAAACATAACATTTCTCTTGGAATCTCCCAATCGGAATCCATTGGTAATTCGTATTCTGATATAATATCATTCGAGTTTGTCTTTTGCTTTTCAATTTTAACAATCGGCATTAACTAAAAATATTTAAAAAATGTATATTTATTTTTGGTTTAATTAACTTAAAAATTACCAAGGGTTCTGTTGCGTTTGGGGAATTGTTGTGTAATTTTTCCACTATTACTTTTTTGGTCCACTGTGTAACGACAACAGCACGAGCTGCTTCAATATCGAGAAGTTTTTTCATTTTTTCTCTAAAAATAGAAGTAATTTTATAAAATTTGAGAAAGAATAAAAAAAGTGCTCACTGTTTAAATTTTCTTAAAATGAAAATTATAATAAATGCTGCCAGTAACGTAAATGCAGCTACAATTCCAGCTACACCAAGCATTAACATTGATTGAGGTTGCGAAGCCTCTTCAAGAGCTGGAAAAAATATTGAATTATAAAAATTATTTTTTAAATTTAGTTGACTTACTGTCGACTACTTTCAAATAAGCACTTGCAAATGTGTGTCCCAAACTATTAGCAGCTACGCACGTATACCATCCTTCAGATTCATATGTCACATTATAAATTTCTAATATTTCCGGATTTTGGGATGTTGCACTATTCTATACAAAATATCAAAAGATATTAATTGCAAATTTTAATTAAATTAAAATAATTTTATGTTGAGGGTTTGGGCCCAGAAAATTAATTAATATTAATTTTTGTAAGTACCACGATTTTGTGTGGCATTAAAAAGTTAAAATGCAATTATATGTAGGGTCGATTGCATCAACGTCATCTAAGAACACCAAAATCTTGCTCTGCAAATCAAAATTATTTTATTCATTAATAAATCTGTATTATTTTATAAAAATTTGATTAAACTTGGACTGGAAATTGGAAACTTTTATTGGAAATTAAATTTCTTGACTATGTTTTAAGTAAATTACAATTAATGATTTAACTCTGTTACTTAAATGACGTAGGTGAGCAATCAAATCAATCCCCGTTTTCGTTACTTATTTAATGTTGTGTTAGGCTTAAATTAAATTTTTTTTAATTAAATACAAAAGTAAAAGTTAATTTAAATATTTAATTAGTAGTAGGTTAGAAAGATTAAAAAGTCAAAACAATAAATTATTAGTAGTTTAAACTTATCGATTAAATTAGTTTATGAATTGAATTAAAATGTTACTGAAAATAACCCTAAATGTTAGAAATTTGAAATATGTACCTTGACAGTACTGTTTTCAGGAGAAATCCCTGCCACCCAGTAAATATGAGGGTTTAGATCAGACAAAAACGTGCAAGTGAAGCTGACATTACTGCCAACAACAACGGTTTTGTTTTGAGGAAGATCTGTTATAATAGGCCTGTTGTGATACCGCTCTAGAAATTAAATAACATATAATACCACATATAAATGTTAATGACTGTAATTACCAACAAAAACCTTTGCGACATAACAATATTATAAAAATTACCATTAACCCAATTTTAATTAGGGTTTTTAGGAAATTAATTTAATTTTGAGTAAATATTTATAAGTACACCAAACTCGGTTGAATAACTTTTTTCCCTATATTGCAAACCTGATTGCTTGTTTTGACAGAATTTCTGTTGGAAACTGTCAGAAACACTGATCACTTTTTAATATCAATTTAATTAAATAAAAAATTATTTTTAATTATTTTCTTTTTTAACATTTAACTTGACGATTTTATTACATTATTTGGCAATCAAAATTTTATGCAACAATACCATCAAGCTTTTCTAACATTTGCAGATGAAGAAAAAATGTTAAACTTGAAAGAATGGAAACTTTTCTCAATGGAAATGCTAGTGTACTATATAGCATAGGTACTACAAACCGGGTTTCCATCCTTTTTCTAAACTCGGTAATTATAAATAATTACATGTATTAAAATTTACTAATAATTTAAAATTAGTAAGCTTTAATAAATAAAGAAGCATAAAGATTTATATTAAATAGAAAGAATTTCTTTCGTTGAAAGATTAATGAGTACATTCCACATGGAAGAAACAGAAATAGCAAGATATATTATCATAAACTCAAGATATTCCTTTACCAATATTAAATAAATATGATAAATCCAGCACCGTAAAGCAGCCGATACACGTACATCATCTTATTTGGCTAATATTATTCGATTAAAGCACCACAATAGAATATATTTTCATAATTATGCAATAACTTGATTGCATATAGTATTTACAAAATTGTTTATGTATTCGAAATTAAAGTGTCCTTCACCAACGCAAGTAGGAAACAGATTTATTTTTATTTAGTTCAACCTTCACCAATTTAGAATATTCGTGTACCAAAAATTAAATTCGGTACCTGTAATACTATTCCTTTAGGAATAGTTTCGTTATTGGCAAAATCGGCTGCGTAGTCGTTTGGTTTTATCCATTGTATATAAGGTTCAAGATCCGCAATAATTTGTGGACATTCTAAAAGAGCTGTAGAATTTACCAAAACAGTTACATTTTGTGGGTATCCATCTTTAATGTAAGGTTTTGACGGAAATCTTTCTGTTTCGATAAATGCAAAATATAATTTAGACTACAATTCATAAATACCCAATATAGATTAAAATGGTTCTTACCTACTACATCTACTGTGAAGTTATAGCTAATACATCCCACGATATTACAAACTACGCAGGTGTAAATGCCAGAATCATCGGTAACCAAGTCTTCCAAACTTAAATACCATGGACCGTAGCGAATGATCCCCAAATGTCTTTTGGGTTTTTCGTTATTTTTATACCAAGTAATATTGGGTGTCGGAATTCCATGAGCTTTACATTTTAAAATAACCATGTTTCCTGCAGGTTTCACATGAGTTTTCACCATTTTCTTGTAATTTGTAAACGATGGATGTTCGTACATCGTCTTTGACACGCCCGATGTCACAATTTTATCTATCATATCGTGATTGTCATCTTCATCCTGCTCGTCTTGATCATTTTGATCGGCTTGGTCACTTTGGTCTATAGCAGGAAAGTCTGACGTTGATTTTAATATCCCTACAAAATATTTTTAAATCAAACTTTCAACTTTTCTACAACCACCAACAAAAACATTTTACGTATAAATAAACAATATCTAATGAAAATAGAAAAATATGTTCACAGCTTCATAATTTAATAGTCGATTTAAATGGGAAAAAATTTTAAGATGAAAAAATTCATCCACTATCCATTGACTCTAGCACCGTAGCTAAATATTGATTAAGAAACTTTTTTTTTTATTTTTTAAATTTAACTTCCGGTCTCTTGTAGATTAAATATCATAAAAAAAATAGACAAACAACACATATACCCCATATAAATTTTTATTTTATTTATTTTATTATTACAAGTTTTCCAAAAAGTTCTATAGCAAGGTAAATTATTTTTTATTTAAATTATATTCGTATCCAAGAGTTGAAAACTACGTGTTGTTCCTTTTTATCTCTCTCGATAGATCTATCGCTTTGGCCAATATACATCACGTCACCCTAATTTATCAAATAAACCAATCTTAAAGTTGTTGATTAACAACTTTATTATTGAACTTAAAAAATACCTCGCCATACCTGCGATCAATAGAAAAAAAGTTGGTTTTTACGTAAAAAACAATATTAAATTTCTATGCAATTTCAACGTCCACTACAAAACTAGACGATAAATAATTTGAATGTGAATTTTTATGCAAAATATTCCATTTCAATAACAATTTAAATTTAAAAGTAATAAATTTTTGTGTAGTACAAATGCAAACAAAATTTTAAAATAAATTTAGATATTTATTTTTAAGTTATAACTAATAATTATATTTGTTTGAAATATTGTTAACCAACGTTTATTATTTGAAATAACAAACACGAAAAAATTAAAATAGAAAAAATTAAAAAACACGAATTAGATATTTTAATTCAATTTGCAAAATAATTGAAGGATTCATTTAATTTTACTTTTATTTAGATCACTTTTCTTTTATTTGGTTAATTCCTATTCGAAAATGATTTAAATAAACAAATCCTAAAGCGTTACAAATCATTGTGGCAGCTGTATCAATAACTTTTACTACATAAGAGACCAGATAGACTATAGGGTTTCTTATTTTAAAATAAACTGTTTATTATAGACGCATTTTTATTAACTCATTTTCTTGCGATACACCCAGACTAAAAATTTTTACATTATCCTACCGATAGAAATTTAAATTTACAGAAATACACAACATATTAAATATTTATTGAAAAAATCAAAAAAATTTAAATCAGTTTGATACTTTAATTATAAAACTTAGTCCAGCTTACCTAAGTTGTGATCCTCATTAGGGTTCACTCCATGTGTAAATGCAATTAGAAGACCAAAGAGTAAATATACAGTGACAACCATCTTACACCTTTTTCTGTACTGACCCGCATCTGAAAAAAAAAATAAAAAACTTGAAAACTTGATTTTTCCTAAATTATTAAAATTTAAATAATTCATAAATTATTATTTTATTTTAAAATTTGTTTGCAGTACTGCAAAAGTACAATCAATTTTAATCCGTTTCGGTTTAAAATTTGTAGGTACTTAACATAAGTTAACGTATTGGGTACCTACGCATTAATTTAATTTTCATAAATATAGAATTCACGAAATTACACATTTATATAAATTTGCTGCTCACACACTTAAATTATATTTTTAAATTAGAAAATTTATACAATTTTACTCTAGTTTAATGTTTATAAATTCTGAAAAACTGTTAGATTGCGTCACCGGATTCATTTGTTTGCAAATTCTAAAAATACCAAAAAAATCTATTAAAGTATCAGCAGATGAAGTTTAAAAAACTAATTGCCAATATCTACTAGGTAAAAGATTAATATGCAATGAGAACGTAAAGCTATAAGCCCTTAAATCCTTAAAATAAATGGTAGTTCGAAAGTAATTTTTTATTCATATTTTAACTCCCGATTGAATGGAAAAGATAAATTTTCTGATATAAGCAAAATTTCAAGTTGGTTTCCAATATACTTGATGTTACTTTCTAATACATTTCTGTCATCCAAATCAAAAAAAGATTTTTTGTCAAGGATTTGTAGATATAAAACTACCTTTCATTAGTGTGAGATGATTATTGAGGTCAAATTTTCATTAAATCGTATATGTATTTCAGTACGAAAGTTATTATTAGCACGAATGTTTTGAATTAGCAATGTCTACTATCTGCATGTTTCATTTTATCCACAAAAATACATCCAAGAAAAATGTATCAATATTTAAATTTGTTCCAAGCTTAAAGATATGACGCAGCCAACAAAGTAAGCTACTGAAAAATTAGTGCATTTGAAATCCAAATTTACTTCTCAAATAAATCCCTTCGACCAACTAGTTTTCTTTCTCCCACCGTTCTTTAATTTTTGTATATCAACAAATTGGCATTTAAATTTTGAAAGGTTAAACCCGATCTATGAGTTTTTATTATTAATTATTTATTTCAGAAAGCGTCAATTGTATAATAATTATGCTCACCGTTAGCAAATATTTCGCCATATTGTGGCGATTTTCTTCAGTACGTGGGAGACTAAATAATTTGTTTCCTGTTTGTCCAACACGGCCGTATAGGTATCATTTCGCAACTAGTTATATAAATAACTATTTTGACTGTAACTTACTTTGCAAATTAAAGCAACTGAAATAAAATAATTTTAAGAATATTTTTAGATTAAAAATCGGAGACCGAGCGTTTCATTAGTCTCGTACAGTTTCAAAGAAGCGTAGAATAGTTGGATGAAATAAAGTCAATAATTCAAAACTTAATATATTAATAACTATACGAAAAGTTAGTGTATTAAAAATAAATTGATCATTTTTATAATTTGCATTTAATACCGTAAATAAAAAAAAAATGTGAAGTTGTTGTCAATTTTAATATTGAAAGTGATTCATTACCTCAACTTAACACCTGAGTATTTTGAGTAAGTTACAAACGTTTAAAGGAACTAGTTTATTAAACAATATCAATTAGTCAATTTCAATCAGATATGTGACAATAAGTCTGAGACTGATTATATTTGATATTTCATCATCACAGTAATCTATCATAGTCTAAACATATTCATCATTTAATTTATACTTAATGTACCATTAATACAAAAAATTGTTTTGAAGATCTTAATCATCGGCAGGAATTGTTCCTGCTTCGAAGGAAGCAGGGATTAAATTCAAAATATCAAATTTTTTTACCGTATTCTGAAGTCTGAATAACTCAACTCTTACCTCGAGGCTATTACATACTGCTGACTAAATGATAATGCTCGACTTTCGCAGTATTCAAAATAATAATAATAATAATAATAATATGAAAAACATATTTTCAAGAAACTAGTATGGAATTTGTGTTTGTAATTTATAGATTTATGGGATGCTAACCTTCCGAAAGTTGTTATTATAAAATTTAAACAATGGAAAAGTAGTGCATTAGTCAAATCAGGTTATTTGATTTATTAACATTAAATATGACAATAGTAAAATTAAATTCCTACTCTAAACACAGGGTACTGTTGACAACAGCAATTAAATTTTCAAATGTTTATTCTTTAATCCAACATTAAATTTCATCACAGCTATAATGATTATATACCTGTTGTTGAAAATTGTAATCAAAAAGGTATATAGTAGCAATAGTACCACTCTTCATCATTTTTTATTTAGTAATTGAAAATTATCGACCTACTTAATTTATTAAAATTCCGTAAAACCGAAAGTAATTGAATCGTCGAGCTCTACAATTTACGTCGAGGAAATGTAAAGTATTTCAATGATCTCAAAGACGTAATTTAAAAAAGTTTAACTTAAATACAAAGTTGTATATTTTTGTTTTATTGTTTCTTCTTATACTATAATACAGTAAGCCCATAAAGAGTTTCAAAATATTTACAAAATATTTTAATAATTTTATACGTTTTAATTAATTCCAAGTCATTTTTATTTTTATTACAATATAATTTCCATCAAAGTTGAACAAAGTATTTCGAATGTTTTACTTTACTTCCAACTTGAAGTAATTCTTTCGTTAACACAAAGGGGAGTTTTCTCATACCTATAAATTCAAATTTCAAAAATTTATCTTTAATAAATCATACATCAAATTTTTACAATTTTTTTATTATGCATTTTATTAATTTGAGGTTTTCATAATGTGCTGTTACACAATGAAAATTATATAATTTATTTTATTTTAAATTTCTTTGGTTAACCATAAAACTATGGTCCTAATAATTTAGCGGTTACAACAAAGTTTAATTATTACTAGAAGAAAAGCAGAAATTTTAATTGGATTTTTAGTTATTTCTATTAAGTTGACAAACTTTTCTTATTTTAGATGTCATTCAATTACTATGTTTTCTATAATATATCCCAAGTAACATTTTGTGCTGAATATCAACTGCGAGCACGCTGTGTCAGTACAAAATTCAGCTATTGAGCTGAGTCAGCTGCTGATTTTTAGTAACGTCAGAAGCTGAATTGCTACTGATTTGCTAATTTGGCGGCTGAAAACTGCGCTGCGTCAGCTGTTCAAAATGCTGACTCAGCTGATATTCAGCGCTGAAAATCAGCTGACTCAGCGCTGAACACCAGCTGATTCAGCGCTGAATATCAGCTGTGTCAGCATTTTGAACAGCTGACGCAGCGCAGTTTTCAGCCGCCAAATTAGCAAATCAGTAGCAATTCAGCTTCTGAATCAGCTGATATTCAGCTTTAGATTCAGCTTTCACTTTATGGAGTAATAAAATTAAAAAAAAAAATAATTATTTTAAATTGATATTAGTTTTATAAATAAAAAAACTAAATCACAAAATTTTAAGCTTATTGAAATTATTACCCATTTTGTTGGTTTATTAATTTTTTCTATACAATCATCAATTATTACATTAAATATTCTTTTAGTATACCTTAATTACATTATACTTAATTACATCATTAATTATAATCTCTCGCAATATTATATCGTTAACGATTTCGCAGAGTTGAATCTGAAATATTATAGTAATTTTTAAATTATTTTGGTATAATACTTAAATTTTTGTTACCGTCGCGGCCCCGAGTGGGATTCGAACCTGTGGTACCTCCGTTGGAACTTGAGCGCCTAACTGTCTAAGCTATGAAGCTATACGGAACTTTTTTGATTTTTCAGTATATTTTTGTGGCGTATTCGACCGTCAATAATTATCGAAAGATAATTAAATACATACCACATATTTCATGTTTTTCAAAATTTTCAAATAGGAAAAATATTTTTAAACCACCCCTTAGTAATATTAAAAATAAATAATTTTTTTATTTTTGGGTACTGAATTTATTATCCATTAGTGTTGTTAAAATGAATTTAACCAAATTTTATTTGTTTTGAAATATTTGTTTTCATCTGAACGCCACTTAAAATGCAGCTAATTTGCTGACGTTGACAAACAGCTGAATTTTAAGCTGAAGCAGCGAAGCATCAGCTCAAAATTCAGCTAATTTGCTGACGCTGAAAAACAGCTGAATTTTAAGCTGAAGCAGCGAAGTATCAGCTCAAAATTCAGCTAATTTGCTGACGCTGAAAAACAGCTGAATTTTAAGCTAAAGCAGCGAAGCGTCAGCTTAAAATTCAGCTAATTTGCTGACGCTGAAAAACAGCTGAATTTTAAGCTGAAGCAGCGAAGCGTCAGCTCAAAATTCAGCTAATTTGCTGCCGCTGAAAAACAGCTGAATTTTAAGCTGACGCAGCGAAGCGTCAGCCTGAACTTTGCTGACGCTGAAGAGCAGCTGAATCTTAAGCTGACAGACCGCAGTGGCAGCAAATAATTTGCTGACAATTTTTTCAGCATATAATGTTACTTGGGATGTGTAATCAGGCCCAACCAGAAGGGGGGGCTCTCGGGGATTTATCCCTTAAGGGGCGGACGAATAATTAAATAAATTTAAATGAATAGAAAATTAGATATCGGGTTTTGGTTTTTCTTTCTTATTAAAACCTGGCCTTACCTAGGTGGAAAAAAATCCCATTTATATAGGTACATATAGAAACAATCTTCTTTGTGATCATCTAAGAACCATATAATCACGAAAGGAGTAATTAAAATTGGTTTTTTTAATAATCAAAAAGTTGATCAAAAAGATCAACATCCTTTACGGATGTTATCCGTTATCTGTCTACAGATGACTGATGAGCTGAAATGGTGCACTGGAGGGTATTCCATACCCCCCAGACCCCCCGGTTTGCCAATAGTTACAGCTTAACAATATTTTCAGTTGAAATTATAAATAAATAATACCCTGATTTACACGTGTATAGTAGCTTAAGCAAGTTGCTTAAGTAACTAAATTTAGTTATTTATTTTAGCAGCTTGCTTGCTACTGTACACGTGTGAATCAGGCATAAGTTTAACCCCAGACTAAAAAAAAAGTCTGAGAACCAAAACGAAGGTAGCTACTTCTATTGCGATATCTGCGATAGATTAACAAATTTTAACTTTTAACTTAGCAGCAAAACAATTTCCTTTGCGACCCGAAGCTTTAATGTATTATGAGACCCCTAAAACTACTTAAGATTTTAAATTTAAGTTTTGAAGGCAGAAAACAATGTGTATACCGGGGGGTCTGGGGGGTATCACTATAATTTGTCGATGGGACTCCCAGAGAGAGAGCCATGACCCCTACGGGCCTCTGGGATTCTGCGTAATCCAGACACTAAATTTTTTTTTGATTTTTTTGAAATTGATTTTTATTTTAATGGAAGCCTCGGTTGGTACAACCGGCACATAATAATATTGTAATTATGAATACTGTTTTTTTTATTTTATTAATTTTACTTATTGTAGATGTTTTGTGCACACGGGCGTCGCCAAGGGGGGGGCAGAGGGGGGCTATAGCCCCCCCCCTGGCTTTTGGCAAAACATATAAATTTACAATTGCAATATAAAAATATAAAAAATTTTAACATAAATAATTAATTTTAATAGCGTTTAAAAAAATTTGCCCCCCCCCTGCAATTCTTGGAAGCGACGCCTTTGTTTGTGCATAGTTTTTCTTAATAAAAATAAGAAGTTTCTTATTTTTTTATCTATTTGCGAGGCCCGACGGCGACGTGATTCTCGACGGCCCTGTGTGTAATAAAGCAAAATAAGATAAAATAGCCGAAAAAACTAAAAAGAAAGTATTAGCTTTCGTTAAACATAAAAAATAATATTAAAAGCATTTAAATTATTAATTAAAGTAAGATTTTTCTGTAATAGATTTCATTAAATTGCGTTTTCGCTTTAATTAATATTCGAAAAGTTTTTTCCGGCTTTAAAACTTTTCGTAACAGCTAAATATTACCTGTATAATAATAAATATAATAATTTATAAGGTCTAAGGGCGTTTGCCTAACAGTCAGTGGCGCCTAAAACAATAAATAATTAAATTGGGCGGAATTGAACTTTTTTTTTATTGTTTTACAACCTACAATTTGCTCTCTCAGAATCATCTGAGCTACAGCCCGCATTTTGGTAACCGGAGATTTGTCAAGTTTTCTGGTTATCGCACACTGTATAGAAGAACGAACTAAAACAAACCAGGGGGGTGTCCCTGACTGTATATTACGACATTTTTTATTTAATATTTTTATTTTTAATAAAAATTAATTTAAAAATTTTTTTAATATTTCTTGTTAGTTTGGTTCGAATATTTTTCTTATTTCTTGTATTTTCTTCATTATAATACGACTGAAGATCGGAAATAACCGTGAAATAAGAGCCTTTATATCGTATTATTATTTTTTTTAAGTACAAGAAAACTATAATGCAAATATTCGTGCAAAATGTTTTAAGACTTTTTCGACTAAAACTAGCAAAACCTTCGGTCAAGTCGAAGCCAATACTTTTTTTTGGAAATTGAATACATTTTTGTTCACATTTCCGACCGAACTAAATTGCCAAAATCGTGTACATTGCTTGTCTCTCCACGTGAAGAGCACATTGTACGCCAAGTCATATAACTGCTACAAAAATAACTTGCTTCTTAAAAAATTCATATTTACTACTAAATTCTTTTATATACCCAAAAATGAATAAAATATCGTCTATGGATTTTCCGGAATTAATTTCGAAAATTTGCAATGTTAATTAACTAAAAAAATTAATTTTTCAGCTAATAAAATAATTATAATTTTAAATATATCACTAAGGAGCTAACAGGATTCATACTCTGGAGTCACAGATTTTTTCATTTTTTTTTTCAAGTAAATTCCTACCAAAAATTGGTCTAAATAGAATCGTATTCACTGAACCAGAGGCTAAAAAGTTTAGCTCAAGTGTGTTCTGTAGAAAATGACTCTCACCGATGTAAAAATATGATGTGAATAATTTTTCCAAGAAGATGTACGTTGTATTTATAAGATTAACTTTAGTATTATTATTGTGGTTAGCTGATTTCAAAATTAAATCTGGAATGGATAAAGTTATGTCCGGGATTTAGGCTTGTAAAAGCAGGTAGAGGAGCAAAGAAGAAGCTTAACTCCCCCGCACGTGCATGCCACATGTGCATAACTACAGAGTAGTAATCGGTCCCTATGCGTATATCCAAAGTCTACTCCAGTAGTTTTAAATTAAAAATTTACATTTTTTGTTGTTTTTTAATAAAATTAAATCATTCATTACTACCAGTTTACATGTAGTTTCACCACTGTTGATGTAACAACAGTACAAAATCATAAATTATATGGGGTACATCAGCGGACAAAAATTATTAATAAATCAAGAAATAAATGATCATTGTAGCTTTTGGTTACAATAGCGAAAGACATTTATCAAAAGCGCCGAAGATAAAAATCAAAGTACAACAACAATTTGACAACTCTTTAAAACTCAATTATATAAGAAATTGGAAAAACTTTCAAGTTAAAATTTTTATTACAATGGCTTTTATGTTCTTCATCTGTCGTGTGTAAAATATTGTCAAAAAGACAACTTTATCTTTGACCTGGGTCAGTCTTTCCCACCCTAAAACCATAAAATTATTACCAAACCATAAAAGGAAGTAAGATGCATTTAACTGACAATTTCAGAAAAAGTTAATGGCATTTGGAATATGTCACATATTTTTTTGAAAAGTTGAATAAGAAACTAACTTTCTAACTTTCAAATACATAAAGCAAAACTTTAAAGTCAATCAAGTTTACACTTCCGTTTAATAATGAATTTTTATGATGGATTGATTTTAATTTGTTTTCGTACAAAAGACAGATGTGGGACTCGAACTTACGCTGCTTACTTGTAAGTAAAATATTAATTGATCTTTAATGTCCTGAAGTATTTAAAATTTCAATTAAACTGATAACGCTTCTAATATAAAACTTAATTATAAAAAATAAATTGACTTTTACTAAACCAAAGATGCGACAATTTTAATTAACGGGTGCCAAGAATTTTAACCAAACATGGTTTTACTGTTTCAAGAACTTCAGATTTCCAGATAAAAATGGGGATTAAGAGCAGCTTTTTTGCAAAAAAAATCCTTTTTCGGATCAGAAACGATCCTGTATCGTCGCATATACCTATATATTTCCCATTACCTTTCCAAATTACCCCATAAGATACGTTTAGAAAAGTCTCAAGTCTTTTGGACTTGAAAAATTTAATTTATATTGCAAAAGAATCGGAATCGGAATGCTTTTGAGTTTCATGGCGGAATTTTCTACTTCACAACAGACAGATTGGAATGTTTTAAATCATCAAGTCGATTATAAAAATTAGAAGCCCTCCCTGTGGAATACATATCAAAGCAGGAAATCCCTAAGATACATCCCTAAGATGTAGGGGAGAGGCTGGAACAGTGGCCAGTCAGGTACATATATATTAATGGCCACTGTACCAGTTAGTGTGGTAGAGTGGCCACATTTTACTAAAAACCAAAATTAGTAACTATTGCATAACCTAGGCTATTTTTTAGCGTTCTAGTATATATTTTTAATGTACAAATTCCTTTAACGTTGATTGGGCGCATAATCATTCACATATTATGATTTACATTAACGTTATCATGAATTTCGTCAAAAGGTGGCCACTGTTCCAGTCTCTCCCCTACATCTAAGCTTTGATGGAGAAGTGTTTCGGGATTGATTTCCAATAGCTCTAAAAGAAACTATTATTTTAAATTCTATTTGTTAATTTCACGTTACGCTGTAAGTCCTAAGGATCTTCCTTAATCATACAAAGCATAAGTAAACATTTGATATAATTTCGTCTACTTTTCGCCTAGAAATAATATCCGCCGAGCTTTGTATCTACAGTATTCGGTTGAATGAACTGGAAAATGTATACATTTACCGGCAAATGTGTTTACCACGGGAGTTGGTAAGAGTGCATTGAATAATTTAAAACACAGCGTTATCCTTACAATTACCGGTAAATGTACACATGTAAACATATACTACCTTGAAATGGGAAATTTTAAATATAATGTCGACTATATAACTATCAATATTAAAACATTTTCAAACAGCGGCGTATTTAGAAAATGCTTTTGGGGAGGATATTAGATTTTTCAGAATCTCGTTAATCCATTCATGCGCGTCAGTTGTAACTAATCCTAATACATAAAATCCCAGCACGCTTCTGCTGGTCCTGCTACAAAGTGTCATCTTTTGGTGAAAAAACAACACTCTGGTTGGTCGATTTTTTTTACCAACCAAAAAATATATTAAACTAAGATTAGGACTAAAAATATTTGTCGAATATTAATCAAAATCGGAAAATTTTAATTTTTAAGCAAAAATGAGGGAAGTTGAACCTTCGACTAGAAAAAATTAAAACTTGGAAAGCATATTTATTTAATTACCTTACTGTTCACGGAGTTTAGCAGCAACTTTCTGCGTTACTTTGAAAGTTAACTATAAAATAATATAAAAATATAAAGTCAAAATAGTAAACCGGGGGGTCTGGGGGGTGTGGAACACCCTCCAGTACATATCGAAGGATTTCCACTTTTTTAGAATACTCGGAGAAGATAGGAGATTTATAATTTTACAAATTTCGCCAGGAAAAACCGGGAAATTTGAATTTTTAATAAAAAATGAGGCAAATTTAAACCTTTCGCTTTTGAAAGTTACCTGTCAAAATTATAGTCAAAAGTGGTCTGGGGGTGAACACCCTCCAGTACATATAATAAAGTTTCCACTCTTCTAGAATACCTACAGAAGACAGAATAATAAATTATACAAATTTCGTCGGAAAAAGCTGGGAAATTTTTTGTTTTTGAGCAAAAGTGAGGGAAATTAAAACGTTCGGCTAAAGAAAATTAGAATTTGAGAAACTTATTTATTTTTATATTGTAACAGACAATTTTAATTGCCCGACGGCACATCAAGTTTAGCAGCAACTTTTGGCGTTACCTTGAAAATATAGAAAAACGGGAATCACACAGTAGCGGGAAACGAAATTATATGTTTAAATATTACACCGCTAAAAAAGAGAAATAAATAAACAAATAAATAAAAATAATTTCAAGCTTTTTAAATTTTAAAACTTCGTGGTAAACATTATTTTTATCTGGGGAGGGCTTTAGGGGTACAATCCGAGTCATCCTTGGGGGCAATTGCCCCTTTGCTCTGTTTTCAAATTAATAACTTAATAAATTCGAATAGCTACAATTTTTAGTTCAATTTGAAATTATTATGCTGTTTTTAGTTTTCAATATTAATAAAATTACTTTAAAAATTAAATATTTATTTATTTAAAATATCTAAGGGAGTTTATGAATTATACACTATAATTACATATAAGGAGTCGTTCATAAACTGCAACAAGCATGGAAAGGTCAGGGTGGAGGAGTTCGGCCTTGCTTGATGATTTTTGTAAATAGGGGGAGAGAGGTTTCTAAAATTATGAAGTCACGTACATTTTTTTGGAAATTAATCATTTTAAAATATGAATTTTGAAATAATTTTTGAATTTATTGTTTTTATATTTATTTTTGTATTTTATTGTCAAATTTTCTTTTCGTACTTTAGGTTTGGCTTTACATAATCATAAATAATATAAGAAGGAAGGTGTAAGGATGCGTGAAGTAATATTTGGAGGGAATCTAGGTTTCTCAATATACTTTTGCCAACATTGCTTGACCTATACAGTTTTCATATCTAAATATCTGGAAATTGAAGCGGAAAATTTTGAATGTTTTTACAAAATTGGCGAAGGAAAGATTGTTGAAATTTTGTAAGGTTGTCAAAGTGTGATAAGAATAATAAACTTGTTGATAATTTTGACTTATATTTTTATAGACCGTGGTTTCAATATAAAAATTGACTTGTGTATAAACATAAGTTAGCCACATAGAGCATATGGATATATAAAGGCATATGTTATATTTCAAGTGGTCTTCCATTGCTTACTTAGTTTAGACACTCCTAATTTTAATATATCGGAGGTCCGGACTATATATTCATGGTTGACCTAAACAGTAATCGGCCGGTATGGGGGCTCATTCAAAATTAATTTCATTTCATCTTAAAGAGATATTGTAGCCATCAGAAAAGCTAAATTGTTATCTTTATTGTTGGGTTTTGCTTCCCACGTAATATTTATCCGAAATTAATAATTTTATTACTGACCAAGTAACTATAAAAAATGTTATGGTTAAGTTATCGATTTTTTAAAAGTTGAAGGGTGTCATTTTACACCCGTAACTTTACACCTTCTGAATGGATGTTAAACCCAAATCTGACATAAATGTCGCGTCCTTTAGCTTAGCCGATTCCTTTTAGGTGTCTAAGCCCAAAAGAAGTGAAACGAAGTTGATTTACAAAAGAATTCATAAATTTTATTATTGGTTTTAAAAAAGTCAATGATAACCCGATATAGTTAAGCTAAAATTGACTTAAGCGCGGTCGTTAAAATTTCTTAAGACGGTCCTTGAGTTAAGTTGCTTTGGTGTCACCGGATATCATATTTAACAGGCAATTCAAAGTTAAATCTTATCAACATGCAGCACAGCAAATGTCTATTTAGTATTCCAACAATGGACATCTAAGTTGCTACTTGCAACCAAACTACACTCAGAAACAATAAACATTAATATAAAAATTATCCATTTGAATGCTAATGGTTTCTTTCGCTGCATCCATCGCAGACGTTTCTTGATTATGAAGTATACTAACTAAAGAGAAGAAATTATTTAATCGCAACAAAAAGATGTTGCGTTTTATTTGCTTTGTGTACCTACGCACTAATTGAGTTAAAATTTAATTTTAACCAAATCCCCCGAACTTGATTTACTTTTGCACAATGCATTTCGCATTTCGGAACGTCAATCTCATCTTGAGATATTTAACGTTACAATTAAATGTCTCGTCGAATTTGAATTTAAAACTTGGAATAAGTTAGTATACTAAATTGTTTAAATTAATTAAATTTTTGCTAAGGCATTCGGCGCAACATTGTTTATACCCTAACAAATTGGAAATTGGGTAAATTGTTTGACGACGCCAATATCTTTGGGTAATTTATTTTAATCGAATAGTTAATTTGCATTGTAACTTACCAATTAAAATTTCCACCAATTAAAATGAGTAAAATTCACGATTTTGTTTGGAAAATACACCACTGCACTTGCTCACTTTTCTATTTTAAGTTTTTCATTACCGTTCAAGTTACATGTTTAATTATTATGCGCACCAAAACTATGTGTATCGAAAAATTTAATACTGAAAAGTAATTTGTACTTGAATATTTAAAAAACGAACATGAAGTTAACATCGAGTTGAGAAGATGGTACACTTGAAGACGTCGGAAAAAACGACGACTAGAACACTATTGCGTCTGGCGTAGGCAGACGTTCTTAGCTTAGCCAATTCTATTTCTACTGCGGTTCACGGACTCAAGAAGTTAGCTGTACTACGACCAGTAGCGTATAAATAAACAAATCCTTACTACAAACTCAAGACCCAACATCCAAATCCTCCTAACATGTCCTACCCAACTTACACCCCTACCCCACTCCAAAACCATTATGATAATTACAAAATTTATTAAACCACAAAAAAATCACCATTTTTTGAACCTTATCCAAAACTAGTTAGGTAACAAAACACTTATTTTTTTGTTTATTTTAAAACGGAGATATTGGATATTTTTCCTATATAAAATTTCATTTATATATAATTAGATTCACATTCTACTTTTATCTGCTAATATTCAAAATTTTAAATCTAATTTATCTTAAATTCTCTACGTATAACACTACCCTACGATCACTCAAAATAAAATTAAGACAAATTTTCACAAATAAAATTGGCTTGAAGCAAAACTCGATTGCAATGTATTTTATTTGTATAAAATTAAATATCAAAAATACGCCTGCTGTATTTTGGTGATCCACCCCGTATATTATTTTTACTTTACTGTGCGTGAAGTTAGCCCCCCTTTTAGATATTTCAAAACAAATTTTATTTGTACAGTAATAAAATTATGTAGGTACACTACTTATCTTTATCAAAAATTATATTTCCGTGCCGAAACGGCTTGCGGTCGAACCGTCTTTGCTCCGAACCGTCCTTGCACCAAACCGGCTTGCGCCGAAACGTCAGCGTCGAAACGTCAGCGTCGAAACGTCCGTCCCGAGAAGTCCCTATACCCAAGAATTTCAAATTAATGGGACAATACAGCAACATTTCTTCTTTTTCAAGTGCCATACACTATGCAGTGCGTAGACCAGCGGTTACCAATTAGATTTGGCCGCGGAACCCTTGGGCGAAGAAAAAAATTTGCCAAAATTTATTTTTCGCCATTTTGAAATTCTTTTTGGCGGAACCCTTGGATTTTTTCGCGGACCTCTAAGGGTTCCGTGGAACCCCATTTGGGAACCGCTGCCTCAGAGTACCCTGCAAAATTCGCATTCTAACGAAACACTCCCATAAGAAAACATGAAGAGCAGTCACTGCGACTTCAGTCGCAGAGCCCCAGCCGCAGCTAAGGAATCACACCTTTAGCTGGTCATCTTAAGGTTTTTTAGCTGCGGCTGGAGCTCTGCGACTGCAGTCGCAGTGACTGCTCCAATAGCATTCTAAGGAAACACTCCCATAAGAAAGCATTGTTGATATAAAAGTATGAAAGATATGAATCTTTAGTTGCGGCCGGGACTCTGCGACTGAAGTCGCAGAAGATGCTCTCCATGCTTTTTTATGATACTGTTACCTTAGAGTCCCCTGCAAAGATCGCATTCTAAGAAAACATTCCTATAAGAAAGCATGGAAAATAGTCACTGCGACTTCAGTCGCAGAGCCCCAGCCGCAGCTGAGGAATCTCACCTTTAGCTGGGCGAAATTTTCTTCACCAACACTACGGGCTAGTTAAATGTTATGTAAAAGCCGCAGTTAAAAAATCACACCTTAAGCTGGTCATCTTAAGGTTCCTTAGCTACGGCTGGAGCTCTGCGACTGCAGGGACTGCTCTCTACGCTTTCTTAGAATGATACAATCACATTCTAAGGAAGCACTCTCATACGAAAGCATGATTGATATAAAAGTATGAAAGATATGAATCTTTAGCTGCGGCTGGGGCTCTGCGACTAAAGTCGCAGTGGATGCTCTCCATGCTTTTATATAAGACAGTTACCTTAGAGCAGCGGTTCCCAATTAGTTTTGGCCGCGGAATTTTGCAAAATTTACTTTTCGTCATTTTGAAATTTTTTTTCGCGGAACCCCATTTGGGAACCGCTGACGTAGCTTCATTGTTGTAATAGTCAACAATTTAATTTTTACGATACAAGTTACATTGCAACACAATACAAATTGCATACAAATATGAAAATAATTTTGAAATTTTGAGTCAGCTAAGCAGCGGGTCAGAGCAAAATTTTGGTTTTTGCGATTTACGCGTTTTTTTCCAAAATTAAGACTTTAATTTTTAACAATACAAATAATACAAATTGAATATAACACAATACAAAAAAGAAATTTCAAAATTTTCGAAAATGGGGGGCCAGTGCGAAATTTTGTTGCGCGATTCACGCGACTAATGTTAAATTTAGGACTTTATATTTTAGCAATATAAACAATACAAATTGAATACAACACAATACAAAAAAACAAAAACATTGATTTATTATTGTTTCTATTTAATTAAAAAAATTGAAATTTAATTGTATTTATTGAAAAAAAGAATAAAAGTTTGTTGCTGCATCGTATAGGGCTTACAAAGTATCGCTTATTACATGCGATGAATCCATAAAACATTTACAAATGATTGTCAATTGAACGTTTAATAATTACAATAGCAAGCATAATTTAATTTAATTTAAGCTTTCATGATGTATTTACTTAATGTAGTTCATAAATTTGAGGAAGGAGGAAGTAAATTTTTAATTAATTAAAAACTTGGTTCAGCTACATACATTAATATGAAACACAATTTTTCTTTGGTTTCATATTAGATTTATTATTTATTTCCCTTCCCTTCTATAGGGTGAACAACAAATAATGAAAACTTATTTTGTTAGGCCACTGAATTATGGCTTATTGAACATAAAAACTTTATTTGTACAGCAATAATTTGACGATAGGAGCTTTTTACCTCTTTATCTTCAAAACTACTTAATAATTAACCTAAATTCTGAAAAACCATTAAAAATTTTAAATTCTAACTTCATTATTTAAGGTGAAGAATGCACTTATTGGTTTTTATCTAAATTGTATTTAACAAAACCAGCTCCATATAAATTCTTCTAAAAATGTAAATATATTCGATTTTAAAAATAAAGCCTTTAATTCGAAACCATTTTATAATTATATTAATTCAGTTATCTACAATTTAGATTACAATACGAGAACAGGGGTGATCTGAGCATTACAACTATTTTTGGTATAAGATTTCGTCAGGTAGAAAAATTAAGAAAATTGAAATTGTATTATTTTTTCGCATTTGCATGACTGATTCGGTGTTACCTTAGCGAATTCAGTTAGAAATTAATTTTGATACTAAACACAATATAAAAATTAAATTAATGTGACTTATTTTTAAGCACTCGAGGCAAATTTAATTTGTTAATATACAGTCTGACAAGCAATTTATACTTCGGAGTGCTAACTTCTGAACACCTCTGTTCGAGTAGTAATTCACTATTCTATTTACGCCCGAGTTAATGAAACTATATATAAAGATTCATAACATAATAGCAAAGTGAAGTTTACACATTTTTGCATGTCATTTACTATAAAATTTTAAAAAAATGAAAACCTACGAATTTAATAATATTATACTTACCTTCATTTCCACATTATAAATCATTAAATATGAAGTATTTTTTGTGTTTTTATTTTTTCCATTTTATTTTCACTTCTCAAGTGAAAAAAAGTCTTTATTTCAGAAAGATATTTGAAAAACATGTTTTCCCTCTGATCCTGTTACATTCAAAAAATTAATTTCTGTGAACCAAAGTACCTACTACTTA
Organism: Cantharis flavilabris; assembly: GCA_949152465.1. NCBI lineage: Eukaryota > Metazoa > Arthropoda > Insecta > Coleoptera > Cantharidae > Cantharis > Cantharis flavilabris. The sequence continues at coordinate 26,600,057 of OX424441.1, read as the reverse complement.
CATACGAGTTGAACTTGATTACGACAGGAACATCTGCTCAAAACAGAAATAATAGTTGTAAAATCTTAAATAATTATAGAATACGAATGTAATGGCCAAGAGTCCTATATAGTCCACTAACAAGATATAGGATTTTTGCAATAGCTTTTCGCAAAGCTCCTGCTTAATATCCAAAACCCTGAGATAACCATAACAAATACGATAAAATTCATAGGAGCAATATTGTAGATAATTAAATTTTCTACAAAAAAGTTTACAAGAGCATATTCAGTTTATAATGCATTGACCCAAAGTTTTCTATATTCTAAACCTCAATTCCGTTTTCACTTTATACATTGCAAATACTAATATAGTCGTGGAGCTGCAATAGAAGTTTAAATACTGAATTGCAGTAACACTATCTCATCATTAGTAAAGATGAAACTATTTCTTTTGTATTTTTAAAAGGTGTATTTTGGAATGCTTACTAATTAATTAATAAATTTGAGAAATAAATTACGTCATAAGATTATGTGGTATGAATTTTGAAGTTATTTTATTGAGTTTCGATGTTTAGTGCTTAGATAAAAATATATTTGTATTTGTGGAACAATATAAGCCGCTAAAGATGAAAAAAGCAAAAAGATTAACAAAAATAAAATGTTCTAAAGGTTAGTGAAATATGGCTACCGGAAACGTCGCACGCGTTTATGGTATATTACTACATGTAGAGACGCAGGTGCTTCCTGTTGTACTACCCGTAAGCTGTTGTCGACTGCTTCTTATTAGCGATTCACGAAAATTTGAGCGGTGTCGGTTCTAATAATAGAAAATTTGAAGACATTATACGTTATACCATACCTACGCAGTCACCAAAGCTCATTATTTTCTTTTTGTAACTTTAGGCAAATGATACTCCGAGCAACCCGGACCACATGTTTAACGTGTTACAAACATACTGGAAGTATCTTTTATCAAACAATACATATTAACGTTTCCAAACGGAAACATCTAATTTATTGATCTGCTAAAAAATCACTCAAACAAATTTATATTTACCTCATTTATATCCTCCTCGGATGAACCCAAATAATATGGTTCTCCCTCATCTATATACCTACATATGTATACATAATTCAAAAACTCTTTGAAGGAAATTACCTTTTCAATAAGAAACAGTTTCTGCAAAATTTTCCAAATTATACGGAATCAACTCCAAATTTTAGTTGAACAGAAAAGATCCATTTTTACCTTTCTAGTATACAAATTGTAACCCAAAATGTTTCTTTTAGACACAATAAGTAAACAATTCCTAAAAATTTCTCAAGTTTAAGAAATTCTGAGAAATTATATTTCAGGTGAGTTATTGCACTAATTACGAAGGTAAAATTAGATATTAATACTTCACAACCAAAAATAGCTCCACTAACTTATTTATTTGCAAATTTTTGCTTTATTTAAGAAAATTATTACACTAATAGCAAATTAGCAGAAAGCGGATGGGCTAATCAGGAAATCAAGACTTTTCCGGTGGGCCACTGTTTCTGAATCCGCCCGTGTTGACGAAAATTTTTCTTCTTTAAAATAATTGGAAAAGACTACAAGACTTCCAAAAACGATTAAGTAATTAGAAAAACAAAAAACTTTTAAATTTAATAAAATAATATTAAACACAAAATTTTAATTTTTAAAAGTAAGCTTATTGAAACTTTCAATTTTACTTTCCCCATACGTATGTATAAGGGAAAGTATTGTAATCCACTCAAAAATCAAAAATCGAAATTTTTGCATTAAAATGTTCCTTATCATGTCCTGATAAGTTTTTGATGAATTTTAGTTGGATGTTCGTCTGTATGTCTGTCTGTGTGTGGTTACGAGATCATGAAATGAAATAGTATCAATTGCACAGGTTAAACCACGCAACCAAATGTCAAAAAATTTGGCATAAATGTACATCATAGTTAAACTTAGAGGCCAGCTGAAAATGGTGAAAATTTGTTGAAAATTGCGGAAATGATAAAGAAAATAAAAAAAGTTTAAGTGTCAATTACTTTTGGACCACCATTTGTTATATCCAAATTATTTAATCGTGCCGTGTCGCAACTCGATTCCAAAAATTTTCGGAAATTAATTAAGTTTGACGTTTATGAAATTTTGATGTTTTCGGATTTTACACCCCGTGTCCCGCGTAGCGCGATTTTTGAGCCCCGCAGATGCGACCTGTCGTTTCCTTGAGGTCTTGCACATCGAACGGTACATTTCAAGAAGGTGGCGAATGAAAATTTACTCTCTAATTATGTGTGCAAAGAAGTAAATCTGCACCTTTAATTAAACTGGTTTTCAAATTTTTCAACTTTTTGATTCGAACTATAGCTTCCTCGAGGTGTTTCTCCTCGAATGGTACCCAGGAAGAGGAGGTTGAACGATAATTTTTATACCCAAATTTAATGGGGAAAGTTATGCAATGTTTACATAGTCAATTTTTATTGTTTATTTTTAACCTGTTAGTTAATTTTTATATTGTGAAGGAAATAAAAATAGCTTCATTTAATGTTTTTTAAGAAAACTTTAAGTAATCAATCTGTATAATTTTATTTTATTAATATTAATGCAAAAATATGGACGCATGCATTAAGCAATAATGCCTACATTATTTTATTTAAATAAATAATATCTTGCAATTTTTCACTGAAAGAGGGGGGAGGTAGCATACCCCGAAAACAGGTTCTGAAAATGAGAAACGTTTTTGGCTAATAAAATTTCAATAAAGTTTTGTACATCATAAAACTTTCGGCTTTGAAACCGGGGGGTCTGGGGGGCATGGAATGCCCTCCAGTACATCATAAATTATGTTAAGTTGTATTCCATAATCAAGTTACTGCGCCAACAAATTATGAGTCCACTAGAGGGTATGTTATACTCCCCAGACTCTCCAGTGTAAGTGTATTTGGTTCTAAAAGAATAAAAACTTCTTTTTAATAAAATTAATCCAAAAATATGCGAACAAACTTTCGAGTTCTGAAACCTGGGGGCATGCATACTGGCGGCATGTTGTCCAGTACGTCAGTAATTGAGTTAAAATTGTATTCCATTATCAAATTATTGAGTCAATAAATAACTGATGTACTGGAGGGCATTCCATGCCCCCCAGACCCCCCGGTTTCAGTAACAAAAAGTTTATTGCCATATTTTTTTATTAATTTGATTAAATTAAGAACTCTCACTCTTTCGGGACCAAATTGTTCACTGGATGTGAAACACCCTTTAATGCTTTATTACACCAGTAATTTGTTTACCCCGTAACTTGATTATACAATATAACTTCAAGTATCATCATCATTTTATTAGTTTATTATATTTGAAACTAATAAAGGAGGAGAAGGAGAGAGAAGTCAATAGTGTGTAATATAGAATAAGCGATTAGTTTTGCATTTAATTAGTTGAGGAAACTAGTTTTTTTAACTAATTAGTTTCAAAACATACAAAAATATTCAATTATCTAATAAAACCAATCACGGAAGATGAATACAAACTTTCGTATGTGAGACTGGAGAGAGACCTGAAACGGTCTGGGAGATACATGTACTGGTACATTAGGGGGGGGGGACACTGCCGTGATCTATAAATGCATTTTGTTGTAAAAAAGTAAAAGGTTCTTACTAAAAAAATAAAACCGATTAGAAAATATACACACAAACTTTCTGTTTTTTAAACCGGGGGTCTGGAATACCCACAAGTACAACAATACTAATTGTGCTTAAAAGCGAAGGGAATTTTAACATTGAATTTACGTTTATGTTACATTTAAAATTAATATACAAAATATATTTCATAGATCAGAGCGAGGGGGGAACTGTTGGGGAAATCTGGTGCACAAATGTAAGGAAATCTGGGAAAATCTTGGAAAAACCTCGTAGAAGGAAATTTAGTATACAAAAATCTACCTCGGATCAGAGGTTTTCAAACATTGTAAACCTAGTCGCGACCCACCAAAAATCGAGTCAATTTGGGAAACCCTGTCGTAGATTATTGGTATACACTGGACCGTGGAAGGAGGTTCTTATCTAATGGCAGGGTCTATTTTACAATTAGGCGCGTGCCTAGGGCCCAATAGCCAGAGAGGCCCCAAAAGAGAGAACAGAAAATCTTAAATAAAAAACCCAAAAATTGGGCTTTCGATGCTATTAGATACACTTAAATATAAGGAACCGGAAAATTTGTAGGGCCTAAAGCCCAACTCAGTTAAAAATAGACTCTGATAATATAGAATTGAAATAGCTTCACTCAATAATTTTTTGAATTATAATAGTTTTATATAAGTATAATAACCAGAAATAATCATCATTTTCCTTAAGAATAACAACAAATAAACGATCGGGCATAAATAATACTGAATTTTTTATTATCTCCATGGATAATTTTCTCCACATTTCCCGAATCCTGGTTTTCAACTCTTCAGTTGATTAAAACTGTTGTCATTTTGGCAAATTTGCCTTCAAATAATATCCCACAGATTTTCTATGGGGTTTAAATCGGGGCTGTAGGCTGACCACTTCAACACTTGAAAGCACGAATCAAAGAGGTAATGGGTAATTCACCCTCTCCTCCGTTAGAGATCTCAGCACTTTTTTAGGTAAAAATTTGTATGATAAATCAATCCGTGCTGGTATCCATTTGATTAGTTGAATCCGAGTTGAATCTGTTTACCCCAAATAGCGAAAAAAATGATTTCAAATTCTTTATCACGTTTAGCAGATTATCTATATTCATCAGCTACTTAGCTGATCTTTTTAATTTCCTTAGGGGGGGGGGGAAGATGAAAGGAAGAGAACGTGACTACTATTAGTAATCAAAGTTAGGAACTAAGGTTGATCTCGAGTTTAAATAATGCACGAAAAAGTATCAAATTTAACTTCCCTTCAAATGCAAAGTTGTAAATAAAAAGTATTTTTACCTAACTTCACTTCAACTTAGGTTAGATTATCTTAAATTGTCGGAAAAACTTCCCGACGTTCTTTATGGACGATCCCTTATTTAGATAAATACTAAATATATATATATTTAGTATTTAATAAAAAAAAATTAAGATAAAAAAAATTGTATATCAAATTGAAATTTCTTATGGTTAGTTTTTTGATGTATTGAATTGTATACTTCTCTGTACATTATTTCAAAATTTGGTAGTAATGCAAGGAAATTTCAAAAAATTTATTATATATACATTTATTTGCAATGAAAGGGATTATAGTGTAAAATAAGCCCACAGAAGAGTAAAACTTGCAAAAATTTATTGCTACATAATCAATTCAGGCAGCAATTTTTGATCTTTGAGTTTAGTTCAAACCATGAAATTCAACCTGAAGTAAACACGAAACAATTAATTCTTAGCACTAAGATTTACTAATTTCATGGACTTACTTTAATTTATAACTACAACATAGAGCAAAATATCAACTTAAAAAAAGATCAATTTTTCACATATATAAATGATTGTACAAGACTTACACTTTAAAACATAACATATCACTTTAAAACACTGTCATTTTATTAACAATTAAATATATATAACAATAATATAACCAAATTGAGCCCTAAAAATTTTTCGCTTTCGTTTATGTATTTAAACTAATTTTCTTTAGGCAAGAGATGAATAACAATCTACTTTGGTTTTTTCTATAGTAATTACTGCTAAAATACTGACATGAAAAAGAAAAATTGACTAGGAACTCAGAAAATATTGCAACTTATAAAATTCATTTTTAAAAGGAATGTTTTTACCTATAAGATCAAACTGGTTGTTAGCGTGGAGGTCTAGCTGGAAGTGGTGGTGGTAGTGCAGAACGAGCAGGTACCGGTGGTGGAGCTCTTTGTGGTAGAGGTGGTAAAGCAGGTTCAGGACGAGGAGGAGGTGGAGGAGGACCTTGAGGTTCGGGTCTACTTACTATGTCTTCGTTTATTTCTTCGTATATTCCACTTTCGTCTTGCGATATATTAGATACCATATTTAGGGATTGAAGAGGTTCTCGAGTTGGAATGCTTATTACTCCAGCCTATAAACAAAGAATATGACAAAGAAATAATAATCCATATGATAGCTTGAGTATAATAACCCGTACTCGAAGACTTTATGGATATTTATAAAAATATGATGATATACGATATTGCGATCATACAACACTAAAATGAGGCGATTAAATTATAGATGAAATTCTAATATTGATTAATTTACGTCATAATTGATATACAAGTTTCATAATTTATGCAAGAAACACCTAGTTGTTCTATTATTTTTTGTAGTCTTTAGTAACAGAAGAGCAAGGATAAAACATTTTTAGATAAAATAAATATAAAACTTACCTTAGGTGTGATTCTTTTTGGTGTAGAAGGTGATTTGCCGCTACTAGGAGGAGGTGGTCTCGATGGAGGACCTGGTCGTGATGGAACAATACCTTTATTCATATCAGGAATTCCTAAACCTATCAACAAATATTAGCCATGGTTTTTAATATTTACATATTATGATTACAGTTATATTCAGGTTGAACAGCTGGGGTGTAAAGAGGAACTGTGTTACTGGAACATAATCCTATTTCTTCCTTTGCTTTTTCAACCCAGTTTGGTGTTTTTAATGATAAAATTAATTCGTAGTTTAAAACCTAAGTAAACAAAAATAAAATTAGAAAAGGAGCATTAAGCTCAAGAGTAAATTTACCCGAACAAATTTCTTAGCTGCAGCAATTAAAGCACACTGACCATCTCTAAATGTGACCCACATTGTGTCGGCCACAAATCTAACTAATACAACTTCACCAATTTGAGCCAGTTCTTGTAAAAGTGCCATCATTAAATTGTCATCAAAAATTGAATTTTCTTCATTGTCGGCATTTCCATCATAATGCACTATAATAGTTCCATCTGGTGGCCCTAAATCAGCAATCACCTGATAAAATACCTGCTGTCTTAATTCAGGATTAACGGTGTGTGCTTCGATGTCAATAACGGCACTAACTGGACGATGATCGCTCTGCTTTAAGTCCGATCTCCCATAATGTATCAATGAACCTGGAGACCACTCATCCCCTCCACCACTTCCACCATCTAAAAATGAAGGACGACGTCTCCATAAAATTCTATCGGTCCAAGCTGGTGCTCTACATTTTTCACTTGTATCGTAATCATCACTAAACAAATCGTATTTATATGTAGGAGGAAATGTTATATCCCCTTCCAAAAAGTTCTTAAAAACATTGCCAGCCTCTTGTTGTTTCTAAAAAAGAATCGATAGAAAAAATTATACAAAACATAAAAATTATTTACCCTGAGTTGATCATGATGTAAAATCATATCCAAATCACCTTGCTTAATAAGTTCTTTCATTTCGTCTTTATCCATATCCACACGATAGTTAAAATCACCACACCAAAATAAATATTCATGGGAATTCAATGAACGACCCTAAAAAGTAAACTTTTGAATCAACCGTATTTAGCAAAGTAAAATTATACATACCATGGGAAAACAAATTTTTCTAGTAATTTCATTATAATCTGCATTGCGTTCGTTTACTTGAGATTGACCTGCAGCAAAATGCGCACACACAAAACACAACGAAGTTGCATAAAAAACGCATCTAATAGCCGCCGCCCCCTTATTACCTAAAAATTTTAAATCAAACAAATTTTTCAAGATAAATAATAAATAAATACCTGTGGCTCCGCCTAACCCAGTCTTAACAGAATCTATTGCAACATCTTTAATGTACGGCACATGTTCGGGTCTAACAAATAAATACAAACAAACACCTACAAGTTGTTGATATGTAAGTAATACATAAGGTCTGTCACGAGACAGAACTTTCTGGAGTTCTTCTGCCCAGGCTTTAGCATTTTCTGTACTAGCTGCCATAATATTAGCAGCATTTAAATCAACTATTTCTTCAAACCCTACAGCAAAAATATCTATTGGAGTTGCCTTATCATCTTGCTGATGACTTAAATCAACTAAAGAACCGGAACCAACAATATGAGAATCGAGTAACCAATCGGCTAGCGACACATCTTTATATACTACACTACGAAAATGCTTCCCTCCGTTCACATTATAAGTTCCAACGGCTATTCGAACATTTAATGGGGCAGTGTACTCAGGATAACGTCGACACAATTCTCTAAGAACGTATTGAGGAGCTAAAACAAACATTTCGAGTAAAAACATTACAAGAAAACATTGCTTTACCGTGTAGCGTGTTGTAAGGTAACAGCGTACGTGCTCTATCAGCTAATTCTGTGTTTAAAGTCGAGCCAACCAACAAAATATCAATTGCTTCTTGTTTTGAATTATCCAAAAGATTATTTTGGATAGTCCTAGCGGCCGAACGAGCTCCATCCATCAACTAAAAGAACCATTCTCATTTTCACAAATTATAACATAACCAATCTCACCTTTGAACCTCCCTGTATAGCACCTGTTCCTGCATAAATTTTGCTAATTTCATTACCATTATTAATCCACATCTGCTTGAACACTTCTTCAAAACGAGATACCATTTGTTTTTTGTCGGATAACTGCAATACTTGCAATTGTTTTGATAAGATCTACAAAATCAAATTTAAAACAAAGTAAATAAAATAAAATTTATTTTCTATTACCTCTAGGCCTAAAAAGGTTTGCACACAGTTTGTTCTGTCCAAGCAATCGAGACAATTTGTGCGAATGGTTCCCGTCTGTAAGCTATTGAAATAATCGATTAAAATTTTACATCCAATTTGTCCTGATTAAACTCACCTAAATACATTTCCCGATTCAGCATGATAAAAGCCAAATTCTTGTAATTGTTGATCCAGCTTACTTTTCAGTTTCGATAAGTTAGCTTGATTCCCACCCCTGCATTCTTGATGATAATCATAAACTACGTGAGGTACGTCAAAATGATTAGATTCTTTGTGATGATTCTATAAACCAAAGGATATTTTAAAATCCACAAAACTTTTTCGCGTACATATAGAGCATGTATGTATTTCCGACTTAGAATTCGACATATTTGAATTTACTGCTATATGCGGATTTCACTCTTCCAATTTGTCAGATGTTAAAATATGTACTTTCGACTGTTTACCTCAACGGCACAGAAATGAATATAAACCCAAACTTTTAGACATTTTTAGAAGAACATACCTGAAAATCATGACTAAGAGTTGTTTCACCTTCTTTGCTACCAATAACGCTGGTTCCAAGAAGGTTCACTATTACTTGTTTACCGTATCGTTCCTTTATCATGGTCATGTGTCGATCAAATGCAGATTTTGAAGCTTCATAACCCCGTGACATTTTGACTTTGTGTGAACCGACCTACAAATAAATTTAAAAACTGAAAATTTGTTATTTCAAAATAACAAAAGTTTTATTACAAAATACTAAGTTTTTGATAATTAGAAAATTTTATAAATTAGTATTTGTGACTTACCTGTACTCCAGGTTGTTCCCAAAATAATGGTACAGATCCTCTAGTTTGAAGGTAAGAAGTAGATTCGTTATCTAAAAATATGACTTGCTCGGTTTCTACAAAATTAGCTACATGTCCTTCATCATTTGTTCCTCTTACGTTAAATCTAAAAGAGCATCAACATTTACTAAATCACTCAATATAGCAAAAAGAAAGGTACTCACCGTGTACCGGCTCTCTCACAACTTAATCGTGACATAACAGCAGCCAATGCTTTACGATGACCCACATACACTGTACGAATTTCAATAGATCCACACATCGCACGAACCAACCAAGAACTGCAATCAACATCAAATCTCACTAAATGAACATGAAGCATACGATTCCAAAAAAATCGATGATCAGTTTGTGAAGTCTTTTGTCGCCTTTGTGCACATAAAGTTAAGTCTAAGGGGGTTCCGCCAGGTGATCCAGAATACCAGGAGAAGTAAAAAGTACCAGAATTAAGAAGCTTTCGAACCTCAATAATGCGTTCTTCATTTTGTTGATAATGCAGTGGGACAAACTGAGTTTGGGTAATCCTAAATATTTCGGAGTCTCCTATTTTACCAATCGAAAAACATCCTGTTATCATAACCAAATACAACACATTCGAATCGCCAACATTTAACTGCAGAATTCCCAAACAACCATATGCATCTAGTATTTTTGTGTATGACTTTTTTACAGCTTCTGTTTCTTGAGATGCTGTGCAAATTAATTTAAATATAAAACATAATGTTACCATCAAAATGAATCCTTACATAAAACGGCCACTGCTTGAGATTCAAAAAGTAGAGTTTCTTCTTTGCCTCGATGTTCTAGTAAAATACTGTGAGGGCTAGATGGTTTGGATTTCTCCAGCACTCTAAAACCCTTGTACATCGCCATCTTAACCACTTTCTTGAGATTTACATTATTTTAACATAAACACATTTACAAATAATAATACACCCCCAAAGACATTACTTTGACAACTGTTTGACAGTTGCTTACTTGACATCTGTAAAATAACTACACATTGGGTAGGCAACCCATGTAACATCAAAGCTACATAAGAAACCAAATCAGTTTTTTTAAATTGTACTCAAAATTTTCAAAATTAAAAAAAAGAGTAAAATTACTCTTTATAAAGATTACCAAAAGAAGTAATTATTTAGTTAAGTGTAGATTATGACTTCTGACTAGTGAATATTTTTGCCAACTTAAAAGGAAGAATTTACTCTATAAAAAGGACGATTATGGGCCGGACGCCAGAGATCCTTGGTTTGAACCCGAATAGAGCAAGGACTCCATCGGGAGGCAATGGCAAACCACCGAGGTAATCTATCTTGAAAACACTCCATAAAATGGAATTATATTATGTAGTTGCTAGTTTTCTTTAATTGTTGCTGAGGAAGACTATGAGCCGGAACTATTATTTATTTATTACTTAATCCGGTGGTTGTTTAACGGTGTTTACAATAAACTGTGTTTAAATTCATTGAGAGAATTAAGTAACTGTAACAACAACGTTGTTAATTAACACCCTATTAGCAATGTTAGATAAACATGCAATTTAGGTTACAAGTTATCTGTAATAAACTTCCATCCATCATTTTTAAGTATTCCTTCACAAATGCAAGTGTAAATCATTGGGTTCATTAAGAGTACGTGACAATGTTTCATCTATGTAATAAATATTTGTTGTAATTGAAAGTTTTTCTGTAAACTCTGTAAATGAAGATGTAAAAGACAAACTTGATGGAATCAGCGGTAATATTTTCTGAACAATGTCTTTAAAGTTAATTAGTGGTTAGACAGCCCCGACATATCTGTTCCAGATACTTATGAAAAAGTAACAAATTTCAACATTTCTAAACAACTGCTGACTCTAAGGTACTCGGTTCGAATTTGGGGAGAGTCTAAAACTTTCATATGACCGTCTCCGTGCTTCGGAGGATACGTAAAAGCTGGGTTGGCGATTGCCGCCATCAACTATTGAAAACAGAGTTAAAGGCTTTTCCCAATCTGGCTTATAAAATTAGATTATAGATATAAACTATGTCAGCTCCAAGAGCGGATCTCTATTATAGTTATTATTATTTAAGGTGCAAGTTAATGTGTATTCTTTTGTATTTTAGTAATTTATTGTTTCAGTGAATCTAATGATTATGTTAATAGCACGGCTGCTGATGCAATTAAGAATGCTAATAACTTTATGTAAATTTTGTAAAATAAAAAAGTTGTGTGATTGAATGTTTGGATTTACTTTTTAATATTTCGGAATTTACCACCTCTTCAAAAAGATGTAGTATTCTTATTTCGAGATTTTGTACAAATAAATGCCTATAAGGAAATTTGAAATAAATAAAGAAATAAAAAAATTCCCGAATGTTTCCAGAAGGTCTAGAAGTGGCTGAATATTTGTTATACCAATTTAATCATCTTAAAAATGCTTTTTCCCAAGAAAGTTATCTTCTTGAATTGATTGATTGATAAAAAAATTTTTAATTTCAATTTTATGACCTACTCTTACTTGTGGACCTAGCTTAAAATAAACATACACACTCTATTTAAGCAGGTCGATAGGAATTTTTTTCCCGATATAATTTCGACTACCTATCCTCCATTGCTCAAATTTGAAAATTGGCATAAGTCCTTGAGTTTTTTAAATCTGTTTAATTATCTATGTATGTTTGATAGGCATTATTGAATGCCCTGGTGTCTGGTCTGTGTTTTCTGCTGACAAGTGTAAATATTATTAATTTTGATGCAGCCACCATAAACTTTCATCTATTTAAAAATACCAAACATTTGCCCGCTCACATAAAGATGACTTATTAAATTAGAAAATAAATTAGTAAAACATTTACCATTATCCGGAGAAACCACAGGAGTTGTTTGTAATCACAGATTGAAAGAAACTAACAGTACCCAACAAGGAAACAACGAGACAATCTCAAATCTGAGAACATTTTTTGCCCGTCTCGAGCCTTGTGCCCCCCCAGAAAAAGTTTCTGGATCCGCCGGTGAAGAGAGCAATAACTATTTATGCCGTGGTTCGGATTCCACGTAGTTATTTAGAGGTAAATATAATCGTACAGTAATTAATTTGTCTATCCGGAGCGAATCCGGACTTCTTGTTCAAATACCTTACTTATTCAGCATTTGTTTGCAAATATATTATAATTAATTTATTGCGTTAAAATATTTATTTGTTGATATAATATTATGTTTAGGTGTAATGTTGAATTTATTGAATAAAAATGTTTAAATCTTTCCATTTTATAAATTTTATGTGCATAACAGCATTTAATTTATTTATCTTGGAAGTTACCATTCCAACCCGTTATTTATATATTTGGTAGTAAGGTGCTAAGTGATATAGTTAATTAATCTAATGTTACTAATAACAACTTAATATTCAACTAACATAAACTCATCCACGATGTTAAGGTAACTATTAACTAAAAACAAGCGTTTTGAAATTGTTCGTTTTACAAAATAGTTGTAAGTTTATTTAAATTTTCCCCGAAATTGAAATTTAGTCAGGGAAAACAGTATTGATTTTAAAATTCATGTGTGATGTTTAGTATTATTTACATTTATAAGGCAAGTAAAAATTTTAATTATATTAACCCAAACCTCTAAAATAGTCAGTTTTCCATTTTTCAGGAAATATGTTCTAATTGAAAATTGAGTGTAAAATAAAATTAATGCCACGTATACAAAATAAAATTGAAATGAACAGATTTTTATATTTTTCTGGTTTGTATTTCATGATAAATTTAGTGGCATCTAGAAATATTGGAACGGAATATTATCCAATCGCTACGACACCTTCACTTTCGGCCGACTACCCATTATCTAGGTAAGACATCTTTGAATTTACGAAAAAAATAATAATAATGTTCGGTTTTTAGATACGAACAAGGTCTAGAAGACTACGATGAAATGCAAGCAAGACAAGGTCGGGGTATGATGGAAGACGAACACGATGCCAAAGAATCGCCGAAAGATATGGAAGAACAAAAAGCGGTTGCAAATGACGCTTGGGCCAGTTATTACGATTTTATTATTAACGAAGGCAGTTTTAAGTTTTGGGCTGTCTTTCAGGTACGTGATTAATTTCAGAAAATAAGTTAAATTTTGAATTTTGATGACATGGAATTTCATCATTCGTAGCCAACCAGCTCAAACGTGTTATTCAAGTTGCCTAACTTAACTTTTAAACACCAAGACTGCACCAAGTATTGTTATTATTTTTGGAATTTTAATAAATAATAAGTGAATTTAAATAAAATAACTGGAATAATAATCTAGTTTCGAAAAGATGAATAATTGAAATTTGCAAATTTTGAGAGATCAAAACTTTAACTTCATTTGGTATTCATATGTACAAAAGCAAAGTATCTGAGCAAAATTTGGTCAAAATCTAAACTTACAGATTGCGTCTAAAATTAAGAAGGCCGAAGTAAGTGTTCCAGTTTACTTCACGTTTGACATAGATTGAAATTTTTATTTATTTTGTATAAATTGCATAATCTTGTAGCATTGTACCTAATAAATTATTTTTTAAGCATTGCCTTGATACCGATTGTTGAAGTTTAGTGAAATCAATAAGACAATAAATTTTTTAATTTTTATAGAAGGTTATGCTATTGTAAAAATTCATGAATCAGGTATTTATTCATCCTAAATAATTTATATGCGATCATTTTACAATTATAATAGATAATTAATTATATCTTTGCTTAAATATTTAAATTTTGCGCTATAACAGGCGAAATTTGATATATTTCATCGTTGAAGGTTTATAAATTTTTAATTTTTATTACCATATTTCAAATTCAAAATTATGGTCATATAGGTAAATCCGGTTTATGGAACAGGAAACGGCCTTTTGAAAAATAAGATAAAATGAAACTCAAAATTCAACTTTCAAAAAAATCTTGAGACCGACTCTATTATTAATTTCAATTTCTTTCATGAATTTGGGTTTTCTAAAATATTGATATAGTTAATGTCGAGTTTCACTACCTAAACCACGTATTGATGGATTAAATAATTTGAAGTTTTGGTCATCATGTGCATGAGTTGTCAATGGAATCATAGCCAGCAACTGGACTGTGGATATCTCAATAAGCTGAATTGTAACTTTAATCTGGAATTCCGGTTTTAGTAGCATTGCAGTTGATTCTGCCACTGAAAATACCATGAATAAATCAGAAATCAGAAACTAGTTGTCTGGTGACCAGATAATTATTACGACTCAAGGAAGTCTCATCTGTGTAATCTTCTGAATCTTCTTTTGCACGATCAAGTTTGTAATGAAAATATATGAAGAACTTGAGCTGTGCAGGCTCAATTGGAAACGAACCAGAGAGAAGTCAGATTGATGACAAGTTATCAGTAAAAAAAAAGTAAAACAGAATCGAACACCTAGATCATTAATTTTGGTAACACATTGGAGTGTATCATCTATTGGAATTTAAAGAATGAATGAAGAAGAGAGTTTTGTTTAAACGAGATTGCAAAGCATTCAGAAGTAGATTATTTAATTGACACGAATTATATTAGTTATCAAGGTCTTTTGTAACAATTTGCAATCCTTGGAGGAATTAATCGCCTTGAAAATGTTCAAATCATCTGCAAACAAGTGAAAAGAATCAAAAATAAATTTACCTATAGAGTTGTAGCGTAAATTGCTCAAAATTCCACTACATCTGCCACTTGCTTAATCGTAGATGGACTTTACGTGTTAGCTAGCTTTGTTATTTAAAACGCAGTTCTCGAGAGCGTGGTATTTCGGAAAACATCGTGGTTCGTAACAAAAGTATTTCAATAATCAGATTTAATCTCAGCTAAATGGAAAAATTTCAATGTTAAAGTGGACGCCAGCTAATACAAATAAAACTAGAAACCTGAAGAGGATAACCCAACAAAGGAAGTTATGCCCAGCAAAGATTAATTGCATACCGGATTTTATCATCTCGGGATTATTGACTTCGCATACAGCATCATTTAACGCAAGTATATGCATCTCTATGAGACTTACCCTGAATGCAGTACTACCAACTTCACGATTCGGCAATGGTCTTTCCTTCGTCATACCTTTCGAATTCAATAACACTACTTCATCATTTTATTGGTCTACCATCCAGGAATGAAAGTCTGAATGAAAGAATGAATGAAATAGAGGACACAAAATACTCATTAAAAAATCAACAGCTTGCCAGTTCCAATACTCATCAACCGAGAAAGTGCGACTGCAAACTCAATTAATTTCTACTGAAACATCTTCATAAAAATTAAATCATCGCTTGAAGTTGAGGTGTACCATCCCAAATAAAAATCGTAAATCCACGTCCGGGATTGAAAGGTGGTGAAACATCAAAACGATAAATCCACGAAGTTTGGCTCTCCAACTTGAAATTAATTTTGATCCATTAGGTCAGTCAGTTCTACTGACTTATCTACTGATCCATTTAATCGTGATTGAACTAAAAGCTAAAGAAAATATTTTTGCTGGAAGAGCAGCATGGATGCTATGAATGGATGGATGGAAACGTGTAATGAAACTCTCCTTCTAGATTTGGGTAAAGCAACCACTATATTTTCAGAGATCTCAAAAATTTTATAAATAAAAAAAAGGAATCTCGTCGGAATGCGATTATTGACTAACAGTTAATTACACTACAACTATTGAAAAGTTGATTAAGCCGATAAATAATTATTATAATCCATAAAAAATAGTATTGGAAAATTTCCGTTGCATGTCAATATTGTCTGATCAGCAGGATTAATGGAGCCAGCAAAATTGATTCAACAGATGTTGATGTTGAATTGTGGTGTACCAAAAGCTAAAAGTTTAATTAGGTAAAACCGAAATAAAGCAATAGTAAAAATAGACTTATGGAATATTTAAATTTATTTTTGATTTTAAAAGTAGAGTTTATATATACATAATATATAGGTATATTATTTTGTACCTATAGAGTACTATACACAATACAATGGGTCATACTTTACTATAACTCGTTTTTCGTTAAGATGAAAAAATGACCTTAGAGAAAATTTAATACGGTTGAGTTGGGATGGACGATATTCATTGTTTGCAAATAAGGTTTAAGAACATAATAGAATTGTCATAAATTTGCTTGAATCATCAGGATATAGATTTTTAAAACACGAACTTATAATTTTCGCTTTTAGATAAAAGATAAACTATTAGTAATTAACTAGTTTTTAAAGCAAATTTAGCCTTCAGCCATGTAGTTGCTCACGATAATGAATTTATAACTAAACTTGCTTTTGGTAAAGCTAATGACAATATTTCATAATTATTAACAAATCTGCAAATTTTTTTATCTTTTCTTCATTAACTTTTTATTTACTTGAACTAATTATAAGGTCAATATCCTTACCAAATAATGACATTAAATCAATCAAAACTAAATTATAAACTATAAAGATATCACCCACCTCCTATAGTAACTAATAATTACGTTTGTTGTTAACAATGCCATACCATAACATAAGTAATTTATCATCACGTATTTATTTATTTGCAATTTAATTGTTCAAAATTTGATTGATTATGCTATGCTAATAATAACTATAAATAGAATATTATAAAATTCTTCTTGATAATTTTAAGTAGCATCAGATTTTTTTTCTGACCTAAGAAAATTTATCGATTCAATAGAACTGACTCAAGTATGTTTCCTTGGGGTACTCCAAACTTAGTATGCTTAATCTTCCATTCCGTGCACACGTTTTCTATGTTTTTGTCTTTCTCTATACCTTTTTTTATTGTTTCAGTTGGTTACGGCTGGACTCCTAATATATTCTGCATTGGCAGCGGTTTATTACGCAAAATTCAATGTTGCTACCACGGATTACGATTACTATTACGACTTTTTTGGAAGATCCGACAGTGGTAGATCGGAAACCAGTAACAATTGGCTTGGATTAAATGCAGAAACGTTTCAAACAATATTGGACGCTGTATCGTCAAAAAAGTACTCGTAAAATTATATGTTAAATAATGCATTAAATATTAAATACTTAAATTTAAAAATTGAGTTGTTTAATATAAAAATAAAAACTCTAGTGCAGGGAAAATTTTTACCGATATTGGGCACTTTTATATAAAAAAAAATAGAACTCCAGGCTCAATTTTGTAAAAATAACCATAATAAAATAAAAGTTTATAGTTCAAGTTGTTATAAATAAAATTTTAAAGTTTATTTATTAATTAGCAGCGACACCTGTTCACAGAAAGGTTATTTCCCTTTTCATATGAGAAAAAATTTTCTTGCTTAGTTACAGTCATGAAGAAGCGCAAAAATTCTGGAACTTGAATTCGTTACAAGAATTAATTAAAAATTTAGCTTTTCATTGAAAACTATAGATAATACAGTGTAAAGTGGTTAATTTATAAATTAATATTACGGTTTATTTAATAACAAATTAATTACAATAATAATTTAAAACCACATTAGAAGACAACGTGCGTTTATTCAGTGCAGGAGATGCCAATGAACCCATATACTCGTATCACTTCCTTTATGTATTCTATCCACTTATTTATTATTCCTAACCAAATTAATAATCAACCTTTTCAAATTATTTTTCGTATTGTTTTGTAATTTTCTCGAAACCAAACAAATTTTTTCTCTTAAAAATAAATATTGGTACATTTTATATTACTATCCGCTGAATGTAAATAAATTGAAATTATTACGCAAATTCTATTTCTATTAGTTATTAATTAAATCCAGTATTGATTAAAATTAATATATTCCAATACAACAATTATTTCTAATAGATCTCTACGGTAGATGAACGTAACGGGTTTTAAAGACAACAATTTAAATATAAAATAATTTATGTCAAATTGTGGTATATTTTAAATGGTAAACTTTATTATTTAAAAATTGCGTCAACAACCTGACTTCTTAACATAAACAACTTGTAAATAACAATATATTTTTTGTTATATTTTGCA
Source organism: Cantharis flavilabris (assembly GCA_949152465.1). NCBI lineage: Eukaryota > Metazoa > Arthropoda > Insecta > Coleoptera > Cantharidae > Cantharis > Cantharis flavilabris. Next base: position 26,581,599 of record OX424441.1, on the reverse strand, counting down.
ATTAATACTGTAATTTTATTTTATTGTAATAAGTACAGTAAAATTTTCATACTTGAAATAATGGAGCGCCCACTGTCGCACATATTTCTTGGGCTTGTACAAAATTATAATACAAAGCTGCTAAAATGTGCACAATTCGCACGTGTTGTGTCTGGTTTTTTAATATACCGCACCTTATTTACAGATCAAAATTTCATTAATAATTTTTTTCAAACTAAACTAAATAATTTAAACCAAAGACAAAGACGAGCGACGATGTATTACAGTGTTGATGTTTGATGTGTATATAGGACCGACTGTCGTGAGTGCTTTGGGCAGTTGAAGATACTAGTCCAGGAGCCAGCGTGCATGTAAACTAAACCATAAGATACAACATTTTTGACCATACAGACTGAAAGAGCACTGAAAATTAGTAAAAAGTGCCATTTTTTGGGTTGCCATTTTGGGCATGTGAAAAAACTTCGTATAAAAAGATACGAGATTCGATAGCTGTTATGTAATTCAAATTAATAAACATAATAAATCATTAATTTTCTATAAGAATTTGTTTTCTTTATTAACATAAGTCAACTTGTTTAAATTACCGAAAATCGATAAGCTTTATTGAATTTATTATAATAAATAACAATAATCAACACGAAAAAAAATAACCATATACGGACAACACTACGTGATAAAAGACCAAAAAAAAAAGACCCATGTCTCCCAGTTTTGCCCAAAGTCCTCCAGATTTTTTTATGGGCCCCCAAAGATGTGGGGTTAAAGTTTTTTGCGATTTTGACCTTGAAGATGAAGTTTTTTTTGATTTTATATGTTAACAATTTTTGTTCTTTTTGACAAGAGCTACAACTTTGCCCCAGAGAGTAAATCAAAATTCCGAACGGTTTGCAAGATATGAGCTTGAGAAAATGATCAAAATTGAATTTTTTAAAGTTTTTTGCGATTTTGACCTTGAAGATGAAGTTTTTTTTGTTTTTATATGTTAACAATTTTTGTTCTTTATGACAAGAGCTACAACTTTGCCACAGAGAGTAAATCAAAATTCCGAACGGTTTGCAAGATATGAGCTTGAGAAAATGATCACTTTTTTGCAAAAATGACACCGAGGCCCCACATCTTTGGGGGCCCATAAAAAAAAACCTGGAGGACTTTGGGCAAAACTGGGAGACAGCGGTCTTTTTATTTCTTGTCTTTTATCACGTAATGGTGTCCGTATATGGTTATTTTGCCATGACTTAAAAAATTACACACTGTGTTATTATTTATTTTATATATTTTATTATACCGATTACTATATCTATTCCTCTATGAAGTCACAAAGATCGTTTTAGTATGTGAATTTTTGCCAACAACAATTACCAGGATTTTGAATAAATTCTACAGATTTGCGACAAATTTATACTCTGTCTGCTTTTGTCAGTTGAGGTAAACGAATTGATTTTACTCTGACAAAAACAATCAAATAATAAGGTCTTCTTGTCTTGAACCACGTTAAAAAGATTAATAATTAATACCTACCTAATTTTAATAATTGCGATTTGCGATGGTAAAAAAAATAAAATTGCTGAATAAAGTTTTTCATTGAATTTGTTTACCAAAATTTCTTTGATTTTCATCAAAATTCCACAATTTTATTTTTCTAAAAATATTGTACTGATTGTTGTAAGTATTAAAAAATTCCAAAAATTGTAAAATTTTTTTGAAAAATTACCTACCAAAACACTAAAAATTCATGAGGAATTTATTGTTTAACAAAATTATAAAAATTATTTGTTTACAAATTTTAATATTATACATAAGAATAATGCCCCTGGTGATATGTCGTAAGATTTGGTTTAACCCTCTCTTCCCCCTTCTAATCCCATGTGCAATTATTTATTTTATTCAGTTTAACCCAGATCTCTCGGAATTTTATAGTTTCATGTGAAAAAAAAAGTACATGATATTTAACGAGACTCCCCACGTGAGATTGGGTGAGATTCGGCTCGACCCCCTCGACCGTTAAAAGCCCACGTAATTAATGAACGTCCCCCCTAATGATAGCACAGGTCTGCAAATCAAATTTTTTTATTGAGCTCTGATACAATTCCTCCTGATTCTCAAATGCAAATCTATAAGAGTTTAACCGACGTTTCCGTTTGACTCAAAATGTCTACTCACTTATGGTTATAGTATTTAAATTTACATCACCTAAACGTACCTTCCGGTTCACGTTTAACCGGAAATTATGGTAACTTTTTATTTTATAAGGAATGCCACAGTTTTAAAGGCAGCTTTAAATTTGTAAGTGCTTGTTCGCAATGTACGTAAAACGTAAGACGAACATAAGACTTAAAAATATAAATACAAATAAAAGCTTAATGGAGTATAATACTAAAATACGGTACCCCGTCAAAATAGCCCCAGCCAAAACAGCCCCGACACAACAGCCCCGTCAAAACAGCTCCGGCAAAATAGCCCGATGGCAAAATAGCTCCGACAAAATAGCTCAGTGATAAAACAGCTCCGACCAAATAGCCCGATGACAAAATAGCTTCGACAAAATAGCCCAGTGATAAAACAGCTCCGACTAAATAGCCCGATGACAAAATAGCTACGACCAAATAGCCCAATAACAAAACAGCTCCGACAAAATAACCCGATGATAAAATAGCTCCGACTAAATAGCCCAATAATTAATTATTTATTATTATTAATTATTATCAGAATCTCAGCCAATCTCACGCGGGGGGAGGGGGGTCTCGGAAAATATCACGTAATTTGTAAAACTGTAAAATTATAAACTGTAAAATTTAGAGAGAACTGGGTTAAATTAAGTAGGTAAGACAAACAATCTCACTTGAGATTAGAAGAGGGGGGAACACATCTCACCAGAGGAGGGGGGTTGCCCCCGGGCTGCCTCAGGCTTTCATATCGGGGCTATTATGTAGTAGGGCTATTTTAGCCCGGGCTATTATGTCGGGGCTACTATGTCGCAGAGCTATTTTGGCATGGGCTATTGTGTCTCAGGCTGTTATGTCGGGGCTACTATGTCGCAGAGCTATTTTAGCACGGGCTATTATGTCGCAGGGCTATTATGTCGGGGCTACTATGTCGCAGAGCTATTTTGGCATGGGCTATTATGTCTCAGGCTGTTATGTTGGGGATATTTTGTCGTGGGGTTATTTTGGCACGGGCTATTATGTCTCAGGCTATTATGTCGGGGATAATTCGTCGGGGCTATTTTGTCGGGGTTATTTTGACGGGTCACTCTAAAATACTATTACTAAAATAATAAAAAATAATAATACTGAAATCTTCATGTACACGACGACGTAGAATGATCTTACATCTTATACATATAACAAAATAACTCTGATATTACTTAATATTCGAGATTCGACCAAAGTCTTATTTGTATTTGCAATTCTTACGTTTTATGTATTTCTTACGTCTTGTAATGTACATTGTGAACAAGCACCAAGAGTATTAGCAATTTATACTAAATAACTTATACTTATTATTCGTTATTCGACGAGTATAGGAATATTATATTATTTATAAATTGAATATTTATTGTTAGTAGTTATTTTCGAATTGAACATGTTTTAAGGATAGGTACACGAGTCGGACTGGTTTACTGTAAATTATCTATTAAAACAGCATATATGATAATTTTAATGTTCTGGTCTAATGTTGTGTGTAAGAGTGACTTGATAGAGTTTTAAAAACGAGTACCCAACATCGGGAGATGTGTATTTAAAGTATGTATATTACATTGATCTATAAAAGCGTATAAAATTAGTCATAAAATGTTTGCTCTTAGCTTTTGAAATATCACGACTTTAAGTACTTATCGTGCATATAAGATTGTAAGAACTTAGAGGCGACGCAGGATCCCAGGAATGGAATGTTGGCTACAAAAAACTTGTCTGCACTTCTTCATGTTAGAACTAACTTTTAATAGGATACTAATTAGTCTATGGCAAACAATGCTAAAAATATTTACATTTTGATAATTACGGAAACCTACCGTAAAATTGCTTTACTCTTCAAGGTTCAACTACCATCAATCATTAAAGTAATTTTCGGACAATTTCTCACACATCCATGCACAATACGAACATGGTTTGTTATAGTTCAATAAATTGATAATTAAAGGTTTCAAATAAGTAATTAGTAAATTATCTTAAATTGCTATAATACTAATAAGACCTTTCGGAACCAACTATATAATTGCAACGAATTCTTTTCGACTTCCAAAACAAGTTTCTCGTATAATAATTGTAGTTACTTAACCGTTAGTTTTATTGATATAATTAATTAAAAAATTTTAATTTAAATCCATTTGAATTTCAAATTAGCATTAACTTTCGTTTGATGGTATATTTGCAAAACTTTTATCCTATCGAGTATTCGAGATTTAATAAAAATAAAAATAAGTAACCATCAACCACATCTTCGTAAAAAATTTCAGAACTTCAAACTGATTAATTCGGTTTCGCTATAGGTATCAGTTTAACTTTTATATTTAATTCACATTAAATTAAGTGTTAAGATAAAATAAAATAACAACCACACAATTGCCCTGTTACTCTGTCCATAATGTATTATCATAAAATGAAATATGTACAATGTTGCATATTTTAAGGTAGGACACAGTATAAATGCACTTGCGAATACCTGAAACTTTATGATTTGTGTAGGCAGAATGGAAGAACTCAATTCACACTAACACTTTATTATTCATACACAAGTTAATTTTTTGCGAAACCCCCAAAGATAATAGAGAATCCAAGCGGAGTTATGGAAAACACTAAATACCCAAAAAAACTAGATTAACATAACTACAGAAACAATTGGTTAACGCTGAAAGGTTGAAGTGAAAGTTATAACAGAAAATTTAGTATAATAATTTTCGCATAATACTGAAACTCGAACTCGAACTTAACCTAGAATTTATCTTGTATTTACACACAAAGCTGGAAGTTCAACTTGAACTTGTACAAGCAACAATTGAAACCCTCGATTTGGCAAGATAATTTTACTTACTTGCATCGCTCCAAATATTGGAATAGTGGCCGAGAATGATAAGCCACACAAGTGGTCCAATTAATTTTTTGAAAGCCTGAAAAAATGAAATGTTGAAGCAATACAAACAAACAATGATATCTAAACCATTTTAGGTTTGCTCAAAGTTTGAAAACTGGAATCGGGACATTTGACTGTCTCTACAGGTTTTTGGGGATGTTCGGATGTTCATCGAATAAAAATGTTTCTACAAAGTTCCCATCGAGAAAATAAATCTCAAAATCAAGTTTAACGAAAACTTTCCGAACCTAACAAATTTGTCAACATTCAGGTTTTACAAAATTTATAATTTACATGATGAAAGTTGATGTGTGCAGCTAAAATCTAAATAGAAGAAGAAATAAAAATACACAAACACAAAATCCCAAAATCCCAAAATGCAAACTTCTGCATTATCATTTATGAAGCAATTTTTTTGTAAGAAATCTGAAGATATCATGTAAAATAATAAATGCAAGAGGCAACTATTAATTAGAGGAAGTTAAAGAAAACGAAGTAGAAGCTGAGGAGCAGGGACCAGAAAAGTTACAGGTGTAACAGAAACAGTGTGGGGGCTTTTAGATTTACTAGCGTTCAGATCCGCTGCCGGTATCGCGTTATTCGGACGGATGAGTCTTGTGCCTAAATGTCACTCCATGGTAAAAATAATAATAATATTAGGACTACAAACCCTCACATTTAAATTATGAGTGAATTTTTTAAGTGATAACTAAATAAGAAGTGATTTGGTGTTATGGCGTTAAAGTAATCTATGTTTTGATTAACTAATTAGTGTTTTAAATTTGTTATGGGTTGTTCATTAGTACAAATTTGAACTAACATGGAATCATTTTGGCCATCCAGTCCGCGTTCAAAATATCGAACTACCTTGACATCCAGCAGCATTTATCAGGCATCTTATAATAGAAACGTCAGGCAGGTCAGTACCTATTGTGGTTTTTAAATCTTTACATCTATCAACGGTAATAATTAATTAATTTCAAAATAATAGGGTGCTCACTTCTATTTTAAAATTAAATGCATTTTTTTACATATTTTAAATTTTTAAAAATAAAAAAAATTTTATAAGTGGCCACTGGCCAATACAGGTATAAATTTATGGTCAAAGGATGTATGCTCCAATATTTGAGGGTAACCGCTTATTATCTCATACTTTAATAACATTATAAATTAACAAATTAAGCAGTTATTGTTCCGTTGTCATAATAAACATAAAATTTTTTTAACAAAATTAAACTACATTTTATTATGAAATACTAACTGTTCGCAAACATTAAAACAGAATGGTGGGTACCATTCGTTGTACTACAAATTTTTCGAAACAATTCACAAAAGCAGCAATTTTTTGTTTTTTAGTATTTTAGCAACGAATTTACAAAATAAGTGCCAAAACAAAGTACAAGTTAATTTAGGTCAAGTTTCAAAAAATTACCGAATCAACACTTAAACTAAATTAAACAAATTCTAGGTTCTGTTAAATTAAAAAGACATACAAAGTAAGGTTAAAATTAAAATTAACAATTTAGGATTTAAATTATCTTTAATTAATACTGATTTAACGTTTATCATCGGCTCGAATAATTGGAACCTTCTGCCTCTATTCATATTATATTATTTATTTTAGTGGAACAATGATCTGTTGAGTTTGAAATGTTTTTGTTTATCTATAATGGTAAACCAGAACACGTGTTTCTTGCTCGTTAGAAATCATCTGGTGGAGATATTCGAACTTAATTAACTTACGTAACTTATTTGCAAAGAAACTAAGTCATAAAACTATTTATTAAGATTAATTTACAAAGTAAATATTTCTAACGGGACAATTGTCTGACAAAAGTTAAATTAAGCAAGAATTTTCCCACAGGAAAAATCCTAAAAAGTGGTCCATTTTTTATGATTTAGATTATTGTTAATTTATCTGCTATGAACATTGGCCAATTAGAAAACGTTAAATTTTAGTTTAAAAAAAAATGTTATCATCGAACTTAATTTTCTATAATAAGAGATCAGTATCTATGTTTTCTTGTACTTCTTTTTTTTAACCTATTTTTTTTATTAAACTTTTATTTTTATTTCATTATTTATCAGAAAATTTCGATAAATAGTTGTTCAAAAAATGGGTTGGATTTGGATTCAATTTGAGTGCGTTAAAGGTTTTTCTTTCTATAATTTACGAATTGCTGTTAATTTCTAGCTATGACAATTTTCAAAATTTATGTTAAAATTACAGATATTCACGAATTTAGGCCGTTTTTTAATATGGTAACAAATAAATCGGGAAAAAATTGATAATTAGAGCCTTACGCCCACAAAAAATTTCTGGTACTCTTAATTTAGAGCTTTTGCTGTTAGAAGAAACTCATTAAAATAAATTTTAGCAAAGCAAGTTTAAATTGTTTGATATTGGGTCCGGCCCATTGAAGCATTTTTAAGTTTTTAAGGCAACAGGGTATGGGAAATTTAAAAAAAATTGAATTGCAAATAATAATTTAAGAAAAGTCGATTTTGTCGACTTAAATTTACATTAATTAAGATTAAATATTCAAACTTTTTTTTTTCAACAGAGATTTAGTTTTAAGTTTTTTTATGGTAATTCTGACAACCTCAATAGTAAATTAGATGGTGTGTTAATTTAAGGACATATTATTTTGTTAGAATAAATACCAATTCAAGGCTCGACTATTCCAACAAGACTTAGCAATAATCGTTTACTTTATTTAATTCTTAAGTAATCGTTTAAACAAATACTACCTACGCTAGCTTTTAGTAAAACAGCTAAAAAACTGATTACTTAATTTAAAAAACCAAATACTGCAAGTCCAATTGTTTAAACAAATAGTTATAGGCTTAGAAGAGTTTGAATGAAAAAAAAGAAAAATCCCTTAAGTGCCCTTGACATTGCTTGAAATACTTTAAATAAATTAATACGTTGATCGATCTACCTCAATAAGCTAAATTTGCATATAGATTTTATGGTTGAGTTGCAGTAAAGCAGCTACAGCAACAGATATTATGACATTGCGGTTTGTGGTTTAAAAGAAATTATTTCGTGTTTAAAAATGGTAAAACAATGCTTACAAATATTTCAATGTTATATATTGCAAAACTTGAGGCATTTAATTTTATAATTAGAAAATTGGGTAGAGCTTTAACAAAGAAGACAAATTCTTTGACTGATATACCTTATACCTAGATAATATATGAAAGTAAATCCAAAACTTTTAATTATCGTAGTTGTTCGGCCTTTGCTCTCACTCAAGAACATTGTGGTCATTCGAGAATACCAAAGACTTGAGAAGATTGCAGTCGTGTATATACATTTCTAGTTTCTTTCTCAATATGAAATTTTTGTACTTTAAGGCAATGGTGAATTTTTGATTTTTGAGTGGAAACTGGTTTTAAGGGTAAATTTAAACTGTTAATTTGACAATTTAAACTGTTTAAATACTATAAATCAAGTTAGGAATGCTAGAAGGTTTGCATAATTATAAAATTTAATTTAGTTAGTGGATATCACAATTCACAAATGTAAGTAGGTAACTGTTACCTACATAATATATTATTATTCAGGTGTTCAAAATAACATAAACGACATCGGAATGATAAAATATATCTATTAATTCAAACTGCATCGCCCTCACAAACAAGGATAGCTAGGCATTGACTTTGCTTGTGAAACAGTTATAGGTGGTTATAGTAAATGTTAACTTAACTAAATCTGATTATTTCATTCAAATTGAATTTTACTACAAATGCATTTTGAATAATTCATTTTAAAAATGGACCGAGTGTTGGTTCACTATTTATACAATCGTAAATTTTATTTTTAACTCGATTAACTGTTTACTTGTATTCAATAACAAAATTCAATTATTCATTGATATTATTGAATAATTAACAGTTACGTATTGGCTACAATGTCGAAAGCTGGAACCATAAAACATCCAAAATTATGTATTTAGGTTTTGAAAACTTCATCAACTTTTATTTATTAACTTGTCGTCAGATTACATTGCATTCAGTATCAGTACCATTTAGTGCATGGGTAGTTTAGTAAACCTGTTGTCAACGGCGGTCAAGATCAAGTGAGAGTCCACTGCACCGATCCAATGGCCAATAACAGAACTATTACACATATAATTATCTGGTTTTCATCTGAATTTGTTTTCCTATTATCTTCAAATGCCAGTTTAATGCCTTACCGGTTATCGATGTAGAATTTGTCTATCTAATAAGTATAATATTGCAAAAAATAAATGAAAGACATCACCTAATGAACGAGCAATCGTTTTTTCTCTTGGGTACTGATGCTTGCAGTCTTCTACGCGGTTTGTCACAGTTCATAACTGTTTAACTTATGCTCGATTTCTTCACCTTCAGTTACTTATTAGGAGACACCAGCAGATGATGCCGACCCAGCTTCCAGACTAAACTTCGTGTGAATGTGGTAAAAAGCAAGAAAGAAGTACTCTAATAAAATCTAAAAAATTAGCCCTAATTGAGGGTAGAAGTATAGGCCAAACAGTCTTCCTTTTCTTCTTCACATCAGGGATTAGGCCTTTAGGTCTATTCCAACTTTTCATTATCATCGCTTTCGGGGTTTTCCCTGGTCTCTCTTTCCTCTAGGATAAACCATGGTGCAATGAAGCCGTCGCATCCAACGCCGAAATTTGGAAGGCTCCAAAATTGTGTTTTTAATTTAATTTTCTATAAAATATTAAATTTTGAATTAAAAGAATATCTGAACGGCGGGCTTCATATGAAATCAATAACTCACATAACGCTAAGCGAAAAGTCACGAATTGTGATTTAATTAATATTTTCTTTGATTTAATTGGTAAAGTAAAATCAGTAGGGGGCGGCCATTAATGACGTGAGGCTATTTTTCGACCTCCTCTCCCCTTGGTGAGATGTCGTAAGATTTGGTTTAACCCTCTCTTCCCCTTTCTAATATCTCGTGAAATTATTTATTTTACTTCATTTTACCCAGTTCTCTCGCAATTTTACAGTTTCATGCAAAAAAAATTACGTTATATTTACCAAGACTCTCCCACGTGAGATTCGGCTCGACCCCTCTACCACTAAACTCCCACGTAAATAATGAACGTCCCCTAATGATAACGCAGGTCTGCAAATAAAAAAAAAATTTTAAGCTCTGATCTTACGTAAAGTAGCCTTCTGAATCGGACTATGACTTCCGTTTTCCCCCATCATCCACCGCTTTCGGGGGATGCTCCCTCTATCTATTTTATTATTTTCTTTAACAATTATTTTAGCCTTTACATTGCTTCTGGTAAACTAGAGAGGTGAAAAGTTTTATTTCTAACAAGGAAGTTGATTTGGCAGAAGATTTGTCCCTTGAATTTGTATATAAAGAAACTCATTAAAAATGAGTTATTTTTGTTGTTTATATCAGCAAAAAATAACACAGAACATGTATGTACATAATGCAAGTTTTCAGTTTTTACAACCGGGTGGTCACCCTCCAGTATACCCGAAAGTGTGTTAAAAAGCACTAGTAGCAAACAAATTTCGATTCCAGTTTTAAAGTTGTGATTCCACTGGCCATTACTGGATCTAGGTTACCAAAGACATTTGGAAAAATTTATAACATGCTAGATTCTGGGACTAATTTTGTTTAGGTGTACTGGAGGGTGTACCACACCTCCCAGGCCCCCTGGTTTCAAAAACTGAAAACTTGTGTATATTTTCTGTGATTGATCTTACCTACATTGTAGGTTTAGGCACTACGCACTGAGTAGTACCGAGTACGCCAGTATCCAACTGATTGTATAAAATTGTTGCCACAACATATAAATGTATTGGTTCTGAAAGAGAGAAAGGCTGCTACGTAATCAAATTAATCACAAAGCATGCACACAAATCTTGGATTTTTAAAATCGGGGAGTAATTGTTAATGAATATTGTATAGAGGAGAAAAGGCCTTTACAAATCATATATTGTTGTTGCGATGAATAATCCCCTAACAAATAATCCTTACAGCAAATAATCCCTAAAGTGAATAATGACTATTTTTAAATTAATTTTGAAATAAATTTTTTAAATTGATCTGAACTCGGCGCTGAAATAGCTTGATCCGGTACTGTCTGTCATCTATATCAGTCTTTCCCAAATTTTCGAAATTGCGGACCCCCAAAATTAGACCTTAGTATCAAGGGACCCCCAGAAACAGTTTCGTAACAAAAATAAAAAATAAAACTATGACATAACATTAATAATTCTTAAAATTTCATTATTAACTTATTTTTGTCTATTTGCCTATTCTTTTTTATTTATGTGTGAGTTGACGAACCCCCAATAAACATGCCGCGGACCCCCAGGGGACCGCGTACCTTTATTTTGAAAACACTGATCTATATAACACTGCCCGTGATAATTCGCCAGGGTAATTCAAATATACCACTTTGGACCCCCAGTACTATTTAAAATGCTGGAGCTTTCGACATTCTGCAGGAAACTATTATGCCAATATCATCGTTCGATTCTACATTAAGACTTCTACATTAAAAATTTTTGTTTGAACTCTGGATTGCACAGTGGTCTGGTTCACCCCGTTCACTCCGTATATTACCAAGAAATATTTTTTCAAGAACAATATATATCTTTACATTTTGAACACCTACAAAGTATTTTTTAAATAAATAACCTCGGAGTACCAAGATCCAATTTAAAAGAAAAGAAAGAAGAAATGATGAAATGAAAATAATAAATCATCAAAATAATAGCTACCGAGTGTTTCATAAAAATTTGTGTATATTTTTGACTTGTTCAAAATTTATCAAGCAAGCCTTTTTGCAAAATTCGCCAATTAATAAATTTTCTTTCATAATTTATTTATTAATGGTATAATCTATGGTAGAAAAAAGTGCGCATGTCTATTTTGATAACCATTTCAATTCTCGTATATTTGATATTTGATTCAACGTATTCGTATGTTCGCAAATATGCAAATGAATTAAGAGTGTCGGAATTTCAATAAATAATTTGGTTATTATTCCTGAATTATGGGTGACATTGTGATCAAAAACTTGGCCGAATTTAATCGGTTATTTAACAGTTGCGGTATTTCTGATACATTATCTGCTTCAAGCACTGAAGAGATCAATTTCACTACTTTTGGAAAAAATATCAAAAAACCTACCAACAGGATTGACAGTGAAGTTTATGAATCTGCCTCTCTCCCAATTCTTGAAAATCAGGTAAAATTGTAAAAATATTTTTTCTTATATGTTACTTCGTTGAGCTTTTTTAATAGCTTTGTTCATTAACTTTTATCCAAAGAATGCGAAATTCGAACTCATCGCTATCTACTTATTTTCGGCCACTTCCGTATTCCATTATTCCACTATTCTGGCCTATATTTTTATATAAATTTTACAAAATATTAAAAAAGTTATTTACTTCTTAGAGTGGAATAGTTATATTATCGATAACTTCTTGTAAAATGACGTGTTCACAGATTAAAATAATAGTGAGTCGTCTGGAATTTCAAAATATTTATGTTATGATAACGAGAAAAATAGGCCTAGCATTTCTTGCTATCGACTCCAAACTTGATAAATCTATGCTAACTTGAAAACATGCATTTGGTTCACCAAATTTCGTATATTAACTTCTTTCCCAAGTGAACCAAAAGCACAGAGAATGTACTTATCAGTTTGAAAAATTCTCGTTATGATGATAATATATAAATTTCAAATAAGCTTGTCGTGCTGAAGTTTTTTGTAATATCCTCATTCTGATCCAACCGTATTTTAGAAAAGCTTCCTCGTTTTTAGAGTTATCCACGGATCTTCTTCGCACAATCAATCTTTCAATGCTGCTGCTGTTTCTTCTTAAGGTCTTCTTTGTTCTATTTGGATGAAATCACAAGAAAATTCAAAATGTAGAAAAGGTACAGATGCCCATCTGTTGGCTCAAGATCAACGATTGAAATACTTTTGGAAGTTCGGTGTCTGAAGGCAAGAAATGTGCGTGACTCATCATAAAATATTTTGAATCCGAAACCTTTCGTATTATTATCGTGGATTTAAATTATTAGATAATCTTTGTTGAGTCTATAATGATAACTCGAAATTATAATATGGCGCAAGGCGACAATGCACCTCAAGGACAAAAGCTTGAAACTTGTACAATCACGGTCGTTGCATAGCCATTATCCATCTCACGCTTCCTTTTTTATATTGTAACTTTTATGTTCTAAAAATCTGGAGCAAAATGTTTGCAAGACTATGCAATCTCTACTTCGAAGCATAAAATGCTGTTTATGGTCACCGGTGTTATTTATTCACTATTGTTTCCTGCTTCGTGGTATACCCGCAATGATATTTCCGATTTTTAAATTATTTACACAGGTGGAAAAGTTGTTTTTTATTGAATCCAGAATGCATGCAAGCGGTCAACTCTCAACGGCGCTTTTTCCCAATCGTTACTCGAGAGAGATTCGAAACTACTGCGATCGTCGAGGTTCCAAAGTTTCCACCGTTCTTCTCTCGTAAGTCAACTTGGTATTTCAAATATACAGAGCAGGTTCTTCACTTGTCTATAGTCATATATTCATATAATTTAAACTCTTTGCTTGTTTTATATTAATGCAAGTTTATTAATTTATTATTAACAATCGTTAATTTGTTTTCCTCGGACTGAAAAAAGCAAGAGCGTTAAGAAGTGTAAGTACGCGTTTAAAAAATAATTTTATCGGTTGAGGTTATTCACACTGAAAAAAATTTTGCTTTAGCGTTTTAATAAGTTAGAATTATTATTTTATGAGTTTATAAAATAAATAAATTTAAACCGGCTTTACTTCAACTAATTACATTAAATTAGTACTAAGAGCAAACCTCTTACAAGGTCGTGCATCATCTTCTTTTATTCTTTATCTTTTCTTTCTCAACTTGTTTTTTCTGTAATTTGTTAAAAAATTTCCCAACCAAACCAATTGGGAACTTGAAAAATTTTGTTATCCTTTAAGGACTAAGGAGAAGTTTTTTTTTAATATTCCCGCGACTGTAGGATAAATCGGAATATAAATAATTCGTGATTGAATATTTTTAAGTCTAGAGCAGTGTAGGTTATATGTAGTACGCAGTAGAGCAATGTAGTACGTTATCCTTGAACGGTCGGGGCATTCGTTCTCAGGATGACAACCATTGTAACAAATCATTGGATAAAGCATTTTAATTGATAACCAATCTTTGCAAAGGAGTACCTAATGGATACCTATCAACTAGTTCATCTTTTTATGTATTTCTTTTTACTATACGCCCTCTTCCGTTTGCAAATATAAACTATAATTTAGCATAATCGGTATTTAAAAATTTTGGAAAATATATTTCCAATGCTCAAAAAAAACAAAGAGAGTTGTATTTCGAGTTCTGCAATATTAATTTATTACGTGTTTTCTTATTACCATTGTGTTTTCTTATTTAAATAAAAGTCCACAACAACATAATATGCAAAAAGGGTAATGTATCATAGTCGTGATATGAAAAAAATACAATATGTACTTAACTTTTAGTTTTAAAACCAAAACCAGTTTCATGTATAAGTACTAACTTATTGAAACTTTTTAGGAATCCAGCTCCATTTGTTAATTGTCTATTTTCATCGAATTAACTGTTTTTTAATTTATTTGCTTCTAGTTAGTACCTGGCGTAAGTTTCGACATTTACAATTTGGTTTTTGTTAATTAAATTTTGGTTTACGGTACATTTGACAACACAATTACTTCGTTAAATATGATAATCCCCCAACAACCATGGCCGATTAATAACTCAGTTTATTCGGAAAACAATTATTTCGTACGAACGGAAACATGCTGAATTTTAACTTATACTAATTAATGGCATTTTAGTTAATTAGAATTACAAAGGAAGTATTGAAAATGCGGTTATCTACCTGTGCATTAATTACTATGTAAAACAACCAAGTTTCGAGGCATCTTAAGAATCATCCCAAAAGTTGTTTTTGCCTCTCTCTTTTTACCTTCCGGAAACTGACCAATTATCATTTTGTCACGTTCAACTCAGTGTATTCCTCGGTGCAAAAAATGGACCACCCATTGCATAAGTTACCAGGAATTATAAAGTATTAGTTACAATCCGTTCTCATAACATACCAAGGTGCAACTTATTAAGTTAGCCTAATTAAAATACTACTTGTTTTACATGTAACATTAGCAAAACATTTTTCATTGTTTTTTCTACATGATTAACTTGTTTCATCAAATAACTAAACCGTTTTTAACTTGAAACTCTAAATATGGATTGAATTCTTAATTTTACTATTTCATTTATTTATTTATTTATTATTATTTTTTTTCAAACTTTTGTAGCTTTTTTCCCAAACCCTGGTATCTAAAATTTACCATGTTCCATGGGCCATTCAGTATAACTGATCGAATTAGGAAAATCTGATTCTGAAAAAAAGTGCTGTTGGACCGACAAAAGTACTACTATATCTCTAAAATTTTCCTGATTCTATATTTTTCACAAACGATACACTGAAAAAAAAGGAATTGCATCAAAAGTTTATCATCTTTGAGCCGATGAACAAAATTTAAATTTTATTATTTCTTATTATCCAAACAGCTTTAAATTCTCATAAAAATTATTATAAAATTTTGTACATCTCTGAACTAACGGTAAATACATTATTGACAAAGCGCTTTAAAATTATATCTTATAATGCAATGATTCAACATAATCAAAATGAACTTGAATCACGAACGCGATAATAGAAATAGCAATACATTCTTCGTTCTAAGTTCTAACAAAAATTTGCCATAAGAAATGGAATAATTTCTTACTCGTAAATAAAATTACCGTAAATATCCATAAAGTAAAATTACTTATTAAAAATTAATCTCTAGACATGATCTGCATATCTAATTGTCTGATGGTATATTTATCAAATTATTCGAACTAGCTGTGACCTCTTCGTAAGTCGCGACATATCTTTCACCTAACCACATCGATCTACAAAAACCAATAAAATAATAATAATCAAATACATTTAAATAAACAAGTTAATTTAAAAAAAATTGCTTATCATATTTCATTCATTGCCTCACGGCAAGCCGGTAGAAAGCAAAGTGGATTCTCTTCCCAGCCATCCGCTACGAACAATGAACTTTAAAACGGTATTTTCTATATCTGAAGATATTTTTAAATTTTTTCCCAACTATTTTAAAGAAAATATTATTTTTGTTACTCTCACTCTTGAAATTTTAAAATCGAAAAATTAATTGCATATTTATCTAGAAATCTCCTATAACAACCGAAATAATTTTAATCAAATTGCAACTGAAATTTTGATAAATCAACATTGCAAATATTTTAAAAGTAACGGTATAAGTAGAAAGTTTTATTTCGGGAAAAATTTTATTTTATCGGAATCCGCTTCCAAATCATTTGTAAAATTATTGATTATTATAATATAATCACCAGCTTCCCAGCAGATGCGGATTTAAGTTGTAAAGTAAAAGAGAGGAAGGAAAAGACTTTGCAAAGAAGCAAAGTAGTTATTCCAAATGAAATGAAAGCAAATTGATAGATGAATTTAAGTGAACCGGATGAATCTCAATTTTCACAACCCCCCCCCCCCCCCCCGATATAAAAAATACCCCATACAAATAAAAAAGAACCAGCAAACGTATTTTTAAGTTATCATTTGTTTTACAGAATAAAAAATTGAAAAAGAATTCTTCCAAAGTAATAACAAAAGGAAATTCGAACAATCTGATTTTTTGAGTGTCACTACAAAGTTGTATTGATTGTTCTTTTATTACACATAAACATCGGTTAGGAATGAGTTGTTTATTATGGTATATGGTGGCCAATAAAAATAATGTTATTGCTCCATCCAAAATGAAATATTTTACCATTTGTACAGTAGTAGCATTTATTTTTTACGTATTTGATTACCCAATTGATATAAAAAATTAAATTAAATTATTTATTTCTGGTTTTAATTTTATAGTAGACGTTTTGGTATACATAGACCTTGAAGTGTCGATAGTATTGAAAATCTTCACTTATTATTTTTTATTACTTACTGATCATGGTAATTTTATTTTGTATAAAATTACCAAGATCAGGCCCAACCAGAGAGGGGGCGTTCGGCGATTTGTCTCTGGGGCCCGGAATCCCTCTAGGGTCAGGACCAATAATTTAATATTGGGTTTTGTTTTTTCTTTCTTATGAAAACCTGACGTTACCTACATAGGTGGAAAAAAATCCCATCATATAGGTGGGGTATGCTAAACCCCAAACATTAAAACAACGTAATATTAATTTTGTGTCCCGTTTTTTTTAAGTTTTCATTAAACAATGCTCTTTGTGATCATCTAAGAACCATATCAACACGAAAGGAAGAATTAAAATTGCTTTTTTTTAAATAACAAAGAATAACGTAGAAATGACCAATTTTCGTATATCAAAAAACATATATAATTTTAAATTAAATGCGCTGATTAAACTGATGCGCTGAAATTGTGCACTGGAGGGTATTCCATACCCCCCAGACCCCCCGGTTTGCCAATAGCTGCAGTTCAATCAATATTTGTAGTTGTAATTGTAAATAAATACGTTTAACCTCAGGCTCAAAAACAGAATAAAGTCTGAGAAGTTTGGAGCTGAAACGTTACTTAACCGAAATGAACCAAAAACATCTTAACTTCAACTTCCGGGCAGGAGAAATTATTATTTATATATAATTATTATTTGTCAGATTAGCAGCAAAACACTCTTTCTGGAGTCCCAAGCTTTAAAGTATTATGAGACCCCTAAAACTATTTAGATTTTAAATTTAAGTTTTAAAGGCAGAAAACAATTCGTATACCGGGGGGTCTGGGGGGTATTGAATACCCCCCAGTGCATTCTTTCTTTTTGTTCGCGAATTTTTCAGTAGACAATGATTTTTCTTCTTTTTTTGAAGGTATAGGCAGTTCTTGCCTGTTCCGACTTTATAGATTGAGTCATCGCTTTCTTGGCATAGTTGGTCTTCCAAGACTCCTCTCTTTAAGTCTTGTGAGGCTTTTAGGTTACATATTACTTAGAAATTGTATCATTGAAATATCTCTCAGTAATCCGATTTATGAACATCAGTGATAGACAAATACTAGCCTAACTACCCTGTCAGAATCATGTTAATGTTAACGTAATGTTACCAGGTAACGCCGGATTTAAAAAAATATTTTTTATTTTATTAATTTTACCTATTTTAGATGTTTTGTGCGTAATTTTTCTTAATAAAATTACGAAGTTTCTTATTTTTATTTATGATATTTTTAAGAGCAAGAGCAAACAAAATTTGATCCAAATGAAGATTTGCTCCCAATCTTTTCAATTTTCCTCTATCTTGAACCACTTGTAACCACGCTCTACTCGGTTTTTCTTTTAGGTCGGCTCTCTGTCGTTTTTGTGATCTTTTCATCTTTTTTTTGGTTTCTTTTGGCCGTCATTGAATAAAGATCAATTTTAATCCCTTTAATTTCGCCATTGGTTCAGTTACGTTGCCAACTCCTATTTTTCATCTGAATTTTAGAAATTGCGAATTTTGTCCCTGTGGAAAACTTTGGAGGTACTCTTTTAGTGCATTTGAAAACTAGTAAACTGGCGACACAATTTTTAAAATTCAATTTAATATTATATTTTGTAATTGAAATTCCCTCTTTAGATAAATTACACGTTTTCATTTTTTTATTTTTATATGTCTCTATGCATTATATACTTTGCATTTATAATTTATATTATTCTATAATAATAAACGCGAACAACTGAGATCCTCCCACGGACAATAATAGTAAATGGCAATAAATCAAAAGTGTATGTAATGTGTGAATAAATGCAGTGTATGAAAGCTGAAGCATATAATATGATAATGGTGAGTTTATGCAAGCATATAATTTAATTAAGGATTTTAGAGATTCTATTGGTTAATCCAAAACAAATTAAACTCTTAGAATCCTTAGAAACTGTAGGTTAAATTAATTTAAATGCCCCTCCAAGCCCTCCCAAAGCTGAAATCTATTTTCGCCTATGCGAAAGTATGTAATGTAATGTAATGTAAATTTTAATGTAATAAAGTAAATTTAGCTTCTATAGGCACCAATGCATTCTAAAATTTAAAAGCATTTTAGGGATAAATAAAATTGTGTAATCTCATTTATTATGCTAAATTACATATATTATACAGCAACAGCATATAACGGAAATAAGTTCGTTTACCTAAGGAAATGTCTGAAAGGTACAACTTGTTCAACTACTTTGTTAACCATAAATATTATACTTGTTTTTATTGTGCAAAAAGGTGTGAATACGACAAGTTCAAAAAAAATAATTACGCTAATTTGATCTTTGGAATAACAGTAAGACGCGCAGTGTAACTGTAATTATGTAGAACAATAAATTTTGAAATTCGGAGCATTTTTGCTGTTCATTGCTTATTTAGTCAACCGATGTCTAAAATGCATTTTTGTTTCAGGTAGATTATAGCTTTTCTCATCTTGGACGTAATTCGGCCGCATCACTTCAGTCAAGATATTTACACAGCAACTCAAATAATTACAAGTCAAGAAGTAGAAAATGTGCAATATTCACTTTCGTTGCTATTGGTTTTGGTATTATTGCTGTTCTTGCTTTAATAGGATTAGCTGTGTACATGAAAACAATCCAAACTGATGCATTATCTCGTGAGTGACAAGCAGATATCCAAGTTTTGATCCGTGCTAACAACCTATAATGTTAATTTTAGAAACTCTTACATTTGGCTGTAGCGTAAAAGTTAGCAAAGGAGATCGTTTTGCCAGTCATCTCAAAGAAAAAATGCGAAAATATCAACAACAATTAGATACGCTATACCGTAGAAGTAATTTGGGTTCTGCTGTTACATCGGTCATCGTAGACAGATTTGGCGAAGATACTGTCACAATTTTCTTCAAAATATTAATAAACCGAAAAAAACTGACGAGGTAATTTAATCTTTCACAAATTATAATTCGTACGATAACAAATGTTTTAGTTTTAGGACAACTTCGAACTTAGAAAAAATGCTGAAAGATATTTTGATCTCCGATTCTGTTTCGAGAAACCCCGTTTTCAGGTCCGTCAAATTTGACGTAAAAAGTATTGAAATAAAACAAATTTTAAGCACCGAACATTTACATAACAGGGTAATTACGAAAGAGAAAGAATCCAAACAAAAAGGCGATATCGTACTGATATCGAACAGACCAAATATGACAACGGCGGAAGAACCTCTAGTGAAGAGAAGCCCAATATTAGAGGAACCAACTTTTAAAAATGAAGAGCTTTCCGTCATTCAAGGTTCTTTTCAAATTAGTAAAACGGAAGCAGATATTACCGAGAAAAAAAATGGACCAAGTGACAGTTTTATGCACAAGTCAAAAACTGAGAAAGTGAAATCTCCGCCGAAACTTACAACTAAACCTCCGGTTATTGTTAGTGCTTTTGTTAATATTAACCCTGCAGATAAAACGCCTACAACTCCGACTTCGAGCAAACCAAAGCAAACATCTACTTCGACTCCAGCGATTCCGATATCCACAACTTCGAAACCAACTACTAATTTTTTTTCCAACCCCATCACTTCATTTCCCTTTTTATTTGATAAAGAACCATGGATTCCAATTCAAAGAGAAACTGAATACGATCAAGGTCCACAACTTTCTTTAAATTTTGACTCAAGTTCAACTGTTTCTTCGATCGAAATTTTGCACAAAAAGCAGCCGGTGTATACAAGTTTTACTGTCCCAGGACTTACGCATCATTCTATAAATACCGAAAACTTGGGAGGAATAGGAATATTTGGTCATCCACTACCAGTAAATAAAATATCCGATATCACAAATGCACCCCTCACA
The DNA here is from genome assembly GCA_949152465.1 of Cantharis flavilabris. NCBI lineage: Eukaryota > Metazoa > Arthropoda > Insecta > Coleoptera > Cantharidae > Cantharis > Cantharis flavilabris. Next base: position 26,560,625 of record OX424441.1, on the reverse strand, counting down.
GAAAAATATGAAGAAGGTACTACAAAATCGTATCTTTCATCTGAAGATTTTGTTGAAATAGAAACTGTGAAACACGTTCCAAATTTGTACGAACAAAAGCTTAACACAAAAAGCTTCGATCTAGTAGCCGAAAATTATGGTTCTACCACAACACCACAAGAATTAACTTCCGAAAATCAGATCGCTAGCACTTCGCGGTCTTATATTGATTCAAATCGAAATTCAATTTCCTTAAATTTATCAAATTTGTTTCCTCTTACAAATTCTCCCCATTTTACGAAAGAGCTCTTAACGAGTACCCAATCGTCGGTACGAAGATTAGATGAAAATGTAGAAGACGAAGATAGCTTTGTAGGCGAAGGACAAGTAGAAGTAGTTGAAGATGACGAAAAATCCTTAATGATGAAAACAGAAACAATTACAAAATTACCTTTAGTTACCCTAATACCCGTGAAATCAAACTCAGGAGTAGGAAGACCTTTACGACCGAGGCCAAAAATAGATCACGTTGTGGAAAATAGAAGTTTTCCCAGTGATCCCTTTTATAAAAACGCGAATATAGATTTTTCTCAAATATCTAAAAGCCCTATTAAATATGTGCAAACGGAAGTGGTTACGTCTGTTAGTAGCGAAATTAACAGAGTAAAAATAAATAAAAACCGCCTACATGATTTCAAAATATCTAATGTTTTAAATTTCGAAACCGAACGCTCTCTAGTAGAATCTACCACTGCTAACCTAGGAAATAAAATAAAAAAGCTGATAACAAAAAGTAACATCGCTGAAAATGAAACCGAATTAAGGAATCCCAAAATGGACCCAAAAAATAATTTTACCATTGGCGAGCAGTTATCTGCTGGTTTTAAGAAAAATTCAAAAATTGATAACGGAGTCGTCATTTTCAGTGTTAATTCGTCTACTTCCAGTACCAAAAATAAACGAATAAATAACAATGTTCTCTCCGATGAGAAACTAAAACAATTGTCTATTATCAGTAAGCTAAATTCGAATTCTAGTAATGATGAATCAGAAACGGTGATATCAAATAAAGCCATTTCGGCTAGTTACACCATTAACGAAGCTGGATTTAAAGTACTAACAAAAACTTTGAATAAAGTTCCATTGTTTTCTAAAGATGAAGAAATAAAATCTTTGGGAAATTTTAATGGAATTATTGAATTAAACAAAAGCGGTAATTATACTTTTACACTATTGTTACTGATACTATATCCAATCAAATTTTATAGGATGCGGCAAAATAATTAAGACTAACATTTTTTAACATAACTATTTATTACAATTTCAATTCAAACAAACCTTAAACTACATCTTTTTCAGAGAAATTCAGAAAGCATCAATTGTAATTCAAATCCAGCCGTTTGCAGTATCAGCAAATATTTTGCGTTGTGAAAGTGGAACAATGTTAAACTTTTATAATTTTGCAATTATAATAAAATTTGGCTCAGTTATTTTACCGCTTACTTGAATTACAAAATAAATTATGAAAATTTTTCCTATTTGTAATTTTCTTCTTCAATTTTTTTAGAGTGCAACAACGTCACAATCAAATGCGGCAATGGGCAATGTTTACCAATGTCGACAAGATGTAACCAACTCATTGACTGCAACGATGGAATAGATGAAAAGAACTGTAGTTGTGCTGATTATTTGAAATCACAAAATTTATTTAAAAAAATATGCGACGGTGTTGTCGATTGCTGGGATTATTCCGATGAAAACCTTTGCGGTATGAATTGAAATTTGTTTTTGTTTTTGAAATTTGTTTCGAAAATTATTTATTTGTAGAATGGTGTCAGGTGAACCAGTATGTTTGCGCAAATTCTAAACATTGCATAAACAAAAACCAAATATGCGATGGTGTAAACGATTGTCCAAATGGTGACGACGAAAGACAATGCGTATCGATTGCTTCTAATGCCAAAACAGCCGAAGAATTTAGATACCACTCCGAAGGTAAGGTAGTAACGAAAACATTAAATGTTTTAATTCAATTAACATGCACGTAGGTTACTTAATGGTGCGAAAAAATGGAATATGGCAAAAAGTTTGCGCAGATAATTTAGAAAACATAACTAATACTAATTCGTGGTGGAAATTATCCGATTTGGGAGAAGCTGTTTGCAAATCATTGACGTATCAGTATGTATACATGCATTTTTATAAAATAAGTAAAGAAATTTAATTCCAATTTCAGAAAGCAAAAATTCATCAAAATTATTACCGAATTTGATTCTCTCTCCACCAACGATCGATTTTACGAGATTTCCTATGCTTCCTCAAATATAACTAAAGCAAACTTAATATTCGAAGAGGGTTCGTGCCCAAACAAACGAATAGTAAAACTGAAGTGTGAGAGTCTTGAATGCGGTACCAGACCTCAAGCAGTTAACCAAATAGCGAGGTAAGAATTTTGATTCTTTAGAATAATTTGAAAACGTTAATTCAGGCGTATGTATAGGATTGTGGGTGGTGGAAATGCAGGATTAGGATCTTGGCCCTGGCAAACGGCTTTATATAAAGAAGGGGAATTTCAATGTGGAGCAACTTTAATTTCGAGTAGATGGTTAATATCAGCAGGACACTGTTTCTTCCGGTAAAATATATGATTCCGTAGTTGATGTAGATTGGTTTATAACAAAATATATTTTTTAGTTCTTTGGATGAACACTGGGTGGCTCGTTTAGGAGCTTTAAGGCGCGGTAGCACTTTGCCTTCTCCTTACGAACAGTTACGTCCAATTATTAAAATTGTTATTCATTCTGGATACGTGGACACTGGATTTATAAATGATATATCGTTACTTCAAATGGAATCACCGGTTGTCTTTAGTGATTATGTAAGACCTATATGTTTACCTTCGACCGACAGTGTCTTGAGAAATGGGAAAATATGCACTGTGATTGGTTGGGGTCAGCTTTTTGAAGTTGGCAGAATTTTTCGTGAGTTACGACCTATACTATTGGGTATTGAGCTTTATTTTGTTATTTTTTATTTTCAGCTGATACTTTGCAAGAAGTTCAAGTTCCTGTTATATCAACAGAAGAATGTCACAGGCGAACGTTACTTCTACCTTTATATAAAGTTACCGACGACATGTTTTGTGCTGGCTACGAACGTGGTGGTAGAGATGCATGTTTGGGAGATTCTGGTGGACCACTAATGTGTTCCGAATCGGATGGCCGATGGGTGTTGCAAGGTATAATAATGCATATTTATTTTGAAAATCTAGTTTTGAAATTGTAATTGTTTAGGAGTTACTAGTAATGGTTATGGTTGTGCACGAGCAAATAGGCCAGGAGTGTATACCAAAGTGGCAAATTATTTAACCTGGATTAATTCCCACATAAACGGCACAAACTCGGAAGCTACGCTAAAATCAAATTGCTCTGGCCATAGATGTCCTTTGGGAGAATGTCTTCCTAAAAGCCGAATATGCAATGGTTACATTGAATGTAGCGATGGAAGTGATGAACAAAATTGCTCCCGATTAATCAAATAAAATTATTCGAAATAATTGATTGCTTTATATTGTGATATTTTAAAAATGCGGTTTTTAGGCAATCAAGATTTAAAGTGAAACCTTATAGCGCATCATTTTTATGTGCAATTAAATTAGTATTAGTAGTAAAATACAAGTATTGCCAAATCTTTTGTAATTAAGAGTATTTTTAGTATTATTTAACTTTAGGTATAGCTATAGTTGACGAGATATTAAAAAAAATTTTGATTGATTGTAAGTATAGAGAAGAATTCTTTCAAATTATATATATTAAATTAGTTATTTCAACAAGAGACTGCAATTTATGATTACAATTTGTAATTGAACTATTATGTAATAAATCTTTCGTTTATTTTGTTTTTTTTTTCCTACGTTTTGACTATAAAATAATGTTTAATGTTACCTAAGGACAACAGGTAGGCACCAATAATAAAACATCACATTTTGTCGAAATAGCAGCAAAAATAACCAATTTTCCAGAAATACTTTTACCAGCAACTTTTTTTTTTATTTGGTAAAAAGGACTGAACCCCCCCCCCTTGGTTGCGCCTCTGTACATAATTCATATTCATGCTCATATATATCCATACTGTGAGGATATGAAAAAATATATCTTCACTGCTTGTGGAATAGCCTACCTTTCAGTTTAGTTGCGCGTTTAGAAATCTGATAATTACCATGCAAGTATAGAAAAATAATTTTACAATCTACGAAGTACCTTGTAGTACCTACCTATACATACTATGTATAATAGCAGAGCCGTATCTGAGGGGGGGTTTTGGGGGTTTAACCTGTTGATTCGAGTGCCCGCCCAAGTGCCCACCTGCAATTTTTAATGTACATTTTTGAGTTTATTTATAAATTTTGTGTGCTCCTTCTTACCCCAAATATATTGGGCCCAATTTGTGCCCTCCTATTTAAAAAATGCTGGCGCCGTCGCTGGGAATAACATGTACGTTTCACTGCTGTTGCCACTATTGTTTCTGAAACTGGTCTGAGAGACATAAAACAGTAAGACAAAGGGCATGAAATACTCTCCAGTACATCTGTAATTGTGTTAAGTTTATTCCATAATGAAGTTACTAGGTCAACAAATGTTAAAGTGCACTGGAGGGCATTCCATGCCCCCCAGACCCCCCGGTTTGAACAACAAAAAGTTTTTGTGCATAGTTTTTGATTTTGTTTTATTAAAGAAGGAACTTTTACCTTTTCAGAACATTTACACCGGATCTTTTTGAGAGTATGAAATACCCTCCAATGTACTCTCCCACAGTAACTTGATTATGGAATACAACTTAATACAAATATTTACCCCCCCCCCCCCCGGTTGGTAAAATAAAAAGTTGGTAAGCATATATTATAAGGATCTTTCGCTCCTTAATTTTTTGGTTTAAGAACAAAATACATTTTCAGGTCGCGTCAGGACCCACCGGAAGGTCTGTGAAGAATAAAATGACTTCCTGTAATTGTATGAAGTAATTTAGAATCTTTGTGTTTTTGTAGAACTTTAGGGCATAGAATTAATTGTGTTCAGTAATATTCCATAACCAATTACTGAATCAACAAATTACGAGTACACTAGACAGCATTCCATGCCTCCCAAACCCCCGGTTTGAAACACAAGTTTTTTTTTTTAATATAGATCTTTCAATTCTGTTCTTCACTCACGTCCATATTCATATAATTAATAAATACACCTATAATGGGGATTTTGGACTCTGTAAATAAAACAACCAATTCAATTCAACGTTTCGAAGATCTTTATTGTCTTCTTCTTCAGGAATCTAAAACAATACTCATGATAATATGACAATTCAAGCAAAATGATATGGCGTACTAACTAAATTCGTTTTACACAGTAGTTGACCATGACATTATTCGTTCGTCGAAACATGAAATATTCCTGAAGAAGAAGACAATAAAGATCTTCGAAACGTTGAATTGAATTGGTTGTTTTATTTACAGAGTCCAAAATCCCCATTATAAGTGTATTTATTAATAGATCTTTCAGTCTTTCAGAATCAAATACATTTTTAGGTTGCGGCAGTACATACCAGCGGGTCTGTGGATTATAAAATACCTTCCAGTATCCCCCTAATTGTAAGAAGCGATTGAGAAACTTTGTGTTTTTTAAACTGGGGGGTCTGGGGGGCATGGAATGCCCTCCAGTACATCATTAATTGTGTTAAGTTGTATTCCATAATCGAGTTACTGCGCCAGACTATCGGCTGTAAAGGTATTTGGCTCTGAAAGAGTAAAAGTTTTTTTTTTGATAAAATTGATACAAAACTATATGAGCAAACTTTCCGTTTTTGAAACCTGGAGGTTCAGAGTACGTCAGTAATACGGTTAAATTGTATTATATTATCAAGTTATTGAGTTAATAAATAACTGATGTACTGGAAGGCATTATATGCCCCCTATTCCCCCCCCCCCCGGTTTCAGTAACAAACAGTTTATGGCCATATTTTTTCCTGAATTTGATTAAATTAAGAACTCTCACTCTTATGAAATTAATCAAAAATTATACGCACAAACTGTTTGACTTTCAAACCGGGGGGTTTGGGGGGCATGGAATGCCTTCCAGTGCACTCGAAATTTGTTGACCCAGTAACTTGATTATGGAATACAACTAAGCAGTAGTGGTGCAGTGGTGCAGTAACGGGACCAGAATGGCTACTTGCCCACTCTGTTGATTGGAGTTCCCACCCAAGTGACCACCAAAATTTTTTAGTTGTTTATTTCAATAATGTATTTTTTTAAGTTTTTTTATAAATTTTGTGTGCTTCTGCCCACCCCAAATATATTCGGCCCAATTTATGTCCACCCGTTTCAAAAATGCTAGCGCCGTCGCTGAACAACATACTTTAGCAAAAAACTAATTTATTTTTTATATTATTTATATTACCAACAAATTAGGTAAGCGTGGGTAGAAATTGCAAGTAAACGTTAGAATGTAATAATTATTAGTAATTATACTGAATTTTTTTACTTGTTTGCTTTTTAAATTCAAAATGTAGGTGTCAATCCGGGGGGTCTGGGGGGCATGGAATGCCATCCAGTACATTCTTTGCCAAATACCTCGAATTGACGTCGATTCAGATGAGAAATATTTACCAATGAGGTATAAGCATAGAATGCAATATTATAAAATCGAATATTTTCGTAAGCCACTGTACATCCTTTTACCCATGTTGATTTTTTCTTGTTAAATCTGGACCTTTTAGAACTTATAATTCGGAAACTGCTCATTACATCAAGTTGTGCTCATTGAAAAATTTGTTCAGAATGATGAGAAAAATATCCAAAAATCAGCCAAATCTACAGAAAGACGTTTTCCTATATAAAAATGGTGAGGGGTCGTTTGGAAAGGATAAGAGCAGTATCGCCCCAAGATATATTAAATTTTTTGAAACAGAAAGTGGTTTTTCTGCGAAAATCGACTTTCAACTTTTTTCAAAAATTATTTTAAAAATTGCAATATTTTTGATCTTTTTTGAAATTTTTTGAATTTTTATATTTTTAAAAATTAAGTGCGATATTCCACGTAAGTGAAAAATAAATTAATCCAAAAACTTCAAAATCGTCGAATTGCGAACGATTTTTCTTATGTTAACACCGAATTTTTGAAAATAACATTATTTCTTTAGGACGCACGTTAATCACCGATGAATTTATTCCCATCGTTGCGTCGTCACAAGATGATTATCGAAGGGAATCGAGCAAACCTGGAAATATGGGAATTTAGGAAAAGGGTTATGTAACTCAGCCAGTTATCACATCAAGCCAATAAAAGAGAAATATCTCATGTTGCATAATAACATTGCATTTTCCTGTGTTAACCGTGTTAACAGGTTGGAAAATAAGTTTGAATCGCGAATATAGAGAATAAAAGTTAAGCTACTCGAATTTTATTTAAATTATTATTAATTAAAAATATGAAAAAAAATTTTAAAAAAATTGAAAAACAACTTTGTACGGTAATTTCTGAAAAAAAGTTGAGATTTATCGAAAGATATGATAAAATTTTGAAATTGTGCTCTCCTACCCTAGCGCACTCTCCCACTTTAGATTCCTTTGCCGCACGTAACTTCACTAAAGTTTGGAAGTTTACTTATTGAAGTGTGATCATTGGTGGTATACGTCGATGTAGTTGTATATTATTTTGTGTATTTTCGGCGCTGGGACGTGGTGTGTGTACCCGTGGTGTGAAGTTAACTAAAAGTAACGTGTTTATTGTTATTAATAATAAAATGTTAGACGAAAATGATATCATCAGAATAAAGTATCCGAGAGAAGCGACAATTTTTGCCTCCGTTTGCGCTATTATATTTTGTATAGTCGGAGTCGTTGGTAAGATTTTTTTAAATAAAAATTAATTTACAGCTGGTTTAAATATAATTACTTTATTTAAATATTTATAAGTCTCTGTTTACTTTTTGTTACTTTCAGGTAATCTGGTAACTGTACTAGCACTAATACGCTGCCCGAAACTTCGAAGTCATGCAACCACGGCATTTGTTTTGTCTCTTTGTATTTCGGACTTATTATTCTGTTCGGTCAATCTACCCTTAACTGCATCCAGGTACATTCACGAGGCCTGGACTTTTGGCGATGCCCTTTGCCAACTATTTCCAGTTTTATTTTACGGAAATGTTGCAGTTTCGCTGTTGAATATGGTAGCAATTACTTTAAATAGGTAAGACCGACTGATTTTGATAAACAGTAGTTTAATTACGTTGCAGTCACGTCGTGCTCGGTATTTCCCCTCGATCAAATATCTTCATTTTTTTAGTTGAATGTTTTGGCATTCAGATTTTGACCAATTCTTAATCCTTGATCTCTTCTAGCACATTTTGAATTACATTTTTTTTTAAATAATCAAATCAAATCAAATATAAAGATTATAATTATTGCTTCGTTGACATGTTTGAACATTAAAATAACTTGATGCAATAAACTTTGAATTTAATTAAGACGTTTCTGGCGTAAATCGACACTTGAACGAATTTTGCTCCAACAGTATACATATTTATTATCTGCAACTTTGAAATAATAAATATCGGTGTTTATAAACAAAGATTTTCAGCATAAATCTTATGGATCTTAGTTTTTAGAAATTTGTTAATTTAATCTCGGAAGGGTAGGTCAAGTTTTTTTAACCACCCACTCACCACCACAAATTTCCTTCTTGAAATTTATTTATTTATAAAGAGAATTATTGATTATGTAACAAATCAGTACCTGGTTGTTGTGAGAAAATTGATACAACTCCCATATCTGGGGTACCAACTGTGCTTATATCTTCGTGAATATCTTGTAAAACCACCACAACTATCTGCTATCTCGTGACAACAAGGAAGTAGTAGTTATTTTTTATATGCACAGTCTACTCAAAACTGATATAAATTACTCGGTTTCAGGCCCGTATTTAAAATCTGTAGACCTCCAGGCTGGATCTATGGTGCGGGGCCAACTGGTTTTCTTTTTTGAGAATTCATTGTTATTTTCTAAAAAGTTAAAAGTAAAAGTTTCTTTGGAGTGGCCATTCCACTCCACGGTTTTACTCGTAGTTCCGTTCGGGGACCGCTTCCCAAATGAACGTGAGTCTTCCTTTTTAAGGCTTACTTTTTAATAACTAATTAAAAAATTAGTTATCCGTAATTTATTACTTCAGTACGTAAACAAAACCTTTCTTACCAAACTAAATAAAAAAGTACTTTTTCACAATTTTACACAATTCACTAGCTACATCACTGGAGAAAAAAGTTTACTAACCTGAATTGCTGCTAAACCCACGAAGTGGAACCTACCTGTAATAATAAAGAATATTCTTTGTTAGTTATCGTTTCAGATGAGAATGGCTTTTGTCAAATTACCTTTTACACTGTAGTCCTTTTGCATTATTCGTCTTGACCATAACAGCTTCTCCATCTTCCATAACTCACCAACCATGACACTTACACATTTTTTACCGATTTCGAATGAAAATTTTTATTAATAAACACTTGGAAGCACAAATTTTTCACTCAACTATTAAAAAAGAAATGAATCGCGATTATTAATTAATAAGCTAGTATTTCAAGCTTTTCCACAAAGATTCGTACTCGACACATCACACTCCCGTTCGCGAAATTCGAATTTCGCGTTTACGCACCAATGTCGATTCTTAACTGAAAATTTAAAAAATTTTGTTAATTCTTATTGCGATTGTATATTTTGTAATCGAGGTTTTAAACGATAATAAAATGAGTTATTTTTTATACAATAGAAACCTGCGGATAGGATTCGAACCTGTGCGGGTTAAACCCAATGTATTTTAAATCCATCTCCTTAACCGCTCGAACACCGCAGATGAGAGGGATTGTAATATATTGTGCAATATTCGTAAACTGAAATAAACGTCACGAGTCATAACATTTTGAATTTTGAGATCTAATATAATATCTGATTTGTTTTACATTGAATTATTTATAAAATCAGAAACGGTGCGACAAAATAGAAAAATGTATATAAACAAAACTGAAGGCAATAAGATTTTCAACAGAAAATGTTGACAAAGTTTTGCTGTAAAATCAATTTTTATTTGACAAAAAAATCCTTCAAAATGTAAAATTTACATTGCTAACATAGGAGTGCCCCACCTCTGATGAGAGGTACTCCAAAACTGCATGAAGGTATTGAAGCGTTCCTTGCGAAGAAGACATGGTCTGAAAAATTTTAATGTCCACGGTCTGCGCTCTAACTATACTCTACTGTGTTATATCCAGTGGCGTAACAAGCAGGTGAAGGACCCGTGTGCGAAGTTGTTAACGAGGGCCCTGCTTTTATAAAACACAAAAAAAACAATTTTGTATACAGAACTCGGAATTCCGAAGATTTCCATGCAATTCCAGTGATTTCCAAGGAATTCCTTCCAAATTAAAGCGGATATGAAGACGAGTAACTACCAGCCCACCCCCCCTTTTTAATTTTATTAAAATTTGAAAATGATACCTTAATTTTTATTTAAAATATATAGATGAGTTTTTATATTTTTCAATTTTCTGAGATTTCCTTGATTTTTCTAGCATTGTATAGATTTCCTAAAATATCCTAGCATTCTTTGTGATTCCCCTCGTAGCAAGATTTCCAAAAATTCTGAAAATCTTAAGATTTTTAAGAAATTTTTTTGGATATTTTTCAAAGATTTTGTATAAATTTCCATTTCCTCTAATTTTCTACATTTCCTAAGATCGTAAAATTAATGAGATTTTTTGGATTTCTTAAAATTTTTCCGGATTTCTTTAAATTTCCCGCTAGTTTTTTTACTAAGTAAAAAAATGATGGAGAAATTGTCATATGCAAAACTGAAAGGAAATCAGGAGAAATTTAAGGAAATCTAGAATATTATAGACTATTCCTTTTTGATTTTTCCATTTTCTGAGATTTCATTGGCTATAAAATTTTCTGGATTTTTCGAAATGTCTTAAGATACCTTAGAATTTTCCATTTCGTAGAATATCCTAAGATTTTCTCGAGTTTTCTGCATTTCTCTCGATTTTCTATTTACTAAAATTGTCTAGAGTTTCTTGAGATTTTCTTGAAATTTCCATGGATTTCTTGAGATGTTCAATATTTCTACAAGTTTTCTAAGAATCTGTTTCTTAAGATGTCTTGGAATTTTCCAGAATTTCTTCAAATTACCCTTTACTAGTACACACAATTTTTCTGTCGATTTCCCCTTAGTTTTATACTAACTGGAAAACCGAAGGAAAAATCGTGATATACGAAAGTGAAAAGAAATCCAAGCAAATTTTAGGGTATTTTAGTGAAACTTTAGAATACTAGTTTTTTCCCAAGGAAATCTTAGGAAAATTCATAGATTAATTCTTATATTTCGTTTTTCAAGTTTTTGAGATTTCTTTGGCTATTGGCTATCCTAAGATTTTCTAGAATATTTTAAATTTCCCTTTTTCTAAGATGCGCGCTACATTCTTATCAAAATACATAATATATTTATTCCCCCATCCTATTTATTCCCTAATTTTGTCAGGGAATTTGTCATTTTTAGTGCCAAGTTAAGGAAATTAAATTTTCAGTCAAGGTAAACAATTTAATTTAAAATTTAACATTTTTTTTGTCTTTATATTTTCTGATTTATCGAAATGACACGGAAATTTTTTATTCATTGTCATGGAAAATCTGAAAATGTCAGGATTTGATATTGAAAATTTTATGGGAACATTGAATTATTGATGACAAATGATGCTCACTTTGTTTACCTCAATAAGAGAAGACTGCCAAAATACTACTTATATTTCATTGCGAATATTAAAACTTAAATTAATTAATTAAAAAAATTAAACAGCACAACTGGGGGCCCGCGTGCGTCGCACCCACCGCACCCCGGTAGTTCCGCCACTGGTTATATCGTAATAAATGCTTTTTAATGCAAATTTAACCATTTCGACTTTAAAGCCTGTTTGATACGACGTAAATTCGACGTCAAATTTACATGTAAATTTTTAAGAAAATATTTGACACCGTAGCATACAGAAAATTTATCAGCAAATTTTGTAAATTTGGTGGTAAAAGTGCATGTAAATGTGCCCAGTAGACATTTTCCCGTCTATATAGAGTCCGCCCACTTTTGATTTTGAAGTTGCCGCTTTTGAAGTGTTTTTCTAAAGAGCGTAAAATAATCTGCAAACTAGATTCAAACCTTTTATTGTCTAAAAGCAACTGCTTTCGAGTTATTAATTAAAGTAGAAAAATCTTGAAAAAAAAAACTTTTTTTTTCTGGATTTTTTTCAAATCGCTGTATTTATTAAACGTAACATTTTACAAAAATCTGATTCATTTTTTCGGAAAGGAAATTTAACGGGCTATAACTTTTTTCTAATAAAAATTTTTGAAAACTAATTTTTTTTTTTAAAGTGAAATATCTCATCCAACCGTTGATAATCGAAATTAATCTCGAGATAATTGGATTGGAGAATATAACTACAATAACTCGTCAGCCGACGTTTCGGTGCTATATAATCACCATAATCATGGCACTACAAAGAACGGCATTAGCTAGCTTTTTTTGGTTTGGTTTAATTTGGTTCCCTTCAGCTAGCTAATGCCGTTCTTTGTAGTGCCATGATTATGGTGATTATATAGCACCGAAACGTCGGCTGACGAGTTATCGTAGTTTTATTTTCCAATCCAATTATCCCGAGATTAATTTTGACAATTATTTTTTTTTTAATTAAATTTTAAATAAATGTTCAAAATGATCACCCTCATTTTTATTATTTATTTTAGCCTCTCGTGTATTTTCAAGAATGTAATTTAAAATTAGCGCATGCGCAGTTAATATGGAATCGTGGATGATTTTGAAAAATCTCCCTAAACTGTTTGTTAATACGCGCAAGGGCGTGTGTTAAATTTGTTTTAAAAACAGATAATTATTTTTACCTACATAAAACTGTGGCAAAAATATGAGCAACTTTACATAAAAAACGTCGTGTCAAACAGGCTTTAAGAGTAAATTTTCAATTTTATTTACAAACTAACTGGACATCAAAGTTTATAAAATTGCATAGATAAAAATTTTAATAGAAACTTACCTTTGTGTTGTTATACTGATATCCAGAGTAGTCTAGGAGTCTGGATCAAGCTCATCATTCCTAACTTCTCTTGCTTCGTTCTGGAATATTATATAAAATGTTCACTTAACTTAAATTAACACTTGACTTTCGTGAAAATGAACACAGACAAAACATAGTAAGGATCTGGCACGACTACACTTCACTTTATGTTCAAAAATTAACGAAAGCAATAATGACTAATAATTTTTAGTTTATCCACAATGACATTGTTGCTAACCAGACGCGTTTTTGTTTTGTAACTAAATTTTCGCGAATTGTTTACGTTTACTTGCGTTCTAACTTCAAGAATGTCTTCAACTTCTTTGATTAAGGGAGTAAGGGACTTCTTTGATTAACACTTATTTAAACAAATTTCGAAAATCACGGCACTAAAACCCACAAATCTTTGATTTTTGTATGAGCCGATCTGTCACTAAGCAAAGCCACTAAATAACTGACACATTCGGCGCTACTATAGATCAAATACGATAGTTTTTTGTTTTTAGTTTAAATATGACGCATTTGGTCACGAAATTACAAATAATTTATAAAATAATAATGTCGCAATAGAAAAATCATAAAAATAGCATTTCAATTAGAAAAACGTAATTGATGCAAATGCATCCTACTTTTAATTACAAATTATTTTTAATTATAATTTAACAAATTTGTAGAGTAATTCCAGGCAAATATTGTTTAAATTGCAAAAAATTAATTACAGCTAGTATACTAAAAGTAACAATATTGAAAAAATTATTTTAAACAATTTGTAACAAAAATTTCTGCGGGGGATGCACCGGCATCTTGCTTGCTTGGAAAAGGGTTTAAATGTTAAAAGTTTAAATCAAGGCTTCACTCTTGTACATAAAATGTTTAGCATTTAGACCAAGGGTGGGTAAACCTTTTGTTGCATTAGGGCAGGGGCTCCAAACTACGGCCCGCGGGCCAAATCCGGCCCGCAAGCACCACCAATCCGGCCCGCGAGAGCGAGCCTGATGTGTCTAGTATCCGGCCCGCCCTTTAATTTATTTTGATACATCAAATCAAACAAAATAATCTTACAAAATAAGTCAGATATTTTATTTACAGATTAAAACTAGTTGTTAAAACACAACAAAAAGTTGTCGAAAAGCAATTAAACTGATGAGCTACAGTGACTAACGAAAACATTCGAACTATCCTATGTTAGCAATGCAAATTGCACGTTTGAAAACCGTTTTTTGACATATAAAAATCGCATTTACGATTGCATTTAGAAAAAATTTTTTGTTTTCAATTTTGTATCTATACATTTTTCAATTTTGTCGCTCAGTTTTTGACTAACAGCGACTTAAACAATACTCTGGAAAACACAAAAAATATTGTCATATCTCGGAAACGGTGCGAATAAATGATAAAATGAATAGGCATTTTTTTTTTAAAACATAAGGATTAAGCATTTTTCTATTTTGTCTCACCGTTTCCGAGATATAAATGACGATATTTTTTGTGTTTTACAGAGTCTTGTTTAAGTCGCTCGAGTCAAAAACGGGGCAACAAAATTGAAAAATTTATAGGTACAAAATTGAAGATAATAAAATTTTTAACAAAAAATGTTTAAAAAGTTTTGCTGTAAAAGCGATTTTTATATGTCAAAAAACGCTTTCAAAATGTGCAATTTACATTGTTAACATAGGAGGGTTCGAATATTTTTGTTAGCCCCTGTAGCTAGATCTTGGCCCTCGGAGCTTTGTAGAGCAATCAATTTGGCCCTTAGGCTAAAAAGTTTGGAGACCCCTGCATTATGGGACAAAGAAAAGAATTATCGCGGAGAGCCAGAATCCCAACCAAAAATTCATTTTGCTTTGCAATATATTTCAATTTCAATTTTAATTATAATTAATGTAAATTAGAAACTTATACTTACTTAAAAAGAAACTAATTTAACTTTTGGGGACTGTCAGGGAATGAACTCCACGAATTTCACTTTTTTCTATATACCTACCATTGGAAAGAGGACAATGTGGTGCCCATAGGCTGTAGCCTAGGTGGCCTGTGCATAAATTCGGCCCTGATCAGAGTTGCAAATTTCCACAGTAGATTGTGTTGGTATGGAATGCCCCATATAATAATTGAAATAGGGGTCGTTTTAATATATTGGGTAGATAAATTTTTAAATAAACAACAAAACAACGATAGTCGGTGGAATCAGTGAAGAATGAAAAAAGAGCAAGAAACAATTATTAGAGAGATGTACAAAGACACCGGAAAAATTGATGTGCCGAAAAATCAAGTAGAATTTTGGGGCTTTGAAGGTAAAGGTAACGTAAGTGGGGATGTTTGGATTGAAAATTTACACTTTTAAATTTACCTATTTTAAGTAACAAAAAATTATTAATTTCTTTGGATATTTTTTTTTCTTTTTCTACACACAATAATGGATAAAAAATGTTAAAGAAATTTTTTTGTAACTGCAATACAGTAGGCGTTAGCTATTTTTGAAAACTGGGGTGCGGTCACACTCCATGTACTCCTTCCAGGTGGTAAAAAACAGTGTACTCTTCTAGGGTTAAATTCAGAAAAGGCTTTAAGGAATTACATGTTTCGATCTTATTGACAGTTTCATCAGTTTCCTTTATTATTCGGCAACTGAAAAATATAAATATTATATACATCGCAAAAAGCTCGACTGCGTTTTCTAATAAAATAATATACTAATTTTAATTAACAAAAACAAATTAATTGAAGCCGTGAAAATAAATTTTGTATATACTATAATAATTATCATGAAATAATGTATTATTAATTAAGGTGTTGATATAAATAATTACAGAATATACTTTGATAATTTAAACAAACTTGGTTTATTTTTAGAGAATTATTGACTTAAACCTTGCAATTTGAAAATATTGATTCAAAGTATACCCGAATGTCCACCTAACGTTTTATGTAATTGTTTTTCACAATCATGTCGATACATACAATGGGGTTTAAAAAAAGTAGGTGAAAATTATTGCAATCCACGGAGAATTGAAGATTTCCGAATTGAAACTTTGCAAAATAAAAATGTTTCTCATTTGAAATTTGAAAAAAATATACATTTTAGTTTTACATAATATATATTATTTACATAGGTAGTAAAATAAAAGTTAATGAATATTGGGGTCTCAAAAAATATATTCGCGGGAAGCCCCGAAATTTGAAATATCATATTTTATTCGTAACCACCGAATAATGAATTACCTAAAAAATTATAAAAAAATTTTAAAAATGCATTCCGACTTTTTGGAATTAAAATGTGTAATTTTTTACAAATAATATAGTTTTAATTGATGAAAATTGATAGATATGATCATTTATTTAAAATACTGACCATACTATACCTAGTCGGGACATAAATTCTGTTACCTGCAAAGAACCGTTAGATTTTACAGCTTAAGATTACAGAGGGTGGAAAACAATTACATATTTAGAAAGCCCTTTCTTTTGGCAACTTGTACAGACTATAGTTAAAATTTTTGAGTTCAACCAGCAACATGGATTGGGGTGTGAAAGAAAATCGGATAGCAGTTATTGCGTTACATAAATGTGGTGTATCAAATAGTGAAATTTTAAAATTGCTAAAGTCGTTAAAAATTTCAAAAATGTTTGTAAGTCGTGCTATAAAACGGTTTACCGATACAAATGCAATAGCTGACAGAAAAAGAAGTGGACGTCCTCGTACCATAAGAACTCCACGAGTGATTAAAGCAGTGCGTGAAAGAATACGACGAAATCCTCTGCGAAAACAAAAAATTATTGCTATGCAGATGCAAATTTCAAAAAAAAGCGTGTCTCGCGTATTGAGGCAGGACCTAAAACTTGGGGCTTTTCGTAGAGCAACAGGACAAAGGTTAACAACAGCTTTAAAAAAAATTAGGCACGAGAGATCGAAAACCCTATTAAGGAGACACGGTAATAATAATTTTAAAAATATTTTGTTTACCGATGAAAAAAAATTTACCGTCGAAGAAAAATTTAATAAGCAAAACGATCGTGTTTATGCTCACAGCTCTAAAGAAGCGGCAGAAAAAATTCCGAGGGTTCAAAGAGGCCATTAACCAGCATCTGTGATGGTTTGGTGGAGTGTATCCTACGAAGGGGTTACTCAACTTCGCTTTTGTGAAAAAGGCGTTAAAACATCGGCACCAATTTACCAAGAAATGTTAGAAGACGTGGTAAAGCCTCTTAACGACTCTCTCTTTCAAGGAAACCATTGGGTTTTCCAACAGGACTCTGCACCAGCACACAAAGCTAAGACAACCCAAAGGTGGCTAGCAGAAAATTTACCTGCGTTTATTGCAGCAGAACAATGGCCTTCTGGAAGTCCTGATCTGAATCCTTTGGATTATAAATTGTGGTCAGTTCTTGAAAACATGGCTTGTAGTAAGCCTCATAAAAATATCGAGCTTCTGAAGCGGGATTTGGTGAAAGCAGCAGCATCGATACCGTTACAAGTCGTCCGTGCCGCAATTGATGATTGGCCACGGCGTTTAAAGGCTTGTGTAAAGGCTAAAGGAGGACATTTTGGGTAAATATATTAAAAATGTATTCTTTTTAAACATTTGAAACATTAAAAATTTAATTAATACTGTGTAACAGAACTTATGTCCCGACTAGGTATTTAAAATACTGACACATTAAATGTTAGCTTTGATTTATAATTTTATTCGATTTGTTTTTCCTACAGTCATTCAAGTTACTTGGAGAAATAATTATGTCTTGCATTAGTCACAAGTCATTTGGGTTGTTACGTGCATTACGTACTTCTAAGTATTTACAAATCTATAATTATTTTTTTACTGCTATTTATTTTTTTTTTTTTTATAAATGAGTGCTTGTTTTCGCTTCGACTAGTATGACTCCTTACTTATTAAAAATTTTAATTTGTATTGAAATATCGCGACTATTGCATTCACATGTGTTTGTGAGATTATATTTCCAAGCCATTTAAACCTTGACTGCTTTTTTTGGACTTTATTGTGGTAGTACACATTTTACTCCTCTGTTATTTCAATATTATTATTATTATTATTATATTTTGTTTCAAAAGTACTTTGAATGGGAACAATTTGTATTGCTAGTTTAGAAAAGTGGTTATACAATTTTAATTTATTATGAATATTTTACTTATCTTGAGAGCACTTAATGGGCCTCTGCTTCACTTATCAATTAACTTCCTTCAAATATAAAGCTAAGTCTGTTTTCTTAATAGTATGGGAGAGTTTGTCAAAGAATAAGGGCGATGGCCTAACACATTCGTCTTCATTTTAATATTCAGAAAAATTTAAACATCACAGAAATTACATTTTTTAAATTGTTTATTATTTATAAACGTTTAATTTCAATCTTCTGTTTACTTATACATATTTACATTTTATCTCTAAAGTGACTAAACGAAGAGTAAATAAATGCCTGAATAAGAATAATGGAGGATTTCAATTTACACCCTCTAAATAAATATTTAAATATTGGCTCTTCTTAATTGAATTAATCTCCTATTAAATTTTATGCTTTTCCGTCTTATATTAATTACGTTAATTTAATTTTCTTGTTTTTGCAAATATTTGACAAATAAGATTTTTACGTGTTTTCTACGATTAAATCTAAATTACCAAGGCCCAATTAGAGAGATTCCAGAAATTTATTTTAATTTCCGTATTACAGTCGATAAATCGCAATTGAAACTTATTTTCACAAAATATTTAATTTTAGAACCGTAACCGTAGAGAAATTACTTGTAATCGTAATGGTGAGTTAATTTAAATACATTGGTAAATTGGAATTTTTTTCATATAAAAATCGCTTTTACAGGAAAATTTATTCGACATTTTTTGTTGAAAATTTCATTCTCTTCGTTTTTGTTTATATACATTTTTCTATTTTGTCGCATAGTTTTCGAGTTATTATGACTTAAAAATTCTCTGTAGAAATATTAAAATTTTTACAGAGAATTTTTAAGTCACTATAACTCGAAAACTGTGCGACAAAGTAGAAAAATGCATATAAACAAAAATGAAGAGAATGAAATTTTCAACAAAAAATGTCTAATAAATGTTGCTGTAAAAGCGATTTTTATACGAGAAAACATGTATTCAAAAGGTACAATTTATATTTTTTTGCAATAAGTATCTGGCCCTATTTGAAAAAATTTAACTTCTAGTAAACTAGGTAATTTAGAAATTTTGCATTATATGCAATAAACCTACAAATAAGAGCTACATTACCTACATTCTTTTTATTATTAAAACTATAGTCATACAGGTCAAATGTCAAACGTTTTTAATTTAACTAAAAGTGTACCACGACCACAAGTGTAGTTATAATTAACTGCAAAGAAAAGAATTTTCCGATGCATAATTATTTCCAAAGTAAAACTTTTGATGCCCCCTTACTTTTTGAACTTTTAACTTTTATTTTTAAATTTACTTTGTTCGCTAACGCTACTTCAAATGAATTACAAGAGACATTAATTGATTTTAATGGTTCAATTTGTAAAATAGGTGGGTATGTAAAATTCAATGATTATATTGTCCAATAAATTAATTCATTATATATTCTGGGTAGGGTTAGGTAACCAGATAAAATTAAAAATAAACAGCGAATAAAATATTGAAATTTGTAATCATTGTCCATCCAATAATATAAAAAGGTTCATATTATTGAAGAATTTAAAATAGCTATTTATACAACTAGTTGTGAAATCTCTCTAGTTAAATTTAGTTAAATTAAATAAAGAAAAACATCATCAACGGAGTTAATGGGAGTCACCAAGGGGTCACCATAAAAAAAACGGGCTCACAGATACTTTCTCCATTTCAGTTTCTTTGCACTTTTATCGAATTGAATTAATGAAATTTCGTAATATTAATGTAAAAATTAATTGTATTGATGAATTTGTTCATTGTATTTTTTAAAATTGCATAGAGAAGGAAAAAAATTTTCAGTTTGAATAGGGAAACTGAAAAGAAATGTGAAAAAAATGGTGGGATTTTTGGACGGTAATCTATTGATTCAATCAAAAAATGTCGACGTTTATAAGATTAAACAGCACAATTTATTTGCATTGTTGTTCAAAAATTCCACCAGTTTTTTGATTATTAAATCAAGTTTTTCGAAATTCCTGTTTGAACTTTTAACTCATATTTGCCTTTTGCGATTTGTACTTTTTTTGGTAAATTATTGGAGTCCATTAGAGGAAAAAATTTAAAAATAGGCTAATATCTATGTGAAACGTTTCTAAAACTTTAAAGCTTGTTTTTTATGTTAGCGATAGGTTATGCACAATTTTATTTATTTTTAACTTTTATTTGGATTATCATAAGAATTATGGATGATTTTTATGACGAAAATAGACGGGACTGTTGTAATCAAAGAGTACTAAAGTGTAGGTTCTACCTACAGGATACAGTTAGTTATAAGAAAATTTATTCAAGTTAACACGCGCCAAATCTGTTTTCCCATCTGCTCATCTGTTTTCTGAATTACATAAATTATTTTGCATTCAAAGAAGACCCTCGTTGAAGAATATAATACTACTCACTAAATGAATGATTCTTTCCTATAGATATGTACTTATTTCTTACCATCAACATTACAATAAATTGTATTCTACAACATCTATTTGGCTGCAGCTGCTTTTTTGTTGGGGTTTCGCATTTGCTACATTGGTAGGTTTGCACATTTTTCCTTTTTTCATTTTTTTCAACTTGTTTATTTTTCAGTTACCGCCGTTAATAGGCGTTTGGGGTCAACTGGGATTAAATCCTTCCACATTTTCCTGTACAATATTGGAAAAAAATGGTAGGTCGCCAAAGAAAGCAATATTTTTGTTTGGATTTGTTTTGCCATGTTTAGTTATCATAATATCGTATTCGTGTATTTATTGGAGAGTGAGAAGATCAAGAATGAAACTGAAATCGCACGAGTGAGTATTTTTTAAATCAAAATTAATTGTCGTTGATTTTCTTAATTTGGAAGTTTAATTTTAATGAGATTCGGCACAATATTGCTTATTTATTTATAAACAATAATTTAAAATATTATATGATGAATATATAAAAAAATTGTGACTAATTAGATATTGAATAATATTATCGATTTATATTCAAATATAGTACACATTTTAAAGATTTGAGAAATCCTTCAATGATAACAGTGTTTATATTTAACATTAACTTAATTTACTTTTACTATAAACGAGATTTAAAGTGAAATACAAAATTAATCTTTCTCGCTTGGGTATAATAACACAAACATTATTTTGTAAAACAGAGATAATGTATTTGGTTCAAATTTTAAACTTTTGAAAAAATTTAAATACAAAAAAAATTTCTTATGGCTGTTTGGTGTGACAATTTGTTCGAAAATTGTTATTTTGTATTCGTTTTTATGGAATTGAAAGTTTTCAAAAAATAATTTCTACCATAAATGGCCATTTTTTTATTTATTTTAAATTTTATGAAAATAGAAAGACTGAATTTTATTTTCTTTTAAAAGAAATTTAAATATTATACTTACTAATTTATAATGTAAAACAAATTTTACAAGTGACTCATTTTAATTTTTAGACGTAAAAGAGTACAAGAACAAAGAAGTCGAAGAGAACGAGATGACAGTCGATTAACAAAACTGATGTTGTTAATATTTATATGCTTTCTTATATGTTTTCTACCATTAATGCTAATGAATGTACTCGATGATGATGTTCGTTATCCAACCTTTCATGTGATTGCTTCAATTTTTGCTTGGGCATCAAGTGCCATAAATCCAATTATTTATGCTGCTAGTAATAGGCAATATCGTACCGCATATTCACAATTATTTAACGTTGTTAAGTCGAGTTTAGTTTTCTCCGACTCAAAACAAAATTCAGTAAAAAATCACACTGCCGATAAGGGCGCCGAAGGCTCAAATCATAATAATTGTAGTAATACTAAGGCTATTTAATTTATTTATTCAAGTGATATTATCGGACCAATTATTATTAGTGAGTAAATTTATTTGAATGCAACCATGACATTCATTTCTTTAACAAATTATTTTATTACTAGATTTTTTAGTAAAATTGCTAAGCTGATGTTACGTAAGTTTTGCTGTGAGTGTGTAGTTACCAAACTAATTAGGATATTATATGAGAATTTTAATTTTTAGTAAAGAATACTCGGAACAAATTTATCTGAATCTCTTGATTCAGGAAACATTCAGGATAAATAGTATTTAAAAAATTTAAACTCAAAATTAATTTCTGACTCCCCCTCCCACCAGTCGATATGTTAAAAAGAACAGTTGATTACATGTGGATCAAGAATTGATCCGACTACGTCCTTTAGATTATGAATTTGGCTGTGATGCAACACATCGTATTAGTGTGATTTTGCGGCTTAATAATTATAGGTAACATGTCTCATTCTCTAACCTACATACGATGGAGGTGTAGCCCATCTTTCAATCTGGGAAATCTTCTTATTGAATTTTATTTTTTACCTTATTAATAAGAACAAAAACCACATTTAGTACAAAGCTCACGTTTATTTACCTGTACTTTAATATATTTAAGGTTTATTTATTAAGTAATAATTTTAAGTAACTACTATTAAAAACTCTTAAAAAGACAGTTAGCTATTTAAAATACTCTAGAATTTTCTATTGAAAAAATGAAAGCACAATTTAGTGAATCGGCAGGATGACGAACACATCACGAAGTTATTTTTTAATACTATTTTATATTTATTTATTAATTAAATAAAAAATTACATACAGCTAGCAAATCACCAAATAGTAACTGTATTTATTGTAAGTATTATTGTGATATTCTTAAGATAAATTTTTACTAACTTGTAAAACATTCTTAAACCTTCTTTTTCTGTGATCTTTCGACCTAGCATTATGAAATTGTTATTGCATAAACTTAGAGACTGAGATCAAAATTTATATGGGAAAAATATAATTGCTTGTCACAGAATATTTTTATGTTATTTAAAAAGTTAAATCCAAAAGCTTCAGCAAGGTAAAAGTGTTCAGGTAATGCCAAAACTATACGAAATGCAGCCTTTCATTTGATCGTTTAGATTAGACAGTGGTGAGTGGTGAATTTTCCATTAGGAAATTTGTTTTTAATTTGTTTATAATATTTATATTAAATAAAAAGGTACAAAAGAATCTTTTCGTGGAATTTTTTCAAAACAATAACTGCTTATACTTTATATCGAGCAACTTTTTTTCCTTTAAACGGGGCGGCAAAAGTATATAAATCCGCCTCTGCATTTAGAAAGCACCTAATTAATATAGTTTTAAGTATAAATCAAATTTCAAGTCAATTGATCAATTACATCGCAATGTTTTTCAAACAAAATCATAAATTCACAATTTTTAGCAACAACGATATTTTGCCTATAATATTCCATGAGTGCGAGAGAAAGCGCTATATATAAATCTAATATCTCTAAAATAGCATTCTTAACCCTAGAGTGGTGACGTGTGGTTTACAGATCAACCACATATTATTACTACAATTTTTTCTTATTTTATTAAAAATTAAGAATTATAATATGTAAAAAACAAAAGAGTCATTTAGTGTTAGTTATTTTATTTTATTTATTTGCTTCTGGTTTCTTTGAAAAATTAGGAATCTGTAATACTACATTTTGTTTTTGGTTGCTAAGATACGCTTTTGGTTTTACTTAAGTTTGGAATTTTTTGACAGGTGTCTTATTGTGTTCCTTTCTTTTAAGTGTTTTTTTTTAATTAATATAAATTTGGATAGTTTTAAATGAAGAAGAAAGTATTGCTGCCTTAATAAGGATCTTGATTAAGGTATGGAGCATGAAATTTAAAAAAAAACAATTTTTTCCCATCTAAAATAAAATTTGCCATTTTATAATACCAAAATATCAAGAGTGTAATTATAAAACAATTGTATTCTACCCAAATATTTGAAAATGTTTTGTTAATCTTAAGGGTAAAATCTAAAGTCTCTGTTTATAGTTTTTAACACAGATTCCGTTAAAATGACGGACTCAAGCACTGTATTGGATTCACATGATCTATTCGAATCTGGTCTCGAAGCTCTACATGATTCACATAATCGTGAAAGATCATTAAATACATCTACACTAAGTACAATATCGGATTCCGATAGACTGTCATACCTTATTGCGACATCTGATCCTTCAGAATTAGTTGTACAAACTGCAAGTCACGTTATCGAGAACGAAATTCAGTCGTTCTTCAATTCCTTCTCTACGTCTTCCCTCCAAACTAGTACAGTACCGTAAGTGTTTTTGATAAAATTATAAATTTGTTCACTAACCTTTACTGATTTCAGGATAATAATTTTTCCCCAACACTTGGGAAAAATTCTTAATAAATGCATACGGTACTATGCAGCTATTTGTAACCTAGCACCATTTTATATTGAAGTTCGTGGAGTGAAAGTTCTCGCAGCTTGCAGTAACAAATACCTACAGTAAGTTATTATTATTATTAAACTTATATATGAACGCCTTTGTTATTTAGAGCACATCATATCGCAGACTACAAGAATTCATTTTTATCTCAACCGGAAGACTGCGAACAGGTTTCTGTCTCGCATTTATTTACTTGCATACTTGAGAGTAAGAAACGCAACAATTTACGGAGAAATTTATTGAGGGAATTTAAGCAAGAGTAAATATCATTTCAATTTTTGTTTCTAAATAATTTAATTTTTGTTTGTAGCAACTTAACTAGCGAAAGTTCAAATCGGAAACATTTTGAATTTCTGATAGCAGAAGATTCAACTACTTCAACTGCTTCACAAGAGATCTTAAAACAAAAAAAGAAAAAACTCAATACTAAAGATGCTGTTGTTCTAGAATCAAATGTAAGTATTTGATCAGAGTGCTCTCAAGCCTCACGTTGTCTTTCTCTTACTTACGTTACATTTGTGCAACTCTGTATATTGTTTTTTTTATTGATGTTCTTACTTGACTTTACTTTTAATAATTTATTTTTTCACACCAACATCTTGGCCTTAGATGGCAAGTTACAAAAATATTTTTAGAATTTTGTTTTGTTAGCAATTATTATAGTTAAATAATTTCTGATGCTTAATATAATTTTTCAGCTGAACATAAACGCACAAGAATTTGTGCCAAAAAACCAATGTGGTGATTCAAAAGTTTTAGAAGATAGTGACTTGGTTGTAACGAACGAAATTTCAACCATATATTCGTTTTTACCCATATCTTCTGTACAGGCTGACAGCGATTTAACCCAATCATATTTGTTCACACCTGATCCTGTATCTAAGGACTTCTTGTATAACTCGGAATGTTTTAAATTAGGATCATCTTCAAACAATTCCACTCCCAGACTTTCTTTTGGTCCTCCTCTATCATCTGAAAGGTGTAGTGATTCAGATGTCAGCCATTCCCCATCTAAAGCGTGGTTACTGAAACACAATGATTCATACTATTTGACTCGAAAACACAAAGGTAGTAAACATTCTTCTTCTAAACAATCGATGACCGAACCGGTCATTCAATCTTCTCTTTCGATAAGAAAACATGCCAAGTCAGTTTCACCTTTAAAAGAGAAATCGTCTCTTGAAAGTGCACTTGTTCTCGTACCCAAGAACTTGGAAGAAGATTCCTCGTCTAGTTTACCCCAATTTTCAAGTGATCAACATGTATCTATAAGTGCACCAAAGTACTTTACAAGTACTCCGAAGCCTATATCACATATAACCGAAGAAAATGTCCCTCCATTTTCTTTTTCTTATGCTGCTTCAAGTTCCTCTAATCTTAATACCGCTCGTTCTTCAATGGAACTTGATCATTCCCCCACAACAGCACCCATACAGCAGCCAGATTCCCCTATAAGTTTTTCAGAAGGATCGGAAAAGCAATTAGAAAGTTATGAGCAACCGTTGAGTAGTTTGACGTCTTCTTCTAGCTGCGAACAGACAAATAGAATTGAATCACCCACAGCTTCAAGTAGCTTGGTGTACCACACAGCTGAACTACTTAGCAGTTCAACAGACCTTAGTCGTGCTCAATTTACCTTAAGTTCCACGATCTTGTCACCACGTATTTCTGAGATAATACCTGCCTCATTATTGAGTGTACAACCTACATCTAATGATGTAAATTTTGAAACGCCGCTTGCTCCCACGCGTTACATTCCTCAACTGCAATTGCTAGCTATAACGGCAAGTGATTCTCCTATCTCAAGTAGTAGACCATCTCTTTTATCTTCTGCTAATTCACAAGATAAAACTACTGCTTCATCGATGGAGTCTTCCTTTGTTGCGACTTCTCTTACTCCCATAAGCACCGCTAAGAAATCCGACACTCCTGAAGAATTTACTTCCCCTAAAAATACTAATTTTGAAAACATCGACGATCCATTTATGGAAGGATCGAAATATTTTGTAGATTATGTAATCGAATACAAGGACTTTATGGAACAAGTAATTTTTCTTCATCAAAATTAAAGTATACAACTAATTACTCAATTTTTAGGCTTCCAATTTTATTAAAGGTAGCCCATTACTGATCAGAAGTTTAAGAACCGCTGAGGAGTTCAAGTGTTCGTTAAAAAGACACAAGAGTATAATAGAGTTATACAACATTCCCGAATCATGTAAGACCTTAGATCTTTTGCGTATCTATCAGGAAGAACCAAGATGTATGATTTGGTGTGATGGTTCCCACGTCCTTTTGGTGAATCAGTCTCCCGAACAAGGTAAAAATTATTTTTAAATGTTTGTTAACACATTAATGATTCCACGATAATATTTTTAGCTAAACGAGCGTTGAAGATTAAGCACAAGTTCATTAGATCGAGACCAATTGCCGATGGTAGTCCGGTTGCTACTGTAATAGCCTGCTCTTATGAATTGGAACAAGTATTTGAAACATTGGACAAATGGATCCAAGAGGGTCGACATTTTTAATTACTTTGTGTTTGACATTCTAATTTAATTTATTAATCCCATGTTCCTAGTTTTTAGTTTTCCTTTTGCTATCGTTTTTTTAAATAGTTTAATTTATTTCAGCAGTTTCATTAAAAAAATGTCAGTGGCGTTACTCTGTGATGGCAATTAATGTTTTTCGTACAAATATAGTTTTGGAACTGAAAAGTTGTTATTTTTTCTGTGTCCGAGATGCAGATGGCAATTTTTATTGCATCGTACAGTGACTTTTTTAAGTATTACTACATCTTCGAAACGGTGAGACGAAAGAGAAAAATGTTTTATCTGATTATTTTTAATTTTATGTAGAGAAATAGTATAATATTTTATTAAAACTATCAAAACGGGCAATAGAAAGAACTTTTCCTATTTAAAAAACAGGATAACTTAGATTCCTCTCGAACAATTCCCACCATAGATTAATTTATCTACGTTTCCCACCTACAACTTTTTTTTTTGCTTACTATTGTGAAAAACTCATTGGTTACAATTTTTTTCATCAGAATTAATATTAATCATATTGGTTTTTTAAGATTTTCAAGATTTTTATTTTTGTAAATTATGCAAAGTAAGAATTTGCATAATTAAGAATTCCCATAATCCAACTTTATATTTTCAAATCCAGCGTCCGTTAATTACGTCACGCGAATCCCGCCAATTTGTCTTTAGTGAGGCGGTTTTCCTGTGAGGCGGCTGTGTGCAGTTTCTTAGATATTTTGTGGTTTCTAGTAAATCAAGTCCATTTCAGGTTTTATTAATTCTGGATCAATTTCATACTATAGTGTTTCGAAATTTGCAGTCTTAAGACATTTTAATCGGTGAGTAAATGAAAATGTATTTAATTTCTTAATATCTAGAAAAACGGTTATGTAATAAAAATACCATGGAAGCCCAGTAAAGATGGTGTGGTGCATATTTATGGAATTTGAGTTTTCTACGAATAGTTTTGAATCTCAGTTGCCTCCTACTTATTTTTACAATGGTTTAAATTTCATCTTGGGCTGCAAGCTCTTTTTTTATGTTTAGTTAGTAAGTAATAAGTACCGACTTCTAATTCGGTGGACGTCAACGGGGTGGGGTGTATTCTAAATGTAAAAATAGTGTATCTATATAATATACATTATCATCAACATATTCACTTACATTTCATTCATATTTTAATGATATTTTTGTCCGATCCCACTGCATAGTTGTTTGAGTAGAAGATACGAACCCGTCATAAGACCGTGTTAAGTTGATATCCATATTCTATATTGCAACTCCAATAATTATTATACCAAAAGGTAATTTAATTCTGACTTTAGTGGGTTTCCAATTGGTGCCATAATACAACTCGATAGTAAGTTTTTCTCCGAAGATCAAAAAAATGGCTGGTATGGGATACAAAGAAGATTCTCTGGCAAAAGTAATCGATAATGAAATTCAAACGTTTTTGGAGCACTTTCATGCATCTTTCCTCAACACAGTTCCGTAAGAAAATGCTTTATCTTTATGCTTTTCTTTCATTTAAGGAGATGATTTTAGTTTACTGATGTTTCCGATGGAACTAGGTAAAATTGCAACTAAATGCATTCGATATCACGCCGCTATATATAACCTTGTGGCATTTTATGCTGAGATGGGTGGCAAGTTATTCGTTGTCTTGTGCCAATATCATAATCTGAAGTAAGCTAATAACGATTTTGGTAAATTGAAACATAAAAGGTTCGATTGTCAATTTATTTTTCTAGTCCGTATTACCAACAATTATACTCTGAAAACTGTCATTGCTCACAAGAAGATAGTGAAATAATCTATCCTTACAAACTTTATAACAGCATCCAGGTAAATATCTCAAGCTTGGCTTCAAGATGGAAGCGAAGAACTTTTGGCCTCGACTCAAGGTAAGATACAGTAAGCATAATATAATATTTCTGAGTTTTTAATTTTCAGATATTTTGCTTACCAAGATAGCACCGACAACTCGACAGCTAGCTCTCATAGTATCTCTACTAGTTATCCAGGGATAGTAAGTATACTTATACCTAATACTGTTTAGAACTTTCGAAATTTTAATTTTTATTGCTTTAGCTTAACCCCAAGATGGATCAATGTGAATCGAGTCAAATGATAAAATCAAAGTCGGAAATGTTTGCGTATGTGGTCAAAAACTACCTCGCTATTCTTCCTGCGTATCAACCATATCCGCTACTGAAGGATTTGCCTGTTACCCAACCTATAGAAGATCTTCAGGCAGAAGATCTTAACTGTATGGGGGATTCATTAGTTACCAACCCAACAGATGATTCAAGTTCTACAGTGAACAACTTCAACAGGTTATCTTTAAATACAGTCCCAGTATTTTCATCGGAAGGAACTATTGGCGAACACGGCAGTCAGTTCTTTAAGTTTCAGTACTTTATGGATCAGGTAACGTAAATGTGTTTGTTACATTTCCAAAAGTAACTGAATTATTTTTAGGTGTTACAGTGTGAATCAAATTTACCACTATTTGTTCAAGCTCGTAATGATTACGAACCTTATAAATACATATCGGAACAGAATTTGAACACTGTTTTAGAATTGTATAACATCCCCACCTATTACAAAACCATCGACCTTCTAAACCATTATAATTTTGGACCTAGATTCATCAAGTGGTGCGACAATACTCATGCACTGGTAATCTACACGGAAAAAGACCACGGTAATACTGTTGCGTTTTAAAACAATATAATCATATACTGATTTTTACACTATTTTTAGCTATCAGGGGATTAATGTTTGAGCATCACTCGATTCGAGCAAGACCAATGATCGAAGCAAGTCCACTTGCAACTGTTGTTGCTTGTATGATGGATTTCCCTACCATGATACGACATTTGCGTAATAAACAAAGAAAGTACTATTATTCTATTTAATTTTTTATTCCATTTGTATTGCTGAGAAATGTGGACATCTATGTTCTTATCATTTTGTTCAGTATGTTTTGTTAAATTTTTTATAATATAGTTTACCATAAAAGTAAACTGAAGTGATATTACCTATTAGGAAATACCTACTGCTTTTCATAACATGTTTACTCATTTAAATTCTAACTTCATTGATGTAATATTAAGTACCTGATTTCCATTAGATGTCAACATATTAAATTGATATTTTTACCTAAATATTCACATCGAATTGATTTGTTTAACTTAATTTTGTATACTTGTTATGAAATACGTAGAGCTTGTGTTAATCGTAACGAATGTGTGATAAATGTTAAGTTTTATTGTATATGTAAGACTGATAAAGTAACCACGGTGCTATTCATAGGTGTGTTTGGTATGCGATTTTGTAATCGAAACAGCAAATTTTGCAAAATACGATGAGTGAGTTGCATTGGTGCTGCAGCACACCAAACACTTTAATATTTCGGGTACTGTAAGGAAAGCTTTACATAAGTACACGTAGTTTATGTTATATATTTTGTTTGTATTATTCTTAAATATAATACAGGATGTGTAAATTTGACACCCTTGTTTTACGTGTTAAATAGTTTTTCATTTGAAAAATTATTTTGGTAAAAAAATTGTTTTACCATGTTTTTTTGGGAGGTTTGCCCCTTTTTTATAATCAGAAGTTTTGTATTTTGTTTACAATCTTCAATATAATAGAAAAATTTTAATGATTGTACTCAAATAAATATTTTGTGCTTCTGTGTTGGAGTTTTCTTTTTAAAAAAAAATTAACTACCGATTCGACTACTAATAAAAAGGAGAAGGTATTGTGGTTAATTGTTTAGATGAAGGCTCGGTAGCAATGCTTTGTGAAACCTCATCGAGCCATAAACCAAGTGTAAATTGACGAGGGAGTTTGGTATAAACATAAATCTTCCTGTGTTGAACTGCCAACGCAGTCCAACAGTTACATGAATGTTCAAGAAATCGTTTCCTGGGCTTGATGTGTTTGCTTGTTGAGTAATGGAGCGGAAAATCAGAGTTCGAAAACAAACTCAAAGAATATATTTGGTCGAAGTAAGGTACTATTTTTCAAGGAATTTCTTAGTTCGGTCTTTCTATGAACATCACGAAGCCTGCTTTGGATTTAGTTTAACAATTATGTTTCTTCCTCTGAATATGAACCCTCGGGGACGCCCATGTGTAAAGTATAAATTATTTTCAGGTTGGCAACTCCACCTCTGGTGTGAATGATTTTTATTATACATGCATGTGGTGTGATCGGAATTTGTTTATCATTTTAAAATTTCATATTAGGAATAGCATTTTTTCGTTTTTTATATCTTCGGTGAGGAACTGATTTTTAAGAAAGCAGACTTTGTGCATTATTTTAATGCATTAGATTAATGCGATCATCGTTAATATATTACGTGTCGCCATATTGTTGGCTCCTGAATAGTTAATTAGTGTATGTGACCGGAAAGTGAATAAAAAAAAATGGAAAAATCGCGAGAACATTCTATACGTGGACGTAGTATGTCGATATCACCAGAATACCGCAAAGTTTCTCCAGATTATAGAGATCGATCCAGGTCCAGGTCGAGATCTCCACATTACAAAAGACACAATGGACACAGGTCCCCTTCGTATCACAGTAGAAAATCATGTAAGGATTGTTTGAAAACTTGAAGAATAATAGTTGAAGTAAATTTTTTTTAAGATTATCAAGATAGCGACAGTGATAGGGAATACGGACACAGTTCACAGTGGGAACACAAGAGTAGACGAAGCAGATCACGTAGTCACGATAGGGATCGATATCATAGAGATAGGGATTACGATTCACATAAAGATAGAGAATACCGTAGAAGGTCACGCAGTGCTTCTCGTTGGGAACGAAAATCGGAAGAACGCAAAGCTTGGGATCGAGATCGATCTTATCGTGATGATGATAGGGATAGTGTGGATAGGTAGGATTGGTATAGCAGTTATCATTTCATGGGCAGCTCACTAAACGAGAAATTAAAAGAGCATTATTAATTATTCTTGTACGTATGTAATGTTGACAGTGATCGTAGCCATTATGGAGCTGTAATTGGTGCTAGTGGATCCGAAATCATAGGTTATAAAAGTCAACCACTCAACAATACTATCATGATTCGAGGACTTGCTCAACATATAACAGAAAACGATGTAAGTGCTTCTTGATGAAACAAAAAACAAACTAATTGCAATTTGTTTTTTTTATCTTACAGATTAGGCAAGATATCATCCAGTGTGGGTTAATGCCAAAGGATATTCGTCTGATCCGGAAAAAAGATACAGGTAAATATATATTTTTTCGATTGTACTTGAGCATAAGGTTGTCCTTAGGTCATATTTGTGCATTTTTTCGATCTAAAGGCTTAGGTAATTCCATTGGTGTCTATTGTGCTGTTTAGGTGCGTCACGCGGTTTCGCCTTTGTCGAGTTTTCTACCCTAGCTGAGGCCACACGGTGGATGGACATGAAACAGGTATCTTATATCATTCAGAAGGATCTGTTATTTGGTACAATTCTTAGAAGGTTACACTTTTTGTGTGCAATTTTTTTTTGTTGATTAATTATTTTAATGATTGGACTTACAGTCATTCGATTTAAATAATTGACCAATTGCTAATTTTTATACATTTTCAATGTAAACGTTACTCAATTTTATAGTAAAAAATTGCATGCTTAATTTCAAATTTTTCATAAAATTCTGCTTTTTATAATTTTCAAAATTAGCAGCATAAAATTCAAATTCAAAATAGTTTTTTTTTCTTAAAATAAAAGGATCACATAATTTCAGAAGATTTGAAACTAATTCGTACACCTGCTGTATGAAGTCGTGGTCTCTTAAGTGAGAGGGGTATTTAGAATTGTAAAAGATATTGACGATTCGTGTTTATGTTTACAGGGAGTTTTGATGCTGCAAGACCAATACCGTGCTATCATGCAGTATAGCATTCAAAAGGAAATGCGACAGAATTCCAAAAAACCTCCCTCACATAAAGCTTCATCTGATTGGTTTTGCATCAAGGTACATGCAATTATTTCTTTTAACTTTTGTAATCCTTTAACATCATCTTTTTTTAGTGCGGTGCTCAAAATTTTAAAAGACGAGACAATTGTTTTAAATGTCATGCTTCGAGAATGGAAAGCGAAGAAGGTGGAAGCGGCAGCGATGAAATTTGTAATTACGTAACAAAAAGTAAGTGTATTTGGGTCGATTGCACAAATATCATTTAGAAAATAAGACTTTTACCTTACCTTTTAATCATTATTTCAATATTATTATTATGCTAAGCACCCTCATTTACTTATAAAAAATATTTTCATATTAAGAGATAAAATTGCTATTATCTGGAGACATCACTTAACAAAAATTAAAATACTTATAAGTTATAATATTAGATTAACATACAGTGCAAACATTCTTTACTATCGCCCCTTTTCTATTTTTTTTAACTGTTTTATGAAAATTTTATGAATTTATTTGCAACAAATAAAATTCCAAGTTCATGTAAAGATTTCCAGTGAAAATCTTTTGTTAAATTGAAACATAAATTACTTAACTGACGTTGTTGCAATCGCCCCTTACATTTTAATATTATGAATTACTTATTTTGTTTTTCTTAGCTATTATGTTAAGGAACCTGGATGCCTTGACAACAGAAGACTCGGTAATGCAAGTTTTAAACTCTTTCATTCCTGAAATTGCAAAGACGATTTCTGGAGTGTGCATTGGAAGAGATCCGCTTACTTCAACATCACGTGGTATTTGCTATTTAGGTACTGATAGTACTGTAGATGCGTTAGCTTTACACGGAGCTTTAACTAATTTAACGCCACCATTATGTATTGATGGAAAAACTGGTAAGTGTGAGATGAAAAATTTGCAATAAAAATTAAATTTGTTTTTATTTAGTGATTATGTCGTACTGTAAATATAATATGGGTGATACTAAAAAAGCACATGGGCAAGCAATAACAGCAGCGTTTCCAAATGCAAGTCAGCCTAGCATGTATACTCTCAGTGATGTAGATAGTTTGGCGGAGTATTCTGCAGGTCGATATGCTAAAACTGTTTCCGAATATCAGCAATATTATGAATATTACAAAAACTACTTTACGCAACAAATAACTGCTGGAAATTCTATTACTCTTCATAATGATAATCAAATGGATGCCGCTAATGCAGCAGCTGCGGTAGCTCAATCGGCTATCCAACAAGTTCATGCTAACAAAACATTTTATGACACAACTCATTTAATAGTACCTAATGGTACCGACGGCAAACGCTACCCCATTCCAGATATCACAAAATTTACATACGATAAAAGTAGTGGATATCATTACGATCCTACCACAGGATTGTATTATGACCAAAATTCCACCTACTACTGGAACAGTGTGATACAAAAGTATTTATATTATGACCACGACAAAGTAACTTATTTATTAGCTCCCGCCTCATCATACGAATATTCCGTTGTTCAGCAACAAACTGAAATCACGACAGAACCCGAAGCCAAAAAACCAAAATCAGAGAAACAAGACAAAGTAAAAGTGGCTAAAAAAATAGCTAAAGACATGGAACGTTGGGCAAAAACATTAAACCAAAAGAAAGAATCATTTACTTCTCGTTCAAACAATGATCTCAGTTTAAGCAGTTTTGGTTCAGCCGCATCTGCAGATATTGGTTACTCAGTTTTAGAAAAGAAAAATGGAAATGCCGAAGTATTAATAAATTGTCCGCCCACCTTTAAAACTGAAACACCACCTCACAGTTTAGTTCAATCGGCTCCATTGGTTGCTGCTTACGGGGAAAGCGAATCGTCCGAAGAAGAACCACAAAACGACGAAACTGATTTCTTAGATTTTGCAAAATTAATATGCAATCTTTGTAAGCGTCAGTTACCATCGTCTGAAGCTCTTGCTAAACATGCCAAGTTATCCGACCTTCATAAAAAGAATTTAGAGGCTCGTAAAGCTAACTCTAAGAAAGGTGAAGGTGGTGGTGAGAAAATAGTGTATCGTGATCGAGCAAAAGAAAGAAGAATGAAGTATGGCGATACAGATGAACCGCAACCTAGTAAACTAAAAGAAAAATATTTGAAATCACGAGAACTGGTTGATAACCTCCCAGTGGCCGCTTCCGTTGCCGAACCAATTGGTTCTGAAAATGTTGGAAATAGACTTTTGCAAAAAATGGGTTGGACAGAAGGACAGGGGTTAGGAAAATCAAATCAAGGTAGAACAACTATCATTCAAGTAAGTTTTTAAGTTTGATGTGCTTGCATCCGATTAACTGAATTTATTTTAGGCCGAACAACGTAACAGCACTGTGGGTTTAGGAAATAAATCAGTTTACACTGCTGTTGCTGGTGAATCGTATAAGGACTGTGTTAAGAAAATGATGTACGCAAGATATCAGGAACTTTCGGATAAACTTTAACTTTATAGCGTACATATAAATTTTAACATTTTTATTTGTTATATACTGCATTTTGTTTTATTTAATATTTTTTTTTGATTTTAATTTAAATTAGTTTGTATTTTATGTATATTAAATTTAATTCTTATTGTTGTAGATATAAAAAAATTAGAAATTAATTTTTGTTTTTCTTTGCCTCTTCTATTCCATTTCTGGTGATCAAATTAAAATCGATTATCGATAGACTGGGTTGTGGAAGAACGATGTAAGTACAAGGTGGTGGTGAAGATGTGGAATTTTCTCTTATATTTTTAAGAGAATCCTGTTGTCTGCATAGACTAAATTGGTGCCTCGAAGTAGGAGACCATTCGCCTGACGTTTCACTGTCGTAATTTATATTTAAGTCTGTAAAGTGCAAAAGAATGGGATCTCTCGATGTTTGCGGTCGTTTGGTTGTCTGATGTCTTATTCTTCTCGAACGTTGTGTCTTTGGTCGTCTCTTCTTTTCTGACATTTCTGTTGTTAAATTTATTGGAATTAATCCGCTTCCTTGGTAGTATTCCCAAAATGCTTTTATCAAATTTCTTCCACATCTCATATCTGATTATATTAAGGAGAAAAATTGTAAAAATAATTAAAATAAAATTGATAAATATATGCAAATACGAAATTTTGGTTTGAAATTTCTATTAGGAATTCAAGAAAATTCATTTTATTGAATTTCGATGAAAACAAAATTTTGGATATTTAAAATTTGTATTTTTTTGGCGGTTGTGGAAATTTGAATTTTTGAGACTGGATAAATATACTTAAATATTTATAAATTTGTTAAAAAAGTCGACATAAAATTATTCGTACCTAATCAAAATGAGAAAAAATATAAACTAATCATTAATAACCGAAGGGTTTTTATACACATTAATAATAACAATAAACAAAGTTAAAAAATGTCGAAAACCATTTTTGGCTAGCCGTTCGACAAAAATAAACAAACTGTTAAAAACACAGACAAGGTTATGCCTTTAAACTTCAAATAAACAGGTCAAAGTTGACACGAACGTAGCCAAGTTTATAGGCCCCATAGACCTGCAAACAGGTTGTTTGCACAAACATGTTGTAACAAGGTTACCCATATATGCCCATAGTTGCACAGAACGTCAAACAACCCTATACACCATGGTATAAAGATTATATTATAAGATTATTATATAAATCTTTATACCATGCCTATACACTATACAACTGTTTGCACAACAGCCTCCGTTGCGCAATTTGTTGGCAGGTGTATGGGGCCTATTCAGTTTTAAAATGCAATACAAATCAATTAACTAATTAACTTATAAACAGGTAGGGAAAACAAGTCGGTTTTTGGTTCGTATTTACTTTAAAATTGCAAGATTGAAATGACATACGAAACCCAAATAATAGTAATTTATATAATTATTTACAGGGGAACCACCGAAAGTTATACAATCTAGTATTATTAAAGCAACAATAAACAATTTTGTATTAATGTTTATTTTTAAAGTCTTGTACTATCCGCTATCCCCAAATATAAGGCAACATCCGGATGTAAGGGTGATAGTCCAATGTAGAACCCCGTTGAGACGGTTACGTAAGATCACGTAAAAATCAGGTGCTTTGACGTCAAAAACACGTCAAGTTACGTGATTTTGACGAATTCTAATGTAACCATGTCAACTGGGTACTTGTTTAGATAGTATTTCGTGCAAATTGACATTAACTTTCTTATTTTTAAGCTATAAACATCACACTGACCTCGTGTTACCAATGTTAGAATGCAAGCTCTAAAGGAAGTTTTAAAGTTTGCTGTATTTCTCGTCAGCGTTATTAAGGTAGGTCCTGACAAGTTTTTGAGTTAAAGGATACAACTTTCTTCCGTGTAAGGAATAACGACATCCGATCCTTTCGAATTGTAGCCAAAAATTGAAACCTCAAAGGTGTAACAATTAACGTGGTTACTTAATGCTGTGCATAAATATCTTCTAGCCGTTCCCGCTTTATTAAAATCAGCATTGAACATTGTGTTAGCTGAAGAATAGTCGTCAGCAATGCTTGCAAGAAGTTTTGGGAAAACTATATGACGTTCATACCTAAAACATTTCAATTCATTCGAAAATATATAAGCCCGACTTAATTTTTACCTATAAACATCTTCATATGTATTTCCATAAATGAAACAACCGTTCAAACTGGAATGAGCATGAATATCGAGTACAAAATCCAATTGAACATCCTAAAATCATGTTTCAAGGTCAGACCCATGGGAGGGAGAGACTCTCCCCAACACTCTCTGATCTTGATAAATAATATCTGCAAACTTACCCGATTATGATCTAAATCGGATAGCATATTTATTGTTGCTTTCAAAGTGGGGTGACTCCATGGAGTGGCAACATTCCACGATCGGTTCAAATCAAACCCCATTAATGTACTTCGATAGTTTCCTAAAAATACTCCATCTGGATTTAGCATTGGGATTATTTTAAACATTACGTGATCCCTCAGTATGGAAACTATGGGATGTGAGCTAATTAATAATTCTAGAAGACCTAAAAAATAAGAAAAACTCATCACTTCGATCATTAATAGTTAAATGAAAATTTATACCTTGACAAACAAAGCTCGAAGGGGATTCACCCGCATGTACGCGAGCTATAATAACCACCACCCTTTTCTTTTCTTGACTTTCGGGTGGATTTAACTTTCCGATCGTTAGCAAATCAAGACGTCGTTTTTGCTGAAAATAAATTTTTAATCAAATTAACTTTAAGTGCCAGACATCATACAACACTGTTTCCCAGTAATTCTCTTTTCACTTGTGTCGTTCTTGATTCCATTGTAGATAAATATAATTGCATTTTAGAGTAACTGTACGGAGGGGCTAAAGCAAATTGAAAAACTTCATCTTCTTTATCAAAGCAAAATGCAAAACTCAGCACGTAATGGCCTTGGTGAGAATTAGATCGTTGGTAAAATACATATTCCTTTGGAATTCTTTGCCTAAAAAAATGAGAATGTAACGAACGCTAAAAATAGCCGAGTTTTTTTTACCATTTGGGCCTAGTACTTGATTTTACAACGGGAGTTAAATTATTATTAAAACTATTTCGATATTTACTTATATTAACAATATTAAATATAACTTTCTGAAATTAAAAATTTTTATTTTTAAACCGCTTTTATTTTTGCGTTCTCACCTGATCCTGTTTTACGTTATCAACGGTAAAGTTAAACCAAAACCTAAATCGAGGATTGCAAGTATCCGGCCGAATGAATAAGTCATATTCGTAATCGTTTATTAAATCTACTCTTCCTAAATTTCCCGTTTCAAAGGAAGCGTCAAAGCAAAGATGTCCACGTTTCGCTTTACCACTGTGTCCTGGAGGACGCATAATCAACCTATTTACATTTCCAAATCCACCCTCTCCATCGCTGTCTTCGCTATCTGAATAAATATAGATTAATTACCTTTTAATAAAACAAACATCCATAACCAGAAATTATTGCTAGTTAAAAAAAGAAATTTTATTTTAAAATCTTGTAACTCGAATTTGATTTGGAAAGTCAAGTGCTTGAAATTGATTTTCTAATTTTCAGCCGGAAGAAAATTTAATTTGCATGTTACCAATAAATGCTGTTTTGTTAAATTTCTCAAAGGTAAGGTACCTTCAAGATTTCGTTGGTATATACTCGTGTGTTGCAAAGGATCACAAGCAATCATAATTTAATTTTCTAAATGCAAAATTATAATTTAAAAAACTCTCGATTTAATGGAATCTAGCACGTTCACACTCAAAGAAAGTGTGCTGATAACTGAAACAATACAACCAAAAAGCTTTTCTACACTTTAAAGAACACTTAAAAGTATTCAGCGTGAAATGTTATCGGAAATAGAATCGCACATTACTGAACTGACTTTAATTCCTTTAGAATGCAATTACAATTAACCTTTCGCATAATTTAAATTGCTTTAATAAATAATTATACTTGTCAAGTTGTTCAGATGTAAAGTAATTTACAGATTAAAATATAATTTAAAAAATATTTTTAAGTGTTTGAATAATTAAAATTAATAATCTTTCCAATTTCAAGTTTTTATCTTCCAAGTTCCACATGTTTTACGGAAATTTGATTGTAAACTGTTATCTACCTAGACGAAATTGTTTCAAAAGAGTAAAAAGTATAGGTTTGTGAAAAGCGTTTCATTTCCGTATTATATATGGGTCATCCCACAAAATAAAATCACTTTTACGGGATAACCCCCGCCGATTTTGTTAAAACTCTGTGAATATGTTCTCTACATTATATAAAACATTTCCTGAAAATTTTAGCCCTTAGCATCCAGCCATTTTAAAGTTATGATTTTTTTAAATTTTTTTTTTTTTTTTGAAAAATTGCTTTTTCCATTTTGATTAAATTTTAAACAG
The DNA here is from genome assembly GCA_949152465.1 of Cantharis flavilabris. Taxonomy (NCBI): domain Eukaryota; kingdom Metazoa; phylum Arthropoda; class Insecta; order Coleoptera; family Cantharidae; genus Cantharis; species Cantharis flavilabris. The sequence goes on along the minus strand of OX424441.1, from coordinate 26,520,683 downwards.
AGTCTATTTTTAACTGAGTTGGGCCCTAGGCTATAGCAAATTTTCGGGCCCCTTATATTCGAGTGTAATATTTAATAGCATCGAAAGCCCAATTTTTGGGTTATTTCATCAGTATTTGATTTTTATTTTACGATTAATGGCCCTCTGGCCATTGGGCCCTAGACACGCGCTTAATTGTAAAATAAGTCCTGCCATTAGATAAGAACCTCCTTCCACGCTCCAGGTTTCCTAAATTGAGTCGATTTTTGGTGGGTCGCAACTAGGTTTACAATTCTTGAAAACCTCTGAGTCACAAGGCAGATTTTTGTATACTAAATTTCATTTTACGAAGTTTTTCCAAGATTTTCCCAGATTTCCTGACACTTGTACACCAGATTTCCCCAACAGTTCCCCCCTCACTCTGATCTATGAAATATATTTTGTATAATAATTTTAAATGTAACATAAACGTAAATTCAATGTTAAAATTCCCTTCCCTTTTAAGCACAATCAGTATTGTTGTACTGGAGGGTATTCCATACCCCCCAGACCCCCCGGTTTAGAAAACAGAAAGTTTGTATGTATACTAATCGGTTTTATTTTTTTAGTAAGAACCGTTTCAGGTCTCTCCAGTCTCACATACGAAAGTTTGTATTCGTTTGCTGTGATTGGTTTCAATTCAGATTATCCTTCGTGTCTTCAGCACAATAATTTTGAACATTTTTCTATTTTTGTAAAATAAATCACAATTAGTGCTGAATTCCTCAACTAATTACTAAAACTAACTAAAAAATATGGTAAAAAAGGATATCGGGATTGTGGACTCCATATAAAACTAACAAAGTTACTTCGTCGACGTTTTGAAGGTTTAATATGCCTTCATCTTCAAGACTGAAGGGAAAAACAAAATAAGTAAACTTCGGTAATACAGCAAAAAACATCAAAAAAAGTTTACAATTCTCACCTCTGTAACTAATTTACATCCAGTTACAGAGGAGAGAATTCCATCGGACGAGATTGTTATTCTAATAACTAAAACATACTCCATTGATTGACTTCTCTCTCCTCCTTTATTAGTTTCAAAAATAATAAACTAATAAAATGATGATGATACTTGAAGTTGTATTGTATAATCAAGTTACGGGGTAAACAAATTACTGCGGTGTACTAAAGCACTAAAGAGTTGTCCACATTCCCTGAACAATTTGGTCCTGAAAGAGTGAGAGTTCTTAAATTAATCAAATTAATCAAAAAATATGGCCATAAACTTTTTGTTATTGAAACCGGGGAGTCTGGGGGGCATGGAATGCCCTCCAGCACATCAGTTATTTATTGACTCAATAACTTGATGATGGAATACAATTTTAACTCAACCGTACTGGACGGTATGCCGCCCAGACCTCCAGGTTTCAGAAACGGAAAGATTGTTCGCATATTTTTGGATTAATTTTATTGAAAATGGAGCTTTTACTCTTTTAGAGTCAAATACACTTACACCGGAGAGTCTGGGGAGTATAGCATATCGTCTAGTGGACAAATAATAAACTTTATTGACGCAGTAACTTGATTATGGAATACAACTTAACATAATTTATGATGTACTGGAGGGCATTCCATGCCCCCCAGACCCCCTGGTTTCAAAGCCAAAAGTTTTATGATGTAGAAAACTTCATTAAAATTTTATTAACCAAAAATCTGATGTGAACACCACATAACTTCCTTGTAATTTTTATAATAATTGTACAAGAATCTCGTTAATCTATTCATGCCCGCATTAATTACAAAAAAAAAATTTTAAATCATAAAAATTAAAAAAATTTCTGAAAAATAAAAAAAATTTTTCTTTAAAAATTGAATATTTTGTGAGGATATTTACCCTACATGCCCTTACAATACATAAAACATCAGAATTATATAATTATATAATCACGAAAATGACATATATTTAGACATATTAAATTTTTAGAAGAAATAAAAACTGGAGATTTAGAAAAAAAAACTTTCAATTTTTTAAGAAAAATTTGCAATATGCTAGACCTTTTTGCAAATATTTTGGATTTTTATACTTTTAGTCATCAAGTACAATAAGTATTCCACGTAAAGAGAATAACAATTAATCCAAAAGCTGCAAATTTATCGAATCGGCATCGATTTATCTTATGAATACACCGAATTTCTAAGAACAACATATTTAGGAGTTCTTTTAGAATGAAAAAGTACAGGTTTCCTTATTTTATATCAACACAACATTGTTCTTCTAAAACGAATTTTAGAACAAGAACCCTGCCGGCCTTCATGATTTGATTGGATTCAATCAGCTGAATAATTATAAAACTTCAAAAATTAATATCTCTGAAACTAACAATAATATGGTATAGTTATTAATATGTGAAAATATTTTACTAAATGTTAGAACAATTAATAATTGAAAATTATGCAAATACATGAATTAGTTTGCTACACATAGGCCCTAGGTGTTGTTGAAACTAACAATATGTTGTTTTAAAAACACAAACAAGAATAGATTTTTTGAGAAAAACAACTTTCGATTTTTTTCAGAAAAATTGTAATCTTTGTGAACTTTTCAGAATATTTTTGGATTTTTGTACTTTTGAAAATTAAGTAGGTATAATCCAAGAGTTAATCCAAAAGATACAAAAAAAAATTTTTTTTATTTCGAAATCTTAAAAGGCTTTTATCGGGCGACAGGATTTTTTTGAGGTGAAAAAATACGGATTTCCTCATTTTGTATAAACAATAAATGCGATATTTTCATAACTAATTAGTTGAAAAAATTAATTAATTTGTTTCTTATTTGTTAATTATATTACGTACCATCTCCGAAATCACCCATGATTCACGATAGACAGACCGTCAAAGTAGACACTTTAAATATTGAACACGCGATCTTTCCACATTTAGAACAAATCAATATTTGATCAAGTTTCTCTTTATAGTAATGACTTGATCATTTTAATGACCACGTTATTCTGATGGTATGACTGGTTCCGGTTGTCAAAGTTGACAATTTTTAGGGGATTGTTTGGTCGATAAAGCATTTCTTCTTCGTGTTCACTATATAAAATTTATTTATTTTGATTGAACTTAATTATTTTACGCTAATAATTATTATACAAGGTGCGGCAAACCTCTACGGTTGAATTTATAAATTTTGGTTTATTGTTATTTCATAAACTTGTCCAGCATGTCAAATAATGCATGAAGCTTGAAAGTTAACCATTAATCTATAAGTTTGGAGATTCTATCCAGGAGATGGAACTTAGAGAGAGAGAGAGAGAGAGTGTGACCAATCTTACTATAACCGTCCTTGTACTTCGGAGGGCATGTAAAGCCATCGGTCAGTACCTCTGGTTGATGATTGCCAACATTAACAATAATAATACAGGGGACAAGGGTACATTTCAGTGACTCAGAAACACCGCCGACATTACTGTTGATAAAAAAGAGGCAGCATGTCTAAAAGAAGAGATGGAAAATTTTTAATTTTTTTTAAATTTTATAAAATTTCTTGATTTTATATTTATAACAAATAAAAAAAGCATAAATAATAATTCCTGAAAGGTAGCACAGCTACAATTCAGTTTATCTAATAAACTTCATATTACGCTTTTTTCGCACACTTTGTGGGTGAACGGCCCTTATAGTGTTAACAACGAAGCTTTTACGATAGCCGGTCGCGGGGTAAAAGTAATCGATAAGCTTTGGTTATCCGAAGCTTTGACGACGTACGTAGGTACATTTAAATTTGCCAACCATAGAAATCTAATATGCTCTTTTATAAAAGAAAATGAACCAGAATTTTAAAATTATCGCTCATTTTTTAAAATTTTCTTGTGAATAATAACGTTGCTCTAAAACTCACTAATGCAAATAAACATCTACAAGTTCACACGAAAATTAAACAAATAGCATCATAAATATAAATATATTTTTTTAAATCGGAACCAATTGGAACTTATATTTATGGTTTCACTGTGTGAATCTGTGATTTCACTGAGTGATTTGCAGTTGTTTATACAAAATGAAGAGACCCCTATTTTTTGTCGACCCAAAAAAAGTGCTGTTTCCCGATTGCGGCATTTTAAAATAATATTATTTTCAAAAATTCGATAGCATAACAACAATCGCTGCTAATTTGATAATTTTGTAGCATTTGGATTGAATTTTCTCTCTTACGTGGAACATTGCACTTGATTTTAAAAATATAAAAATTCAAAAAAATTTTAATTAGACCCAAAATATTGCCATTTTTCTCAATTATTTTCTGATCCTAGAACCCCAAAGTGCGTAAGCTCGCCAAAATGTTAACTCTTTTTTTTTGCGAGAAGGTTTTGTGGTTTGATTTCAAAATTTTGCTTAGTCAAGGCCGATTAGGCTACTACGAATTTTGTTAGCCCATACTTATATTAATTATTTATTTTAGTAGATTATTGATAAAAGTTTTTATATAAATATACATTTTAAATAAATTTATATAAATAAAAAAAAATACAGGTAATAATATTTTTTGTATTTTATGGAGTTTTCTTTAAGTCGCTGCCAGTCAAAAAGGGGGCAACAAAATTCAAAAATGTATAGGTACAAAATTGAACATCATGAAATTTTTAACAAAAAATGTCTAAAAAGTTTTGCTGTAAAAGCGATTTTTGTATACCAAAAAACGGTTTCAAAATATCCAATTTACATTGTTAACATAGGAGGGTTCGAATATTTTCCTTAGCCACTGTATGTCCCCAGTGCTTTTTAAATTCAAAATGTAGGTATCAATCCGGGGGGTCTGGGGGGCATGGAATGCCCTCCAGTACATTCTTTACCAAATACCTTGAATTGACGTAGAGTCAGATGAGAAATATTTACCAATGAAGTATTTGGTTTCAAAATGAGCAATTTACATTGTTAACATAGGAGGGTTGGAATATTTTCCTTAGCCACTGTATGTCCCCAGTGCTTTTTAAATTCAAAATGTAGGTGTCAATCCGGGGGGTCTGGGGGGCATGGAATGCCCTCCAGTACATTCTTTACCAAATACCTTGAATTGACGTAGAGTCAGATGAGAAATATTTACCAATGAGGTATTTGGTTTCAAAATGAGCAATTTACATTGTTAACATAGGAGTGTTCGAATATTTTCGTTAGTCACTGTATATCTTCACCCATGTTCGACTGCCGATCACATATTATATTGAAATTGATTTTTTCTTGTTAAATCTGGACCTTTTAGAACTTATAATTCGGAAACTGCTGATTACATCAAGTTGTGCCCATTGAGACATTTGTTCACAATGATGAGAAGTACAACATATCCAAAAATCAGCCAAATCTACAGAAAGACTGCGGGGTCCTTTAATAATAGGAACTAGGACCAACTTTTTAATTGCGGATCCCTGGAGTTCTACTAAAAAGTGTCTGCAGAAAATTATTAATTTGAAAATAATTTATTGCTCCACAAAAGAGATGAATTAGTAATAGACGAAAAAGCAAACGTTGTTTAGGATATTATGTAAAGTCAAGTGTAACCACAAAATTCGGAGATGTTTATTCATCAAATTTTAGGTAGAAATTCTTATCCGCTAATTAACAGCTTCAGCTTGAGCTGGGGCGTCGGGCGAAGAGGAAAGTATTCCTTCTAGTGGTTATATTATGAGAAGATGGAAATTTATTAATTTATTTAAACTTTGAGTGATGTTTAACATGCGTGGCGTATCAGTTTTCCCGTAGGGTTAATTCACGTTTCTGTTTTGTGTAAATTTTTGTTCCCTTCTACATCATCATCCGTACATGGTGCAACTTTTTCGCTACTTCCATATTTTTAGTGTTTATAATCCTGCAAAATATAACACACAAATTTTTTTAGTAAATTTACACAGCCATTTTTACCCTAACCTCCCTTACCTTTTTTATTAAAAATTGTTTACTGGCACAGGTAGCTCGCCGTATTTAGTAATTGGTTTTCTTGAATGATGTACGTTCTTGGTTACTATTTTTTTCATTAATAAATAAAGCATTTGTCTACAATTTTTAAAAAAATGTTGCAAAATAAATGCGAATATTAAAGAAAAGAGAAAAGAGAAAGGAGAAAAGGAGAAGAAAAAATTGAAATGGACATTGTTTAGGTAAGCATAAAATGAATTAAAAATTTAAAGAATAAAGAAAAGTGAATGAATTAATGAGTTCGGTTATTGAATAGTTGTATTTTTGTGATAAATAAATAGTTTATATAAAATAAGGAAGAAAATGTTAATTGGGATTATTGAGATGAATGACCTAGAAGCGTGCGTAGGAGGAACTTGTGACAGAAATGGTAGTGTTCCAGGGGAGTTTGGTCAGGTGAATTGGTGTCAAGAATTGTGGAGGCGGTATGAATGGGGTGGCAGCGTCGGCGTCGGTAGCGCTGCTTATGCCCCGGGCCAGGGATGAGAGCGCGCGCACGATATCGACCCTGTTTCAACCCCTAGCCGACACCCTCCGCGCCATGCAACACCATTTAGTTATTGCACTCTCTGAATAACACTTGTGTTACGTTTGGTAGTGTACGTTATGTAATAATATCATTCCTTGCATAATTACTTATTAATAATAATTCCTATTACTATTGTCTATATTTAATCAATAGTAAAATATATAAATTATTTAAATATTTATTAACGGTTTCGTAAATAAGTTATAATTATTGTACTCTAGGTTGCTTAATACCTGCATCGTTAGATATTATTATATTTAATCGTCTTTTAAAAATACGTGCAATCCTTTTTATTAATCGTCTTTTTTATTAATCTTCAAGCAAAGTGCTATACATCTTCTTTAAAGTACTTTTGCAATACGTCCACTAATTAATACTCTACAATTTCGGTTCTTTCTGTAACATAGTAACTTACACTGTTTGTGAATAAGTAATACGTTATAAATAATTTCAAAGTTAAACTAAATTAAATTATAAATTTAATTTTTGTGTGAAAACTGCTTAGTCTTATTTCAAATTTTCAAAAAAGGGTAAGTTGATTGACATAACATGATGTGTGGTAGTTTGTACTTTTAATATTTTTTGTGTGTGTTATCTATCATCCCTAGAGCGATATATAAGTTAAGTTTAGTTATATTTTAACAAGGAACCGTATCTGAGAACGATCCTAATACAAGCAGAAACCTGCAACCGATTCTTGTTATTTTTTTTAGGTTTTAATTTTCGCGAATTGTTCTTTTATTTTGTTATTATTTTTCGATTGCACATGATAATGATTAGTCTGTTGCCGGTAGCATAAGGCTAGAGTTGACGCGGGGGTTGTGAGCTTTTGAAGGGAGTTGGCGCCGATCAATACTAGCATCAGCCTGGTCAGAGCTTTGCCGCTCGCTTCTATCGTTATTATTCTTATATTTTTGAAACAAAACTTTCAAATTATTTTATTCCTAACTGTAACTATGTTTCGAAACGAAAAATTTTAAAAATACCGTCTAAAAATCAAAATAACCCCAAAAGTTTTGCGGGGATTCCCCGATTGTAATTTAAAAATTTCTCTATTTCTATAAATCACAGCTTTTAAACGCTTTGTTTTCACCTTTATTAAAAAATACTTTCGTTCATAACTAAAATAGTAGTACAACGTGAGGTTTATTTGTAGGGGCACGTATTCCAAGTACAGTCTGAAATAAGTATCACAAAATTTACGAAGGGTGAATTTATTATGTATAAAATGCTTGACGAATCGTAAAAATACATGCATATAATATGTAAAATACGGACGGTTTTTTTTTAAAGTGCACCTTTTCATTAAAGGATTTAGTAGATATTTGATTGTTTCGAGAAAGGTTTACTGACATGAGAAAAAATTACAATTTATTAAAACAAAGGAAGCTTTAGGTTTACGCAACGATCCTGTTTGTAAACAAAGCTCGAAATGATCATTAATTACAGTAAAAAATTATATCAACAAATTTTTATGATAAATTATTCGATCATAAATGAAAAGGTATTCATGGCGAGTAGTTTTTGTTATTTTGAGGCAAATTTTGACTGGAAAAATACACCGGAAGTGAACGTTCACCTAAATCGATTTTCACTTAAATTTTACTTGAAGAAACTGTGCGACCAACAAAAAGTGTTAACTTAATCATTTCAAAACTCGGTAATTAATATGTAGATATCTAAAGTGATTCAGATTTTAATTTAAAAAAATATACAAAAAATGATCTCCTCTCGATATAGTACCACTTTGCATTTTCAATTTGCTTATGTAACTTATTACTAGAGCTCGGATTTATAAGCACCAAATTTCCTTAAAATATGCACTAAAATTGATAAAAATAGTTAAAATATGCATTGATATGCAAATTAAAAAATATATAATCTTCGAATTTTTGCAATTTTTTTCAAATTTTCAATAAGTACAAAGTAAATAAGTGCAAAATTTTGCATATTTTCAACATTTGGTGCATATTTGAATAAATAATGCATATTTGTGCATATTTGGGCCACTTTTGGTGTTTTAATAAAAAATTATTATTCAATTTTGCTAATTTAAGCAATTGTTTTATTTAATTTTAAGCAATTTAATTTTTTATTTTCTCAATTAAAATTCTTCAAAAACACCTAAAGTGGCTGAAATATGCACAAATATGCATTATTTGCTCAAATATGCACCAAATGTTGAAAATATTCAAAATATGTATTTGACAAGCAATTTTTCAGATTCGTTTTTACCTAATTTGTCCAGATTTCATAACGAATCTGTTGGCATATTAATATTAAAGAATATGCAAAAGCATAAAATCCGAGCTAAAATTTGACCAGGTGGATTTTAGCACTGAAAAAATTAAAAAAACTGTCAAAATAAAACTAAATAAATTCGGAATAGTTGAATATTTTAGAAAACCCAAAATATGCATTCACAATTTTTAGAACTAAACAGTGGATCTATTGGGTTTTCTAAATTTTGATGTGGTGAATATCGAGTTACAGTACCTAAACCACGGATCAATCGATTATAACTGGTGTACTCCTTACAGGATTACAGATAAAAAGAAATTCTCTGCAGTTTGGTATAAAGGGCTTAAGTTAGAAAACGTAGTTTTGAGTAAAACATAATTTAAATTATAATTTTCGTATACTTTCTGTGTATTACTATATCTATATACCTCTATATCTCGTGAATGAAAAGAAGTACAACTAAGTTCTTGGGTATCAATCAAAAGAGCATTCAAAATAGATTTTGAATTGACAATAAAAAAAATTTGTCAATTTCTGACTTAAAACTTCTTATGTAGGGAAAATGTTGAGTACCAACGGTGTCAAAGATACAGGTGGGTCTCGAAAAAATGAAAGATCCATTTAGGACCTTTCATTAATCGTCAGTGTACTAAGAACACCAATGAAAGAAACCAAATAATGGCCTACCATCGGCAAAACCGACTGGACATTATGAAAACCTTCCAAAGGGACCTTACCTGAACCACTTGATGCCTTCCTGGCGGATAAGAACAACAATACCACAACACGACAAGAGAGGATACTGATTTCCTCTTCCCCAGAAACAAAAACCATGGACCTTTTTTTAAAGAAATTGCAAACTTGAGGTCCATGAGACCTCATTGAGAACGTAGTAGAAATATTATGTTATACAATGTTTCGGAGAATTGGTCTGGTTTGCAGGATGGTCTGAACCATGACCAAAAATTGGCGAGTGAAACATTTTTTGGAAACCATAATGTAGATCCTGGTGATTTTTTTGGTCGAGTGAGTGAAAAAGCAGCTTCAAAGTGATTACACCAGATGTAAGTGCGGTTAGAGCTTGTTTAAAAACATGTATGAATAAAACTGCAAACCGTAATATAAAAATTGGAAATGATCTTAATCTGGTTCAAAGGTCTCATCTAAGTCAATTGAAAGATCAACTTAAAACAGGGCAAACAGGGGAACCCCTGTTCTTGCGGAAAATGCCAGCATTTAAACAGAATTCCTACAAAGATTTAAAAAAACTGTGCGAACGCGCGAGTGGTGGAATCAGAGTTTGTGTAGGTGGAACATTTGATAAAAAATTTGTCAAATTTGGTCTATTCAAGCTTGATAACTAATCTTTACAGAATAGTAGAATTTAATAATAACTCTGGAGAGCTGGTAAAATTAGCAATATTGTTAACTAACAAGACCGTGATGAATAGCTCCTATTAAGTTTTTATAGCCAACTTAGCAGTATTAATTACAGTATTAGATTAATTAGTTTGGATTATGAAAGTTTTTCTGTACTCAATAATGACGTTATTGTTCCTATTTTTGACTGATTATTTAGCATTAGATTTAAAGGTGCCGGTTTGCCATTTGAAACGTGGCCGACTGCCAAAGTGAGGGTGCGTTACTAATAATTGCATTGCAAAAAAATTTTTTTTTTATTATTTGTCAGCAGAACTTTTGCACCCCTGCAGCAGCGCTGGTTAACACAGGACGCAAGCCTGCATGTTGTGATCGTTCCGCTTTTGCTAATTAAATTTTTGTATTTTATGTTGTAAGATTTAGGGAAACTATCCCATTTGTTTCTGGTATGATTACTCATAGTTGAAAGTGTTGGCTTGATTATATAGATAGGTGTGTGTCAGCTGTGATGATGGTTGAGTAAATAAATTAGGGGAAAACCTTAAATTTTAACATGTCGGAATTGAACTGCGGTAGACCATTCGATAACAATCTCAATTTTATTTAATCAATAAAAAATCTCAAATAGTTAAATATAATTAACATTAATTTAACAGAACTAAACATAAACTTTAAAATGCCAATGCCTGATTTCATAAAACTTTTAACGGACCGTTAAATTTAACTAATCAATTGAAATTATTCCTAGTGCTAACGAACCAATAGAAATCATCCGTTAACTTTAACGGCTTGTTAAAAGTTTTATGATATGGGGCATAAATGTTGTATTTTACTTTAAATTTTATTCTAACTTCTTTAACTTTTCATTGCGAAAAAAATTAGGAAAAAGTGAAAAAATTGATCTTTATTGGCAGATATCTTCATCTTTGTAAATTGATTCAGCTCAGCAAATTGGATTACAAAGGATCCTGACATCCAATTCTGATGGATATAAGAGTATCTACAGTAGGGCGAAAAGAATTTTTTACCGAAATAATAATTATAATTTGTTTATATTCATTAATTTTTTCAACAATTAATTTTCAACTATGTTTTTCCATTTTCTCCATCTCAAATTGTTTATAACTGCTTGAAAAAAATAGTTTTTTCGATGTTTCGGATATTTTCCCATTATCAATTTGCAAGATTCTTCGCTAAAAATAAATTTTGTTTGTTCGAATCAATATTTTACCTACCTAACAAAAAATTTAAACTTTAACGTAGATTAAAATAAAATTATTTTTAACTTTGTTATAACAGATAAATCAAATAATTTTTAGTAGTTTCGGTTGAGTGATCTATCATTTAGATAGATACTTCTTTCGTAACTTTCCACACAAGATACAAATGCAGTTGGTTTGACAAAAACAAGGATCTCCAATATGATTGTTTTGAAATTACGATACCAAGTTCCGCCAAGACTTCCACTTGTCTCATTCTCTCAAAAAAAACTCGGGAAAAAGATTTTTATACACCACAGGACAGCCTGTTTTAATACTTTGTACAAATATTTTCAATTTTGTACCTCTTGGATTGGAAAAGACAATTCCTCATCTAAATTCTTCTGTAAATTTAACAGTAATTCTATCTATCTTCTTTGTTTTCGGAATGAATGTCTGATTGAATGACTGAGGGTGATTAATAAACACACCAAAGTATTACAAAAATTGAATCGGTAGTAAACCATGAAATCATGATTTGCTATAGACGCTGGTTCAATGTCCGTTTGAGTAGGTAGCGATTATTGATCGATTCCGAGTATTTTAATATTAGCCTACTTCAATGATAAAATAAAGTGTCGTTTTATATAATACAATAAGTCTTCTATTAGATCACTGTGGTGGCTTGGTGTGTCTGCTGGTTAGCTACAGACAGAAGATTTTGAATTATATTATCTGACGACTTTTGTAGAATATTTTTGCAAAACACTTTCCAATCATGGAATGTAAAATTTTATTTAGCTTTTCTACTACGAGTAATTGATTTTTTTGATTTTTTTTGACATCCAACGCTTTCTCTAATCAATATTATCAAGGACAAAAAGTTTTAGTGAAATGAAAAGATTTATAAAAATAAAATAAATATGATAAAAAAAGCTTATAATTTATAGTGAAATTCTAATTAGCAAACGAAATACCACCTGGCTTATTCAAAATCAGCCCTTGCGTGTTTGTTAAAAAATGTGATATCTTTAATATTCATTAGATTTTTATAAAGTAGAATATTTTAATATTAATACTTTTTTCTGCGATGTTTAAATAATTTTTCTTTAAATATCGATTTTTTTCGTTATTTAGATTTGATAATCTGATTTGCGAAAATTTTGATTACATGGTTTAGTTGGATATATAGGGATCTATAAATAATGTACACATAACTTACGTAGCATATAGAAGGGGGTTAATGGCCTCGCACTGCTTAACTAGTCTGTCTGAGATCTGGATGGACTACAACTAGGGGTTGAACGCTTTGTAAATTTCAGCTGTTCACGAAGTTCCCTTCTAGTAAAAGAGAAAAAGATCCACATTTCATTTTATCGCAACGCGAATGTGTAATAATGTTCCCGTTATTTAGGGGTGGATAGGGTGACGTGTGCTTTCGTCCTATAAGCACTACCCCAGTTAAATTTGGAATGACCAGATGTCACGTGGACACGCGTGTCTACTATAAAGCACACACGAAATATAGAAACCAGTTTTTGATTTTTGCATATTTTTCTAGTAGTGTAGAAGTCCGCCAAAAATGTAAAGCCTGCTCAGTGCTCTTGTCGATTTCCTCGACGCCATTTTAAGTTTCCAAAAAAGGAGGAAACTGTAATTCTGTTGCATGAACAACTTGTGAATCCATTTCCATGTTTTGAAACTTGGTAAACGCAAATAAGTAGTTATTTCTAAATATAAAGTTTGCAAAACAAAGGAAATCGATAACAGAACCGCGTGATTTAGAAACTCACTCCGAATGGGATGACGGAAACATGAAACCAAAACCGGGGTAACCCAAAAGTAAGTAGGTAGTTTTTGGGTTTAGATTCAACACATTCAGCAAGGTGGGCGTAATAAATATTTATACATTGCTTTATTTTTGGAAAGCATTTTGCAATTAATTTTGCCAAGTCAGCTTGAAATAGACAAGGAAATTCGTAAAATTTCAAACTCATAAAAGTTTATTAATTGACTGAATGTGAGTTTTTTGTTTCGTAAAAATTGTGGATTGTAATTTCATTGAATAAAGCGTTGTCGTCGCTTTTCCGTTCATTAAGCCGCCCCTCTCCTTTAGTAGTTGCCCTCTACGCTTTTCCGACCCAGTCCGTCGCTGCCACTTAATAACATTCTTTTATTTTCCTCATTTTTTATTTCAGTTGTTCAATTTTAATATAAGATATTACTGTAAACCTTAATGGGTTTATTTTATTTTATTTGCAAAAAATTGCCATTTACCCATTAATAATCATGGGTATCATCATCGGTAAAAATTTTCCAGGGAAGAAATAAAATCAAAATGTGTTTTTTAAAAATACAAACATACTTTTTAAATAATTGTAAATACTTTACAAATAATTGTAAATTTTTGATTTTACGAAGTGAAACTATAGTGCGCCGATAGAGTAACTTGTCGCCCACCCTTAATGCTCACTCTTTAGAATGAGACCCTTTCCATTAAATTTTAAAAAATAAATAAAATTAATTAAAAATGTCATTTTCGTAAACCCAGAACAAAAAATTGCATTAATGCATAAAAGATTCTTTTCATCTTTAATCATGTTATTTTGAAAGCCGCATGATGTAGGGATCGGATTTTTAGGCATTTGCATGTTTTTTCTGCGTACAGGCACGTGAGAAATTTTAGAAGGGGAACATGTTTTACGCCTTTCTGAGTCGTTTTATGTAGTTTTTATTTTGCCTATAAATGCATATTTTCAGTTTCACTGCATATTTGTCGGTTTATTGCCTATAAATGCTTATTTGTTTATGTTGGCATATATAGTGTTGCATATTTGGCAACTTAAATAATAAATTTTTTTGTTTTTGCAACGTTTTAAAACGAACTAAGTTTTTTTTTGTTTTTTTTTTATTTTTATTTATTTATTTTTTTTTAAATTTGTTTATTAAATTTTATAGTATGTATAGTTGATTAACAGTTTCAATTTGACCAGTCAAGAATAGTAAAAAATTAATAAATAAAATATTCAAAAACCGAAGTGAGCCTCATCCAGAGCCGGATTAAGAGGGCTGCAGCCCCGGGCCTCCACATTTTTAGGGGCCTCAAAAAAATTGAAGCTACAAACTTTTCGACAAACAAATTTTGATGATTAAAAATGATTTTGATGATTTGATGATATAAAAATTGATTTTACAGCAAAACTTTTTAGAAACTTTTTGTTGCATATTTCATTGCTTTCAATTTTATTTATATGCATTTTTTTATTTTGTCGCACCGTTTTTGACTAACGGCAACTTAAACAAGACTCCGTAAAATGCAAACAAAATTGTAATCTATATATCTCAATATCTCGGAAACGGTGCGACAAAATAGAAAATTGTATAGGAAGAAAAATGTAGAGAATAGAAAAAATAGAAAAAAGAAAAAGTGTCTAAACAGTTTTGCTGTATAATTAATTGGTTGTTGTATGACAAAATACGGCTTCAAAATGTTCAATCTACATTGGTAACAGTAAAACTGTGTTTTTGATCTAAGCGTGGTTGACTTTAAAAAATCAAAAATTTTCGCTTGCGACGCATTTTGTTAAAACATGCAAAGCCAAGGAATTTCCAAAAATAGTTAGCCTTAATCCGGCTTTGGTCTCATCCTCAAGAAGTTTCACTTCCAAAATATTTTTTGAGATGTCATATTCAGTGGCGTATTTAAAAAATGCTTTTGGGGGAAGGCAGATTAAAGATTTTTTAGAATCTCGTTAATCCATTCACTCGCGTCCTAAATCCTCATAAATCCTAATACATAAAATCGCAGCACGCTTCTGCAAAAACGTGTTATTTTTACCAGCCAAAAAATAGATTAAACTAAGATTAGGACTAAAAATATTTGTCCAATATTAATCCAAACCGGGAAGTTTGAATTTTTAAGCAAGAATGAGGCAAGTTTAACCTTCGACTAGAAAAAATTAAAACTTCGAAAGCATATTTCTGTGGTCTCTGGGTAAAACTACTTAAGTCACTTTTTGGCGATTTAGAGTTTATTGCACCATCAGATGCAAAAAGTTGAATTCAATGTTTTGGTAAAATTACCAATAAGTCATTCGGCCAATGAATAACGAGATATTGCGAAGTGAAAAAAACTTAGTACAGGTTTTAATGGAGCATGTGGCCATATCTCAAAACTTAATTTTTGGAGTTAAGTCGTTTTACCCAGAGACCACAGATTTATTTAATTACCTTAATGCTCACGGAGTTTAGGAACAACTTTCTGTGTTACTTTGATAGTTAATTATAAAAATAATATGAAAATATAAAGTTAAAATTGTAAACCGGGGGGTCTGGGGGGTGTGGAACACCCTCCAGTACAATTCGCAGAATTTCCGTTCTTTTAGAATATTTGAGAAGATGGGGGATTTACAATTTTACAAATTTGGCCAGCAAAAATGAGGGAAATTTAAATCTTTGGGTAGAGAATATTAAAGCTTGGAAAAACATTTAGAAGACAGAGTTTTGCCGGAAAAACCTGGGAAATTTTTTGTTTTTGAGCAAAAGTGAGGGAAATTAAAACGTTCGGCTAAAGAAAATTTGAATTTATAAAACTTATTTATTTTTATTTTATAAAAAAAAATTTCATTGCCCCACGGCACATCAAGCTTGGCAGCAACTTTTTGCGTTACTTTGACAATCTTTAAAAAGGGGAATCACCCAGTAGCGGGAAAAGAAATTAAATGTTTAAATATTATACCTCTAAAAAAAAGATCCACCTACCCTTCCGCGGACGGGCTTAATTATTTAAGTGCTTATTTTGAAGTTTTTAGAGCATATTTTCAAATTTTTTAGTGCCTATAAATCCGGACCCTATGTCATGAATTTCAAAAATTGATATTTTTGGAATTGACAGACATAATACTTAAAAAATAGTCTTCATAGACTAGAAAATTTCAGTTCTTGTAGACAAAAGAAAATTTTTAATTATAATTTTTGTAAATCAATTTTAAAATGTCTGCTGAAAATTTTTGTTCTTGCTTTACCTAAATAGAAGCGAGGGAAGCTAAGGGATGATTTCGAGAGAAAGATTTCTGCCCTTCTCTACAGATTGGACAAATTGGCGTAAAACTTTCGATTTCGTTCGGAATTGGATTTAAGGTGTCAAAAACACCTGTGCGCCTATAAGGTGATTTTTATTGAATCCTTATAATTTGGCCCACTTTTGGAATAAAGCCTAATGATCGAAATTATGCAACTAATGCGATGTAAACAAACCTGTTTGCGTAAACGATAATGATACGAATTGTTTCTGAAATTTAAAAAATATCCTTGCTGGTTGCTGATGGAGGAAATGAATTTTTTTCCCGAATATGCTTTGTCGAAATACAAAATTGTTGAAATATTATTTGAAGAGGAGTAAATGGACACTTAGAAATGATAAAAAACGTCTAAAATGAAATGATTTGGTTTTCCGAATTTAGTTGAAATTGAAGATTCCTGAATGCTAGCCTGCCTTGTCTAATTTGAATGCGCACGCGCCAAAATATTAAGTTCATCGTGTCTGACAACGACAAACCCATTACCCATTTACAAAGCATGGCAGTCCGTGTTTGTGAGTAAATTAGTTGGGGCCCGTCTTTTTCTTTTTTTAAGTTCCGTTTTGTTTCTTTTCAACTTTTAGTTTTTTTTAATTTCAATTAATTTATTTAACTAATGCTAAAGTTTAGTGGTTCCTTTTGTGTGGTGTATCTTTTATTTTTCGGATATTTTTTAGGTAAGTCTACGAAATTACTTAAATTGAGTTGGACGCGTTACGATGTAGCCTATAAATAATTATGAATTAAATTTATTATTTCATGTTTGTGTATGTACAAAATTATTTCATTCCGGTTAACTCGATTTAATCTAGTCTTTTTAAACTAGGGTGGCGTTTTAATTCCTAACCCCTCGTCCACAATGCCCCTCGCGCATTAATACTTACAACTTATTACTTAGTATAACCAATGTATTACTACTGAATATTTCTATAATTAAAGTTTGTTATGCAATCAATATTTTTTAAATTATCCTCTATCAAAAGGACAATCAAATCTATCGTAATATCTAATTAGTGCAACTTTTTATTCATTTTCTAATTCACCAATTACCTATACGCAAAAAATTATCGCCATAATAAGTAGATATCTACATATGTCGTTGTTTCACAAAGTTTACCACAACTTACCTATATTACCTGCACAACAGACCAACTTTATTACCTTATCTTGTATACCTACCCAACACACATTTTCCTGTCAACTTTTTATTACCACAAATCCAAAGATCCTATGTCACATCGTGAAATCTATTCACCTGGAAACGCCGATTTCAAATTATCATATTTTTTCCCCTAATTTTCTCAAACCAAATCATGTTAGTTCGGGTACTGTAATTCGCTCTCAAAAAATCAAATCTGACAGTAGGATTCCCACAGAAAAAAAATTTTCAATTATTTACTCTTCAAGCTTCAAAACTGAGCCTTTTAAGTTGAAAGGATGTTAAAAGTCCTCAGTTCCAAATTAGCCTGATTGGGTACTTTACCTAACAGATATCTGGAAGTGAAAAAGTGAAAAAAGTTTTATTTTAAAGCACTTGCATAAAATTATATCCTTAATCTTCAAAACAAATTTATTATAATTCATGTAAATATGCACTCGACTCCATCAGTTAAGGAGTTACTATCGTCTTCGTTCGACTAAAAACTTCAAAGAAGATGAAGCCATTGAAAAACCACACTAGAATTTACCACGGAAACGTAACCGAAAGATTGCATTTCAAAAAAAATAGGCGGCACAAAACCAGGAAATGAAACGGCAATCCTGGTGGACCACATAATAGAAGATTCAGATTAAATTTAAACTAGAAAAATCTGACAAGAAAAAATCAAAGTACAAATATTTTGGGAGGAGCATTGATGATCCGACGTTTGCAAATCCGTTCACATTTTGTTTATGGTCTGGTGAACCGATATTTTGCTGTAAGTACAGTACCCAATCATCTTCTGTAATTCGATATTCCTATTTCCAACTTCGCAAAAATTACATGAACTAGACCGGTGTAATACAACTTTCTTTCTTCCCTTTCTTTCTTTTCTTTATTATTGCAAGTTAAAATTGCTGGTAAAATTTATTCTATAGCCGGATTGAAATATTTAGAGAGCAACCGCCCACACGAAGGTGTCGGATTCGAACTCACGACTACTAAATTATTCGCACTAGCTTACATTATAACAAATGCCACCCCTGTGGAGATTTCTAATTAAAATCCAGAAACAAGCTTTAATTTGAAAAATCGATTATTTCCAATTCAATATAGAAGTAATCAGATTACACAATTTGTTATGAATACTTTAAACATAATTAAAAAGTATTCGATTGGAAGTAAAATAAGAAAACTTTAAAATAACACCAAATACTTCAGCTTTACTCAGTCCACTAAGTCCACAATCAAATTACAACCCAGCATCCTTATTCTTGGTGCAGGAAGTTAAATTAATTATTTGGGAATAGCCGATAATCAAACTCACAACAGTTGATTCTTCACGAAACACCCTTACATATACTTCTTATACAGGGTGTCCCCGTGACCGAAGAGAACCTTTTCAAATAAAACATTTTCAAATAAAATTTTTGTACAAGTCAACACCTTTCAAAAAGGTGCTGAAAATGAGGGAGACCATTTTGAAAATTTATTAAAATAAATTTTGTAAATTTTTATTTTTTTTACCTACACCTTGTTCATTATTATACGAATTTCTGTGAAAACGGTTGGTTTCCCAAAAAAAATTATTTCATCAAAGTTGTAGCCCGTTAAATTCCCTATCCGGTTTGCACCGTCAATTTTTTTCTAAGACCTCTCGTTTAAGAGGTACGGAGTTCGCAAGAATAATAAAAAAAATAAAACCTGATTTTTTTAAAACATTTTTTCTCTTAATTTAATATATAACTCGAAATCTGTTGATTCTAGACGATAAGGGGTAATCACCTTATTTTTAGATAAGCGAATGATCTTCAAAAAAGTTCCAATCCATTAAACCTAAAAAATCAATAATGTCGGAGCTATGGCCCTTTGAAATCAGAAATTCAAAAAGTTGCTTTAAAGGGAGGTACCCTCCAAGGGTTTGGACTTGAACAAAAATTTTATTTGAAAATTTAAAGAACCTCGAAGGTTCTCCACGGTCACGGGGACACCCTGTATGTTGCTAATACAAGTCAATATAAAATTATAATCATTCAAAGCTATAAAATCATTTATATAGGAGAGCTCGAAAGAACTGAATTAATTATTTTCTTCTGTTCCTGTTTCTGAAATTGTTGGAGAAAAATTTCCTTCTACCCTCCTACCTAAAATCCAGAATCTTGAAGATTGCACTGGGGGGTATTCCATACCCCCCAGACCCCCCGGATTACACCAATTGTTTTGTGACTTAAATAATATGTTTAAAACTTTGGAATCTTTGGAAAAAGTAATTTAATTTTTGCTCATCAGGGAGTAAAAGTCTAAACATATTATTTAAGTCACAAAACAATTGGTGTAATCTGGGGGGCCCCCAGTGCACTCTTAAGGATTCTGGATTTGTAGAGTTGTATTTTGAATTTAGGGGTGCGCGATTATCAAATTTTGTTGTTCATAATCGATTATTAACTAATAATCGATTGTTAACCCATAATATATTATTATTGACCTTGATTAGGGAGTAAAAGTTTAAATATATTATTTAAGTCACAAAACAATTGGTGTAGTCCGGGGTCTTGGGGATTTTTGGATTTTAGGTAGGAGACCAGGGAGATATCCCTACGCGCACTTAGGCAACTAACGTGACGTTAAAGATAAATATCAAATAACAGCAAATGTCATGATTTCTCTTACTGTTTTCTTCGATTTGCTTTGCCATTTTCTTGAAGATATCCGGAAAAAACACCAATACTTTATTGTGGAAAAACAACTCACAAATATTACACTTCTCCACTTATTTTGATTTTTTTCAAAGACGAGGAGAACCATGAAAGGATCACTTTTTTAACCACAGAAAATAATTTTTATTAATGGCAACTAAATGTAACTTTAAGCCAAAAATGGACTTAGGCAATTTTCATCTTAGACTGATGAAATATGCTAAAAAAACTTGAAAGAAGAAACCATCAGTGATGGATTTAGGTTGTTAGAACTCCTGTGCTAATCATGATAGATGCAAAACAGCAGCTACGTCATAATCAATGACGATTCTCTAATAGGATTAATAAAGATTAAGAGAATGAAGGAAATTGAACCGCTAATATTTATTGTTATCGTTAAGCAGACGTGGAAAATTCATTATTGAGCTTACTTAATCAGCAACAAATTACTATCAAAATCATCTGCCGCCTTGGGAACCAAAAATGAAAGGATTGGGTCTGGTAGACATATTATAATGGATCTCCTTAGACAAACTTTTCCCAAACATATCATCTGGATTTTCGGAGATAACAGTTTAAAATGTTAAAAATGTGTGAAAATATCATGTAAAATATGGTCGAATAACAGCGGTTTAGTATATGAATTTAATATTATCAATATTATAACAATATATTTAAATTGATTTATATGCAACGCTTTTCAAAAAAATTCTTTTTCAAACTCAAGCAAAAAATGAAAATATCTCCCTAAGTGGCACCCAAAATTGAAAATAATCAAGTAGGGATCTACATTTAATTATTTAGTAAACCACGGACAAAGCAAAGGTCAATAACAAATCTTCCATGTTCAACAGATCTTGTTCTGCATAGTGAGAGACATCTGATATCCGAAAAGGCTTCCGGTGGAGATCCAATTTTGGAAAAATAATATTCCGAGAGTGCAGCCGACAAATAAAAAGTATAATATTTTCACAGGATTAGCTGAGAAATGTTTCAAGTTTCATAAATCCCAGAATAGGAGCTTTCTTGACTTCTGACTTGATTGACTTGAAAATTTTGAAATCATTCACAAACGGCAAGTACAGGCATTTCAAACCTGCTGCGATGTTCTTTACGAATATCAAGAAGAGAATCTGAGGTAAACCTTGAGGAACTCCTGGTAAAACTGTTCAGTAGCGTATTTAGAGGGGGGGGGGGGGGCAAGAAGTTTTAAAATTTAAATAACTTTAAATTATTTTTATTTATTTGTTTATTTATTAATTATTTATTCATTCGATTACCACTGACGCACACGATTGGATTAACGAGATTTAAAAATATTTGATCTGCCCTCCCCAAAAGCATTTTCTAAATACGCCACTGTAGCTGCTGCTGCATTTTCAAAAATGATGATGGACGAATCACACTCCTATGGGTATTCAACAAATTCAAATTCTGCAGAAACTAATTTTTAAAGCCGTTATGCCGTTAATCTTTATAAATAATAATTAACAAAAAGTCAGCTTTTTTTTCATCCAAGAACAAATCAACAGGAAAATTCACAACTGACTATGCATAATTATCCCTGTTTTTCAGGAGTACCTATCTATGGTTACACATCGTTCATCACATGAGTCACCTTTCTTTTGCTCTTTTTGATATAATGCCATCATCACCTAAAACGTACAAAAGCATGGTGAGATATCACTAACTGAGCTACACCCACAAGCAATTACAAGAAACTGTTAGTAATCTTTTTATTTTATTATTTAAATTTTCTTTCTTTTTCATTTATTTTTCCAATGTTCATCCTGAGTACTATAGTTTTGGACTTTGAGCGATTATCTTCCAATTATTATTTAAATAAAAAAAAGTTTTATCAGAAACCCCTATCGAAAAAGTTTTGGTTTCCGCTGTAAGCGGAAGCATACTTTTGCTTTTAAGTTTTGTTTTTACTGATAGACTCATTTAGTTAATAAATTTGTTTTGAATAATTAGAGATATTCGAAAAGAAAATATTAAAAAAGTTCAGTTAAATTCATTTTGTAAACAGAAATTCATTATTTGCAAATATGGTCTAAATCCACCCCTGTATGAATTTTTAATTTGAATATTTTTCGATTGTTTAGTTTTGAAATGATTCGTTTCGAAAGTGATTAACGTTGTTTTGAATTAGTCACAAACTGTTTTAAAATTTTTCTATTTTACTCATTGTTTTATAAAACTTTTTAATTATCTGTAATTATTCCATGCATTATACTTAAGGATCGGTCGATAAAATTTCGGAAATTGTTTAAAGTAACCTGAATTAGGGCACCAAAAAGACGGAACAAAACCACATTCGTACTTCTAATATGCTAGTTATTTTTAAGGAAAGCTTACTCGTACATATCTTAAAAATTTTGAGGTGTACTGCTTTACTCGTTTTCCTTTTAGGTTGAATTAATATGGATGGCATCGGGAGAGAGCAAGCTAGGCTATGGCCCAAGCAAATTTTAGATTTACTTCTCAAAAAGGATATTTATCGTCCGTCCTTATATCAGAGATAGAATAAAGACTGATGATCGCCTTTCCTTGTAGCAAGAAGCGGGACTTCCGGGAAGAAGTAACAGTTTAGTTTGCGAGTTTCGCCCAAAACAATTGTTTCAATAGGTACGTTTTTGCCAATTCGGAGATTTCTTTAAAATATGATTTGTAATCGTCCTCTCCCCTAGGCTACAAGTTAGATTACATTATAAATAAAACCTTGATCAATGGCCGGGTACCCAAGCGAATCCCCATCTTTCAGAATAATTTCCTCCAATATGTTTGTGTCGTGGTTCGTACTTCACGTTTTTCAGTAATGGTTATTTTGTTGAGTAAGTGTTTGTTGTAAGAGGTGACAATTATTATTTCCACAAGTTATCAATAAATAATCGTTTTTGAAATTTTTTGGAATTCTACTTAAAATTTTGATCGGAAAGGTTTCCTTACAAATTATGCAAATATACTGAATTACGTGAACACTAGAAATCCACATTTACAGCTTGTAGGATTTGTATTTGTAGCTCGTAAAGTTTGAAGTTTCACAAGAATTTTCTGAGAAAATCATATTTTTTTGCTACTTATTTTATTGGGTTTTGTTTTGAGTTGTGACTTTGTAATCCCAAAGTTACAAAAATGCATTTAATCAACCACTTGAATGAATAAAAACAATAATTTAGGTTTTTGGACAAATGAGGTAAAAAAGAAAAAAAAGAAAATTATGTGTTCGAATTGACCTCCACTCACTTCTTGGCAATATCCCATCCGTCACTGAAACTCTTGTAAAGCATTTTCAGGTGTTTCGGGTTGAATTGCTCGAATTTCTTTGCAAATCTTCTACTTTAGTTCATCAATAGCAGACCTGTTAATGTGCTTTCAAAAAAAATGGGCCCCAAATTTTCCACACATTTTCCAGTGTGGTGTGTGACAGGATAATATCTACAGTTATCAACAGTTTTGCTTATAAATTATTTTGACAAATAATTGGTATACTCTATATTTTTGAAATTTTGAGCCTGATTATCTCGAAACTTTCTGCTTCAAGGTTCTTGTGCTATATCCAAATCCCTAAAGAAAAATAAGGGTTGTTAATTAAAAAAAATTCTGACGGCACAGCTCAAAAACAAAATACGATCAAAAATGTCTCCCATTTTTTTTTAATAAAATTTGCTCCAAACTTTACGAGCTCTCTGTATGTCTGTACTGTATATTCCCCAAATAGATGCAGCATCTAAAATTAAACTGAAATTCATATTGATGTGGTCGTAGGACGAGGAAGTCTTGTCGTATTAGTTTCTGTTAGCTTATATCCGTAGATAAGCGTAAGATAAAAAATAGAAAATCAAACATATTATTTTATATGTACATACAAATAAATAAACTCATTAAAAATGGTAAATCATAATAAAAATATTATATTTACTTTTTTTTTTAATAAAATGCGAAAAACGCGTTAACGCTTTACTGTATGATGTGGGCATAGAGTACGAATGCGGGCAGGCGGTCGGTGTACCCAAAATTTTTTATTCTAATTAAAAATTTAGTCTAGGTTAAGTTTTTCTAGGCGACGCGACGCTTAAAATACCTTTTACCACACTATAGGATTATAGCACCTAATCACCCAAGTTTAAGAAAAAAATAATTTCCTAATTTAAGAAAATGTTCATAATTCAAAATAATTATTTTATATAACATTGACTTATAGCCTTGAAATGACTGCTAGATAATACTGTATATAGTTCAATATTAATGAGGTGAACAGAACCGGCTTACGCTTTTACTTTCCAATTTGGTAATATTACGATTGAATTTTAAAAAACTAAAATTAAATTTTTTTTTTTATTTTTCATTAGTACCTCGCTATAGTAATTTTAAGAGCTTTCTTTGCATTTATTTTATTAACAAAAAATTATAAAACATCAAATCATTTGGTACGATTTCATCTTATGCTGGATCCACACGATCCGTGATTCGACGAATGTTCGCTGACGAATATGCGTGATTGTTATGAACGAATTGCTGTAAACACACGAATTTTTACTCGTGAGCTTTTCAAGCTTCCTTACACGATGTATCGAATGATAAGAAGAAAAAATAAACATGCACTCACATGTAATTTTTAATTACCTTGGATTTGGCACGATTCTTAGAATATTAGAATAACTAGGAACTACTATCGAAACTGATGCTCAGTTAATTTTGATTGCAGAATTGTTGATTTTCTAAAACTATTTCATATTCTACTTATTTACCTGACCTGAGAGAATGAGATTGAAATACGTTTAGAAAAGATTTTTATGAAGTTAGTAAACGGCCCGGTTTTTAAGATTAATTAGCACCTTGATCCAGTAAATATTTATTTACCTACCGATAAAATGTTAGATAAGGTTTAAGGTACTACATGCGGCTGGATAAGGTGGTGTGAGAGATGAAACCTTATGAGTTATTGAACTTTGACAACAGGGAAACTTTAAGGGGGAATTGGGCATAACTTACAATAGATCCATTGAATATTTTTTCATAATAAATTTGCCACGTCTGTCGTGGTCAAAATTCATGTTTGCCAAAATAGCGACCGAACAAAGCAGTAAACCTCCCGGGCAGGGCCGGATATAAGGCTGGTTAGGCTATATCCTAGGGCCCGAGCTCATTGGAGGGTCCTTAAATATGGTCCCCTCTTTTCTTTCAGTATCATATACGATTCTCGATAGCTTGATTTTATGTTAGTCTAAATTCAGTTGCCGAAAAATAATAATTTGTCACCTTCCAGAAGGTAGGCCCTCAAAATGTCATAGCTTAAAGCCCAAGTAAGACCTAATCCGGCTCTGCTCCCCGGTGAATAACCTGTATTTTATCCGTTTCGTACAGAAATCACATTTTGAAATGTTTGAGATCAAATTCTGTCTTATTAAGTACCTTTCAGAATTTTGTAAAAACTCTTTGGACGAACTCTATATTTTAATTTCATGTTTAATAACCAGTTCTCACCAAGTATGTTCTTCTAGGTATTTTAACCTGTTTATTCGTTCTATAAGTCTATTTTCAAACGTTAATATAAATTCAGGATGAATCATGAATTTTGTCTTATTGATATTGTTTTTTCCCATCATACTAATAAGTTTTTGGAGATCGTTTATATTTGAGCTATCAATATTGTGTCGGCGGATGTTATGATGATATTTTTTTCAAAATGTTCTTAGAATAAAGTTTAAACAAAAAAGATTTTCACCTCTTCAGGTCTCTTCTTCGACTTTTCAGTTTTTTCCTCTAAGAACCTCCATGAACTTTTGATCTTGTTGCTCTATTTAAACATAGACTCTTTCTGATCATAGGAATTTTGTACTAAAATCTGTGTTGCCACTATTATACTTATCTTGTGTCCAACTCCTGCCTGTTATATTTTCTAAATATTCTTTTTAATATGGGATTTTAAGGAACAGCTCAAAGTGTGGCTCATGACGCTTATGAGTTTGTATCTTCACATTCCTTTGTGGTGTCTATGTGTTGGTAGTGATGCAAAAGTTGATCGACAAATCATTGGTTCGTATCGGTCCTCCTTCATTTTTTTACTTTTTTCTCTTGTAATTGTGGGTTTCGGCAAATCACCAAATCTATCGTGGAAAAATTTAATCTTCGATATATTCCATCTGCTTTTTTAAATTTTTTGTGTTGATTCAAAGCGTAATAAAACCTGTAGTTTCTTGATTTCCTGATTTTTGTTCTTATCAATTTATTACTGAGTTTGTAGTTGCTCCAATCTGCTCGATTCTACTCATTTTCGGCGGTTGTTCATCAGTGAGAAAATTTTATGCATCATCCACGTATGCCTTCGAGTTCACACCTGACTTAATTTAGTTTTATATTTTTTTACAATTCATACTAAATACCGGAAAATGTACTTGAAATTCTTTTTTAAGTTTATTTGTATTTTAGTATTGTTTTCTATGGTTGTTTGCTTTTTTTTATAAGGATAGATATAAACATCACACAGAGTTTATACATAGACCAATCGATTTTACTTTAAAATTTAAAACTAAAGCTTGTCTAAATATGAATGAACTTGAAACTTTTGTAGGAATTCCAATAAAATGCTATTTTTCTAATTCTCTATTTTTCCGTAAATTTGTAGTATACTTATAGTTTAATTATCAAATGTGCCTAAAACCCAAAGGTTTTGGTTTGAATTTTTCTGAATATATTTAGTTCATCTAACTTTTATATCGACTGTTTTTGGTGGTAAAATTTTAATATTAATTATTACTTTCACTAAATTAAAAATAATATTAATAATAAAAATAATCATAAAAAATCAAAAAAACTTGGAATTTTATTACTACTTACATGAGAAAACTTCAAAAAGCTATAATTTGTTTTTCTCGAAAAACTTGGTAGTGAATCTCAATGGAGATCCACATTGATCAAGTCCAGAAATAAAAACGTTGTGACTAAACCGGCCACACACGCGCCGAAGTGGTCGGACCGAGAGAGAGAGAGAACGATCTAATGCTCTTCTATGATAAGCTAATGGGAGTCATTAAATTAGATTATTTTAATAATAAGAATATATTATATATTTACGGATAGACTACTTTACACAATCAATTAAGAAAAAAAAAAGAAAACTACTCACGAATGAATTGTTGATTAAAAACTTAGCTTATTTAATTATAGTTAATAAAGTCGCGTGCAGGAAAACTGCGGAAAGCAAAAAATGTACTTAGTGTTTTGATTTAAATTTTTTTGTTTTTTAAAGTGATATTGTGGTAATTGTTAATTTCTTTTTGTTTCAGCATACTCAGTTCATCTTGTATTCTAAAGTTCAGCAGTTTACTTTAGTTGCTTTATCCTGAAAATTTGATTGTGTCGCCTATAAGGTATATGCAATAATAATTAAAAAAAAATAGAAAAGAAATAAAAGAAAAAAAGTAACTTAAAATATTACAATTGGAAACAATTCGTTAAAATACTTCGCTACACATTACAGTATTAATTCTTACGTTACTAGTTTTGATATTAGCAAAATTCAAAATACCTGTTAAGTGATAATTAGAAGGAAATTGAAAGATAACTTCGTTAAAGTACTTAGAAAATTATTTTTAAACGGACCATTTCATCTACCAAAATTACTAAAATGATGTCAAATGGGCTTGACAATTCCGTTGTTGGACAGCAAAATGGCGGAGGCGGAGGACAAGGTGGCGGACAAGAAGAATCGAAAACAAATTTGATTGTTAATTATCTACCTCAAACCATGACCCAAGAAGAAATTCGATCTCTCTTTTCTAGCATCGGAGAAGTTGAAAGTTGCAAACTTATAAGGGATAAAGTGACAGGTAAGACATTATTTTTTCAAATATCACAAGACATCCTTCTATACTTAAATGTTACTATTTCTCTAACTTAAGCTTTATTTGTAAATTTGCGGAAAAAACACAAGCACTAAAATTTTAAATTGTCAAAAACATTTTTTGGTACTTGAGGAAGTACTTGCTTTTGATTTAAAACTGTCATGCAAAAGATATTCTTTATGTGTACCACAAAATTATTTATAACCACTTAAATTTTGGAAAATCGCCAAGTGAATTAGCACTTACATTGATTTTATATTATTATCTTCGTCTTCTTTACTAACAAATAATTGAAATTTTATCATAAAAAACAAATTTTAAATATAATTTGGGTTTATTGTTCGATATGGATGTCGCAATTTAAATTTTAAATGTACTACATTAGTTAAGTGGTCGGGGTATTTACTTAATTAAAAATTAT
Organism: Cantharis flavilabris; assembly: GCA_949152465.1. Lineage (NCBI taxonomy): Eukaryota > Metazoa > Arthropoda > Insecta > Coleoptera > Cantharidae > Cantharis > Cantharis flavilabris. The sequence goes on along the minus strand of OX424441.1, from coordinate 26,492,217 downwards.
GTTTAATATATTTATCATTTTGTTGTTTAGATAGGAAGCATTGTTTTTAACTTTTTAAATAAATACTAACCCCAAATTGCTCTCTGGGAGAGGTGTTACAAATTTTTGAGTGTGCATATATCGAAACTGTAAACATATATTAGGAACGTTTCGGTCTTCAAACCTTGGTGGATAAACTTTTTTGGGCCACTTTGGTTGGATAAAATAATCGGTACGTGAATACATAATTCGACAAAACTGAAATTCCATATTGAACATAATTTATTTAAAGATAATTGTTATATTATTATGACCCTAGTAGCTTTATCAAAAAACAACTTTATGACTAATAAATTGTTTTTTAAACAAATTTTCTTGTTCATTTATTTAATATAACTGTATAATGTGGTCATAATTGGAAGGTGTAATTACTAATGAGAAGTAAGGAATGTTTTTAGTACCTAGGTTTTTTTAAATTATTTTAATCGTTTTTTACTTCAAAAGTGTATTCCTTTCGAATTACCCTGCATATCGTGTTATTGATAATTGATAAATCTGCTAAACTAATCGATTCTCAATTTTAAATCAAAATGGATGTGCATCGTATGTCTATATTTTTGTAGCAGTCTGTCCTGAGAAATTTAAATTTTCTTAATATTGTATTGATTTTAACAATAATAGTCTCATTTTCTTGTAGATATTAGTCATTTCATATTTTGGTTAGTTAAAACCCTAGTATTATTCATAATGAACGCCACCGAAGGATGAGGAAGACGTCTTCCTGTATCCCGATTGAATTAAAATCTATTTAGAATTATAAATTGCCCTCTTCTCCACCGATGTGCGTGGGTGCACATAACCGGAAGTGTTTATTGTCCTTAATGATTATTCCCTAGGTATATATGAATTTTTCAAAACAAATATTGTGTGTTTTTGATTTTGTTTCATTTGCTTTTTAATATTACATATTTAATAAATTGGAATGTTTGTATGTTGTCTTCGTGCAAAAGTACTTACTTTTATTATATCACATTTCCTGCTCATACAAGCATGACTCATATTTGGGTACACGTGTACCTTAAACCTTATATTTCGGTTTTGTTTTTCTATATTTTCATCAATTTTATTTTATTCCATTTTTTTCTTAATATATAGTTTTCAATCTTCACTCATGATCAAGTTGGAATTCGCAAATTCAATTAACAGAGCCGGTTTTCTGCGCTGTTTACGACAATGCAAAATAAGACCCGAAATAAATATAAACTTTTTCAAGTTCAATTTTTTATTTTTAATCTTTTATACGCTTAGATATCTTTTCTTTCGATTCCACATATATACAAAAGTAGTATTAGGGATTTTTTTTCGAATTATAATGAAATTAAAATTTTTCAGTTAAGGAAATCAAACTTTTACTTGACAAATTATAAGTTTAAACTGTATTGTTTTCATTATAACCGTGAAAACTCTACTATTTATGGGTTTAAATGCAAAAAATACTTTTGACAAATTTGTATTTTGAATTTTGCGTATAACTCAAAAAGGATAAGTTGCGACAATTTTTATTTGTACTGATTGGTACTACAAGATTTTGCCAAAATTTACTATCTATTTTGGCAATTAAAAAGTGACGAAAGAAATCTCGACATTGTTGAGACCGTAATGCCCTATTGCAGTAATAAAACGTTTAAAAAATCATTTTTTAACTGCTTCCAGGAGAAACCAGTGGCGGTGCAAGAGTAGCTAGGGCCCCGTATGCAAATATACAAAACGAGCCCCTAAAAAAACGAGGAATTAATTTTGAATTGCGCATATTATTTGAAAATCTCTTTTTTTGGGATTTACTACCCTTTATGGTCCCAGTCCCCTAAGCATTCGCTTATTGATATCACCGCCACTGGGAGAAACAGGTGATTTTGAAAAGTGCAAAATACTTTTTACACAAATAAAATAGCTTAAGGTGATTTAGTCAGCTAATGATAAGATAGATGGTCTTTCTTATTTAATAAAAAGTATCCTGATCTACTTTTCTCGCTTTAAGGGTGCCCCAGACTCCTCAAATTCAATTTTATAAATTAATGCCAAGATTAAATTATTAGTTTCAAAATTTTATACGAATGAGTAAAGAAGATTTTGAGTACTTGCTTGAAAAAATTTTGTTATTCCATAATTCGGTTGAATTATGGTGTTTCTTCAATGGAAAGACAATGTGTGGAATGCGGCATTGACGCATGCTACATGTTGCCTAAAAGTTGCCTCAGTGGAATTGCGGCTTTACACTTTCTTTCAAAATGCAGTTTCCCTGTTGAGAATCTCTTGTGAGCTCGAACTATTGATTTTCATCAGTGCAAGTGTATTGCAAGTGGTTCTTTATGATAATGCATATTATCTAATGAAGCATAGGTCAATGGATATCACATAGTTTGGAGAGGTGGTTTGGTTGGCAGTTAAACACGTAAGAGGAAATTATGATACAAAATGAAAATATGAGATTTTCGACAATTACAAAAAGAAATTCCATAAGTTGATTTGCTAATATGAAATTCATTTGCTTCCCGTTTTATTCCTTGCAACTTTCAAGTGCACTACCCACCTACCAGAATGCACATGAGACTAGGTCGATTCAGAACATCCGAAAGAAAATGTGAAAAACTACATAATATAGAACACTTCAATTATTTTACATGTTTAGATATTTGACCAACTTTAAATTTGGGTTCTTTGTAATTATCTTCTTACCCACAATTTTAAGATTTTCCAATTTAAAGTTTGTATTTTTTTTACTTCTACTAACTTTGGGTATAAAAACTGTGATAATAAAGCAAACGATTTGTGTTATCTCTGATGCATGGTCGATGTGGGTGTATATTGTTGTTAACATTTAGTTGGCCATTAAATTACTATTCATAATTTTCTATGCTTAGGACAAAAAGTTAATTTTTTTCGCTAAAAAATTATCAAAACTGCAAGCCAAAAATATGCCGTGCATTTTTCTGGTGCTGTACTGTAGCGAAACAGGCATTGAGTTGTTCTGGTTTTTTTTTCCATAAAAAACCGCTTTGTTTTAAATACAGGCACATAAACCTGTTACATGTTACATATCGATATGTTATGAATTTTCATCTATTTCTCTTCAAGTTATCGTAATTGGAATTGAATATTTGCACGTAAGTAAGTCGATGAACTTATAGCTCTCAAAGTGGGAGAAAATTGAATTGCAGCTGAACCTATAGGACTTATTTAAAGTAATGTGTTCGTCCAGCAATAATCTGATATTTTCCAAGTATATTAAAATTTACACATTAAATCTTCTTAATTAAGGTTTGATTTGTGTAGAAGAGATCTTCCGTTCGGCTATATGCAAGGATTATTTAGGTCGCTTTAATTTATTAAATTTTAAGCTCATTTCCCAAATAAATTACATTTTAAGTGTCTAAGTCGTGCAATTTCATTATAGATTTCCTATATCTTTTCCATCAATAAAATATTTAATTTTCTATTTGTAAGTGTCAAGTTTCTGGTCTCAAAATCTAGGTTGCTATAGGGTGCTTTACCCTTACCCTCAACTATAACTAGGGTGCACCTGGCTATAAAATAGCGACAATGAAAGCTAAATTCGACATTCTTCATTAAGAAATCAGATTTTTTAATTTTTGGAAATTCATATCAAATCGAATTGCTATATTATGTGCTTATCTTGGCAGTGAGCCGCTTATGGGATAAGCTTAGCTTACGTAGCTGCCGTTATTGGAAGGATTCGATCCCTCAAAAAACAAGCTCCGTCATTAAGTTTTAGCTCTTCTTCTGCTTGAGGGCTTACCCCTCTCCGATTCGTTTACGACTTTTATTGATCTGATTGGGGTTGAATAACAACCAGAAGCTTTCAAACAGGAATGCTTAATATGGAAAGTTATATCTAAAATATTTAGTGCCAAATTTTGATATTTGAAATAGTGACGTCATCTCTTCGAGTTCACAAAACATTCATTCAGGTGGCGTTCATTTATAACTTTCCTCTTGAATAAAAACCTAACTGGAAGCGGCTCAGTTTTTAGCTTCGAGTCGCTAGCACTCGAGTACGGAAAAAGCTTCGTCTTTGTTCACTTTTCTAAAAGCTGGACGCAGTCTTTTACATTTTATATGGGAAATTGTTTTATAAACAGAAAAATTAAATAATTTTTATGATAAAAATGACCGGTGCAAGTTTATCAATTGCAAGGTTCAGTAACATAGAGATTAACATAAATTAGTTATATGCATTTTTTAGATTTAATTAATTTTTTAATTGATAAAATGATGTTTAATCGATATAACCAAAACAAAAAGTAAAAAGTAATAAAAGTAATCCTTTCTTGTATAATCAATAATATATATGGTACAAAAAATTATAATTCAAAAATTCTCAAATAAGTTTTGTTATGGTTTTATACCATAAAAACAACAATAACTATATTAACAGTATAAAAATATTTTATAAATAAAGTAAAAATATATCGGTTGAAATTAAGAGGAAATATCTAATTTTTATTATGTACTGTGTTATGTATCCAATTATGTACCTACTATATATAAAATTTTTATTTGCATTTTGCATTGCAGTATATTTTATTTATATTGTTATTATACATATTTTGCTTTGCTTGTGTATTTTCTGTATTTTTGATAGTAACATAGATTGCGAAAATGTATATTTAATTTTTGTAATTATTCTTGGTTAACTTAATTTCTTGTAAGTTAACTTTTTTTTTTAATTTTTTTTATTAATAGTTGTTTTTCGCAATTTTTGTTGCCTGCAGTGCCGGTTGGAGTTTTCAGTAGTCCATTGGTTACAGGGCAAAGCTTGGGATACGGGTTTGTCAACTACCATCGACCGGAGGATGCGGAAAAAGCTATTAACACCCTTAATGGATTAAGATTACAGAATAAAACCATAAAGGTAATTTCAATTAATTTAAATCGCAAAAATCAAAAAACGGTATTTCAATCAAAATTATTTTTGAAGAGTTTGTTCTTTTACAGGTTTCCTATGCCAGACCTAGTTCTGAAGCTATTAAAGGTGCAAATTTATATGTTTCTGGCTTACCAAAGAATATGACCCAACAAGATTTAGAATCATTGTTTAGCCCTTATGGACGTATAATAACTTCAAGAATTTTATGTGATAACATCACCGGTAAGCACTAAATTCATCTCAAAATCATCATTTTTAACATACCTTATCTCAAAATATCCTTTTCCCAACTTACCTAATCTGTTCGTTATTGGAATCGATAAATTATTATTTGCTCGTTATAAAATTGCTATGTAGTCCAGTCAGAGCGCGTCACCTTTTGAAAGTATTTTAACCTAACTACAAGATTCCAAATAATGTTCATCTGATTATTTTTAATTAACATTTCAATATGGACTTATCAAGCATATTGAGATAAGGTATTTTAATATTGACTTTGGTATGCAATAATAAGCATGCGACTTTGAAGTGCTTTATTGAAATTTTGCTGCAGAGGTTCGTGGACTCGTGTGTCATTGTTATTTATTGTTCATATATAATTAAAAATTTAAGAAAAAATAAATTTCAATTCATTCAACCTATGCGTTTTTTCAATCGTACGCTTTTTTAAGTGTTGAATAATTTTGGTTGCATACACGTTCAATTTTGTCATAACGTTTTATTTGCAATGAATGTATTGAAAATGATAGTGTTTATTATAAAATATATGTTTGATGTATTGTTTTTTAAATTTTCACGTGAGTGTGAAACTGCTCGATGTTGATGGTAGCAAGGCTATTGTCAATATTGTTTATTTTTACGCAATTTTAACATACAATAGGTCTTGAATGTTTTCAGCATGGGATGAAAACCGAATGCACGGAAACTTGAATCTGTTTGTAAGTCCAAAAAGTATAACCAGTTTTACACTGACGTGAAAAATGTATAAAAGTGTGTGCAATACTATTATGCTGATCCTCTCCAATATAGGACACTGAATCGACGTTTTATTTTAATTTATTATATTAATAATTTACAAGGGGGCGTTGATCAGTTTATTAATGTAATTTTAAACAGGGCCGTACTTTAATAATTAAATAAAAATCGCGAAAGTGTAGCATAAAATAATGAGTCCACAGCTACTGCTACTTAAAATTTGCAAAATTAATGCCACTGTCACAGACATACATACAAAATAAACAGTAACATACTTTTGCTTTCAAGTCAGTAAGAATTACTTTATTTTTATTATTTTATTCGATGTTGTAGCTTTGAGTTAATTATTCTAGTTGTCGATATATTTTAACAATATATTTTAATTTATTAATTCAAAGTTACTAATAATTTAAATTTTGTGATTACCAAAAAACTGGAAGTCACAATATATTAATTTTTATGAATTATTTGTCTTATTATTGTACTTATATTTTGCGTTTTATTCTCTTCTCTTTCTTAGTACGTCAGTTTGTCACGGGGGCCGGAGAGAATGTGCCTGGTACGTACCATCCCTTCATTATTTTTTTACACCCCACTGTACAACACCTACAAAAATCATCCGTTCGACGGTGTGTTTGTTCTGTTTGGCAAATTTTACGGTACTCGTTAAAAAACTTAATCAGTTAATTAATTGCACGCAAAGCAAAATTATGACTAATTTTTATCGCGTACCTAAAACTTTGTTATTTATTTAAAAAAAAAATTAAACAAATTTATTATACGTCCCCCCAGTAGCAAATGACGAAAATTTTTTGTTTTCGATTATATTTTGTTAATTTTGTCGTGCACTTGCTTTTTGTGATTTTATTTATATATCGTAGCATGATTTTAATTTAGTATGTTAATTTATTTTGTTTAATTTTTTTTAAACAGAACGCAAATACAATCAATCAGTTAGTTACTCGTGTACAAGCAATACACAGAACACATTAATTTAGATTAATTTTTCCCTCGAACCTCGACGCTACTTTTTGGAAACTTTTGCAAAATGTAGACGTCGAGAGTGGAAAATTTAGTTATGCCTCGTCAGAATTAAGGGTTTTATTCATTTTATTATTCAAAATATTTTTGTCTTATAAAAAATTACTCCAATTTTATTTTGTAAATCTTCAATTTTGACTTGGCGTATATTTACATAATTTCAACACTGGTTCAAAAATTGCAAACGAAAGGCTGTTTAGGAGTTTTTTAGGAGCGATTTTTTTTTATAACTTAACTTAATTTTTAACAAATTTCTGTATTATTCACCAACACAAAAAATAACATAGCAAATTTTCATATATATTTTGATAAGTAACTGTGGAAATTATCATTTGGTCTATACAAATTTCATTTTATTGCACTGCAATTTTCAGTCACTTCAAATTTCAGTTGACGACGACTACGATGTGTACTTGGACGACTAAGGCACGAAATCCAAAGACGGGATTTGGTTTTGATTGTAATAATTATATCAACATTCTAAAATAAAACTTCTAGTTTGACCCAATTTGCAAAACAGTTTTTAGTTTAATATTTTTTATAAAATGCTCCTGGCCCTATATGCCGTTAAATCTTTTGTTTTATTTATATATACTATAATATATTATATTTTTGTTTGAAATAATAATAAGTTCATGCTAATTTTATCAAATTTATTTAAATTATGTAAATATATGGTGATATTATTTAATTTTATTGCCACCTTGATGTATAACATTGTATTTTTGTTGGCGAACTTTGAGATCTTATGCAAGGTATTTTCATCCAATTTTGTTTATACAATTTTTGAATGTATTTCTATAAATATAAACCCGATGGTTTATTGATTTTACCTTCCTTATTTATTATTTATGTACTTTTAATAGGAAACTTAAACGACAGCCCTTAAATTTTTAAAGTAAATTTATGGTCTCTAGGTTTTACCGGAACATTTGCGACTTCAAAATAATGTAAAAACTTTTTCATAAATTATTAAATTTTAGTAATTCTTGTAAGCAGAAAGAAGCCATCTCAATTACTCGTATTACCACTTACGTTAAGGAGCCTAAACCTGCCTGGAGTTTTGGGATGAGCGTGTGTAGGCACCTTTAAGTTTAGTGTAGTTTAAAAACTTTACATTATTTTGAAATACCAAATAATATTTTGCAATTTCCAAAAACTGTACTAAATACTTTTTTCTTTTTTATCAAATGTTGTGTATTTTAGTTTTGAAAAGTGCGTTTAGTGCGTTTTTGATTATTCTAAAATACAGATATGGTTACTGATTAATTATCCCATGTGCGTTAGTATTACTTCAATTTTAGATTTCGATATATATATAAATAAAACCAAATATAGGGCATTTTAGATGGGTTTCTTAAATTGTAAAAGAATCTTAAACGGCCTTTTCGTTGGTGCGACAGTTGAGGAAAGTTTCTAGAAAATCATTGATAATTATAAGGAGAATAAGAAGAATTAGATTTTTTATTTTTAATGTAGGTCTGTCAAAAGGTGTTGGATTTATAAGATTCGATCAACGCATGGAAGCCGAAAGAGCGATTCAAGAACTCAACGGTACAGTCCCCAAAGGATCTACAGAACCCATCACCGTTAAATTTGCAAATAACCCTAGCAACAACAACAAGGCCATTCCACCACTGGCAGCTTATCTCACTCCTCAAGCTACACGACGTTTTGCTGGCCCAATCCACCATCCCACTGGTCGATTCAGGTACCATTTTTTTTCTACTTTTTACAAATTTGTTGGGAATATGTTCAAATTGATGATGAAAAATGTGCTATGGTTTGTACAGTGTGATTTCTAAATTTTGACAGTTTGTCGGGGTGATTTAAATACAAATTTCATATTTTTGCGTTACTTCAACGCCGTGCACCGACTGCTTTAACCCTTTGGTGGGCGGCGGGAAGACGTATTCCCACCACAGAAGTTGTCTAAAAACGAGTTCCTGGGACTACGTTTATTTTCAATAAAAAAACTTTAAAAAAGAAGCCAGAAAAATTCGCCCACCAAAGGGTTAATGACTCTTTGAAGGACCTTTTCAAGATTTGAATCAAATTTTATTTTGTTTTTCCATTTGGACATTTTTTTAGTTGTTTCATCAAAAAACATTAAAATGTAAGTTGGTTATATAAATGTTTACGTAGATCACTGGGCGATCATCCATAGTTGTGGATATTGCTAATCTTCTATCTCCGGTATATTGGAAAAAAAATCAAAATATTTTTTTTTTAAATTTTTGAAAATTTGCTTCTCTTGGGTTTATGAAAATTTATGCGGTATCGTTTAAATAAAATGGAAACAATAATAAATTGAATCGGCTATAAGTGGGCATTTGTTAGTTCAGAACTGTAATCTAATAAGGAAATAAGGTGCAAGGAAACGTGTGTTGTTTTCTTTGGGTCTGCTAAGTATGCAAGTATTAATCAGACAAGAACCTTTGCGTATGTATTGAAAATCAGCCTGCACGCGATGTGTAAGTGGTTTTTTTCCGATAGTCATGTAAATATTGCGTTCTTAAGACAATTATTTTAGGACATGTCCCCAACACACTGTCAAAATTTTCGCTATTTTAATCGCCTGGTATAAAGCAAAAATATACCATACCAGAATCAAAGTCTTAAAATGATGCTATGAAAACAATTAAAGCACAATCTTGATCATTAGAGTACGGATTTCTAGCAAATTTGATAAAAATAAGGCATTTGGCGCTAATTTTTTTATGCTTATATGCTTACTTTGATACTTTTATGCTTCGATTTATTTTTAAGCATTTTTAGTGCTTATTTTAGCACATTTTCGATATATTAAAAAAAAATTGCAGTAGATACATAAATACTTATATTTATTTTAGACCGGGAGCTAATGACGATTTGACCTAACCCATTTTATAAGTCACAAAATTTTGTGAGTACTTCTTAACTAGCGAATTGAAATTGGCAGACGTTTACCCTTTGCCGTATTAAACATTTGTGGGGCCCTAGCCTGTTAAATTTTCGGGGCCCCCTAGAAAATTATTACTTGCATAATATGTCTTTAATTTTACCATTCAATAATTAAAACAAACAGTTTCAATAATATTCAACTAATTTTAAAAAATAAAACAATGTTTATTAAAAATTAAAAAAAAAAAAATTTTAATGCTTATATTATTTAAGATTAGATCATACTTTTATGCATATAATTTTAAACGCTATTTTTACGATTTTTTATGCTTAAAAGTCCGTACTCTATTGATCATACATGGTAAACTGATAAATTAGTCAGCTAGTGGCACGGTGCCAATGTGCCCGGCACTTTCACTATCTTATTTTGCTTTTCGTGTGGAGCATATTTAGGAAATGAAAATTACTTATGCTTTAAAGTTGAATATGAAATAGAGATAATAAATTATTTTTGAAAAAGAATAAGTAGATAATAAAGAGAGATATGAAAAGATTTTTTTAGGAATAATAAAAAAATGAAATAAATTTAAAAATTTTAAATATTATCAATTTGAAGTAAGATGAAGGTGTAAAAATAAAATAAATTTTTGTTTAGGTATTCTCCGCTGGCTGGAGACCTGCTGGCAAATTCAATGCTACCAGGCAATGCAATGAATGGTTCAGGATGGTGCATATTTGTTTATAATTTAGCCCCAGAAACAGAAGAAAATGTGTTATGGCAACTTTTTGGACCGTTTGGTGCGGTGCAAAGCGTAAAAGTAATTCGCGATTTGCAAACCAATAAATGCAAAGGATTTGGTTTTGTCACCATGACCAATTACGACGAAGCTGTAGTAGCTATTCAATCACTTAATGGTTATACGTTGGGCAATCGTGTGTTACAGGTCAGCTTCAAGACCAATAAAAGCAAAACCACATAAAGTGGTGACAAAAATAAAGAACATTAAATAAAACAGCGAGCACATTCTATACATGCTGTGGTTAAGTTATATTATTTATTTTATTTATTTATTAACTAAATTTACGTTTAATTTATAATAACCCTAGCATGAAGTGAATGAATGAGCGCTAAAAAATAAAGCAAGGTACCTAGTCCTTGATAAATAAAATGTACTTATAAAAAATACAAATACTAGTCAAACAAGTGCATTCGGGTTTATCCTACAGCACCATACTTTACAGTTGAGAATATAAATTTGTATTAATTTTTTTTGTGCCATTTAGTTTTTCTTATTATTAATTGTAAGTATGAGTAATAGAAAAATGTCCTCTACCTTATCATCTACCCTAAAATCGTCAACATAGTTTATATTTAGAGCGTAATTTATTTTGGTATGTAGTAAATGAGTTTATTTAGGAATTATTTACGATGTATTTATTCTATATGTAGTGTTTTTGTGTATATTTAAAATGAACTAGTCGCATAAGCAACGCCGACGCTATAAATGAAGAGAAGCGCCGCGCCGTAGGTACGCGTCCGATTTGTATGTTTGTTTTTTGTGGCGTTGCTGTGTATTTGTGTTAGCTCCAATTTTTTGGCGAAAAATTCGCCCGATTCGTTGGTCGTCGGAATCTCAATTTGTGTGTTGTGTTTGTTTAATGTTCAGTTACACTTTTTTTCTAACGCCTTTATCCTTAAGCTTTCTGACGATTGTATTGCAGTGGTTTTGCTTAAAATGCCATCAAAAAAATGTTTAAGCACGAACGGCAATGCTTTAGTGAGACCACAACCGAATAAGGAATATTTTTTTTAGTTGTATAATTTTTATTATTATTTATGATGCAAAATTTTAGTTTCACTTAATTTCTCAATTCTTTTATAGCTTTAGTTATAGTTTAGTATTATTTTTGTTTTTAGAATTTGTTTTTTTACTTCTGGGATAATTTTTAAATTAAAATTTACTTTATTTATTATTTTGTCTTTATTTTATTTCCTCATTATGTAGTTGTGTTGTCTCGGTGTAGTGTTGACGCATATGCAGAGCACAGTGCCAAGTCCAACTTGGCCAGTTTAGGCCGTTTCTAACCATTTTATTGACTAACTAACCACTTCCACTAAAAAAAAAATCACTTTATTTTTATATACACTCGTACCTTGAATATTACCGATAATAATGTGAACTCACATAGGGGTATATTTATGCTATTAATTTTAAAATTGTTAACAAGGTCTCAAAGAAGGAGGTCTTCATCAATTTTCATGACGCGGATTATTCCAAAGCCAAAAAAACGTCATGGTTTTTTTGTACTAAACGAAAATATAAATTTTTGCAATTTTTCTTACTAAATTGAGAAAACAAAATTAAATCTTGGATCGGTATTTTTCTTCGAGACTTAAAAAGCGTGATCTTGCGACCTTTGGGAATACGAGACTTTTAAAAAGCATTCATATTATTAGTAGGTTAAATAAGCAATAAAGTTCCTAAGGGCACGCGTCCGTTTATCATCCGGAGCGGGTACTAGTAACGAAACGGATCGAGGGGTAGTGGGGGGAAGATGATGGTTCATCTGAAAAAAAAAAAATTGTAGGCGCACATTTCTGACACAATATACACCAAGAGAAACCTAAAACTGGAGCAAAAATTGTAGCTTATAGTGTGTAAGAAAAAATTTTACGGAGCGGCGAAAGGATTTTTGCCGTGGGATTTCGTATTTTAAGGAAAAAAATAATATTTTTATATGAGAAAGGTTTCAAATTTGTTGTAAAAGAAACTCTGATGCAGTTATGTTCTAATATATGACATGGCGTCATTTTCAATTAATAAAACAATTCGAATTCTGAATACATCCGGCCTAACTCGCCAATTTCGTTTTCTTAATTTACGTTATTTAAATTTCAAAAAACAAAGCTAAAAGCAGAGGTAGCGAAGTTATTTTTTGGTTGTGGAATAACCCTTGATGGAGTAACTCCTTGTCAGTTAAAATGACGTCGCGACAAAATTTTGATAGCGTCGTTTTAAAAATAAAAAAGTTAGTATAAGATTACATTTTGAAAATGTGATCAGATTTTGATTCAATACGCAAAACGCACAGAAACGCCGCCAGCTGGCGCTGAAAATATATACGGACATGTAAATAATTATTAAAAAAAAAAATACATAATATAAATTTGATCGCACTAGAAAAGAAGTACAATTGAAGGCAGCCATTTTATTGATAAGTTTTAGCGCTAAATAAATGTTATCAACACAAGAAATTACTCGATCTTTGGTATTTTGATTAAAAAAAAAAATGATTTTAATTTTGGAAGTATTTAATGGAGCGTTAGAAGCGGTAATGGAGGTGTGCAGGGCAACAATTAATTAATTTGTTGCACGAAAACTCCAATACCAATTAATGTTAACCCGCCCCCCGCCTGTGATAGCCATGTGCAAGGGCCTAGTTGCGGGGGGCCCGCACGGCCCTGCACCCTGACCCTTCTGTTGAAGCACCCTCCCCGGCTGGGACCGAGAGCCGTGCAGGACACGAGCGTAAATACGGGTCGACGTACAATCAGTTAAGTGTTCCCCAGCACAAATTAGGCAACATTAGGTGATGCTATCGGTTATACTCTGGCCTAAATCGAAACTCGCGTAGACTAATTCCATATACAGAACAACGATCTAATTGCAAATGATAATGTTATAATATATGTCTGTCAACATTTGCTTGTTTACCATTCTTAGCTTCTATTTGACTAGCCGTTTGCTAATATATACCACTTAACTTTTTTAAACTTGTATAATGATTATCTATTATGAATTATTATGAATTACGTATCACTATCTATAAGAGTTATTATCTCTTTGTGTGTTGTGTAGATCTCTAGCATAAGTGTAAGATAGTACATATTCTTAATTGGTTACTTTATCTACGTGTGTAGCTGTTGTGTTACGGACGAGCGTGATGGCGAGAGATGATTTTTATTTTATTGCCATGACGCTTGCCCTCGGACGCGGGCTTGCCCTTGCGTCCCGCCCGGCACTACGCAGGGCTATAGCTCAAATATTGTTGTGACAAGAAACATTCCATTATTAAGAAACCATTGATGATATATACTCATACCTTATATTCTATCTGTTTTGATAAAAATGGTGGTTATTATCTATTAATTATATAAAAGCTTATATTACATTATTGTAGATTTATTATTATTTTATATTATTATAAAAAGTGAAGTTAAGGCGCGCGTGTAAGTATAATGAATTGACAACGATTCGGTAGATGTAGGATATACCTATTAATTATTAAATTAATATTACTTATTCAAAAGAAAAGAAAAGAAAATAATAAATAAATAAATAAAAAATAAATAAATAAATAAATAAAAAATAAATAAATAAATAAAAGTGAGATCGAAACTAAATTTATCTATACTTAATCTATGATAGTGTAATAAAGTTTTTATTTTATATCTCGATTATTAGAAATACTTATAAATACCTAAAACATTAACATAGTTGTGTTCATAAGTGTATAATAATAAAATTATAATAATGTAATATAAGGTTAAAAAATGAGTGCAAAAGTTATATGTACAGAGGTTATATATTAGGAAGTACAGTACCTCAAAACTGTAATTCATGCAATAACTTATTATAAGGAAGTTCTTATTACAATGTAACGTTAGCTTTAGGATAAGAGACGAAGTTTTACGATCTCTGCACCTTTCCGGTGGAGGACCTATCCGAGGCCAACCTATTGGGTTGATCCTCTGCCTTTATTATTTCAAATCTACAAACGGTGAAATGCGCCAAAAAAAAATAATATATTTGTTACGAGCCGGGGCTAAAACGGAAGGTGAAGCGACATATCAGCAGACCCACCCGACCAGACAAAAGGTGTACACCCCATCATCTTCCTTCACCAAATAAACAAATTGAACTGACTCTTGATCTCTTTTCCCCTTTAGTTTGAACGATCGAATCATCTGTTAATTGTCTTTTCTTGCTTATTGTCCAGTGTCACATGCAGCATTTGTGTGTATATTAATTGTCATTTAATGGTTATTTGTAATCAACCTATTTATTGTATAAGTAATCATATTATTAGATTTGAGTATTAATCTTTGAGTAAAAATTAGAAAATTTCGAGTTATAAAATAGATGGTCTCGGTGCAGTGTTACGTTTGATTGGGTTGTTCCGATTAGTCTCCATTCGGATATTTCGTTTTTGCGACGGCTTTGTTAAAATCTGTAAGCTAATTGTTGGATTTATCGAGGAAATCTTAATACACTGGCACTGGACACTGGCAAATACAACGTGTTTATTATTATAAATAAGCGGGCAGCGCCATGTTGCGTTGTGCTGTATTATAATGCAGCAATGAGCGGCAAATAAAAAAAAATAATTAACGCAATCTAATTGTGTACTCCAGGCTAGAAAAAGTCGGTGTAATGCAATATTTGTACTTTTCCATGTTGACAAAACTCAATACAATAAAATATAAAAATTTATTTTTTATTATATTTGCTTTCCTATATTATACTCCTCCTTCAATTTTCCTCTCTCGCCATCGTTTTTCAAACATACGTCTTCAACTTGTGCCGCACGGCCTTCATCACAAAATAGTCCACATTACCTATACCAACCCAGGTAAGTCTGGTTTACTTCTGATTTTCTTTATTTCTTCACTTTTCTTGATATTCAAATATATCAAAATATTACAAAAAATCAAACTTGCATAAAATAACAGTAAAGTCTCAATTTGTTTGAGCAATACAACTTTAAATTGAAATAAAACGCATAAATTAAATTCGAATCTAAATTTTTCTAAAAGATTATAATATTTAATGATATTTCTTATTGTTAAAAAAAATAAAAAAAAGAGCTCTAACGGAGGTTTCTACTTGATTGGACCAAAATATGTTCTATTTTTTATGCGAAAATCTTTATATTTTTGGATAATTCCAGAAGACTTTTGTTGTATACGTGAAAAGTAAAACTTTAAACTTAAAAAAATGTTAAAACTGCTAAAATCAACGACCAGCAGCCGAATTTGACGTTTTATTCGAATTATTTGAAAAAATATTTGATTTTTCATTATATTTCTGTAGATATTGAAATTCATAAATGTTGCAGAATGGTTCCTACTAGAATCTTAAAAAAACAAGTTTTGTAACAAAATAACAACTTATTAAAGAAAATTTTGAATTTTTACGAATTTTTTTCACATTTAAACCAAAAAGAATACCACATTTTTTTCAGATGCGTTTGATTCTGTTGGAGAAGATAGAGAATTTTATGCAAAACTGAATATCGTAAAGTTTACTTGATTAGTATAGTAGCTTTTACGATAGGACATCAATCGGCTAAAAAAATTCATTGGAATTGGAGGAAAGCATGTTTGAAGTTCACCGAAAGCTATGGTGAGTATACGAAAAAGTTTCGATTGTAAATGCTCATAAATCACTCATTTTTTAAGATTTATACGAAATATTTATGGATTACTACCCTCTGGTGAGGTCAATCACCGGAGGGAAATATTCGGAAAAATCAGGTAATAATCATGTCTACAGCACGCCGAGAATGATGTGTAAACAGGGCCGTTTTCTCCGTTGGGCACTCTGGGCAGGGCCCCGCGATCCATGGGGCCCCCTCGCCCCCAAACTAGATAAAATTTAACATTGCTCTTATGGTAGTTTTAATATAATATTTAGAGAGACTACCCCTTTTGCCTGTTAATAAAATAGTGGTCTGTCATAGGAGCACCATTATGCAAAAGTTCCCAGGGCCCCTAATAGGTTAAAGACGGCCCTGTGTGTAGGGATTATCCATCGTGAATTATTTTTTTGCTTGCTATCGAGCTAAAATTAAAAAAAACTGTTATTAAAAATTTTTTTTTTTTATTACACTGAGGGAAATTCTAAAAATAAATCACTCGCCTAGTGCTTTTATGTACGAAAACATTCTAGAAAGGTCCCAGATTAGTAATTTAGGAAATTGAAATTCAATAGCTATAGGTACTACGAGCTAGGAATTTAAATACATAGTTTCATAAGATAAAATGTCCTATTAATTATTATTTATCAATTTTAAGCTGTACAATATTCACGGTTTTATAATTTTGTAGCAAAAAGTAGATACAATGTTCAATCCACAGTATTTTCTTAGTTCTACTTGAACCTATACTAAGAGGAAAAAAATGGAATCGAAATGTTTTTCCTTAATTTGCGGAAAAATCATATAAATAGTCAGTGCGATATTATCTCAAAAGCCCATGAAGCCCGGGCTTGTAGTTCAAAATTTAATTTTTTTTTATTATCAGATAAAAAAGTACAAAGTAAAAATTGAACAAAAAAATGTGCATCAACATTGTCTTATATTTTATGAATAACATTATTAAACACAATTAATTATAAAAACTAGATAACATAAAATTTGAACTATTAACAATAAAATTATGGATGTTGGAAAGGGAGCGTCCATTAATTACGTGAGGTGATTTTGGCGATTTTTAGACCCCCCCGCCCCCCTTGGTGAGATGTCGTGAGATTTGGCTCGACCCCCTCCCCCCCTTCTAATCTCACGTGAGATTTTTTAAAATGAATATTTATAGTGTAAATGCATTAATCTGCGCTTGATTGCGTTGTATTTATTAAAAAATCATAATTTGCTTAATTTATTTTTATTTAAGAAGAAAAACACAAAAAAATTACGTGATATTTGCCGAGACCCCCCTCTCCCCCACGTGAGATTTGGTGAGATTCTGTTCGACCCCTCCCCCCCCCCTAAACGCCTCACGTAATTAATAGACGCCCCCAAAGGATTATGGCATCAAACTTACGTAATAAGTAACGTGCAGGGCCGGATTAACCATAAGGCTGGTTAGACTATAGCCTAAGGCCCGAGCTCATTGGAGGGGCCTTAATTATGGTCCCCTCTTTTCTTTCAGTATCAAAAAAATTATCAAATGAATACAAAAACTTTTAAAACAAAAAATTTATTGAAATAAATACGAAAGTGCATGTACCCATACACCCACGCATACAACTCCCGATAGCTTGATTTTATGTTAGTCTAAATTCAGCTAAAAAATAATTTGTCACCTTACATCAGAAGGTGGGCCCTCAAAATGTCATAGCCTAAGGCCCAAGTAAGACCTAATCCGGCCCTGGCCTAATAAACCTCTGTTAACAGGGTCAGCATTTTAAACTTCCAAGAAAATAATGAAAATAAACGAAAAAAATAATTTTAGGTAAAGCCCGGGGGTTGTGGTCCAAAATTTCGGGGGCGCAAAATTTAATTTTAGGAGTTATAATTACCTAATCATTTATTAATCGTCTTAATTAATTAATCTACCCCTTAAATTGGTCGCAACTCAGTAGTCACCAATTTTAAGGGTAAAATCACAGCATCAAACGTCATGCCCGATTGGGAAAACTTTTCGGCTTGGGCTCAGACCAAACAGGTCCCCAATCTCACCCTTCATAAGTATACAATTTTTTTTGTCCAATAAAAAATTTGATTTCGTTTTGTGAAAATCAAAAATCGATATTAAGTCAAGATGAAAATTATAAATGAATTATTTTTTCAGGAATCCTGAATTTTCAGGATATGCTTCATTAAAAATTTTTTTTATTTAAAATTTTTCAATAAAAATAAAAATTTTGTGAATTTAATTTTTTATTTTGTGGCTGCCTTTGTTTATTATTTTCTGAATTTCTGTGAAATGGATTGATTTTTCAAAAATTTTTACTAGACAAAAGTTGTAGTTCGTTAAATTTCCTATCCGGAATGGGCATCAGATTTTTTGTAAAATGTTTTGTTTAAAAGATACGGGGTTTTGCAAAATACCAAAAAAAAAGATAACTCGAATTTTTCAACATTTTTTTACTCAATTTAATTCGTAACTCCAAAACCGTGAATTTTAGGCAATAAAAGGCTTAAATCTAGTTTGTAGATTATTTCGCGCTCTTTAAAAAAGCACTTAACTATTTTTACTGAAAAATCAATATTTTCGGGGCTATGGCCATCTGAAGGTGTAAATTTAAAGAAATGCTTTAAACAGGCATAACTCTCGAGGGTTTGAATTTAGAAAAAAGATTTTGTTCAATATTTTTCTTAAAAAAGTGTCCTCTATCACCACCGAAATTATGTAAAGTGTATCATTGGATACCAAATTGGGTCGTGGTTAACCCTCCACAAGCATGCACCAATTTGCGTGCAATCAAAAGCAAGCAGAAGAGAATAGGAACCACCATCGTTCATCTGGTTAGCAAAAAAAAGTGTGAGGGAGGAGAGGAGTGTGTACAAATGAAGAAAAATCAGGAGAAATTTGAAAAATGTAGCAAATCTCTTCTTCTGGGATCCATCAGAAACAAGCAATATTCATTCGATTTACAAATTTATAAAATATCCCTACAATCTTTTCAGAGTATATAATTATTTACGTGTTCACCCCTTCAGCAAAAATAACGGTCTTATTTGTCACCGTGAAAGACGTAAAAACCAAGAAACAATCGATTATTGCTTATTATTATTTAAAATTTTGTTTATTAATAAAATATGAAAAACAACAAAAAGAGGATTTCTAGAAAAAAATCACAATCTAAAATTTCAATTAGATATAAATAAGTTTATAGTGTTACTGCGTATCTTAATGTACATGAAAGATTGATAAAAAATTTAAATTTTTAAATTTACCACTACATGTAACCCGTAGTGTCATCTGTTGGAAATGGACGGAAGTAGTAGAATATTAGCGGAATGGTTAAGTGGAGTTTGCCTCCCATCAACTGACTGTTTAGAACGTCGCCATTGGATTGCATTTTGTTGTATGTATATACTTGCAATGAGTGTATAAAGTGTGTAATTTGAATAAGTGTAAATAATGGATGTATTACTTATAGCAAGTGTGTAATTATCAGTTGATGGTTCTGTACATATACCGCTACTCGGATGGAAACCAATACGAAGCATTCGAGACGAAAACAAATACTAATACCTCAAAAATGCATCGAGCAGGTAATTATATTTAAAACCCTAAATACACATAGGAAATTAAACAATTAGTGCCAATTTCCATGAAAACAAGAGAAATTGTTTATTTGTTTGCGGATTTTAGTTTCTTTATGTCAAGTACCAAGTAGTGTCTTCTAAATAGTGTTGACAGTTATGTCAGTTCAGTGCAGTTATAAATGATTTTTTTTGTATCAAAATTGTGATTGTTGCAGAATTTATAGTGTTAACAGGGATTTAACTCGATTATAAACAGTGCTGTTATTTACTATCTTTACGTTAAAAACTTACCGAAGTTAGGTTAGGTTGGACTACTACTTTCTTAGTGCTGTTTCTTAATGATCTTCTATTTATTTCTTGCATTGTTATATTCCTTTAATTACTTAATCATTTAAAGATGACATTTGGTTTGTACAAATCTAAATTCCATCGAATTTTGAAAAGATATGTAAATTTTTTTGTCATAATCGGTAGTGCTAATCGAGTGTTGAGTTTTTAATATATTTTTGTCGACATTACGAAAATCGCACCTGCATAATCACATTTATTGTACATCGGTAACACTTTGATAATTGTGTAATATTATTTACAGATTTAATAATAATTATGGTATTGGGGTGAGAATAAACCTAGTTTGTGGAGATGGATCGCGAAATTCCAAGTGTTCCCATCACCACACTAGCAGGAGTGGCTAGTCTTACGGACCGTAAGTTTTAATTCACTTTAAATTTTAACCTCCTGTTTAATGTTTTTATTTTTATAGTGCTTCCGGAGATGCCACTTCCAACCCCTTTACCACAAACACTGAGCAATAAATCTCTACTTTTTCATCCAAGAGTAGCAGAGGAAGCTCGAAATTTATTGGGGGTGCGAGATGATAATCTAGTACCGCAGTTAGTGCATTCTTTAGTACAAACGTCTGCAACTCACATGTAAGTATAGTCTCAAATTAAGTTTTTATTTGGCTTGATTAATTGTTTGTTCTCAAAATTTTTTACCTTATTTTTGTGAATGTTTTCTTCTGTAAGAAACTACACCATTCAATTTGAGATAGTAAATTTTTGTTTTCAAGGTCACTTGGAATTACGATGAGTTAAACTTCATTTTCAAGTTTTTTTGTTTTGCGACGATCAAATATTAAATAAATTTGTAACTAAAGTTAAAACTTGAGTATGTTATACAATAAAAAAAAGCAACATTGCTTCTAAATTATCTTCGCTACTCCACCAACATTTTAGCTATAAGTTACCATTCGGTGTTCTACTTATGTTTTGTGAGAATGTAGGTCAATTTAATTCTTCAAAAGTACATCTGACAATCATGTCTATGGTTTTTCCTGTAATTTTCTGTACTTTTACTTTTTTTTAGAAAAATTTATAATAAGATTTGATTTGTTGTTTTTATCTCCTCGCAAGGGGGATAACGGGATAACTACTACCCATCAAGAATCAATGAAATCTCCTACATTTTGTTAAAATTTAAAACATCTAATATTTATTTACCCCCCACAGCAAAAATAAAAGAAAGCCATTTCACCCTACTTATCCCCTCCATGAACTTTGCCTGAAAAATTAAAAATTTTCAATTCACGCTGAATAATTAAGCAAGCTTGACATGTACCTAGACTTTGTATTCACTAATAAATATCCAAGTTTTTTCTTTTCCACCTGAACGGTGTTCGGTGTCTTGATTATTTTATTATTTCTTATTTACTATTTGTTTTGTTTTATAAAAGTTAGGACTTTTATGCTCAAAATTAATTATAAAAACTTAATTCAATTAAATCTGATTAGCGGTCATGCCAGAAACTTTGATTTCACAAAAATTTGTAAAAGTGATCAAATTTAGGTCAATTCAGGTCATTCCTTTATATCTTGCAGATTTAAGTGGTTCCAACTGACCAATGCAATTCAACAATTTTATTTTGAAATTAAAGTTCAAAAGCATTTAAGCTTTAAAGGTAGTAACCAGAATCGACATAAGAAGTCTTATTGAAATAACTTTATCTTTATACAATCACTATAAAGTATTGCATAAAATGAAAACTAACATGAGGGAAACAAGGTAGTTGAATCAAAACAAATTCTCATACTTACGGTGCATGAAGACGTGAGGTTAAATATCACTATCATAGAATAACAAGACCAGATAACCAGACAAATTTGAGAAAAGCAAACTTTGGAAAATTCTAAACTAGCTATACAATGAGCGTGAAACAATCCACATAGCAAAGTTGTAATCGCTGTGGACTGTTAGTCAGACGGTTGGTGGTTTGATTTCCACTGGTGCTTAACCTAGCGAGTATTTATATTATTGTAACATTGTGGAAATAAATACCATAAAATGCAAATTACCTAACTTAAATTGTATATTGCTGTTAAATTTGAGATATTCCAGTGCATATTTTGATGTACTTTTTTTTGTTATACAGAGAAGTTAAAGATCACTATGCTAATGCAGAACCTAGGATGGATCAACATGAAGGGATGCCTGAACTACTTAGAGCTGTTTTGGATACAAATTTTAATGTTTTTAGTGGTGTACCTGGTAATAAAATATTTTTAAATCAATTATATTTATCTTAATATTTTTATTGTAAAAATGTTAATACAATGAATTCTTTATTCTTCAAGTAAATTCGTCTCAACAACCTCGGTGGAATCACACGGGCCAGCCAAATGTACAAACGTCACCTTTATCTTTGAATTGTAATCGAATACAAACACATAATGACAGCGGCAGTTCCGATTCTAGTCACTTTAGCCCTAGTTTACTTTCAGCGCTTAATAAATTTCCTTTAGCACCACAACGACCGTCCGTTATTACAGAACAAAAATCAGCCATTACCATGAATGATACTATTGTAATAGGTTCCGACACCACAAGTGAAAGTTTATCTTGCAATGAGATTCCATTTGAACTTTCACAAAATGAACAAGAAGGTAGCACCGTTGATTTGTTACGACAACACAGAAGACCAGTAAAAGGTAACGCAAAAGGTAGTTTTGCTATAATAATCTTACTAAATATTTAAAATTTTAGGTCTTTCACCTCCTCCATCTGCCGACACAGACGTAATACATATTTCACCCTCTACTGAATTCCATGAATGTAATTCACTAGACTTAATTCCAACCTCTTCTGATGACATCTCGACAATAGCAATCGATTCTTTAAAAGAAAACACCGAAAATGAAATAAACTCATCTAATAACATATCTGCTCCAATATCAGTAACAAACTCAAACTTCAACGCACCCGTAACAATAATGCAACCTATTGTTAAATTGGCTAGGCTATCGGTGGAGGTTTGTACCATTCAAATTTTATTTTACCAAAATTTACAGTGAAGTTTTTTAAGGATGAGGCGTTAATGCAAAAGAGTTTGAAGAAGTTTGCCGAAACTAAACCTGATTTAGCGAAAACTTTAGGAATATCGGCTACCAAGCAAAGTAGATCAAGAGAAGAAAGGATTTTTAAAGAGGACAGTGATTCGGAATCTGAAGATACACCTAAAAAGAATAAAAAAGATAAGAAGAATCACACAGATGATGGTGAATACGTTCCAACCGATATTTTTTCTACTTTGGCTAGCAGTACTAGGAAACGGAAAGCACCGAAAGATGAAAAGCTTGATATTGTATTTGTGAAACCAAAATTGAGACGTGTCGAAAAGGAATTTATACCAGTTTTAAAGAAACTTTCTTATGAGGAGCTTATGGAGAAGAACACGTATCAGAGGTTTAATAAAACTGTGGATTTAGTGATTAAGAGTACAAGTGGACAAGGTGCCATAGTTGGCGAAGATGGCATAGTGCAAGAAGAGTACTTGTTGAGTCATGCTATTATGCAAGGGTTGGTTACCGAAACTGCAAAATTAAAATCGTTAAGTGCTACCGAAATGATTCCCATCGATAAGTTGCTGAAAGTTCTTACTGTTATGGAACTTAATATCCGGGGTGGGGATAGGGTGTCACCTATTACGGATGAAGACAATGAAAGTATGAGGCAACTTTGGATGGAAACTGCAATGGAAAGAATAATAGGAGCTGCAAATGCTTGCCTAGTTTCATTATATATCATGACATCCCCAAATATGCCAAAAAGAATTTATCTGGAAGATTGCATAGACAAAGTTGTCTTATTCATCAAGTATCAACTCCATAATACAATTTTTCCTTCTTTTGATTGTACTTACCGACTGGACAACAAAAAGAAAGGTTGAATTTAAAAAAGATTTTTAAAATACAATTTTAATCATTTTTTTTTAGATGGAAGGAAAAAGAAAAATGCACAAATATCAGAGAGGAGCATTCTGATTTTATACAACAAAATATGTGAATTGCTAAGTTTGCTGGCAGAACTTTTGAGTATTCAGGTCTTGACCGATACTTCTGTACTTCATGCATCTTCCATGGGAGTATCTCCATTTTTTGTTGAAAACGTCAGCGATTTACAACTTGCTTGTTTGAAGTTGGTCACAACGGTATGGAAATTTTAAGTGACTGCATAAAGTTTGTTTTTTATACTCATTTTTACAGATATTTACAAGGTACGAAAAGCATCGCAGATTGTTGTTGGATGATATTTTAGCTTCAATTGCTCGTCTTCCTAGTACGAAACGTAGCTTGCGTACCTACAGACTGAACAGCGAAGAACACATTCAGATGTTAACGGCGCTAGTTTTGCAATTAATTCAATGTGTTGTAGCTCTTCCAGAAAATTTAGGTTGTGAGAAAAGTAAAGATGCTACCCAAGGAGAAAGTGTTAGAAAGGTATAATTAATTAAATTTTACTGAACAAAGTTCTTACAATCATATCTTTAGGTTGACCAAGATGTGCTTATTTGTAATAAGTACGAGAAAGCAACAACAACAGCCGGAACTTTCTTGACAGTGTTTTTAAGTAAATGTGGTAACAAAAATGAGGATATCGATTACAGACCACTGTTTGAAAACTTTGTTCAGGATTTATTAACGACCGTGAACAAACCAGAATGGCCTGCCACAGAGTTACTATTAACATTGTTGGGCAACATGCTAGTTAAAAACTTTTCTAACAAAGGAACTGATATGTCCTTGAGAGTTGCAAGTTTAGATTATTTAGGTGTGGTTGCAGCACGTTTACGAAGAGATGGTATTCTTTCTCAGGGTAAGACGAACAGAATCGATCAAATGATTAAAGATATCAAATGCGAAGAATTGAAAGATAAAGAAGAAGATTCTTCAAAGGTACATTACTTTTTTGGATTTGTGGTCATATTTTTATCAAATTTTATTGTAGAAAAATAATGTGGATATTGATTCTGAAGAGGAAAGGATTAAATTTTTACGGCAAGTTCTCTTAGATTTTTTAGCAGTTCAATCTCAAAATGATCCAGCACTTCGACATTCTCGACACTTTCACATTGCCCAATGGTACAAAGATGCTACAAATCAGAAAGCTCTGCTAGCTGGTGGTGATCGAGTTAAACGCCCTAATTCAAAAGATAATCATCGAAGACACAAGAATGAAAAAGGTAAGTGCGATTTATGATAATGACAAAATTTTGTCTACATTGATGTAGCACTTTTTGAATTATGCATTCCACACTAATAAAAACACTACATAATATCATTGTCTTATGCTTGATGCTAAGAGACTAACCTTTGATATAAAATATTATTTAAAGTTATGCATGTCAAAGGCAGGTTTTTGGGATACAGTGACTCAAGAGTACCTTGCATGCTTTCAAAGGAATAAGACCAGTTTCAGCAGGGAACTTAAACGAAATTATTATTTTATTAATATTAACTCAAAGCGTTTTCTTACCTTGTATTAAATTTTTTTGTTTTATAGACTAGAATTAAAAAATTCAAAAAAATATAAGAATAATACAATACGTAGAAAATCAAAATTCAAAAAATTTAAAAAAGGAGACAATTAACACATAACAGGTCTGGATTAAGAAAATTTGATTGTACAATTTAGTCGATAATTTTGTTTAGTTTGAAAATTTTTTCTTCTTATTTCACAATGTAATCGTAATCGATGCGTGCAACTGAAGAATGGCAATAACCATGAAATAACGTTATATTGTACTTCGTATTACGAAATTTTCATTTTTTTCAAATTTTCTTAATCCAGACCTGTTATGTGTTAATTGTCTCCTTTTTTAAATTTTTTGAATTTTGATTTTCTACGTATTGTATTATTCTTATATTTTTTTGAATTTAACCATAAATACATACTAAAAACCACAAATTTACTTAAAATTTTTTATTTTGAGTTCTTTTTCTAGAATTAAAAACTTTTATTTTTAATCGCACTTTTATTATTTTTTATGAAGATAAAGCTTTTAAAATTTCACAATTTTAAAATAATAAAAAAAGAAAATAAATAACTCATGTTTTATTAGTTTATACCGAAGAAGTGGATGTATCCGATGAAGAAAACGAAAGAGTAGAAGAATCTTCGACTGATCAAGAAAATGCCGAAAAACATAGACTGATAGAACTTCAAAAGAAGTTTCTAATAGGCAAAATAAAGCCTTTCAGAGAAGCAACAGTGTCGTGTGGAAATCGTGTTCAAGTATTTCAAACGTATATTGATTACAACAGTGCTGAATTAATAGCCCAATATTTAGCTTCAAAGAGAAATTTTTCACAGAGTTTTGATCAATATTTGAAAGCAGTAAGTAAATTATGCCATTGAAGTTTGTGTGCTTGATTGTTTTATTTTTTAGATCTTAATAGTTCTAAAAGAGACATCGATAGCCATTAGAACCAAAGCACTGAAATGTCTTACTACAATCGTAGAAGCAGATCCTTCAGTGTTAGGGCGACACGATATGCAGATGGGGGTTAATCTTTCCTTTCTTGATCACGCAACGTCTGTAAGAGAAGCAGCTGTTGATTTGGTTGGAAAATTTGTACTCAGCAGACCAGAATTGATTAGTAAATATTATGAAATGCTCTCTGCAAGAATTTTAGACACAGGCGTTAGTGTACGTAAAAGAGTAATTAAGATTTTGAAAGACATTTGTATCGAGTGTCCAGATTTTCCTAAAATTCCTGAAATTTGTGTCAAAATGATAAGAAGAGTTAACGATGAGGAGGGTATTAGAAAATTAGTTATGGAAGTATTCCAAAATATGTGGTTTACTCCGACTAAAGACACTTCACTTTTACGTAAAGTTATGCATATTACCGACGTGGTAGCTTCATCCAAAGATATTGGATTAGAATGGTTTGAACAATTACTTCTTAGTTTGTTTAAACCAAAAGAAGATAAAGACGATTCGACTAAAGTGCAAACCGAACCTCCCAAGCAACTGCTTCTTGCTTGTAGACAAATAGTTGATTGTTTGATAGAAAACGTTTTACGATTGGAGGAAACACATAACGATAACACTAGCTCATCGCAACGACTTGTTGCTTGCTTAACAACATTATATCTCTTTGCCAAAATTCGACCGCAGTTACTTGTAAAACATGCAAGCACCCTACAGCCTTACTTAAGTTTCAAATGTCAAAGTAACGGAGACATTTTGATTATCAGCAATGTTGCTAGAATGTTGGAATTGGTTGTTCCGTTAATTGAACATCCTAGTCAAACGTTTTTAGCTCAGTTGGAAGAAGATTCAATGAAGTTGATTCTTCAGCACGATCGACCAATCGTTGCAAGTTGTTTATCGTGCCTTGGTTCGGTGGTGAATAACGTTACGCGCAATTTTAAACTTATACGAGACTGCTTTAAGAAATATTACAATTACCTTTTTCAAGTAAAAACTTGGTTAACGTCTGAGACTAATAAAAACGCTCTCGAAAACACCAAACGAAGACAATATTTTAGGAGAGCGTTATTTATAGTTGGACTTTTATTAAGACATTTTGACTTTAAGGATACTAAAGTTATTGGGGACTTACCGGTACGTTTCACTTGTTTTATCAAAGTTTGTTCTCATCTTGGTTTCATGTTTTAGAGGAATATAAAAGACGAAGTGTTTGAATTATTTTCACTTTTTCTACAACAAGATGACCACGACATTCAAGCTAACACCTTGAAAGCTGTGGGCTCTATTTGTATCCGGCATTACGAATTTATGTTGGAGAAGGATTTGAAAAGTTTTTATCATCGTATGTTGACGTCCGAGGATGCTCCTCTCACTATGAAATCAGAAGTTCTTAAAAATATAGAAATGTATTTGCTGGAAGAAGATCGACGGATGATTAAACAAGATTTGGAATGTAAGTTTTCTTTGTTTTGAATGTTAGCATGCTAATTCTGAAAACTTTAGGGTCAAAACGTTGCAAGCAAGAAAATTTGAAAGAAATGGGAGACATATCATCGGGAATGGCGAGTGCTGTGATTCAGCACTATTTGAAAGAAATTTTGCAGTCATATCTTCATTCCAATATACAAGTGAGGCAATTGGCTTTAAAAGTCATTCAGCTCATTTTGCAGCAAGGTTTAGTTCATCCGGTGCAGGTACGTGATTTGGTTCACCGATCTACATTACAATTTTATCTTTTACTTAATTTTTTTTAGATTGTTCCATATCTTATTTGCATGAGCACGGATTGTGAAAAGATTGTGTCCCATAGTGCAGATAAACAATTATTAGAATTAGAAAAAAAGTATCCAGGATTTATTCACACCAAATCATCCTTAGGAATTGCATTATCTTATCAGTTACAGAAGATTTTGCAGGAAGTTGCAATAGTTAGGGGGTTTCGAATAAAAGAACAAGGAGAGTATCCATCCTCACTGAACGGATATTTGTACTCAATTCTTCGAAATTCTCGACAACAAAGACGTGCCTTAGTCTTGAATATTTTGAAACAATTTGATGAACAAGTGCATACCACCTTGTCGTACATGTTGTACCTAGTTGATAATTTAGCTTATTTTCCGTACATGGTACAAGATGAACCTCTTTTTATAATCCATCATATTGATATTATGATCTCATTTACCGGAACCAACCTTTTGCAATCGTTTAGAGAAGTAAGACTTATTTTAAGTGTATAAATAGAAATTAACCAATATTTGTAGGGGTTGTTACTGAACGAAAATCAACATCAACACATCGACAAACCTTCAGATGAAACGGAGGTTAACAATCAAATTTCGGCGCTTGACGAAGAAGATGAAGACGAAGATGCACTAGTAGGTCGAGTTCCTCCTGACACGTCCCATCTTCAAGCTTGTCTTACTGCTGCCCAAGGATGTTTGCTCTTACTTATGTTGAAACAACACCTTAAAGATACCTACGGCTTAAGTGATGGGTATGTTTTCTCTTTTTTGCTTTTACTTAAATTTAAAACTTGAATTTACAGTAAAATACAACAATATTCACCCTCGGAGTCAACGAAAGTTTACGAAAAGACAGCAAATCGTAGAAGCAATGCGCACTTTAATCCTAAAGGAACGGTCAACAAATTAAAAGAAACCGAACCTGAATATTTAGATCATGAAGGAAGAAAAGATCTCATACATCAGTATTTAGATGTAAATACATAAATACGTCCGTCGATACATTTTAATTTAATTGTTTTTTTTTTTAGTTTAAACAGCTAATGCTTAGATTGGATCCCGATGATCCTGATGATGAAGAAAATACAAAAGTTTTAACGGCTTTAAGCAATACGGGCAATAATGCTGGAATTATTTCTGCAGTTGGTGATTCTGCTTCGATCTTGACCGAAGCTGATAAGGTTACTCTTGCAAATTATAAAGTAAGTTTTGCAGAAGTTTTATTACCTCTTCTTTTGTTTTCTATACAGAATTTAATTTTATGCTCTAAATCAACGATACATAATTTTTTAACTTCAGTAATTTTAAGATATTGAAATGAAAAGATTATAAGCCAGTTTTAAGGTTTTTGAAATTTTATGCTATTAGCATAAAATTTTAGTTTGAATTTAGTATGCTGAATGGCCTAAGCAATTACGATACTAAAATTGTGCTAAATGATTTTGCTTGGCTTTATTTATTTGGGTTTCAAAGATGTGGTATGAAAGTTGTTATTGGGTTTGTTTCAACAGGCAATTAGATTATCATCCGCGACCAGTAACAGAACCACGTATTGCACCTACGATATTAGTAAATTATATAATAATAAGTAATATTGTGTTTTTTTGATGCCTGTTGTCTATTAATATTTGCTTATCTTTAATAGTTGAGACTCGGGGGGCATTAACTTTTAACTCAAAATGTTTACATATACAAATTTGTGGGTTCATTTAAAAATTCATAACATAGATTATTCCGTACTTGACGATCAAGGTATTTGGATGAGTTAAAATTGAAAATTTCTATCTTCGTAAAAACCCATTTGAATACTATTATTTTGTGCTTATATGCATCAAAACTTGGCCATTTTGTAATTAAAGATTAGGTCAGTGTGTGTGATAAAACGTCTATTATTAATTTGGTCATAAATATTTTTGATACAGATTTCTTTATAAACTAGAACGTTTTTCTTGTTGGATTTGTTATAAAATTTATAGTGAATTAATTACTAATTTTGAATTAAATCTTTAGGATAGCCAACCACCGAAAGTGCCCAAACTTGTAATTTCTAAACGCATAGATGCGGATCATAAAAGAACACCAAGATCGCATCGAACCACAGAAAAGACTAAAAAGCATAAACAAAAAAAGAAAAGACGAAAGTTTGTAAGTTCAGGTGAAGAAAGTGAAAATGACTATAGTGATCCAGACTTTATGGCCTAGCCACTTTTGTAAAATTAATTTGTACAGTAAATAATAGAGATACTTTAAAAACACATGAAATTTATTAAGAATTTTTATAAAAACTAGAATTAATCGATTTTTTAATGTAAATTGATTTATTAGTTTTTTTTTGTATATAATTTAGAAGATCTTAACACATTTATGTATAAAGAAAACAAATTGGAAAGAATTTCTATTTTAATAATAAAATATAGTTTTATTATTAAAACAACTAAAGAAATCGTTTCATTAATTGTAAATATTTATTCATTTAATGATAGCTAAAACAACTTGAAAACTTTTTTTTACTTTATTTGATTAGCATTAATTCCGTGTGGTTGTAAACAAAAAGTTTATACTTTTTAAGTTACCATCAAATAGATTGCTTAATTTTACAGTTTGTTATGAAAAATTCTTAGAAATTCGAAATTTTAAGCAATTTATTTGAATACAAATTTGAAATTATAACACTAAAAATATTTATGTTCTTTTTGGGATTATGTCGAGTTCCCATTTTTTCAAATAAATAACCTGAGGTGAGTTTTTATTCAAATTCTACATAATGTACATTTTTATTAATTAATATTTTTGTGTATAAAATTTGTTTGGGCGAAAGGAGAAAGTAAAAGCTCACTAAGCTGTTATTTTTTACAACAAAATTTGTGAAATAATATATAGATAGAAATAGCAGCTTTTGTACTTTAGACTGTAATTAGATTAATTTTTTTTATTTTGTTTTATAAACGTGATAAGGTTTAAACATTACTCAGTTGTAATTATTTATTATTACTTAATCTAACGAACGAGAATTATTAATTTGTCTTATCATTAACAATACAAGAAAATTTGTTTATTTATAAATTTAATAAGTTGTTATTTTTGTACTGAACTTTAAAATTTGTTGTACCTCAAATTCATTACATGATCCTCGAAATTTATTTATATTTTGTTCTATAATGTAGGTTACCAAAGACATGTGCTTACACAAAATATGGGTCGACTTGTAAAATTTGGTGTCTTTAAATTATTTTAACGTGTAACAGGTGTGGGCTATGTACCTATTTAAAAAGTGCAATAATTTAGTCCCACCTTATGTTTTAATTAGCTGAAATTTGTGTGTGATTTTTTAATTATTTATTAATCTTGTTACTTTTAATGTAAACTAATCTGTCTTTGTTAGCACTCTTTGGTAATTCTAGTTATATTAATTCTGTTCTCTACACTAAATAATCCACCGAATACTTAATCTATTAATTTATCGTTAATTAGAAACAACTCGAAATGTGCCTTTTCATGTGTTATTTCCTTTGAAAACCAAACTTCAAATTAAGACAAACTTTTTTTTATGTTTCTCACTTGGGTATCGAAAAAACAAAAGGCCGATTATTTAGTGTAGGTACTTGTTTACCTAAATTATATCAAAATATTGAACCTTTGTGAATTGTTAGTGATTGTGTAATGTTATAAATAATAACTATTTGATACTGGCCCAGAGTATATTCATTTGTAATTTTAGTAACAAATTGGCCGTTTATTTTCTATTTATTTAAGTGTTTTTACCATAAAATTTTCCGATTTGTATTGAAATAAATTTATATTTGTAATTATATGTGTTCTACTCGTTCCACCATTCTTCAGATTCTAAAACAATTTTTCTATGACGCCAGAAAATGAACAGAAAGATTCGGTAATTGGAATTGAATACATTAAAATAGTGACTGAATATTTCGTTGCCATTCCTGAATTGTTACTAAAATTATACATATTTAAGGTATTTCTATTAATTTTTTATTTGGTAACAAACCAGAAAACCTTTTCTTCAAAAAGGAGGGCAATTCTCGAATAAAAATGTTGAAATTTAGTATTCTAATTATAATCTGCATAATGGTTCTTATTACTTATAATTATAACTTATTTTTACTTATGATTTCAATAATGAAATATTTATTCTTCTTACATTTTAATCTCGGGAGAATTTTAACTTGAGTTCTATGCGGCATACCACTCGATCACTCTTTAGGTGGAAATCGTATTTAAATTTTTTATTTATTTTTTCTAAAACTATATTTTTATTTGTTATACTTACCTGGCTTATTCTGTCTAGATAAATACCATCTAATAATTTAATTAAAAAACATCTTTTTATTATGGATCTAAATTTAATAAATCACAATAAAAATATTTGAACACTTAATGGTAATCACAATTTGTATAAATTACAAGATTTATGTAAAACAATACATATTGATACTAAATGGGAACTGGAATATATTAATAGTGAACGGACTATTAATTAAGGAAGCAATTGGAACTAGGTTTGCTTAAGCCTAAAAAATAATAAAATTTAGTAAACAAATTTAAAAGTCTCGAAACTAAACAGCAAAAATCATGTTAATATTAAAAAAACAAACACGATTTTCGCTGTTCACAGTTTCGAAATTGAACTGTACTCATGTATTTAAAAGATTCAAGTTCTTAACATGCAAATAAGGACTAAAAATTTAAGTCTTCCGAACTTCAGAGAAGTTTCAGAACTTAAAGGAAATAGTATCTATGAAAATATATAACGGAAGTCCTCTTGAAATTTTTTCTTTTTTTATTCAAGAGTTATTTGCTTTATTTTTTGAAGAAGAAAACCTCAATAGCACAAAAGAAGAACACTTTGGCATTGTTGATTGTATAGAAAAGGTATTGACTTATGGGTTTACCCATAGCAGTCGCTACGCTTATCTGAAAAATTGAAAATTATATTTAAATTTAAAATTTTCTTGGTGGAACGGAAAATATCAAAGAAATGGTTATTAATAGAACGAAGTTGATTTACAAAATAAAAACATTGTAAGATTATAAAAAAGAAGAAGGTAGAACATTTCTTACTTACATTTTTAGGTATAGACGTACTAGAGTCACTTTTAATTTCATACCACGGTCCATTAAGATCTGGCAAGGGTTGCACCACAACCACGTGTTGCTTGGTAGGGTCTTTTTGTATTATTCTAATCCATCTTTCATATTCCCATAGTTTCATATTTAAAGATGCTTTTTTAGTCTTATCGGGCTCTAAACTAGCAAATGCTTGAAGAAACGTCAGAACTTCTTTATATAATGGTACCGATTTACTGTATTCAAAATTTTCGTCAAATCTTATTGCATTCTTTACCATTTCTTTGGCTTTCTGATAACTCTCTGCACAAATTTCATGCTGTAGATCCACAAATGGATGAGCGTTCAATTCTTCCAGAGTCAACCTCTCGTTGGGTTCATACTGTAAGAGTGACTTTAAAAGATCTATGCAACAAAACGAAAGTTCAATATTTTTTGGGTCCTGTAATTTTAATAAATTATTAATGCGATTTTAATTAATAATACAAATCAGTATTATCAACAGCTTGTAATAATGAAAACATAAATTAAACATATTTTTGCAATTAGAATATTAGTTTTCAGATACGACTGCACTACTTCCGAGTGAGATCAAAAACAGAACAACAACTAAATTATTCATAATCATGTTTAGGTTACACAACGTTGACAATAATGTACTAGAAGGTAAGGGCGGCCGTAGGAAATATATAAAAAATACCTGGATTGGAGATTTTGTAATGATTTTCGTTCTTAAGTTATCCATAGTATATCCAGCAAATATATGCTTTCCTGTGACGCATTCGCGTATTATAACACCAACTGACCACAAATCACTTATTAATCCGTATGGCAAACCTAATATTTTTTCTGGAGCCATGTAACCGATGGTACCGGCAGGTTTAAGACTTATAGTTGAATCGGTGAAATCGTGCGACAAACTACAAAATAAATTTATTTAGAGTTAATGCAAGACGAGAGTTGAATTGTGTATACCCAAAGTCACAAACTTTTAAATTTAAGTGTGGTGTTGAATTCAATAATAAATTCTCTGGTTTAAGATCCATGTGACAAATTGACAACGAATTTAAATAATTAAGTCCACGAACTAACTGTTGTAACAAATATGATGTCAAACATTCACTCAATCTCTTATTCTCGTCTATTAAATTCTTTAGGGTGCCCTGATCACAGTATTCCATTACAATATAACGAAATCTACAAAGAAAAAGTAATTATCGGTTCAACGATACTCAAATTGTATACCTATCGTCTTCAACAAAGTCTATAAATTTTACGATATTGTTATGGCTTAACTTTCTCATCATTGTCACCTCTTGATTAATTTTGTAAATACGGAGGGAGTTGTAGGGTAGGGTAAAGACTTTAATTGCAACCACTTCTGCATGCACCTAAAATGAATTATTGTAAAAAGTTATAATGAATTTTGTTTTCATTACTTTTGAAAATGATTTATAGACTTGTGCATAATGTCCACTTCCAATATTTGTAAGTGCAACGTAATCCCGAAATAGAGGATACATTAACGTAGCATTGTTATTCATTGTAATTTTGGATGCCATAATTTCTTCTTTAAACTACAAATATTTTGTCATTAATTTGAGTTTATTCAACAAAACTTGAGTAAAAAGATCAAGCAGTTATAATTTTGACGGTTAATTTTGTTAAAATAATGAAAACAGTTTCCATAGAAACAATTGAATAAGAGCCGCCTAGTGGTTGGCCATGCAATTAAGTTAGGTTCGAATTCACTCCCCTCCTTTTTTCTTAAATTTTATGTTATTGCGAGTTACGCCACTGTTTTAAATACATTAAAAATCCAATATTTCAAAAAGATTTTTAATTACAGAAAACGAATGACTCGCTGGATTTCCACTTTATTCTATATAAACAGTAAATAGTTTCCCACAAGTTTGAGCGAATTTATAGCTTTGTCGACAGCATTTACAGTTTTCCGGGTGGCTTCTCATTATATTTTTAAAGAATAAAACATTAAAGTATGAAAATTTTTATTTTAAAACATCTCGTGGGTGTTTTCATGACTTATAAAAGTAATTATGAGAATGAGTAAAAGGATAACTTATAGTTATTAATTTACAAACGGTAACAACATGACTAGTTAGCACAGTATAAAAGAATAAAAATGTTACTTTACTTACTAATCTTGTGATAATCTGTATTCCAATGTAATAAAAATTAGCAATTAAATTACTTATTCTTTATAAGGTGAAAATAATTTGCATTTTATTAAAGTTAATTATCAAATACGTATTTAATTTTTTAAATAGAACATTAAATGTCCTAATTTCTTTGTTTTTCTGATGAAAACTTACATATTATCGAGCTTACATTGTACGTCACTTAAATTACAACTAAATTTAAAGGGAAACGTTTTTTTAGATCACACGAAAGTTTTTGTACTTAGAAAGGTGTGTAAATTTCATTTCACAAAATTCAAATAAATGGCTCAAAAAGCATCACAGTTAGAGTAAAAATTTTGAAAATAGTTTATACAAGCAGCAACTCTTTAAAGAGTTTGGTTTCGAGTAAAATTTGTTGTAGTTACCTCATTCTAAAAAGCAAAACCTTGTAAGAAATGCAACAAATAAATGATATGTGATTAAAAATAATACTCCCATTTTTACCTTAGCTTAAATTGTACAAATACTTTAATTACATACCTACTTATTCACTACTTAGTAACAAAATTTCCTTTTAAAAATGCAATTATTATTGTCACCTTAATTAAATAAAAATATATTCATTATCATTAACTTAAAAAAAAATACTTATTTTGAGATTTTTAATATCACCAACTTTTTCTTTTTTGTTTGCAAATTTCTTATTCTTCTAAAATCGTCTGCATGTAAAAATTATTGCGGTAATGCTTGATGGTATAAGTTTGGGTTTGAAAATACCATTTTAAAATGTGGCTACTGTGTATCCTCGAGTGGTTGTCGTATTCTCCCAAAATATGAAGTATTCTCTTGTGACAGCAATGAAACTCGATGGGTTTAATCTAAACAAAACATCGTTAATTGAAGTTTTACAAAATAAAAAAGTTTTCTTACTAAACAAATTAACTGAAGATCGACGACGGTCCTCAGCAAATGCAACATTTTCAAAGAATAATAAGATTTGCTGGGTATTTCGTTGGAAAAAAATCTTTCAATTTCACACTGAATCAGAGCTAACGTTATTATGGTAGGTTTCCACGAGGCGCATTCAGAATCGCACATAATAATTTCCAAGCGAGACAACAAAGATTTCCGCTACAAAATTAATTAATATGAACAAAATATTTTTTTACACGAGGCAACCAACCTTGAGGATGACATTAAATAAAGATTTAATTTCAAAATGAACCGCAAAAGTTTCTAACAAATTCAAAAACTGACCGAGGTAGTCGAAAACGCTGTACTGCTTCTCACTTTGTAAATTTAATTTTTGTCTCACAATTTCACTCATTCTTTCCATATCTTTAACAGAACATTTACTTTGCGACAAAGTGACTAGATTCTTTGTATCAATGTTATAATGGCGCAATTTAACAGCGATGTAAAGGCAACTAACCACAAGACACTGTAAATACTTTCTTTGTACCTAAAAATATTCAAGTTTTATTTGTTTGCGTAAAAAGATTGTTCGAGTTACCTATATTACCTTCATTTTAATTAAAAACCGATCCAATACACTAACAGCAGTAAGAAACACAATGGAAGGGTAACCAAACCAAAATTTTAAAAATCTCAATCGATAAACTGCCTCATCTCGATCAGCTAAGGTAATTTCTCCCAATCCCTGATCAAGAGAGACAGCCAATAAATTAGTCTCAAAATCCTGTTCTCGATTTAAAGTATTTTTGATCTGGTTCATAGCATCCGGAACCAGCCAAGCTTTGTCTCTGCGATCAAAAGCCATACTTGAACAAGGATGTTTGGTATCTATCGGAAAAAAAACATAATCATCCAACTATGCAATTAATGCAAAGACGAAGCAAGTCTGGATCTGCAAAAAAAAACTCTTTAAAAAATACACTTACGCTTTACAATAGCACTTACCCCGGATGCTAAGGAAATGGAGCAATATTTTTGTTAAATAGTTTATTTGCTATGTAAGGAACAGAAAAATATAATTTTTAGTAGAAAAAATAAATTAAGTTGAAAACTCCGCAGGATATAATGTCAAAATTTGTTGCGCAATACCATTTCTCCTAATGTTCTATTTACATAAAACGCAGTTGACAATAACGTAACATCCTGGCAAAAAGGGGTCCATGGGAATACGGACTATTGTTTTAATCAGAGGCTGACGTCGATATTCTTAATATCGAATTAGTAATAAAATATAATACAAAATTAATGATTTTTTTCACGAGGTAGGTACCAGTTTTAATCGGTTCATCAGCAACGATCTAAACATATATTTATTTTATTTTTATTGTTAGCTTTGTTTAATGCGATAATTCTCGAAAACACAACGGTTTGTTTACCGTAACATTTTTTTCCACTGTGAATGTAAACAGATGCGAAGCACCCTGTATTACAATTTCGTACGTCATATTATAGTTGTCAAACATTTTGTTGACGTACTCATAAAACGAATTTTGAAAAGTAATTAAAAGGAGACTTTTTTATCGCAATTTTATTTTATAATTTGATTATTATATTTATTAATTTTTCTTGAAGTAATGGGTAAGAGTTAATAGGTTCATTTAAGGTTTTTAAAATAACATAACCTCTCATTTAGCGGTGTCTAGTGGAACCTCTTTATTGCTAGCGTCTATTAGTACAGTATTTTTGTTTTCTGGAATGCAAATGTATTTGTCTTGGATAATTGCAACGCACATTCGAACTATTTTTGGAGGATATTTGGGTTCTCTTCTTTTTGTATTTTTGTTAACGTCTGTTGGAAATTTAGAAACTTGCATGTTCGGCAAATCTTTCCAAGTTAAAATATTTCCGGAAGGTAATATTTTTTGATTAGTTTTAAGAAATACAATAATCAACTTGAAATGTTTCAGTTCTTTTCTGTTTGTTCCTTGCCGTAACATCGTGTGCTTTGATTCATCGTGTTTGCGCAACCAGTTGGTAAGATTAAATTCGATAAAATTATTCTATGTTTAACGAAATTTTATGTTTCAGTTTATTATTCTCGATTATACATCTTCATTTTCTTAACAAATACTCGCAGAAGGTGTATTCAGTACAAGCACCTGTCCAAGTTGTCCAAACCGGCAAAAGAAAAAAATAATCGAAACCCTGACTTTCTTGTTAGGAATTAAAGAAATTGCTCTTCTTCTAATATATTATATCTGCAATATAATTGTAGGAATACAATTTGAATGTATCGTGATTGATTGATTACATTATGTGTATTTAAGGAAATAAATTTTTTATCAAGTTTGAATTTTATTTCATAATTGAAATATCAAGTGTCGCCAGGTGAAAATTAAAAAGTGTTGATATTTTTTAAGGTCATCGGGTCATCGAATCACCTAATTAAAATTTTTTGAAACTAATTAATTTTAAAATGGGGGAAACCAAGATTATAAAATGTTTGTTTATGGTTCACTCGGCTGCAAATTTTAAATGTCAAATGCACCGAACGAACGCATCGATGTAACAGTGGCGTCGCAGGTCTTCGCTAAGTATTTTGTAAATGATTAGAAAATAATCCATGCCGATGAAATAACAATTAAAATTAAGTAATTTTATTTTTGTTAAATTTTAAATAATATTCGCTCCAACGATCATAACTTCTAGGCAAAGTACGTCGAAATAAAAAGTATAATTTTGTGTTTATTTATGAGAGGCAAACCCTTTGGGAAAAGCAAGAAGCGCCGTTCGTGTTAGTCAAGTTGAGTTAGCGAGTATTGCGCAAGCGCCACGTGGATATTAGTGTATGCGTATTAAAAGTATGTAACTAGCGTAAATATGGCGTCGATAGAAGAAGATAACAATTTACTGTGTATTTCTAACGTGAATAGTCAGCAAGAAGTAAACATCGTTAATGTATATAAGGTGAAGAACCGTATTATCGTGTTTATTCATTACTAGTTTGTTTGTTTTTCGCATGATAATTGTGTTTATAAAGTGTTGTATCGTTTGGCATGGCGGCCATATTCTCCTAGTGAGTTATTCTCAAATATAAGTTGTGAGAAAAGTTCAACAATTTAACCACGACCTTTTTGACGACTTGATTTAATTGTTGATTTGGTCAAGGGACCAAGTGTCTTCGAAAATGTGATTGAAAACATGTGGTGAAGTGTCATCTCTTGTGTAGGCGTGCTCTGAGTATTTATTTTATTACAATTTGTTTGTTTGAATTACTTCTTCAAGAATCGGGGCTCCACGATGAATGAAATAGACGAAGGAACTTCAACAAATTACATTTCCTTAAAAGCACGTATCGTTTTTTGTTTAGTTTTTTTAATTATCCACTAATAGCAAAAGTGAATTCATGGGAAAAGTTTATTATGGTATCATTTTGCATGTTTACATTTCACTTTTAAATGCCTACTTCCTAAATTTATCAAATTTTACCAATCAATATGTTTGTAACGACAATGTGCGTTTCAAACTTTCAAAAAAATTTAATAAACTTTTTTTTTGTAATAACATTTATGCACGCTTTGAATCTGCCCCAATTGCTAACATATATTTTAAGGTCAAAATCTTCACAGGATGTTTCGTAATTTTTTTAAAAGTCAATTTAATTCAATGTCAACATTGACTTGACGTTTATAATTTTAGGTGAAAATTAGTCAAAATATTTAATAATTAAGTTTAACTAAATTAATATCAAGCACGTGAGCATAAACTTAAATAGTAATTGTTTGATTGAATTACCTAATCTGCTTGGTTACACCCTATTACATATTTTCAAAACGCGATTTTATCAGTTTTTAATTTGTTGTGGGTTAGTTTTTATGGTTACCAACTAAACATTTTTTCTAATGAAAATTCACTCTTGCATAAAGTTTGCTTTGTTTTTATTTTATATATACATAATGTGTAATTTTACTTTGATTAGCTATTAAAATCATAATTTGTTCAACATCATAGTTCAAATTAAATTTTTATGGGTGCTATTCAATTTTTTTTTTAATTGAAAAAAGTTGAAATTTTCGAGTGATGTAGAGGAAATTGATGTGTGATGCACCGAGTGTTGTTCTTTTTTATTTCTTTCTATGGTTCTTTTTCTTTAAAGTCAAATTTGAGAAACTCACAGTGAGACTTTTTGTGTATGGATATGAAATTCTTGCATGCTTTTTCAATTATTTGTCGTTTAGTTGTTAATTTATTTTCTTTTACAGAAACTCGAACATGTACTAAATAATAAAACAGAATCGTTTCCAAACAAAGTGGAGTCATTAATTCAAGTCTGGAAGCAAGTAAGTGATTGTCGTTTAACCGAACAGAAACAATACATCGTACATCTCATGGATTGGCTTAAGTTACACACACTAAATATTGTTTTGACTGGAGACTGGAAGAAAGTAAAAGGTTAACTTCAAAACAAAATCCTAATTCTCTCTTTTAATTGTTTGCATTTTTAGATACATTTGAAGAACGTCTTTTGAAGGAAGTTAAACATTGTGAAATGCTACTGTTACACTCAAACAATATATTTTCGTTACGATGTAGAAAATTAGCAGAAGTTATTAAAGATCCTTGGGGAAATCCTGTTCTTAATAAATTATTAAATAATGCCGACGTTGTCGTTGGATCTGAGGGTAAGACTAGTATTTTTGATTTCTTCCACTTAATTTTTACTAATCCTAACTTCCAGAAATTGAATTTTTCTCTATGGAAACTGGATATTTGATTTCAACTCGATTACGAAAATTATGTGAATCTCACTGTGAAGATTTGGCATTAAATTTGGTGACGGCTTTCATGAGATGTCATCAAATGTCCGAAGCTCAACAGTTTAGTTTAAATGCTACAGAGGATCAAAAACGGTTCATTTTAGATGTTTACATTGCCCTTTTATATAAATACAAAAGAACTTCCTTGATTGTTTCAACTGTAAGTGCAAATATTTTTCTATATACACCTGACTTCTATTTTATCTTTTTTTCTTTTAGTTGAAATCGTTATCTCTAAGAGAAGGACTAGATTTATTGCAAAGATTTGTTCATAAACGTGTAAACATCTCAAAAATATGGAGACACAGCAACCGCATAGCTCATTTAGCCGCACAAGTGTATATAACAGCGACCATCATGAAAACGGCCGATGAAAATCTCAGCATTTTGGCAGAACTTCTAAATACTTGGTTTTCCCTTCACGAAATAAACGAAAATTTGGATACTTTAACGGCAACAATAAGACGTATCATTCAAGCCGCTGATTCCGCAGTGCACGTGTACATATTTTGTGAAGCAGTTTATAAAAAGGTAAAAAAGGTTAAATTTTTTAAATCTTTTTGTAACTCTAATTTTAATCCAAATTTCAGTTTGGACTAAGCATGAAAACCTTCACAATCGAACTGTACATCCGAGCGTTAACGACAGACATGAACGATTTGGAAAGACAAAAAACTGATGACGACGATATGAAGGTGCCCGAAACAACAAAAAGATTAGCTTTGGGATTTTTACACTTAGCTGATATATTAGAAGAACATGTCAAAGTTAGCAGGGAATGCGTTTTAACATCTTTTAGTTTACTACCAACTCGAGAAACTTTGGACAGAATTATGAAACTAGCAGAAACTTCTGGTTATGCCGTGTTAGATACGGGACAAACATGGAAATGTAAATTACATCCTCCTGCACTACCTTCAGATGATATTTGTTGGAAATGCGAGTTATGTGGAGATTTTATGAGTCAACCGCAAATTGAATCTCCTTCCAATACAAATACTGCATTAAGCGAAGCATTATCTACCGAACATTTAGGTCTTAGTCCCCAATTATGTGATGATTTAGTAGTGGTACTTTCAAGTCCTCGTTATCAACTTTTTAACTGGCTTTTGCCTTGGAAAGATTTACATAGATTATGTGTTCTGTATCTTAGCGATCCAGAAAGAACTAAGAACTTTGTAACGGAACTGAAATTTTTAGACATTGATTATTCTGTTTATATGAGCATGAAACGTGAACCCGAAGACGAAGAAATAACGGGAATAGAAAGAGGTTACGAACATTTTCTTGAGGAAGATTTATATCCAGAAGAACGTGTGACTTCGTCTAGCGAAGATTCTATTTCACAAGATTCACGTTCCTACGGTTTAGGTAGCGATGGTATGGAAGACAACTCAAATTTTCTTCCCCCTCCTGCAAAATCTGATCCTAAAGTTTTGAAAAGTTTACGATTGTTTAGGCCAAATTTGAAACGACCCAAAACAAGTCAATTGCCGAACGAAACGCCTTCAAAAGTGTTTATTAAATCAGAAACTGTATCTAATT
The DNA here is from genome assembly GCA_949152465.1 of Cantharis flavilabris. Lineage (NCBI taxonomy): Eukaryota > Metazoa > Arthropoda > Insecta > Coleoptera > Cantharidae > Cantharis > Cantharis flavilabris. The sequence continues at coordinate 26,449,372 of OX424441.1, read as the reverse complement.
TAAACCAAGGACGCACTCTCACATCGATCTCCAATACTCCGCAAATACCAACCACGATGAATTATGGGCCAATATTTAATAATGGAAATTTTGCACAAACTTCTCAATCATCTTCTTTTAATTGTAAAACAAATTTTACTTTGCCGAAACCGACTATTCCACCTCCACCTTATGATTCATTTACAAACTTTTCTAACTTAACAATCACACCTCTACCTTACACTAAACCCAGTGTAAGTAAACACGTTAAATCATCCACGGGTGGAAGTAAACTAACAATTACACCTGTTCCCAAGGAGACAATTTCCAGAACGAATGCATCGTCAAGTATTTCTTCATACGAAACCATATTAAATAGTTCAAAAATCAACTATTCTCCGAGCAGTTCTAAAACTACAAATGTTCAAAAGTTAATTCCTAGTACCTCAAGATTGAACAGTGCACCACCAGCATCATACGACAAACTTTTTAATTTCACAAAAGAATCGATAAATTCAAAAAGTTCTGCGTTATTCAATAATAGCAAGAAAATTGCAAATAATCCTTCGTACCATCAGTTTATTCCTAAAACAAAACCCAGTGCTCCACTCTACATGCCACTTTTAAATAGCACAAGCACTGTTATAAATTATGCAACAAAAGATACCGCATTAGATATGTGCATGGATAAACGCCCTTCAGCTGAACCAATTCCTGTTAAGTCTGCTGCCAATAATTCAAAATTTTCTAATACTTTTTCGTATCAGCCAAAACCAAACATTTTAAAATCATCGGTCTCTTCTCTTCACAACTCTAGGACAGTAACCTCATGTGATTCACTAGTAAGCAATAGCACTGCAACTACTTCAAAAAACTTTAGTTCTTTGCTCCCCACCACAGTTCCTTCATTAATAGCAAGACTTTCATCTCATTCATCCGAACACATTTCGAGCAATAAAACCTTAACCATTACTCCTTTGCCGAAAGTGGCAGATAATCTCAAGAAACCCGTTACGACTCTATCGCCTGGAACGGTTCTCAGTATTTCTTCTCGGACTCTTTCGGGAAGTGCTAAATTAACAGTTGTCGATGTTCTCACAAAGACTGATGATGCAATAAAAAATCCAAGCCCGATTATGGATTTTAATAAAACCAGTGAAACACACACACCCCCTGTTTCTAGTAAACTCGAAGCAGATCCTGTTTCCAGTAAACTCGAACTAGATCCTGTTTCCTGTAAAGCTGAATCAGCGTTTGTTTCCTCTAAAACCAAACCAACTCCTGTTTCTTGTAAACCAAAATCAGATCCTGTTTCAAGTAAACCCAAACCAGATCCTGTTTCAAGTAAACCCAAACCAGATCCTGTTTCCAGTAAACCAAAATCAGATCCTGTTTCCAGTAAACCAAAGTCAGATCCTGTTTCTTGTAAACCCAAACCAGATCCTGTTTCTTGTAAGCCCAAACCAGATCCTGTTTCCAGTAAACCCAATCTAGATCCTGTTCCCAATAAACCTGAACCAGATCTTGTTAAAGATTTAAATGAAAGACTTTTGAACCCAGATCCACATAAAGCTATTTCACATAATATATTGCAAATAAAAAATTTACATACGAAGGATTTGTGCGATAGGTCAAAAACTTTGGAAAAAAATTTAGAATCCGATAATTGTACAAAACAGTGTGATGATCTTAAACTGGAAAATTTAAAAAGTGAGATGCCTACATGTAGCAAGTTATTAAATGGAGTTAGTACAGAGAAGAAAAGTTGTTTAAATATGCTTGATAGTACAAAGAAAGAAAAAGGCGAATCACTTCCTCTAGAAGACAAATTCAAGCATGCCCTTTTTGAAGATTTGGCAGATGACGTTGATGGTGGTGATCCTTCAAAAAAATTTGATTTTTTATTGGAAGACTTAAATTCTTACGTAGATAGGCCAAAAAACGTAATAACTTTTGCAAGTAGTGGTAACAATAGTGGAGAAAGCCATTGCTTGCAAGATATCAAATCCAGTAACTCCGCTGACATTAGTGTGATAGAAGAGAGCGTTGAAATCGACCAGCCCCAAGATGATAAACCGATAGATTCTCTTCCTATCAGGGAAATTCAACCAAAAAGTAAAAAAAGTCAAGTTGTGAAATCCATCGATTCGATTAGTTCCGATGAAACGCAAACCATAGACAACGTGGATAATTTTTTAGGTGGTCCTTCTAATAGATCAAATTTTCGAAAATTTTATCATAAAACTTATAGCAAATTAACGCGAAATAAAATGAGAGAGTTGCTTGAAAAACATGACATAAAGAATGCAAAAGTTGTGTTACAAAGGTTGGTATTGCCTGAAAATTCTAAGCGAAAATTTAAACTGTCTGCTATTTCCAAATGGAACAGATTTTTATCACCTATGAGGACGTCGAAAAGAAAAATAACAAAATCTGAAAATAAAACGAGAATCACACCTAAAGACAGAAACAGAAATAATGTTTCAAAAACGTGGCCTCTTCAAGATATTAATCCAAAAGTGAATCGTCGTAAACATGGAAAAAGTTTATGTGAAAACTTAAAGACTGATGAAAAGTTATTGAATTCATGTGTTCTATTAAAACGATTAGAATTTGATAAAGATAGGAAAAAAAATTCAAATTCTGTTTTAGCAAATGTACCTGGTTTAAATGACTTACAAATGATTAGACCTAGTTCCGTAGACCGTATAGTGCAAGTTGTTCAAGTTCCGGGTTCCAGATGTACTACAAGCGGGCCAGTACAAAGTACCCAAACGAGTACACAAGTGACACCTCATATTCAACGTATCGGCCAACCTCGAATAGAAAAACCTGAACGTAGTGTACCAGATTCCACAAGTACAACCAACACCACCAGCAATTCAGTTTCGAATGCAAATTCCACCACTGCTTCGGAATCTCCAACTTTGATCAACATTTTGTCTCAACAGATTATCAGACCCAGCAATCAAAACAACACCAATGTCAAACCCAGATCTTCACCACTCATCAACATTTTATCGCAACAAATCATCAAGCCTGCCACCAGCACTTCCACTGCTAAAACATCTTCGTCGGGAAATACGGAGGTTCAGGTAAGCACAAAGAACTTCTATTGTACCATCATTTCTTTGCATTTTACGTTTGTGAACTTGACAAAACAGAAAGCAATCAGGTATCAAAATGGGTACATTTATCTTATTGAAGCATGTCAAATTTTAGGCTCAATTATTTTTTTCTGTTTAACGAAAACCAAGAGCAATTCGTTCCGTGTATTGTTAATTTTATATTAAGTCATTTCAGGACTGCATTGTATTGAATGTCTACATAAGCTTCTTTAAATGCGTGCATACACGATTCTGATCTTAGGATCATGAATTAATTTTACATGTTTGTCTAGGTCTCATCCTGGTAGGGTAAACATAGGAGAAAATGAAGTAACGCCGACCGGTATGCCAAATCCTACCTCCATGCCTATTTCTAAGCATGAAGGTTAGATTTGAATGATTTGTCGGTTTTTGCTGTTTTGAAGTTTATAATAAATATTTAATGAAACACTATTGCTAGTTCAATAAAAAATTTGCATTTATACAGACATAAGGTAAACCCGAAATAGTGCAAGCACTAGTTTTAAAATTTTAATCTAGTGTATTCTGGTTCTATTTATTCTATCTTCATTCATTCTATCTCGTACAAACTCTTGAAGATTATTTTAAAAATTTATACTTGACATATTGTTGGTGCTAATGCGACAAAATTGTTAATTAAATAAGCAGTAAGCACTAACTTTTTGTTACGGTAAAAGCCGGTTTAAGAGGAACGCTTAATGAGCATTCTGACTGTAAGATATGCCGAAGGTTGCATAATATCCTGAGAAAATTTGAAAGCGTACATTGCAATTTACCAAATTGGCATTAACTTATAATTTACATGGAAGTTTGTAATACCTATGTCATGATTGTCTTTCAGTTCGGAGCATGTAATTCGTGAAACATTGTGTTTCAACGACAAACAACATTCGTGTTTGCTTTTACCGTATTCATGCCCCTCCGCAAAATAATCAATTCCGAGAATGTTTCACTCTTTTCATAATGCGCTTGGGCCTCCTATAGCTCTGGCTCCACTTGTGCATTGCAATTCTGCCACTGATTCATGCCCAGTTTCACAAAACTTTTAACTTGCTCCCAAAGTTAACCCATGGTTTCTGTTATTTTGTTAGTACTAAAAGATATTTTTCATTGGTTAATTTACGTGGAAGTTTAACGGTCTCTTAAAAGTTTTATGAAATCAGGCATAAGATGATAAAACTATTCCAAATTATAAAATTAAATAGTTTTTGTATTTTCACGTGCTTCACATTTATTCTAAACCAGTGATGCACAACTCCTTGTGAGCTGAGAAACAACTCCCCGTCATGTGCACCTAATTTTAATCGCAATATTAATTTTCTCCCTTGGTTAGAAATGAAAATTGCTGATGAAAATGAACGATTATTTATCATGGTAGCAAGCATAAAAAACAAAAATTTGAAGAAAAAATAAAACGTTTTTTGAAAAAAGATGATGACTATTGTTTCATCGAGTCAAGAATAAGACTTACGGATATTATTGAAATATACAAGTTTGGGCTACACTATCACTCAAAAGTTTGAATATTACTTTTTTTTTAAATATTTCCATTTTGAAATTTGTTTATGTTAAAATTTTTATTGAATTATAAAGATTTAAAAAGTGTATTGTTTTTTATTTTTGTAATTTTATTAGTAGAAACGTTGAAGTGTTTCTAAATTTTTGATTGGTAGTGTGTATAGCGTTATAAATACATTTTTTAATTTTGCAAAATAATGTACAACTTAATAACAAAAAATGGTAATCAAAATCTGTTTGTTCAGCATATCTAACTTTGACTGAAAACATTTTAACTATTAGTAATAATTTATAAATAAATGAGCAATATAATATTATTTTTGTGCAGTGATAATAATTGCAGACTGCATTATTTTGTCAAAATGCTAAGTAGCTGACTTGGTACTTGGAAATAATGTTACCTTGAAAATAATAAGAATTTTCAAAAGATTTCATAGTATCAGTTTGTCAAATTAAAATTATTTTCTTTCATTTTTGTGACAAGCACGTAGAAGATCATATCCAAGTTTCCATTTTGTGTTTTGTGAAATTTGTGTTAAATTGTTGCTGTGATTGAAATTTAGATTGAGTGGCAAGCTTTTACGTGTGAAAAACGAAACACGAATAGAAATTTTGGTATTCAGTTGTTTTTTACACGAAAGAAAGTTAAAATGCATCTCTATTAATTGTCATCTTAAGAAAAATAATAAGTTATTATTTGATTGAACCGTAATTGTACAAATTATCTATCAGGTTAACAGCATTCCTCGAGTAATTTCTGGAAGTGAACAAATCTTAAACCAATTAATAAACCCAGTTCGAGCACCCATGCCTACTCTGAAGACGATAGTAAGTTCACCGACTTCGGACCAAAATAGAATTGTGCAATTTATTTGTAAAGCTTCTGATGGAAAACTCATTCCTGTCACATCTTTTACTTCAAATAAAGTTGTTAAAGTGTCGATGGCTCAAACAGTTAATTCTTCAACAACGGTCAATTCGGAAAACGGGCCTAAGAATGTTCAAACCACGTCAAACGTTAAAACGGAAAATAGCGAAATTTCAGATATTTTGCCAAAATTTCAGCAAGCGTTTGGTAAGCCAACTTATCAAAATAACGTAGATTCGTCAGAATGTGTTGTTGTAAATAACGATAACGCTAGTAGTGATTCGGCTAAATCAAGTTCCACCATAAAAACTCAACCTCCAAAAAACTCGACAACTTCCCTGAACGTACAACCCGTTCAGGGAGGAGTTATATACACACGTCAAATGCCTGTTGCACAAACTATAAATTTGTTACCGCCTGGCCGTGGGCAAGTTTTTCGTATTGCTACATCTAATTCAGAACAACTTTCTTTGGTAAAAGATTCTGTCATACAGGGTAGAATGAGTGCATTATTAGCTGCAGCATTACAAGGAAAACAAAGAACTGCAGATAACGAATCTGAAAATAATGGAGAGGAAAATGCTCAGACTGGCACAAAAGTTGCTTTAACTACACGTCCCATGCTAGTTCAAAGTGCTCGGATTGTTAAACCCGTACTACAGATTCCAACAAATGTCATACGTAGTGCTCCTCAATCTAATCTTAGTTCGACTACGTTAGAACAACTTCGTGAATTTGATATGGTCTATAAACAGGTAATTGGAATTTTTATTTGCACAAATTTTTTTAACATGTTTGCTGCAATTGACCATTATTTTGATGGTGATGGTTAGCTTTACCCAGAAATTCAGTATATCTTAAAGGTATAAATTCTTGCTTGACAAATTTAGTTGTTGTTAGGTTATGATAAATTGTTAAATTGAGTGTTTTTAATTTTGAACAGGTGAAGGAACGAAGCAGTGGCAGCGCTCCAACCGAATCAAGTCCCCAGTCCGATTCTAACGAATCTCCTCAGCAAATTAGCGTGACATATTTAAATCAAAATCAAAAAATTAGTTGCGCCCCGGTGGTAGTCGTAACAAGTTACTGTAATGTGCAATCTGCTGCATCTCCTTCTCTTAGTGTGACTTCTCAAGGAAGTTCGAGTCCTTGTGTCACACCGGCACCAACACTTGCGTTGGCAAAGGTAGCAACAAAGAGTCCAAAACCTAAATCAATTAAAAATACTACAACTCATGCCAGCAAAGCTTCGCCCATACCTAAACCTCAACAGAAACCCCAAGAAGACGAGCACACGACTCAGAGAATATTTGATATTTTAGCGGAATATGCAGAACAGTTAAGAAATTCTCCAGATTTAAATAATAAACCGGCACCACGAAGACGTTCTAATCCACCTACAAATCCAAACCAAAACGCAAAACGAAAAAAAAGTTCCAGTTCAAAAAAGTCGGGTCATTGTAGCAGCTCATTGACTTCCGATGGAGATATGGACGATTCTCACACCGTCGGTAGCGAAGATAGTTCTTGTGGCGTCGTTCAAATTTCCATGCAAGAAGAAGAACAACCTCCAAGTGTAAATAGTACTGAAATAAACGAAGCTTCTACAAGTCCAAAACAACTGATCGTCAACGATACGACTACGTCTCAACCACGCAGCTTAGTAATTACTGACTCAAATGTGGGGGGAACTCTTAAAATGTCGAATGCTGCCGTATTAGTTCCTGGCAATTACATAATGCCAGTTTCTATGGTTAAAGGGGGACAGCAGATTGCAGTTGTATCTGGAGGAAGTAAAATTTTAGCAACGGTACCTGCGCGTGCTGGTCCTAATATGTTACTCTTTCAAAGTTTTTTAAACCAAACTAAAAAAACTAATTTACCCACTTTGAAATATTCTACTGTTCAACCAATATCAAGTATCACTAGAAGCATCGCTAATGTTACAACTTCTCAAATACCCACAACAACCACTGCAGTTACCAACCAAAATTTAACAACCGTCACTCTATCTCCGACGATAGCAATACAAAAAGTAAATCAATTGGAAACTACCACAGGAAACCAAAATTTTGATACCGAATTGCTTCTCACAATCGCTCGTCCTTCTGAAAATAAAATTACGATTGAAGAGTGTCAAACTAAAACAGTGAGTTCGACGGATGATAATACACAAAATGTAAGAATTAATAATTCAACAGAAAAAACATTTTTTAATGAAGAAAAATCGTTGCTTAATTCTTCTGTCGCTACGTCGGTTATTGCACAATCAATTAGTATTAAAGATGGTTTATCGGATGAACATGCTGCCAAGACGCAAATAATGGCTCTTAATTTAAATTCATCTGAAAATGATAAAGGTACGATAGTATTTTAAATTTTATTAGTGACTTATGGTGATGGGTTAACATGCGCAGATACAGCAATCAAGGTGCAGGGTCGAGTACAGTCTGTTTTGGTAACAACCGGTACTTCCAATGGTCCTATGTTATCTCATAGTCCACCTACTTTCAACAAGCAGTCTGATTCTACTAATTCCATTTCAGAGTCTAATAAAGATGAGTACTTGCACAACGACGGAAAGGTACATACAGTGTTATCCCTCGTTGATGGTCAGTCACTGTTCTTTAAATTGGCACATGTTTTCTATTGTAGTTACACAACTTCTAATTAGTAATAAGATAGTTAGAAATAAAATAGTTAACAGCCAAGGTTTTGTTTAGTTTTTCATTATTTTGCACGTTTATTATTATTATGATTTTTTGACTGCATCGACCACTGCGATTGAACATTTTTATATTCTGCAAATGCTTATAATAATTATTGTTTTTGGTTTGAGTATTTTGCTTATGGCTTGTATGGGTTAAGATAATTTCTGCAATTGGTTTTTATATTTTTATTTACTGAAACGTATTTGCAACTTTTTATAGTGCATATTGATTCCATTCCATCTTGTTATTTATGTCTATTTTCATTTTGATGCCTATTTTCAGTACCCACAATGATGTCGCCTGTAAAACTGTGCATTTTTCAGAACACCAAATTACTAAAATATATCTTACAATATTAAAACAAAATTTAGAATGTTTTGCAAGAATGCACTGTTTAAAAATAACTTTGCTTCAATTTTTATGCTATACGCTGCATCTAGACTGAAGAGACTCATCTCATAAAATTTTATGTTCACAAAAAATGTTTGTTTTGAAAAAACAAATTTTGACCTATTTGTTGGGGATTTATGGAATGGGTCTTTAGAAAGTTGTTCCTGGATTAGTGGTACACTGTTTTTTCTTTGCCGGGTAAATTTAGTACCCCCTTAGCGTTTCTTCAAAAGAGAAAGTAATGTATCATCTATGTAGGAATCCCCTGTCTTATTGATTTTCGTGCAACTATTGGTTAAAAAGGTATGAAAAAATCTGTCCTGAGACGCTATTCTTTGCTAAAAATAACCTGTTTATCTCGCTGCAGACGAATTTTTTCAAATTTTGTTACCATCTAATTCATTTCATGTTTATATTTTTTATACAGGGGTTAATCAAACTGGTTTGTTAAAAATTTATAGAGTTGATCCATTATTTGAAAACAAGTTTTTGCGACCAATTGCATGTGTTCTTTTAAAAGTTAATTTTGTTTGAAAAAACATGTTTATGAAAATGTAGGCTTGAATTTTGATTCACCTTTGAGGACTTTTGGTATTTTGTTGCAACCAAAAAGAAATCTAAGTAAGATATCGGTTGAATGGAAAGATGAATCAGTCAAAAAATTGATTTCTGCTGTGTCTTTTGTGCTTATCTTTCTTTGGGAATTATGCAGGAGATTGTAGTCTGAAGTATACAAAAAAGGTACTGTAGCAACATAAAACTGTCGCTAATAGCAAATTCAACAACAAAATCGAAATCATCAGCCGGTAATACATGCTTCGTACTTTATGATTCTTGTTAACTATTAACATACGTTTGCATTATTATTTTATATAGTACACTCAAAATAGGATTTTTATAACATATATGTTACATAAATGATGGTGGGAAATTGGGCATTTTTTATTGATATTTTGGAAAAAGCTGGTGCTCTAAGAGTCTTATTACATTACACAATTTATTGAACAAGAAATACAACTTTTGGAACAATATCAATTATAAAAGAACACATCGTGCAGTTGAGATAAACAAAAAAAAATGTATCTTTGTCCAGTTTCATAAAACTTTTAAAATCATCAGTTATTTGAGCTATTTGTTCTGTGAAACTAGACATTGGTCTCGTAAACTTTTAACGGAACAGTTTAGCGAATCACCCTGTATATATGGGGTAAGTTATTTGTGAACATTTATTTGGTACTCCTTAACGTTCAAAATATAAAAACCTGCTTTGAATATCTACTACGTAACTTGCAATAATTACTTTTTTTATTATCCAAATGTGAAAATGTTGTAGTTTTTACAGGTTTCCTTGGTTCTAATTAATTAAACTTGGAAAAAATTAATAAACATTCTAAACTAATTTTCAAACTAAGGTAAGCAACACAGACATATTTGGATTTTCATTTTTTGTATACAAAATTTAATATAAACTGCACTCTTGTTGCAGTTTAAAGACTTCTACCTAAAGCCAAAGTTACAGCAACATCAACTATTAAATCCAAATCAATTTTCTTGCTTACATACTTATCTTGAGAATCTCAACCATAATAGCTGCTTTTAATTTAATACAAATGTTTTGCACTTCAGTTCAATCTTTCTAAATTTTTCTAACAATCTAAAATTACTGTAATGAAAAATGTATAAATGAGTTACGGTTTTGTTCCTTGGGGATGTCAAATTGATAACTGGAAGTGAAAAGATCAAATCTTGTTAGAAAAATAGCGTAAAAATTGAGGCAGAGTTATAATAACAATAAACAGTTTTAAATTTAGCAAAACATAAATACTGACGCACAACTCAGTAGTGAAAACTTAGACATTCTGTTTTGAACTATAAGAAACGTACCAAAAAAACAGCACTAATAACTTACTTGGCATGCTCTCTTAAAGTATATTTATGTACAGTGGTGGTCCTTAAAATTGAACCATGTGAAATACATCCATGGTATACTTCATACAAAAATTAAAGAAACCACAACCCGAATGAGGTACTGGCATAAAAAAAAAAGTATCTACGAAAGTTACAAAATGTGATTCCTAAGATGTCATTAGGCATCTGAATTTTATTTATTCTTTATGGATAACTTACCTGCGTTTATTGTTTATGCGATCTAATAAGAAAGAATGAAACAGAACAACATCAGGTAACTTCGTGAGTGCTTCATAATTCGTCTTGCTGTAATCGGTTCTAAGAGAACTTTATGAGGGAGGGTCCCAGTGAGAATTGTCTAATAAAGTCATTAATTTTGAAGTCGGAATTGCATGAGGACCAAGCCTGAGAGTCCGTCTGAGCCTTCAGATTTGAAATTCAATTCTTTGTAGACTATTCCAAACTATCTGTATTTAAGGCTTTTTTGAATGGAAAATGGCTCACAACTATAACAGTAACGACACCCATTATACAGTCTAGCTCTGACTAGTCCTCAGAGCAGATCAACTTGATTGGCATTCTCCATATAGCTACTACTAGCCATAATTTTACCTTAAACTTATGTCCTCTCTACAGGACGCTGTGTCTGAAAGGGTTAAAATTAAAATGGTTTTTGTTCATAAAATAATTGAACTTTCATTTTATCTCTTGATGAAAGCCACGGTGAAAACGGTTTACGATAATTGTACTTAAGAGTATTTTATTTGTAAAAACTTAAAACATTTAGTTGTAAAAAGTGAGTGAATTTTTCGATTTTTCTAAAATATTGATATGGTTCAATCACGTGTAATTAGATAAAATAATAGTTTTATAACATAAGTGGACCACCCTGTAGAGAAAAAATTTTTGATTTGCCTTTTCAAGAACTTTGGAAACAACAACTTGATTTTTAGATAGTTTGCTATTATTTTTTTGTAAAATTTAGTTACCCTGACATGTAAATGTAAGTCTTAAGAATAATTTGTTTTGATGTTTACATTTTAGTGTTGCAGAGTAAGATTGCGATGTGTGCTTGCAAAGTCGTAATGCTTGTATAAAAAATATTTAAAATAGAAGTAAGATTGAATTAATAGATAGTTTCTGTTTTAGCGAAATAGTGGTGAATCTAAATCATTACAAAATAGTGTCTACTCTTACCAAGGAAAAATCAAGAAGGCCCAAGCAGGATCTCAAAGGTTAGATAGAGACTTGCAACGTAAACAAGCGGCCATCGAAAGAGAATTGCACTTGCAAAAATCATTATCGGAGGAATGTGAAGATCTCGGTGTGGATGAACCGAGTACTAGTGATCTATTCCCCGAAGCCGATTTATTATTCGATTCAAATCATTCGCCGTCTTTTGATCAATGTTCTCAGGACGTCGTGAAACGAAACGTCATTCATCAAGAAATGAAGGACGAAAACAAAGCAATTGGTTTATTTTGCGATGACGAACCTATGAGAAGTGATTTTTTATTTGAACCGATGGAATATCAAAGCCCTTCGATCGAACTGGAATACGATAACAGATCGCGAGATGCAAAGAGGCAAATTTGTGTTAGTAACGAGACGGGTTTTTTATGCGAAGATAATACGTTGTTACAAACTTGTACCTCAATGTCGGACGTGACGATACCTTCTCCCATATCTCCAGATCCGTATACCGATAATTCACCCCCTCACCTTAATAAATGTAAATTTAAATATAGTAATCGAAAAAAGGTGGATAAATCGAAGCAGGTTGAAAACTGGCCAATTGAGTTATCGAGTTCTGAGGACACGACGGGTAGTACGGAACTAAAAAGTTGCAGTCGAAGTTCAGAAGATTATTCAAATAAGTTGAACCAAAATTTAAGTTGCGATGACGAAATTTATGGTTACGCAATTGTAGAACGTTTAAAGGATGACGAAGAATGTGAAGAAGTGCATTGCAAAGAAATAGTTAATTGTCCTAGCGGTCGAGGTGCTCGACGAAGTGTTAAGAAACTTTGTCCCTGTTGTAACGGTGCAGCTAAAGTTGTACGAAAACGACTTACATCTCGACCTACGACGCCATTTACACAAAAGAAGACTGTTTTTGCCAAAAGAAGATAGTGTACATGTTTGTATAGTAGGAACCTCAAATTTTGTTAGTTTACATGAGTTTACAAGTGACGCTCGACTTAGTACAAATAAGACTAAACAGGCGGACGAGTGTACTTATAGTTTGTATAGTGTTTGCTATATTTGCAATGTGTTTAGTACCTTTACTTGTATAAAAAAATTTTATTATTACAAGAAAAAAAAATTAAGGGAATTGTAAGTGCAGCTTACGCTTGTACATATAATTCGGTTAAGGATGTTGGACTAAATCTGATGAGACTTTTGTTTGTGCTTACAGATTTGTGGTCGCAAATATTGTTGCAATGGCAACATTTATAGTATGCAATAACTAATATTATGTGTTATTTTGTTCAACCGTACGTTTTAGTTTTAGTTGGTAAGAGAATACAGTATTGTTATTTTTTTTATTTATTTTTTTTGTTAGAAAAAATGTATTTGTATTTTGTCAAAAAGTAATAACGTATTAATTTGAGCGACATTGATATCGTGTTGAGCTCGCCATTGATATTGGTATTGAACATGTTTGTGGTAAATAGAAATAGAAATCGTTATTCAGATGTTTATTACATGACAAAACTCGCATTTGGTACTTGGGTTAATTTATTCTTGCCAAATAGAGTTAGACTTTGTGTCTTCCAAAGATGCATAATTCTTAAAGCATTTTTTTCTACTTACTATGACGCCACTGCTCTAGTGTATAATGCAAGTATTAATTTGAAAGTTTTAAGTGTACATTTTTTATAGATTTGTATTTCTGCATTACCACATTTCTTATTCTCTTTTCTCCGTTATAAATAATATGTTTTAAATTTATTTTTCAATTATCTGTACAAATTGCTTTTGAATCTTTGTACCAATGCGTGAAGCCATCGTAATTATCAAATTGTGATTTTGATACGAGGTATTCAAAAAATTGTATTTAATTTTATAAAATTTTCGTGTAACGAAAATTAAAATCTCAAACTGTTCTTTTTTACAATATCAATTATTATTAATTTTCAAATAAAGTTCCAGTTCAGAACTTGTTTGGTGTTTTCAATTTTATGTCTATTGTATCGGCAAAGGCTGTTTTGCATTTATAGTTTTATGTTTGTTTACTTCTATTTTTGCAATTTGGTTAATAAAGAAGTAGTTCGTTACAAAATTTTATCGTATTATAAAATTAATTAGTCCTTGGCTTTCATTCACGGTTTATGATTTCTTTCTAATTTATCGTATTGACAAAAAACCTATTTAATTTATAATAAATAAAGATTGTAACAATGGCAAATCTGCCTTGGTGTACCTGTTGTAGTTACTAAGACTCTATAAAATATGAAAAATATTATCATCTGTATCTCGGAAACGGTGTGACAAAATAGAAAAATGTATAAGTAGTTTTTGTTGCAAATTTCATTCTCTACATTTTTCTATTTTTGTCACACCGTTTCTCAGATACAGGTGATAGTATTGTACAGAGTCTTGTTTAAGTCGATGTCAGTCAAAAACGGGGTGATAAAATAGAAAATTGAAGACGATGAAATTTTCAACAAAAAATGTCTGAAAAGTTTTGCCGTATAAGTGTTTTTTATATATCAAAAAGCAGTTTCAAAATGACAATTTACATTGTTAACCTAGGAGTGTCCGGATATTTTCGTTACTCACTGTATATTTACATTTCAAATCTACCTACTATGCATTTTGAAAAATTTAAGTTTCCCCCAAAATTGCAAAAGCATTTTATTAATTTTTTCACTCAACTCTCATCTAGAGATAACAATCTGTTACCGGGTATTCTATTAATCTTTTTTAAATTTAAGTTGGCTATTATGAAAATGAGTAATTTTGTTTTGTGACGCATAATTGACGAGTATTTTATAAACAAACTAAATTATGGGAAATCGAGCAATATTGATTGAATTTAGAGATGTGTTTTCTAGAAGAAAATGTTATATGTTTCCAACCAAAGGTGAATTTGATTACAAGGTGAGAATTCTTACTACTAGTTAATTAGTGTTTTATAGTAACATAAATATTGCATTAGGATGCAATAGGTAATGTTATTACATTAAAACTTCTTTTTCCCTTTTTTGGTGTGTGGCATTACACATCTTTTAATAACAAGTAAATCGAGAGCATCATATGACTAAACTAAACCTTTTCGGAGAGATCGACAATACGACAATTTGAAGGCAAAATTCAATCGTTGAAATAATGTCGTGGTTACTACTTTAATGATGCGAGGTTACATTGCAGTCCTTTTGTAGATAAAAACGTAATCTTGACTAAAATCTGAATTAAAAGTAAATTATTTTTGCATTGCAAAGTAAGTGATAATACCAGTGACGACGCCACCATAAATTCTATGCCGGGTCAGAGTAAAATTAACAAGTTGGTACGGGGGCGCAGCTCCAAGCACCGCAGTCGATTTTTCTGTAAAATTCAAAGTCAACAGCTCTTAGATTAACTTGAAGAATTTTTAAACATATTTTTGTAATGTGAAATCAAATACTGTATACGGGTAAAAAGCTAAATCAGCCAGTGAATCTTGACGATTCTCTTTATTTTTTTAAATAAAAAGAATTGGTTTTCGAATTTAAAAAATTTAATTTATTATCGTGACCGCTTGAAAATTCCCTAATATGTTTAGTGAATTCTTACCGGGGCCTTTGCCTCGTCCTCCGCTCCCGTAGCGTCATCACTGAAGAATACGAAGTAGATGATTATACTCAATATTGAGAAATATGATGGGGGCAAATTCACTCCGAATTTCTTAGGTTTAAAGTCCCATAAATAAAAAATTATCATACTTAATTAAAATACATAATTTTTGAAGCCAAAAAAATTAATTTTTTAAATTTCAGAGTTATAATACTAACCATAATATGAAAGCAGATATAGACTAGTGGTAAATGTAATCGCCTATCTAGAAAAAGAGAAGATGTAGTGGAAATTACTTGGTAAATTATCAGACAAGATCGCTAAATTCAATAACACGTAAAAAATTTTTGGAACGTGGATAAAGTATTACGGAACGTTAACTTATTGGAAAATATTCCAGGTTTGTGCCATTTAATATTTAGTCTACCAATTATCATCTATTTGTAATTTTCATGCATTTCAAGTTTTAAATATTTCATTTCAACTTTATTAATAAGTGCTGTCATCCAACGTCGAAAGTTCTAAATACTATATAGGTTTCTACATGCCCACTTGTCATCGCACAAGAAAACTAAAAGAGAGGTGTGTAACTTGGCTAGAGTTCCAATATTTTTCGTTGGGTGGCGCTGTACGTCATTTAAAACTTCGAGCGACCTTTTAATTCTTAAATGACAGTTTATATAAACAATTCACTAATTTGTGTGTTGTTAAGTTAATTCATTATAAACTTCAGAGAACTCTTTTCTAATTGTGGTTTTTAATTTATTCTATACTTCCTAAGAAATCAAATAGGTAAATCTAGAAGAGATTTGGAAAAATCAAGGACAATCGATTTGAGTTGCTGTATTTATGAAAGGTTAGTTTTATTTGTATAATAGTTATGCCAGGGTGACATTAATTTTCAACCGAGTTGACTTTCATAATAATGCTAGTCTTGCAATAATTTACATTTAAAGTCCCACTAGTTTAAAATCCCACGTATGAATTTTGGTTTTCGTTTAAGAGTGATTTAAAGAAGTACACTTGTAGGTAGCAAACGTGTATTAATTGATGTTTTAATTTCAAGCCGTAGATGTGAAATGGGGTGTTAACATATATATCAGATTGTAATAAGTTACGTTACATGGCTCTGGCAAAGCTATAATTAAAATTTTTAATTTGCACTTTACCCTTGCCAATTTTTTCAATTTCTCTGTAAAGCTGTTAGAACCTATTGCTCAGTTCGTTAAATTTCTTCTAAAAAGATTTTTGCCCATGAAAAAAAATTTTATGGTTAACATTTGCTTGCCTCGAACATTTCCAACATTTGTTGTGTTTTATTGCGAATTCAGAGTTACCTATAAGATAAAAATTAATGAGCCACAGGTTATTGCAATATTTTTTACGATAATCTATTAATATTATTTATTATTATGTATCATATCGATTCATTATTATAATGAATCATTATTAATTATTATTATTAAAAATTAACAATTTTAATAAATTATGACGATTTTCGTTTTCTTTTGGCACTTTTTGATTCCAGTGGATGAATCGTCCAGGTACGAATCGTTCTTGCATCTTTGTATTACTGAACTCGACGTACTTAGATAGATGCCTAGTGCTGGGAACAGCCTTCAAAACCTCGCACAAGCTATCAAAACCGTGTAAAATTGAGAAATAAATTAAGGCCAAATTCACCCCGAATGTGGTACGTTTAAAGCCAAATAAAATGTAAAAAAATCGTACTTACGAAAATTCTGACTACAGCATTTGAATTCTCAAACCAAGTAAGAAACAGGTTGCATCTGTTTACATATACACGGTCGCATCACTCAAACTATACTCTCTAAACGTTCTAACAGAATGGATCATGAAATTAATGACGATCTATATTGAAAAATCGCGCTATATAGTTTTGTATTGTATTGAAACATATACGGTTGCAACTACTGTTGCATGTAAAATGAATTACAAGTAATGGTGGATGGATTGTCATACATTTTTTTAAATTTCAGAATTAAAATACTAATGTGAAAGCAGAAACAGACTTGTAGTAAATGTATTCGCCTATGTCGAAAAAGAAGCGATGTAGTTGAAATTCTTTGATAAATTATCAAGCAAGATTCCAAAATTCGATAACGCCTGTGAGAGCTGTTTGGAACTTTCATAAAGATTTACGGAACATCAACTCGTTAGAAAATATTAAAGGTTTGTGACATTTAATATTTAGTTTATCCAAATTAATAACTATTTGTAATTTGCATGCAATTAAAGTTTTCAATAGTTCTATAATTAATTTTATTTTTGAAATGTAATGTCATTAATTTAAACTTTGTTTATGTTTAGATGCTGCCATCCTACGACGGAAGTTGAAAGTGCTAGATAGGTATCTACATGCTCGGCTGTCATCCAATAACAAGAAAACTGGTAAGTGAGGTGTGTAGCTTGGCTGTAGTTTAAATATTTATCGTTAGGTGGCGCGATGTGTAAAATAAAATTTTGAAAAGGACGTTTTGTTCATAAATGACAGTTTTTAAACAATTCACTTGCTTTTGTGTTTTTAAGTTAATTCATTATGAACTTTTGAGAAATGTTTTCCATTTTGTGTATTTTAATTTATTCTAGACTTCCTAAAAAATGGAATAATGCAGTGCAGTGTAAGTGAACAACAATTGGATAATTAACCAAGTGAAGAAGGATTACTTGAGTTGCTGCTTTTGCCAATGAAAGGTTAGTTTTATTTGTATAAGGATAATGCCAGGGTGACATTACTTTGAAAGAAATTTTCAACCGAGTTTACTCTCGGTTAATAATAAACCGAGGGTGTGATAGGTTTTATTAAATTTAACGCACCGGTAGTTTCAAGTTCTCGTATGGAATGTAGTGGTCGTTTGTGGGTGATTTGAAGAGGTACACTTGTAGATAGTAAACGTGTATTAGTTTGTTTTAATTTCAAGCAGTTAAGTGATGTGTTAACTAAATTTTTTGTTTTTTGAAAAAAAAAATCTTATTGTTGTCAGTTTGTATTGTAGATTTTGGGAAAAATAATGAAAAAAATCTATTTTAAATATTTAACACCATCAGAATCATTAATAGTAATTAATTATAATTTAATTTTGTAATTGAAATCCAATTAAAAATGAAATAATTAGAAACTACAACACTTAAAATTAAAATTAAATTGAATAATCCCAGTAAAAATTAATATTTTTATAAACCACTTTTTGCACGATTATTCACTGGTCACAGCTAAACACAAACTATTTTAATTATCTGCAATTTTATGCTTAGCATTGCTAACTAACAATAAAATATAACATTCAATATGTTATCTAAAACTGCTTTATAATATCAATTTTTGGAATTTAAATGTCTGTTGCAAATTTGCAACAATATGAAACGAAGGGTTAAAGTTTTTAAGATGCATTTTTTATCGTTGCAATTTTTTGAATTCCTTCGATGAGCTATAAGAACCTATTGTTCAATATGTTATATATTTACTTTTAAAATTTGGATTGACACAATTATGTCAGTTTTCGATGGAAATGTGTGCTCAAATAAATGTCAACCTGGCAAGTTTCAAAAAGGTGGTGGTAATATAAACAAAATCGTAGAGTGCGTAATTTTTCAAACATTTTATCCTTGTGTCGTGTTTCATACGAAATGAGTTATCTTAAAAACGGTTTTGACAGATTGACTTGTAATTTTGAGAGTATACACTGGGGTGACAGAATACAATAGACACCTAAAATTTAAATAATAAGTAATTATAATTATTCCACAAAAAATACAAATTCAAATTTAATATTTAGGAAGACAGCTTCATTCTCCTTGGCATACTTAATAAAAGATTGTTGTTGTACTCTTGCGGAATTTAAACAATTCTTCGGTTAAACTGCAATTCATTTCAATTTGTTTGCTTGTTTTCGTGGCCGTTTGTGCAAATTCCTTTGTAACATATGCCAAGCATTCTTAATTGGATTTGTATCCAGAGATTGTCCTGGGCATGGTAAAATATTAATCATTTGTTTTGTCTATCCAAGTTGCAACTTTATTTGTCTTGGCCTTGAAAAGTTCCAATTTGTTTTCATGGAAAATGGGGGGCCCCATGTCACGAGGTAACAAAAAAGTAGCAACTTAGAAAGCCAAAGATAGAATTTGAGTTCAGTATCAAATTGTTCAGTGTTCAGTATACAAAAGTGTCATATTAAAGACCATAATGGGCAATATAATGTATAATGTAAGAGAAAAACTCTTCGGCTCATTCCTGTAGTAGATCTGTGTGGGCACTTGCATAAACTCTTCTACACTGTAGAAAGCAATTTTTGTTAGGTATTCATTTAGAGTTTGCTTGAAGTTGCTCTCGTCCAAAGCTCTTAATCCTCCAGGAAGTTTGATTCCTGTGTAGCTGCTACCATCTCGGGTTCGCTGAAGGCGATGGAATTGGATCCTTAGGCCTTCCGTATTTCTTGCTGGATATTTGTAGAAATTACTAACTGTTCGTAGCTAGGGTGTTAATATTTTGCTTAACGTACATCAAGCATTCGTGTATGAAAACGCAGGTTGTTGTCATTATACCATTGTTTTGAAGTGAGGCCAGCAATCATCGCGGTAACAAATACCAGCCAGAACGCGAATACATCTTCTTTGTATCCTCTAGTCTAGACATTCTCGGTGTAGGATGAATGTCCCCAATTTAGTATTGCATATGACATCTTGGAGTGGAACAAAGCGAACTATGCTGTTTTAAGATATGTATTTGACAATTGGTTTCTTAACAATCTTAGGCAAAAGGTGGCTCTCGACAAACTCGCATTCAAATATTTGATGTGAGGTTCCCAAGCCAAAGTGCTGTCCAGGTATTTTACCAGATCGTATACAGTGCCCCTTCGAAGGCTGAAAATGATTTTTTGTGTTTTTTGGTCTTTACAGGTTAATTTGTTGCAAACGAACCAGTTTTTTATACACGATTCAACAATCTGCGAGTTGTATTGATATCATGGATATAAAGCAGAAATAAAAAATTCATTTCTGTAGAATGCTTTTGTTGCTCTCAGAGCATCTGTCAAGACCAGATTTGGATGGCGTCTATTAATTTGTCTCATGAAGGACAGTTTTTCACGTAGCTGATGGAGATTGGCTTTGAACCAATTCACCTTCTGTTTTTGATGTGTGGTTGCTATCGTTCTCGGAGGGAAACATATTTCCATACTCATTGAAATTGTGTGCAGAACCAGTTTTCCTTAGTATCTAATTCGATCTCATCGCATTTTAGTCCCAGTTCGCAGGTTCGAGAGAATTGTAAAGGCTGTAAAGACCCCATTCGGTAATGGGAGTAATGGTTAGCTTTTCGTTTGAAGTATCTTTCTATCGGGAGCGTTGTTTCCGTTCCCGTCGAGACTCGCCGGCGTATTTCTGAGAACCCAAACGCAGTGTTTGAATCTGGCAAACTACATTGAAGCGTAAAACGCCAGCTAGTATACAGTATGTAAAAATGTTTGACACGGAAAAGTTTATCAGCGAAATTGAGAAACATCCAGCGCTGTATAATATGAAATTGAAAGAGTACAGCAACAGAGACTTCAAGATAAAATTATTATGGGAAGAAGAACCAATCGTAGTGGTATTCACTTTTAACTAACACCATTAACAAAAGTTGCTACGTGTCGACCCGTAGCAACTACACGGGAGCGATATTAACACGCCGGGTACAGTTCGCGAAGAAACTTTTGTTAATGGTGTTAGTTAAAAAGATAAACTTTTCCGTGACAAACATTTTTACAGACTGTACACTCGCTGGCGTTTTACGCTTCAATGTAGTTTGCCAGATTCAAACACTACGTTTGCGTTCTCAGAAATACGCCGGTGAGTCTCGACGGGAACGGAAACAACGCTCCCGATAGCGTACAACTCGCTGACGCCGACGGAAGAGCGTTTTCAACGTTGGAAATTGCGCTCGTGTAGTTTGCTCCATTTAAACGTATTGTTATCAATACGGCGGAGAATACGCGACGGAAACAACGCTCGTGTGGTTTGACACTTAAACTTAGTTTAAACACCGTCAGAGAGCACCTCCAACTCTAATATTTTATTCCTTAGCGATTGGATATTTATATGAAAAATTATTAGTTGCCTGTCTCTGCATTGGATTTTGTACGGGCTTTATGAACATGGCTGTTTTTATACCATTGTGAAGAGGGTGTCATTCTACGGTTGTTATCTAGAAAATTCCTTCCCCAATGCGAAATTGAAACGAGCCCTTGCAACTCCCGATAGCCAAAAATTTGAGCTTTCAAGAAGTAACAAACATGATTATTATGAATTTTAATTCATAGTAAGTGAATTACGTTCCGCATTTTAAACCTCAATTTCACTTTGACTTTATAGAAATACCACTAGTTTGGGAGTTGTAATAACTAAGTAAGCCTAAGTGAAGTTCAGAATCAATTGAAGTATAAGTCGAGGCGGGAATCGCTGGGGAAATTTGGTATGTAGGTGAAGGGAAATCAGAGGAAATCCAAGAGAATTTTAGGAAATCTACACACATGTGATATGTGTTACATATTTCACAAACTTGATTTTGATCCGGTAATTTGTTGAGAAATTTGTTGTTTTTTTAAACTTATTTCAATCTGCAAATGTAATCTTGATCTGGTAATTCATCGCAGATAATTTGAAATCACTGAAAACTATAGATGTTTCAGCTTTGATCTCTTGGTTGGGGTTGTTAGGTCTTTGGCGAGGGGAATTACAAGACAAATTTTTGTAACCTAGATTTCTTTTTATGTGATGTTTTAATCATATCGGATCAAAAAAGTTGAAAAAGAAAATAAAAGCTTATCTATATAGTATTCCTGAGATTTGCTAAGTTTACCTTAGGTTTTCTAGGATATTTTACATTTCATTGGATTTCCTATTACCTAGTCTTATACTACACCAGATTTCTTCAGTGATTCTCCCTCAGTTCTTGGTTATTTGTTTTAATTCGGCAAACTCCTGAAGAGATTCAGTTCCTCAACAGAAAAACTGTATATTCCCACTTTAACGTTATAGGCAGGTCAGGTAAATCTGATGTACAAGTGTAGGGAAATCTGAGGAAATCATAGGATATTTTTAGCAAATCAAAGAAATCTTAGATAATAGGAAATCTGAGGAATTGTGCGAAATCCTAAGAAATTTAGGAAATTAAAAAATCTTAGAATTATAGTGTAAATTGATACTATATTTTTCTATTGTCCCATTTTGACCGAATCTCATAAATTTTTTTGCAGGTTTTGCGATACAAACAGCAAATCACATAACGAAGTCTTCCCTACGTAGATTTATAAATTTTAGAGTTTATAATACTAACCATGTGAAAGCAGATAAGACTTGGGGTAGATGTATTTGCCTATATAGAAAAAGACGAGACAAATGGAAATTGCTTGGGTAAATTCGATAACGCCTGTTAGATTTGCTTGGAACTTGGATAAAGATATACAGAACATTAACTCGTTGGAAAATACTAAAGGTTTGTGACATTTATTATTTAGTGTATCCAAATTATCATGTATTTGTAATCTGCATACATTTTAAGTTTTGAATATTTTTATAAAATCACATTATTTTGTCGTTTGACATAAATGTCATTCATTTAAACTTTGTTTACATGTAGGTGCAGCCATCCAACGTCGAAAGTTGAAAGGACTATACAGGTTTCTACAAGCACGGCTGGCAACCAACAAGAAGAAAAGAAAACTATCAAATGAGGTGCGTAGCTTTGCTAGTAGTTCGAATATTTATCATTAGGTGGCGCTAAGCGTCATTAAAAATTTTAAAAGTGACGTCCGTTGTAAATGACAGTTAAAATGCAATTCTCTTTTACGTTTTTAAGTTAATTAATTACGAACTTTCTTTGTGGTTTGTGGGCTTCTAATTTGTGGTTTTTAATTTATTTTAGACTTTCTAAGAAATAGAATAGTGCAGTACAGAAAACTAGTAGGAGAACAGCGATTGGAAATTGACCAAAATGACGTACAATCGATGAAAGTGCTGTATTTTAAATTGAAAGGTTAGTTTTATTTATGTAATATTATGCCAAGATGACATTAATGTGAGCACTTGCTTCATTAATTTAATTGAAACTGCTTGATTTCCAATCAAGTTGACATTCATAATATGGAAACGTCTACATACTCATAAATCGAGTAAAACACATGTTTGCATTCCAAATTGCATGTATTTTTCATACAATTGGAGATCGAATTAGTTCAAATTTAAACAAATTTATGGTTGACACAAATGTGTATACATACATATTTCTGCAAACAACTTGAACAAAAATAAAATAATTTCAAAATCTGAAATTAGCCCTTTTAACAATAAGTCTTTTTACCAGCAGTGTGGCGTAAAACCTACACCGGCCGACTGGGAAGCGGGCAACCGCTGTTCAAATCCTGGTCGCGTCGAATAAACTGCTGTGATCTAAAGCCCAAAATATATCTGTGGGCTATGGGGAAGGCAACGGGAAACCACCCCATTAATTAAATTCCCTAGTACGTCATCTTGGCTTTAGCCATGATAATCGCCAACCTCCTGAAAGGAGAAGGCACTTAAATAAGAACAATAAGTCGCAGAATTAATTATTAAGCAATAAAGCAAACAAATTGCATGGGCGTTTTGTGCAGTTCAGACTTGAAATAATTTTTCCCAAGAAAATCTGTGGTCGACATTAATGGCTGCTAATATTTGATTTTTACTTTGAAGCATATTCGAATAGATATCAATGCTCATTAATGTTGTTTATTTATTGCAAGCAAATTGAATTTTCTGTTTAAAGTAGGAAATTGAGAAATGTAATAATAAATAGGCTAACGGAACGATTGCATGCTCAGTTTAGTATTAAAGTAAAGCTGAACAAAACCATACTAGCAGATAAGTTGGACTGTGTAAACACAAGAACTGAAGGTAGATGCAGTTTGGTGGCACGACACAAAATGAGCAGGATCGACTTGTTTTGGTCAGAGCTGAAATGCTCTGTTAGTTTTAATCTTGACACTTTTGAACTCATCTGCAAACGGTTTATTTGGTTCTACCTAAGTACCAAACCCGGCATGTAAATGGTTAATTGCTTTATTGATTAATTTGCCTTAATTGTGTTAATTAATTTCATAACTTCGATGCACATGGTTGAAAATTGATTTTGATTTTTTTTTGAAGATTTGTTTATCCATGATAATAATTTCAATTTATTTTGTGGTGGCATGTGAGGACACAATTCTGGCTTTGTCAATTTGGTCTTGTGATTTTCATTCTTGTTATGTAACACATCGCTCAATAAGTCCGTAGGATAGCTAATAAAACAACAATATTTTGACATAATTTGAATTTATTCATCAATATAGTTTCCTTTTGAGGCGATACAGTCAGTCCAACGCTTCTCTAACTTTTCGATACCATGTTTGTAGAACGATTTATCTTTCCCTTCAAAATATGCCTCAGTTTCGGCGATGACCTCATCATTCGATCCAAATCTCTTTCCCTGGAGCATCCTTTTGAGATCCGAGAACAGCCAATAATCGCTGGGGGCCAAATCTGGCGAGTACGGTGGATGGGGCAACAATTCGAAGTGCAATTCATTCATTTTCACCATCGTTTTCATCGACTTGTGACATGGTGCATTGTCTTGATGAAAGAGAATTTTTTTCTTCTTCATGTGCGGTCGTTTTGCGTCGATTTCAGCCTTCAATCGTTCCAATAATGCCATGTAATATTCGCTGTTGATTGTTTTACCTTTCTCAAGATAGTCTATGAACAATATACCATGACTATCCCAGAATACGGAGGCCATAACCTTGCCAGCAGAGATTTGAGTCTTTGGGCGCTTTGGGCGGCTTTCACCGGCTGATGTCCACTCAGCCGACTGCCGACTTGACTCAGGATTGAAGTGGTGGATCCATGTTTCGTCCATTGTGACATAGCGACGCAAAAAATCCTTTTTATCACGGTTAAATAGGGCCAAACATGCCTCAGAATCATCGATTCGTTGTTGTTTTTGGTCCGGTGTTAGCAAACGCGGCACCCATTTCGAACAAAGCTTCCGCATACCCAAATGTTCATGCAAAATGGTAAACACACTGCCTTCAGATATCTTTACGGCCTCAGCAATCTCCTTCAATTTCAATTTGCGGTCGGATAAGACGATTTTGTGGACTTTTTGTATGTTTTCTTCAGTAACTGCCGAATTTGGGCGACCGGAACGTTCAGCATCATCGGTGCTCGTACGACCACGTTTAAAGTCACCAAACCACTTCTCAACCATTTGCCTCGATGGAGCAGAGTCCGGATAACATTTGTCAAGCCACTGTTTAGTTTGCACCGTATTTTTTCCCATCAAAAAGCAATGCTTAATGAGCACACGAAATTCAGATTTTTCCATTTTTTTCAATTCACAAAAGTTGATTTAATTGTTCACACTGTAACTTGGTAAATAATAGTCCGAATGTCATGAAATTTTGACAGGTTATCGTTTGAAGGTTGCCACTTTCTAAAAATCATAAGTATTCTGTATTTGTGTTGCCATCTATATGTCATCCTACGGACTTATTGAGCGATGTGTTACTTGTATTTTTATTTTAGTAACATGTAATTTTTATTTTGCAGATTTAAATATGTGCAGATGTGCAAAATTTGATAGCAGCTATTGGATTTGTTTGGACTTTTGCTAAGGGTTTACCGTACAACAGGTTTGTGATATTTTATATTTGGCATGTATAAAGTAAAGCGGGGGTTTCATCCAATCAACGTTACGTAGGTTAAACGTCAATTAATGAAATACATGAAATTATTTTCTCCGAAACCTCTTTTTCCATTGAAAATACTTCAAATGTATTGGACGTAAATAAGTTAATAAAATAAATAAAAATCAACTTGAAAACATCGAAAACGAGGTTTTAAATAGGAAATTTTTTAAATTAGGTTTTAGTACTGTACGTAGCGTTAATTGAATAAGAACGACGCTTTACGGCACAGAACATATATATTGAGAAGCGAAACCTGCATGTTAAATGATCGCAACACGGCCCTCCTGCGCCCGTAAGGCAAACTAAAATTTAGCGCGACGTTTGAATAGCATTGTATAATTTTATAATTTTATTTCCAAACTTAAAATTTCAAATTCTTTAAAAATTTATTTAAAAATTTTCTATAATAAACAGAGGTAATTATAGAAAATTATTAAATAAATTTTTTAAGAATTTAAAATAATTATTTGCTAAATCTGACCAAGGTTAGTTGTAATAAAAATTCACAAACTAAAAATGTACAACGAATATATTAATAAAAACTGAAATACACTAAATACGTAAACAAATAATTTTTGAACTAAAATAAACATTTTCTATACAAGTTAATAAAGAAATTAATAAAAATTAATAAAAAAAAGCGTTTGCAATTACCACCAATGACTATAATAATTGTGATCTTGAAGATCATTGCTTGTTCCTGCATTATCATGTGAAAGAGGCAAATCTGAATATGAGCATGAAGCTGTCGAGAAAGAGCTAGGTCCAGTACAAGACTTATTTAAAGAAACCGAATCATGTAAAATAGGCAAATCTACCCTTTTGATCAATTGTTCATCAGCAATGCCTTCTAAAACATTGGAATTACTTTGAACATTTGAAATTTCTACAAGGCAAGGTACTGGCATAGCCCCAGAAATTAACCGTTGTTTTGCCTCGTTCACAAAATCACATTGATTAAAATGATCTTCACAAATTTGCCAATTTCTTGTATTTTTTGTACAATCTACGTTACAAACATTTCTCCAAATATTATGAACATGAACATCTTTAGGAAATCTAAAGAAATGTTTGTTTACATAATCGCCTTTCGTATTTAAAAAGTAATGATTTTCACAAGGATACTTGCAGCTAAACTTCTTACGGCCAACCAATTCCATTGCTAAATTAATATATCAAACGAAACCTGAAATTGAAAAGAAATTTGTTTAAATAATGGTGTAGTATCTGCGAAATCTTATACTTAACTTTCAATTTTCACACACAATAAATTTGCACTTCACTTTGTAGGGATCACAGATTAATCATTTACAATAGGTATAATGGACATGGATTCAGGACATGACACAATAAATTTATTTTGATATAAATTGTTGTATCATGGTTAGGGTACACGCGCTTTTTGTACAAAATGCACAAATATAACCTAAAATAGAATGATTATAGAAAGTAACCAACTATGTGATTTTAAAAATCACTAGAAACCACCATGGAAATCACTAAACTCTGCAAATATCATCGTTTTTAGTCGGGTGTATACGACACCTTATGAAAATTACGATAAGGCACCGCCATGTTGTGTTTCGGTATTTCAAATCTCAGCTTCACCCCCATGCTTTACGGTTGTCGTGAATTGCATTTGTTCAAAGTTTTGTCCAGTTTTATTTATTTTTATTTATAATTTCCGTCATTGCCTGCAATTTATATTAAATTGTGTAGGCGCGGACATCTAACGTCAAAATTTCAAGGAACAACATAGGAATCTGTATTACCGTCTGTTTGCCAGGTTTGTCGCCTGGCTACAGTGTAGTTTTAAACATAATCGATAGATGGCAACTCATGTTGTACAGTTTTCTGTTTTGCTTACATTTTAAAAAATGACAAGATTCGAAAACACTTTGTTTGGTTTTGGGTGTGAACTTGTGAGAATGTGTTGCTAAACCTTAGTTTTTTTAATTTCTTCTAGTATTTATAATGAAGCAAATAGTGGATTCTAGAATGGAAAACATACGGATATCAGAAAATTTTTGGAGACGTAAACTCTCGGGGAGTCATATGAAATAAGATTTTGTTGTTTCGGCTATTCAACATTCTTGAACTGTTTATTAAATTTTATAAATTTTGTTGCAGGATGAAAGCGGTTATGTCTGAGAGACGTGCAAAACTTGGAAGTGTTAAAATTAGAATGTTACATATTCCATGACAAATGTTGGAATTGTGTTGAATACTATCACGGTGAAGCAACACCTGGATATGATTGAAAAGGTATGTTTAAATGAAATTTTTGAGCCATCAAATAGCTATTTGTAAATTTAAATGAAATTTTTGAGCCATCAAATAGCTATTTGTAAATTTAAATTATGTATTTGACATATTCGTTATTTCGATTGAAGTTCCATGCTTTGACAATTTTGAACAAACAAATTTAAATGTGATTTTCTTTTGCTAGTAACTGATTGGCAGTACTTGCATCAAGATTCCCATTTTGCAGTTTGGTGTTTTAACCGGTCAGTCATTACCGACGGCATCCAAATAAGCATTTGGAAATTACATTTGAATTGTGAAAGCGACAACATTGAACCTCGTTGGTTAAAAACTAAAAAATGCATACAAATTAACGATGGTGAATTTAAGTCAAATGGCAGAAGCATGCAACTTATTTTGGGGATATTTAAAGCAAATTTATAATGATTTCTAGCAAAAGTTCTTACTAATTTTAAACTTAAATTGTTCTAGATTTCATAACATGTCGAATGGTACAGTGCAGAAAGTTTATCGGAGAAATGAGGATTGGAAAAGATATCAAGCTGAAGTTCAATCGATGGATTTGAAAGTAAAAGGTCGGATTTATTTGTTCAATAGTTTGCTAGGTTGACATTTATTTGAGCACGAACCCCTTTAACTGAATTATGCAGATGCCAATATGTGTTGTTTTACTGGTTTTTTTATGTCAGTTATATAATTATATTTTTGCGAGGTATTGTTAAAAAGGCCAAGGTCACTTCTTGTCCTTGTAAATTTTATTAGGAACCATATAGACATAATGTTATTACTAGTGAAGTTTTTAACAATAACAAAAGGATAAATTAGGAAACGTATTTACAAATAAAGGACTGCAAGATTGATCCCTACTTATTTTCACCTAAATGCGATCCTAATGGGTGAAAGTTATCTCTAAATGTTTACTTATTTTTTCTAGAAAAGCGTCATCTTGGTGGTGAAGTTTTTTGAAGAAAGGAAAATAGTCTACAAGCTAATATATTTTTATAAAAAGATTTCACCTAGTTGGATTGGTATACCTAATATCAACTCCGAGATTTATACCACTTTTTTTTTCTAAAACTTCTTCAAGTTTGTAAATTTAACATAATGGCGTTTTTTATCGTTGGTAGGGATTCTGAAATTTTATTGGCTAAAATTTTAGATTTTTATCCGGTACTCCATCGGGCGCTATTTAACATTAAAAAATGGTATTTTGTTGAATTTCCAAACTTTTAATTTTAGAAAAAAAGTTGTATAAATCTCAGAGATGATATTTGGTATACCAATACAACTAGGTACAATCTCAAAATAAAAAAAATATTAACTTGTATGTACTTTCCCTACCTGCAAGGGCTTTCCCATA
The DNA here is from genome assembly GCA_949152465.1 of Cantharis flavilabris. Classification (NCBI taxonomy): domain Eukaryota; kingdom Metazoa; phylum Arthropoda; class Insecta; order Coleoptera; family Cantharidae; genus Cantharis; species Cantharis flavilabris. The sequence continues at coordinate 26,419,697 of OX424441.1, read as the reverse complement.
AATATGTTAGTTTTTTAGAAGTCAACATTTAGAGTACACCTTTGCCCTTTAAGGTTGCATTTGGTTGAAAATGTGTAAAGAAAACTCTTGTAGCTGGTTTCTTTTTAACCAAACTAATTTTAGTTTTGGTACGTGTTTGATGCACCTAGAAATTTTGCACTGTGGCACCTTCAGGATAGGTAAATAAGAAATTGAAGGTTTGCTTGACAGTTTTTGATACAGGAAATACTGTGCATGCGAAGCGCTATGGGCAGCAATGAGTGTGAGTGAGAGCATTTATCAGCAGATGCCGATAAACGCTCTTATTCACATTCTTTGCTGCTCGAAGCGCTTCTCATTTGTACAAAAATATGTCGGGCAAACTTTCGATTTGTGATTTACCTATCCTAAAGGTACGACTGTGGAAAATTTCTACGTGAATCAAACATGTACCGAAACGAGTGTCACGAGCTCTAGCCCCTGTATTCTTAAACCACAATCACAAATGTTCATAAGCCTTACGTGTTAGATTTTCATTGGTTGTTGAACTTTAATCAGAGTTTTAACTAAAATAGGTTTCAACACTATAATATTTTTATGAATACAGCGGTTTGACCATAAGGGTTAAAATATTTATAAGTACATTTTCTGACGATAATGATAACCTTGGCTAAAAACTTAAAAATAAAATCAATTTTTATTAATGTTTAATTAACCTGTGTATTTAAGTTTTGATTTATTATTTTTTACAACTTAATAATGTATAATATATTTAAAATAAATATAGTTGCATGAGCTTTTCGTGCAGTTGGGGTTCACTCCGATAACTGCTTGTATTAGAATTTAATGGAAGACGTGTTCAAATAAATGTAAACCTCCCCGTTATTGTGATTTCTTGTATTTGATAAAGAATTGAATGTTTGGATTTACAAGTATGAAATTGATTAGGGAATCGAATAGAAAATATTTGCAAGTTTGACAAATAATTGGAACAAAATAATAGATTTTTTTTAGGATTAGGTTTTGCACTTCTTCGCTAAATTAGTGAAACTACTGTTCCAATGATTTTGATTTCGACGACAGGTTTTGGGTAAATTTTTTCACATTTTCAAGTCTTTAAAATTAAATTATAATTGGTTTAAATTTAGTATTACAATATTTTTGGAAATTTGAATTAACATTTTTGAAGTTTAATTGGAGTTTAATAACTTCATCTCTCAAATAGAGATCATTGAAACGGTAGTTCACTAATTTAACGAAGAAGTACATACCTAATCCTAAAAATAAATTCAACTTGGTAAAAACTAACCCATTTAATTAAAATAATAGAACGCGAAATTCTTTTATTTATTTTTTTTTCGTGATCCTCCATTTTAATAGTAAAATGGTTTTGTTTTGACAATGGTTAATAAGAGCAACTATGAAGTGGTGTCAGATATTTCTGGTTATTTATTATTAAGGCTTAAGGCTTGTACACATATGAGACAAAATGCGAACGAGGCAAAGCGAGGCGCAACGAATGCTTCGTTTGTGTACTTTTGTGTTACCGAACGAGGCAGCGATTCACTCATTATATATAACTATTATATCGTCCACACCTAAACGAATTCTCTTTGATGTACCGACTCCTATCGGATAGTGATAGTGAATTGTGTTTAGTAAACCAATTATCCTTGGAAAAATAATAATTATCTTTCCAGAGAATATTCATATCCTAATTTCAACAAGGAGTTTTCTCTTGAAAGATTGGTAGTAGTTTTCTAGGGCTAGTCAACCATATTGCTTGCGATAGCAATAACTCGATAGCGGGCCACTAATTTAATCAAAGACCCAAAACGTCGGACCCTATTTTTATAGTTGCTCTTCTCCATCTAAAGTCGCAAATAAACCCTTTTTTTCAATTTACGTAAATGAAACGTTACGTAATTTAAACATAAATTAATAAAAAAAAAGGACATTTCTTCTTTAAAACTTGGATTTTATCGATGTATTTGACTTAAATTAGTTATCAAAATAAATAAAACTTCACAGTCAAATAAATCAATGAAAATGAGGTTTTAAGGTAAAAATGTCATATTTTTCTATTATTTTTTTGCTATTTAATGAAGCGTTAATTATCGTCAATTTTTTAGAACTTAACTTGGACAAATTTTTTTATTCGATTCCCTAATTACTTTTCAAAAATTCAAATCTCTTCACTTTTTGTTACGTAAAACTGGTACACATTCAGAATTACCGAGTGAAGCTTGGGAAATATGTTCAGACGTACATCCTTGGTAACATATTAAAAGTTCCAAGTCATCTTGTATGGGATCTCCTGCGGGATTCTTGGAGTTTCTTGTCGGCAAATATGGTGACAAACTAGACGTCACTCTTTTTGTAGAGCAAAGCTTTACAGGAAACTCTCAGGAATCTTTAGAGGTTTTTTCAGTTTTCTCGATGACTTGGAATTTTTAACATGTCGGTCATCAAGGAGAAGGGTCATCTAAATATGTTTTCATATATTCATTTGATAATTCTAATTACTTTGCAAAGATTATTTGCTGCATTTTTCTGGTTCATCTTTTATTATTCGATCGATTTTCGATTTTTTGGTCTTCAATTTTGCGTTATATTATGTCCGTAAAAAAAATTGTCGATAATTTTAGCATATTTTCTTATTTTGAAGAAAGAATTTATTAAATCTTCTCTTCGTTATAAGAATTTTTGATGAAATTTTTCTATAATCGACACTTTTTGTATGTACAAATATTGGGAAATTCTAAAGTAAGACCATAAAATCGAAAATGGGCCCAGCAATAAACATGATTGACAAAAGAAATGCAGTAAATAGTATTGCAATATAGGCCGTACAAAATTCGAGCCGATCAAAAACATGAACTAGAAAATAGGGTTAATTCTCATATAACTTGTTCCGATGCTGTACCCACCTATTTTCTGAAAAGTTATTCCCGCTCAAGTTTTGTTTTTCCTATGATGATACAGTACATTGCAGGGTAGCGGGAACTTCAATTATGAAAACCTAAATCTATCAATATTTTCCTAAAATGCAGTTTTTATATGGCTAATGTCACTTAAGTTACCGTTTAAGTGACCGGTAACTTAAGTTAACTTAAGTGACATTAAAATGACATAAAACCTGCATTTTAGGAAAAAATTCAACGATTTAGATTTTCACAATTGAAGTTCCGAATATTACAATACGCTACAATGGTACTGTATCATCATACGAAAAGCAAAACTTGAGCTGGAATTAGTTTTCAGAAAAATAAGTGGGGTACAGCATCGGAACAAGTTATATGAGAATTGACCACAGGCGATCAACAAAAAGTGTAGGAGTCTAATTTTTTAAACTTTGTATTTTGATTTAGATATTATATTTTAATGTTTTATAAATTTTATGCAATATTTAAATATTAAAATTCATTAACCAATACTTTGCATTTTTTTAAAAATTTATGCAGTTTTTAAAGTAAGATCAAAATTGCGAAACTGATGTAACGAAATGATGTAGGAATTACGTTCAGCAAAGAATTGGTTAAAATAAATTTAAATATGTATGTACTTGTTTGCAATTGTAATAAATCTATTGTTTTATTAAAAGTAAATGTTTAAATTTATGTTATTAAAATATTCACCGCACACCACTGATTGTGTATCTTCGGTAATTGAGACAGGTGTGTCTGACGTTACAATCTAACGCCTTATTGTTTATAAGTTTTATTTGTTTAACATTATGCACATGTACACATGTTGGTATCATAGGCGTATCCAACAGTAGAAAGTAGGGTTCACTTGTATGATACAACTTAATGTATGCTTCCGAAGTACTTGGAAAAAATATTTCATAATGAAGTATGTTTGTTCCAGCTTCGTTATGAAAATATATGTAGTTAGTATTATATAGAATAGAACTGGTTGTAGGTTACTCGTGTATGAATGAATGAACGACATCAGTCATACTCAATGCTCATTGGACAAGGACATACCTACCAAGTGACGCTCACATCAGGTGTTGTAGTTGTTTGTTATATTATATTACCAATGACTTTGTAATCATGTATCATGAGTAAAACACAATGAATTGTATTACTATTTCTTTGTATGCATCATCATATGTAAGCTACGTGACACATCAGTAGGTTAAGTAGCATGTATAAAAGTAAAACACAACGAACTGTATTATTTATTTGTATGCATCATCATAAGTAAGCTATGTGACATCGCAAGACAAAGACATACTCATTGCTTATTGGACAAGGACATACCTACCCAGTGACGCTCACATCACGTGTTGTACTTGTTCGTTATATTATATTACTAACGACTTTGTAATAGGTTAAGTGTCATGAATAAAAGTAAAACACAATGAACTGTATTATTATTTATTTATATATGCATCATCATAAGTAAGCTTCACATAATATATTACAAGTATAAGTCATTAAAAAGGCCTTCCCCGTAGCGACGAACTTCAACGTTCGTCCACCAGAGGATTAACAATGACAAATTTTATTTTTCAAAGTGAAATTGTCAAATAAAAATTTGACATTTCGGACTTAGAAAAATTCGGGGACTAACTCTCGCCGCTCGCAGCGGCAGCATCTCCCCTCAAACAAATGGTTTTCTTGCCCGACCGACCCCCCGATCTTGGTGGTCCTCGCTTCGCTCGGACCAAGCTTCTTGGGGGAGTGTTACTTGTTGGAGGTCCTCGCTTCGCTCGGACCTACGTCCTTTCGCACTGCTTCGCAGTGTCCCACAAACCCACCCTCAGAGCTACACTTACTTATATAGCCAAGATTTTCCCACCACATTTTAGACCTTAGTGGGGGGTCACGTGACTCCCCACCAACTTGTTGCACTTACACAATGCTTTCGTGACGTTTTATTGTTAACATAAGTACAAGTCATTTCTTTCTGATTTGCAATATAAGCTACAATCTTAACGAACACTTCCCGAAGAAGCTTGTTCCACTAACAAAGACGATGGTCAAGAAAACCACTTTTTTAGGGGGAGAGACTCACCGCTACCGGCGACGGTGTTATGTCCCAAATTTAACACTCCAACTTCCTTCTTCTCCCCGAAACCTCCATCTTCGCCCATTCCAAAGTCGATTACGTAATCTGCTATTCTCTCCGTTTATCTGAAATTCAAAATACAAATTACAATCGGTTTTTCAAATTTACACAATACACACAATATTTGTGGGGGGCGCGGGGGGTCAAAATCCCGGGATAAAATTTACTAACTCCTGTTTTCGACTACTTTTCAAAACTGTCACACTTTACACAATACAGACATCATCAATTACGGGGAATATTTGTGGGGGGCGCGAGGGGTCAAAATCCTGTGATAAAATTTACTACGCCACACTAACTCCTACTTCCAACTACCCAATTTGCCTGATGCTACCCCGGAACTTTTCAAGATTATCCCACTTTTCTCTAAACTACTTAACACTTCCAAGTACTATCTCCAACTTCCGAGACTACCTCGTACAGATTACTGACCAACTGCCAGAGTGATTTATCCCTGGTAAACCCAAATCAATTTTTGACCTAAACACTTATTCATGACGAAACCTAAATTTTCCCCACTGCCCTGAACAAACTAATCACATTCTGCCCGTATTTGAACTAGCAGAGTTTTCGAGTCCCTTCACCCCTAATTATTTTGGAAATTAATAATATCCCTCCCAATTTAAACAAACAACTTTCGAAAAACGGCAGGTGCATTTACAAATAACTCCAAAAATACTACTGCAAAGTTTTAAAGGAATATCTTCGAGGATTTTATTTTTTCTAGTAATTCCAAACCGCCCAAGATATCCTTTTGGAAATTAAGGATATAATTTTTGTGGTTATTTCAAAAAGCATCTCTTGTTTTTTTAAATTATTATTTAAATTTAAAAGTGTAACATTTCACAACGAAATAGGGGTGGATGATATAACCAACTACCGTTAATTAAGACTAGGGTTTAGCTGTGTTTCACAGGAAATAAGTGCTATTAAAACTCTTCTCGTATAAAATAATACCGACACTTCCAAGGAATAAACTTGCAACTTATTTTCACCATATTTCGGGAGAGCAATTTCAAAGTTTAAAAATTTCCCAAAGATTTCACTTATTGACTGCAAAATGGTTGTTTCAAATTAAAAACAATAATTTAAAACAAGCATTTGGTAATTAAGCCAAACTTTCGGGAATTTTTTCAACTTTCAAATCGCTCTGCCGCAAAAAGTTAAAAATGAGTTACATATTTCTTCCTTGGGGAGAGTGTCGATATAACTATAAAACACTTTAAAGTCTCGCTCTCCTCCAATTAACGCTACGTAAATTAAAAACTACATTTCTTCATTGTTTTCGTCTTCATGTGTTTACGTCAAATATATCGAGGAAAACGTAAGGAGAAATGTGGATGTTTTATTTTAATTTACCTCCGATTTACAAAGCATTAATCGGATTAGAATGGCACTTGGCAAAACAATATCTACTATTTTATATTTTATTTTAAAAAATACAAATTTGATGTCCAAGTATCTAGATTTTAGACGAAATTCCTAAAAAAAATACATTTTGGCTTATCACATTAGTATTTTTTAAATATAAAACAGCCGAATATTGTGCGCTTATATTTATATATGTTTCTTATATTATGTTTTCAAAATTACAAGTCATCTGTCGATGATTTTTTCTTATGAAACGCAGCAAGACCCCATCCTAAAGGGACTATGCCTAATTGGGAGGTCGAAAAAAAGCGACTTTGATTTTTTTTTATTTCAGGAATCTAAAGAATTTCGATAATTTCCAAAGAATCCCAGGAGATTTCTAAGAGAATTCGAAACAAGTGTACACAAAGTTTTCGAGATATTTACCGAATCTTGTGTGGTTGTGGTCCAACAAATTAACTAAATTTAAGAATTATTCATTTGCACAAGTCAGTTAGTTATTAAAAAGTTATTAACAATGGTCTTTTTATGGTTGTTTGCCAATATTTTGAAAACCCAGTTTTCCAGTTGAGACAAAAACTGTTCTTAATTGTACTGGTAGATCATAAAATTCTCTACAATAATAATTCTAACACAAAACCGATACCTACGATGCTTAAGTTTGTATTGGTCTGCCTTCAAAATTTCACCAAGGGGTGACAAAGTGCTTGTCCTCGGTCATTTTTTGGTAACAGCCTTATGACGTTTTCCGGTCGTTTAAAATGCAATCACGATTTTAAAAAAATCACCGTCTCGATACATTACCTTCCCTGTAATTGATTTTTTGCATTAAAGTTGTTTGTGATTTTCGGTTCTTAAATAACATTCGAGAAAAGACATTAATTATTATTTTCTTGTAGAAACAAAATCCCTATCGAGAGAATAATTAATTGATTGCCTCGTATGATATCTAAGAACCGAAAACCCAACTGCAAAAAGCTGTAATACCATTAGTATCACTATAAAAAAAATGACAAACAAGAAGTGCTTTAGAACTTCATGGTTGAGACTTGAAGGCAAAGACTATCGAATCCCTTTTCCAATAATTATTATAAAGAATTTTATGTCTTAAAAAAGCTCTATCTCTGTTGGTTTCTAAGATAATGAAGAAAATGCATTTTTTTTGGCAAACATCATCAATAAATTTTTAACCCGGCTAACAAAGACTTGTGGAAAATCAACTTTTCTTAAACTAATAATGAATGATATCGATACTAACTAAATTCTTATACTTGGGAGTTTTAAATTGTACATGTTAAATTAACAAATTGTATAACCCTAACTAATATTATTACAAACGGCAGATTATTGTTACACCTTATTAATTTAACATGTAATCATTAAAACTTCTAATTATAACTATTATGTGAATAATTTAAAAACTAGCCTTATACTATTAATGTTGTGTTGGTCAAGTTGTCTGTTCGTAGTTGCAAAGAAGATCCAATTAACAGCTCAAAACGTCGACGAAAACTTATCGATGTTTAATAAAATGAATTTAAAATAAAAAATATCTAGTAGATTTATAACATCTAGTATTATTTTGTTAAATACTCCTAATATATAGATTTTCATTTAATCTTGTCCAAAATTTCGAGAAACCTAATGAAATTATTTTCATTCCTTCGATACCCAAGCCCCATGGAGTAATTAAAAATTTTGACACAGTTACATACAGTGGATCCACAAATGAATATAGTACATTTCTATGTTGACAATGTAAATTCTACTTTTCAAATATTATTTTTGTCATATTAAAATCCCATTTTACGGCAAAATTTTTCAGACTGTTTTTGCTGCAAATTTCGTTTCCTTCATTTTTGTTTCTATACATTTTTTTAATTTTGTTGCACCGTTTCCGAGTCGCAGCGACTTTAAAAACACTCTGTCAAAAATTTAATAAAACAAACATTGCTCTCGTGGGACGAGTATTATTAATTTTTTTACGGAATGTTTTTAAAGTCGTTGTCACTCGAAAACGGTGCGAAAAAATAGAAAGATGTACATAAACAAAAATGAAGGGAACGAAATTTGCAACAAAAAGTATTTAAGCAATACGTTTTGCTGTAAAACTGATTTTTATATGAGAAAAAGTCTTGAAAAGGTACAATTTACATTGCTAACGTTGGAGTGTATTAAGCAGCATTCACATAGGGTATTGTATTTGGATGGCAGAATCGGTAAGAGTTGTAAGGGCTAAAAAGCACTAACAAACAAGTTCTTCCAACGTGCAAGACATTAAGTCTATCTGAACGCTTCTACCTGAGTTAGTGGTTTCTAGCTCTTACCTATTCCACCATCCAAATACAATACCCTATGTGAATGCAGCTTTAATCATTTCTGGAGCTACTGTATCGTTGGTCTAAGATGAAAATTGCCCAAGTCCATTTTTGGCTGAAAATTACATTTAGTTGCCATCTATTCATAAAAATTATATTTGAATAGAAAGCAACTAAATGTAATAATTTAGGTCAAATGTGGACTTGGGAAATTTGCATCTTGGATCGACGATATAACATGTAGACAAAAAATGGAGAATATATGTAAAATATTATAATACTAAATCGGGCATTAATTCAATTATTATTGTTGTTAAATGTCACATACCTTTTTTTTTATCCGACTGTTCTTCGTTAATCTTCTCTTCTTCCACATCGGCATTCTCCTCAAGTTCTGAAAATAAAAAATATTTATAAGAATATGTCAACTAATTTTGCAATACAAATTTTATATTATATTGTTAAAACTTTAAAGAACTAATAAACGCAAATAAAAATTAAACTAATTTCAGTTTTATCCGTACCTTTATAGCGCGTTTTTAAAATATTTAAGTTTGAAAAATAAATCGTTGGTATAAAAAATTCAACATAGAAACGACTCGAAGTTTAGCTTACAAAAAGTTAGTGGCGAATGCATCAAGGGATGTGAAATATTGTGACCAACCAACCCTCCTTCGCTAAATCACAAAGCTGATTAAAAACACGAAATATTCTATGTTTGCTGAATTTAACCCCCGTTTTCATAAAGACTGCTCTAATCCTTCGTTAACTAATGATTCGTTAACCCCTGTCGGAATAGTGTTAATGATCTAGGGTTAAAGACCGTCAGATTAGAGCATTCGTTAACATTAACGCTATTCTGACAGAGGTCTAAGAAATCTAACCGAAAACCTAGTGTTCTCTAAACACATTTTTACATCTCAAGAATTACCAAATTCAAAATTTGGTGGCGGAACAAAATAAAATACCCGAGGACTTATGAAGAGCAATTAAAAATCCTGAGCGGAGACTACAAGTTTCAATTGCTGTACAAAATCAAGTACCTAACGCCCTAACGAATGCGATTAAAAACATCATCGGGAACCTACAGTTTTTCAATTTTACGGTAAAACCCTAACAAATTCAACCAAAATACTTGCATGGAAACCTACAATTTTACTGTGCCCAGAGTAACTCTTCAACGGATTTATGATCTAAACTTCCAATTGGAAAACAAAACCAAGTATAACGAAAGCCCTAACACGATTAAAAAAACATTAGCGGAGACTTACAGATTTTCTATGAAACAGCTTTAGTTTTAATCGGCTAAATAATTATAAAATTTCAAAAATTATATTGTGAAACCAATACTTATTCCTTATTGAAAATTATAGGGCATATAGGGTAAGAATTCCACCCAAAAGACATTAAGTTTTTAGAAAAGAAAAGTATATATGTTTTTTTTTAAATAAATATTTTCAATCTTTTTTTGAAAATCGCAAAATTTTGGGTTAATTTGGAAATCCCTCAGTTTTATAAATTTTTAAAAATTCCACGTAAGGGAAAACAAGTCTTTCCGAATCCTACAAAATTACCGAAAGGTCAGCGATTTTGAGTATGCTATACATAAAATTTTTGAAAATAAAATTGATTTCCTTCTAGCAACCGTTGGATTTTTATTCATTTTTAATAGTAGTCAGTTTTGACATCTAAAATTGGAAAAAAATAAATATTTAATGTTGTTTTCGTATATAGCTTCTGCAGAAGATGGGCAAGACTTTTCTTCTCGCTCATCTGCAACAAAAACCCAACTCCGTAGGTTTACTCCGTAGTGGAGAATATTCCGATCAAAAGCATTTTCGTCGCTAGTACAAAATCATTTAAGCTAAACTAAAGAATAATTATTTAGAAAAGAAAATGAAATATCCGCGTAAACAATCCTTTACCAAAATTGCTTTATCAATTTAAATTTAACAAAATGAAAATGTAATATTTTTAATTTAATCTGAATCATTTAAAAAACGTCCTTACAAACTCTTGAATAAGCGGATGTACGCGTGTCGTAGTTTAAAAAAAAACTATTCAACACAAAGAATAAGTTTAGATTTAAAAACATTGAGTTAGTAATCTAAAATATTTATTATTTTTCAACTCAAAATTTGCGCAATAAAGATTTTTAAAAATTTAGAGAAAAATTTTGCAGTGCAGCAGAAATTCGTTTTTCCTACAAACAGCTATGAAATTGGAAAACAAAACCAAGTATACCGAAAGCCCTAACACGATTAAAAAAATATTTGCAGACACTTACAGACCTTCTATGAAACAGCTTTAGTTTTAGTCGGCTAAATAATTATAAAATTTCAAAAATTAATATCTCCGAAACCACTACTTATTCCTTATTGAAAATTCAATATAGGCATATAGGGTAAGAATTCCACCCAAACGACATTAAATTTTTAGAAAAGAAAATTTTTATAAAAAAAATAAATACTTTCAATTTCCTTTTTGGAAAATCGCAAAATTTTGGATTAATTTGGAATTTCTTCATAATTAATAATAAAAATCAAGTACCATGTTCCATATAAGGGAAAAAAAGTCTTTCCTAAACCCACATAGTTACCGAACGGTCAGCGAGTTTTGGTGTGCTATGCACAATATTTTTGAAAATAAAATTGATTTCATTCTAGCAACCGTTGGATTTTTATTCATTTTTAATAGTAGTAAGTTTTGACATTTGTAAAATTGGAAAAAAAATAAATATTTAATGTTGTGTTCGTATGCAACTTCTACAGAAGATGGGCAAGACTTTTCTTCTCGCTCATCTGCAACAAAAACCCAACTCCGTAGGTTTACCTAGTGGAAAATATTCCGATCAAAAGCATTTTCGTCGCTACTATATCAAACTAGAAAATCATTTAAGCTAAACTAAAGAATAATTATTTAGAACAGAAAATTCGCGTAAACAATCCATTGCCAAAATTACTTTATCGATTTAAATTTAACAAATTTAAAATGTAATATTTTTAATTTAATTTGCATCATTTAAAAAACGTCCTTACAAACTCTTGAATAAGCGGATGTAAGCGTGTCGTAGTTTAAAAAAAAACTATTGAACACAAAGAATAAGTTTAGATTTAAAAACATTGAGTTAGTAATCTAAAATATTTATTATTTTTCAACTCAAAATTTGCGCAATAAAGATTTTTAAAAATTAAAAGTAAAATTTTGCAGTGGCGCAGAAATTCGATTTTCCTACAAATAGCTATAAAATTCCAAGTGGAATTTCGTATTATGAAATAAATGGAATATGGCAAAACTTGATTAAAACAAAAGCAATTTAACAACTAAAACACAATGGCGTTGCATCGTTGTAACCAAAAGTAGCCCAAATCAGTGTGAAATTGCTTAAGATTTGGTAAAAACGGTAGCGCCAGTGGAAAGGTGCAATTCCTCTCCAATAAATTAATATTGTTCCCTTTGTATGTATTTTTTAACGTTAAAATCTTCGAGGTCAGATTTATTACGGTATGGCATGATTACATTTTTATAATAAAACTCCAAAAAAATTTATGCAAGTTTACTACAATTTCGTAGCAGTGCAGACAAGATAATAATAATTTATTCAAAATTACTCAGTAGTTTATAACATTTCCTGTTAATCATGTACATTTGAACATAAAATGCAAGTTATTTCATATCATAATATTAAACCCCTGCACTTACGATATTAAAATATAATCGAAATTTCAAAAGTTTTCCAAACTATTTCTTCCATAGCAATTTTTTATATTTGTCCCCTTGGAAGTTCTATACAATGCTGCCAAAGAATGATTTCTGATTAACTAATTTAGAATTTTTCTTAAAGCTCGATATCAATATAATACTTTCTTTGCATTAAAAAATCTTTTCTAGAATAAATTTTTTATAAGTTACAACATTTAGGCAACAACATATTCTAATATAAAAATTAAAATTAAAATCTTTTGCTCCCAAATTTCGGTTCATATTCTATTACTCGTTTTTCCTGAAACTACACGAATTTGTAAATACATTTTTGAATACAAAGAAAAAATCATTATTGATACAACCTATGGCTTAAACCCACAAAATGCACAACTATCGTGTAGTATTCCTACTCCGCAATACCAGCGATAAACAAGTATTGTTCAAAAAATTCCCTAATTATTAATGATTTCGTGAAAAACAATCTTAAATATTAATTTCCAATTTATTCATAAGCTTTACAAGTGTTTGTCTTAGGTCCAGTTTCTCAATCGTGAATAAATTAATCCAAATTCAATAGTTAACTTAGAATTCTGACCAATCGGGGTAGTCATAAACGTAGGTTAATCCTTGAACTTATAGTTTAATTTACAATTCACCAAGAATGATTTCTAGTTAACCAGCCTATTTACTAAAAAGGTCTTCAAGAATTTTTAAAGTTCGATATAAATAATAATACTTTCGTTGCATTAAAAAAATCGACTGGTTTCGATTAGATTCAATCTCCTTCTGGAAGAATGGTCTAAATAAATGTTGTATAAGTCAGAACATTTAGGCAAAAATACATTTTAATATAAAAAATAAAATTGAAATATTTTGCCTACAAATTTTACGTAGGAGGGCAGAGCCCATCTTTAAAATTTCGATATTATGGAAGCTGCTTCTGTAAACAATCATGGCAATGCCTCATGAATTTTTAAAATATGACAACTTTAAATACCGAACGTAGAATTATTTAAACAAATTAAATTTCATTAAACTTCATAAACTTTTAAGACATTTTCGACTTTTTTACTACGCGTTTATTAACATTTCAAGAGTCCCTCAGAATTTTTTCAAACATAAGTACTAAGTTGAATCGACTTGCCACCGTTTGGAAAACACTCGTGTGACAATTAACGGCTTCAATGCTTCCGGAGGTTTTACTCATCCGAAATCAAATAATTAAAAGGCATTTTAATTTGTAAACCTGAGGCTAACTCCGTAACCAGAATAAAGTAAAAATATCAAAAATTGAATTTTTGGAATTGTTTGAAAAATTAAGTTTCAAGTTTTCAAGTTCGAGTAACAGTGAAAAAATTCAATTTTTGATATTTTTACATTATTCTAGTTCCGGTTCCGACCAGTTCCTCTGGTCTACAAACTAAAATACCCTTTGATTTTTTGATTTCGGAGAAGCAAAACATCTGGAATCATCCATTGTCACATGAGTGCCTTCCGAACGATGTGAAGTCAATTCAACTTCCAATATTTGTTTGAAAAAATTTGAGAGACTGTTGAAATGTTAATAAAGGTGTAGTAAAAATTCAAAGATAGTGTATTTTACTACTTAGGCAAGAAGATACGGCTTTTCGATGATGCAAATTATTTTTCTAAAATCTGCCAAAACCAAATAGAGTGCGCAAAACAAATAAAAGTAATTTATCGATTTTATAAACTCAATTTTCTCTGGTACTACAGAACTAAAACTTTTTCATGTTTGGTAGTCCTGTTCGATAGATTGAATTGCAATTTAATAAAATTGCTGGACGAATTTTCAATAACTATTACATCAAAATTCTTAACACTTTTATAAAACAATATATATTTTGATTAGGTATAATATTCGATCACAATAATTAGGTTATAACAAATACCGTCCTAAGTGAAACCGATATAACCACTTAAGGTTCGGTTAATTTAAAATTTTCTAGCTTAAAAAATTCACTTTATATTTCATAAAATAATATTCATATTTAATCGAACATCTATTGTTCAGTCACGTAAGCAGTATTTTATTTAACAAGGGTGGCAATCAAGTGTAGGTGAAGCCACCCCTAGCTTCGCCACTGACAAGTCAGATAAATTTCACCTATGCGGATTTGCAAAAGTTGATTCTCTTAAAATAAGTTTTCCTGTGAATACCACTGACATAAGGTAATCGGACAGTACAGCATACCCGTGGATACCATAGGCCCACGAGGATAAGCATAAATAAAATAGCAGTAAATAAAATTGTATAAATGCACTAGTAATCGTGCATTTGTTGCTAATTATGATATAAACTACTGATTCGAATATTAATTTCGGGAGCCTCTATAACTATTTCAGCCAACGTATAATTATTTATTCTATTACGGTAGAAGTTGTTCCTACTTGTGGGAAGGTTACAATAGAAAAAACTTCTAAATAAGAATATCTTTTGTTAAAACCCCTGAAGGAATTTTTTCAAGCTTTGTTATAACTTATAAATAATTGCACAATATAATCATTTTTAAGCATTCAAAAATTTATTTACAAAATTAGTTATTACTCATAATAATTTAACGACTCATAATATGCACGTGTTGAAAGTAGATTGAAATTGATGCTATTATTTTACCAAATTTTCAAGTTATTGCTAAAATTATCAGTTTCATTTGTTTACTCGACATCGAAAAGATGTTATTGTAAACCACCAGGGAGATATATTAAGAATAATGCAAGTAATTTTTAAAACAAGACGGTTTCTAACATAAAATAAGCAATTATTAAGTCACGGATAGCAATGAAAATTTTTTTCCTGGCAGTTAAAGGTTGTCCTTTTAGATCAAGACTAAAAGTCAAATTTTTCAATTTTTTACTTATGCTTACGTAGTAACATTTTAAACATTTCCTACTTTATTGAACTTCATGAATTTCTTGAACTGTTAACTAAAAACAAGAATACAAATATATCTCCGCAGTGGTTAACCATAACATCTTTTCGATGTCTAGTAAAAACACAAAACTGATAATTTATTTCTACACAGAGTCAGAAAATGCAAAACTATTACTAATTCATCCTAAATTAAACACCCACGAGACCAGCCAATATTGACTTTTAACTAGCAAAAAATTACAAAAATTTATTTTTAACAGATGCACATTTTGCAGCTCTAATAGATACAAAATAAAATCAAGCTAACAATTTCGTGGTTACAAAAGAAACAACAAATGCTACTTTAAAGTGAGTCCTAGTACACCCGTATCTTCCTCTACTTTCCTTAAAAACTTTCTACAAAAAAATAGCCACATAAAGCTATCAAGATGTGACTTCTTAGAGCCCGTTTGATTATAAGTATTCGATGTAAGGTTTACTACTCAAATCAATTACTCGGCAGCAAACAAATCTTGTTGCAAAAATTATCTAACGATTTTGATTTGACAAATATAACCAGCAAACGAAAGCCTTAACAACAAAATATTATAGCAATATAACTAACCTTTTATTTCCAAATACTGCAACCCCAAAAATTTGATTCGGCATCCCGTTCCAATCACTACACTGCACTAATTGATTTCTTATTAACACTAGGTCAAGTTCAAATGTTCAAAATTTAGTACGAATTTCGCGAAAGTTCATAATTTATTTAATTAAATCACACGCGAAAACAAATTATTGTTTATTTTTCCGAACGCGAAATGTCATTTTAAAATTTAAAACAAAACATTGAAACTTTAAGACATGTGGCGACACCTACCGAGAAATAAGCGGAATAAAATTTAAAAATGACGAACCGATTATTAAACGTCAAAGTAAACACACCAATTTATTATGGATGATATTTGGAAAACTTGAAATTCATGCCAATCACATATAACCACTAATCTGCAGTTACCCAAAAATAAAATGTCACAATCCTTCTTGTTTTCTATTTTGCAGTCCTTCGCTAAATGTTTTCCAAGTTTGAAACCAATCTTTATTGTAAAAGTTGTGCATCGACTGTATTCTTTTTCTGTATTGGAATATCAATTCTCTCGACGCCTGCGGTCGTTCTGTATGGGGTTTGTTTTCTAACACCTGAAAAATAAAACGATTATAAATAAAATACTTAAAAATGTGACAAATTTAAAGATCAATCAGAGTATTTAAACAAACTAATTTGTAACTATCTTGTTACCTCTGTCTTCTGTCGTGAATAATTAATAAAATAAATCGACAAATAAAAACTTTTCGTGGGGCACTAAAGTTTTTATTTTGTTGCTAGGTGGACACCCGCAAGAAATAAAGTAGTAACTCGTTTTTATCTTGTTCCGAGATAGTGATTTGAAACTTAAAATATGTTCTCGACATTTAATTTAGCTCTAAAATGGTTGTTTTAAATCAAAGACGAAAGACGACTAATAAAATGTGAGCAAATTTAAATCGTTAGGAATATTTTTAAATTACTTTCCTGAATAAGGATAAAAATGGGTTAAGAATAAAAAAAAGTAATTAAACTTTTTTGCATTGCATAGTTTGCAGTTTTGACATAAAGTCAGGATAAAATATGTATTTCAAACACTTCGGCTGCAATACTTTCCGCGATTTCACGTCTAATGCTTTTAATATTATCCACATTCATTGTACAAAAAAATAATGAATACCTTCTGCGTCACAAACAACATTCAAGATCGAGAGAATTCTCTTATAACCGACGTTATTATCTAAGAACCAAATAATTCAACTGCAAAAAACTATAATATAAAATAGTTCCATTTCTTTCATTTGCATAGCAACAAAATATCCAGCTCCAAAAAATCTGTTATACCAGCAAAAGTTTTTTCTTGGGGAGTCTCGAGTTGATGTATGATTATTTCAAAATTTTGATTGAATTGTAATTGGCCGAAAAATAATCTTAGTATTTGGAGAAATTACAAATTACGTTACTTCACGGTTGAGGCTTAATGTCTCTTTAATTGAGAAATTATAAATTATGATTATGACTTGTGGAAATTATTTCCCGGAGGTAAGAAATAACCCTTATAGAAACTTGAAACTAGAAACTTGGTAATATAAGCGGATGTATGATACATTCATGTGTGGTAAATGAAAAATAGCTAATTAATTGGATACAAACAAGTTTTGATTTCGAAAAATTGAATTGGTAATTTTAAATATATTAAATTTTATTTTCAAAAATTGTAATTTTGCAGATATTCGTTTTTCCAAAATTAATCGGGATGCAGACATTTTTTGCAGTTTGTTAAACAATAAAAACTAAAAGCTGTCCACAAGTAGTAACTACGACGAAGTTTATTTATGCAATAATTTTAATTTTTAAAAGATTCGAATAATTTATTGTATTGGACAAGTGTTAAAATTTTGTAACTTTACCACAATTTCGTAGCCCGTCAACAAAATTAAAAAAAACGATTATTCAAAAATAGTGAGCAAAGTTTATCGCGTTTCCTGTGAATCACGCACGAACAATTTTAAATTTAAAATACAAGTACAACTGTACTTACAATATTAATTGTAAAATATCTACCCCATTTATTACTGAAACCTCCCTAAGGATTCAGGAAAGGATACTTTCTTTCACTAAAAAATCAATTTTCAAATTCGACTAGTTTTGAGTTGATTCACCAGCTTTTGGAAGAATATTCTAATAGATTATTTTTAAAACGAATAATAAACTAAACGAATTTGTAAATAGATTCCAGAATGCCAAGAAAATATTATTATTCACCTTAAGACGAGATTTTAACAGTCGAAAGTAGATTGAAATCCATGCTATTATTTTACCAAATTTTTAAGTTATTGCTAAAATTATCAGTTTCATTTGTTTACTAGACATCGAAAAGATTTTCTTGTAAACCACTACGGAGAAATATTAAGAATAATGCAAGTAATTTTTAAAACAATAAGGTTTCTAACATAATATACGCAATTATTAAGTAGTCTTTAGATCAGGACTGTAAGTCAAGTTTTTCAATTTTTTACTTATGCTTGCGTAGTAACAATTTAAACATTTCTTACTGTAATCAACAACGTGAATTACTTTAACTGATTTCTAAAAATCAGAATCAAATATTTGTCCGTAATATGTAGTTTACGTTAACATCTTTTCGATGTCTAGTAAAAAAATAAAACTGATAATTTCAGCAATAACTTTAAAATTTGGTAAATTAATAGCATCAATTTCAACCTACTTTCGACTGCTAAAATCTCGCCTTAAAAATGTTTTTATACAAAAGGTTTCTTTGTGTAAAAACCACCTAAGTAGTATTTCTATACCGAGTCAGAAAATGCAAAACTATTACTAATTCATCATAAATTAAACACCCACGAGACCAGCCAATATCGATTTTTAACTAGCAAAAAATTACAAGAAAATTTATCTTTAACGGATACACATTTTGCAACTTTAATAGGTACCAAATAAAATCAAACTAACAATTTCGTGGTTACAAAAGAAAAGTAAGCTACTTTAGAGCGAAGTCCTGGTACACCTATATCTTCCTCTAACCTCTTTGAAAATTTTCTACAAAAAATAGCTGCATAAAGCTATCAAGATGTGACGCTTTAGAGCCTGTTTAATAATAAATATTCGATGTAAGCTTTACTACTCAAATCAATTACTCGGTAGCAAATAAATCGTGTAGCAAAGATTCTCTAGCGATTATGATTTGACAAAAATAACAAGCAAAAGATAGTAATCACACAAATCGTTGTTTTGGCAGAAATCACAAGTTCAATTTTACATCATTCTATATTTTCACTTTTTCTACTTCATTTGATTTACAATTAGCGCAGTTTTATATATTAAATGTAAATATAATAAAGTATAGTGAATATTGTGCAATAATTTTGAGTGACTTCTGCTAGAACAGCAAAATATTATAGCAACATAACTAACCTTTTATTTTCAAATACTGCTACTCCAAAAATTTGATTCGGCATCCCGTTCCAATTCACTACACTGCACCGATTGGTTTCTTATTAACACTAGACCAAGTTCAAACGTTCAAAATGTAGTACGAATTTCGCGAAAGTTCATAATTTATTTAATTAAATCACACGCGAAAACAAATTATTGTTTATTTTTCCGACCGCGAAATGTCATTTTAAAATTTAAAACAAAACATTGAAACTTTAAGACATGCGGCGACACCTACCGAGAAATAAGCGGAATAAAATTTAAAAATGACTAACCGTTTGTTAAACGTCAATGTAAACACAATTTATTATGGATGATATTAGGAAAACTTGAAATGCATGCCTATTACATATAACCACTATTCTGCAGATACCCAATAATAAAATGTCACAATCTTTCTTGTTTTCTATCTAGCAGTCTTTCCGTAAAATGTTTTCGAAGTTTGAAACCAATCTTGATTCAAAAGTTGTGCATGGCCTGTATTCTTTTTCTGTATTGGAATATCAATTGTCCCGACGCCTGCAGTCGTTCTGTATGAGGTTTGTTTTCGTACACCTGAAAAATAAAATGATTATCAAACAGAGTCTTTTTTTAATCATTTTGTTACCCCCTGTCGAGAATAATTAATAAAATAACTCGATAAATAAACACTTTTCATGGGGCACTGCATCCTGCACATTATTTTGTTGCTATGTGGACACCCGCAAGAAATAAAGTAGTAACTCATTTTTATCTTGTTCCGAGAGTGCGATTTGAAACTTAAAAAATGTTTTTAACATTTAACTTAGCTGCAAAATGTTTGTTTTAAATTGAAGACAAAAGATGACTAATAAAATGACAATTTAAAACAAGTATTTTATGG
Source organism: Cantharis flavilabris (assembly GCA_949152465.1). Lineage (NCBI taxonomy): Eukaryota > Metazoa > Arthropoda > Insecta > Coleoptera > Cantharidae > Cantharis > Cantharis flavilabris. Next base: position 26,399,463 of record OX424441.1, on the reverse strand, counting down.
GCAAATTTAAATCTTTAGGAATATTTTTAATTTGCTTTCCTGAATATGGGTAAAAATAGGTTACGATTTTGTTCCTTGGGAATATCAATTTACAATGTCACAAGTTCAATTTTGCATAATTCTATATTTTCACTATTCTACTCCATCAAATTTAAAATTAGCAGTTTTATATATTAAATCCAAATATAACCAAGTATACTGAATATTTTGCAATAATTTTAAACTTGGTGACTTCTGCTAGAACAACAAAATATAAAAGTAATATAACTAACCTTTTATTTCCAAATACTGCAACTTCAACAATTTTTAATTCGATATCCCGTTCCAAATGATTGTTGTTGTCCAAATTCACTACACTGCACCAAACGATTTCTTATTAACACTAGGCCAAGTTCAAACGTTCAAAATTTAGTACGAATTTCGCGAAAGTTCATAATTTATTTAATTAAAGCACACGCGAAAACTTAATGTTTATTTTACCGAAAGCGAAATGTCATTTTAAAATTTAAAACAAAATATTCACATTTTAAGACATGCGGTGACATCTACCGATAAATGTAGGAAATAAAATTTTAAAATGTTGAAAATATTTATTGACCAAAAAGTACGGGCAATCTTCTCATCCTTTGGGATTTGATACAAGTATTTCTCAAGTTTGTTCATTTTCCAAATAAATTAAACCCCAAGATGTATAAACTACAAGTTCTTTAGGTTAGGTTATTTTTTCTAATACAAACTTGTTTCGTGTTGTTTGTAGTCACAAGTACAAACATTGGATCAAGGATTAAATGTTGCTCTTTCTGTTACGGTGAGATAATGTCCTTTCATTTTGTACTTACTTTTCATTATAGAATTCAGATTACACTTCGAAGATCGAAAAAACAATTTCTTCCGATAGAGATAGTGACAATCGAGTCAATTATATGTAAATTTAACCCATTTTTATAATTCCAGTAACATTTTCCAACACAATTTACTACACATAATCAAGACTGTCATTTAGAAAACATTTTCTGGAATTTGTTAGGTTAAATTTTGTACAGGGAGTTGAAAAATTTATTTGAATTAAATTCTTGTTAACAAATTATTTTACATTTGTTTGATGTTTATCAAAAATTCATCAACTTTTCTTGCCGTTCCAGCCACCACCACTGATACAGATGGATTTCTCCACTGTGAAAGCTAAACCTACTGTGCGAATAAAAGAATTAAAAACTAAAACAAACAATGTAAAATTCAGCAATATTTATTGATAAATTCACATAAAAATGTTATGAACATGTTCTACTTACTAATGAGGTCTAAAACGATCTCAACAAAAAAATGTTAAGACTACAAAAATAGGAAGTGATTGACTAAAGGTTTACGTAAAATTGTTGTAACAAATTTAGCAAAAGTATAATTTTTCTAAACCGTACCGTCATTATATCAAAAGGTTTCCTTCGTTTGTACTTCATTGTTTGTTATGATATTCAGAATCAAAATTTCATTATAATAGAATAATTTCGTCATAACAACAATTGAAATTTAGAAACAAGAGAGAAAGAGAAAATAAAAATAAGCTGTTCGCCAGCAGTGTTTTAGTCAATCCATTCCAAGCAAACTTGTATCTTTTAATGTGACAAATTGAATTAAATAGACACAAAAATTTGCACAATTTATGTGTTAACAGTTCAGTGTAACTTGTAGAACTTGTCGAGCTTTAAAAACGAAAACATTCTAGATATTTGTTTAAAAAGCTTTTTATATATTAAAATTACTTTTTTTTATATATTTTTTATGTATATAATTATATTTATATATTTTGTACTTAATAGGCATAAAACGTCAATAAAAACGATATAATGAATCAAATATAAAAATGTTGCAAATATTGCACAAACATGAAAAGCGCGCATACATTGATCTTTAATTATCTAGAATGTTTTGATTTTAAACAATTAAGCAATTTGAATACAATAAAAAACCTCTGAAAAATAAAACAATAATTGAAGTTACGAGATGAAAACAATAAAAATAATATGTGAGACTTTCTTAATTAAAAAACTAACAATAAAAAAGCATTTTTGTTCGTTCCTTAATTTTATATTCATTGTCCAATCACCAGATATTGGACAGATTATAAATATCACACTACAATTCAAAACCAAAAAAAGTGTTTGTCTTGTGTTGTCTTTTTGAAACAAAACAAACACAACGAAACAGGTCGACGACGTAGCAAGGCCTCCAATAAAACACAATAAAAAACAATTTAAATGATTTTGAATTATTAAAACTATACGGTAAAATTAAATCACTAAAATAATGTGGTACCATTTGAAATAAAAAAATCTTCAGCCGTTTTTCACTATCTAACCATCATCATTTTTAAATCACGAACAATATAATATGCAATATAAATTCGTAAAAACCTCTTTTCTTTAGTACACTATCACAGTCATTTACATGTTCAACTCCATGTAAATAAGTTTAAATGTTTTTTGTCTTTATCCTGTACACTTTGTTTAAAAGTCATTCGTATTAATCACCATTAAAATTTACAAAAAAGTTTATATAAAATTAACTGTAACAATCACATTTAAATCCTTTATAATATTTTAAGGAATATATATTATATTTTTATATTTCACAGCAGTTTTTAAATATCACATCACTCAATCTTTGTTGTGTAATTATTATAATTGGTTCGAGCTACGTAAGCTTCCTCAGTATTGTGATTAGATGCAAAAATAGGATATCTTAAAGTTGTATTTAAAGAATCGTTATGAATTTCTAAAGAATTCTGAGAATAATGAAGCACCAACGATTTGAGCGAATCGTATATGTTGTATGGATCGGCAAATCCCAATCCTCGCTTCGTTTTTTGTATTATGCAGTGATTTGTCATTCCATTGCACGCGATCGACAACGCATATTGATGGGTACTCGATGGTCTCACTAAAAACGTACCATCAGTTTTACCCGCTAACAACTGTTCTGCTTTCGGACGTGAACAATTCATTAAAAGCCATGTTTTTTCGTCGTTATGTGGTAAACTTTCAATATCGCATTCTTCCGACTGATCTCCTCCGTCGCTGCTGTCGTCGTCTTTATTCATCACCTGTCTAATGCGTGACATCTTCACTCCTCTTGCTATTAACCATCTGTTAACAAAAATTTCATTATTTTACAATATGCAAAGCAAATTTACAAAATAATTCTAACTTAACAAAAATAGTAATTTTTTTTAACATAAAACAACAGTTTTTAGTTAATTAAATATTTTCGAGAAGCTTTTGCATTTTTAATTTTGAATCAAGCATAGTTTTTCTCAAAGTGATAGGAACCTTACATTAGAAATGCTATATCACAATCAGTTTCTAACAAGATATTAAAGGTGAATCGCCTTAAATGCGCGATTTTGTAAGGAATTAAAATAAATCTGTGGCAGCATTTATATATTTTCAATTGGTTAGGTCTAATTAAATTGTGACCCATTGATGCCCCCAAAGTCTCAACTTTTAAAGATAAATATATGCTGTCTAGAACTTTTTGTAGGAAATTTAATTATTGGCAAATTATTATGAATTTTCATGTTTTTAACTTAGCGATCAAGTATAAAATAGACTGCTGGGAACACTGAGACGCCATTTTTAATTTAAATCTCGAATGTAATTAAATGAAAGTATCCTTGAATCATAATTTTCTTGCAATGTAGTTGTAGGAGGTTTATATGATTGCTAGGCGATATCCAAGTGCAATAAAGATGTGAATTACATGGCATTACCTGCCAGTGGCAAAGTATGTATTAAAAACGTGAACCGCTTTATAATAAGTGTTAAAATCAGTCATGACGTCTACAATCAATCAGATTTTGATTAATTTGCGAATAAAGCATAATACCGTTTTATTTAATCAAACTTGGAAATGTAAATTTACATTCGAAGTTCATTGAATGAAGTGATAAGTTATAATTATAACCTCAAGCAAGGACACAAATATCGCTAACGTTGCGCCATTAATCAGAAATTTAAAAAGGAAATTATTAACATCACGAACAGACTGTACGGTAAACGCCTCTTAAATAAAAAGAAATGAGGATCTTACTCATAACTTTTTTTTTTACCATATCGATCGAAATTGATTAAAAATTGAGATAATTGATGAACTGGAGGACGTGACTTGGGTACATGATACACCGAGACTAAAAAGAGAAATGGACCCTCTGGGCAACTGCATTTTAAAAGGCGCATCCACCATCAAGCATTTCTAATGTTATAATATGAACCTTTCAGGTATTTCTTACATTGTAATTTACACAAAAACACAAAAGGAAATGAAATAATTCGGAAATTATTTTTTTATGATGCAAAAACTGTAAGTTAACAATTTGCCGGAACGCCCATAAGTGGATCACCTTGAAATTTCATCAATAGCGAAACGAAAGTTTTTCTCAGAAAATCTCTTTTGAGTTAATAAGAACAACGATTCAAAGTTGGGTAGGATACAGCTTTGTTATACGTTATCTTAATTGTGCAAGAGTTTATAAGGTATAGTAGGTTGCATCGTGCAAGATATAGTTTCCCTGATATAATTTACATGAATTATGCAAAAATATTGTAAGTAATGGTGTTAATCGACTTGGAAGAATGCCAGTGAATAAAAAACTTTAATCAGCACAAGAGAAACGAAAAATATGATTTTATATCTACACTCTACTCTCTTAAACCAAAACCAGAAACTAAGTCTTTATTTTAAATCGATTAAAATGGAAAGAAATTATTTCTTAATTAATTATTAAGAATTTTTGAAAGTTTTCAAAATCATCTTGTGATGTATGAGTTGGCAAATTAATTTTATGTAACATTTTGGAATTTAATATTTTTTTAATCACAAGAGTGCTTTGCTTGTCAAACTAAATTAAATTTTCCTTTTTTTGTCTGCAACTTTCAAGAGATGCAACGATGCATTTCCTAGAAAACGTGCTAGTGAAAGAATTTATACTGCTACGTATATGCCAAGTACATATATCTTAGAAAACCCAATCCCAAGAGCATAAAACAAAAATCTGCTTGGCAAAAGATCAAATTACCAAAAAGAAAGATTGCAGATGGATTACCAACAAGATAAGTTACAGCATCTGAGGTTATTAAGTCAATGGAAAAAAACAAGTTTTCAAAATTGATTTAAAAATAAAAATCGGGTTTAAATTTTAAAACGGAGTCTAGACTGCTATTTTGACTACCTTCTTTGCTGTTAAGATATATGGTTCTTACACAATTTCGATAATCGTCTGCAAATTAATGAAATAAATCAAGGTGATCCAGACAAAAAAAAAAGTTCAATAATTACCAGTTATCACGATTCAAACCTTTTTCATGATTTGCAATTTAAACGTCTTAGTTGTAAAAATAAAAGCGTGCATATGTCACCGATTATTTTCTTTGCATTTTAAAATAGTAAGTGCAATTATGCCAAGTTTCCTAGAGGTACAAAAACTAATTTAAATGCATTTGATAAATCATACGTGTTCCATGAAGCAAAGTTGAGCAAAAAATAACACGATACAATGTAACAATTTTCATTTTGTACTACAAGACTATTCGACACTTATTTAAACATAAGCTTTAAGTTGCAGCTGTATCCAATTAATAATGGTGTAATACAAACTTGTTTTTGTGTCAGTTGAACTTGTAATTTCTGTTATAATTAGTGTGTACCGAACGTGACAGTTGACAAGAATGCATTTAAATTACTTCAAAAGCCAAAACCAATTTTAGAACAAAGAACAAAGATTTCAAATAAATCATCGAATCAATTAGGATATTTTGATCACTCTATTTTTAATCAACATTTGCCTCACATTTGTATTGTGTGCCAGACAACAAAACAATAGATAGTTTAAATGTCAGTAAAAATAGAGAGAATATATATAAACAAAAACAAACCAAAAAATAGTTCATCCTCAACCAGACTGGCAAATCAGGAAAATAAATTAACAAGCAGATGAAGGAAACTGATAACAACAAATTTAATCGTAGTCCAGATGACATATCTGAAATGTTGCACGATGTCTGATAAATGATGAACAGAGATGTGAATTGAAATTTGAAAAAGTGTCCAGTAAATTATAACTAATTGCGGATTAATCTAAATTAAATTATATATTTTCCTCAATTATATTTTATTTTTATTTATTGTAAAGGCTGGCACCAGTCGAAACTAATCTATTAAATAAAACATTACCATCCTTCCGCAGTCGAGTAAAATTAAAATATAATTGAGGTAATTGTATAATTGAATTTTAATTATTACTAGACGAACTTGTAAAATATCTGCTTCGAGAATTTCAAACTATTTCCAGTAAATACAACCAGAGCCTCTGGTATTACTTTTTCAAGTTTATTATGTCAATTATAAATCATCAGCGATTGGTGGTTGTAAAAACTATAATGCAAAAATTGATTCAAGTTTGCTAACTTTAGCACATCACTTTGTGATGGCATGCCAGCCATTAATTTTATGGGAATGCTTCCAACTGATTTAATATAAGCTACAACATACAACATAATGCCCTATCTGAATGGGGCTTAAGACATACCGAGAAATGATTAAGTTGGTGACAAAGATGTTCCAAAGGAAATAATTTCAAATGAATGTAAGTTACAAACACAATAACAAACAATTCACCAGAGAACAGCACGAGCAGAAATTTGTTGTATTGAATGTTACTATAAAAAATCATTTTATAACAAGAAGGTTGCAGACAAAACTACAGTGGATTGTTCACAGAAAGATACTACCCGCTAGAGAGCTAAAGAATAATGTAAACCTCTTATATTAATTGAAATAGTAGTTGACGTCATTTAACAGCAATATTTTATGACTTACCTTCGATATTTATCACATTCCCTCATTAAATCTCGAATTCCAGGCTTTATGGACGTAAGTTCCCGCTCTAAAGATCTGTTGTAGGCTTCTCTCTGTTGCAGGTTTTCGTCCAACTGTTCACAACTTTCTTCCATCATTTTTAAGCGATTTTTTAATAATTCGGCATTATCCATCAGACTTTTAATTTCGTGTGGTTGTGCTTCGCTTTGAAACTTTTCCTGCGTTTTAGTTTGATCTTGAAATACCCTGACTAATTCCTTCAATGCATCCAAAGCCTGCCGCTTACTAGTGACTTCCTGCGAGGTTTTATTAAAATCTTCGTTCAATTGTTCAAACATTTTATTTTTATCTAGCAGGCGATTGTGCACTTCCACTAAACTGGCCATTAGTTTATCTACGTTTTCGGTAATGGCAGTTTCTTCTTCTTGATTAAATTTAGAAATCGGATACAATAATTTAACATCTAAAGAAGCGTTATACTGAGATAAGGAATCGTTCCGATAATGGTTAATTAACTCGACAACAGAATTGAATGTATACGGTTCGGTAAAACCATATTTTCCATTTCGATGACAAATTTTAATAAGCTTATTGGTACCACCTTTCCTTAAAGTTAATGTATATTCGCCACCTTTACTAGAAGCATCCCGAACTAAAAACGTTCCATCGATGGTGTCGTTTAATTTCTCGTTCACTTCCTCCCGCTTTATGTCGCCCCAATACCATTCAGCATCTTGCAAATTAGTGTACAACATACTATTTTTCTCTTTCTCAAAATTTAAAGCGTTTACGGTACCAATCCTAGACAACTTTCTAGGCGGAATAGCTGGAGCCGAAGCAAACTCGGGCAAAGTTTCGTTCCAATCACACTGCAGAAGTAACAATTCAACAATTCTATTGTGAGCTTGTGTATTACACACTACTTGTCTAAAAAAAAAAAAATCAGTCAAGTATAAAAATGTGATGTTAGAAAATGTTACATTATTCTCTCCCAAGGAGGTCTAAGCAAAATGTGGCACATAGTTTGTATTAATACGGTGGGAGGATTGCGGTTACCCCTGGCATGTTCCATCTGACACATTCTACAAAAATGAGCCATCAAAAACTTTAGTGTGTTTCTATGATGTTCAGGAATTTCTTGAACCAAACGACCTAATAATGCGGAACACTGCTCGTCAATTCTAACTTCTGCAAGGAAACAAATTAAGAAAACCAACGCTCAACTTGGCCAGCAACTCACTTGAAGTTTCCAGGAAACGATCGTACCACTGCACCGGTATTACAGGATCGGGCAACTCGCGCAAAAATTTCTTCAATACGTTTGCAACACATCCCGGAGAGTACTCGCTCAAGTCCACATTATTAGGCGAGTCGTTTAATTTTTGGCGTAACTCGTTCACTTGGTCCGTCGGTGGTGCTGCGCAATACATACTATACAGTTCTAAGCTCAAATTATTTTTTGCTCTAATTTCCAACTCTTGGGTTAACTTTATGACCTAAAAAAAATACGATTTCGTCAGAACTCAATTTAGAGAAACTTTTTTAATACGAGACCAAGATTTCATGACCCACAAGTTAATTTTCGTCTAAGTACCCTTAAGCTAATTTGCAAACTGGAATTTTTCTTTATTTTTGTGCCTGCTCTGTAATCAAGTTTATTGCCCTTTTTTACTTGAGTAAAAGTGAGAGGAATATAAAACAAAAGAAGCCTGTCTGCTAGCAGATGATTTATAGTAAAAAGAATCAAAAGTAAACATGAAATTAAAGCTAAAGATAATTAATATTTAGAGGACTAAAAACGTGATAACCTACTGATTGAACCCTAAACAATTTTTATAATTATCGATTTTAATGTATTCTTTTCTATGTCATTTTAAGTAAAACTTACTATTGGAGGGGCTTGCATTTCGGATGGATTAAATTGCAAACAAAGACCTTGATCAAAAATCGACTTATATTGTGTATCTAATGGTTTTTCAGCGGTTGGTAAACAAGATGGTAGACCTGTAGCAGCACAAGTACGGTGAGCAACCAATCCACAATCTAAAACAAATTATTTTTACTATTTTTCACCTAAATTTTTCATCCAAACATACCTTGACAAATGAAACCTTGATGAAGCAGTCCCCTCAAATATTTATTACATTTTTTACAAGTTTCCAAGGTGCTGAAGCTATGTTGGGTTAAGTTATGAGCATGTTGCTCTCCAAAATTACTGAATTGATCATTACTGACGGTCATATTAGACATTGCCAAGTCATCTGGTTGTTTTAGAAGTTCACCAACGCACGTTAAGATTGCTTTTTGATGGAACTCATCCTTTATTCCCATATTCTAAAACAAATAACAAATTAAAGCATCGATCACCAAAAATTAATTGCTTTGTTTTAAATGTACAATTTATCCGTGCAACTTATCCGTATCAAAAGCAAAATCAAAGTGAATAAACGAAAATTTTACCAAAAGCATCCTAAGTCAAAGTGTATCAAAAACAGGTTGACTTCGTTTCAGTACTTTTAACACTTTCTGGAATTAAACTATTTTAAGAATGAAGCTTGTTTTTCAACATTTATTGATGAAAATGACTGGACAAGTATGATTGATCTTCTACTTCCACTAACGACGTAACACGGCAATTAATTTACCACATAAATGAAAAGTCTTCATTTTATGGGCAAATCGAAGTTTTTCCCTTCAAGATGAACTTGATATGTTGAAATTGATTAATTGGGCGACGTGAATACTAAACTGCTTTGCCAATCAACAACCAAAAAATGAAATTGAATATTTTTGATTTAATAAATTCTATCAAAAATTTCCCAATTTTTTATAAGAAAATTTAATGATAAATGTTTCTCCAAAAATTTGCAAAACTCTCACCCATAATTTTGATTTGGAAAAAAAAAGTGATAGTGTAAAATAACACCGGGTCAGTGTGGGTCGCTCCAGCTTCACTTACAAGGTTCCCTAGTAAACTTTCAAATATTGGCAATTTTAATTTAAACAAAAAACAAAATAATGAATACAGTAGCAACAAACTTGGCGGGAAAACCAAAGACAAACAAGGAACCTGTGCTGAGAATTTTAAATATAAAGCTTTTCAAGTTCAAACGTCCAGCGTGATTAGTGCAATCTAATTAGGTTGTTCTGTATGGAATTTAAGATTTCGCACTGGACCCGCAATACGGTTTTCCTCAGAAAAAATAAATATGGCATAATTTAAGATGTCGGTATGAAGAAGTGTATAATCATATGAAGATATTCATATGAATATCTAGTCTAGGATAATACAATTTCCATTACAATAAAATGATAATTCGAATGGCTAACAATAATGTTAAGGTTACACTGAAGAATTAAAATTATTGGTGTAACGAAATCTTCATAAGGATATGTAATCTTTAGTTATGTTAATGTTGAAAATTTAGAAAGAAATTTCGAAATAGAAATAAAAAGGAAATATACAATTAGTAAAATTTTAAGTGCTGCCAAAATAATTTCAGATGTATTTTTCCTTTTCGGCATTTAAAATGTAATTTCTGCTGGGAACGTTTCTCCCCATTTCGATACAGCACTGTTGATAAACAAACAGGGTGATAACCTGCATTACTTTTACTACTTTTAAGTTATTGGGGTGATTCCTCAAAGGAAGATTTCGTTATTACATTTTGTAAATTTGGTATTGTTGGAAATCATATATTATTTGGAAGTAGCGTATTCCTTAAAACCACCCCGGCCGGCAACACTGTCGGAAATTCTCAATCAGAGTAGATAAATTCGCAATGTTGGTCAATGTTCCAAGCTATTTGGTTAATTCCCAAGAGAGATCATGCACTTTGTCAATTTGGCCAATTGTCTGCTTTCGAGTGGGCGTATTGGAATAACTTGGCCCATCTGTAAGTCGTTTTTGGGAACCTAATCTAAAATTCAAAATCAGCATAACATTATAGAAAGAAGAAATGGGAAGGTTCGTCGTGGTTTTCGAGGATTTCGAATAAAAAATTTGGTTTATTATGATAAACCCAAAGCCATAAATTCTATAAATTGGAAGTGTTCCAATTGAACTAAAACCAAATTAAATTGGGCATAAGGAAAAAACCGTTGTAATAGCGGAAACTATTTCTGTCAAAATGTTACTACTACACCTGGAGTCGTCCTTGACAGACTTGATAAGTTACTCATGTAAATTGTAATAATGTACAGACTAAGTAGATATAATGAATGAAGAAAATTATCCTTACCAGTAACTTTTCCTTATCCAAATGAACAAGGTCGGAACCTTTAATATCTTTACATCTAAATATGTCGGCATATGGATAAAGATTCAGTGCAGCCATCCATTCCACAACGTTTGTTGATGACCAATCGGAAACGGGCTGTAAAGAAGAAAAAAAGAATTAAAAAATCAGTTCAAAATCCAAAATGTTGGGAAAGAAATATTTGGGTATAAATCTTTAATATTAATTTATGTTATAAATATTATAAAGTATATTGCGTAAACACCCTTATAATAGAGATACTGAGAAAATTTGAAATTTAATTAATTCCTCCCCTTACCCTGAAAGTATTATATCGTACGACAGCTAAACGTTGTTGACAAAAAAACAAGGGAAAAATAAAAACAATTTTTGCGTATGAGGCACAAAATTTGAAATAATTAAACTTTGTCAATTTGAAGTAATTTCCGATGGAGAGAGAGAATTGACGAGTTTAAAAAATGGTTAAAATTTGTTAAAAATAATTAAAAGTTAATTAAAAGAATTTTTTGGTTGGCGAGAAAAACGTGCATAAATTTGAGAAATTTTCATGTTGCTAATTAATTATGTAATAATTGGCTGGTCATACTTGGAATAATCAATTTACGCCTTAATCAAAGGCTTTAAAAAATTAAATTGTACTAAAAAAGAAGATAATAAAGATTTAATTTAGTAAAAATGCTTCTGGTGTAAAATAAGAAATTTAAAGAGGAATGTTTTGAATTTCTAAAAGTAATTTATGTATGGATGACGTCCAGCACCTATTTATCTCGTTCGGAGATGCTAATTTTGTAAATTTCTAGGGAAAATTTTGATTTGCAAAGGTGTAAAGAAAGCAACATCGCAAATAGGGGTTGCTAGGGTTGACGATACTATGGATGGAAAGGGTCTCTCTCCCAACAACCTCTACTCGAGAGGCGCATGCGAATAGAGTCACCTGCAGTGAATCTAAACCTTGAAAAAATTGGGATAACAAGTCTTTAAAATTCGCATCTGTAATAATTGATGAAGAAGAGGAATCGAAACAAGGTTGGTTGTTGTAGGAAATAATAAAAAAAAGTTATGTGTGTAACGATTGATAAAGCTCGAGTTAATAAATAGAACATTTATTGATTATTTTTGGGTGTTTCTAATTTCATCTTATACGTACGTACTCGTGTCCTACTAGTGTTCCATAGGTTGAGAAACGCTGTCGTATAGCGCATAGCAACCTGCGACTAGCTGCCATTGGTTATGGAAACGCCTATCCCAGCTTAGCTGTTAACCACACAATCGAAAGGAAATAACCGTACGAACTAGCCTAGCTAACATACCCGGGCAGTTTCATACATATTTAGTTTTTGAAACAAATTCAACTACACACAAAATTTGAAGATATTTAACGAGAGAAAACACGAAAACTATCTATCGATCTCGACCCCTAAATTTATCGCCCTCTTGGCGACGAGAAAAGCAACCAAAGGCATTTCGTAACACCTTAACTACAATAATCAAAGATGCAAGTATAAAAACTAGAATTTTAATTTTAAAATGACACGAGCAAGTTTGCCTCCAATTCGATGGTCACTTATTTTAAAACGTTTTATTATCGAACGAGAAGCGTGTCCACAACAGGGATGACCTTGAGTTAAATTTATAGTTAAATTATACACGAACCGGAGTAGGCTAGCGGCACGACGACGGTCCATCGACGAATTACAGCACTCCTACATTCCTCTACAAGAAAACCATTGTCGATTGTGAAAACTAACTGCTGTTGTAGAGTCAATTTTAAGTTCAAATTCGCTTTCGTACATCAAAACCCAACTGGTCGATTAAAAGTTGAAAGAAGGTCCCCCTCCTTATGAATTACTACTAGATGACGACTTGCAAAACCAGATTATAAACACCACTGTTTCGGAGGTATATCCTCTACTCTACAATAATTGACATAAAATAGGTCACATCTCACTAAGTGGTCAACCAGCACTACAAAACGTTTGACCCTAAAATAAAAGTATATTCCTTCGTAAACTTCCGTGTTGTAAGGTTATTAAAATACTCGTGCATAGACAAGGAAACTGGCACATACGAGGAAATGTACTCCAAAAATCTTCCCCCCCCCCTCCTCTTCCAGCAATTATCGCCTAAATCAATTTTCCACTCACCCAATAATAATCAATAAGCGATCACTCGACTATTATTTTAAAACTTGAAAATTACATTTTTAACGCCATTTTAACGACTTGATATTTAATGACGTCATTTAACGTCAAACGTCACGGTTAATTTAAATTTTGTGTTTTAACTACACATAACAATCGATTGAGCATATTTACTGATACAACCGTAAACAGAAATTTATACTTACATCCAAGATTAAAACGTTACAATCGCTACTCGTTCAAACGAGTTTAAAAACTTACAAACTTTCTTTTCATCTATAAACGCTAATACAAGCAGATGCGCCTTTTTACTGATAAAGAGATCAGGCGTCCCTTTCGCAAAAATTGACATAATTCGCTCCTAACATTGTGAAACGCTTCTCCATTAAATCTGCCCCTCAGATTAATTCATTTTGGATAAAAAAGTATCATTCGACATAATCAATATTACGCTCCGAGCAACACCCATTACATTTTGATGCAAAACTGCATGGGAGTTGGAGCATCAGTACAGTTTATCCACAAATAGGGTGACTTTTGCCATACAGGTCCGTTAATGTCAATTGTCAACTCGGTTGTTACAAATAACTAGTCTGTGACAAAAGTGTGATCAGTGCAATAAAGAGAGAGAGAGACATACATAAACAAATATGTTACAATTTCGTGATTTAAATTGAATTTTGTCAAATTAACATAAGAAACTGTTAGTTTAGAAACTCATGATTTAGTTAAGTAATATTCTTGTTAGGTTAATAATAACTGAATGTAAACCAGTGACGGTTTTACTAAGGATTTACTGTCATTTATGGTCCTGGGCCCTAAGCATTGCTTACATTCGCTTATTGATATCACCGTCACCGCAATGGGCCCGATTTAGTAGCCTAAGTGCTAGGGCAGCAATGGGCCCTCCTACCTACCTAAAATCCAGAAGAGTGCACCCCCCCCCCCCCGGATTACACCAATTCTTTTGTGACTTAAATAAAAATATGTTTAGACTTTGGAATCGGAAAAAACTGGTTTCGCTGTTAAGTCCAAAAGTAATTTTATTTTTGTCACAAAAGAATTGCTGTAATCCGGGGGGTCTGGAATACCCCCCAGTGCACTCTTCTGGATTTTAGGTAGGAAGCCAGGGAGATATCCTGTCTCCAGGATGAATTCGATCAAGACAGCGAGACAGATTTACTATTCTTTATGGTCCCGGGCCCCTAAACATTGCTTACATTCGCTTATTGATATCACCGGCCACTGATGTAAAATCATTATTTTGGCAATGAATTTTAAGCAGCTTTAGTAAATTTTATTTTTTTAGCTTTTTGATGCATAAAAAGACAAAACATTCGCTTCATTTTTGAAGGCTCTGTAAAATACAAAAATTTGTCATCTTTATCTCGGAAACGGTGCGACAAAATAGAAAAATGTCGGTAATGAAATTTACAAGAAAAGATGCCTAAACATTTTTTTGTTTCATTCTACCTTTTCCGAGATATACAGTGACTCGCAAAAGTTCTCGGACACTCCTATGTTACCAATCTAAATTGAACCTTTTGAAACCGCCTTTTTTCATATAAAAATCGCTTCTACAGCAAAACTTATTAAACACTTTTTGTTGAAAATTTCATTCTCGTTTTGTTTTTAAGTAATTTTAATTTTATTAAAATTTTTACCGAGATTCTTGTAAGTCGCTGTATCTCGGAAACGGTGCGACAAAATAAAAAAATGTATATAAACAAAAATGAAGAGAATGAAATTTTCAACAAAAAATGTTTAATAAGTTATAAGTTTTACTGTAGAAGCGATTTTTATATGAGAAAACATGTCTTCAAAAGGCACAATTTACATTGCTAGAAAACAATAGTTTTTGTATTTTACGGAGTCTTTTTTAACTCACTGTAGCTCGGAAACGGTGCAAGAAAATGGAAAAATGTTTATAAACAAAAATAAAGAGAATAAAATTTTCAAGAAAAAATGTCGGTGAGTCGCAGTTTAAGCACTTAATATTAAATTATATGAATTTTTAGAGAAAAAATAGGAAACCTTCAGTAGTAGCTCAGCTGTAAGTTGCTAATTATATATAAACAAACGTCTTGTGTATATTTAATCATACTTTTTTTTATCTCGACAACAATCGATGCATTGAAAGTGACTTCCTTTCATAGCGGAGTTGGTGCAGTATTCGTATACCTGACGATGCCGTACAAAAAGCCCTTTTATTGATTCCTTTGTAAACTCAATCGATTTAATTATAATTTATAAGCAGCATAGTTAACATTAATTTATAAACTTCCCCCTTTGTGAAATTTGCAAACAAGTAAGTTTTACAATTCACAATTGCTGCTTGTAAAAGTCAAGTCACAATGAAAAAAGGTAAATTTTTACGAGCTGACCCTGGGGGATGTCTAAAGCGAAAAACGTAGGTAGTCATGGTAAAATTTGATGCAAAAAAAATAATATAAAAAATAATTTTTATTGGGCAAGGTATGAACAATACAAAGAGAATAAACATAGTAAAAAATACACGTATTTATGGGTGTCCCACGAGAATAATTCTAATAAAGAAATGTAAGAAAACAAAGAGAGAATTGAAAAATAAAAGAAAAAGTAAATTGAGAAACCGACAATTTTCTATATCAACATTTGATTATCTGGAAGTAATTCCGTAATGTATTTTTTGAAACGAAAATTTCCCTTCCAGTAATAAGTCTGAAAACTTGCCATCGGAGAATTTCCGCTCCGGGTTGCTATGTGATGAGTATTGAGCTCGAGTCGAAATAAACTTGCTACAACTACCGAGCATTCTATATGAAAATAGAATATATTATGGATAAGGTAAGACGTTTCTCCATAACGGCTCCCCAAAATCAGTGTTCCAGAAATCTTTATATAAGAAAAGAAAGAAACCTCTTTGCAGAAAGAGTAATATTAAACAATAAAGCAATATGGAATAAAAGCAATTTCAGGTATTTTTCAGTAATATTCAAATAATACAATTCATATGTCAATCTTCATAACATTTGATTAGATGCCTAATAAATTTCACAAAAGACACACACATCACGTGAAGTGGTAACTATTTTTTATGAACTAAAAATACATACTTCAATCTATTATACTTTTTGATGTAGTAATACAGGTTGTCGACTCTATTTTCTAAATTGACAGTCCAATATTTTTTCGCAAGCTTTCATTAGGAATATACACAAAATTTTCGAGTAAACATTCTTGGCATTTAATTCAAGTTGAAAATGAAAAAAACAAAAAAAACTTGTACAAACCAAACGTCAAAAACAATATTCGATTTGTTTGGCTTTAATTAAAATATTAAAACTGAAAACATATTTCAGTAAAAAATTTCGATTAAAAGCAAACTTATCAAGAAGCTATCATCATTTCTAGACGTTTCGTTTTTCGTTGTTCTTTTGTTTTATTTATTTTAAGTTATTATCTGTATTGCGGGGTGGTTGCTGAAAGTTGCGTTATCGAGAAAATTGTAATTGCATTTTTTATATTTAAGCAATCGACTAGACATCGCTGAAAAAATATAAAATTGTCAACAAACCGTTATATCCGTATTGGTTACTTGCGAGTTCAACTGTACGATTGGATTAAAAAATTGAATGTCAAAGTATCCATATAGGATACTTCAAGTAACAATTAATTATTGAAGTACAGTTTCATTGCTAAAATAGTGAATTTTGCACAGTCTACGCTATTTTAATTAATTAAAAAATATACATTTTGTTGCAAAAATTCTTCCATTTTAGTCGAGCGATTATATTTGAAATCTCGATTGGTTTGTTGGTTATACTCGTACACATAAAACAAATATCGATCGGCAAATATTGCTTGTTGATATAATGTGTGCATCAAGCTACCAACACACTTGTAACACCTTCACAAACCTAACATTTTGATTAATTGCTTAAATCAAACATAATCGTGACGTAACTCCGATAATAAGATTTAATTATTCTCGTTTGAATTCAGATTGTTGCATAATTTTACAAGATTCAGTAAGTCTCTTTTTTCTCGATAAGTTAACGTACCTTTGAATCTAAATTTTAAATTATAAACATCAACAAATCAGATAGCAATCGGTTATTTAAAATAAACGATAAATAAAGATAAGTTAACGTACCTTTGAATCTAAATTTTAAATTATAAACATCAACAAATCAGATAGCAATCGGTTATTTAAAATAAACGATAAAGAGTGATTTTGATAACAATAACTGAGGTCCACCAGAAGAACCTTGAGGAACTTATGCAAACAGAATAAAAATCCAATTAAAAAGTGTTTCATTTCATGTGGACAAAAATGATAAGACTATGCAATTAGAAATAAAGAAAACCATAGCGATAACTAAGGTCATCGAGTTTAACTGTAACTATAAATCAGTGTTTGATTTACATGATTGATCAATCCGTTTGTGCATTTAAAATGATTTCAAATAAAAAGTATCAAGATATTTACGCTTGCCGATTTCCCATTTTATTCCTATGGAAAAATCGATAAAAATATTGATTGTTTAAAATTATATAACCGATCATATTAATTAATGAGATCAAAGGAATTAATTAATTATCTGATACGATAATGCTTATGAGACGTATTAAATAGCACTAATGATCACCTTAGGTTAAATAAATCCTGTAATTAATAGAGTAGGTTTTATGTCGCTATTACCAATTAGGATATTTCAATTTAATTCTCAATAAAATTCAAATTAGCGCCATTTTTAAGAACCGCCAAGTCCACCGATAGATGACCTTATTTAAACAATGCCAATTTCATGATTGACAAATTTTTTTTAATTAATTCAATAAAATAATAATAATAATAATATGAGCTACCTCGCCGCTTCTCAATTTGCCAAACTTTCTCTAAAAAATTTGGCATAAAATTTCTTTTAAAATACAAAATCGGTTCGCCTCGAGGTAAACCTCTTCAATAAAAATTGAACTCTCAACAATTGTTTAAATATTAATGTTTAAGTAGATGATTCAGTTAGCATTTTATAAAAGTAGATCGATTATTACACAATCAAGAGGTTACTTATTTAAGGTTCATAAATTAAATACGTTACCTATCGATTTAACATTAATATATTATTATCAATTCATCAAATAAATGTATTATCAACCATTGAACTCTTTAAATTCTAAAGAGAAATCTCTATAAATGTAATCTGTAAAAAATACTTCTTACATATTGAACGATAAAAATTACAATAAAAAAAAATTATAGGTACCTACAACAAATTTATTCCCAAGTTATGGTTTCCGTAACTTGAATACAAAATGTTGTCACATCAAAAGCCACAAGAATAAGAAAAAATTAAATTACAAATTCGAGGTATGTTTCAGGAAATTTTTGATATACAAATACATAACAGTGTCCTTGAATCAAAATACAATAAGTGCTGTATATTTACCGATAAACCATTTTACATCCCAAATTTTAAATTTACATTTTCAGATTTGAACCCATAATGCCTACTGCGCCAGTGCGTTGACACAGGCTCTACAAATTTGTTAATAAAATTCATTTCCAACACCCTATACAAAAACAGTTGAAACATGTTCTACCAAGCTGGAAGCCTCTCCAAAGAGAAAATTAAATTAAATTCCAAGTATATTTTTCAATTTTTGTAAGTTCTACGCAGTAGCCGTCTTCAAAATTAGCAATCGAAAATTACAGCTAATGCGATCCCAAAATGGAATGGAATGGATGACTTCAAGTCCTATCATACAATAAACATTGTGGAGTTTTATTGATAATAAATACCAAATATATTGCATTAGTAGGTAACAAAAACTACACAGACGATAGTAAACATTTTATTATCTTAAAAAAGCGTATGTAAGTAGTAAATATAAAAATAGAATAAACAATCGGTTGGTTATTCATGCGCAAAAATACTAAGCGATTAAACGGGTTTATGCCATTAAAATTTTAATTTTGTTAAAAAATTATGAGTCTAGAACTCAATAAGCGATATATGGCCAAATCACTTTCTGTCTGCCTGCACTTGACATCCAGAAAAAGAAAAACCTGAAGGTGAAGGTTGTTACTTAGAAATTCTGAACAAAATATGTGAAAATCTTACGAATAATGTAATATATGCTGTTCACACGAAGGGGTAAATCGTAAGTAATGGAAATTTTAGAAAACCAAAATTACGTGTCAGTATGAACGTAAATAAATTGTGCTACTAGCAACATAGTACTATGTATAATATCTGAACACTTACATATTAAGGTTACTTTAAGATAATAAAGTTAATCAACATTTTTATTAAATTTATCAATAAATCATGGTCGATAGTCTTACACTGTAATATTTAGATATGAAACTCGTTGAAACAATTAAATATGCCATAACCCCAGTTAAACAAAAAAAAAATTCCAATTTGTCAAATTAAGCTTTAAAAAAAACATAATATAAAAATGGTACCATGTCCTGTAGATTCCTCAAATCTTTTGCTTGGATTTTACGACTTTTTCAAATAAAATGTCTATAGTAAAAAATGACGTGAAAAAATATGCGCCATTAAATAAATTCTATGCATCAGACTGTCATTTATATAGTCTGACAAAATAGTGTTGTCAAAAAGAAAAATAAATCATATTTTTGTATTAAAATCCGACATTATTTTTACACCATCCTTATCTACAGCTACAATTTTCAACTGGCGTGACATTAAATTTTCAGGTGAAACTGATACGTAAACGTCCGTAATCATGGACAGATAAGATCCAATAGGCATGAATTTTGGCAAGATTTGGTGCACACCCCATTCGATTGAAAAAAAAAATTACCAAAGTAAAACACGAGATGATGATTCATGTTTCACGTAAACATGAATTATGAATGGAGTTGCATTAAAAAATATAAACAATATTGTTGTTGCATTTTGCATATTACAACAACAAAAGTAGATATAAAATAACAATTTTCAGTGGGATTTATGTAAACACCAACATAGCTTTTTTCAACAAATGAAATAAACATATTCGTGTAACTTGGGACTATTGTTGTAATAAAATGAAGTTTTGTTTATCAGATTTTACACCACTAATGTGTTTGTCAATATCTGAGACATAAAATAATACCGCCTGCCCGACAACACCCCGTGGTGTTTATTTGCGTCTATACAAAATTACATTTATTGTAAGGAAGGTAAATTTATCAACATAATCATCCAAATAAAGACAATCAAATTGCAAAAAGCATCGCCCCCGCGAAAATCTGCCAGTGAAGGACGCAGACAGGATTACCAACCTTTCCAAAATAATTTAATTCAATATTGGAATCACCCTGTATCAATGTGAACTTGGAAAAAATGTAAGTAAGCACGATTACATAATAAATTTTAGGTATGAACGCAAAACTATTCCGTCAAAACATAACTTGGTAACTTAAGAAATTGCAGCCGTACCTTTGTTTTGTTTCAATTTTTTGCCAACATTCCTTCATCTGCCTGAATGTTTGAACTTCACTAGCAAACTTCGCCACAATGGAAAAAAGAAAATGAAGTTACTCGGCTAACTTTAATGATTTTTTAATTCTTCACAATTTGGATTTTCTTTTGGCATTTATATCGAAGGGCAAAAATATAAATAAATTTGAGCAACTAGAGAAATGATTGCGATCTTCGGGCAGTAGATCCATTTAAGTTGTGGAGTATGCTACCCGAAAAACTACTTCGTAAATACTAATTATTAACTGTTAATATTTATTATTAGGTATAATTATGGAATATTACTAGATCAAAAAATAAAAAACCGAAATATTATAAATAAATGGATTACAAAAATTGTACTTACGGAGTGGATGTGAATCAAAGTCACGATCACTGGCTCTGCTTAAAAAAGTCATTTGTTTAATCGATCAATTTATTATATTTTCATGTGGGACGACGTTGTACTTTCAACGGGCACGTACGATATTGCACACGGGGTGTCCATTGATAATGGACTTATTTTTTATGGACGTATTTTTAATAAAAGCAAAAACATCTCGAGCTACAGCACGTGAATATTTTTAAATTTTGAAGAGGTCCTAAGGAAAAAGGTTGAACAACACTGCCCGAAACTAATTAATGTAATTCAAACAATTTCGGTTCTGAATTATTCAGTGTGAACAAGAATCACTCAAGACTGTTTTTGTATACAATAACTTGTTTATTTATTTTGTTTTTATTTTCAGAATAAAATATCAAAATAATCTGTAACTTATTTTATTATTATTACTATTTACTTCTAATACAGTGACTCGCAAAAGTTCTCGGACACTTTTTTACGGCAAAACTTTTTAAACATTTTTTGTTGCAAATTTCATTGCCTTCAATTTTGTTCATATTAATTTTTTTATTTTGTAGCGCCGTTTTTGACTGACAGCGACTTAAACAAGACCCTGTAAAATGCAAAAGATATTGACGTCTACATCTCGCAAACGGTGCAAAAAAATTAAAACATTAATAAGCATTTCCTTTTGTAAATTTTATTCTCTACATTTTTGTTCCTATACATTTTTCTATTTTGTCGCACCGTTTCCGAGATATAGATGATTATATTTTTTGTGTTTTACAAAGTCTTGTTTAAGTCGCTATCAGTCAAAAACTAGAAGCAAAAAGGCAATGAAATTTGCAACAAAACATGTCTAAAAAGTTTTGATCATGTAAAATCGATTTTTATATAAAAAAAAACCGGCTTCAAAATGTTCAAATTACATTGGCAACATAGAAGTGTCCGAGAACTTTTGCGAGTAACTGTTAAATAGAGTAAATTTACTCAAAATAGGTTACGAAATTAACAGGAAAGAAATGCACAGGGTTTCCTAACACTATGAAGTCCGTCGCTCTTCAGGATATAAGAATCCAGTCCGCACTACTATTGGTTCTATGAGCAAAATATTTAGCAATAACTGTAAACACGAATCAAATTGCATTTGTTACTTGGATATAATTTGACATCACACTAATTGCGCAAATAAAGGATTCAATTTTGCTGGATGTTTCAGCGATGATAAGGGGTGTTTCCAATAATTCAGTATATTTACAGAAAAACTGCCTCCTGAAATTTACCTAGATTAGAAATAGTATATTGTTCACCCAAGAAGTAAACCGCAACATTTTTTAATATATTCAGCCAGAGTTAATTAATAGAAGATTCTACTAACCTTCTATCATAAGTTGCTTACCGACACAGAAGATCTATAATTCAATGCGGGCTCTGAACTGCGATAAGTGTAAAGATTTTGTAAGGAACTTGTGAGGGAAACAATGGCATAGTAATCCAAAGCTCTACTCGCCAGGCTAAGATGAATTTTAAAAGCTTAGAACAGAAATAGCACTAGAAAGATAGCCTGATGATGTAACCAACTGTATAATTTAGACAATATTAAATAAATCACAGGTTAGTTTTTGAAATTTTCAGACAAAAGCAACTATAACAAAATCATTCAGTGCAATTAGTGCTAGCACAATTACTTAAGAAAGCAGAAAAATCAATGACTTGTTTTTCTATTGCTTCTCATTAAGTAGAAAAAATTAAATTCTGTCTACCCTGGATACGTAGTCTGTCTACATATTGAATGTAGGTAAAATGATGTACCCAACTCCGAGTAACATCCAATTATTAAATACAGTAGATTCACGTTTATATGAACACGAAAACTTTAAATAACGTAACATTAACGGTTCATATAGGATCATGTTCATATAAACACGAGTCTACTGTATCTGGTAAAAATGTAAATTAGTTACTTGCTGAAGTAGATAGATAATCTGGGCGAGTGCAATGCTATAATGTGGTACAATCAGAGTTCTACTATCTGTGGCAGTAAATTATACCAGCAACCGTTCGGTTAATTCAACACTTGCTTATTGCAGAATTCAATCTGGGGTCCCCAACCAAAGAGATGACAATTTAAACGACATGTGACGTATTTTTGACAATTAGAAAAAGCTGAATACAGAAAATGTTTGATTGAAAGAAGTGTGTGAATTAGTTCAGTTGGGTCCAGTTCAGTTAGTTGGAAGATGCAAAGTAAATTTTTCTCGCGTGCCGCAAGTTCACCACCCCGGCCTAGTTCAAGTTGCTGTTGTAAATTCAAAGGTCAAAACAATTGTAACTGGAGATTAAAAACACCTTGACTAAATTTTCAATCCCATTTATTAATAAGCCATTACTACTTAAAATTTATTTACGTTATATTAATTCAATCTTTTAGGTATCTATGTGAAGAGTAACTTACGTACCAACCGCTCACATTTATTTAGATATTATTCAGATTCATTAATTTTAAAAAATGAGGTTGTTGATAAGTCAAGCTCAATACCAAAGGCTTATGATTGAATTATGCAAAGTTACATCGGGGTTGAAGTTCCTTAATTCTAAATTTTATATTTTTTTAGGACTTGAGAAAAGGAACCAATATGAGTTGCAAACTTCAATTACGTTTGGCGTTAGAATATTCAGAGGATGTTTCAGATTTGGGATTTGAAAAAATTGACGTAGTACTTGCAGAATGTTTAAAAAAACTTAGAATTGCTGCAGATATTTGGATATTGCTGTTTCGTTTTACTTAAAAGCTGAGTTTGTCCTTGACTACTGGAAGCTTCACCAAAATAATTAATCAATATTTGTGGCGCAAGATTAATATTTTAATTTTGAAACTATGCAAAGGATATACATAAATATTTATAGGGAATTTGTGTAATGGTGGATGAAGAAAAACGATATGAGTTGCGTAACTGAAGTGCTGAACTCAAGATGTGGTGTTAAATTTTTTGTAACAAGTAAATAGAAACTTAGGTATGCTTGTTATTCATTTATCCTATCTACGTGCTATTTACTTTTTTTATCTTAAAAATTAAACGTATATTTTCCAAGACGCAAAGGATAATCTGGTAAATGTTTAGGTTACCCTTTAATCGCAAATTGCTATCACTTTAGTATGCGCTATTACACATCATAACATTTATATAATTCAGATTGATACAATGTTATTTTGTTTAAAAATTATATATTATACACTCACGATAAACACACCGTGTTGTCTTATGATAAATTAAAACAATGTAACGTTGCATTGCGATTATACCATTAAAATGTTAACCAAAGCTCGATCATTAAAGTTAAAAAACAAGGGGCAATTATCCCACACAATTTATGATTAATTTTCAACACAACACCATTTATTCATAATTCACAATCACGTAATACAAAGTACATACACACAAATAAAAATATTTTACTTTATAAGCCCGTTTTGTTTTCCTAACAAAATTTCATTAGCTGTTTGACGTAAAAAACAATTCCTGCACTTGCAAATTAATCATATTAATTTACTTCAATTTCCCTGTTTTCAAGAGTGAAATCTTTTATAACCTAAACCAGATTCAATAAATCCAAATTGCTCTAACAATTAATTTCTTTGTACCCACAGCAAATTTCTCTTTGTTGTGGCATTGCACCTTATTCATGCCTGATCTTACGGATCGCAAGTCGATTTTTAAATCAACCCCTTTTTTTAAGAGGGTTGCTAGTAGTTTGATGCCTATATACAGTTACTCTCCTATGTTGGCAATGTAAATTTTACATTTTGAAGTTTGTTTTTGTAAAATAAAAATCTATATCTCGAAAACGGTGCAACAAAATAAAAAAACGTATATAAACATAATTGAAGGCAATGAAATTTGTAACAAAATATGTCTAAGAAGTTTTGTGGTAAAATCGATTTTTACTTGACAAAAAAAGGTTTCAAATTTACATTGTTAACATGGGAGTTTATCATCTCTTCTGAAAGTAACTGTGATGCGCCCGAATGGACCAATGAGATTTAGACTGACCATAATTCCTTAAGGCAAACACGAGATGTAAAGAGAGTACAATTTTTAACTCGGGTTATTAAACATTTAAATTCAAATTTAAAAAAATTATCAACAAAACTTATTGGTTTACTGTTTGAATTAAATACAAGAATTATTGGCAGACAGTGGTGTAACAACATCGAGTTGTGGCCATGTGGTTAAAAATTTGGTTAGAAAATTCCAATTAGTTTTTGAAAATTTTGAAATACTTTGCAACTTCTGAGACCCTAAATCGTCGAAATTCACCAAAATACCACAAGGTTTTAAAATTTAAATAACTTGAAATAATTTTCATTTATTCATTCGGTTACCACCGACGCGCACGAATAGATTAACGAGATTCTGAAAACTATTTGATCTGCCACCCCCAAAAGAATTTTCTAAATACGCCATTGATAACAAAAGTAAACAATAAGTGCACTGGCACTCATTTGAAACGCTACAAAATATAAATTTCCTACAGAAAAAACAGTGTTGTCCTGTTCTAAACCAGACGTATTGTCACCTCGACGAGATTCCCTAACCCAAACACTCAAAGCCACCCACTGCATTTACGATAATTATTCAAAAACAACCAATAAAATTAGAGATTTTCCCGAGAAAATAGTTAGTCTTTTGACAAAGAAATGGCCGCATATTAGATCAGAAAGTGTCGAGTCGGCGGACAGTAGTCTAGCGTAGTGTATATGAAGTATTGACATATTAATTTTACTATTTTGTTAGGTAGTTCTTTTTGTGAATGAAAAAAAAAGATAATATAATTGCATAATATTATTATAATAATTATAAATAAGTTCGAATTTTTATTAAATAACAGAAATAGAATCCTTTTAAACTAGCTTTATCATACAAGGCTGATATTACCTCAACCAGAAGTTTGCAATCAATATTCAAATTCTTTTGTTGGACTATGAAGTCCCACTTGCAAACTAAACGACAAGCTTGCCGGTTTTTACAAGTACACAAATAATTGCATGCATTGGCGCGAGCAATGATGCAGTTTTCTAATGAAGGAACCGAAACTGCGCGCGGTATCATGCCGCCATACTTTTTTCAATGTAAGTAAATCATACAAAGTAATAATCAAATTAATGTTTTAATACATAATAAATTAAAAACTTCCTTAAAAAAGTCTTGGCACTTGGGACTAGTTGGAGGAGTCAGTGTGACCCTTGGGCTAAAAAGTTTAGAAACCCCTGCTCTACACGATGCGGTATTCGGCGAATATTCTTCTCCTACCCATTGCGTTTGTAACGAATGTTCGCAATTGGACACGTTTGGTGTATATTGCTCTAAAGCCACAAATATTTGGCAAACATTTGCCAAATCTCGCATCTGGGGATCGAGCTTAAAAGCAACAAAGTATGCCAATCGAATTTTGAGATTAGACTGTATAATTATAGTGGGAACATGCACAAATGAAACCCTAAAATATTTCAAGTTTAACCCTGATTACACCAGTGAAACGGTATCTCTTTTTAGTTTATGCACCAACAATACCACCTTATTAAGGGTTAACATAAAAATATAGCAACTACTAACTAACCCAGTGTTTCTGAAATGAAGACATTGATTTAAAATTTAAATCGATTCAAGTAAAAAAAGTCAGCAGGAGCTTTGACCCCAGGACGATCGAGGATCTCTCAACTCTAAACACCAGACTAGAAGTTGTTATGACAGGAGTCCGAAGTGATAACCGCTAGACCAGCACATCCTATTAGGTTCTCAAGTTAAACTTGAATAAATTATAATATAAACAGTAAGTTAAATTGCCACCCTCAATTTCTCGAAGACGATGTATATTGTGAGGGTTTTATTTTTGCCTGTCCTCCCTAAATTCACGACAACTTTCACAGCAAACGCCAATTGCATTATAATTTAATGAAAAATTTAGAGAAAAACCAATGCACTCTCCAATAAATTGTTCTACAATTATTTTTGCTTCTGTAACACATTAATTTAAATGCGAGTAAAATATTTGATCAACCCAATAATTTTGAATGAACGGGAATATTTATTATACGCAATAAAATTTAAATTTCCAAAATACAGGGTCATCAAGAAAATAAGCGATACTATAAAATGTAAAACATAAATTTAATTAAATAATTAGGCGCCTATCCTTCTGCATTCAATGTCATCTAAACCGTTCATGCTTTCTTTCGTACTTGTAACAATAAATTTTGGAGAAATTATCAACACCAACTAAAATACTTGGTTGGACCAAAAGAGATGTGGGAAAAGATGGTTAATTAAAAAAGTCGAAAAAAAATAATTCCTAAAAATCCTAAAACAAACATTTTAATATTTCCAGCAAAGGTGAAGTCGAAAAAAAAAAATCAAAATATTATGTAACCAATTTTCTGAAATCTCCAGAACGGCCGACGGCTGTTTTAATTACGAGCATCAATATTTTACAACTAATTAACTAAAATTTCGTTTGTACAGTGTAAGAGGCAGTCAACAGACCTAATTCATCAATTTACTTTTCTAATTCTGTACAATTAGCTCCCCTAATTTGTTTAATTGGACTGCCGATACTGCAGACAAGATTTAGTTTTTAAGTTATTTTATCAACAAAATAAAAAAATATTTATGAGTTATTGCAAAATAGTAAGGTTTGAGTCAGGGTTACAAAATTGAATTAATTTTATGATAATTTCGGAAAATTATGCTTCGCCTGTCGCGAAATTACGAAGAGAAAAAGTCAAGTTACCCAAATTACAAATTTATGTCCCAGTAAAAATTTGTTTCGGTATCCATCAGGAAACTTCTCGTTCGATTGATAAATAAGTAAATACATTATTCGTATACAAGGATTTCTGTATTTGGAAAACTACAGATTCGCAATATCCTAATAAATTTTTCAAACTAAATAATCCAACTCGAGAAGCAAGCAAGCAAGCCGGGGAAAAATTAGTAAAATCAAAAAATATTTAATTTCTAAAATAGCAAAATTAATATTGTAATAAGCAATATTTCCTGCTAGGAAATTAAAAATGGTACTAGACACTCGAGTAGTCGATCTAACGTCATCCGTTTTCGTAACGTTCGTGACCTTTTTGGTGATAATTAAATATTGATTTACATATTATTTTAATTTAAAATATAAAACCACATTATTAATTTTATATTTTAATGTAAAACCACACTTTTTCGATAACTCTCTCCAGACAAATTAGCAAAAGTAAATTTTTGTAGTTGCTACATTTTACCTAATTAACATAAAATATGTACCTACCGAAGAGCTTTTCAGAGTTAAATAATAAAAGTTTCGTTTCAAATTTTCAAAATTAAATGTGTAAAAGTTTGCAGGTAAATTAATAAAATAACTGTTATTTTTAAACAGTGTACTAAAATTAATTTTATAGCGTAACCAATAATCCCACGAAAAAAATGGTAATTACCTTCTTGATTGCAAAATACCACATTTTAATTTTATATAAAGGTGTTTACCCTATTGTTAGCAGAAAACGAGCTATTCGCGAAAAACGCGTTATGTCAAATGTCGATTCAAAACTACAATGAAAAGAGAAAAAGGAGATTCCAAAAAAATTTTAATATGACATAAGACTTACATTATTTTTCAATTTTAAACAATTATATTTAATCAAGACGAAGATATAAATAGAAGTTTTTAACCATATCAATATTTTAGAAAACCCAAAAAATGCACTAAACACTTTTCAGAACTAAAATGTTTAAAAGTTAGCACATGTAAAATACACTGTAAGTATTCGCTTTTTAGTTAGAACTTAGAAGTTTTTAGTTTCTGCGAATTGCTAATTTACTTGCTGTATCAATATAAAATAATATGTATAATGCATATAATTAAGTCTTTGAATATAGAAATTAGAAAACAATAAAATATTTATTAAATATTTGTTGATAAGTTCTTTATCGTAGTTTTATTAAGGCTAATTATATTTTAATACAAAAATATAAATAAAAAAAAAAGTAAAGTTGTGAAGAATTCAATAAAATATACAAAATCAAAAACAAAATTAAAAGAAACGAAAGTACCTCTGTACTCTTCCAATATACCTACACAACACTTAATTAATTTATGCGAAGAAAAATTATTAAAATGAAGTTTTTATAGTTGCTCGAAAATATAATAATACAAAATTTACATAAGATGATCAAAATTTATTCCAATTATTTTCAACAAATTTTATAGTCATTGAAAAGTCGACACCGAAATTAATAATTATTCTACTGTGGATCAAAAAGCAACATTTTTTATTGAAATCCAACTTGATATAATATTTTATCCGCATTTATAAGTCTGTATAAGCTAATTTCAAAAATAGCTGTAAGGCACGAAAGCGAGAGTTGTTCCAACAAATTATTTCGCTTGAAATTAACCGCCAAATATAAATTTAAAGTCAATTTAAGACTAAAAACCAGGAATAAGTGGATACAATACCTGCTTATCTTCAAAATTTTCAAACTAATGCAACCTCTAATAACGCTGATAAGTAACTAAACACACAATTTAGCATTTTATCTGTAGAAAAATAAGTAACGCTTGAATAACAACTCTACACACACGTGTAACAAATGAAGATGCAGTAACAAATTGACACTCGTGTACAATATACAAATACTTTGTTATAAAATTTCACTTACAATATAGAATTTTACATCTCCAACAAAGAATATACAACAACTACATTTCATATTTCATTCAAAACCAATTTCATTCGAAACCCCTCAAAAAACTAATATTTCAATCATGCTGTAAAAAGTTTTAGGAAAATGAGAAAACTCTACTTCAACAATTTTACACAGCACTAGCAGTTACTGTTAAAGCCAAATAAATACAATTTACTACAAAATTGAAAGAAAAGTCTACAAACCGACCTAAACCGCCTGTGTAGTCGTGCAAAACAATTGATCTCAAAACAAATTCTAATTAAGATATGGAGGTAGCTCCAAATGACCCAGACATAAGCGTCATGGTGGATAACTGTCACCTCATCGTGAAACCGGTTTTTTTAAATAAATAAATAAAAATACAAATCGATTCCGATCTCGCAACTCCTATAAGAGTTACACTATCATACACGGAATTTATCTTTTCTTCTTTCAAATTCTTCTCATCCAACTTTTCACCACTCTCCATCTGACCATACATTAACCATGGATTCTACTCTCCTATGCTTTTTTTGGCTCTTTTATATCCATATTTTGCTAGTGAAACCCAAAATAAAAGAGAATCTCGGTAGTAGCGTCTTCCAAACGAAAGGCGAGTATTTATATATGCACCTAGGGCCAGCAGGTATTTAAAAAATACATCAACGATCTACTGAAACAGAAGCTGTTATCAAGGCCGAGCTTTCTTCCACCATCATCACAGACTCGGTCAGCCATTGCCGGTCAAACTACATTGTAGTTTTGCCTGAAATTTATCCATTTCATGGCAATTTCACTAAGGATTTAAAAAATCGGTTTTCCTTAGCCAAATGGAAATACTGGCGTAATTTAATAATGAAATGGGATTTCATGCAATAAGTTACCTCAGAAAAAAGATATAGAGATTGTGGACCGGAACGATTGATCTTTGTTACAAGATCAAAATGCAGTTTGCCGAGTCGTCTTAATTGGGATGCAGCTTTACAAAAGTTGATCCTTTTCTTCCAATTCCAACGTATTGCAGATCATCTACAGGTGTTAAATTCCCATCAATGTGGTTTACTGTCATTCGTGTAAATAACTGTTATATGATATCTATGAACTTTACCTTTTGAAAGATCTTCCAATATGCGAAGATCAGCAGATTGTCACATTATCTTGGGGGGATAAAATATCATTTACAAAGATCAACATGGGTCTCGCTAGGGTCACTCAACCTTCACTGAAGTGCAAGTGATCTGGACGAGCGAAAATATGCAACTAGGATTTTCAACGTGTTTGCCCAATCGACATTGGTATTCCACAGGGCTTTATGATGGACCATGGGGAATAAAAATAAATTTGGAACCGATGTTCCAAATATCATGGCAACATCAAACCACCCTCTGTTTGGGAAGGCTAACATGGAATGCAGGACAAAGTTCTAAGTAAAAAAGTCAAATAAAGCAAGAAAAGATGTTATCTAAAAATATTTATCGCAAAAATAAGGCAACACATCTCCATGGTGCATATTAACATTGACTATGAAATTTTAATTGTTAATAAATCTTTGAACGACATAAAATCTAGAGTAACTTTTACAACTTGTTTGATTTACGAGATAATTTGGCCCAACATCTCATGGCTCTATTAGAAACAGATTTAGACAAAGATATAAAACGGGTTTATTACTAATTTATCGGACTTATTTTAAAAGTAAGGTATGGTCGATACATATTATACTTGGATGAATTATTTTAATTTAACAAATAAGATTATTGTTATCTACAAAATGCGGTAGTTTTATTGACAGTTTTACTGTTGATAAAAGCTACTACGATGAGATAAGTTAAGACCAACTTAAGTCTATAGAGTGTCCCAAATTCACTAATCTAGCGACCGCCTTATTGAAACTTGAAATTTATTAATTGCATTTTAATATTCAGTTAAAAATCACGTGGAACAGATATAATAATTTGACCTTTTAAAAAACAAGTAAAAATAAACGTGACTATGGCAACAAACCTGCGATTGACTAAGGTAATCGATGAGAAAATAAACGACAAAAATAGAAAATAATTCTTTCTAAATAAAGAAATGCTCTCGGCAAAATAATCCCAAAATATTTACTTACAGACTGGCAGAAATAAAAACCCAGCCAGAAAAAGAAGGGCTTGGTTTTTGATGATTCGGTGATCTCCAAAAATGATCATTATTTCTTTTGGAAGAAATTTCCTTTCCAGCTTGGAAGACCGAGAAAGTTGGTAATGATTTTTGCATTTGGGCGATAAATAAAAAATAATTGAATAATCGAAGGATAGGTGGTTTGTAGTGAAATTCGATATTAACAATATTAATATTTTAGATTAGTTTTAGTTAAAAATAATTGAAATGCTTCCTGTGATTACCGAATAAAGTTTGGAAGAATAAAGCACATCCGATCAAGTAATTTGCAGTAATTAAGATCAGCTAGGTTTTACTTTGAAAATTAATTAAAAAAGTTATGTAAAATCTAAACGTAGAACGAAGTTCGTTTGAAATAAAATCATCAAAGAATAAATAATTACAAAAAATGAGAAAATAACAAAATATTTTTGTTAATTTTCACAAATTTCCAGCTATAGAGAAAATTCGATTTCCATTTTTTAATCGAGTGTCGTTAATAAAACTCAACGCTTTGAAAGTAAATTTAATGGAAAATAACAAAACTTTTCAAATTAAAAATTATTAATAACAACAAAGTTAAATTTAAAAAGTTAAAAACTTCATTTAATAAAGCACCTCAGGAAAAATGGCCAGCAAAGTGGGAGTAAATTAAAAAATTTGATCTAGCGTCTGTAAGAATATTAATGAGTTAGTGTGTTATTATTTATTTGCATTACAATCAATTGTATAATTAATTGATTATTACGTCTTATGAAAGAAGAGAGGACAATTTAAGGTTTCTTGGCAATATCAAGTCGGAAGTATGAATTAATAGGGAAAAAAAAAAGAATGGGATAAGGTAGTATCAAATTGATATTCAAGGGAACTTTCAATAAAAATACTTGCGCAACTCTACATAATAAAAATCAATACAATATACATAGTCGATGCTTTTGCGTAGTGTCCATAATATAAATTACCGCGATTATCAACCTACCAAATTACACCTCCATTTTTTAACAGAACATAATATTATTGTTGCACTTTGGATGAAAAGCTTTGCGTTTTATATACATTCGATTTACGTCAAATCAGAAAAACATCAACATTTTGCTAATCTAACTGAATCCAATTTAATAATATAAATAGGTGTAATACTAAACACCATGTCCTGCATTAACATTTTTCTAATAACGCAATTCTTCTTTGGTATTTCCGCGAGAGTGCAAAAAAGCAATTATTAACAGCAGTATTGGAAAATCTTGAAGAAGCAAAATTTCATAAAAAAAGCGCAAAAAGACGCCAGGAAGTGCTTATTTTATGTTACCTTGGAAAAAAATATTGCTAACCATAGATAATGCATTTTTTTCCATACTAAGTATGTCTATAAACAAAATGCAAAAAAATCGCAAATGGCTTGACAAATCTAATCTATGCAGTTATTACAAATTCTGATTCCAAGTGTGTTCCAAATTACCATGCATATCACGTATGCAACAGCTTTTATTGCAAAACAAAAAACGTGGTCATATGTCAGTACAAACTGAACGTTATGTTAATCTCAAACTTGAAAAGAGAAGATTACTCGGTTTTACCTTGGATTCGGCTACAAAAAATCTCGCCCATCAATTAAGATCATAAATTTTCCATTCTAAATGATAATTGCTGCTCTATTGTAAAAATCCACACACAACATAATATAACATACATAATTAGAACTCGTTTAATAAAAATTTTAAATTTCTTCCTCAACCTATTGAAATTCCACTATTTTATGTATTCTCTTCAGTGATCTCAAACTGGAGGGGCCAGGTGTGGTCTCGCCGTATTAATTTCAGTTTAAATATAACAATGAAGGTCACTTGATCATCGAATTAAAATTTTAACAGTTACAAACTCTTAGTCGAGTTCCGGGGGGGAAGGAGTGTCCAAATTGTTAAAATAAAAACCACCAAGTGCATATTATCTATTCGACATGTTCGTGAATTTCCTAAAGAGCAAAGTGCACCAGCTCTCATTGGAGGAACCGACCTTGGCCGCAAATTTATGATTCAGGTAGTTCCAAATATTTTAAAGATTGCTTTGCTGTAGTTTGCAAGACCAACTTTCGATTGTTTCATTAAAACGAAAATTCCAACAGCAACACTACAAGAGAGTTCCTTCACCATCAGAGAATGTTCTCTTCAAGTAAGTCTTCCGACCTTCCAATTTTTCCCGTTTTTGGAAAACGCCGAAGTCATAAATATCATTTTCTCTGCTTGGGTAAGCCTGGATTTAACCGAGTGCTAACCTTGCTTACGCCTGGAAACTGTTCTTACAAAATCGATATTTTTATTACCGAATCCTGATCTCAACCACAACATAAAATTCTATTATTTTCTGAAAAACCACGATTGGTGAGGTAATGGACCCATGTTTTTACAGCGATGTCAATCGCAAGTAATAATTTAATGCAATGTGCTATTGTTATGTCTATGGTCCAACTCTTAAATTACACACCACACCCAAGGAAATTCTATTTTTGTACTTGGACTGATCGTCAATTCTTTGACCACCGAGTGTCGCTGACCATCGAAGGCCCGAACTATGTAATTCCACGAAGTCCGAAAAATTTTCGCTCTATAACTGAACAAACCATCGCATCAAACAACCCTTATCACAGGATAATTTTTTAGTAAAAAAGTAAAAATAATTAAATCAATATCGAGTAAATTTTGAAAATACCAAATGTTCCGAGTAGCATCCGTACGAAATTAAAAAAGTAGGGTGAGCTGAAAAAGCTTATTATTATACAAGCTCTCGAGATTATTTGGAGTTCTTTTCAACAAAATAATAATTTCTGATTACTTTTTCAAGTTTGAAACCCAGAAACTGTTCAATTCGTCAATATATTGCAATTTCGATTTATTTATTGTAGCTGTTAAAATTATGTCATCTAAAATCCAAGTTATATACAGTGAAACGTGCTATCCAATTTTGAGGTCCAATGACTTCCTTGATTTCAAAATCTAATTTAACATGAGTCTCCTGTTTTGAAATATGAAATTCTAATTGAGATAAATAAATAATTTATGCATTAGTAATAACATCATACGATGGAAGAAATATAGATTTGAGAAAAACTCGATATTCTACAATCGCAAATTTCTTTGATATCAATTATCATACAGTATGAATGTACACTGAAGATGTTATTGTCCTATTGTAATGTAAATAAAATCACTAAACAGGTAACGGGAGGTTATTACCAAGTGTTGAGACTATTCGGATAACAATATCCTGTCAACAATAAATAAATCAAAATTTTGCAAGAAATAAAATCCGAAATCGGTAGTTTTTCATTTTTTGGGGAGAAGGATTCTAACATCTACAATTATCCCAACTTAGCTGAAAAATCTTATTTTTTGCGATAGGTTCAGATGATCTCATTTGAATATTTAAATAAAATGTGTATCATATTTTCTATGGCGGAAACGTAATCAAATTTGTATTTATGCGACATAATTTATAAAAATCCAAGTTAGCATTAAAATGTAAATTGGCATTTTGCAATATTTTTAAATAAAATAAATAAATAAATTTAATAGAGCACTTAAATCGTAACGGTTTAAAACTTATGCCTTAGAAAAATTAATTTAATAAACAAATTAGCATTAAAATTATTTATTTTATTTTATACTGCTACCAATCAAGAATATTTTCCTCCGAACGTAGTAGTATGTGTATTATTTTAGTAACTTCCTGTTAGTATAAATTTATTAAAAAGTTATGTCAACTGTTAAAATCAATACAAATTTTAACGAAAGAAAATTGTATATTTTAATTAAGTTGTTATTAACTAATCCATCACAGTTACATCCTTCACTTAACGAAGTGAAGAGTGAAATTAAAAATTTAAATTGTTTATTTTTAATTGATTTCTAATTATTATGAAAATACAGAAGGTAAATTAATATTTTATTTTTTAAAAAGTTAACACATAATTGAATCGTTCAACTGAGTTTATAAAAATCTTTTAAGCTTTCAAGTTGTTATTTTACATCACACGGCAACCCCGTTTCAAAATAAATTTTCCAAACGATCCATTCGTGCGCGTCGGCTTAAAACTTGAGGTTTTAAAATTATCTAATTATATAGTAGCATCAAGTCGAGGTTACCCTATAAGTTTACAATTAAATAAAAAAAAATTTATACAGGGTGTTCCCCGGATACACTGTACATAACTTTGATAAGTTAACACTTTTCCATTTCTATTTTCACACACCGAAAATATTGACTTTTTAATAAAAATGGTTTAGTGACTTTTTAAAGATCGTGAAATAATCTACAAACTAGATTTCAACCTTTTATTGTCTAAAATCAACGGCTTTAGAATTATGAATTAAAGTAAGTAAGAAAATGTTGAAAATTTCTACTTTTTTTCAAAACCCTGTATCTTTTCAACGAAACATTTTACAAACATTCTGACGCCGAATAGGAATTTCAACGGACTACAACTTTTGTCTAGTAACATTTTTTGAGTAACCAATCCATTTCACAGAAAATAATAAACAAGGCAAACAAAACAAAAAATTAAATTCACAAAATTTAATATAGAAGTAAATTTAAGTAAATGGTCAAACTAAACACCCTCATTTTCAATACGCACATTTTGGGCTTCAAGTAAAATTTTTTTAAATGAAGAATCAAAAATGGTTCAAAAGAGAAGAAATTAATAATTGGCCAGCAAGATCTCCAGATTTAACTCCTTTTGATTAACGAAAGAGGAAATGTTACAAAAAACAATACTATACAACATCTGTTAAAGCGATTACGACTGTGTTGAAAATGCGGGTGGTCATTTTGTACATTTACTTAAATAATGTAATGGTTTAGCCTTAATTAATAAAATGATTTTTAAATTTTTGAATTTAATTTTGTTTTGTAGCTGCCTTGTTTATTATTTTCTGTACAATAGGTTGGTTTTTCAAAAATTTTTATTAGATAAAAGTTGTAGTCCGTTAAATTTTCAATCCGGAATGGGACGTCAGATTTTTTGAAAAATGTTTCGTTTAAAAGATGGGAGGATTTCAAAAAAAAAACAAAAAATAAAATAGCTCGAATTGTTCAACATTTTCTTACTTACTTTAATTCATAACTTGCAAACCGTTGATTTTAGACAATAAATGGTTTAAATCTAATTTGTAGATTATTTCAAGCTCTTCAAAAAAGCACCAAACCATTTTTACTAAAAAATCAGTATTTTCGGAACTGCGGCCATGTGAAGGTGGGAATTTAAAATAATGCTTTAAAGAGGCCTAACTTTCGAGGGTTTGAATTTAGAAAAATATTTTTGTTAAATATTTTTCTTAGAAAAGTGTCCTGATTACCACCTAAGTTATGTAAAGTGAATCCGGGGACACCCTGTATAAAAGCTCGACAAAAAGAAAATGAATTTTAAAATAAAATGAAAAGTTGATTAAAACAAAATAAAACTGTCATATTTTTACATAAATATAAATATTCCCTTGGCAATCTAATGCCAATGCAAAATTGAAGAGTAAAGTTTAATTTTTGCAAATTCTGTATAAACAGAGATATAATAGACAATTTAAATTGCTTTTATGAAAATACTTCATAATTTATAAAGTTACCCTACTTTTACAACAAAAGGTAAATTATCTCGAATATAAAAGAAGTATTTTATAATATCGTTTAATAACAATAAGATGTAATTGCAAAGAAAATTTTAAAATATAATTTTCTTAATAAATTCTCTATTGTGCAATATAATAAAATACAATTTATGAATTTATAAGAAATTCGCAAAAGTTTTGAAAATTATATAAACGACCTGATTTACTTAAATTAACTTAAGGATTAATCTCAAAATTTGCTCGATTCCTCAAAACATGCATTTTCTATAATGTATTATTGACATATACTCGGTTATACAACATCATAATGGAAATTCTTCCGACTGGGCTATTCTGGTTTTATAAAACGTCCCCTCCGCAATGTTTACAAAAGGTTTTTTCATAAAATATTAAATAATCTATTATGTTTAGAGTTTTAGATCGAAAGACAGTGGGGTCAAAATAATTCGGTGAAAGAAACCCCTGATGTTTTAACCAAAATTATTACAAAAAACTTGAGAAAATAGAAACAAAGTTATTAAAGCGAAATTGGAAAACGAAATAATTACTATGTATCCAAGTCATGTTTCTAATTAACAAAGTTTCAATGAGATCTCAAATCGACGTTGGCTGGTATGGTAGCCATAATCGGGGTGATCGAAAGAAAAAACTAAAGCAAGCTACAAAATTTTGGGAAAAATAGGATTTAAAGAGAAGTTGCCGGCGGGCAGAAAAAGTAGGCTATTTTGGGTAGCTGCCAGTAACAATTGGTAATTTTCAAATAATTTGATTTTCGAAAAGGATTCGAAATGCGTTATATTGATTTTCTTCGGTTTCAATTAGATAGCATCGGTAAAACGGATGTAATTTTCAATCATACGTGGTATTAGTAAAGATAACGATATAATAGCTAATATGAGCAAGTTCAACAAACAATTTAGCTAATACTTGAATCGAGAGCCAAAATATTGAAGAACATTGTATGGCTAGGTATAAGTAGACTCGTTGGAAACATCCCTATCTGACGCTAAAAATAATTTAAAATGATTAAATATTTACTCAGAGATAAGGATATTAACAAAGGCGGAATCTAGACATATCTTACATACCTAGATTGTCTAGTTATTTCATACTAAACGACAAATACAAGCTGTCTGTAAGTTACTTTTTAAAAATAACGTCAAAAATTCAGAAATAGAACTTGAAAAATATTCAGTAAT
Organism: Cantharis flavilabris; assembly: GCA_949152465.1. NCBI lineage: Eukaryota > Metazoa > Arthropoda > Insecta > Coleoptera > Cantharidae > Cantharis > Cantharis flavilabris. The sequence continues at coordinate 26,360,720 of OX424441.1, read as the reverse complement.
TAGTAAATATCGCATACCTCAAAAAGTTGAAAATTGGTTCGACTTAATATTAATTAAAATTTTCCTTTCAAGATGTTTAAAGACTTTAAATTAAAAATAACTCGGAATTATTGTTAAAGCAGCTTCAGGTAAACGTTTTTTGAAGTTTCGAAATAAATTTTCGAAACATTCTTTCAGGATGCAAGAACAAAAGAAGTATACGGAGTAGGTTTGAACTGAAATAATAAAATCCGAGTTTTTGTAACATTCACTCGTAGACCTCTTTGATCATGTAGCTAGTATCAATTTTTACGCATGTTGCTCGGAGCTTAATCAATTTCGTCCAGTTCAATTGTACTTCCTCGCGATAAACATTTTTCATCGATGTTGTCAATGAATCAACCAATTCATTGACAAACAAAGCGTTATGTTCGGAAAAGACTCTTTCTGAACTGCTTCTCCCAATAACTTTTTCGGCCTTTTGTCCAACTTTGAGCTGGGCTTTGGAAATGCACGGAGGTAAAGATGAGGATGTATAAAACGACTCTATTGCACTGGTTAACCGCAAATATGAAGCTAATATGGAAGTGTGTCGCGACATGAACCTTATAATATATTATATGAAGTTGTTAGCACACGAAGCCGGCTAAACCTCGTTACTACGCTGGAGAATCCCAATGTTGTATAATTGAGTATAATGAAGACATTTTTGAAATGTCCAAAAATAGGACACAAAAACATGAATGTAAAAAATGAGTCGTACTTTGAAGTATAAAAAAAGATAATAATCTTTAGAATGCTTTGAAGATTCAAGCATTTTATATTTTCATTCAAATTTTGTAAGCGTTCACAAACTAATAATCTTTGCTGTAAAATTTTCTTTGCAAAACATTTATATCGAAACATGTGGGAAGATGGATTTTCGATTTTCGCATTGTAAAATATTGGAGGAAAAATTTAAATTAGCTCGTTTTTAGAGATTAATTTGAATTTTGACTTACTTTGACCCCGACAATTAGTGTCAAAATTTATAAGACTTACTGAATAAGAGAGTGGTATTTGGTATTCTGGTATGGTAGAAGACATTAAAAAAAAACTTAAAAGACAATTTCAGAAATGTGAAACCAGGTCACGGACTATTATATTTTAAGATATGAAATTTTTAGTCATGTTGATTTAGGATTATCGTGCACTCAATTAAAAAAAGTTTTTTTGGAAAAGTCAAAATGATGGCACACTCGGTCACGTAATTATCGAGCAATTGCGGTTTAATTGTGGTTTTGATTTAAAAGTTTGAGCAAAGATAGATAATATATCGGCGGTAATTATAACATTGCGGTTTTATATAGCGACTAATAAATATTGGTTAGCTATCGGTTAAGTGTTAAATTCTAGTCAAAATTTATTGACGATTAAGTAATAAATTCAAATTTGAAGTTTCCGAGTGGTTCTTGCATATAAAAATATAGAAATGCAGATTTTTCTTAAAAGCAAGTGAAATTTGAGACTTTTTGTCCTAGTACTAATAGTGTTGAGCCAATTTTAATTTTAATTTTATTACGTTAGAGAATGCCAAGAAATTTGAAATTATCATAATGTGAGTTACATTTGGGAGAATATAAAATGAAACTCTTACCTTGTCTTCGTGCACTGTGTTGGAGGATACGGCCGAAGTTTCGTTCTTCTGGCAGGCGTAATTTGTTGCAAAACGTACGCAGATTTTGTGGAAACAAGCGTGGCAATCTGGGGAACAAAGTGAACCACACATACAACAACAGGACATTTGACAGGAGCAAAGAAGCGCGTGGAACGACAAAGTGCGGGCGCAGTAAGTAGAGGCGTCGGCGTCAGCGGCCGGTGCCAACGAGCTGGAGGTCTCGCGAACCACAAATCTGTCGAGGTTCACGTCCTGAGATTGTTGTGGTTTGTTTAAATTATACCCCGTAAGACTAAAAGATCGCGGTCTTGGCTCCGGGCCGGGACTAATACCCCGCATCATGTAATTTTCAGCGTCAATGTTGACTACTGCTATGGGAGCAGACAGTTTGGCATCGGCAACACGGAATCGACAGTATAAACCATCCATTCCCGTTTGTTCCGTCGAAGATTGTTCTTGGCTTTCGTGAAGCTCTTGGAAACTCATTATGTCATTATTTTAAAAAATTACACACTATGCCGGTTGCATTACAGTTGTTAGTTCGAGACTGCGTCGCACCTCGTACGCTGTGTAGAATCAACTACTGATTGCCGATTTCTTACCCGGAGCAAAGCCAATTCTGCGCCTCCTACCCCGCGCAATTAAAGTTTCTCCCCACCAACGAACGAGTTCGAAACAGCCGGCCGCACCGCACCAACCCGAAACCGATGAGCAAACCAGCTGTAAGAGCAGAGTAAATCTCGAATTTTACATTACAAATATATAATAGGTATCCACACTTTTCTAATTCCGATCAAAATTAATCTTTGCTAAAATTTACACACGTTAAACTAAATTACAGAACGTCCATGATAGCGGAGTTAGGTTGTTCTAATCGAAACAAGTGACCGAATTGTACGAGTAAAACGACCTTGATATGTACGTAACCCATGGACACTGGCGCGTGCACAGGTCTGTCGTTCGCGCGAAATTCAACTTGAAATAAAATACACTCACCAATACATTGCACACCTACTCTTCCTGTACCCCAAACGTAATCCCGACCTGAAAATTTTAAATTAAAATCAAACTTTAACAAACTCCACAAGTATTCACAAGTACTCACAATGATTGCACAAAATTGGGGTAAGAAAATACACGTCAATTAAGCGATGAATGTTCCTGAATTTTGTTTCCAAACCTGAAAATAAACAAATTATACGACATGCATTTTTCAAATCGCAAAAAAATCAGCTCACCTATCATCACATGAGAAGCCTCAACTCCCAAAGCCGAGGGATGATGAATCGTATTATTCACCTCAGAACCTAACAGTTTAACCGATTCCACTACAAAAACAAACAGAAAACAATTAAAAATAAGCGCAACCCCTTAAAAATACTTTTCATTTTCGACCCATCGGACCCACCATTTTTTTCAAAACCAATAATCTCGTAAAATTCTTTTATTAATTTCATATTTACACACATAATATGTACAGTCATACAAAAAAGTCTACGTACGATTTCATATTTTCCTATATTATCAATGTAAATTTCATCGTACGGAGACTTTTTTCCGCCTAATATGGACCGATTTTTCAGCAATATTTCTTAGACATTTTTTGTTGTAAATTAAATTCCCTTCATTTTTGTTTATATACATTTTTGTATTTCGTCGGGCCGTTTTCGAGATATACTGACTTGAAAAAGTTTCTGTAAAAATTTATTAAAACTCCCATAAGAGCAATGTTAAATTTTCTGAAATTTTTACCGAGTTTTTTTAAAGTCAATATATCTCGGAAACGGCCCGACGAAATACAAAAATGTATATAAACAAAAGTGAAGAGAATTTAATTTACAACAAAAAATGTCTAAGAAATATTGCTGAAAAATCGGTCTTTATATGGCGGCAAAAAGTCTCCGTACGATGCAATTTACATTGATAATATAGGAAAATATGAGATCGTACGTAGACTTTCTTGGGACACTGTATGTGGGGAAAAGTTACATCAACATCAATTCAAACTTTTCGTTCGCAACGAAATTGAAATTTTTACATCGCTGGCTATTGTCGAAATTAAAACTTCCAACAAAAATTTACAATTAATATTATAAAACAAAACCACAACGCCAATAAAGTTTTATGCGTATATAATGAAGTAATAACTATAAAACGTCAAGCTTCTGTCCAAAGCTACTTCAAGCTGCAACAAATTAAAAGGAAGTTGTTAGCTTCAAGCTTGAAAATTAAACGCAAAACAAAACAATTTTATTGCTACAACAACGGAGACGAAATTTCTTCCAATTTTAAGGTTAAAACAATTCAAAATCTTTATTACAGGTGCATTACTGTAGGTGAAGATATGGGTATAAACACAACTATTTGAGTACTTAGCAGTTGAGAACCTGTTGGTTTCTGGAGTAAAATATCTACCATATCTCGTTTTAGTAAAAACATGTACTAGACATCACCATGGCAACAGATTTTCGTATACAAGTGTGGACATGTTTCAAAAAGACCATCCGAATAATATGATCTGTATTCGAGAAGTTAACCACTAAACAACTTGGTTGTACAATGTACAAGTACTGGTATAATTGTGATAATGGCTTCTGTTCCGCATCAAAAGACACTTCGCAATATGACAAAAACACTATAGTTAGTGCAAAATTTTTTTTTGGATATATTATCTGTGTATTCAAATTATTCAAAAACTAAAAGAAAAAAACACTTTTTCTCGTAACCTAAAGTATCAACAAACCGCGGCAAATGTTTGTTATTTTGGCACGAGTGCGAGGGACAAATGTTGCACCTGACATCGTCGAACATTTTCCAGGTGACAATTTTCTATTCGCAATATATTATACTTCAATTAGAACATACAACTTTATTAAGAGTTTCTATAAATGACCAAAACCGCAAACAATTTTTCTTTACCTGAAATTTCCTTTTTGCATTCACAAAGGATGGTCAATTAAAAAAAAAATTTTACAATATAAGATCATGATCAAATATGCGGTTGAGAATTGGTTTTAAACCATAACCCACCATTTACATAAACCTCGGTGCAATTGTGAAAAATTGTTTAATTTTCTGAATTTTGAAGTTGCCTATGTTCCCTTGTAAGTAATGAAAATATATTTACTACCATTTATAAGTCTCCGGAAATTGTTCATTACTTCAACTAGAGCTTCCTAATGGATACGTACAACGATTTTGTTTTATTAATTTTTTAACTATAAGTAAAAAATTACTACAATAAATAAATCAACTCAATTCGATACAGTTCATTCGTTTTATCTTTCAGGAGGAAGATGTTTGGATAAAAATAAGATGCACGTTTCCAACAAAATAGAAGATCTCATACGACAAATGTCGTTCTTGATTTCACGAATGAGGACTTTCATGAGAGTAATTTCTAATCGATAATGTCACCAATTTAATCAACTTGAATGAGCCTGATCAACCTATTCACCAAATTTGAATAATTGTAAACACGTAGTAATCTATGCACTCCCACTTTTTAAAGGATTCATGCATAATCATAAACCCCACATCATCATTTTGCAAATTTTCTAATCGAAAAATTATTTTCCCGCATATTAACCATGAACAAAACAGTCTTCAAAGCAAAGGAAAATAGATTAAAATTTTGAAAAAAAAAAGTTTTTAATTTTACAAATAAAGTAAAAAGTTACGATTAGTCGTTTAGTATAAAATCAGTAATTGCAAAGTAAATTATTTTATGATTTATACCAACTTTACTGCAAGGATATTTTCTTTTCTATTCCAGAAGCGTAGAATTTAAACGCGTTATCCCTATTTTGGCATCTTTTCAGCTTCCATCAAATACAACAATGTATTTTCTTCCCATAGTGACCCACAGTTTTATGAACACCAAATCACGAAAGGTATTGGGTCATTAGTTTAACAACTTCGAGAAAATTTTACGGTATATAAAAGTCGAAACCGAAACTAAAAGGTTCTAGCTCTACACCTAAGTTACATGCCATTTTAAAAAATTCTATATATTTTTTACCTTTAATTTTCACGTTCCTTAATAATGTATTTGTACTATAAAATCCTTTGATTTTTCAAAATTTACACTTTCAAAAAAAATTAATTACCATCTTTTCGGGTTTCGACTAATACAAATTAAAAAGTGTTGATATAAACAGCTTTTTTGCGAAAATCTCCCCGAAGGTTTAAATTGCACAAAAGCAGACTAAACAAATGAAAATAATTTCGAGTTGTTTACAAAAAATCTTTTATTTGTTTTTCCATAACTAAAATCGAGACAAAGTTTGGTCTATAAAAAATCCCATACCGAGATCTATAATATGTATATTTTAATTTTCAGCGGTAGAGCAAAAAAAGATTTGCCAGAGGTGCCACCAAGAAAATGAATATAATCAATTTTGTAGAAAATTAAGAGCCCTTATCATATTATACAAAATAATTTGAGACGTTTACAAGTTATTCGTAAAAAACTGCATTGCTTGCTATATTCCATAGCATCGGTGGCGCCAACCCATCTAATTTAATTTTAGTAATTAAAGTTTATCGATTTTACGAATCAATCTAAACAACTACAAAACATGCAAATTTAAGTTCCCAAAAAATACTGACGCCATAGGCGATTTTTTACTTTCCGAGGGATAAAAATTAACGACTGACCCACCTGGATATAAAAATTAATTTCGAAAATCGATCAAGTCTTAAAGTTGGGCATTTTCACTGATGGCATAATAAATATAATAAAATTGTAAAATTATTATTTTAATCTCGCTCATTTTAATTAACTGTAAATAATAACTATGGACTAATTACACCACCAATTAACGCTAAAATGTTTGTTGAAAAAACATCGGCCGATGCTAAAAATAAATTAACGACTTGAGCCGCACTTGGTAAAAAAACTGCATAATTTTTAATTGTTTACATTGATGAGTCTGGGAGATACAAAATAGTACCAAGGATGTCTGGCTATTTCTTTCAAGCATGATTTTTATCAATAATCTGAATTTAAATGGTTCTTCGTTAGAAAAATATAAGTTCAAAGTTTCTGCAATATTTTTTTCGATCAAGAGATTGCAGTTTGAAAATTTTCATCTATAAATGAAGTAAGTATCCTTACAAATAATCGATTTTACCACTGCAAAATAAGGTGATCTGTTCATAATGGAGGGTCTCGTTCAGCTATCAGTTTACTGTGCATCCCCCTAACGATACAAGTAACGACGTCCGAAATAGTAAATTTTATAAAATGAACCATTAGAAGGAAAGGCAGTTCCATGACAAATGCAAATTTGACAAAATTCTAGATAGAGGTTACTTGTGACTAGGAATAATTTAAATTTTGACAAAATCGTGCAGTTGCTCGGTTCGACCGATTACAAATTCCCTGTTGGTTCAGCCCATCCACCTTAAACAGTACATCATTTTCCAAAGCCCTATGATTATTTTCTAACATATAATGCTAACCAATCAAATATATAAAAAATGCAAAATAGAAAGACCCCAAAAAATGTTAATTGGCTTCCATTATGAATATTGAATACTCAATCAAAAATGGAAATAATTTCTATGTTGAAGTTTATATTGAAAAATTAAAAAAATAATTGTGTGTTTGAAAAGTCTTTAGAATTAATAAGGTAAATAGAGAAAATTTTCATATCGAACAGCTGCTGAGGTCTATCTTAGGGTATGGAAAAAAGAGTGAAAGTAGAAAAATTCTTATTGTTCCGAATCATGTAACAATAAGTAATAGAAGTAACATCTTGTGAAGAGAATATATTTGCGGTAACATAAAAATCAATAGCAAACGTAAATCAATACCATTGCAACAAGCAGGGAGTGTAACGAACAGATGAAACGTCTGAACGCCAACTTGGGCAGCCTAAAAGTTTAATTTGAAGCTCCATACTGTGCCCAGAAAATCGTGTTAAGCCTTTAAACTTGTTGTAAATAAAAAAGGTTGATTGCACCACACAAACAAATATTTATCATTCATTGGGAAACTAAATTAGAAAAAAATACCGCAAGTTAAAAGAATGAGAAGATTGAATCCTGAACCGTAAATAAAATTTATTGCCTTATATCCCGAAAATTCGGAAAACCAAGAGGAAGATCCACCAGGATATAACTGACAATCGCAAATAAACAACAGTTTCTGAACAGGAAATTAAAATCGACAGGAGAAAAGGATGTAAACAATGAAGTAAATAGGTAATGTTATCGGTTTTTGATAACGCAATATTTACAGTTGCATCCTTCACAAAAATATAGATAATTCCAGTTAAAATAAAAAAGTTTTGATACTTTTTCATAATGGTTTCTATATTTGGGCGCCCAGTGCGATAACACACCAGACGCCCCTACAGCCGACACTGACAATAACAACTAAATTTCAGCGGTATCGATCTATTTTTCGTTATAACTTACTTTATCAAAAATATGAAACTTGCGAAAGTTGCAATTAGATGGCATTAAAAGCAACTTGAGAACTAACAAATTGGAAATTTTAATTGCTTATTGGAAAATTTAATTCAGCCAACATAAAACACGATGCTATTGTGTTACATGATCAGTAACATAAAACAGGGGTCACCAAAGATCGTAAAACGATTCCACTCGACACATAATGTATGTAACCTTGATGCAACCTTTATTCAATTTTGATTGACAAAGAAGTAGGCATAAATTATGGCGTGGTTGAGTGGAAATGATTTATGAATCGCAACATATTCAAACAAACAGTTAGTGATCAAACTTACCCCCCCCCCTCCCAAGCAAGAAAAATATAAGTTTTTTACTTTCAGTTTCCCAATCAGAAACGAATTCTTTTTGGATCTCACGATAGCTATCCGGCTAACTGCAATGCTCAACCGTCGATGAGATAAAACTTAGGAGTGGAATTCATGAAAAGGTATTCATAGATTTCTTTAAAATAAAACATATTACCTTTACTTATCACACATGTTACGGCAGACATCTGAAGTGCATTCACATAACACCAAAATAAGAACTTTTATCTTTACGGCATTTTGAAAGAGCACAATGAATTCCATATTTTACCAAAGCACCAAGGGTTAAAAATGTGGGGTAGGTTCTTTACCTGCAGAATGAGTAATTCAGATATTACAAATAATTTCAGAATAAAACTAAGAGGATAGAAGATGTAAAGAAACTGTCGCTACACCAAAACCTTTTCCTTCCAGATTTGTTAAGAATATTTGAAAACTACCTATCAAGCGTGAAGATTGAAAACTGTGAGTGCTTTAATTGTAATTGTCAAATTAAATAAAATAACATTTATTATTTTACATTAGCAAGTGACGAAAGTAGTTACCCCACCCCATATAAAAATTGAAGATGGTCTCAAAGCTTCCAGTTTTGGTAAAATACTTGCTATTTTAAAATATCTGTATCCAATGAATTTTATTTCGTGTAGAAATTCTTTTCTCAGAATAAAAAGTCCTTTAATCCCTAAGTATATAATATACTATTACCTCCCTCCTTTTCATTTATTCTCTAAAGTGCCAAAAGTATATTGTATTTACATTTATCCTGTGGCGATATACATACACGTTAACCGGTAAATGTAAATATTTCCTTTCATTTGCTAATATGAAATCTAACAAGATTTAGACAACAGAAAAAATGATATTTAAAATCAGAAGAAGTTTGCTGGACATTTTCATTACTTTTTTTTACAACGGTTACTGAGAAAAAAGTTGCCATTATAATTTTCGACTTGACCAAGCAGGAAGACTCACCAGTGCCAGTGTGATCAGGCTGCAGACTTCTTGGTGTACAATCTTACAATTTAACAAGAAAAGCATTTATTTATTTAATTCGTCTTAATTTCCAAAATTGCAACAATGGGGGGAAAGCGGACTTTCTAATTTCCCAAAATTGTTTTAAAACAAAATTCTATAATATTTTAATATATTATTATTACAGTAGAACCCCTCTATAACGAGAGCTCAAGAGACCAGTCTATTAACTCGTTATAGCCGATTTTTCGTTATAACCAGGACTCGTTATAGAGAGGTTCTAGTGTATTATTATTAATAAATACGGGCAGGCTCAATATACAATAGGTATAAACCTCAAACAAAAATACATAACATAATGCAAACAATAAACATATATTTACAAAGGTGACTTCAAAATAAAGATAATTTAAAAAACAATTCGGTATGAAATTCTGTTTACTGCCGAGTTCATTAGATAGAGACGATTATAATTCTGAATACAGAAAACTAGAACATTCCTCGTGTTTCTAGGAGGAACACGAAAGGCAATCCGCGCAAGCAACTCTGGGCAATCAACAGAACCCCCGACCAACTTGGGCAAGAACTTAGCATCGGCCAATAACCTTCTCCCCGTAAGAGGTGTGAGGGAAAGCCGCTGAAGCAGATAGTAGTATCCGACTTGTAAACTTGTAACTTAAAAGCTACATACCTAAGAAATCTCCTCTGTACCCTATTGAGCTTGTCTATCTCACACTGGTAATAAGGTGACCAAACACAGGATGCATAATCTAAGTGTGACCGTACAAAAGAGTTATATAAGGTCTTCTTCCGAAACCAAGAGCCTTAAGTGCTCTACCACAGATGACCGCTATGTGTGCACTGAAATTTAACTTAGAATCAAAGGTGACCCCGAGATCCCGAACATTATCAATTGTTTGCAAAGATGTGTCATTAATTGCATACGTGACATGTGCAGCACCAGAAAGTGCTCGAACATGCTTGCACTTTGCTACATAAAGTGCCAACTTGTTTCTCGAACACCAAAAACTTAATCTATTCAGATCCGACTGCACCCGAGTAGCAGACGTACTGTCACAAATCTTCATATTGTCAGCATACAGTAAGACATTGCAATAATGAAAACACTGGATAATGTCGTTTATGAAAATGATAAACAATAACAGTCCCAAGTGAGAACTCTAAGGAATGTCCAACGTAGCTACAAAAGCCTTTGATCGAAAACTATTTATTCTAACAATCATAATCCTATCAATGAGGTAGGTGCAAAGCTAACGCCAAAGAGCCTCCCCCCTCCCAATTCCAACCGCTGCTAATTTGGACAATAATAGCACAATTCATGATCAACTCGATCGAAAGGCTTCGAAAAATCCGTATAAACGGATTGGAAAGCTTGAATAACAAAATTCTCAAACAACAAGAGGTTCGTAGTTGTGGATCGCTTAGAAGTGAAACCGTGCTGCCTATCGCTGATAACATTTTTCAATGCTGCGGAAAGAAAGTCATTCCCTAGGCTTTCAAAAATCTTCAAAGATCTACAATTATAAATTTTCCTCCTTTGGCATTCAAAACGAAAAAAGTAGAATTTTTTTAAAATCGCCTGCAGAACTTAATAGCCAGAATTAAAATTCCCTTAAACATAATTCAAAGTTTTCTGTACACTTTACCATAAAAACACAAGAACAATATTGTTAATATTTGCAAATTTTCTATTTTGTATAAACAAAAAAGGTTCTAAAAATTTGTCTTCAGAAATGTAGAGGTATAAAAACTAAATTATCAATATTTGCCTATCGGAAGATGATTCTGTTGACGTTTATTATGATGCAGTCGATGTGATCATCTGCAGCAACTTTAACGTAACTGTTAGCAATGTGTTTGAAGCAATCGGAAGTCTACCTGAGAGTTTTAGTTTTAGACCTGGTGGTATTGCTGCCATCTCTTTTAACACCAATGTACAATATATTCCTACAATTGTTATCAACTGGTCAGTTCTCTAGTATTTCAAAAAGGGCAATCGCTGTGATATCGGTAACTATAGGGGTATTTCAATTAAATTCATTTCTGCTGGTAAAAATTATGTAGTAGTTGAGCAAAATGGCTTTTCTCTGGCTGTTCGACAACTATTAACTTGTTGTAATGTACACGTAGACCTGTGTACACCAATTTCTCAAAGCCGTTTGATCATATCCATAAATATGCTCTCTAATCAAAAATTGCCTCTCTAGGCTTCGATGCGATCGTTTAATTGAAATTTTGATAAATTAAGTTGAATAATGTCATACTCCAAGCACGGTTTATAGGGTCGATATTATGTTCATTGTATAATTTTATTTGTGAACAGTACATCCTATCACAAACTTACAAAAAAATGGGTCACAACGATTCTTGTAATTATTTGGTATATCCATTTTTATGAGCTTAATTGTTACTTCTAAAAATATAAAACTAACTGTATTCTAAGTTCACAAAAATTTGTATTCCTATTTTTAGGCAACAGATTTTATAAAAATTTAATGTTCTTATCAAGTATCATCTTATTGCTTTCTTCTTCGTCTGTCGTTGAATTTTCAAAAATATACAACTAACGTTAGTTTCTTAACCGCTGGCTTGCCGTGTATGTGATATGAGAGAGAAAACCAGGTGTTCGAAAGTTAATTTTCTTATCATTCTGTGTGATAGAGAATGTATACCACATACATAATATAATTTATCATGTGCACTAGTACCTCCATCTGTATTTTTATAAGTTTAACTAAGAGAGGAAGGAAATGTTGATAAAGCACCTTATGATATGAAGAATGAATGAAATGTTGGTTTAATTTATAAATTTCCAGTAATCATGAGAATATGACAAAAATCTTAACATATAAGCATATCAGAGAAGCAAAAGTAAAATTTCTTTTGTCAGATGTTTAGTATGAAACTTAAAATTACAATACTTCTTGGTGGGTTTTTCCGATGTGTCATATCTGAAAGCTTCCTATCGTATGTTGGTATAATCCAACTGACGGATCTTATGTTAAGTATTAGCAAACGGTTAAATAAAAATGTATTGAAAAATTAACATACCTGGTATGTATCCCTCTTCTCCTGTACGTCGGTTATAGGCATAGAGCCATCCTTTACGATGTGTAGAACTATCTGCAAAAAGTGACTGCACGGGAATTTGGAACACATCATCTTTTTGAAATTCTAATGTTTCGCTATCAGTTGATGGAGTGTAATTTTGAAGTGCCTTGTACAGTGCATAGTCCCCCATTGCAGGCTACAATCACAACCCTACTACACAACACCCTATTATCAAAAAAGCATAACTGCTTCATCACTCTCTTAACATGAATCGATTCACAAACAGTACATCGAGAATGTGAAACAATTTCATTCATTTCGATTCCTATTAGGAGCTGTTATACACAGCTTTATCTACAAAACGTCCACTCTTCCATTTTATATTAGAGTAATAGTCATTAACTGCAATTTATTCAACCTTTTACACATACCACTTCTGAGAAAAAAAACAAATAAATATTAAGACTTAACCACTCTTTCCAGTTAACTCAGTTGACAGAAACACACTCTGATTCCCATCGCACTTCCTATATTTTTATAACTTTCTGATAACATTATCTACGACATATTACACTTCTAGATAAGACGAAATGTTAACAAAAGAAATCTTCAAAACAAAACACTATTGGAGGATAATGGCGTCATACATTACCACACATTACTGCCATCACACTACGTCAAAAACAAATACCAAGCCGTTTATTGTTAACACCACATCCGGTAGGTGGCAATAAAAAATTAAAATTCAAAAATCAACATTTATCGTTCGTTTGCTATCTAGTTCCCATGTACATATTATTCATAAATAAATTTACACTAATGCAATAGATACATCAAATATTTTCACTAACTTTTAAACCACAAAAATTTTTTCATATTAAAACTGTTAATCCTAACTGCTTTAAAATTTCGTAAGTGTTTTCAAACTATTCTTGTTTTTCAAACCTTACCGATATCAGATTCCACGTCAAACTAAGGGTCTTGAAGTTAGCTCATTCAAAACCATCAGCAGAAATCATTCTTGTCGATACCCACTTCGCTAATAACAGCGATTAACTGTTTTTCAAATATACCCATAAAAAATAGGTAGTTATATAAAAAAGATAATTAAATCTGTCTGGAAAAAATTAAATTCGGAGTATTAATTTTATGCTGGTATTTCTTCAACTTTTGGTTCTGGAGTTCCGAGGTGGCCCAACGAGGCACTCAGCAAATTTGATTAGTCCCTCTACGAGCTTTTAGCTCCCTTGGCAGTAGAGTAACCAGGGGGGGATTCGAACCTCTCTCAAACATTTCAAATGCACTCTCCCCTTCAAGTGAGGATCTGGTTCAACTAAACCTTGCTTTCGGAATCTAGTACCATCATCGTCGGCCATTCTGATCTTGATCTGCTGCGAGATGGTTCATAGTATCAGAAATTTTATTTTCCGAAATATCGGAAAGGACATAATTGCATTCTAATAGGAACTTTATAAAGAGAAAAAATTTTGCCCCATTGCTTACAATAGAATTTTATTTTTTATTAATATATAGGTATATAAATAAATTTATTAATAAACAAAAATAGTGTATTATACATCATTTGGTTTAATTGTTAAATCATGGTTTTATAACAGCTTTTTGGAATTATTTTATATTATTTTAACATAAAAAATATCAATATCGAAACCCTATTTACATACAATCATTTTTAGTGCCCATGGTAACATTGATTAACCGAGCCACTAATTAATAACTTACTTGAATGGTAAAATAATATAAAAAAATTATAATAAATAATTGGTATAAGTTAATAATACAATTAATAACACATTAGATAAATACCCAGTCAAACTTATAAAATTATAATACAAAAGAATTAATTTTTTTACAAACTTCTTGGTTGTTAGAATTCTTTCCTTCGTTGAGAATCCTTAAGGCTCTCAGCAAAGAGGCTTTATCCAATTCCTGTTGAGTTGGCCTCTCGTTATCTAAACAAATATACTGCGCCCTACTACAAAGATGTTCTAATAATTTAGTACGATAATCAACTATAGTGGCAAGCGAGTTTCCAGTTAAAACCAAATATTCAAGACACTGCAGTTGACTGAGATAAGAAGTCTCTTCCACATTTGATATACGGTTACAACTTAAATCTAAAGTTTCTAACGAGTACAGTTTTGAAAATCCTTTCAATGATGTTATAATATTTTGTGATAAATTCAAATAATTTAAATTTCCTAATTTTGTATGTAAATTTTCGCACTCGCTTATGCAATTATCCGACATACTCAAATAGGTTAATTGAGGTAGGCAAGTCAAGTCGGGAAAACTTGTTATTTTATTTCTATCAAACTTTAATATTCTCACAGATGGCACTAATTTAATTGACTCGTCTATTTGTACTAAGCAGTTTTCACTAAAATCTATTTCGGTTATTTTATTCCAAACCTAAAAATTTTCAAAATAATTAACTAGGGCAGAAATAATTGAAGAAAGAATTGCCCGAGGCGCTTTAGTCCTCCCGACAAGTCTCTCCGTGTCCGTTAGTTACCGATCTTTTTGTTTTGGGGATGTTATTTGGAAAAGTGTGATTACAGGCTTACCTGATTTTTTTCTATTATTGATTTATGTAAGACATCACATTGTAAGGCTTCAGAAATTTTATACATCTTCGTATTATGTACATAAAAATGAAGTAAGCAATTTCTCAAATTTCCAACTTCGTACAAATATTCTAAGCCAATTCCATTTATTTTTAGGGTCTTTAAAGACTAAAAACACAAAATATATTCCTAGTATGAAATTCATAGTAAAATAGATTACCTTAAAACAGGATAGCTCAAATCTGAGCTGATTAGGATTTAAATTTGTTTCGCCAAGCTCTGTCTCACACGCAGAAATTTCTAAGTTATTCAATTGTAGACAGAAATCCAAAACGTGGCTGAAACTAAAACGTTCATCGTTTTCTTCAACTTTGGGGAATGGTTTCTTCAAACATTCACTAATGGAATGCAACTAAAAAACTTTAAAGATATTACACTTTTAAAATTTTAAATTCGCAGTAATATTTACCTGAAAAGGATTTAAAGTGTAAGATTTTGAAGCCGATAGTAGGATATCGGCGTCTGAATAAAATAGAAATGCCATATCTTGTAATTGAAAAAATATGTCGTAGAGTGGAAATTTCAGAAAAGTTACATAGATTCTCGGCATTGTACGCTTGAAATAATTACAAATATTTTGCAAATACAATTCCAATTTTTTTCTCCTCTCCTCAACAAAAGATGACACTATAGCTGGGGTTTTGTAATATAAAAACTTTTTGGGTGGCAAAATATCTTTTGATACTCCATGATCGACCACCAAAATTTGATGCATTTCGTAAAATTCGCTATATCGATGCCACACAGCCCAATACATATCACCAACGGTTACAATGATTTTATAAAAGAATATTCCATTTCTGCTCTCCGTCTCGGGTACAGTAATATTTGTTTCATTTTGATTCAACCAGAAACATGCCATTATTATATTATATGTACAGCTAAAGAACAGAAGAAATTTCGATTAAGTTATGTTTTTAATATTCGGAAAAGTGTCTACGTTTATTTGACTTTTACAACGGAAACACCCGATTAGATAAATCAAAAAAGTAAAAAAAGGTCAATCTGTAACCGATGATGAGAAATCTCTTCGGAGTAATGAATGGATCGTCTGTGTGTCTGTGCTAACTTTTTCGATTTATAAACATGATTTTCCAAGTACACGAAAGTGAGTTCAAGTCGATTGCTCCTAAGAATAAATCCATGGTGCGCGTCCATAACTCAAAAATAACAAAAGAATATTATTTATAACAGTGACCTCAACCAATAGGTTCGTTGGCGGCAAATTATTCAAAGACGGGCCTGGCACTATTACGTATTTTGTATTACATTACAAATAAAATACTTAGCAGTATTGCTAATTAAATTAACTTATTGCAAATTAAACATCTTTAAATTTCCCTCATTTAAAATTTTCTAAAAATTTCAAATATTTCCAATATAAAATAAACATTTTGTTGCTATCTGCACCTGTTTTCTTATCAACTGAACTGATATGAACTCAAAAATCCCGATAAATTATGATTGTTTATTTATGTGACATTTACATTTTTATTGTTAAATTTGAAGATATTTAAAAAAATTAACCGTACCTTATTAATATATTACTGCAATACAACTCACGAGACCATCATTATTACGATAAATAAATATATTCCATCAATAGAACCTTGAAATGTTGAAAATGTCAAAAATACTAACCTCACTTTATTAAATTCTTTTAATTACGATTTGTTAATCATCTTATCAATTACATTGTAGCTATCTCATATTTTTAATTATATTAGTGCCATGTTGTGTATGATTTTAAACATGATTAAGTTTAGTAATGCCCAAACATAAAATGATCGCAAAAGGTTGTCCGAAATGCGACCAACAGGTAAAGTACGTTGCATTTTTAAACTCGATTTTTATCACTAATTTATCTAGGTTCCTGTTGCTTGTAAAGCTTGTCCTTGTGGGCATTCATTTTTTAACGCTAGACGTACAAGCAGGGGTTTGTCACCTGGCGAAGAATATCGAAGACGAACACAACGAGTTCGAAGAGAAAAACCGAATTACTACGACGCTTTAGAATATGATAAACAAATAAAAAAGGTAAATGTGGTTGTTTGAATTTTTAAAATTGTACCATCGGTTTTTTAGGCAAAATTACGTAATAGTGAGTGCGATGACGACGATAAAAAGGATCCATTAAAATCTAAACGTAGGAAAATTAAAAAGGAGGACGAAGATGACGATGATACTAATATGCCCCTAACACCCGAGAAACAGTTGCAGTGTTCGGTCATTTTAGCGGAAATTAATAGAAAGTTGCAGCTGGTAACATGGAAGCCGCTTTAAGTTTGTGTATGATTTTTTAACAGGTTTTGTAATTTGACCTTTTAATTAAAAAGTAAATATCAATTTTTTGGTTCCTCCGATGCAGTTACTTGTGATACATGCTCTTTAAACTTTGTAACCTAATTTTTAAGACTTAAGTAAGTAGTACTTAGAAACCTAATAGTTGTAAGATTTAATAGGTAGCACACCAAAGCACTGCGAGTGGTAGAACCGATCCGTATTGATTTGTGTTTTTAAAACGGCATACAATTTTATTCTAGTATCTAACTTCTCCTCTCTTGTTGCTTTGGTGTATTCCCATATTTTATAAAACCAAAAAAATATTTAGAATTAGTAGCAGGAATTCTGGCATTATTTCCCAGATCTGCAAAAAAATTGGCATCTACAACAGTTTGTTAATGAGGTAGCAATCTAATTAATTATAAATTAAACTACATTTACATAAATGTGTTTGTATCTGTAACCTTTCTAGTCTAATAAGTTGTAAAATTAAATCATCACAATTATTAAACATTTAAATTTACAAAACGAAGACAAAAACCTGGTTCTCGTAATACATTTTTTGTATTTAATATAATTAATATATTAGAATGTAAGAATATCACGTCAATGTAATATATTTATAGGGATATACCATATTTTTACTTTCGTTGTACTTTACAAAGTTTCTTGATTTAGATGGTTAAAGGTATACGCTATATACACCAGTCTTCCTACATTTTTTAAAATTATTATTATACCTTACGATTAAAAATAAATAGCAGATGTATTTTGAGTATTATGAGTTAAGCTGAAAGTGGTACTTAATTTCCTGAAAGTTCAGAATAATCATTAGTGTTTTACTGTTTTCGGCATTTCGATTTAAATTGTATCTACTATAATATAAGACAGATCTTTCCCAGAACTTCGACCCAAATCTTGCTTGCACTAACTTGAACCTAGCAAGTTAGTGCAAAGAAAGACGGTCGTTGATTGGTTTTTTGCCTATTCGGTTCAAGTTGGTGCAAGCAAATGAACAGACCTATTCACTATTCTACATTAGAAAAAATATTTACCTCAGACCATGCTACGATACTGCATTGGCACTTCTATTCATTTATCGTCAATAGAAAGTTGATGTAACTTTCCAAGCCAAACTATCAGATGCTTATCCAAGTGTTTACTGCAGTTGCTTACTTTTATGTACACCAAAATTTTGGGCGCAGTCCGTCCCTGTACTGGTATATTTATCAGGAGTTCAGCCCATATCTGTATATTAACTCTGTCTGTCATTTTTGTAACGCGAAACGTAATTTCAGGAAATCTTTGTACTTACAAAAATATCTAGTTATAACATTATTGAGTTACACGAACGATGAATTCTTTACGTCGGGTTGCTGTTAATTCTTCGAATTACAAGATTTTCAAGTAAATATTGAATTTGTAGTTATTGTCAAAATTTGTGATGTAACCTTAGGTAAACGAAACTTTTTCCTTTCAGTCAAGCAAAGTACATGTCGAGCCAACTTGGAGACTTAGGTAGTGGTGCCGGCAAAGGAGGCGGCGGTGGTGGAAGCATTCGTGAAGCTGGTGGTGCTTTCGGTAAAGTCGAAGCTGCTCGAGAAGAGGAGTACTTCTACAAGCAGGTTTCTTGCTGATTTTATAGATTAAGTATGTACATTCTCAACTTTGTAATTTTAGCAAAAGGAACAGCTTTCTAAATTGAAGTCCGATTTAACTGATGAAATTAGTTTTCATGAAGAACAAATCAAACGTCACCAGGATGCCATCAAACGCCACAAGCAACGAGTTACCGACATTGATAAGCATGAAAAATAAAATTGTTTTGTGAATATTGTAACTATTTTTGATTTTAGTAGTAGAGATGTTAGTTATATCTTCATAAATTTAAAATAGATTTTAAAACTTTCTGCTATGATTTAAATTATTTCAAGTTGTGTTTTGTGTGATGAATGAGATAATTTGTTTGCAAAATGTTTAACTTTTAGTTCAATAACCGGATTATTCTGTCTGTGATGTTTTCAAAATAACTTGTTTTTTCTTCGTTGAGTATAATCCTAACTATTAGTTGAAAAATACTGAAAGTTTGCAACATGAAAGATTTCTAATTCGTTGAAATCAAGCGATTAGTCGCTCAAATGCTGTAATCAATCAAACAAACAGTCCTCGTTTTACGAATGATATTTTAAAAATTGCCCTTAGGACGGTCAATCAAATTTCTCTCGAGCCTTCAGGAAATCAATACACAAAGACTGTCCCCGGACAACCCCTGAATATTATCCCATCTAAATCAACCTAACTTCAACTATGTTGACTTATTAAGTAATATAATTAATACGGTGGTTTCTTATAACCCTTTAATGTAGCGGAAGCAGGCGATGGGCAGCACGTAGCTCCGAGCTAAGGGTATCTTTCAGAGAATTGTATAAAAGTAAATTTTAATGATTAATGTAATTATACGAAAAACATTAATTGGTTCTAATTATGTGTTTTTTTTAATAATCCCAATGGAGGCACTGCTAGTGTATCCTACTCGACCAGGATATGAACCCCCGTTTAGTGGAATGTGCTAAAGCAAGGTTCTTACAAATTAAAAATTTGTAAAAATAAAATGGATTATACAAGAAATTGCATTTAATTAAATATTGGAAAATAAACAAATTTGGTTAATCCTACTTTAATATCAACAAACATCATGAGAAAGCTAAGAACTTGTAAGTAGTTTAACCAATTTTTGCTTTAATTATAAAAAATATATATTATTTATTAAATATGAACAACATAAATACTGAAATCACCTACTTATATTGGGACAATTTTCTGAAAAACTCCCTCAAAGTATTTTCCATCTCTTGAATCTGTTGAGCAGCTTCAAATAGATCTGGATGAAGACCCTGGTAACGGTCCAATTCCCTTTGAATTTCCTTCTTCTCGTACTTCAGATAATTTAAACCCTGAATTTGCCAATTAAGGTAATCATAAGTCCACTTTTTATCATTTATCCAAGAATCGGAGCTTTCTAATTTTTTTAATTGCCTGTCATACAAATTAATTTTCACCTGCAATGAATCAAGATCAGTTTCGGATGAACTTGTTTCGATCATTTCTTCTTTGCATCTTTCCAAATATCTACAAATTCAAGTTCTACAAAAAAATCAACTATAATTTACATTATACCTTTGTGCAGATCGTACGTCTTGGTTCATTTTTACGAGTAAAATCTGGTATGTAGATATCGAATGATTTAGCCTAATCTTGAGATATTTCATATTATTAGTTGTTTTTTTATGGTTAATGTAGGACAAACAAAATGCTGAGGCGGAGCACTGTTTAGTACCGAACATGTCTTGCAGCATACTAAATTCTGCTAATCGTACACGAGATTCAAAGTGGTAAGATTTTTCTTCCATATGTAATTGTTGTAACATCAAATTCTTTCTTTTATCTAATAAAAATTAAATTGTAATATTGTAAGATTTAAGTTGCTACGTACTTGTGGATTTATAATACTCCAATATAGTTTTTAGGAAATCTCGCAACTTCTTCAAACGTTCAGCATCCATATCTTTCATATTGTAAAGGTCAAATACGTCCAATTGAAGCTTTGACTGAAAGTGGTAATCAAATAATCCTAAAATTGTGAAACAAATTGATTCCATTTTTACAGAAAGATTTCAAAACTATGAAACCAATTTTTATCGACAAAAATTCAAATGTGTGGTTTCCAACTGTCACCGCATGTGTTCTACACCAGCAGGTACCAACAAAGGTTCATAAATTCCCCAAATTTATATACAGCCAACTCCGTTAATATTCAAAATTAATTTTAAAAATAATCAAGTTAGCATTTCGTAAGGGGAAATATAAGGTTGAAATTGTTGTTATGCCGTCGAACATAGGCGTCGGGTTTTCCCCGAAATCCCACACCAAGCCACTGCAAGCTATGGATGCGCTTTGCGCTTAAATCTTTATAACAATTTGGGATGGCAGATTTCGATCAAGATATAATCGATTTGAACTTGCTTTTTATGCGTCAAGGTCGAGGTCGAATCAAAGGAAGATGATTTCTTTATCACTTTTATTATGATAAAAGTGTTCCGAGTGTTATTAATTTGTGTTAGCAACCACTTCCTATTTACGTTAATATAAATTGCAATTTCTTATCAAATGATGGTTATAGATTAGATTGCGGTGAATTAAGAAAATAACAAACATCCACCAAAAAAAAAGAAAAACAAAATTTTTCCAAAGACAAGAATAACTGGAAATTTTTGGATTCAAAGATTCGAAGAATATGAATGATAAAATAATGCAACGAAAATTAAGTGATCCGTAAAATAGAAAAGTATAATTAATTGGAAAATTACGTAGATAAATGTAGTGTGATTTTGAGAATGGTTGCGTAGTTTTGAAAGATGCGCCACATGATGTGAGGTATGCGCGTGCGTTACATCACCCACATGAATGTAGTTTCTGTTGTGACTTGTGTCGCATTGATCAGTCATCACAGTCATCTCTATGCTTTTGTGTAGATTGTGTAGTGAAAATTTGTGTCTTATTAAAATTATTGTGTTTGTACAATTAGTCGATTTAAATCGACTAGAAAAAACTAACAATTGGTGATGCATTTAAGGATATCTACCCTGTTATGCTGCGCAATCCTTGCGGGGTTTGCTACATCTTCACAAGTAAGTGGCAACCAACAACTGTTTTTCTTATGGTAAATTCTTGAGATGTATTTACACGGATTTGGTTGTATTTGTTTGGGTCGTTGGTGTGTTTTTGAAATATTTCGTGGGCCTTTATTTCACGGGTGTTTTATAAAAGAGTATAGATGTGCACCTACCTTCATTTTGGGTAATCTTTTAATTCCTGGTATTATCAATATTTATATTATCGCATGTGCTATATACAAAGTAGGTGTTAATTTATTAACTAATTTCTGTTTGTTACAAAATGATTTTTGTATACGTAATTTAAACAAAATCGACTTAATATTAATTATAGGTATATGGTAGGCGTGTGTGGTAGGTAATAATGGTACTTATTTTTTAAATGCGTTAGACATGAAGAAGAATGTAGAAATTTTGTCTGTGTGGGCAGATCGACTTACCTTAGGTAAAATTAGAAATTTTTTAAAGGTTGTTCGAAATCCCATCGTTGGTTATTGACAAGGTGACAAAATTATTCAAAAACGTTAAATTACACATCCTGTTTATAATTCTTTTAAACAATTAAAATATCACATACAACGCACGTTCTACTTCATATAAACATTATTTTTTAATGTCCAATTTGCTAAATACGGTAGACTCTCATTAACACGTCCCTTTATCTTCCCAACCACCTAAGCTGGAAGTAAATAATGCAAAATGTAAATATTGCACCTTGGCAACACCAGATAGCCAAATTAAAAATTGCACTTTTATTAAAATACCTGTGATGCAATTTGTGTGCTTATGAAAATGTTAAATTAACAAAAATAAAACTCATCAGTATGCATTATTCTATAAATTTAAAATAAACAATTAAAACGAACTTGGTTACATAAGAGTGAATTTTAAAAACCTTTTTGTCTAGATACACAAAACGACCATCTCTAATAAATGGTTTATGGTCGTTTTACAGTGGAGGCCAATAAGAAATTCGGGTTTTAGGGGTCTGTTAAAAAAACAACCTAACAATACAATAGGCGCTCTCAAAATATAACTTGAGAAAAGAGGATTTCTAAGAAGTGCCGATCAAATTAGCCCATATAAAAATGAATTAATTTCTTCCAAAAATTTTTTGTTGACGACATCCTTAACGTGATAAATGTAATATAACATTACAACATCCTTATTAAATGGGCTCGAATTATTAATTATTGCTCCTTCCTAGGGTAAAACTCATTACTTTGTATTTCACTTCTGGGCACAATATCATTAACCAAAGGAAGTATTCTCAAATATTTAATGACTCAGTAATTACACCGAAATATTGTGAAAATATCTAACAAATGTTATTTACAGCTGATAAAACTACTCACAGTAATCGATCAACACTTTTGTGTTAATCGATAAATGTTATCATATTATTTTAAACTCTAATTATACAATAAATTAATTAAAATGATTTATTACATTGTTACGACTTACAATTGCTGAAATTATTTTATTTTCTCTACGTAAATGATTGCTCATACTCCTACTACCATTTAAATTAAAATACAGGGTGCCTTCAAAAACTTATTTGCCCGCCGCCGTCGTCCCATATAAACAAATCTTTATTACATATCTTGAGTGCATCTTCCAAGTTATTGTGCCAGACTTTATGTTTTTATAGCTTTCATTGTGTAGGTTCGAAATCCTATAGTCGAAGGGTATTTTACACAACAGCAGATGGTATCGTAACCCATTTCCCGTTAATCGTCTGATTTTACCTGTAAAGCCTGCATTTTATCGAGAGGTTTTTAATTAACTTTTATGTAATACCAATTTTAGTCTTCGGCTTCCTTAATATGCATTTTTCAATCATTCTGACCCGGTATTTCTTATGTCACATTCCAACACCAGTTTGTTTACATCACCACCATCTCTTTACCTACCCAATATTCTAGACATCGTTCAAATGACCTCGTACGCATGAATTTATTCATGTCACACTAGATACCTTTTGGTATCGCCAAAAACCGACCTTGTCTACCAAAATCGGTAATTACACCTTCCAACTCCGGAGTTCCGCAGGGTCTCATACCGGGGCCGCTTCTATGTATCTTGCAGATTACAGATTATGACTTGTCCAACTCTTGCAAGTAAATCAACAAAATTGTCAAGTCATTAAAATGAAGATATCAATGATAACCTTTTGAAGACATGTTTCCTCATATAAAAATCGCTTTTACAGCAAACTTAATTAGACATTTTTTGTTGGAAATTTCATTCTCTTCATTTTTGTTTATATGCATTTTTCTATTTTGTCGCACTATTTTCGAGATACGGTGACTTAAAGTAACCTCTGTCAAAATTTTAATAAAATATTCATAAGAGTGATGTTAAATGAACCTTGAAAAATGTATATTATAAACAAAAATGTCTAATACATTTTTCTGTAAAAGCGATATTTACATGTTGACGTTCAAAAGGTACAATTTACATTGCTAACATACGACTATACGCTTACTTTTGTGAGCCACCGTACATTAGGGTGTCCGTTATTTCCCAAGTTGGTTTTTTCTTTGCTGCCGCCCTAAAACTAAAACTAAAAAAACTCTTAATTTTCTAATCAAACCTTGCCGAAATCATGTTACAATTCCCATTTAAATAACATGGGATTTTTAGACTTTTTGCATTTAATTTTTTTTCTCTGAAACAAATAAGGTTGCAGCAATGACCAATATATATTTTTACACAGAATTGAACGTTCCACAAAAAAGATCTCTTATGATTTTTCGATAAATTCACTCCTCCGAATGTTATTCAAGATTAAAGTGGTATTAAATTCCCATTTAAATAACATGGGATCTTTGTACTTTTTGCTTTTTACTTTTTTCTCTGAAACAAATAAAGTTATAGCAATGACCAATGTATATTTTTATAGAGAATTGAACGCTCTACGAAAAAGATCTCTTATGATTTTTCGATAAATTCACTCCTCCGAAAGTTATTCAAGAAAACTATAATATCCACCAGGAATTCCACTTTAATCTTGAATAACTTAGAAAATTAAGAGTCTTTTTGGGTTGGAAAGTTTTTTATTTGTGGCAAACGGACACCCTACTGTACATACATGCAGATGGCAGGCAAAAACATGACTGATGTTGGGGATTTGTGATCCTCAGATGCACACTGATGTGCAACAACTGCAAGATGCATTTTCTTCAAACTTGAACACATTACCTAAGGTCAGTCACCTTCAAAAACATTTAGTACGGTTAGCACCCCACTAGACTGTGGGGTAAAAGAAAGAGTAGATGGGAACTGATCAGAAAAAAGCCATTCGAAAATATCTGTGTTTTGCGGTTTTTATATTTATGTGTTTATTTCTTACTTCTGGGTTAAAACAAAACCGACCGGCGGATATCGGCTTCCGTATTCATTTTAAGTTTTTTTTTAAGCAACATCAGTATGAATACTTTTTTTTGAAAATTGAATTTTCATATAAAAGCATATGATCTGGAGCTGGCGATTTAGTCAAAATAATCTAATCTGCTATCACCGTTTTAAGTTAATATAATAAAAGGATTATTTTAGAAATTCATGAGATTTAGACCGGGCTCTACTCGGTGTCGAACTCGGTACGCATTATGTAAAATGGATTACCTCTTCCCATACTTATGGAAGGCCTTTAAAATTTTAATTCATATTAAAATAATTTAATATACTAAAATTTAAATAATTTTTTATATTTCAAGGAAATTTGAGGTGCGTGTAAAATACAGGTGACATCTACATTAAAATTACTTATGCGATTTGACTAGTGTGGGAGGTACTTTTTAAGGTGGAATCCTACAGGTGACATAATCTATAATACTTCTGGTTTCACGTGTAGCAAGCATTCATTATCATACATCGCGTGCAACCTTACTCAAGAGTTTACTTACCCCACAGTCCCTTTGATCTGAAGGGCGTCTAGCCTTTAAATAGTTCATCTGTGCTTATGTTGCGCCAGACGTAATAATTGAAGGTTAAGACGTTTTTTTATTATCACCAAATATGAGACAAACATACTACAATAAACATAATATAAACAAAGTTAAATTGGTGGCAAGAAGTGAAGGTTCCAGCACGAGAATCTAAGACGAGAAAAAATATGTAGAGAGACTAATAGTGACGGTTCATTAAAATTATTCCTTTTGTTTCAGCTTCTGATTTCTGAAACCATTGAAATAATCTGTTATTCAAACTGTTCTCGAAATGATGTGTATCAGAATATTATCGACGATGAAATTATTATTTTTTAAATGGCCATCTTGATGTTCTGATATGACTAGAAAAAAATCTATTCTTAGGGTCAGGTCAAGTGTATGTTTGTCTGTCTGTGGCTTCATAAATTTTCAACGAAAAGTTGAATGTTTAAAAATTAAAAGAACAAATACAAACAGGAAAATATATTTTCTATAAAACAGTCCACGAGAGCATATATTTATCTTGAGTAATTTAGATGCACAAGGCATTCAGAATCACTTAGTAGTGATTAGTTAGTACTAATTCAGAACTTGCTTGTTAACCTTTGACTCAAAATTCTTATAAATAATACAAATTGGCGTTTATTTAAAAATTCCCTATCTCTATCAGTTGTTTATAATATTCTTAGATATAGCAATTAATTTATAACTCGTTGTTTCTCTATCACACACTCTTCTTTAATGCTGCGGTTTATTATGAAGGACCTAAAGTTTAACGTCGATTCCGAACGAGAATTCTTAGAGAAGGGTATTTGGACACTTAGACCCCATGGTTGCCCAACACCGGCTTGGGAATTGTGTGCGGATATTTACATAAATTAAATTAGGAATTTAATAACATACCATCTGGTACACAGATAGAACTGAAGATTCTAGTAGCACTTGCACAACACAGGCAACCAAAAAGCAGATGCCCTAGCTAAAGCTGCAGCAAAACGACATCTAGTAAGACCAGAACCAACTTGCGGGATAGCATATCTGACCGCAAAAGGGACTATAAAGGAAACAACATCTTGAGTACTGGAGGGACCTTCCGGGACTGAGGCAATCGCGGATGTTCATTGGAGGCCCTCCAGTAGCAAAAGAAAACTTGAAGACAGTGGTCTACTTACAGGACTCTGCTGTCTGAACAGGCACCTCAATATAATTGGGGTTGTAGAAGACCCCACATGTAGGAAGTACGGTGAGGAGGAAGAGACTCCACACCACTTTGCTGAGTGTGTGTCCAGTTCTAGCTCCGCTGAGGCTACCACTGAATAACTCAAGCACCCGTCAGCTGTATACTCAACTTTATCGAGGAAACTGAGCTTCGAGCTTTAGCAATAATAATAAACAATAACATTCCAAATGCAATACAAATACTAGTCAGGGGAGCTGCATTAGAACTTATGAAAGTAATGACTACTGGCTCAAAGTAGCAACTCCTGTGATCTAATGGTGTCTTTTCTGACCTACGCATTCTGTCAATCCACTGCTATGGACCCACATTGTACAGTATTATATGAAAGGTGCTCTTACCCTTACAGAAAAAAGCTTACCCGCCACTGCTTAGAACTACCGGCAGATTATAATAATTTGAAATGCAATTTAGAAGTTTTTGAATTCTAAATGTAGGAAGCAAAATGGACAAAATTATGGCATTGAAAAATTAAATTGTATACAAATGAATTGGATTATGACCCATAAAGCATTGTTTACATTTTTACGACTGTTTTTTGTATTTTGTTATCTACATTAATTCATTATAATTTTCTAATTAAAATCACGATTAATGTGATTGTGGAGTTAGTGGGCGGTCCATGTAATCTCTAATCTCAACAATGAGAAAATTTTAATAAGCTTTGGGGGTCCATAGTTTGGCGTCTGTCCAAGGCACAACCCTTTAGCTTAGTTCCTTCTTACTCGAGATTATTAAAAATTTCCTTCCATTTGAGGTAAAATACCTATTTAACGCCGAAACTGACAACAAAGGTGCAACTTTGAAGTACGGTACTACCTGGCGTTTCACAAAGATTACCTACATCTCGAAGATTAACATTCTTGGGCTTTGTTGAGCCTCTGTTAGCAAATGGTTCTTTTATTCAAAAGTTGACAAATATAACAAAAAACAAACTACAATCGATATCTTAGCGCACTCTCAAGTTTTCAAATCAATTTATTTCTTGAGATTTTTTTCAATCAGGAAAAGTTGCTTTTAATTCGCTAACCTTGTCGAAATTTTAAAAATGGAATTGAGTGGTAATAACGATCGTGCTCATTGCATCTTTATTTGCTCCAACATTGTTGCATTAGAAAATATCAAGGATTTTAACTAAAACACGTTTTTAACTTATTACGCCAGATAATTATTCTATTTGCATTTGGTGTAGGCACCCAATTACCATCGTCGACTAATACGGCAACGTTCTTAATTTTTCCATCAAAATCCCTTTTTTTTAAATTGGAAATTACTTATTTATCGCAGTAATGAATTTTGCGATGAATAACAATACCTGGCAGGTGACAGCT
Organism: Cantharis flavilabris; assembly: GCA_949152465.1. Classification (NCBI taxonomy): domain Eukaryota; kingdom Metazoa; phylum Arthropoda; class Insecta; order Coleoptera; family Cantharidae; genus Cantharis; species Cantharis flavilabris. Next base: position 26,332,151 of record OX424441.1, on the reverse strand, counting down.
GCGATATAAAGAAAAATTGTTTACAATAAATCCGACAAAATAATCTTGCAGATGGGGGAATAATCTCCAATCTGTATGGATTGATGAATTTTAATGGATCTGACTATCATTATTAACCAGATTTAAACCCTCCAATTTATTTTTTCTGGGATTTATAAAAAAACGTCTGCAAAATTTACGTCCACACCGTTGAATATGAGGAATGCAACAGCAAAATTGGATCTATTGAGAATATCCCAGACGTAACCCTAGTTGGAGTATAGACAGCCTGTTTCAGCACCATTTGCAAATGGTGTCGGATGGATGCAGATCAGAGAAAATATTTAACTTGATATAATATTATTTCTGCGAATGAAATTCGCTTGTGTATATAAAAAAAAACAAGCATGGGTTCGATTCCCCGGCCATTAAAATTTTTATAATTTTTATAAGAAACGAAATTCAATTTTATTCTATGGATATGTTTGAAAGATAGCTTATATGTATTTACTTTATGTAAAATTTCTGATATACACTATTTACATTTCAAAGAAAATCAAATAGTAATGTATGTATTTAGAATGAATATTTATTTATGGCAAAATTGTGACGATGATTTAGATTCCAAAAATGTACATTAGCGGTTTCGTTACTCGTTGACATTGAATTATATGAAAGAATTTCCAATTCGGCTCTTTTCATAAGAAAACAATGTTCAAACAAAGCAATCAAGAGTCGACTGTATTTGAAATATTAGCCGAGAATTAAATTTGAACGAACACTTAAAAATTGGTAAAAGCAATAACAAAGGTCGATTCAAAATATGTTTGAAATTCGACCTATGTTATTCAAATGTGAAATTGTATTGGATACAATTTTATATGCGAAAGTGTATCGACCGATCTCTTCCTATTAGAGCAGAAAACGTAACAAATATCCTTCAATTGTTCTTAAAAATCCACAGGCAAATCTAAAGTGGTGTTAGGGGGCGGGCAGCTACTTTTCGTTATTTACACATGAGAGTCTTTAGAGCTGCGATTTCACCGATCGACGAAGAAAACATGATATCACAATTCAACGGAAAGAAGCCCAAATATATTACAAATTCGAAAAGATATTAATATTTAAAATTCTAATCTTACAGAAATCAGTTTTAGGCTCATTAGAAACACATTTACAATAATTACGACTGAATTGCATAAATTATTACTTTCTTTATTGGTCTGAATAAGGCCTTTCCAATGAGCAACGTATTTATTCCAGAAAATAATTAATAGGAACTAAATTAGGGACGTCCACCAAATAATCTAAAGAAAGTAACCTTTCTTTTCGGCTGGAATTTTGGATACTTGGTTTTTCACCGGAAACAGGTTATTAATTGATCTTGACTGAGTTGCACAAGTTAATATGAAATCAAAGCAGGGTCACAGGGCTAGTTTACATCCGTTTTTCAAGTTGTTACCTGACCTAAGACGGTTCTTCTTACCAATTGAAAATGTGGACAGGAAATAGGTCTAGTGAACCTGGAAATTCCGTGGTCCACCAGTGGTTTATCCAATATATTCGTAAAGTCAAATTTCAGGTACAGCTATGGATATCAAGGCGATAGGTTCCATTTCAATCCAGGGCCTATTTTACCATTAGGTACGTGCCTAGGGCCCAATGGCCAGAGGGGCCCGAAAAGAAAGAACATAAAAACCATTCCGATAAAATCACCCAAAAATTGGACATTCGATGCTATTAGTTACACTCAAATAGAGCCTAGGGTCCATCCCAGTTAAAAAAAAGCTTTGAACATATTGTGGGACCTCTACAACTTATTAAATTTTGAATTTAAGTTTAAAAGACACAAAACAATGAGTAAGCTTTTATTTTATTCCCAAATCACTACACCCAACACAACAAACTAGACTACATCGTCTTCTCAACCTCTTAATCTTTTCGTTTCCACTTCCTTCCCTCTTCTCAAAACTGCGACTCCCAAATACGACGCTCACAATCAAGGATCCCAGCATTGACTACTAAGTAACTATTCAGTACTGAAGAACTGATACTATTGGTCCATGAATAAAGAGTAAACCGTGCACTGGGGGGTATTCCATACCCCCCAGACCCCCCGGTTTGCCGATGGCTGCGCTGAAACTCAATCAATATTTGAAGTTACAATAAAAATAAATACGTTTAACCTCGGACTAAGGGACCCGTTTATATAAATATATAAAAAATTATAAATAAAATTACTCACATATTATGCGTCCAGATGCCCAAAACTTGAACCATATTGTGGGACCTTTACAACTTATTAAATTTTGAATTTAAACCAAAAGTGAAAAAATTGGCTTCGGTTGCGTGATCCATCTTTTTAAGATGGATACTTTTCTCCTTCATATACCCAGCCAAAGCTTTTTTGGGCACCAAACTGTAGTAATTGCCACCCCCGTATGAGATGCAAAAATGCATCACGCAACTGAAGGCAATTCTTTTTTTTCACTTTTGGTTTATCCAAGTACAGTTGCATTTGATATATTAAAATTTGAATATGTTTAAGAGTCACAAAACAATAAATATAAACCGGGGGGGGGGGGGGTCCCCCTCCATACCCCCCAGTGCACTTTTTTTTATTTTATTTCCAAATAGCTACACCCAACACAACAAACTAGACTACATTGCATCTACTCAACCTCTCAACTAGGAAAAGAGAGAACATAAATTCGTAAAATAAAAATCAAATTCTGATAAATAAGCGCTGTTTCAATCGTTTGTACCATAGTTCGGATTCCACCTAAAATTGTTTACCTTCAGTCAGTAATTGAAAGCATTCGATTTTGATTAATTTTTTTAAAGTTGCGACCTGGCGCTAAAGTGACAGCTAAACCCAGATTCCGAGTTCGAGCTCGGGCTCGAAACCAATATTAACTGAATTAAAATTCAAAAATTAACTTTTTTCGAGGTCAGTTGTAAGTTAACCCAGGGTTATCTCACTGTTGATCCAATCAGAGTGGGAATTCCGTGGGTTAACTCTGATTCAAATCCTAGGAGAGATTAACTTTCGTTATACTTCAGAGGGTAGGAAAAGAGTCCATTTTCTCGCGGTGATTGTTACCATTACCAATAATAACCTTTCTTAAAGAAAAGGAAGTCGATTGTCCAACATTGGACAGGACAGGCTGAAAACGAACAATTAGAATAAATAATAAACAAGATAGCAATGATGTTTGTTTTAATTGTTAGCTTATCGGTTGAAATTCACAGGTTCGATTACAGTAACATGCTATATGGAGGAACATCTTTTGTTTATCAAATATCTGTTTGTCTGTTGGTCTCGGGTAACATTAGAATAATATGGTCTAAAAGCATTCCTGTTTCGAAACGAACAGTGAAGACATCGTCAGGTTCCTCGCCCGATGATGACCTATGGTGAAATCGTTGCGAAATTTTGCTTACAGTGGATTTTATTTGTGAAACCTTGTGCATTTCTTGGTTATTCTAAAATATTGATGATTAAAAAGCATTTAAAATGTCCCCCTTGAAAAGTTCGCAGAAATACAAATGCAAATTAGAACTTGGCAAACAATATTTGCATTGAATCGACATTAATAACTAAAAAAAGTTATTTTATTACATGGTTTTGACTTAATGAATCACGCGTAGAACTATAATAATTAGTTAAATAATTTGTTTGGTCGACAAATTTACTTAAAATGTAATAAAGGTTACCAGGTTAAAGGTTCAATTGAAATTAACATTTTAGTATCACAAAATTACATACTTTAATGTAATATTTTGTCATTATTTTTCCAGGGATTGTGAAAAACAGTGAATCATTGTACTTTTTTTAAACTTGATTTTCAATAATATATTTTGTCTGAATGTTCTTATCATTAGTTTTGCATTGGGTACAAAGTTTGATTTGTGTTCTTTAGTATTAACGACTGTAGGCTATCATAATAATTGCAAATAATGCAATATTGAAAATTAAAGCATGAATGTATGACGACGATGTTCGATGTAAACAGTTAAGTAGGGGAAAATTTTTGCTTACGAATTTCCAAAAAATTTCTTTATTCTTCTTATCTATCGTGCGAGTCTCCAAGGAGACATTTTATCATCCAAGATAGGTTATCAGAACCAATACTTATATCATTTTTAAAAATATCTACACTTGAACGATTTTTTTTTATGGTAGACTTTTTGCAACATTTATTATATAATAAATTAAAAAAAAAGCACCTGTTTGTAATTTTCTCACACCAAGTATGATACATGTAACTCCATTTTTATTTTAATAACAATTTTTATAATCTTGTGTGTAATTTTACAAAGTAAACGGGTTATTATTTTTAATTAAAGGAAATGACGAAAATAATAGTCTTGAAATTGATAGGACAAGGAATTTATTTTGATATTTAAAAAAAAGTTGGTTACATATAAAGGGTAGTAGCGCAATCCCGGTATTGATTTTTACCCCTCCTGGACGCCATGTTCACTTTTATATAAAGTTGTGCTATTCGAGCAATCTCAACCTGACGTATCAACAAACGTAAAAAAAAATTGTTTTGTTAAGAGGTGTGTACGCTATATTTGTTATTGTAGATAATTTGTGCTAAATAAATAATAATTTTAACTTTTTTATCAATGATGCTTTTTTAATTGTACAAAATTGTTATTGTAAATATTTCTTGAAAATATTATTGACGTATTTTGTTTTATTCAATTTGCAGAGTAGTACAGATCGATCGTATAAGTATAACGATGCAATCGATATCGATGCAGATCTTGAAGGTAGCGGAGGTGGTGGTAAAGAGGTTTCTAATGACTTGGTAGAAGCTAGTGGTTCTGGTCATGGTCCTGATGATGACGATGATGAAGACCATCAACATGTAAAACCAATGCAGGGTTAGTGTTACAATTTTAGTTACTAGCTTCAACCCTACACTATTTTATTCTTTTAGTTGATGTTAAAAAACCACCAGCTGTCGAAACTACAGTTGCACCATCTCAAAATAGTCCTAAATTGGATCCAATACCTGTATATCCAGATAGTGGAAGTCCTAAAGTTTATAGTGGCAACGAAGAAGTATCTATTATGAATTCCCAAAATGAAGATCAACATACTTCATTCTTTGCCCAGCCAGGAATTTTAGCTGGTAGGATACTTTATATTTCTTTGGGTTATCTGCTCGTAACTTGGTACTTGTCGGTAGAGACAATTGTCGTCAAACCAAGTCATTTGCAAACAAATAGTTTATCATGGCATGCTTCATTTCATAACAAAATTCTTAACTTCTTAATCAAATTTTTTGTTTTTATTTATTATTTTGTCACCAAATTGTTTCATTAGAAATCACCGTACCTTAATTATACAGATATGATTGGAATTTACACAGATGTTTGCTAATGTACATAGTTGGGTATTTAAATCATAGATTACCAGTCTAATTAGACTTGATTGATCCTCGATATAAGGAAATCGAGTCTCCGTTCTTCTACTCATCAATATATTTTGTAAATTAAAATACTTGTATTCAGCTTTTATTTAATTATTGGCTGTTAAAAACTAAGTTTTTCAAATCAAAGATTATAATAATTGTATTCCACCTGAATTATTTCTGAATCTTTGATAAGTGGGAGGAGCTAATTTTCTAATATGAACCCACTGAAATAATGTAGGAGTTGTTCCTGCAATTTCCTTTCCATTTCCTGGTTTTGGGAATTCACATTGAACAGAATATAAAACTTACAAATTAAAAAAGTTAAACATGATGGTGACCTCCACAAATTAAGAAGCTTAACTAATTAGCAACCTAATTTTAATTAATACAATTTTGTTGTTGTGCATGCTTTGTAAAATCCTAATTTAAATTACTCAAATTAATTTTAATTAATAAATTAGTTTGGTTAATTGTCTGACTTTGACATTCGGTCAATTATTTTCTTGTTAAGACACTTATTGATTATTTCTGAAGAAAATTTAAGCTACTATTTTATTACCATTGGGCTTTACTCCCTCCCCGTTACTTGGTTCAATCCTTCTTGCTTTGCGTGTATAACTTTCGAAATTTGGAATATTCTGAATTTTGTTAAATTTTCCATTTTGTTAATTTAAAACTTGTTTATAATAATTAATTATATTATTTCTTGGATTTACTGGACAGTTGAACAAATTTTAATATTTGTTTTGTTTTTTATTCCCACGATTTTAATTACCATTAAGTTACTTAATGAACATAATTCATTTGTTTAGTTTATGAAAAATCGTCATATATTTTTGTAAATAATATTTTACTTTAACAAAAAGATTCGCTTTTTGGAGAAGAAGAAAAAAGTTATTTATTCTAGATGGCGTTTTTGGAGAAAACATTTCTTGAAGAGATCTCGAAAACTTATGGATTTTGTTTTTGTTCAGAACTCAGCGTGCATATCCGTGCAATATTTAAAGTATGTTTACGTTCATAATTTTGACTGTCAACTTGGATGAGCATAATAACATTACTTAGTTTGGTAAATTTATGTGAGAAAAATGGTCATGGCAAATAATTACAAAGGTGATGATGTCATTAAGTCGTATTTGTAAACATTTTGGAAGTGTCTTCCTCGATATTCTCAAAGCTTTGCACCCTGTCAGCAATTAAAACTAAAACGGCAGCAGAAATTTGAAATCTTTGTACCAACTTGTATTAATATTACAATCAAGTCAAAACCAACTCTTCCTTCTCATCGAAGGAATGAGACTTAACTTTCAGCTGAAGAAACAAAGTAGATTTTCACAACAGACATGTATTTCATTATAACTCGTGCCAAGTAGAAATAGAACCGACAATAATCGTTTTCCACCAATAACTTTCTTAATTTTCCAGTACACAGCATCTGGTACTTCTTACGGGGAGTGAATATCTCTTATCTCAATCCCAGTGAACTAATTTTCTTTTTATGAAATGTTAAGGGTAAATGATTTTAAAATGTGTGTTTAGGGGAATCCCGTATTTTGCAAAAATAATTTGATGTTATAAAATAGCTAATATATTTATTTGTTTCAGCTGTTATTGGAGGTGCTGTAGTGGGATTATTGTGTGCCATTTTAGTGGTAATGTTCATAGTATACAGAATGAGAAAAAAAGATGAAGGTTCTTACGCATTGGATGAACCAAAAAGATCGCCAACATCTAATTCATATAGCAAGGGCAATAACAGAGAATTTTATGCTTGAAGAGATGTGAGTTGAGTTAGTTTATCATATTGAACTTATTCAGTGGTCTGCAGTTGGTTAGTCAGGCGGGTACGCTAGTGACTGAATCTCTGCCATCATCGCTTGTAGTGCAGCTTTAATATTGATATCAATTGTAAAATATAACGAGATATACTCAAAAAACCAAGCGCACATTTTTTTAACAATTCCATTTTTTAAAAAAACGGTCATTAATTTAGTTTAGTTTATGTACGTAATTGTAAAATTATATTTATTTTTAATGCGGTATCATTATTATTTTATTTATTAACTTTTTAAATTAAAAATTTACATGGATTCGGTCTAATTGCTAGTAACTGCCATGATGTGAATGAACTATTGGAAAATACCTTTTTACTTTTAAGATATATTTGGCCAACATGTTCTACATTTGTATATGTATATATCTTAATAAAATAACTGGCTATTCGTCCATTATACTTTTGAGTATATAGTACTGATAGATCGATGATGTATTTTTCTAAAGCAAATAATACGAAATCTTTCTTAGAAAATAAAGTAGGGTGGTTGGTTACATTTTTTAAAGTCATGACAGTAGCCAACGGTAGGTAAATATGAATCAGGTACTGAACTTTTTTATATTTACTTATTTTGACAGTAGACATTTTTACTTTACAATAACATTGCTCAATGACCGCCTGCCCACCTAATGACTTGGAAAAGATTTCATTCAGTTTCGTGTCGAAAACATATCCAATTTTGGTGTAATGATAATATACTGGAGCTGCTTTTATTGTGACTGACTTTTTTCTTTTATTTTTGGAATAATGTTATTGCTTTATTTGTGCTATATACTCGGAAACAAAGAAGTGGGTATCTAATAATTAATAACGTATTTAATAATAGAAAATTTGTATGTATCATTGTGCAACATTTTAATGTACTCATTTATATAAAAAGGAGGTTGTTAGATTTGTTTTATTACAAAATTTTTTAAGATTATGCTCTAGCATAAGATCTATCTTAACAAGAGAAAAACTTATAATAGAATAATTTATTTTGAACACAAATTATAATTTTTACTTGATGTTAGTGAATAGGTGTAAGCCCTGTGGTTGTTTAGATTCTAAGAGATTTTTGAACAAATCTCTGGCCTTTCCCCTATTCTGATGTAAAATTATCTTTTGTAAATTGGATAGCTTTTAGTACTTATAATGCAGCATTTATTTATATCGCTCTTTATTTATATAAATACTAAAAGCAGCTATTTTCCATTAACTTTTTAAGTTTTCATTTTAACAAAGACTTTATATTTATTTGTTTGTCATTCTGCTCTACAGATTTTTTAAAAACATCATTAACATTTTTTAATTATACAAAATAATGGAGGGTAGATAATTTTGAAGTTATATTGTATAGTATTAATAATTAGATTAACATGTTGTAAATAAAGACCCTTGAACAAAATTTTATTTACTTATATTTTCCGTTTACCAACAAATCCTTATAATCAACACTTATCATTCAAAAGTATTATGAATATGAAGAAAAAGAGACAATCCTATTAATAAAGAAGTAAACAATTTTCTCAGTTTGACATTTGGAAACTGGTCGGCCCTAAAACTAGACTGCGGAGGCGACAAAACCTGAAACGATCAGCTTCGGACACAGTGGCAAAAAAATAAAAATTTGGTTACTTCGGATATAAAAAGAAATCAAATTCTTACTTCTTTTCTTCTTTTACTTCACTTGTACACTAGATGTTCTCCCCATCAGTTCCATCCCAACTTTTTTAAATTAAAAAGAAAATTATTTTAGTTGATATTTTAGGTATACGGAAGTGTACGGTTTGCAAATGAAGCTGACGATCAACTACGTCATTCAAGAGCTTTGTTTGCGCTAGATATATTGCAATACCACATTAAATCGATATCGTCATGTTTGTAGTTCTGCCGAAGTTTCAGTCGATACATAAATTTCTTTAATCTTTTATATTCTAGGCGAAGGATTTTGCTTCTGCAGTAGCCTCGCTTTACTTTTTCGGTAAGTATTGATTAGGAAATATCTATCCTTTGATAGTTCTGACAATCGAAAATTCACTTTTTTTAAATTTCAATAGTTTAATTATTAAGTCCTGAATTTCGGGGGATGATACGATTTTATCTTGTTTTCTTAATTTTGTTTTACGATTTCATCAGTTTTACTTTTCATTCTTAGCAAGATATGTTAACCGGTGGAAACATTAAGGAAAAATTGCAATTTTACTAAACATCAGTTTTACTGCTAATTATTTTTTATTTTAATCATAAATTAATATTTAATTAAAATCGGAAGTGTCATCTATCGGCATAATATCTACGTGTACGTGGGCGTAGTAATTTTAGTTGGGAAGTGAACCACCAGATGACCGGTTGTTTTTAATTGTGGTTTTATTACTTCAATAAATTAATGTATGAGATAGTCCGAGAGGTAGAAAATAAAAGTTATTGGTTTAAAACAAATTAGTTTTCGTCATGCAAACGTCGTAACTGGAAGAAATTGAATAACAAGATTGTTTTTAAAGTGACAGTGCAATAAACTTGTTTACATTCGTCTTATAGTTGGTGATAAATTGATTAAATAATTTAAGCCGCGAAAAATCGAATTTAAATTTGACTCTTCATTGGTTTACGATGAATACTTCAAATAATAAGGTTAATCCTGATTTGTTAAAAGAAAGATTGAGATGTACATTTAAAACTTCCGAGCTTACGCATTTAATCGATGGGAGTCCTGATAAGACCAAAGAAAGGAAAATTAGGGGTGAGTTTTTGATATTTTTTCCGGTTTACTGCATTTTATAAATTAAAAATTGCATAATTTTTTTTGAACTTTCATATTTGTGTCGATCGTAGTTTTGCAATTGTGTAACGATCTCGTCGGCAAACTTTCGAAAAATAAATTACTGTATCATAATAATTATAATGAATGTTTTCATTTGTTCCGTACTTACACTTTTTAATAGACGAGAAGTTACCTGTCTAATATCTTTCCTTTTCATTTCTTTCTTTCCTGCAGGATTTAAAAAAAAAAATAATTTGAACTTTCATTAGTAACAACTAATTTTTATTTTTTGTTCAATTAGCGTTCGTATAATTTGAAGGTTAATGAAAATATTCATTTTAAAACAATGATAAATTTGCAATTTTAATTGGGTATCAGCATAGGAAAATTTCTTAAAAAGAAACCAGCAGATGACGGGCTGCAGAAATTACTTTTATTTTACATTAAAAATGCTGTAACCTTACGGCTGCTTATTATTTTATAGTATAATTCCCAATTACGTGCTTCCAAGTGTAATTAAATTTAATCGATATTTTAATGACGTATTTAATTATTTATATAAAATGATAACTCAAGTTTTTTCGATAGAAATGAAGCACGTAGATGTATGTCCAAGGTTTATCTCTAACTTGTTTGCGAGTTAAGGTGACCGCAATATTTCAATTTCCATTGGTTCCCAAACTTTGGCCTCCCCAAATTAACTGCACAGTGGTTTCCAAACCATTAAAGCCGTTTTCTGTCGTACGAAAACCAATTTTACAGCAAAACTTTTCATACAATTTTTGTTGCAAATTTCATTGCCTTCAATTTTGTTCCTATACATTTTTTTATTTTGTCGCACCGTTTCTGACTGACAGCGACTTAAACAAAACTCTATCAAAAAAGATATTTTTATCTACAGGGTGTCCCCGGATAGACTTTACATAATTTCAGTGGTGATAGAGGACATAATTCTAAGAAAAATATTTAAGAAAATTTTTTTTCTAAGTTCAAACCCTCGAGAGTTAGGCCTCCTTAAAGCATTTTTTTTAATTCCCACCTTCACATGCCCATAGCTCGGAAAATATTGATTTTTCAGTAAAAATGCTTCAGTGCTTTCTTAAAGAGCGTGAAATAATCTACAAACTACATTTGAATCTTTTATTGTCTAAAAGCAACGGTTATCGAGTTATGAATTAAAGTAAGTACAAAAATGTTGAAAATTTTGAATTTTTTTTTCTTTTATCTAGTAAAAATTTTTGAAAAACAAAAAAATTGGGGTGGTCGTATTGAACATTTACTTAAATAATCTAATAGTTTAAACTTAATTTTAAAATAAGTTTTTAATACAAATAAAAATTTTGTGAATTTAATTTTTTGTTTTGTAGCTGTTTTTTTAATTATTTTTTGATTTTTTGTGAAATGGATCAGGTTTTCAAAAAATTTTACTTGACAAAAGTTGTAGTCCGTTAAATTTCCTATCCGGAATGGGGCGTCAGATTTTTTGTAAAATGTTTCGGTTAAAAGATACAGCGATTTGAAAAAAACCAAGAAAAAAGAAAGTTTAAAATTTTCCACATTTTTTTACTTACTTTAATTCATAACTCGAAAACCGTTGCTTTTAGACAATAAAAGATTAAAATGTAGTTTGTAGATTATTTCACGCTCTTTAAGAAAGTACTTAACCATTTTTACTGAAAAATCAATATTTTCCGAGCAATGACCTTGTGAAAGTGGGAATTCAAAAAAATGCTTTAAGGAGGCCTAACTCTCGACGGCTTGAATTTAGAAAAAAAATTTTCTTAAATATTTTTCTTAGAATAGTGTCCTCTATCACCACTGAAATTATCTAAAGTCTATCCGGGGACACCCTGTATATCTCGAGATCGGTGCAAAATATTAAAAAAATTAATCAGCATTTTTTCTTGGAAATTTTATTCTCTACATTTTTCTTCCTATACATTGTTCTATTTTGAGGGGGGCAATTGCTTCCCCCCCCCCAAGGATGACTCGTATTGTACCCCTAAAGCCCCCCTAGCCAAACAATATGCTATTTTATAATATAAAAATAAATAAGTTTCTTAAATTCGAATTTTCTTTAGCCGAACGTTTTAATTTCCCTCACTTTTGCTCAAAAACAAAAAATTTCTCAGCTTTTTCCGATGAAATTTGTATAATTATTCTGTCTTCTGTAAGTATTCCATAAGAGTGGAAATCCTGCGATATGTACTGGAGGGTGTTCCACACCCCCCAGACCCCCCGGTTTACAATTTTGACTTTATATTTTTATATTATTTTTAAATAAATATGCTTTCCAAGTTTTAATTTTTTCTAACCAAATGTTAAACTTCCCTCATTTTGCTTAAAAATTCAAAATGTCCGGATTAATATTGGACAAATATTTTTAGTCCTAATCTTAGGCCGTGTTCGATTTGGAAGCTTACAGCGCTTTTAAGCTTAATATAGTTTTTGGTTGGTAGAAGAAATCGACCAACCAGAGTGTTTTTTTTGCACCAAAAAATAACACGTTGTAGCAGGAGCAGCAGAAGCGGGCTGGGATTTTATGTATTAGGATTAGTTACAACGAACGCGCATGAATGGATTAACGAGATTCTAAAAAATCTTTCATCTGCCCTCCCCGAAAGCATTTTCTAAATACGCCACTGTGTCGCACCGTTTCCGAGAAATAGTTGTTTACGTCGGTGTCAGTCAAAACCGGTGTGACAAAATAAAAAAATGCATATAAACAAAATTGAAGGCAATGAAATTTACAATAAAAAATCTCTAAAAAGTTTTGCTGTAAAATCAATTTTTATATGAAAACAAGCGGCTAAATACTTATTCGATAGATATAATTTTTTATTGACAATAACAGAACAAAGTGCATATGTGAAACCAATGTTCATCTTTGCCTAATTACTTATCTATTTACTCAGCACCAGATAACAATTTAATAGGACATCAAAATTGTTTGATTCAGAAAATCAGTTTCAGTGGCGTAGCTAGGGAGGGGGCGGGATGAGGTCCGCCCAGGCGCACTTTTTTGGGATGACATTTTTGCTAAAAACATTACATATCTATTTAAAAATACATAGAAAAAATTTTTCGTTACTCTAGCTACGTCACAGATTTGCAACAAGACCCAAGGGATATATGACTTATAATGTATGCGTCATCAAATATAATTAACCATTATTGTTTTGGAACAATATAGATTTGGTTTGGAAAAACTAGAGAAGTTAAAAACAGAATTTCAGTTTCTTTCCGTACCCACAGCTGTAATTATTGTAAATGGTAAATAAAATAATTGTATATAGTAATAATTCAAAATGCTTTTGGATGTCGTGATACGGTCACTAAACAATCAACTGCGTAACAAATTTATGCTTATTTGATATGTACGAGCAATATTTGGCTTAATTCAACGGAACGAAACGGTACTACGTGTACCTACACCAGACAGTGATGCATAAAAATACTAAAACAAAAATCATGATTGACTGGCTAAGTGTCTGATCTATAAAATGAGCTATAAAAATAAAAGTAGTTATTAAATCAATAACACCTGTTTATCAAAATTTAATCAACACGATTATTTGATAAGCACCAGTTAATTAAACTATCAAGATCTGTTTGTAACATTCAGCAGTTTAAAAGCTTTAGATCATTGTACTTACTGATATCATTGTCAAATAACCAAATTATATGAGTCCACAATGAGAACTTTTCGGTACACCCGAACCCGGGCTCTGAATTTCTTTTGTCTGCTGTTCTTTTTATTTTATTTTACAATCTTTTTTATTTTGGTGCTTAGCAATATTTATATGTTTTTGAATTTTTTTAGTGTTTCCAGATCATTTAATTTGCTTTTAACAATAATATACGTAATTGCCAATTTATTGTATGTATTAAATAATTATTACAAAAATTATATAACTGCATTTTATAAATTGTATGTATATGCATAATATTCCACGGTCTACCAGTTCTTTAATTATATTTTTAATAAGAGTCCAAATGAAACATGATAACGTGGAAACCTAACCACGTCACAAATTTAAAAAATAAAATAAAAATTTTTTTCCTTTCAGAAAATTTTTTTTTGAACGATCCGAATTTGAAATCTACGGTAGCACCTGAATACCTAAGTCATAAGGAAAAATATGAAGAATCTGTACGAAAAGCATGTTACTTATTTAAGAAGGTTTTGGAATTGCAAGGAGAGGGCAAGGCAGGAGTAGATAGCTTTAGGTAATTAAATAATTGCAATTAAGAACTACCCTAACACCTAACTGTATTTTATTTTCAGACAAATATTAGGAGGACAAGTGGGTTCTGCAATATTGAAGGATGGAAATCCATTTTCCTTACATTATGTTATGTTTATTCCCACTCTTATGGGTCAGGGAACTTACGAACAACAAGCAGAATGGATACAAAGAGCTTGGAATTGTGATATTATTGGAACCTACGCACAGGTAGAATCATAACTTTTTGATGCCGAGCAAGCTCAAGTTACATTTTTTCAGACTGAATTAGGACATGGAACATTTATCCGGGGTTTGGAAACGACGGCAACCTACGATCCAAATTCTCAAGAATTTATATTAAATAGTCCCACCTTAACGTCATTTAAGTGGTGGCCCGGAGGACGTAAGGACGAAAGTTTTTAATAATGTGAAATATTTATAATTGAAAGTTTTTAGTGGGACAAACCGCAAATTTCGCCATCGTGGTAGCACAATTGTATACTTTAGGTGAGTGTCACGGAATCCATCCATTTATAGTTCAATTACGTGACGAAGAAACTCATGTTCCTCTTCCGGGAATTAAAATTGGAGAAATTGGATGCAAGTTGGGAATGAATAGTGCCAATAACGGTTACTTAGGTTTTGATAATGTGAGAATCCCTCGAATGCATATGCTCATGAAAAATAACAAAGTGCTCGAGGTATATTTTCTGCGATACACCTGAAATAAGCTCGGTAAAGTAACTCCATGTTTTAGAATGGAACTTACGTTAAGTCGCCAAGTAGTAAGTTAACTTACGGAACCATGATGTTTGTACGAGTCGTTTTGGTCCAAGACGCTTCTGACTATCTTAAAAAGGCTGTAACAATTGCCATTAGATACAGTTGTGTTAGAAGACAATCCCAACCAAAACCAGAGTTGGTAAATTCCAAGGGGGCAATAATTTTTACTAATGATTCTCTTTTTAGTGAGCCTGAACCACAAATCATCGATTACGTGACACAACAACACAAACTGTTTCCTCTGATTGCAACATATTTTGCTTATACTTATTCCGCTGCTTGGCTCTGGGATATGTACAACAATGTTAGTTCTGAGTTAGAAGCTGGTATGTTAGAACAACTACCCGAGGTAAATTGATCTGACATATTTTTCTGGTAAATCAGTAAAAAAATCTTTTCAGTTGCACGCCATCGCGTGTTGTTTGAAAGCTGTGAGCACATCGGATGCTGCGCTAGGCGTGGAAACTTGTCGTTTATCCTGTGGAGGACACGGGTACATGACGTGTTCAAACCTACCCAATACTTACGGTTTAGTAACTGCCATGTGTACATACGAAGGCGAAAACACTGTTTTACTACTTCAAACTGCTCGTTTCTTGATGAAAGCCTGGCAAAACGTCAAAGAAAACCAAAAAATGACACCCACTGTGCAATATTTGACCACAGCCAAAAGTGGTATACGCTTCGCCAAATCTCCCGAATGGGTTATTTTGGCGTTACAACAAGTTGCTGCTAGGTAAAACTTTCTCACACTTTTTTGAAGTTTTCGCTGGATCAAGTTATTTTTGCAAGGGAAATCACCGATATTTTCATTCTCTATTGCTAGGGGGACTCCCATAATTGTCTAAAGCATAAACTTAATTTAAAAATGTTGCAGAAAAATAGAAACGGCTTCAAACCATCTTAATGGTAGAATAAAGAAAGGAACGTCTCCAGAAGATGCGTGGAACGAAACCTCTATTGAATTAGCCTCTGCAGCAGAAGCTCACTGCAGGGCATTTGTTGTTAGTACATATTTTACCATGTTGAAAAATATTGAGAAAACAGTTTCTGAACCTTTGCGAAAAGCGCTCAACGATCTGCTAGAATTGTATAGCGTTTATATTGCTTTGAAGTGCAGCGGAGATCTTCTAAGAGTAAGTAAGGGAATCCCCTAAAAACTTAAATTTAAATATAAATAAATTTTAGTATACTAATGTAACGGCCAATAATTTAGAAGAACTTCAGTTTTGGTTAGAAGAATTGTTGGCTGCAGTTCGTCCAAATGCTGTTGGAATCGTGGATAGTTTTGACATAAGAGATGAAGTATTATCATCTGCGTTAGGTTCATACGACGGAAATGTTTATGAGAGGTTGTTTGCCGAGGCTTCTAAGAGTCCGCTTAACAATGAACCCGTAAATAAATCATTCCATTCCCATATGAAACCATTTTTAAAATCAAGCTTATGATTTTACTCTAATTAATAAAAATGGGACCAATGCCCTAAAAGAATGCATTCTATTTAGAAAAGTATTCAATATTTTGTATGTTGTTAGGTATAAGCTTCCAACATGTTAACGCAATATGGTGCTTGTAAAATCATTAAATAATGACCCAGGAGATGCAGGCGCGGGTCACTTCCACTGTTTTTTGGAAACATTGCATTGCGTTGGTGTGCTTGGGCTTTACATGTGGTTAGGTGTCATTGTTATTTTATTTTTAAATATATGAAACGGTACAAAACAAATCCTCATAAAAAAGTTTTTTTTGGATTTTTATGTTTTGGGTTTAAAATTATTAAATGTTAAAATTCCAGAACAGATTTGCATCACAAAAATAGTCCTGTATATTAGTAGAATTTGTAAAATATGTAATTATATTTTTTGCCAAAGTATTTTTAATAAATTTTAATATAAACTGTAACAGTGGTTTTTTTCTATGGGGGCCCTTTTTTGGATTTATGCTTCCTGTTTTAGGGCAAATTCCTTATATATTTTTAAATAATTTTTAAAAAATTTCAGTTGGGTAAAAAATTTATTCTCTCTTAAATACATAATATTTTTACAATAAAATCCTTAACATCACTCGCAAAGTTTAAATGAATACTTTGGGGTAAAATCGACAGTGGCACTGCTGCGTTTTCTCAAGTTAGTGAAAGAAACACTAGAAGATTTTTTAATTGTCTGTCGTAAATGTAATCCATGAGAAGTAGCGAATAACACCGGAGTAACGAGAGGCAAACACTTTAATTTTCTTCTTTTGAAGCACTTCTTCCTAACGAGAAGAATTAAGTATGCCGATAGAAAAGCACAGAACAAACCGACGCAAATGTACGCTACACAATGCAATATCCTAAAAGACATGACATGTCTGCGTATATAAATTGCCGATACAATGAAGAAGTGATTTTTTCATTTTTCTCTTAGTTATTGGTGTCATCAACTGAAGTATTTTATGTAAATTATATGTATTGCAATGGGGTTACCCCGGTTACCTTGGTATGAATAAAGCGATTGTTTTCAAAAACAAAATCAATAAAAACCATCAGCATTTGTTTTATTTTGTTTTTATAATAAAAATTACTCCCAGCCACAACATAGTAATTATTATACCTAGCATATCATTAAATCGATTTCCTTATGTGTCTTTCTTCAAGTATAGATTTTTATATTACTTGAATAAAAGCAAATTCAAGACCATATTCCAATCAAAATTTTGCGCTTCCTGAAGAACTACCAGAAGCCAGTAATTAATTTTCCTTAACCGCGCCTGTAAGTTATACAACTCAATATACAGACGTCATACGAAACTTATATCACTTTTAATTTAAGGTTATAGAAGTCCTTACTGTCTTGTTGTGTTTTTAAATATTAAAATTTAATAAATAATTTGGAAAAATGTCGGATTCCGAAGACGATTACATGTCCGATAAACTCATATTGCAATGGTAAGTGATTGGCGAACGTCGATAATTTTTTTTGTTTAAATATTAAATTTTAGTGAAAAGCAAGATGTAAGGCCAGGATTGCTTTTTAATACAACGCAGAAACGTCAACACGAACTTTTAAAGAAACAAGAAGAAAATAAAGCTAAGAAACCTAAAAAATACCACGAACAAGAGCAAGAGTTACGAGAAAAGGGTTTGAACACTGCGATATCGAAGGATAACATTGGTTTTAAGTTATTACAGAAAATGGGATTTAAATCTGGTAACGGACTTGGAAAGTCAGTTTCGGGAATTAAAGAACCAATATCGATTAATATCAAAAGTAGCTCTTCGGGTGTGGGTCGCGAAGAGCATGTCAAGAGTATTATTAAGGAAAAGCAAGAAGTACACAGTAAACTTCTTAAAAATGCCGAAAGCAACTTCAAAACCTACAATGCCGAGAAGAGGATTTTTGTGGCACTGCAAAAGGATTATTTTAAAGCGCAGCGGATATGCGAAGAATTGGATTTCAAAATGGTAATTTTTTAGTTTTTAACTTATCGTCGGCTAGTTTTCCCATCTCCAATTTATCTTTTAAATTAATTTGACAGTTGCCCCCGAACCCCGTAAACAGAATTGTTGTAAATTTTTAAAAAACGGTTAGTTTAAACACCTCATTCCTTCGATAATCTCACGGAAGCTGAGACAGTACTACTTAACACCTTTATCGGAAAAAAGGAAAGAACTCTTAAATGCTAATTAGAGTTAACAGCAATTTAATGAAAATTAAGTGCACCGGAAGATTGTAAATAATCAAATTCAACTAAATTGTAAAGTAATTTTTTTAGAGATTTTCAAATTTCATCCCTCGTTTAGGGGACTGTCATGGCTACCTCACCCTCCTGAGATGTTTGATATTTTAATTTGGATTTTTTTAGGATGTTGTGGAACCTACGTTACCGTATTTCTGGACTAAACTAACCAGAAGTAAATTAAAGGAGAAGGATAAAACTGAAAGTTCGGATGATAGTGAAGAAGAGCAAGAAGACGAAGAGGAGGAGGAAGAAGAAATCACCGAATTTAATTTAAAAGAAATATTGACTTATTTACGAACCCAGTACTCGTACTGTATTTATTGTGGAGACTTTGTAGAAGAAAATGAGGAGTTATGTCCGGGTTACTTTCGAGCAGATCATGACGAATAATATCCGATGACTCCTCCTGATGGAATTTATTTATGATATTTTTGTATTGCTAGGGTTACGGGCTATGTTGTCCGGTAGCCGTTGTTGTATTAGATAATAAGTTTACCGATATTTTTGGATGTAAATAAATAAAACGATGAATAATGTCAAATATTTTATTACAAAATTAATAATATTAAAAAATTATTTTGTACCAGTAGATAACAAAGCTAATAACCCGGCAGTAGTTCCAACCGAAAACGTGTAATTGATTGCAGGTGTGAAGCTTCTCAACAAGTAAAAGCTTGCAAAAATGACAACGGCTAAGTATAAGGCGTTGTTGTAAAAGATTGCAAACGTTGTGGCTTCGAAATCGGCAACTTCGTTCTTCTTCCATAAGATTCGTTCGTCCTTTTCCTTCTTGCTCATCTTTTTGTCTTCGGAGAGTTTTTTGTTTAATTCCCATGTCACTGCATCTTCTCGTTTAACAGCAATTTTGTGTTTCAAGCTGAACTTGGTGTTACGGTAAGCAATTGCGATGAGATAACTTGAAACTAACGTCACCAAAACTAAGACGATCAACGAAGAGAAAATGTCGATCATGTGTATTCTCCAGAATAACCATATTGGTATAGCGGACACGATGAAAGCGTTGCCGTAAAATAGAGCGGAAGACTTGGTCGAAACGTTTCTACTGAAATCTTGTAAAAGAAGTTCTTCTTCTTTGGTGAATGGTTTTGACGATGTTTTTGGAGCCATTTTAATTAATCGAACAGGTTAATATTAAAAAGACGATAGAACTGCACTGAACACAACCGTCGACGTAAGCTGATGTTTGTAGGTTAATTGGAGATGTGGTGGCTACGTCACTCATTTGACAGCCAACGCGATTCCACATCGACGATTTCTGGGAGGCAATTGTTTATTTAAAAAGAACGACTTTAGGCAACCAAACGCACACGATTGTGTTATTTTTTTGGGTTTTTTTGAAAAAATTTTGAAATTGCAAGTTAAAAAATTTTATTTTATTTTGTGATTTTGTAATTCGAATCGGAGGCGAGTGGGTTAAAAAGGTCGATTTGGTATTGTGGGAAAATTTTTGAAAATGTTACTAGAACCTGCGCGGAGCAATTTTATAAAAAGTGACTCGTACTGCATTCCACAGCGGAGCAACGAGCTCAGGATCTGTCAAGTATTGGTTCGTCGGGTAGAAACCGAACTCACGCGTTGTGTTGTAGTTGACCTGTCTGCATTTCCTTCGTACGGTCGGATACCGATACCGCGTCCCCCAGTTAAGGGGCCAGAAAGCGTGAGAGTTGATGTGTGGTGTGTGTGCGTTAAAGGCTGTTGAAGGAGGATTAGTGTGATAGTGGTAGTCAAATATTAGTGCCAAAAAATGGCATTAAATCAGGACGAATCTAGTAAACAAGTGGTGAGGGTGGATCAAGACTCTGAAACAGACTTGCAAGCATTATTTGATAGTGTTTTGAAACCTGATTCAAAAAGGCCCTTACAGGTGCCATGGAGTATGCGAAAATTACCTGATTCATTTTTTAATCCTCCTTCGACTGGTTCCAAATCCATAAATCATTCTCGGGAAAATTCTGTTGACTCCGCTTTTGGGTCATCTAGTGGAGGCGGTGGCAGCGGAGCCGGTGCCACCCCCGTTAATAACTCCGTGCCTTTACAAAATCAACACCACCGTGCTCATAGTTCACCTGCCTCCTTACAGCAAACTTACTCTGTCGGACAACAATCAGCCCCTAATCATCATATAAAACAGCGCTCATACGACGTGGCCACAAAATCTGAGGACAACACCCCCTTACCTCCTGGTTGGGAACAAGCTCGCACCCCAGAAGGTCAGGTGTATTACCTCAAGTAAGTGACTACCTAAACTTGTTTCTCTATCTACCTGTTCGCCAAATTTACTACCCTAAAGAAAAAAACCATTCACTTTCACACACATATCAACTAATCGGCCACTTTCTATTCAGGAAATGGCCTTACTTGGATTACAATCTTATTTACATATCAATTTGAAATTATTACTTGAAAACTCATTTACTCGCAAAAAAAACCCTCTTACATAATGAGCTACATTGTTTAATAATAATTATTACTATCATCATTATTCTCGGAAAAATTATCAAAATTTTGACACAATATCATTATCCTCCAAATTCATCCTACAAAATATACAATTTGGTAATGAATTATAATCATTTCAATTCAAGTGCCCGCGCCCGTATTACCATTTTTATTTCTGACGGCTAATTTAATTCATTGTCAACCCAACTTTTATTTATTATCAAGTTCCTTGCTGGTTTTCCCAAATCTTACAACGTTTTTCCTCATTTCGAACGACTCATGAGGAAAATTTCATTCTTTTCCCAGAATCTACCTGCACAAATTTCACTTGTTGAATCACCGTGCTCGACTTTCCATTTGATCCTAGAATATTGCAAATCGGGTAATCGGTTTTTAATTAGGGCTGTTCAGACACTTCAATGGGACTGCAGATCCATCAACGCTCATAAGATCCACGTGCCATCACCCACTTCTCTTTTGCACCACAACAAGATTTACCCAAAAAAAACCCGAAAGAGGACTAATCTTGACTTCTCCCATGTGGTTTTTCCGCTATCTGGGCAAAAAGCAACGCCGAGTCCCATGAAGTCCAATATTCTATTTCATTTACGCATGTAATCCAGCCGAAAATTTCGTCAAATTATTAAAACTGGATTGATTTTCCTACTTTCAATTTTCGAACGAAAAAACATTTTCATTCTAGGGTCATTCCATATGAAATCTTTGAATGATTTCTTTGAAACTTTGGTTAATTATACTCTTTAACATCCTGAATTCAAATATGATTTTTAAAAAATTCTAACTCGTCTAGTATTTGAGTTATTTAGTTCTAAAAACCGCCAAAAACGATGCTTTTTAGGCTCACGCTCAATCATACAAAATGTTATAACTTCAGTTCTGTAAGTCGTACAGAGCTGTGCGACAGCTCATTTTAAAGAGGATTTAAAGGGCTTTAAT
Source organism: Cantharis flavilabris (assembly GCA_949152465.1). Taxonomy (NCBI): domain Eukaryota; kingdom Metazoa; phylum Arthropoda; class Insecta; order Coleoptera; family Cantharidae; genus Cantharis; species Cantharis flavilabris. Next base: position 26,310,013 of record OX424441.1, on the reverse strand, counting down.
TTGATACTAATCTTGATTATTTTCTAACAAAAATGAATTTTTTTGGAAACTTCAAAAAGTGTTTTTGAAAAAATATTTGAGTCAGTGTTTTTTGAAAATTATAAAAATAATATATATTTATAATGGTGACTTGGTGAATACTTCATAAAAATTTCACAGTGGGACCACGATGGGATCACCAGTTATGATAAAAAATTCAACTCAATGTTTCAGCTCAAGTACTTTAATTACAGTACTACTAAGAATATACATACAGGTGTCCCCGGATAGATTTTACACAATTTCAGTGGTGTAGAGGACACTTTTTTAACGAAAATATTTAATAAAATTTTTTTTCTCGAGAGTTAGGCCTCTTTAAAGCAGTTTTTTTAATTTTTACCTTCGCATGGCCATAGCTCCGAAAATATTGATTTTTTAGTAAAAATGGTTTAGTAGTTTTTTAAAGAACGTGAAATAATCTACAAAGAAGATTCACACCTTTTATTGCCTAAAATCAATGCCTTTCGAGTTATGAATTAAAGTAAGTTTAAAGATGTTAAAAATGTGACCGTTTCTTTATTTTGGTTTTTTTCAAAACTCTGTATCTTTTAAACGAAACATTTTCCAAAAATCTGAAGTCCCTTAAAGATAGGAAATTTAACGAACTAGAACTTTTGCCTAATAAAATGTTTTTAAAAACCAATCCATTTCACAGAAAATCAGAAAATAACAAACAATGCAGCTACACAACAAAAAATTAAAATCATAAAATTTTTATATTTATCGAAAAATTATATTATTAATTAAACCTAAACTATTAAATTAATTGAGTAAGTGTTCAAAATGGCCCGAGTTTTGAAAAAAAAACAAAAACAAAGAAAGCTTGAATTTTTCAACATTTTTTTACTTACTTTAATTCATAACTCGAAAGCCGTTGATTTTAGACAATAAAACGTATGAATCTTTTTTGTAGATTATTTCACTCTCTTTATAAAAGCACCAAACCATTTTTACTGAAAAGTCAATATTTTCGGAGCTATGGCCATGTGAAGTTGAAAAACTCAAACACTTTTTGAGGTTTCCAAAAAAATTCATTTTTATTAGAAAATAATCAAGATTAGTATCAAATTAAAGCCCTTTAAATCCTGTTTAAAATGAGCCATCGCACAGCTCTGTACGCCTTATAGAACTGAAGTTATAGCATTTTGTTCTGACTAAAAGTATTTTTGATTATATTTCACAAAGCTGGATCAAATTATCGATTGGGAATTTGGATATCTGCATAAAATCGCTATGAAGTTTTGTTTTGCTGAAATCCTGTAGTGTGCATGGCTTTAGATTTCCACTGGTCATTGAATATCCAATAGCAATCATCGATACGCCAGTTATTTGGTACTCGAAACATCCCAAGGGAAAGGTTCCGCAAACGTCCAACACCCATCGCACTTTTCTTTCTTTTTTTGATTGTAAATTTTATAGTTTTTATTATGAAACTTGGCCAGGGTATTTCCGATCAATAAAGTTTCTTTTCATCGATTGTAGAGTAATTGTCACGCAAGCTTCTTTGTTTGAGCCCTATTTTTCATTTTCCGGTATATTTCATATTGAATGTTTTCTTTGTTAGCCATAATCAGTTATTTATCTGCACCTCAAACAAGGAACTTGAATTTATTATTATTAAATTAATTTTATTTCTTATTGCAATTTTAGAATCAATCACAACTACAGGCAATAGGTATATTCAATTATGCAAGTACTTACAGTATACCATTACTATAATAAAGTAACGCAATATAACAATTGATATCAAATTATTATAATGGGAAATTTAATTGGCTGCTCTAAAATTTTAAGCGTGGATTCAATTTCTATAATTAAAAAATATATTTACACGCAGCTATAATTAATTAACAGGTGCAGACTAAATAAAAAATAATAACAATCAGTCCACCTACACTTATTAATACCGCCACCTGTGTAAATATCTAAATTATTAGCGCCATTATTCCTATTGTCCTGGTCACTTTTTTCCAATAGTATAATGAGAAAATTATGTCTACTTAAAACTGTCTAATTTTTATTATACTGCTACACGCGGGGAAGTACCCATTCTATTTTACTAGATATTAGTTGGCTATAAGCTGTTATTCGGGTTCGGATCTTTTTTGTATGCTAGCCATCACGGAAATTTGTTTGAATGGACTTTGATGGACTTTTTGTTCAATTATTTAAACAATTTTATTGTAATCAAAAATTGCATGTAAAAATATCCTAGATCTATAAATCAGTGGCGTATTTAGAGGGGGGCAAAGGGGCAATTACCCCCCCCCCCAAGGATTACTGATGACTCGGATTGTACCCCTAGAGCCCCCCTGATAAAAATAATGTTCAGATCTAGACGGTAGATCTCTTTTTTAGCGGTATAATATTTAAACATTTAATTTCGTTTTCCGCTACTGGGGATTTCCCGTTTTTCTATATTTTCAAAGTAACGCAAAAATGTTCTGCACTTTTGCTTAAAAAATCAAATTTTCCGATTTTCCTTCTCCAAGTATTCTAAAAGAGTGGAAATCCTGCGATATGCACTGGAGGGTGTTCCACACCCCCCAGACCCCCCGGTTTAAAATTTAGACTGTATATTTGTATATTATTTTTATACTTAACTTTCAAAGTAACACAGAAAGTTGCTGCTAAACTTCATGAGTAGTAAGGTAATTAAATAAATATGCTTTCGATGTTTTAATTTTTTTTAGCCGAAGAGGTTAAATTTCCCCCATGTTTACTTAAAAATTCAAATTTTCCGATTAGTTCATTAATTTTAGTTAATTTAATATATTTTTCGCTTGGGAAAATTGTAAACCGGGGGGTCTGGGGGGTGTGGAACACCCTCCAGTACATATCACAAGATTTTCACTCTTTTAGAATACTTGGAGAAGATAGCAAATTTATAATTTTTCAAATTTCGCCAGGTAAAATCGGGAAATTTGAAATTTTAAGCAAAATTGAAGAAAATCGGTGTTTTTTTTTCACCAAAAAATGACACGCTGTAGCAGGAGCAGCAGTAGCGTGCTGGGATATTATGTATTAGGATTAGTTACAACCGACGCGCATGAATGGATTAAAAGTCTTTAATCTGCCCCGCCTACAGGCATTTTCTAAATACGCCACTGCTATAAATAAACGTCCCAAGGGACGGTGACGGCCCTGCGTTTGTGTGCGCCGATTGCTAAGCCGAAATCACCGGTTCGATCCCGGGCGGAGTAAAAACTTTATTCTGACCGTCTTCCCTCGGCAGGCAATGGCAAACCACCGAGGTATCTGCCTAGAAAACCCTTCTAAAAAAAAAGAAGTGGTCACTATGCTCTTACGTAGAGCGAAGGAATCTGTGAGAGAGATAAATAAACTATAAAATGGCGGAACATAATTCAAAAAATAAAAAAAATATATCAAGATGTAAATATATCTCAAAATAATTTTGTACACATACACAGAACTCGGATTTGCAATAATTTCCAACAAGGGGGAGATAACGGAGTAATTGTACCCCCCCCCCCCTCCCATCAAAACCAATAAAATATTAAATTTTGATATAATTTTAAAAATATATCTAAATTCTTATCAAAAAAATAAGAATTTCTTCCTAGCCTAATTTTCTTCACCCATGAATTTCTCTTGAATCTGTTCTTGTGTACAACTGAAGGGAAAATTTGTGGAAATCTTGAAAAATAGGAAATACAAGGTAATTAGAAAATCTTAAAAATAATGACCTTTTTTCTGAGATTTTCCATTTCACAAGATGTTCTAAGATCCCGAAACTTTATAGTTTTTCTTGAATTTCCTGGGATTTTTTAACATTTTCCCGGTTTTCTGTAGATTTCCTTTCACTTCTAACCCAGATTTCCCTTTCGATTTTAACTAACTGAGTGGAAAACCAACTGAGCATCGCCGCAATACAAAATTAAAGGGAAATTTGAATAAAAATTTTTATTTCCTTTGATATTTCTCTTTCTTAAGATTTTCTTGAATTTCCTAAAAATTTTTACATTTTTTCGGATTTGTTAAAATGTCCTAGAATTTCCTGAGATAATTACGTAAGGGTTTTGGGGTAAGGGGGAGGTATCGAAAATCTTACGGACCCTTACGTGGGGGAAGGGAGGGTCCGACGTATTCCTTACGTAAGTTTCGTAAAATACTTTTTTTTAAATTAAATCAGTTTTTTACCTGGATATTAAGGGATTACCTATTTTTCGTATAAACATAAAATTTAATTTACATTTTTGTATTTTTTGTTCAATAAAAATATTATAAGCGGAGGAAAGGGGGGCTCAACATTATTTTTGTTTAATAATCCTTACGTAAGATCTCCCGGGGGGGGGGGCAAAATCTTACGTACCATTATGTGAGGGGGGGTCAAAAATTATAAAAATGGTCCTTAAGTAATAAAAAAAAAATCAAAGTGATAAAAACGGAAGGGTACAATATTACCCAATAATCGAATTAAATTATTATAATGGCCGTTTCTAAAGGCTTTTTGATAAAATTTGAGATAAGAATATTTCAGACGATCGATAATACATATTTAAAAAATTAACAAAATTTTGATTAATTTTAAACCGCATAGGGGTGAAAGACAACGAAAATTCAAAAATCCCCATAATTATTTTGTTTTTTTTTTTCAAGTCGCTGTAACTCGGTAACGGTGCGTCGAAATAGAAAAATGTATATAAACAAAAATGAAGGGAATGAAATTTGCAAGAAAAAATATCTGAATAAGTATTGAAGAAGTGCAACTGTATATTATAGAAATCTTAGAATTTGTATCTAATATACGTTTTTTGACCTTGTTAAACTGATTTAACATTATGATTCAAGTTTTATCTATTCCGTAAGATTCATATTAGACTTATATCATATAAAATCTTATAATATTATGATAAGTAGGTTTGAATCATGCTTGATTAGTTTAAATTGTAAAAATTCTGCTTGGTAGCCTTTATTTTTCAATATTACCTTACTATCTCGTTAATCTATTCACGAGCGATACAGATGAAAATGACTCTGCTCCCTGATAGATCAAAATATAGTAATATTATATGATTAAAATTTATATTATTAGTGGATTGGATTGATGATACTGTAACCGGGGATCTGAAAATAAATAGAGCTTATTAATAAAATTGGTTTTTTAAATTGTAAACATTTTAATCGTTATCGTTATAATAATTTTAAATAGGAAGAATGATTTTACAACTTTCGAGAGCAAGGAAACTTTTCATTACAGTGGAGATTTTTAAAAATTATTACTATCGGTCCTTTTTGTTTGTTTATCAAACTAGATTAACTTTCCATTGTGTTTTTGTTATATAATGACGTTGCGAGGACGATTCATGGGCCAAAATGAAAACTTTATACAAAGTGTTGCAAATTTGTTGGAGTTTTTGAGTTTTTTTGCAATTAAACGAAAATGTAGGTTAATATTTTGCAATATTTCTAACTTTAAAATGGGTTTGGTTTTGACTTTTTAAATTATGACTGATTTATTGTCTTATTCCGGCAATGTTATCATAAGCTGATGTGAACCGAACAAAAGTTAATAGTGAATATTTAAATTGATGAAGTTAATATGAAATTAATGGAGGTTTGGAGTATTGGAGGAAAAGAACATTTTGAAAATTAAATTTTGAATCGGGTCCTTGTTGATATTTGTTTTATGTTGTGTTAATTCTAATTTTCTACCCTCGCATGCACCTGTCCGAATAAACCTTGAGGTGAAAATAAAATATTTTGGCAAGATGGTCTTCTGCTTCCACATACAAGTAATTAGCCGCCGAGACGGATATTTTTAGATTTTAAAATTCTAGGCGCCTAAGTCGGCCATCGAACTCCTTACTGAATACATTAATAAAATAAACAATTTACGCTTAATGAAATCAATAATACATGCGTTCATGTACTTAATGTTTTTCAAAGTTATTTCGATCAAATTAATAATTGTAAATTCTTAATTACACCAAAATTATTATTGTGTTTGTTAACTACTGCGCATTTAGTAGGTAGTGATTTTGATTATTTCTATTTATAAGTTTGCCAAAAGTAGTAGGTAGTGCACACTATATTCATACTCTTTGGAGACAGCCTAAGTCGATATTTTTGTTTACGATTATCCAAAAATTATCCTTTTCGCCCTCTATTATTTTATTTCTGCTTTGAGGTATTTTCTGATTAATCCGGATAATGAGTTTTGCTCTGACTCAAAATACTACAACCACGTTTCATACATTGGCAGGTGTCTGGTAATTTTTAATTATCAAAATCGATTAAAATTTCTTAGTCAGTAAAGAAAAATTTTTATCTCTGAGAGACTTTATTTTTGTTAGATACTAAATATTTTTTTAGCCGAGGTCCTTCGAAATTAATTTTAATTAATGATATTGCGTTAACGCAAGGTTTTTCTGAAGGTGTAGCATAAATTTAAACTGGACTAGAAAATTTAGATAATGAATTTTTATTTTTGTCGGAAATGGCCAGGAAGCAAAAAACAGTTTTGAATATTTCATTGTTTTTGATTTCATAATAGAAAAATAGCTTATTCGTCTAGATAACTGTCTAGTTCAAAGTTTACTTCTAAACTAGGAATAGGACTGACAGAAATTTATTAATAAACAATTATAACATTAATTTAACAAAGATATTATTGTCAATATTTAGTAATCAGTACAATAACCTTTTATACTTTCAAATTTTATTACAACGCAGTTTTTCCAACTTCATTTTAAAAAATTCCAATTTTATTTTCCATCCTTCCCTTAACTTCAATGTAGATACCAATCTTGCTTTAAACTGAAAATTAACAATTTAGAATCGTAAACTCTCGATTAGGTATATCAATTTTAACTCTCATCGACGTCCATGCTGGATCCGCCATTTGGAATTTGACTGTCTTCCTTTGAAAACCTCGGTAAACTCAATTTCCATTCTTGCTACCATATTTGATCCCCGATATTGAATTTTTAAATTTAAAAATCTCGAAAGCCCCTTTGTCTTTGTGTCTTTCTGTAGATTTGGCTGATTTTTGGATATATTGTAATTCTCATCATTCTGAAGAAATGTCTCAATGGGTACAACTAGATGTAATAAACAGTTTTTGAGTTACAAGCACTAAAAGGTTCAGATTTAAGATTTTCACTTATTTTATTTATTTCTTATATTATTTATATTTATACAACACATTAAACGGGGAAAATAGAAAAATGTTTATGACCAAAGTGTAGAGAATCACATTTTCAAGAAAAACCCGTTTTTGCATTTTACCGAGTTATTTTTTAAATTACTGTAACTCTGAAATGGTGCGACAAAATAGAAAAATTTATATCACCAAAAAGGAAGGAAATGAAATTTGCAACAAAAAAGTTCCAATAAGTATTGCTGCAAAAATAATTTTTGTATGACAAATCACGCCTTCAAAACGCACTGTAGTAGATCACAATATTTTTTCTGTTTTACAGAGCCTTGTTTAAGTCGCTGCCAGTCAAAAACGGGGCAACAAAATTGAAAAATGTTTAGGTACAAAATTGAAGGCAATGAAATTTTTAACAAAAAATGTCTAAAACGATCTGATGTAAAAGCAATTTTTATGTCAAAATACGGTTTCAAAATGTGCAATTTATGTTGTATGTTCCCAGTGTTTTTTAAATTCAAAACGTAGGTGTCAATCCGGGGGGTCTGGGGGGCATGGAATGCCCTCCAGTACATTCTTTACGAAATACCGATGAGGTATTTGGGATAGGATGCACTGGAGGGCATTCCATGCCCCCCAGACCCCCCGGATTGACACCCACGTTTTGTGAATTCAAGGGCAATTAAGTACATAGTAATTGTACATACATAGTTCTATTTCGTTGCACCGACTTTGAGATGCAGGTAACAATATTTTTTATATTACACGGGATCATTATTTGCTTTTATACCTTGACAACGAAATATATTAAGTAGGCTATAATGCCCGCTTATTATTCCCTCTCATTCTCTCAAACTAGGAAATTTAGCAAAATTTATAAATTTTCTCAAATTCAAATGCAGTGTATGCATCACTGGCATTACTCGATGTTTATGCTCTCGAGCAACTTAAAAACTCTCGGACCTAGCGGCCCTCGACCTTCTAAATTGGTTGGCCTCAACATAAACATCGTCCTTGATACATAAATAGCTATTGTATTTTACAGAGTCTTCTTTAAGTCGTTGCCAGTTAAAAACGGGGCGCTAAAATTGAAAAATGTATAGGTACAAAATTGAAGACAATGAAAATTTTAACAAAAAATGTCTAAAAAGTTTTGCTGTAAAGGTGATTTTTATATGTTAAGAAACGGTTTCAAAATATGCAATTTACATTGTTAACATAGGAGGGTTCGAATAGTTTCGTTAGCCATTGTATGTCCCCAGTGCTTTTTAAATTCAAAATGTAGGTGTCAATCCGGGGGCTCTTCGGCCCTTTATTATTTCGAGATATTTACCCCTTGATATACTATGTAATCCTTAATTGACCCTTAAATTCACAAAACGTAGGTGTCAATCCGGGGGGTCTGGGGGGCATGGAATGCCCTCCAGTACATTTTTTACCAAGTACCTCGAATTGATGTAGACTCAGATGAGAATTATTTACCAATGAGGATTTTGGATAGGGTGCACTGGAGGGCATTCCATGCCCCCCAGACCCCCCGGATTGACACCTACGTTTTGTGAATTTAAGGGGCAATTAAGGATTACATAGTACATCAAGGGGTAAATATCTCGAAATAATTTTGAACACAGGACTCGTAATTCCAAAGATTCTCAAAGAATTTCAATGATTTCAAACAAGGGGGGGGGGTAACTAGGTAACTTTTTCCATGATCCATCAAAATCAATAAAATTACTAAATTTTGTTAATATTTGAAAAATATACCTAAATTCTTATAAAAAAATATGTATTTACCGTCTCCCAGCCAGCCTCACGTACCTCCATGAATTTTTTTGGAATCTGCTCTTAGGTACAAGTGAAGGGAAATTTGAGGAAATCCCAGGAAGTGTTACAAAAAAATCTTAAGAATCTATAATGTTTTTTTTAATTTTTTTGAGATGATCCCGAAATTTTCTAGAAGTATCTGAAATTTCTATGGATTTTCAAGATTTCCTAGAATTTTCTACGTTTCCTTAAATTTTCCTCTTCTTCAAGATTTTCTTGAATTTCGTACGATTTTCATAGATTTCTTGAAATTTTCTCGGATTCTAAAACTCCTTGATATTTTGTTGAATTTCCCTGAATATATTCAGAATTTTTTTTTCTAGTACACCGGAGTTTTCTAACGATTTCTCCCTAGTTTGTTGCTGGGAAACCGAGGAGAAATCGTGATATACTCCAGGTGAACTTTATTTTTTAGCTTTTTAAATTTTCTGAGATTTCCTTGGCCTTCCTAAAATATTCTGAATAATGAATATTCTAAATTTCTTCGAATTTCCCATTTTGTAAGTTTGTCTGGCAAGGGCGGCTGGGAGAAGGGAGGATAACTGTGTATCTAACCCCCTCCTGATGACGAAAACCAACAAAATCTACTATTTTTTTTTAATTCCAGAAATATACCTAAATACTTATCAAAATATATTTATTTACTTTTTCCTCGCCATCCTCATTTACCCCCTATATGAATTTCGGGAAACAAGGGAATGGCCCTTGATTTTCAAACTAGTTTCAATCTAATGAATTTTTATGATTTCCAAGGAATTCCAGATAAATCTACACAAAATTTTCGAGATATTTACCATTTGTAGTCTATTTCGTTGCACCGATTTTAAGATATCTACAGGTAACAGCATTTTTTTATTTTACAGAGTCTTCTTTAAGTCGCTGCCAGTTAAAAAGGGGGCGACAAAATTAAAAACATTTTCAAAAAACGGTTTCAAAATGTGCAATTTACATTGCCAACATATGAGAGTTCGAATATTTTCGTTAGCCACTGTACATCCGCACCCATATTATATCGAGTTGAAATTGATGTTTTCTTGTTAAACCTGGACCTTTTAGAACTTATAATTAGGACACTGCCCATCAAGTTGTGACCATTGAGACATTTGTTCAGAATCTTGAGAAGAGAAATCTACAGAGAGACATTCTCCTATAAGAATGGTGCGGGGGTCCTTTATTGAAGTAAAACAAATCCTGAATGTTAGAATGAAATCCTAATGCATTTTTTCGTGTCGCGCCGCCATCTTGCAAAAATTGATTTGTTCAATATCTCTTTTATTAGCAGTTCTACCGGAATACCTATTATTAATGTTATACAGGAGACAACGGCTTACAATTTTTGTACGAAGCTTTTCTTCGTTGGCCGAATAGTTTCCAGCCTACAGCAAATAAATAATACAGTAGAATCCGCTTAATGTGATCACTTTGGGCCAAGAACATTTTCATAATATTAAGTGGTAACTGATAACAATAAGCGAAATTTAGAAGGCCTTGGATGAGAAAAAATAGAAGAAAAAAGAAAAAGTGGTCGGTTTCCAAAAAAAAAAAAAAGATCACATTGAGCGGATTCTACTGTATATTGCAATTAAACTGGACATATTAGTCGTTTAATCTAAAAGTTCTTGAAAAATAATTTCAATTTACTCCGAAATTAGTTTCCTGCTTTAAAATTTTCCGAGATTGTTTTGCACCAAAAGGTGTACTACACTTACTTACTTGCAAAGTAGTTTAGAAAAGCACGTGAGCGAATAACTGAAATATAAGTAAGTTGTTATTTCGAACGATTCAAAGTACAACTTATTGCATGCCCAGCAAGTCGGTTAAGGTACTATAAAGTACAAACATGGTGTGTAATTCGAATCCCACTTCCACCTTTTCGGCCAGGTTCATTGAATTTTTAGAAAACCAAGGAAGCTAAGATATTTTCAATTCAGTTGCTCAATTTTTCTTTTTTGCAATCTTCAAATCCACATATTCCTTCTAGGAACTAGGATGGGTATTGATTCCATTTTTGATTGTTTCAACTTTTGGATTGGGTTTTTGTATTTGCAAATTCACTGCTCGTGCTAGGAAGTTGAAATTTTGCACAGACGTGGGTTCGGCATTCGAGAGAACGAGAAAAATTGAGAAACTGGTTTCATTTTGATCCATTTAAATACTTAATTGCATTTCCTTGAAAATATATTTAGGTCATCGGTTAGCCAGTTTCTATGTATTTCTATATATTTTTAACAACTTGATGCCTCCTAATTTTGATGATCAGTAATTGAAAAACTATTGGCCTCTAGTTTCGAGGTGCCAAATTTATCGATTGAAAAAATTGGGCAAAGTAGCAGAAATGACACTGCACCACGAGATCTCTTTTCCCTGATATTAATGATTCATTTTCGTTTGGCTATGAATTGGCAAATTTTCTGTCGATCCTAGACGATAACAAAAAATAATATTTTAGTTTCATCAGATTACTGTTTATTTAGAAAGTATTATACTATCTAATTGCTTGATTTTTTATCTAATTTATGTTGGCCATTAAAAATTTTACTAATTTGTATTTAAATGTATTCAAAACATTAAAAAAAATTAATTATTTAATATAAATTAAGCTTGTTTGGGTTTTAATTTTTTTATAAGATATAGATACTTATATTTAATTGCATAAATATTATTAGGTGATTAGAGTATCGAGTACACTCGATATTATTTTTATTGTAATATTAGTAGTCAAGCTACATATTATGAATTGCTGGCATTATTTCCGAAGCTTTATTTACTGCTTGTCTGTTAGTTTGTTATGTAGCTTATCATCAAAACTATGGATTCTCACGTATTATGGACGAATTCCTCTCATCTAAATATTTTTTACTATCGCTCTAAGATGACTGCTTATATCTAGCATTCTCAACTTTCCAAAGTTTACACAAATTCTAAACAATAGATTAGGTTGTTATCAAAATCCGTGGGAATGGTGAAATATTTATTAATTTACTAAATTTTTGCAATTTATACTGTGTATTGGGTATTTTCCAAACAAGAAATCATAGTGGTTTGCCATTTATTTAATATTCAAATATTTAATCGATTTTAATTTTTTATAATAATACACACTGGCTCACAGAATTATTGGCGCAGCCCTATGTTAGCTATGCTAACGTTACTATTACTAGCTATGTTACTATGTAATTTGTGTCTTTTCACGACGATTTTTGACACATAACAATCAATTTTACAGCAAAACTTTTCAGACATTTTTGGTAGCAAATTTCATGGCCTTCAATTTTGTTTATATACATTTTTCCATTTTGTCGCTCCATTTCTAACTTACAGCGACTTAAACAAAACTCTGTAAAATGCAAAAAATAATTTCAGCTGTATCTCAAAATCGGTGCCACAAAATAGAAAACTGAATAAGAGGTTTTTCTTGTAAATTCCATTTCAAACATTTTTATTTATATACATTTTTCTATTATATCGCACCGTTTTCGAGATACAGTTGAAATTAATTTTTGCATTTTACGGAGTTTTGTTTAAATCGCTGTAAATTAGAAAATGGAACGACAAAATGAAAAAATGTATACAAACAAAATTGAAGGCCATAAAATTTTCAACAAAAAATGTCTGAAAAGTTTTGCCGTAAAATTGATTGTTATGTGTCAAAAATAGTCTTGAAAAGGCACAAATTACATTGCTAGCATAGGGCTGTGCAATAATTCTGTGAGCCAGTGTATGACCAGTGTTGCTATTCGTGGTGGTTTAACATAAAACTTGTAATTTCAAGAATTCTTAAACAAAAAATTTCATGCTAAGCCTTTCCCAAAATTTTTTATTAATTGCGAATTTTGTTTTCAACCCAAGAATAGAAATTGTATTCTTGTAACCTATTTTCACAAAAATGTTTTAGTGGGAAAGACATATCTTTTTAGAATCTTGAGTTTTATCAATTGCTCGAACTAAATTTTTGAAAATTTTTAAAGTGATACCATACCAAAATACCATGAAAACAGTTGGTAAATTTTTGATCATTCTAAATTTAGATTAAATAACAAAATAGAAAGAAACGAAACTTGAAAAATTGAAGCCTGCCTGCTTTTATCCTCGATTTTTCGAAAACGACTGCTCATAGCGCTTCAAAAACATACAGGCGTTCAGTGACGGCGCCAGGGTGGTCACTTGCCCACCCAAATTTTTTAGGTGCTTATTTCAATAATGTATTTTTTTGAGTTTATTTATAAATTTCGTGTGCTCTTGCTCACTCCAAATGTATTGCTCCCAATTTGTGCCCACCTATTTCAAAAACATGCATGGGATTAACATGTACGTTTCTGAAACTGATCTGAGAGACATAAAATAGTAAGACAAAGGGCACGAAATACCCTCCAGTACATCTGTAATTATGTTAAGTTTTAACAAATTTAAAGTGCACTGGAGGGCATTCCATGCCCCCCAGACCCCCCGGTTTGAACAACAAAAAGTTTGTGTGCATAGTTTTTCATTAGTTTCATTAAACAAGGAACTTTAACTCTTTCAGAACATTTACACTGTAGGATCGAGAGAGAGAGAACTTGATTATGGAATACGACTTAATACAAATATCTCTCCCCCCCCCCCCCCGGTTGGAAAAATAAAAAGTTGGTGAGCATATATTACAACGATCTTTTGTTCCTTAATTTTTTGGTTGAAGAACAAAAGACATTTTCAGATCGCGTCAGGACCCACCGGAGGGTCTGTGAAGTATAAAATGACTTCCTGTAATTTATTGTATGAAGTGATTTAGATTCTTTGTTTTTTTGTAAAACTTGGGGGAATGTAATTAATTGTGTTCAGTATATTCCATAACCAATTACTGAATCAACAAATTACGAGTGCACTAGACAGCATTCCATGACCCCCAAACCCCCCGACTTGAAAAACAAGATCTTTCACTCTTTCACAATCAAATATATTTTCAGGTCGCGGCAGTACATACCAGCGGGTCTGTGGATTATAAAATACCTTCCAGTATCCAAGTAATTGTAAGAAGCGATTAAGAAACTTCGTGTTTTTCAAACCGGGGGGTCTGGGGGGCGGGTCTAGGACTGTTCGTCGCGGCTGTTTCGCCGCAGCCGTTTCGACGCAAGGATTATTAAGCGGCATTCAGATAAAGATTTTTGTCTTGCCTTGCTTAGGTAGAAACTGGCAAGAGCCAATCAGATTGAAGTATTTTACCATAATTTTTTTAATCCGTTATTTTGGTTAAAGCTGATTGGCTCTTGCCAGTTTCTACCTAAGCAAGGCAAGACAAAGATCTTTATCTGAATGCCGCTTTAGGCGCTAGACCTATTAGCCTAAGGTGATCATTTTTATAAAATGCAAACCAGTACATGGAAAAACGGAGAGTTTTTTTTTTTAGGTTTTCGCCTTTCTTTCGATACATCACTAGAACAATAGTCACATCAGTAAAGTTTTGTGTCCTGGTTAACTGTCTTGACTAACCAGGACAAAGGTTCGAAAACTAGTACTGTCCTGGTAGAACCAGTACGAATTGTCACCTTATATTAGCCGCGATCCTTTTCGACGCAAGATGATAAATTAGAAAAATATAAGATAAGATAATTTTAAAAAATCATATGGAAATAGAAACTGGTCTACTCTGAAATACATCTACAAGGCTCCTGGGACATTTCGCTAGTATTTCTACTTTCTTAGTAAACTTACATGATTTATATCATTTGCTTACATAATTCATTCATTTTACAGTGGATCCGTGATTTGCCATGGTTGCGCCAGCCAAAACTGACCCTACGCTACCCTGCGCTCCGCTCCGGGCGTTTCGGGCCGTTTTGGCTGGCGCTTAACTCGCTAGAATCATGCCCGAAGTCAATCCACCCCGAATGGGAGGCTCCACTTCGACTGGGGGGCCCCACCTCGACTGGGTAGCCTGCAATATTCCATAAAATAACTGCTTAATTATGTTAAGTTGTATTCCATAATCAAGTTACTGCGCGAGGCTCTCAGATGGAAAGGTATTTGGCTCTGAAAGAGTAAAAGTTTTTTTTTATAAAATTAATCCAAAAATATGTGAGCAAACTTTCCGTTTCTGAAACCTGGGGGTTCAGGGTACGTCAGTAATTGGGTTAAATAGTATTCCATTATCAAGTTATTGAGTCAATAAATAACCGATGCACTGGAGGGCATTTCATGCCCCCCAGACCCCGCGGTTTCAGTAACAAACAGTTTATGGCAATATTTTTTTATGAATTTGATTAAATTAAGAACTCTCACTCTTTCAGAACCAAATAGGTCAAGGAATATGAAAGAGTGAAAGATGTTTAGATATGTATTCAATGAAATTAAACCCTTAGATCTCAGAAATGTAATTAGTTCTGAAAGAGTAAAAGTTCCTTGTTTAATGAAATTAATCAAAAATTATACGCACAAACTGTTTGATTTTCAAACCGGGGGGTCTGGGGGGCATGGAATGCCCTCCAGTGCATTCGAAATTTGTTGACCCAGTAACTTGATTATGGAATACAACTAAGCAGCAGTGTTGATTGGAGTTCCCACCCAAGTGCCCACCCAAATTTTTTAGGTGCTTATTTCAATAATGTATTTTTTAAACTTTATTTATGAATTTTGTGTGCTCCTGCCCACCCCAAATACATTGGGCCCAATTTGTGCCCACCCATTTCAAAAATGCTGGCGCTGTCGCTGCAGGCGTTTGCTTAATTTTGTTGTCCTTTCATTCTGTGGAAACTTGTTCCGGTCTTGGAGTTCCAGTACAAATATTGCCCTTCTAAAAAGTGAATCCTATACATAAATTAATCCGCATCAGACCATGCGGCCCGTAAGTAAATTGATTACATTTGTGTAGTAATTTTGCTAAGAGGTTCAATCAATTTTTTTTCTTATTAGCTTCAATAATCAATATAGAGGATAAGGATAACTGCTTATATAATTTTGCCTTTTCAAGATTAATCTAGATAATTCTGGTAATTCCCTACAGGAATTTCGAGTCAAATATCGGTATGAATTAGAAATATATTCATTCTTTTTATTTTTGTCTATCTTGGGGGAATCCCAAATAATCCCAGTTTTAATATAACCAGCAATTTCCAAAACAATTTACTGTTGGAGGTGGAAATCAAACCCGAAAACTGGATTATTTAGGTCGAAATCGGTTCCAGAAAGAATTGTTTTCGAGATTGGAGTTTTTATCCAGTTATCAGATCTGGAAGATCCCTCAGGTTTTCTTTAGAAAGAAGTCGTTTGTTAAGTGGGCTTTCTGAAAAGCGCCAATTGAAATTGTCGGCACCAACCGGAGGTTGTAAAATGTTTATTTTGTTATTGTTTTGTCCGTTTGATGGTGAACTTGTTTTGGCAGTTCCGGTGTTCCTCGGGAGTCTGTTCTTGGTTATTTATACATTTTTCAGATTTCTAATTGGAAGATAGTATTGCCGAGGAATAAACTAGTGGCTTACAGTGCAGTCGATAGCTGTGATTGGGAGATCGAATTTGATTCCCGGTTGGGTAATACTGTCGTTACCTGGCAGCGGGTAGTACCTTGGGGTAATAATAGAAGTGAAGAAGTGTATCCTGTTTTGCAATTAGATGTATCTGCAGAAGAATTATAAATAGATGAAATTTGTAGACCCGACAAAATATTTTATTTACGCTTGCGGTTTTAAAACGTGGGATACTGCAGAAAGAAAAACTGGACGTATCAAATGAAAAAATGATAAGAACAGGTGGCCTGATGAACGGAAAGATGTTATTTTTTTCTGTTTTTAATGAAAAAATAAAGAATTAGTTCTTTTCTTTTGGTTTTGGATTCGGATTCGTTAACCCTAGAGGAGTACACTGTATTTTCGATCTTATTGAAGTGCAAGTTTCAAAAATTGCTAGCCCCTGCTGTATTGCTGTTACAAAAAAATTACTTTTTTAAAGAAAGTAATAAGGTAAATTCCCGGTTGTCTGGGGGTACGCTCACACCCCCTGTACTCCTCTAGGGTTAAGAATATTTTTTGACAGTTGTTCAGATGTGTACGCAGCTTTAGGTTGGCTGGGATACTTGTGTGCGTACGAAATCTATTTTTCGTTGTCTGGAGTCTTCTTCTACCCATAGGAATTTGAAAGATCGTTTCTTTGGTGTCGGGTAATTACCTGAAGAAATTCGTTGAACCGTAAAGTTGGTTTCCTCGTGAAAGGAATATGTAGGTACACACAAGGTCCTTTGAGTTAGTTTCTTGAAATTTGTACAGGTATATTTTTAATTTTGTATGGATGTGGCACTAGGGGCTCTGTATGGTTCTAAGAATAACTTAACTGGGTTATTCTTAATTGTCATGGAATGGGCATTTGCCCTTGCTTATATTGACACTTAAGACGACTAAAAGTAGCATCAAGATCTCTAGCTAATTGTACAGCAGCGAATTGTTTTGAATCGAGCAAAAAAAAAAAATGTGTGAGTTTAAATTTGAAACTTGTAATGAAGTTGCTTCGTAAATATAGTTTGTGTAGGTTTATTTATTTTTAATAGAACATATTGAATTATAAACTAAAAAAATATTCTTAGCTACAGGAAAATGTGTGTACGTTTACAATAAACAAGACACCACTTTAATAATAAATCCGACTAGGTAGTCTGATAATAAAATAAATTTTAATTGTTATTATTGATAATTTAAAACCTGTGCGACAGATAATTTCATTCATAATGATTGGATACAGGAAATACATTCTAAAGTATGTACAATACCATACCCCAACTGATTATGATTAAACATTACGTAATTTTACATTTATTAATTGTTTTCGTTAATTAAAGAGTTTACTTTTTATTTTTAAATTTAACAGTGTAGACTTCTTTTGATCCGATCATATTTCAAAATATTTTCTTACCCATGTACAATTATTGTAAACAACATCTTGTATAAAATAGTAGGAAAGCGCGCCAATTGGGATTAAAAATGCGCCATCTTTTTTTCGGTTTAACTATTTCAATAATTAAGATATTAATTTTATTATTTATGGTGTATGGGTTTCGATCACATTTCAGGAAGAACTTAAAATTTACTTTCATTTTATAATCAACGGATTTACCGGAATATTTGCTTCTGCTTTCTACTATTTGTAAACCCCCGGCCGAAAAGGGGGCAATAATCAGAGTTAATAAATAATTTTTAAATTTTTAAAGTTTTGCTACATTAAATTCCCACTCGCATAAAGAACATGCAACGGCTATTAAATGCTACTTTTACATAAGTTTATTACATATTGTTAACTATTAGCTGTTTTATATCTTGTAGCAACCAAAATAAGTGATAAAAAATAAATTATCCATAAAATCGATAATTCAAATTGTTTTGTCTAGTGTAGTTGTAGTTCTCGGCCTTTTGATAATGGAGACACGTATTATGTAAAAGTGGTTCGAAGAATAGTGGCAGAAACCAAAGAGTTGTAGTATATGTATGCTGTTTTAACAAGAACTAACGTCGAAGAAAATGAGGATATTGAACTGAGAGAAAAACAGAGTGGTTCAAGTAGCTTGTTTATGTGCAGATAACACATTCGTTCTATTTAAGTAAATTGAGAATGAGGATATCGACTTAGTACTTAAAGAAACGTCGAGCGGACAAACCACCGGTTTATTAGTGGAAAAGAAAGACGTTGCCTTAAGAAATCAATAAGTATTGAGTATTAACTGAAGAAAGGAAACCCATGGTGCCTTGCACCAATACACTCACCGTGTGCGTGCGTGACAGGTTTCTGAATTTGCAAATCCAATAATTAATGAGATATACATTATATAATTAACAATATGCACTCCCTTGTCTTCGTATCGATCTGTGGAGTACGCCACTGCTCCAAAACAATATATTGTGGGTGGATTTCATTTTATGGCTTATTTATCCCGCCCATTCTTGCCGTATCGTATCGGGTTTAGTTTATGTTTTAACAACCACTTCTCGTAATTTGCTTTATTATGATTCCATAGGCTGTGAACATTTTGTTTTGCCAATTTGAACCAAGTTTCTCCCAACCGCGAGACTGATTTTATGCTTTCGACAAAAATAACATTTTCTGATTTCGGGAATGTTTTTTCCTGAATTGCATTAAGATTTCCTTTCGAAAAACCAGAAAAGCAAAAATATTGCGTCTTATACACCAGTTTTCACCCAGGGATTCCCCCCCGAAGCCAATTAACCCAAAAAGTAGATTTAAAACTGGCCTTTTTATTATTCACAAATCACAAGTTTGGATTTGATGATCCAAATTCAGGGCCGGACTAGCTCAACTAACTTGAGTGAAATTGGGCTAAAATGGGAACAAAACAGTATAAATTGTTTGAATCTTCCATTTCTTTTCATTTGGCTCTTCTTTCTGCATGGTTTTTGGTCATTCTTTGGCTGAAAAAAAAAATTTCGGAAAGAAAAACAGTATTGTTTTGTTTATTAACCCCGCAGCAGTGTCCTTCCTTGCTCTTCTAATCCGAGGGGGCATGGAATACCCTCCAGCGTACCGTTTGTTAGGGGAAAACCCCGGAGGCAAGAAAAATTAGGGACAATTTGGAAATCAAGTACAAAATGAAATTTAGCTGTGAGTGCTCTCTAACACTCGGATTCTTTTTGCATCCTGTGTTTCCAGTTTAATATTCAATAATTATTGTCAGATGTATGATGTATGAACAAGGCAGTTATGGCATACATATCTATTGTAGTGATAACTACGCTAGCTCATGTTACCAGTCAATTAAGTTTTTCAAAAATACCGAAAAAGTTGAAAGTGAATATTTTTGATATCTTCCGGAGTTTAGATTTGGGCTGTCGAATCTTGGATTTCTTTTATTTAAAAAGAGTATATAAGGGGGTGGGTTTGGGGGTTTAAACCCCCCTCCTTCCATGGGTTAAGCAATTCAAAATAATTAGTACAGTACAAAAATTAATTTAAAATACGGGCATATGCAAGAGGCTTGGAATTCCCTTCCAAATCTTTGGAATGCATTGGAAATCATAGAAATTCTTTAGATTGGAACTAGTTTGGAAATCAAGGGCGGATGCAGGCAAAATTCATATGTAGGAGTTAAATGAGGATGGTTAATAGGGGGTAAATAAATATATTTTGATAAGAATTTAGGTACATTTTTGAAATTTAAAGAAACTAGTAGATTTTCTTGGTTTATGATGAGTCATGAGGAGGGGGTAGATACAACCGCTCTTGTCAAGCAAACTTAGAAAATGGGAAATTCGAGGAAATTTAGAATATTCAGAATATTTTAGTAAATTCAAAATATCAGCAAAGAAAATCTCAGAAAATTTAAAATCTAAAAAATACAGCTCATCTGGAGTATTCTTAAAATTTCCCAAGATTTTTCTTCACTTTTGTGTATCACAATTTCTCCTCGGTTTTCATGCAACAAAGTAGGGAAAAATCGTTAGAAAACTCCGGTGTACTAGTGAAGATAAATTTGAAGATATTCGGGAAAATTTCATGAAATCCATGGAAATTTTAAGAAATTGGAGAAAATCTTGACTACCTAAAAGGAAAATTTAAGGAAACGTAGAAAACTCGAGAAAATCTTTAAAAATCCAAGAAGAAGAAGAAATTCTAAGAAATTAGAAATCCGAAAAAATATAGAAAATTCGAAGATATCTTAAGAAATCTCGGAAAATCTTAATAATAAATTGAAAAAATAAGAAAAGTTCATCCATAAGTCATCTTAAGATTTCCTTGTACTTTCTATTCCTTAAGACTTTCTGGAATTTCCTCAAATTTGCCTTCGCTTGTACACAAGAGTAGATTCAGGAAAAATTCTTGAAGGTAAATGAGCCTGGGAGAGGATAAATACATATTTTTTGATAAGAATTTGCTTGCCCAAATTTGCATGCCCAAAACAGTGGGCACAAATTGGGTCCAATATATTTGGGGTGGGCAGGAGCACACAAAATTTATAAATAAACTCAAAAAAACACATTATTGAAATAAGCACCTAAAAAATTGGATGGGCAAGTGCCCACCCTGGTCCACCCCTGGCGGCTTCACTGTCCCTTATACAATATACATTAACAATAAATTACTCCCCGATTCCCGATTTTAAAAATTCCAAGATTTATGTGCATACTTTGTGATTAATTTTATTACATAGCAGCCTTTCTCTCTTTTAGAACTAATACAAATAGTTGAATACTGGGGTACTCGGTACCACTCAGTGCGTATTGCCTAAACCTACACCTAAGAACCATTAAGTTACACGTATTTTGTACCGATAGCGGTGTCTATTATCTTATCCGTGAAAAAATTATCTATACTGTTGCAACTTACCCCTGTTGCAACTTACTCCGGTCTCCCCTACTTATTCTCAAATAGTGATAGTCTCATATTAAAAGGGTAAGATCAATCAAAGAACATATACACAAGTTTTCAGTTTTTGAAACCGGGGGGTCTGGGGGGTGTGGAACACCCTCCAGAACACCTAAGCAAATTTGCTCCCAGAAACTAGCCTGCGGTAGATTTTTCCAAATGTCTTTCGTAACCTAGATCCAGTAATGCCCAGTGGAATCGAAATCTGTTTGCTGTTTGGAATATGTTTGGTAGAACACCTATTTGTGGAGTGTTCCACACCCCCCAGACCCCGGGTTGTAAACGGAAAATTCGATGATCTTTAATGATTTTTTCTAGTTTCAAGGGACAAATCTTCTTTACCAGAAGAAATGTAAAGGCTAAAATAATTGTTAAAAAAAAGCGTTGGATGATGGGGGAAAACGGAGGTCATATTCGGATTGAGGAGATTAATTTACATAAGATCAGAGTTCGAAAACGAGATTTGATTTGCAGACGTGTTATCGTTAGGGCATTATTAGTCCATTATTTACGTGGGCGTTTAATGGTGAAGGGGGTGGAACCGAATCTCACGTGGGGGAGTTCGGGTAAATATCACTTAATTTTTTTTCGCATGAAACTGTAAAATTGCGAGAGAACTTGGTAAAATTAAGTAAAATAAACAATTTCACGAGAGATTAGAAGGGGGGAAAGAGGGTTAAACCAGGAGGAGAGGGATCGAAAAATGCTTATTTTACTTTACCAATTAAATCAAAGAAAATGTGAATTAAATCACAATTTGTGACTTCTCGCTTGGCGTTTTGTGAGTTATTGATTTCACATTTTTCCGTAATTTTGGAGCCTTCTGAATTTTGGCGCTGGGTGCGATGGAGCCGTCGCATCCATGGTTTATCCGGCTCTGGCCTGTGTTTGAGTCGTTATTTTGAGATATTTACCCCTTGGGCGTATGCCAACCTTTTTTTGATTCCATAAACCTCACGTGTAATCTGTGGAATCTCACGTGCAAGCTAAGGTTTCTTTTTTAGTTTTTTGTTATTAAATAAAATTGCAGTTTGATTTAAACGACTTTTAAAATAGGTAATTAATGTGTATTTAAACAACGTTTTTGTGTAGTTTTTTGAATATAATTAAATATCACATCCGCTAACGTGTTCTCTATGGCATGGCGGTTGGCCTTTGGAGGTCGTTCGAGAGAAAATAGCAGGTAGGTAAATATGGAGAAATATTATCGGTGACTCAATATAATTTTACGGACTTCCACGAAAATGAATCGTTTAGAAGTTTTAAGAACTCTTCTTCGTAACTTTTATTAATGAAAAATGGTTTTTCATTTAGTAGGTTACACATTTCCGACAAAAAAACTCATTGAACTAATTTTTTTTATTGTACTTGTACGTATTTTTTATTCTCACATGTTTCTAAATTTATCTATTTATAAGCCATATTTTTGTATCTGCAAGTGAGAAGTTTAAATAGAATTTTTCTATCGACACTTCATTCGGAAAAAATAGAACGGCTCTTCCTGCTAAGTCAACGTACCAATTTCGAAGGTTTATTTTAAAAAGTGGATTTAAATTATTTTCAATGTTAATTTTGATATTAGAAAATTGCATCTATTTCCGGATAGGTTACCTTCGCTTTATTTTCTTTTCTAATTTATCATTTATTGCTATTTACTTTACACGAATTATCCTCGTGACTTGAACCTATCACTCACATGAATTATTTTTTTTAAATATCACCAACGGAAATACCTTCATCTCATTTTAAATAAAAAAAAAGCAATAACAAACATGGCGCAAATTGAAACTACTGTCAGTTTCAATTTTTTTGACAGTTTAGAAGGGTAACGAACTCTTTAAACAGTTTTGTTGATACTTTTTAGGAAGTTAAAGGTCGGTTAATGTTCCTCGTAAGTTTATATCTCAGGGCCGGTGTTATTGTACAATCACTGTTCAAACTTAAGTTATTCTGAAGGTTTAATTACAACTTGACGTACACCTAACTGGAAGCTGTAACTTTTATTTTTCTTTTTCTAAATCGAAAGTCCTCTTCTACAAAATTTTGATGTAATTTAAATTTTTTTAATTTAAATCATAATCATGTCAAGGTTATGTTAAATAAGGGTGACAACAGTTTTTATTGTCTCATGATTACATTAATTACAATTAATTTATTTAAATCCCATTTCTAATCGTCCGTTATTAGTTTTGTCTCTGTGCTACTTACTTCAGCGTAGACTTTTAATTTGATTGTCAAACTTTATATAATAACGGCGGCTTTTTAATTATAAGTTAATTACGAGACATTTACTTTAATGGGATGATTTCAATTGACAAAAATAGATGTTACTTATTTAGGAATTTTATTTATGGTACTTCAGTTAAAAATAGCCCAGCGATTAAGTCGTAGACTTTCCAAATTAAAACAATTCCCACTTTAGTCGGGGAGCTGTCTTATCTCTTTCAAATCCCTCCAAACCGTTATCTTCAAAGCGGTTTCGCTCCTATCAGTAAGATTATTTAATCTGTAAATAAAATAAGTTTGTTATTGCAAAATTCAAGCACTTCGTTTTTATAATTTTCTATTACTTTACAAAAACTTGCCTTCCTTCTGTTATTACGTTAGATAAAAAAAAATATTCGTATCGGGCAGGTACATTTTCCTAACCAGTGGCGTACCCAACATTTTTAGAACCTCAACTCCCAAAAGTTTTTTTCGTTCTCGTGGCCCAAACCGTTTAACTTTTCCACATTTACTGAACTGGGTCAATTCCAATTCCAAGGTCATAAAATCGTAAAATAAAAATCTCTGTTAAAATAACCCAAAAATTGGATCTTCGATGCTATTTGTTACACTCGAATATGAGAGGCCCGAAAATTTGCTAGAGCCTAGGACCCAACCCAGTTAATAAAAATAGGCTCTGCCTCTCAATTTTTTCCTTTCCACTTCCTTCCCTCTTCTCAAAACTGCTTCAATCAAGGATCCCAGCATTGGCTACTAAGTAACTCTTTGGTACTGAGGAACTAATACTATTGGTCTATAAATAAAGAGTAAAGCTGCATGCACATAGGGTATTGTATTTGGATGGTAGAATAGGTAAGAGCTAGAAACTCAGGTAGAAGCGTTCAGATAGCCTTTCTACCATCTACCATCCAAATACAATACCCTATGTGAATGCTGCTTAAACCGTTCACTGGGGGGTATTCCATACCCCCCAGACCCCCCGGTTTGGCAATGGCTACACTAAAACTCAATTCATATTTGAAGTTCCTCTTCCTTTCAGGGTTTAGGCTCTGTTGCCTGTTCCGATTTCACAAGTCTCGCCAACGCTTTCTCAGACGTCCAATATCTCTTTTCCCATTCGGGCTGTAAGATAGTATTTTCTTTGAAATTCTTTTATCTTCCATTCTATTCAGGTGTGCTTTCCAATTTTCTTTGTGTTCCAGAATTCTCTCCTTGACCGAGAAGATTTGCAATTCTGTGCGAATGTCTTCGTTTCTTATTTGGTGTATATCTCTTTTGATGCCCAAAGCTTTAAACATATTATGGAACCTCTACAACTTATTAAATTTTGAATTTAAGTTTAAGAGACACAAAACAAAGAGGATAAACCGGGGGGTCTGGGGGGTATGGAATACCCCCCAGTGAACGCTTTTATTTTATTCCCAAATCGTTACGCCCACACAGAAAAAAAACAATCCTACCAATAATTTTGAAGTAAATATTACATCAATTGGAGTAAATTTTATATCAATTTTAGTAAAATTGACTTCAAAATTAGTCAAATTTACTTCAAAGTTGGTGTAAGGCTGATTTGAACTTCAATTGAAGTAAAAATTACTTCAATTTTTTCTTTGTGCAACACAACAAACTAGACTACATCATCTACTCAGTCTCTCAACAGGGCCTATTTTACCATTAGACGCATTCGACCCCTAGGAAAAGAGAGAACATAAAATCGTAAAATAAAAATCAAATTCTGATTAAATAACCCAAAAATTAGTTAAACACAAATATTAGGGGCCCGAAAACTTCCTAGAGCCTAGGGCCCAACCCAGTTAAAAATAGGCTCTGCCTTTCAACTTTTTCCTTTCCACTTCCTTCCCTTTTCGGGGGAATACGGCGCTCACAATCAAGGATCCCAGCATTGGCTACTAAGTAACTCTTCAGTACAGAAAAACTAATACAGTAGAATCCGCTTAATGTTATCAGTCGGTGATTGTGATCATTCTATTCTTCTATTTTGTTCTAATCCAAGTCTTCTAAAATTTGCCTTTTTCTAAATTTCGCTAATTGTTATCAGTTAATATTATTAAAATGTCCTTGGCCCGAAGTGATCACATTAAGCGGATTCTCTGGGGGGTATTCCATACCCCCCAGACCCCCGGTTTGCTATTGACTACACTAAAACTCAATCAATATTTGAAGTTATAATAATAAATAAATTCGTTTAACCTCGAGCCCGTTTTATTATGGTTTCTTTCGTCCATCGACGATATTCAACTCTCGATTCAACAGTGGACATATCTCTTTCGATGCCCAAAGCTGAAAATATATTATGGGACCTCTACAACTTTTTAAATTTTGAATTGTAAGTTTAAAAGACAAAGCAAAGAGGATAAACCGGGGGGTCTGGGGGGTATTCCATACCCCCCAGTGCACGCTTTTATTTTATTATCAACTTCTCAACAGGGCCTATTTTACCATTAGACGCATTAGGCACGTCCCGAGGGCCCAATTCTGATAAAATAACCCAAAAATTGGGCCTTCGATGCAATTAGTTATACTCGGGCCCAACCCAGTTAAAAATAGGCGCTGAATCTTTTAGACAAAAAATGATACCTATCCCAATTCTGTTTGCGGGCTAGTGTGGTCTATCTAAAATTAACAATAACTAAGCTACACCTGTACATTTAGTTACGCATATTATGACAAATTAAACTAAATTTTGATTCAGTTATCGATTTGAACACATAACAGGTGTTGAATAATAGAGAAACACATAAACCTCACCAGTTATTAATTTGGTTTTGTTTATGTTAAATTAATGCAGGTGCAGTTTATGCATAAGTTTGCTATCTTGAACAATGTAATTCCTTTTCTCCTATTACTGGTATAATTTTCTTGAAGTTCCGCGATTTCTGCATTTTTGCGTCTTCCAATTGGAAAAAATCGGACTGACCGAAATTTATTATTCAGCTTTTATTATTTCGGGAAGAAATAACATAAATTTAAAATTTATGTAAATACAATAGGCCGGGTATTCCCATGACGTTGCGAAGTCAGTTACGCCACTGTCGCAAAAGCATCAATTTTCTCTTTGTAGTACCTAGCCATTTTTATGCTATTAAAATTTATATATTAATTTAAAAAAAAGGTAGGGCTTTGAAACTTGTTATATCATGCTTTCAAGAGTACATAATGAAATTTAATAATATGAATCTGTAATCTCTCGAATGAATACAATTAATTTGATTCTGTAAGGTCATAAATAGTCGAATTTGGTGATCAACCAATTTTGCAATAAGATTTAATAGAAAAAGCTAGTCATTTAAGGTTTGTACAGTTTAAAGGTTATTAATATAATTCGGATTTATATGCACGAATGCTAAAAATATACAAAAACGGTAAATTAATATTTTTAATTTGAATTTTCAATTTTCAAAAATGGCGCATTTTAAAATCACATGTTTTTTAAACGTCAAAATATGGTTGAATCATTCCATTTTTGTTATTATCGTTTCATGTGATTGATCCTTTAGCTTTTCACGCTTCATCATATTTATTTTATTTATTATCAATTGTATAACATTTTGGTTTATTTATTTTAACCATATTTTAACATGTAATCTTGAAGAAAACGTGAGTTAGCAAAACGTGTAAAATGCGTTAGGGTTAATAAAAAATTTAATAATGAGTCAAACTTATCGTTTATTTATTACTTTGGGTCACGAAAACACTTGAAAGGTAATTTTTATCAGCGTTTGTTAAAATCGATAAGTTTCGATTGGAAGAAATGTAAACAACTACAGGGATTCAAAAATATAAAAAAGACGCGCACGATCGGATTAAACTTTGCTCAATTCCAGTTTTCCAGTTTCTTCTGGTATACATCCGGACACAAATTAATGAGAAACACTTGAGTTGTTGACTACTCCCTCGTAGTAAATAAAAAATATCGTATTTCGTGTTTCTTTCAGAGTTTTTCAGTAGTGAGTGCACTTGATAGTCGTATTTATGAATGAACGAACAAAATATAAACACGAACCCTTTTCTTTGGTAGTTTTACCTGATCTACTTTTAAGTGTTCAATTTGCGGGTGATTACCCGTACTTTTTTTATCGGCCGAGAAAGAAAGATGGCAAATATTGAAAGTTTGATTTTTGCAGGAATATCTAACCTTAGGGTTTTTAGAAGACATTCTACTGTATTCTTTGTTTGTATTTTTTGTAATAGGTGTATCATTAAACAAGTTCTCCAATTCAATCGTCAAAATTGCTGGTTTAACCTTGCCTTTATTTACCTTTGTCGGCTAACTCGAGTTTATTCTTTTAATTTTTTTATTTCGTTTTCTTGTTGGGTTTGCACGCTTTGTTTAGCCGTTTAATAAAAAATTTGGAAATGTTCTCTAACGAAATAAGAACTTGTGGTTGTAAATTTTTATTTTTAACTTTTAATTGAATTTACTAGTTAACTGTTTTTGTTATCTTGTGATAAATAATAGATTAACGCGAACCGTTCTGAAACAGGTAGGCTGCTTCATAATAAGGTAATTTCTAGACAAAATATTTTTTATTTTCGATGAGAAAACTCTTATCGGGCTTTTCTCTATCCACCCACGTCCGTCGAAAGAACAATGGCCGACTTGATTTTTTATATAAGAATTATTGTCGACGAACCCCCAAGTTGAAAGTACCAAGGATAATTTCTAACCGGTAGATATTTTTATAACAAAAATTTGGATATTCTGAATAATTCAATCACTGCAAACCGAAACTACATTCTTTGCATTCTCTAAAACCAGTGCCGGCTCGAAACACCAAATGTATCCACGTGCCCTAGGCGATGTATTTCTATAACCCCGTCGAGTCAATATTTTAAAGCTGAAAACGAAAAAAAATTCTAAAATGGTTTTTCTTTTATGAAATTTTGGAAAACCTAATTTTATAATTTTCTTTCAGTCACATAACACGCACAACAACATGGGAAGATCCGCGAAAGTCCTTAGCTGCTCAAGCTGCTGCACAACAACATCAAAGTGCAGAACAATTATTAACTTCACACCAAGTAACGCAGGCAACGGCCACACCAACCACAGCATGTTCAGGTTAGTATGGTCTTGAGTCCTTAAGCTAGGAAAGTATAAGAATGATGAATGAGGTTTCATGATATTAAAATTCCGTTTCAACTACTTCAGCTAAAACAAATGCGGACCCAGATTTGGGACCTTTACCTGAAGGATGGGAAAAAGCACACACCCGAGAGGGAGAAGTTTATTTCATAAATCATCAAACTCGTACCACATCGTGGTTTGACCCTCGAATACGTAAGTGGCCAAATTAAATTTCCTACTAAATTGTAAAACGGTGAAAGGTTTGCTTAGATTTTTTACTTAACCCTTTTGTTGTAGTGTTGTACAAATTTTCATTCAAATTTTTGGGAAAGTGTAAGGTTTTTTTAAAAGTTTACACTCCCCACATTTTATAGTTGTTGGTATAGTTGATATCTGCTTCTATTAAAATTCTACAATTTCATAATTTGTTAGTTTTTCCAAAATACTCATTCTGGAAAGCAAACGGCTATCAGCTTCCTTTTTCCGTAGTTTCAAGTAGTTGAATTAGATTTGGTCGTAACTTGTCGAAACATTTGGAATCGTTCGATTAGAACTCTTCGTGTTCCAACTGTTCCAATTTCTCTCAATTGAAATTTACCACATCGCACATGTTGAAATACTCGCTCTCTTTTCAGCAGAACCAAATCCTCGGGTAACATTTCTTCTAACAAACATTTTCGAAAGTGTTCTTGCTGTGTTTGTTGTTGCTTAAAATTGAAACATTTTTTGGAATTAAGGAATGAATGTAGGCTTTTGGTTTTTTATAACTTTTTTGCCTTATTGTCTATTGTGAAATTAATTATTCTTTTTAGCTCAACACCTACAAAGAACTCCCGGTGGAGCTAGTATAATTCAACAACCATGGCAGCACACAACAACTTTATCACCACAATCATCACCAGCCAAACAACAGCAGCTACGTTTACAACTTTTACAACTCGAACGCGAACGCTTAAAACAAAGGCAGCAAGAAATACGACGACAACAAGAAATTATGTTACGAGGCAGCAATACCGAATTACCCATGGATCCCTTTTTATCCAGTCTAACCGATCATTCACGTCAGGAATCTGCCGATAGTGGCTTGGGTGAGTTTTTTCTCCTTTTTTTTTGTAAAACCAATTCATTTATTTTGATTCCGATTACTTACTGCAACCGGTATTCTATATTATCTCAGTATTCTTGCGAAAAAGAATAAGAATAAGTAAACTATGCAAAATTAACCAAGTAAGTTGGTGCAACTAAAGACGTTCGTTGATTGGCTCTTTGCCTGCTCGGTTCAAGTTAGTGCAAGCAAACGAACAGACCTTTAGTGTTTTAAATCGATGTCTACTCAATACCTATATTTTTTTAATGTTTTGGATATTTTCCTACTTTTTTCTTTGTTAAACGATGGCCACCACTTTTTAAATTCCAAAATCTCCTTAGTTTAGATTTTATAATTCCTTGTGTTATTCTTTTTTGAATTTCGAGATGAATGATTATTAGTACCATTGCGGTACGTTAATGTAATCGAGCCTTTGAAATTTCTTTGTTAATTCGGGTTCTTTTTCTAAAGAACAGTCCAAAATTTACAAGTTCAGTCCACCACGGAATGTAATTTACTGTATATTGAAAATTTGAAAGATACGTAACATACGTAAAGGACTGACCGACTCACGGCACCTCTTGGGTGTGCCTTATTTTAAAACACAATGGTCACGCTAATTTCCTCCATTAAATAACCAGATAAAATAATTCCCCTCGGCTACTCGAACCTTTTTACAGCGGCAGGATCTGTTGGTAAACAAATTATGTAGTTTTTATAATTAAGATAACAAAATAGGAACAAACAAGTTTTATTTTATCACAAGAATTATGTTGAACAGGTGACGAAAGTTATGTAATTTTGAATTTAACAAAAATTGTAATAATTGAATTATTTCGTTTGGTTTCATTTATCAGCAGGAGGAGGCTTATTGGTCGAGTTGCCTGCAGCTTTTAATTTTTTAAATTGGTCTACTAAATCTTGAGGCATTAATGCATTCTGCACAGCTTGTAAATCATCATTATTGGGTTCGTCGGGTGAGAACAGTACTCTATTTAACCGTTCTATTATGGGATCGTTAAATATTATCTTCTTCTTCTTGTATCTGGCCAAACGTTGACGAATAAGCACAGAGCTTCTATCTTCTTGATTTTGGGCACTAGTAGAAGGAAGGTTGGAGGGTGTCTTCATTTCCTCTTCTTCAATTTTCGTCAAATCCGAAACAGTGGTTGGTGGTGGTAAAGCTCCCGAACTGGAACTGATCGGAGCATCTTCTGCGGTCTGTAATATAAATAAAGTAATACAATTAGGAAATTTAAAGAATTAAATAGTAATTCATTACTTTGTCTTTATTTTCTCTCTTCATATTATAGCAATTATCTGGTAAATTATTTAAGGTTTGTGATTGTCATCAATTTCACAAATAATGTTTGTTAAAACAAAAGATTGTAGTGCTTTACCAGCCGCCTACCTGATTTATTTGCGATTTTGTTTTTTCACGTAAAAATGACAATTTAATTTTTCCCGCGTTATTTATTTATTTAAAAAATAAAAATTAAAAAAGATTGAGTTAAAATATATTTCTTTAACCCTCTTCCCTCGGCAAAGAAATTAAAGGTTTTATTTAAATAAAGGAAACGCAATAGAATGTTTTTATGGGTTGATTATTTTTAATTTTGTAACAAATTGACAAGAAGGAGTGGAGTTATGGAAGAAGTTTGTAATGTTAATCCTTGTATTTATTATTTACTTTGGCTAAAATACTGGAGTTGCGGTTTGATTAATTAAGGAAAGATTAAAACAAGGATTTCACACAATAAATTTATTAAACAAATTCTATATCTATTGTAATTTGATTTTGTTGAAATTAGAATGATTTTTTGTTATAAGGTATGGGTTCAACATACTCGATGCCACATACGCCTGAAGATTTTTTATCAAATATGGATGATAATATGGACGTTGCAAGTGAGAACCACACCATGGATGCACCGGATATAACTTCGTTAAGTGATAACATCGATTCGACGGATGATTTAGTGCCTACATTACAGTTAGGTGAAGAATTTCCAATATTAGAAGATGTGCAGAGTCTGATCAATCCACCTACAACAAAACCTGATAACGTGCTCATTTGGTTGTAATAAGAAAAGTGCCTGGGTATGCTCACTTCTACAGCTTTTATATTTTATAGAAACATCTTATATGGCGGTATTTTAATTGTTTGTTTGTTATGGATTGAATATATTTTTTACGTCATTGGGCTAACGTAAGAGAAATAAAGAGGACTCCTTAGCATTGAAGTGATTTTGCTCAATTTTGTCATAACGGAGTGGAGTTGAGTTGAATGACGTAAAAAATGGTTGTTAGGATGAAGGTTTGAAGTAACGATTAATTGATGTTTAATATTTTTATCATGATTTGTTGTGTACAAATAAGTAAATAAGTAATGTTATAGTTGTGATGATTGATATTAAAATACTTTTTATAAGTTGTTTCCTAATGGTAAGATGCAATATATCTTTCAACATACGCTTTGTAACTGCAATAATTACTATTTTAAAGTAAATTTGTTAATTATAGAATTTTGTTAAGCATTTTTCTTTGTATTTTGTAACTTTATGGGGACGTTAAAATGACATTACTGTTGGGTATGTTTTTCAAATACATAAAATAAATAATTTTAGATTTACGTATTTACATTAGTTGTACGATATTTTAATAACAATTACATTTTTAAAGATTTTATTCGAGTGTTTACCTTTTTCAAATCAAATGCTTAGTTTTGTATTTAAGAAATTGGGATGATTAATTATTACCCTCAAGTATTAAGTTGTATGTAGGTAAACACTTACAGTTCAAGTACTGAGTAGTTAATGTTGAAATTTACTATTTATTTATTTGTGTACGTCTTTAGCATTATTATTTTACAGTTTTTTTTTGTTTTTGTATTATATTATATTATGGAAAAATATGTTGTATATCGGGAGATTTCGTGGCCTTGTAATACTGTCTTAAGGTGAATTTACATCTGACAATTTTTATTTAACTCTTTAAAATGTCAGGTTTAAATCCATCCACACTTGTTTGTATATTTATAATTTGAATGTGTTACCAAGATTTTTTCAAGAAAAACTTTTAACAATACTGTGATTTAGAAAAGTTTCAAAAGTATTTATTGCATGATATTGTGCATTTGCTATACAGTGATATCTTGTAATAATGGTAACGCACTTTCTTCCAATTGTATTTTTGTTGCACTCCCTGCTCCTAATTTGGACTAGCCGTGTTGCAGTTATATTTACAAATTACAGTTATGTACAATTGATATATTAACTAAGCAGTTAATTATAATTGTATCGAGTCGTGCTCATGCTAAACAAATCCATCCATTTTTGGTGCCTTTAATTATATTAATGTAAATATATGACAATCTACATTTTTAGTTTAGTTACTAGTTATATATATATATTTACTATTTACACTAACATAGTGCCTTTCACTTAAATTTACTTTTTAAAAGTAGAATTATAAATAAACGTTTGCCTTTAACTCATTTATATAAGACTAACATTTTTGAAACTAAATTTTAAATTCGGATTTGCTCTATTTTATATGTAAATGTCAAAAAAGGTGTTGGTTCTTATTTTTTATCTTTTTTCTGTGTCGTCGAATACATTCAATGTGCCATACTCATTTTTTTTTGGCCTAATGCATTCTTCGACGCAGCTTGTATATTGCAAAAGAAAGGTGAACTATTTGTATCGTGTATTTTATTAATTAATATTTTATTACTTTATATTGCAGCTATTACTGCAGTTCACAATAAAGATGGAAGTAACCATGAATATTCTATTGTCAAATATTGTAAGTGTTACTGTAAACACAATAGAATTTTTTCGGCAATATCTCCTTTTTTATTTATACCTACCTTCATCTTCTCTTAAGTACATAAACGGCTTGCTAAGCTCTTATAAGCATCATAGTTCCATGTTCGACAGTTCAATACGAATTTGCCACCGAGCCCCCCTGGACGAAACAACAAATGTTCTGCTAGCTCTCGTATTTAATATCACAAAACGAAATTAATTTTTCAATTTATCGTCAATAACTTTCGAAAACACTGAACAATCTCAAAAATGTTGAAGACATCGTTTACGAACCTATTAAACAGATCTGGTGGTTTTTTAAATTAAACGACAAAATAGGAAGAAATAAGTTTTATTCAAGTACAGGAGCAATTTTGGACAGTTACGTAATACAAAATTTAACGAAAGTTATAATAAAGAAATGATTTCATTTGTCTTTAGAGTTAGATTTTTTAATCTTGTTTTTCAAATCTTGAGGAATTAATGCATTCTGAATGGCAATTACGTCAGCTGAAAATAGAAATTTTAAAATCGAATTGTTTTTCAAAGGCAGCAGAATCTCAGCGAATCTTAAATTAATAGTGCCACGGTTGGCAGTTTTCAAAAGTTACATAATTTGAAGTTTAACGAAAGTCATAATAATGAAATTATATCAAATTGGTGTACCGAGACGGTACACCTTGCTCCAATGTTTCTCAACCAAAAATGTACTGCGAACTAAGAAAAAATTTGAAAATCAATTTTCTAAACACTGCCGAAAGCCGAACAACCGCCTCGGAATGGTCTGCAATTTCATAATATAAGTCTTTCGGAAAATTACACAAATTGAAAATAGTTCGATAATTCCCCTCGGCTACTCGAATCTTTTTACAGCGGCAGGATCTGTTGGTAAACAAATTATGTAGTTTTTATAATTAAGATAACAAAGTAGGATCAAACAAGTTTTATTTTATCACAAGAATTAAGTTGAACAGGTAACGAAAGTTATGTAATTTTGAATTTAACAAAAATTGTAATAATTGAATTATTTCGTTTGGTTTCATTTATCAGCAGGAGGAGGCTTATTGGTCGAGTTGCCTGCAGCTTTTAATTTTTTAAATTGGTCTACTAAATCTTGAGGCATTAATGCATTCTGCACAGCTTGTAAATCATCATTATTGGGTTCGTCGGGTGAGAACAGTACTCTAGTTAACCGTTCTATTATGGGATCGTTAAATATTATCTTCTTCTTCTTGTATCTGGCCAAACGTTGACGAATAAGCACAGAGCTTCTATCTTCTTGATTTTGGGCACTAGTAGAAGGGAGGTTGCAGGGTGTTGTCATTTCGGAAAGATTTTTTGGATCATCTTCTTTGTTTGTAATGTCCTCGGAAGGTTGGAGATGGAGTACAAGACCGCCTTCGGAGTCTTCAGCGTTACTTGCGTTTTCGGAAACGTTTACATTGGTCAGATTCGGTGGAAATCCCGAACCAGAACTAATCGGAGCATCTTCAGGAGACTAATATAAATAAAGTAATACAATTAAGAAATTTAAAAGATTAAATAGTAATTCATTACATTGTCTGCAATTTCAGCAGTTTTGGCTGGATCGAATTGATTATTATTCATTTTAATTAAGTTTTATAATTACACTTGTGTTTGTCATCAAAATCACAAATAATGTTTTTTAAAACAAAAGATCGTAGCGCGTTACCAGCCGCCTACCTGATTTATATGCGATTTTGTTTTTTAAAGTAAAATGACAAAATTTAATTTTTCCCGCGTTATTTAAATAATTTAAATAAAGCAAAATTAATTAGTTTTTTTAAATTTCGTTAATCCATTTACAACTGGCTAGGGTAAATTTCTCCTCCAGATTGAAGAACAAGAAATTTCGAAAAAATTTAAAAATAGTTATCGAACAAGTTCGTGTTGGAAGCTTGAATGGCGCAAATGTTCATGACTTTTAGTGTTTGTGCAAGTGCAGTAGAAAGCAGTCAATACTGCGTAAAATAAGATGAGGGTAAATTCACCCAGAATTTCATTCGTTTAAAGCCACATAAAATAAAAATATCATACGAGAAATCTGACTACGGCATTCGAATTTTCTGCTCAAACCACCTAAGAAACAGCGAAA
Source organism: Cantharis flavilabris (assembly GCA_949152465.1). Taxonomy (NCBI): domain Eukaryota; kingdom Metazoa; phylum Arthropoda; class Insecta; order Coleoptera; family Cantharidae; genus Cantharis; species Cantharis flavilabris. Next base: position 26,274,376 of record OX424441.1, on the reverse strand, counting down.
TAAGCTTCTGATTTCCAATTTTCATTTTTTGGCTCAAAAATACTTAATCAATTAACATTCATTAATTTTCAATTTTTGGCAAAAATTTAGTTGATCTTTTTATTACCTAAATCAATGTATTTCGATGCCCAATGCTCGAAACAAGCACCCAGACTTCGCCGAACCACTCAAAACCGTGCAAATTTGAGAATATCATACGTAGGAGAAAATCTGCTCATACTACGTAAGAAACATTGAAAAAAGCTTACGATTTCCAATCTTTAATTTAATGCACTCAATACTGAGTAAACTGAAAAATAATGAGGGCAAATTAAACCAATTAAATTTACCAAATATGTAGAACTGTGCGTATTTAATTAAAAAATTGTATAATTATTTTATTTCATAAATTAATTGTTAAAATTATCAATCAAATTGTTTAACATATAGACTCTAAAAACCATTATAGATTTAATCGTTCTTTTTGTTAGGTAAGATGCAATCATTTTATTGGTTCATAATTTATCATTGATTAGGAGTGTCGTCGGTGAGATTTTTGCTAAAAATTAAGAAAATTAGTTTTAATTTCCAACTTTCGTATAGAGACGAATAGCCTCATCGGTAAATTGAGACTTTCCCTGTAGGCCGCTACTGAATCGTAACAACCAGAGCCAGCAAAAACATCTTTTTTTATAATAAAATAATATTTGGTATAATTTATCCAATTTTAGTTATCCGATTGTCGGCACTTATAAATTAAAAAATATTTTAACTTTCTTTAGTAACTTAAATTGTGACACTTCTACAATTGATGTGATGTTGAAGGAGAAATGTTTTGATGTTCCTATCGTAGTTAGCAAAATGGTAACAAAAATCAACCTTCCTTCTCGAGTTCTTAAACTGCACTCTTTCTCCGATATTTAAAACCTAATTAATATTCCTTAAAATTAACTGTTAAACGACTTGAGTAATTAATTTAACTTAAAAAACTGAAAACATTACATCGATCTTGTTATAACAGGATTCAGTATCAGCTCACCGAGAAAGTTCATATTAACTAATGGGCTTATCCGTTCGTTTATTTTAGTTGGTCGATCATGTATCTAATTTTTGAGTAGGGCCATTTCTGGAGAGTAATCACCTCCTTGAGATAAAAATATACCCACCTTTCGTTTTTATTTTGATGTATTCCCCACACTTGATTTTGTGACAATAAATTCGTGGTTTCAGTACGAGGTAAATTTAGTTGTTCTTCTCTTACAAAGCCACCACATCTTAATTTACCTAAAATTAGCATATTAATATATCAGTAATAAGTAATCAATAGGAATTACAGAATTGAATAATTTGATTAGATTTTTTATTTATAGGTTTATAGGTAGTGTAAGTACTTACGTTCTTCATCATCGGAGTCTATACAAATTTGATGCATTGATCTTTCTTCTACTTGACTGCTTTTTTTGTTATAAAATTTGTTTAATATATGAAATATATTTTCATTTTGTTGTGAATGATTCGGTTTTTCTGGGGTCTCTTTGTAGCTTTTGCGATCTACAAATTAATTTAATATATTTAACTAGGCAGTGGTGATCGTTACGGTTGTGCAGCATCCGGCAAAAAAGTTAGTGATTAGGCCAAAGACCTAACCAACCTTGCGGAGCTAGTTTTTAATGTAGAGAATACTACAATTACTACTGAAAGTTACAACAAAATACAAACATTTGCATTTACCTTGATTGGACATTTTTGTAGGTTTTATATATTAAAAATACTTATGATAAATGAACGATGAGTTGGATAAGGTTGATATCATACTTTTCTAAATATTAAAATTTTGCAACACTTGATTACTTTCATAACCTTTTTTGAATTACTTTTACCAATTACTACTTAAACAATTAACAGCAACTTTAAACTATTACAGCTTTCAATAAATTTTTAAAACATTTTAAATATTGCAGATAATCAAACTAGCCATGTGCATGTTATCAAAGTTTTTTATTCAAAAATTAGGAATGAAAATTACCCCCAGGAATTTATTTATAAAATATGGCAATCAATCGAGTTCCACTGTAATCAATAATAAGTCTAAATCGTAAAAAGCAGAAGACTGAATAGCAATAAAAAATTATGAAGGTAACAATCTACCACCGATTTTGAGATGGTCAACACTTGTTATATTACTATCATCAATTTTTGATAAGTAGGCAAGGATATCTCAAGTTATTATCCAGAGTTCGAATTTAAAATACCTTGTACGAGATTGCAACGGGAACTTAGAATAGCAACTGAGGTATCCTCAAACAATGCAAGTTTACTAAACTTTGGTATCTTTAATTATTTTCAAGTTAAGGCTCATTTATTATAGGTAGCCACTCTTGAACTTGGTAGATAAACTAATTTTTCGATCGCCAAAAAATTTTAGAACTAAGATCCAAGTAGAATGATGGCGTTGCTATCTTTTAAAGGTAGCTCCGCATTATGCAAACGCCAGTATTCCGCTTGAACCTCTAAACCTAAATAAAAAGTAAAACAACCGGTTGTTGCGTGAACATACAAACTACATAGCATATATAATATAGAATTTTATTGTTATCATTTCATTCAAGTAATACTCATAAAATGTACAATAAAACGAATAACAGGTGGATAGAAACAAATCAATATGAGCAATAGTGAAACCTCTGTCTTCAAAGGACTAAGCAAGTCCAACACTAATATTAATTATACTAAATGTCTTTCTAAGTTATGGCAAATTTACAATTCCAAAGTAGCGTAAGTATGAGGCAAACAGAGCCCTAATAATAGAGCAGGCAGCTTTGTACATTTAACAGTGGATGCCAAACCCTTTAACTGCACTTGAATTCGATGCGTACAACATATAAACAGACGAGAATATACAAAATGAACCTCACATAAATATTATTGCCAGGTTGTGTCATTAGTAATATCAAAAATAAAACAAAATCCTTTGATTCACACACACTCAGCACCACGATAGCTATCATTTAGGATTAAAATACGGCGGTTGTTGGGAGTGTGGAGGTCCAGGACCCGGTCCCATAGCAAGACCACCCATTTGAGTGCGTGTACCTGTTGCATATAATTGTTGCTGGAAGTTGTGAAATTGCTGTGCGTAATTAGGATCAGCAGTAGTAGGTCCCACAAATTGAGAATTTTTAAAACTATTACTCTGTCCCATTGAAGGAGGTAGAGGTTGACTGGCATCTGGAGCTCCTAAACCCATTGGACTACCCTTAGGTCCACTTACAAACATTTGTGCATTTGGGTTGTTCATATTGGGGCCTGGATTGAACATACCATCGGGTCCATTAGGTGGTCCGTTAAAACCCATCTGAGGCATTCTCATCATATTCGGCGGTCTCATAGGACCCCTCATCATGGGCATCATTCCTCCAGGTCCGGGAATACCTCCCATGCCTCCACCTATCATACCACCTGCTCCATTTCCCATAGGTCCAGACATCATCGGACCCATAGAACCATCAGGTGGCATGGGACCATCCATATGGCCCATATGAGGAGGTCCGACCGGTCCACCTGGACCTTGCATGGGTCCTCCTGGACCACAATTGGGAAAGTACTGCAAATTTTGGGTGGGCATTTTTGAGTCTAAATTTGAAAGAGGATTAGCAAACCTCTGTAAAAATTCCAAACTGGGAGGCCCCCTAGGACCGGGATTATTTCCAAGTTGCGATTTTGCAGGAAGATATTGTATCGTATTTGGTGCATTCGGTTTAACTTGCACATTTGCTCCATTGTATGGATTAGGACCAGGCGGTCGTCCCATCATGCGTGGTATCGTCATATGATTTTGAAAGGCACCAGGTAATTTGGGTGATAACGATCGTATCGGACCCATTGGAGAGTTTGGATGAAATCCATGTGGAGGACCTTGCATTTGCATTGACATCATATTACCGGGTCCTTGATCTAAATCTAAATTATGACAACCACCCATATCCATCATATGCATGGAAGGAGAACCAAAATTCATCATACCACCACCTTGTCCACCTTGACCGTTCAACGAACTGGCTACACTGTTAGTCAACTGTTGACTCATTTGTGCTAAGGATGAAATTGGATCAAAATGTGAAACTTTTGGATTTCCTGACATAGAACTCGTACAATTGGGATTTAATGGTACATTGTCGGCTCGAGGACATCCATACGGTGGCATATCTAATGGTGATGGTTTCCCCGAAGGAGAAACGTTGACAAAATTTCCACCCATTTTTGGTCCAGGTGATGTGTTGGGTCCTGGGAACCTATGAACGTCCATCATGTGTGGGCTTGGTGTTGGATAATGTTCATTTTTTATTGCATCTTGATTCGGACCTGGTCCTGTTTGTGGGCTTAATCCTGAAGAAGAGTTAGGACCTTGGAGTCTTGGAGGTTTTTCAACTAAAAAATAAAAATAAAATAGTAAAATTTACAATATTTCAAGAAATTTTATATTTAAATTACCAGGAGCTGACGGGGTGTGTGGGCTTGGTATTTGAAAACGACAACCTTCTGATGGTACTCCAGGTGTAGATGGAAAACGTCCCATATCTACACTTGTTGGCGTATTAGGCCCGGAAACACGCGAAGAAGGTATATCTGTATTACCAGGAAAATTGTTCTCCATTGTACTATTCAAAACCCTAGAAATTAATCAAGTATTTATAAAAAAAAAAAAAACTCAAAATCTTATTTTCAAACATCAAAGTATAAAATAATTGAGATAAAATTACAAAAATATAAAAAATGTTAGAATTTGCTTAAATCTTAAAATAACTCGATATAAAATCTAAATGTCCTCGACCTATACTGTTATCACATAGTTATTTATTCGTAATGTAAAAATTGTATTACTACAAGTTAGTATAATATTAATTGTTCAAATTAAATATACACAGAATAATTTATTTAATTTAAATTTCAAACGATATTCCAAAATATCGGAGAAAATGAAATAAACAGTACCTTTCCCCGTTAAGAGTAGGGTATATTGGTTCCCCTATTTTCTTTTTTAAATTAATATTTTATGTTCCAATTTTAAAAATATTACTGAATCTGGCAATAGTAATTTAGTTGACAAGTTTGTAAAGGCAAAGTTTACTGAACGAATTAGAAATAAAAAATTGAAAAATAAGAAATAAATGCACAAATAAATATTCCAATAATTTCTTGTTTTCTTTGTATCTTTTGACGAACTACAACTTGTAAGGTCAAATATCAAAAGCTTGCAAGAGTTTTCAGTTCTGTAAAACTTTGATGCCCGGTTTCTTTAGTTTAACAAGACATTACAGTTAAGAGATAATTTCCATTAGTTAGTCTTGTTAAAAGTTTATTAAAACTGAGCATCAGATTAGCAAAAAGTTGCCTGAATTTAAAGTTAGCCAATGACAGGAACATTTTTGTTCCAGCTGTGTAGGTCTATATAGAATGTTGATCTACTCACTAGGGTGATGTATCTCTTTGCAAACCTGCCCTCTAGTCTAGATAAATAAGAAGGTAACGGTAAGAATTTGGTTATTTTAATGCATAAAATTGTGGAAGAATAATATTAATAAGCGTCTAGATCCCTTCGAAACACTAACAATGCATCTGATTGGTTAATATTTAAAATCAAGTTTTACTCTGCAAGGTCAAAGATCGAACAACCACATCAATCACACATTGGAAGGTCACAGCGACCGCATGGCTCAAAATTACATTATCCGGTCAATTAAGAAAATTTTTTTTGTTAAATAAATCAATCCAAATCAAAAGATTTTATAGGGCAGATTACCGAAAATAAAAACAGGGTAGTTTTTAAAGAAACTGATTAATAGGTGAATATGGTATAAATTGCATAAAACTGGTTGAAATATCGAAAGGGTTACCAAATAAACTGAAAAATATTAGTAGTAAAATAACACAAAAATAAAATAAAACAAATAAAATTAAAGTATATTTGCACAAAAAACTGATATAAAATATCGCAAAACTTGGTTTTAATTGCTTACTTTTTAGTACCATAACAACAAATCAAGATAATAAAATTAAATAAAAAACAAAACAAGCCCAATTATTATTACTTCCACTTGCAAGTTGATAGCCTTGTTAAATTAATGATAATAACCCCTAACGCATATTTAAAATATTTGCTACCTTCTGAGAACAAAATTATAAATAAATGTATTTATAGTTTTCTTTATTACGAATGTTTTAAAATCAATTCATTTTAGTTTATACTTGTAGTAAAATAAATAAAATATTTATATTTTTGTACAGAATTGAGATATGTAATAATAAAATTTGAAGAAATGGAATCAAGCTCTTTTAAACGGTGATTTCATTATCCTAAACTTTAACCAAATTAAAGTTACATAAACTGACAAAATATATAAAAGAAAAAATGATTAGAATAGATGAAATTAGAATGACAACAAAAAAATGTGGAGGTGGATCAAGCCTTGGAAACCGATTTGCATTGGGAGATTTTTAATTATTAAAAAATAGATCAAATTAAAAAATTCTCACAATAACAAAGAATAATAAACCAGTTTGAAATTTTGGATACCCCTTCTTGAAAATATATTTTCTATGAGAAAAATTATTTCCGTATCACATATTATCATTGTCCAGTTCAATACTTTCAAAATTGGAGAAAATAATAACATCTTTTAAAGCAAACACAACAAATATTTTAATTTATTCATTTGAGAATATGTAAAATCTAAAAATCAAATGAGAAATATAATTTTTTCTTTGCAATTTAGAACCTCGTTCTGTTATTATAGTTAATACCCATGGTTCTGTGTAAATTATTTCATCAACCTAATTATTTAAAAAACATGTTAATATTTTTATTATTTGCGGTTTGAAGTAAAATCGTGCATTAGAGATAAAAAATGTTTGTTAAAAAAACATTAAGAAGCAATCTAATCAGTAAATGTTTTAAAGAAATGTTTAAATAAAACTTACGGAGGTGATATCACATTTCCTTCTTTAAGGCTCGTATTAGGTTGTTTTTGAATAATCAGTTCCTGACCTTCAAAAGTATTAAGGTATTGTATTTGTTGGGGTGACGGTACTGGCATTAGATTGGGTTCTTTAACGATAGGGGTTCCTGGCTGTCCAGACGCTGTGGATAGTTGTTTTTGTTGTGCCAGGGATTGTAATGTGCGTCCAAACATTCCATCCACTGCATTAAGAGAACGTAAAAGATGGGCTTTGTGGTATAATAAAAAAACTTACCGGTGGATTGATGATTATTGCTAGGTTCTGTACTAGTTATATTAGGAGATAAATGTGAAGAGACAGGCGTACCAGGATTACTAGGATTTGGACGTGGAGATTCTTGTGATGTGGGGCTTTGACCAGTACTCATGTGTCGAGAGAGAGTAAACGGTCGGTTGGGATCCGCGGGTGAATTGAGGGCCGAGGAAGCTCGAGGTGATGGTAAAGATAAGTTTGATGTAGGGTTGTTTGGAGAACCTGGATTTGGACTTTGTAACGCTACAGGAACACTTGCCGATCGCTGAGTTTGATGATATGGTGGTGGAGGGCCTTGCAAGCGAGGACCCGTGTTGCCAACCCCTCGTGGCATTAATCCTGGCGGACAAGATCCAGGTGGACCGACCGACCCTAAAGGTAGCATAGCTCCTTGAGGCATACCAGAATTGGGAGGCCCCGATTGTCTGTTATCTGGCTTCATTTTTGTTCTGTCTTCGTAAAATTGCTGTTGCAACTTTTGCCATTCCATTTGTGCTGACATGGACTGTGGACCACCTTGACCATGCATGTTAGGTTGATGGCCAGGCATCATACCGTGAGGAAGCTCGGAATTGTCTCCACCTTCACCTGATTGATTTTCAGGAAATAGCATATGCTGAATTTTGCGAATGGTAGCAAGCTGTTCTTCACGATGCTGCCGTTGTTGTGGAGTTAAATTTTCATCAGGCACTTTTACACCCTGCAACGAGGGCTGCATATTTGCTAACGAGGGGCTGCACGAATCCATTTCAGGTCCGACATCGGGTAAACCATTACTTACGCCTTCTAAACCTTCTAAATGGTGATTATTCTTTTGGTCCCACGGTAAATCATTATCTCCTAACACTACCATATCATCTAAGCCATCTGGACCTAGAAAATTGTCAATAGGTGGTTGTCCTCCTTTGGGAATAAAGCCAGGACTTCTGGTACAACCTTTATTTTTCACCATTGTCAAATTACTAAGCCACTGAGAACTTTGCCGATTAAATTGATTAACTTTAAGGGGGTTCTTCTCCAAGTATTTTTTAGTACCTGGCTGGGCACAGTGATAGGCAATAATTGAAGGATAACGACCGTGCATTACTTCTTCGGCACCTGAATTAGCTAACATTGTTGAGAAAACAAAAATTTGACTTTGTTGTTGCATATATTGAACATCCATGTTATTGGATTGTTTATTAATAACGTTACTAGGTAAAGGTTGAACTCCATCAGGGGGAGGTGGATGAGGTGGTGCTGTTGGTAAACCAAGACCAAATGCATCGCTAGACAATTCCCCTGTTAATCCTTCCTCTGTTTTAGGTGGTAACGAACTAACTTCGTTATTAGACGAAGTATCGTCTATATCGCACTTACGTTCACTACTCGAATGCAAAGAACCTGTGTTTGTTGATCCAATAACACCACCATTTTTAGTAATCGGTCGACCTTGTTCTTTTTTAACCGAACAATTGCTACCTGTTGGGTCATCTTCTTTTTTAATAGACACTTCCGAAGTAGTACAATCTTTATCTGAACTACCCGGCTCCTCCTTCACACTGTCCGGACCTTTATCGTGCTTTTCCTTTATCATATCGTTAAAATCTAGCACTTACTTGTACATTGCATGCTGTACACTTTTAATTATTCACTTCCACATCAACTTTTTAAACAAGTACCTTAACTAGTCACTATTAAACGTTTTAAAAACTTCCATGTATTATAATACAACAAAATAATGTTTCTCATCACATATGTTCTAATGTTTTTATTTGCATTCCATTATTTTTTATTTTCATCCTTTAACCAAATATGAAGAGACTCGCAAATGGTAAATTAGTCCATTTAAGCATTGCACGTCAACTGAAATAGGAAGACTCGAAATTTATAACAATAAAAACCACGATCGACATTTAATAATCTCCAAAATTGTAACAATTAGACCATAATAAAAACTTTTAATAAAAATCTCACATCACAAAATGCCAAACTGTCCACACGCGATGCTACCAACCTCACCCCACACATAATAACAATTCCTCCAAACTCACCAAATCCAACTAAACCGCAACTTTTAAAAACATTCAAATTATTCATTTATTTTTCATCGCCAAATATTCCAGTGTTGTTACAACAAAAAAATCAATTAATAACTTTATTTATTTGTTATAAAAATACCGCAAAAGATAAGGCATCGTTTTATTAAATCAAAATAATAATATGTCAATTGTCATAAGTAAAAAATATTTCATTTTTGTGACGTAAAAGTTCTTTGTTTCAAATTTGGAAAAATTATTTTTTTTATTATTTTTATTTATTATGAAGGTCTTTTTAGCCAGGCTTATGGAGCAGGAATATTTTTAAAGGATGAAATAAATCAATCGACTACATTTTATTTTATTATTTAAAATTTAATGCATATTAATTATTAACACTTTGCACATTGGTTTTATAATTTAAAATATTGATAATAAAAAACATGACCTAACAAATGGGTTAAAAGCCAACCGATATCATCAAAACATTGTTTTTAGTTGTTAAACCATGAAAACTTGTGTTCGTTATCTTTTAATTATTAAATTGTAAATACAAGTTTTTGCATTTATCTTGAATACATTACGATTTGGTCTGCAATTAAATCAAATTTTTTTTAAATTTTATTTTATTAAATAATCTGTTGCTCCCAGTAATTTTATAAATAAGCTAAATATTTATCTTTCCTTTGCGAGTCAGGTGTCGGCAAGATAGATACCATAACGTAACTAAAATCTGTACGGGCCAATTACTAATTAAAAGATCCAGGATCTAATAATAATAAAATATAAATCTACATGTTAACTTTACATAAATTCTTCTATGTAATTATATTCCTTTTATCCTACGTCAAAAGTAATTTCCAAATTCTACGATTATTTGAAAGCCGAGAAGCTGTCCGATAATATTCCGATTCCAGTATTATTGAACGGTTAACAACAGGTCTTTAAAATTTCTTCGGTAGTAGTTTCTAAAACATTTTGAAAATAATAAGTTCAAACTTATTTAAAAATTACAAATATTTAACATTTAATTCTGAATCGGTAAACTCACCAAATTGTTTAGTCGTCATCTGCCACGGTGGAATGGAAATGTATTATGGACGAAAATGATTAACGAAATCAGCTTCTATAAAGACCATCATCCATGTTCCATCCCTTCATCATTTAAAATGGTGCCCTTTCGACTAGTTTGGCTTTAGACATATGAAGCAAATTTGAAAATTTTCAAAAATTTCAAACCAAAAATTTTTGATTAATAAATACATCAAAATTAAAAATTCATTTTTCACCTTAAAAAATAAGAGATTTTCGCATTCTATTAGCCCTTAACAACACACGTCACTGGAGTAATTCCGACCTGAGTACCGAACTGTCATTTGATTTTTCTTTCTGTAAAGGAAAATTCAAATTTTATGAATTACTTACGAACCTCAACTTAATTTAAGAGGTAATTTTTTATTTTTCGTTTCCAACATTTAATAAACCAAGTGAACATTTTTATTTCACATTTATGCAAATGTGTTGGCAACAGTACTGATTCATATATGTGATTTCTGACGTAACTGACCGGTTTCTTGCGCTAAAATCGGCACGTGTAGTTTTGAGTGTGGATTTATTTGTAATGTAAAATAAATACTTAAATAAATTTCTGTTTAGTGGTATACAAAAATGTCGAATTTGAAAAAAGTGCAAGAAGTTCCTAGGGTTCCAGAGAGTATCAGTTTTCCTGAGGAAGAAGAAAAAGTTCTAACCTTATGGAAGGAATTGGATGTGTTTTACAGTTGCTTGAAACAGTCGAAAGGAAAACCAAGGTACGTTAGTAGTATTAAAGTATTCTCGTTTAATAGAAGGCGGTTTCAGGTATTCGTTCTACGACGGGCCACCTTTTGCAACTGGGCTGCCCCATTACGGTCACATTTTGACTGGAACTATTAAAGATGTGGTGACTCGTTACGCTCATCAGCAAGGTTTTCATGTCGACCGTAGATTTGGTTGGGATTGTCACGGACTACCAGTCGAATTTGAAATTGACCGAGCACTTGGCATTAAAGGTCCAGAAGATGTTGAAAAAATGGGTATTGCTGCTTACAACAACGAATGTCGTAAGATTGTGACACGTTATGTGAGCGAATGGGAGGCTATCGTTGGACGTATAGGACGATGGATTGGTAACTAATCTAAAAGAGTTTCTTTCTTACATTTAATACATATATTTGCAGACTTTAAAAACGACTACAAGACTTTGTACCCGTGGTATATGGAGTCTATCTGGTGGGTTTTCAAACAACTTTATGTGAAAGGTTTGGTTTATCAAGGCAACAAAGTTATGCCATATTCACCTGCATGCAACACTCCCTTGTCAAACTTTGAATCTGGACAAAATTATAAAGATGTACTAGACCCAGCTGTAACGGTTACTTTACCTATAATTGGAGACAAGGATGGTGCATCTTTGTTGATTTGGACCACTACACCGTGGACTCTTCCCAGTAATTTAGCTGCATGCGTAAATGCTAAATTAATTTATACACGAGTGCAAGAAATTAGTTCCCAAAAAGTGTTTGTTGTAATGGAATCAAGATTAGATGTCGTTTTTAAAAGTGGCGATTACACAGTTTTAGAAAAATTTCCTGGTATGAAACTCAAGGATCTAAAATATGAACCTATCTTTCCTTACTATAAAGAAATGAGCAAAAATGGTGCTTTTAGAGTTTTGGTAGATGATTACGTAACAGCTGACTCGGGTACCGGCGTCGTACATCAAGCTGCTTATTTTGGAGAAGACGATTACCGCGTGTGTCTGGCTGCTGGAATTATCACAAAAGATCAAGATCCGGTTTGTCCTATTGATGCTAGTGGTAGGTTCACCAAACCGGTAACCGATTTTGATGGTCAATATTTTAAAGATGCAGATAAAAATATCATTGCAATGTTAAAAGGTAATGGACGAATGTTTAACCACTCTCAAGTTAAACATAGTTATCCATTTTGTTGGCGTTCAGAACAACCGTTGATGTATAAAGCCGTACCATCTTGGTTTATAAGAGTTGAACATATGTCCGAAGAGTTACAGAGAGCCAGTTCTGAGACTTACTGGGTTCCTGATTTTGTAAAAGATAAACGTTTTGGTAATTGGTTACGTGATGCTCGAGATTGGGCGGTTAGCAGAAATCGTTATTGGGGTACCCCAATCCCAATTTGGATGTCGCCTAAAGAGGTTTGTTGTGTGGGTAGCATTAAGGAGTTGGAAGAATTAACAGGAACAAAAGTAACAGATTTACATAGAGAAAGCATCGATCATTTAGAGATTCCATCCAAAATTCCCGGTAATCCTCCACTTCGTCGTGTATCTGAAGTTTTTGATTGCTGGTTTGAATCTGGTTCTATGCCATTTGCTCAGCACCACTACCCCTTCGGAAATTTGAAGGATTTTGAAGAACAATTTCCAGCTGATTTTATCAGCGAAGGTATCGATCAAACTCGTGGATGGTTCTATACCCTTTTGGTTATCTCCACCGCTTTATTTGGTAAAGCACCCTTTAAGAACCTAATTGCAAATGGCTTAGTTCTTGCAGGTGATGGCCAAAAAATGTCAAAACGTAAAAAGAATTATCCCGATCCATTGGAAGTCATAAATAAACACGGAGCCGATGCTCTGCGTCTGTATCTCATTAACTCTCCCGTGGTTCGAGCCGAAAACTTACGGTTTAAAGAAGAAGGTGTTAAAGACATAGTTAAAGATGTTTTCTTACCATGGTATAATGCTTTCCGTTTCCTGATGCAAAACATCGAAGTTTTTGTTCAAGAGAATAATTTACCTTTCTATTACAAAGAAGAAGAACTCAATAGTAAAAATATTATGGATCGTTGGATGCTCTCTTTCACTCAATCTCTACTTGATTATGTTAAAAAGGAAATGGCATTATATCATTTATACAATGTCGTTCCCAGACTAACAAAATATATAGAACATCTTAGAAACTGTTACATTCGCATGAACAGGAAGCGCTTCAAAGGTGAAAACGGCGTAGAAGATTGTAAACAAGCACTACTAACTCTTTTCAATGTTTTATTCAACCTTGTCAAGCTTATGGCACCTTTTGCTCCGTTCTTAGTCGAGCACATGTACCAATATTTGAAAAAACTAACAAAAGTGGAAGCCGAGAGCATCCACTATCTAATGTTACCTCAACCCAATAATTCTTTAATCGACATCGATATTGAAAGAGCGGTTAGCAGAATGCAAGCTGTGATCGAATTAGGACGTGTTCTGCGTGACAAAAAGAACCTTCCTACCAAGTGCCCACTTCCGGAAGTTGTTGTCGTCCACCAAGACCCTCAGTACATTGAAGATGTCAAATCTTTGCAGACTTATCTCCTGTCAGAAACTAATATCCGCAAACTTACTGTTACAACAGACAAGACAAAATATGGTATATCATTGCGAGCACAACCAGACTTTCAAATTTTAGGACTTCGGTTAAAACAGGACCTGAAACCCATTGCTGCGGCAATTAAAGATTTAACTGATGCAGAAATAAATGAAATGCGTACAAACGGTTATAAAGAGATTTTAGGTAAACGAATTGAGTTATCCGAAATTAAACTCATATTTAAAGTAGATGACATCACTTCACATAAGTACGAAGTGAATAGCGATAATGACGTTGTAGTACTGCTAGACATGAGTCCAGATAGTTCTATGCAAGACGAAGGTACTGCCAGAGAAATTATAAATCGTATCCAAAAATTGCGTAAAAAAGCTCATTTAGTTCCGACTGATGAGATTAGTGTGTTTTACAATGCAAGTGGAGATTTAGCCCGGGTTGCTGTATCTCATAAGGAATACATAGAAAATACTATCAAAACCACCTTTAATACCACCCAATGTGAGTCTTCGCTACCTATCATAATTGAAGAAAGCCAAACACTTAAAGAATTTGATCTTCACCTCGTGTTACGTGGAATTAAATCAAGCGAAACTAAACAGGAAAGAGAAGTACCCACTGTGAAATGGGTTAACGTTGAACTTCGTGATTTAAAGTCCTGTTATGGTGACGGCCACAATAAAGGTGTTATTCTTTTAGAGGCTAAAAAAAGCGTATTAACTGTCGATAAACTAAAATCTGAAATTGCCAATTTATTTGGAATTTACTCGACATTTGATTTGTGGTCTACTAAGAACCTCATTTCTGAAGACAAGCAAGTTCTTCTTTTAAGTGGTCATACAGTATTTGTTACACCTGTTGGAAGTAAAATAGGAAAAGTGACTGATTCTACGAAGCCCTTCTGCAAGATTTTAAATTTTAGTGAGAACGGTGTTTCGGGAACCCTTGTACTAGAGAATCCTAACGGTGTGATAAGTTTGCAGGAGAAACATTATAAAAATGTTGTTGAGCAATGGCTTAATGGAAGTAATTAAATTTTATTTATTTATTTATAAAATTAGATAAAATTTCTATTTTCTAAAATGGATCTCAGATACAGCTTTTCGTTTTATTTATTTGGGAAAACTATTTTAGAATTCTTGTTTTATTGTAATTTGTTACAGTTTTAAGCTGCCAAGGGGTTTTTCAACCAAAATGTTATGTTACTTACAAACCTTTTATCGTAGATGAATTTAATTAATATTAGGATTCTCTAAAATTATCAGAATTTCTAAAATGGAACTTGAGGTTGTTAAATATATGATTGATTGTTTAATTTATTTTAGCGTACCATTAGATAGGATTTGTTAATTACTTTTGTACTACAAGGTTTTGTTTTGAAAATTTAGTTCGGGACATTTTTTGAATTTCTATTCAATGTTTAATTTGAGAAAATTCAGACTGTTATTTGTAAAACCCGTTTTGTAAATTTTTGACTGCATACATAAATTTTGGAATTCAGCATTTATTAAATAATTTAAAAAAATTCTAACAAGTGTTTTCTTTAAGACTACAATATTACTAAATACTCGGGTAATATATTTTCGCAAAAACTAAGGGGTACATTTTTCATAGAACTTTTTTGTTAGAAACTTTCTGGATTTTTGGTTTTATCTCCAATTACTCTTGGATCAGTAGAAATTCTTTTTTATTACAAAAGAAATGGGGCCGTAGGGGTTAAAGTTAAAAGGAACATGACTCTTTCAAGCAAAGAAGAAAAGTTTTAACCAAAAAATTTGATTAATGGTAGATTCAATCTATTGCAGTGGTAAAGAGGGTCAACGCCAGAAGATTACAATGTGAAGTTGGCAAAAAAACGAAAGCAACACTAATAATTAGAAATTCAAGTGGAAAGAGAAATTAAATTCAAATATATGGGGTGCATCATTGTAGATTCCGGACGTGATATGGTTTTTTCAAAATTTATCAATCCCTATATGGAGGAAGAATTCACCGTAGCCGATAACGGTAAACGATAACGAAATTTTCGTAATAAATTTAAACATTCGGAAGATTTCAAAACGGATTAATTTTACTTATTATATTCAATTTATTAATTATTTAAATAACGCGGGAAAAATGAAATTTTGTCATTTTTCTCGAAAAAACAAAATCGCGTAGGCGGCTGGTAACACAATTCGATCTTTTGTTTTAAAATGTATTATTTGTGATATTGATGACAAACACAAGTTTAGTTAAATAATTTTCCAAATTATTGATATAAAATGAAGAAAAGTGCATTGGATCCAGCTACAACTGCGGAAATTGTAGATAATGTAATGAAATACTATTTAATATTATAATTTCCTAATTGTATTATTTTATTTATATTGCAGACCGCTGAAAATGTTCCGATTAGTTCTGATTCGGGATTTCCAACACCACCAAACACTGTCCTGAATTTGAGTGATGTAAGCGTTTACGAAGATGCAAGTAACGTTGAATACTCTGAATGTGATGTTGTACTCGAACTCCAACCTCGAGATCCGGAAAATTTTTCCGAAATGAAGACCCCCTGCAACCTCTTTTCCAGTAGCGCTGGACTTTCCAGGACCGCTGAAAATGTTCCGATTAGTTCTGATTCGGGGTTTCCAACACCACCAAACACTGTCCTGAATTTGAGTGATGTAAGCGTTTACGAAGATGCAAGTAACGTTGAATACTCCGAATGTGATCTTGTACTTGAACTCCAACCTCGAGATCCGGAAAATTTTTCCGAAATGAAGACCCCCTGCAACCTCCTTTCCAGTAGCACGAAAAAAGAGCTAAATAGAAGCTCCGTGCTTATTGGTCAACGTTTGGCCAAAGCCAAGCATAGAAAGATGATGTACAATGATCCCACAGTACAACGATTAACGAAAGTTTTCAAAGATGCAAGTAACGCGGAATACTCCGAAGAGGAAGAGAACGAAGTAAATCCGGAGAATATTTCCGAAATAAAGAAATCCAAGCACAGAACAAGTGCAACAAGTAATGCTGAACATTCCGAAGGTGAAATTATAAACAAAGAGGAAGAGGGCGAAGTAAGTCCGGAAAATCTGTCCGAAATGAAAACACCTTGCAACCTCCCTTCCGGTAGCGTGAAAAAACAGCTAGATAGAAGCTCCGTGCTTATTGGTCAACGTTTGGCCAGATACAAGCACAAAAAAATAATATACAAATATCCCGCAGCACAACATTCAACTCGAGTTTCCAAAGAAACAAGTAACGCTGAATACTGCGAAGGTGATCTTGTATTCCATCTGAAATGCCGAGAAGAAGAAATTGCAAAAGAGGAGGAAGAGGACGAAGTAAATCCGGACAACCTTTCCGAAATGGAGACACCCTGCAACCTCCCTTCCGGTAGCGTGAAAAAACAGCTAGATAAAAGCTCCGTACTTATTGGTCAACGTTTGGCCAAATCTAAGCTCAGAAAGATCATATACGATGATCCCATAGTACAACCGTTAGCTAAAGTTGCCGAAGAAACAAGTATCACTGAATACTCTGAAGGTGGTCTTGGATTTCATCTCCAATGTCGAGAAGGAGAAATTACAACCGAAGAGGAAGAGGATCCAGAAAATCTTTCTGTAATGAAGACATCCTGCAACCTTCCTTCCACTGGTCCGCAAAATCGAAAAGGTAGAAGCTCTGTCCTTCTTGGCCAACGTTTGGCCAGATCAATGGATAAAAAAGCACCCGCAGTACAACATTTAACGAGAGTACTGTCTTTACCCGACGAACCCGATAACGATGGCTTAGAAGCTGTTCAGAATGCCTTAGCTTCTCAACATTTGGAAGATGTAAGCGTTTCCGAAGATGCAAGTAATGCTGAATACCCCGAAGGTGGTCTTGCATTCTATTTCCAAGACGAAGAAAATCCGGAAAATCTTTCCGAAATGACAACACCGTGCAACCTCCCTTCCACTAGTACGCAAAATCAAGCAGATAGAAGCTCTGTTCTTATTGGCCAACGTTTGGCCAAAACCATAGATAGAAGGGTGATATACGGTGATGTTACGAGAGTACTGTCATTACCTGACGAATCCGATAACGATGACTGAATGTGACTGAATGCTTTAGTTTCTCAGCCAATTACCCTTCTCCCGTTGGTAAATGGTATAATTTAATTATTACATTTTTTTGTTAAATTTAAAATTATATAACTTTTGTAACCTGTTCAATGTAATTCTTGTGATAAAATAAAACTCGTTTGTTCCTATTTTGTTGTTTTAATGATAAAAACTAACAAAATTTGTTTACCAACAGATCCTACCGCTGTAGAAAGGTTTGAGTAGCCGTGAAAATTATCGTCAAGTTAAGTATAGAAATTATTTTCAATTTATGTAATTTTTCAAAAGACTTAAGGTAGTCCAGGTGGGCTCGGGCTGACAAACATAATAAATACTTTTGCTGTTTACAATTTTTATTTCATTAAGTTTAATTGATTATAATTATATAATAAAAGTGAGCATTTTTATTTTCGATAGTGGGGTTCCCTTTAGTAAATAATTAAATAAATAAATAAAGGCAGTCTAAAAATTAAAAGGACCATATTTATAATCTACTTTTTTTGGACAAATAAACTACAATAATTAATAAATAAGTTTATGGCAACCTGATTTGAGATAGCTTTTCAAATTTGTTGTATTTCAATATCCAAGAATATATTTGAATTTGATGGACTTAGAAGTTGTAAAGTCTCAAAGTTTATGTAGACTCCACGACGATTTTCAATAATTGATTTCCATGAGATTTTTTCTAACGAAAGAACTGCACTCGTCACACCTAATAGTAATTTTTCTTCGGAGTTCAAGATTTTGGTATGAAATTGATATTTATTGCAGATATTTACATCGGCTAATAGCCAAATCCATAATTGCACACTTGGAGCTTTTTCACTACAAATAATAAAATTAGTCAATTGGATAACAACCTTCATGCATGTCCGATAAAAACATGCTAATGATGATGATCACACTTAACAAGTACATCTAGAATTTAACTTTTTAAAGAGAAAACTTACGTTTTACATATTCCATTGTCTGTTACATCAAGGACTTTTAGAAAAAATTGCAGTTCTTCAACATGTATTACGTAGCATGAATTGTACTGTACTTGAATAAATGATAATCGCAGCTTCGATTGAAAGTATTGTGTGATCGGACCACTATGGGATAATTGGAAATGTTTAATCACGTCCGTCCCTGAAACATGAAAAAGATATTAAAATTATGTCATTATTAGAAAATATCATTTTTTAATTATTTTGCAAAGAAAAATAATTTATTTGTTTTCGATGAAGTCGACCCGCAGTGGAATATTGAGTATGCAAAGGACAGCGAATGTGAATATCAATTGCATTAAAAAATTTTGAAAATGAAAATTAAATAAAATATACAATCTTTTAACTTGACTTGCTAGGTTCTTCGATTGTATGGGAATATAGAGGTGTTTCTATACGATGCCAATAAATACGTACAGGTTGTTGACAAATTAATTAAAAAATGATATATTACTTGAACTTCCTAAATATTCATAGTTTTTGTGAGGTTGATTTTAATATTTTACTTTTATTAAACTACTTTCACAAGAGCGTTTATTTAATTATGGTAATAAAAATTTTGGATAACTTTAAATAATAGAAACTGAAATTAGTGCACATTTAATTGACAAATAATAATAAAAATGTCGTATCAATCACCATTAAAATTTATATAAATAATAAGAAATTTTAATAATAATTAAATATTTCAGCTTGCACAATATCTAAGCAGTAAATCACTAAATAAATACAAGCGATGCGTAAATAAATTCAATACAATATTTTTATGACAATTATTATTGCAAAATTAAAATTTTTTATGGGTGCAAATAAAGGTAAAAATAAAGAAAGTTAATGTGTAATTCATAGACCAGTTTTGCATAAACATTAAAAATTGAACGGTAATCGTGTGAATTTATAATTACGTAATGCCCCGGGGATCATTAAAAGCTTATAATCTTAGAATACATTTTCTACCTAAGATTCTAAAAAATTTCAAATTTTAATAAACATTTTTTTAAATTCATATGGAGAAATCGGAAAACCGACCAAGAAATGCAAATTTGCAATTTTATATCTTCGTATTTAGTTCCGATGTAATAGGAAGTAATCGATGACGACATTTTTTTATTATTGATTAAAAGCTATTTGTGAAATCTTTAACGAGAAAGAAATCAGAAAAAATAACTTTTCGGGAACTTTTCACAATAACGACCTGCGAGAATCACCCTGTATTTTGCTTGTAGCCAAATTTGGATAACACAAAAGTAAAACAAAAATTGTGAAAAAATATATAGGGAAAGTTTGAAAATACGCAAAAATTTACTAATATTTAGAAAGTTTATTAATACTGGAAATCGGATTTATTTCTTAAATATTACGAAAATTATCAAAAAATTTGTTTGGTTTTTAAAATTTAAAGTCGCGGTAATGTGGAGCGTGAAGAGCATCTGCATATACAGGGTGTCCAGGGATACACTTTACATAATTTCAGACACTTTTAAAGCATTGTTTTTAATTTCCACCTTCACATGACCACAGCTCGGAAAATATTGATTTCTCAGTAAAAATAGTAAAATACTTTTTTAAAGAGCGTGAAATAATCTACAAACTAGATTTAAACCTTTTTTGTCTAAAATGAACGGCTTTCGAGTTATGAATTAAAGTAAGTAAAAAAATGTTGAAAATTTCGATCTTTTTTTTCTTGGGTTTTTCAAATCCCAGTATCTTTTAAACGAAACATTTTACAAAAAATCTTACAGCCCATTCCGGATAGGAAATTTAACGGACTACAACTTTCGTTTAGAAAAATTTTTTGAAAAACCAATCTACTTCACAGAAAATCACAAATTTAGTTTAATTGATATAGTAATTTGGAAAAAAGTTCCAATTTTTCTTATTTTAATTCATAACTCGAAAGCCTTTCATTTTAGACAATAAAAGGTTTGAATCTAGTTTGTAGATTATTTAACGCTCTTTAAAAAAGCACTGAACTATTTTTACTGAAAAATCAATCTTTTCCGAGCTATGGCCATGTGAAGGTGGAAATTCAGAAAAATGTTTTATAGAGGCCTACTCTCAAAGGTTTGAATTTAGAAAAAAAATTTGTTAAATATTTTTCTTAGAAAAGTGTCCTCTATCAGCACTGAAATTATGTAGTGTATCCGGGGACACCCTGTATAATCGATGAACGTCAAAGTGGAGGAATTAATTCTCCATTCAAAATTAAAGTTTGATTAGTGATGATAACCTCAAATGAAACTGTTATAGCCTTGCTATAAACCACTTTTATTATTAATTTAATTACTAACCTTTGAATTTCGCGGAACAATCTGCATCATAAGGACATTGATAAATGGCATCATCACGAGAAGGTGAGGATAAATAAACATTATTGATTAGTGAACTTGTTTCGGATTTTTGTTTTTTGTTCAGCGATTCGAACGAGCCATGACAAGATACAGATCCATTTTCCAATCCTCTTGTTAAATTTGTGCTCGTTTGTCTGGAGGTTTTAAAATTTCCATTCAACTGCAGAAAAGAGCCATTTCTAGAAGAAGCCGGACTGAAAGATTTGCAAATTTCGCTAGTCGATAAAGACTTTGCTTTCAGATTTGTTCCAAAATTGTGTTCTAAGGATGCTGGAGGTATCTGCATATGAGCCTTTAAGGAACCATTGTTTGATAAATTATCCACTGAGGTGGACTTTCCTATAAGCCGTGCTAACAGTTTATTAGTATGAGACTGTGTTACTTTTATGTTGGGTATGTCTTTATTTTTTGTTCCTAATTTAAATATTGTTTGCATTTTCTCTTTTCGCAATTGTTCAGAGTCTTCGCGAAGATTAAAAACGTCAGTTATTGTATTGTAAACCTGCAATAAAACACTTTCTAATTTCTTGTCATTTGTTTAAGTTTAAAAATCACCTGTTCCGCTAATAGGCATCTCCCTCTTGTAAGACGCATTCGACAAACTGGGCATCTTTCAGATTTTGCTCGGCATCTCAAACACATTAAGTGCCCATTTTCGCACTGATAAACCGGCGGCGGAGTTGTATCTAAACAAACTGGACAATCCAAAACCGACAAAATTGATGACATACAGGCCGACAATCTTTGTAAATTTTGTGGCATAGGACCGCAACAAAGCGACTACACAAAATAAATAATATTAATATTTCGAAATTCTACACATAGATTAATTAATAATAAGCAATTTGGGATATTTCGGCCATATTGCACAAAGATCACAAGCAATGAAGAATCCAGGGTACGATCGAAGGAAAGAGGCCAAGAGGAGGGAACGGCCCCAATCGGCGCAGCCGTTTCACCGCAGCCGTTTCGGCGCGAGTCCGGTTTGGTGTAGGCTCGATTCGGTACGAGTTCAGTTCGGCGCGAGTACAGTTCAGCGAAAGAGTCTTTTATTTTATCTTTTTTATTTCGTTTTTCTATTTTATTTTTAACACCTGCCTTTTAATTATAGTTAATTTTTTACTATATATGTTAGCATTAGTAGTAGGGGATACGGTCCTGACTATGAACAAACCAATGGAGAGAGACGTCACCCAAGTAAATTGGCAATAGACGAATTCAGGCTAAATTAGGAATGACACATCCCACTATATGGCAATTCATTAAAGGGTTAAAAAAAATTCAAACACGGCAAGATGTAGCTTATGAGCGACTTGTTGTTGGAAATCCTCCACCATTAAAACTAAAAAAATACAGAGACGCGGACATAAGAATCGCAACACTGGTGGAGGATAGAATTAAAATTAGAACAAAGAATTTGAATTAGAATTAAAAATATAGTCACTGTACCCGCGCCGATTTGGACTCACGCCGAAACGGGTTTGCGCCGAACTGTACTTACGCCGAACGGGACTCACGCCAAAAACCGGTTTTGCGTCGAAACGGCTGCGGCGAAACGGTTGCGTCGTAACTGCTGCGTCGAAACGGCTGCGCCGAATAGTACCCGACCCCAAGAGGAAGAGTCCCTATGAGAAAGGTGAACCAAATGAAATCCCTAACTGGACAAACCCTACATGCAGCGCGTGATAGGGAAGCGTGGAGAAGCTCTTTGAAAACGCTGTCATCATGCTGCCACTTATATCCCATTGTACTACCTCCGATGCAGCTGTCTCGATCGAATTCATCCTGGAGACAAGATGGCTTGAAGAGTGACAGAACGGAGAGCCGCTTAGGGCCCCATTTAGTGCCCTAAGTGCGCGTAGGGATATCTCCCTGCCCTCCTACCCCCCATATTCCATACTCCCCGGATTACACCAATTATTTTATGACTTAAATACTATGTTTAGTCTTTTACTCCCTGATGTGCAAAAATAAAATTACTTTTAGACTTAGCAGTGAAACCAGTTTTTCCGATTCCAAAGCTCTAAACATATTATTTAAGTCACAAAACAATTGGTGTAATCCGGGGGGTCTGGGGGGTATGGAATACCCTCCAGTGCACTCTTCTGGATTTTAGGTAGGAGGGCAGGAAGATATCTCTACGCGCACTTAGGCCACTAAATCGGGCCCATTGCAGTGGCGGTGATAAAGGGTAATAAATCTCAAAAAGGAGATTTTTAAATAATATACGCAATTCAAAATTAATACATTGTTTTTTTAGGGGCCCATTTTGTATATTTGCTTACGGGCCCTAGCTACTCCGCCGCCACTGCTTATATGTCCTGTCGCAGGACAAAAATGCGTAAGACAATAAATTGTTACTTACTATTAACAATTACTTCTTATACAGCTTAACCTGGAATCCAAACCACAGCACAATTAATTTACAATCTCCAGAAATAATTTCATTCCCAGGTATCTGCCTGTGATCTCAGCAGTGATAAAAAGTCCAAAAAGGGAGCGCAGATATAAATAAAAGCAATGAAAACAGCAGAAAAGATAAAATAAGTCAAAAATCAAAAACACCTGTCAAGTCGAAACAAAACAACAAAACATTGATGTGTAAAGTTTGAATTTGACAGCATAAAAAAATTAAAACGTTGAGTGACATCGTATGAAGAAAATTGGGAAAATGTTAACTTAAATGTTAAATTTAAGTAACACTTTTGTGCAGATAAAATTTTCCAACAGTGGAAATTATTGTCGTTCTGTGATTTGAAAGTTTTCAACAGCCATTTTTAAACACTTAATTTTTTTTAGTTGGCCGTTCTGCCACATCGACGTACTTGCGTCACTGACGTTAGTCAGAAATGATTTTTGCAAGTTTCGACTTGTTTTTGAGAATAACGAAACTATTGTGTGTTTAATGGCAAATTTTGGAAGACTTTTTTTAAAGTAGCGTGGTTTTTGGAACTTTTAAGTTGGTGATTATAAAACTTTGGTTTATATTGTTATTCAAGTAGTAGCGTCAGCTTTGAAACAATTGAATAACAATTTTAATTTGTCACAAATGCAACGGACAGTTTAGTTAACGTAAGTTCTTTAGTTTCTTGTTGGTACAAAATCTTCAAGTTAAATTTTGGTTTTACAGTTCGTGAATGACGTGGAAGAAGTTTTTTACAATAATTCACAGTTCAAGTGTGATCTCCAGCTCCTCGTTCAAGCTAATCAGGACAACTTCAGTTTTCAACAATTGAAACGTAAGTCTTTGCATTTTTATCTGCACACCAAAGAAAATTCTAGAATGAAGGATTTAAAAGGAAACATCTCACGAGTTTTGCTTTGTGTCTTAGTTTTATGCACAGTGGCTCAGTGGCGTATTTAGAAAATATTTTTGGAATCTCGTTAATCTATTCATGCGCGTCAGTGGTAGACCGACTGACAAGTTTCAGAAATTTCGATCAACCTTTACAAACGAATTCCAAAAACTAAAAAACAACGAAAAATTTTAAATTTTTATTTTTTTTATTTAAATTTAAAATAAAAAATTTTTTCCGAGTCACCCTTGGGGGAGGGGGCAATTGCCCCTTTGTCCTCTCTAAATACGCCACTGAGTGGCTCATAATTAAATTCGGACACCCCTATGTTAACAATGTAAATTGCAGGTTTTCAAGTCATTTCTTGTTGTATAAAAATCGCTTTTACAGCAACAATCATTAAACATTTTTTGTTGCAAATTTCATTGCCTTCGTTTTTATTTATATACATTTTTTATTACGTTGCACTGTTTTCGAGCTACAGTGATTCAAAAAAGACTCTGTAAAATGCAAAAAAATATTTTCGTCTGTATCTCAGAAACGGTACAACGAAAGAGAAAAATTATCAAACAATTTTTCTTAAACATGTCATTCTCTAAATTTTTTTGATCTGCATTTTTCAATTTAGCCTCAAATAAAACCAAAGAGTATGTATAGTGCCGCTTTTTTTCATATAAAAATCGATTTTACAGCAAAACTTGTTAGAGATATTTTGTTGCAAATTTCATTGTCTTTAATTTTGTTCATATGAATTTTTTTATTTTGTCGCACCGTTTTTGACTTACAGCGACTTAAACAAGATTCTGTAAAATGCAAAAAATATTGTCATTTACAGAGATTTTTTTCAAGTCACTGTGTCTCGAAAACGGTAATTCGAAGTAGAAAAATGTATATGAACAAAAATGAGAAAAATGAAATTTTCAACAAAAAATGTTTAATAAGTTTTGCTGTAAAAGCAATTTTGATATAAGAAAAGGTATAATTTACATTCCTGGCATAGGAGTGTACGCTTATTTTTGTGAGCCACTGTATATCTCGAGAACGGTGAAAAAAAATTAAAAAATTAATAAGCATTTTTTCTTGTAAATTTTATTCTCTACAGTTTTGTTTCTATACATTTTTATATTTTGCGGCACCGTTCCCGAGATATACAGTGGCTCCAGGAATTATTCGTACACTCCTATGTTAGTAATGCCAATAGTTCATTTTGAAGTTATTTTTTGTCATATGAAAATCGATTCTATAGCAAAATGTTTCAGACAAATTTTGTTGAAATTTCATTCCCTTTATATTTGATTCTATACATTTTGTTATTTTGTCGCACCGTTTCTGAGTAACAGCGACTTTAAAAATACTCGGTGAAAAATTTAATAAAATTAGCTTTGCTCTTATGGGAGTTTGTTACTCAGAAACGGTGCGACAAACTAGAAAAATGTATAGAAACAAAAATGAAGAGAATGAAATTTTCAATAAAAAATCTTTAATAAGTTTTTCTATAAAAGCGATTTTTATGTGTCAAAAAAAGGCTTCAAAAAGCACTATTTACATTGTTAACATAGGAGTGTACGAATATTTTTTGCATTTTACCGAGTCTTGTTTAAGTCGCTGTCAGTCAAAAACGGTGCAACAAAATAAAAAATGCATATAAACAAAATTGAAGGCAATGAAATTTTCAACAAAAAATCTCAAAAAAGTTTTACTGTAAAATCGATTTTTATACGAAAAATGGCGGCTTCAAAATGTTCAATTTACAAAATCAATCAATCATATATTTTTTACATTTTATTTAATTTATTTGGGGTAACCCAATTTACATATTCAAAAATCGAAAACCTCTGATGTTACAAAATATACAATCACAATTAACAAATTTTTTTTTCATTTTCAGTTAATGAACATTGGTGCGTGAACGGGAAATTCGTATTTCGCGAACGGGAGTGTGATGTGTCGAGTACGAATCTTTGTGGAAAAGCTTGATGCTAGCTTTTTAATTAATAATCGCGAATCATTATTATTATATTCAAGTGAAAAATATATGTGCTTCCAAGTGTTTTTTAATAAAAATTTCATTCGAAATCGTTAAAAAATGTGCAAGTGTCCGGGTTGGTGAGTTATGGACGATGAAGAAGCAGTTATGGTCAAATAACGCGAAAGGACTTCAGTGTAAAAGGTAATTTGACAAAAACCATTCTCATCTTAAATTATAACTAACAACGATTTTTCTTTATTATTGCAGGTAGGGTCCACTTCGTGGGTTTAGCAGCAATTCAGGTTAGTAAACGTTTTTCTCCAGTGATGTAGCCAGTGAATTGTTTAAAATTGTGAAAAATGCATTTTTCTTTAAATGCACGAACTGTAGTTTGGTAAGAAGTACTGAAATAATAAATTACAGATAACTGAATTTTTTCCCCAGTCAAGAAATAAATCTCAAAATAAGAGTAACAAAACATTTTGTAAATTTGAGTTGCGTGGAGCAGCTCTTTGATGTCTCATTTCGGGGGGCCCGCACCATAGATTCAGCCTAGGGGTCCCCAGATTTTAAATACGACCCTACTTGAATATACTTGAATTATTAAGCTTGACCTTGTTTACATTTCAAGCCAAAAAATAAAGGGTTCATATGCATATCCATCCAAACCAGTTTACTATGTTAAACTTTTTAAACTGGTTACTTTTTAGATGATTGTTCAAACAACTTTCGTTACTACAAAAATTTTTTTTTATTTATAATATTTAACTGTGTCAGTTTATGTAACTCCTCATTAGAAATTTATTGCATAAATCCTATATGTTTTCAAGGTTATGGCTATTTTAATAACAAAACCTTCTCAACCATGAAAATTCAATCGGTCTGGAAATTATGTTATTCACAAAAATAAAATTTGATTTGTAAAACTGCAGGTGAATCTGCTCCAAAGAATTTTATGATGTTTAATTTATTCAGGAATGTGTGAAATGATCACCAGTAGAATATTAAAAGACTTTTCCATCGACACGTTACCCCCCCCCCGCGCCGAAGAAACGTAAGATTTCCTTCTATGCCGACCGTTTACTTCAATCAAATACAATCTTCTTGAGACGCACTCGGTATATGTTTCTATTTTTTTTGTAAGTTACCCAAACGTAACCAGGAAATTATATTGTAAAGAAAACAAAATACAGGGTGGTTCAACTAATATGGTATGCATTTCCTTTATTGTTGTTCATTTTAAAGCGAAAAACTGAATTAAAAAATTTAAAAAAATAACAATCAAGTTAGAAATTATTGTGGTTAAAATTTTCCTCCGTAAAAATATCGATGACGATACAGTTGCCGTTCCATTCACCATTATAATATCTTAACACATACATATCTTACACATTTCCTGATTTTTCAAATAAATAATATTTTTGCAATAATTCCACAACATGTAATTTTAGTGCATATCCTGTCGATATTAATTTTTCAATTTGCAATAAAATATTTTTTTTATTAATTTATTTGATACAGATAACTAAGAAGTAAACCAAACTTTCTGTGATAATTTTTAAACGGTCAATTGGCTATGTCGTTCAAATTTTTAATTAAAAAAAAACCATAAAACTTACCGTTAAAAGTTTAAATACTAACACTACTTAATTAAGTATGAATTGATAATTTAATTCATTAAAATTGAGTACCCAACACTAAATTTAAATAATAAACAAAAATAACATTCCGTTTGAAACCGAAAGTTAATAGCCAAAATAAAAACGAAAGTGATTGAAAATTATAACTTATTTAATTAGCCGATACATTTCCTGTTCGATAATTTATTGAAAATTAATTAATAAAAGATAATATTCAAAATTGGAATCTCGATAACTCCACGATTTAGCTCTCGAAATCAGGCAACGTTAAAAAAACTTGCGGAATTTTGGTTATAAATTAGTATATAATTTGGATCAAAAATGTTAGAGTAATTAGGTATTTTTGAAATAATTTTTCTTAGAACTAAAAACCGATTAACTCTAGAACAGATAGGATTGAGTGTGAAAACCGGTTCTCTTTTAACTTGTCGTGGAAAGTGAAATTTTATCATTATGAGATTTTTATATTAACGAATAGGTAAAGCTAATTAAGTTATAGAAAAACATAAAAACTTTGTAATGTCCTTTGCAGCTCGTGCAGACACTTTAGAAATAAAAATCTCACAAAACGTTAATTTATCATGATTGCTATTTTTTATACATCCTGTATGATACATACTACAAAGATTAATTTTCTAAAATTATCTATTCTTGTGCTGGTAAGTGGTAATATTGCCAAAGTTAACGCGAGGAATTTTACTTAATTATAATTATTATAAACCAGAACATTCCTATTTAAATTTGTTAGTCGCCATTTTAAAAAAATATTTTCAAACGGGTTTTTATTTTATTATTTTTTTATTATTATTTTAGAAAATCAATAGTAAGCTTCCGGTAGGAATTTTTGCATTTAAACGCTAAAAGGCATTTTGAATTTAATAAATAAAATAAAAAACCCTTGCGGATGCAGAAATCATTTAAGTTTTAAAGGCTAGCTCCGTTACCATAATCATTATAAGATCTGCTTTTAATCTGAAAATAAATAAACGCAATCAAGTTAGAAGTAAGTGAAATCAAGTAATAAGTGAATTAAAATTAATAGTAAAAAAAGTTTGCGTGGTCCACCAGACAAATTTGTATTAAAAGGAGACTGGAGGAAAAAAAACATGGAAAAATCCCAACATGGGTTTAATGGGATAAATATATTACTCTTTTCTATTGCCCTTAAGGGGAATTCCCTAAAGTTTTGTGTAAAAAATTTACACGAATTAAAATCAATAATAAACAAAAATAACTGGGAATGAAAATTGAGTGCATCAAAAGTAAAAAAGTGAAAGATAAGAAAACCCCCGAGGGAATTTTTGAAAACTTCCGCTGCTAAACGTGTCTTGGTTACATAATTATAAATATATATCTATATACAACCAGTTTTACCGTTTTATAGAGAAATCATTCATTAGAACTGCTGGCTTTTTAAAAATCCAAAAATTGAATGTTAGTTTTTTGAAAAAAATTTTACAAAAAAACACCAACTTGTAGGAGGAGCTCTAGCTTGGTAAACATCTAAAAATGCTGATGAGTCAGAAAAAAATTCAGGCAATATCAAAAATCAGGCTGATGATAAGATCTTAAATAAATAAAGCAGAGCAAAATCATTAAGGTAGTAATTATAGAAAAGTAAAAGCCAAAGATGTCTTCTGCCAATTAAAGTTTCTGCCAATTATAATATAATAAATTTAAATAAAATTTTCCACAATAATCTCAAGTTTTTAAAATTTAACCAGCAGCGATTAAATTTTTTTTGAGTTTCATGGTTTAAAATTCAATTTCTGTTGATCTGCTTTTTCTTATTAACTGACTTCTAAATTTTCATTTTCAACTCTTTTCAACCCCCCCCCCCTTCGCCGAGCAGTTTTCTTTAGCGGTGTTTTATGCAGTTCATCAAGTGCATGATTATGTAAGGAATAATTGTTATGTAAATGAATAAATTGGACCTTGATGAAAAATTATCATTAACCAATACACAAACAATTAAGTACCAAAATATCCATGTCAAGATAATAAAAATTGAAAACCGTAAGATGTGAGAAGTTACATTGAAAAAATCAAATTCTTTCCATGTTTTACAATCTTATATTTACGCAGTTGAATTTTTAAATTTTTATTAAAATCATTATTTTTTACCCACCCTATTTAGAAAATGATAAAGTATTTTTTTCATATCAAACCTTCATTTATTCAAATGTGCTTCATTTACCTATCATTATAATTATTGTACAATACAAAAACAATCGACCAAGGTTACCTATAAATATTAAATTATGAATTTTTTGTAATAAGTTTTTCGTTTTTGTTTTCAACCTTGACTCTCTTCAATTGATCAGACTTATGTAAACAGACACGATTCTTTTGGCCGTCGGGTTTTACTATCCATCAGAGGACACCGAGGTTTGACTCACGGTAATCTATGTGAAACCTAAATAATTTAAATGATAAACAAATAAAGGTTACGTTTTTTGAGTACAAACTTGATTTTTTGTGAAATCAAATCAAATTTTTGTTGTTGGTCCAAACTAAGAAACCCACAATGAGCCAAGCTAAGTACAGTAGAAGCTCGATAACGTGAACACTCGATACTATGAACATCTCGGTCCTGTGAACACCCAATTTTTTCTCAATGTCAATCAATGTTCTTAATTACCAACATTATGCATTATACGCTTTATAAGGAATAAATATATGCATAATGCTAGTTTTTCTACACCCCCGTTAGTGTGAAAACTTACGTTAAGTTGAATATACTTGAAATAATTTTTGTGTTCACAGAATCGAGCTTGTACTGTACTTCGTTTTTTACGAAGAAACACTTAATTTTTAATTGTTGCACGTACAACTAGAAAGAAAAATAATCGGGGGTTTCCCAAATTATAATTTTTATTTTTTCAATTTTAAAATATTTTTTTTAATTTTATTTTATTTATATTTTTAGTTTAGTTTTATTTTTCAAAATTTAAAATTAGAGAAAACTCCGGGAGTAATTGACATAAAATAATATGCCCGTAAGCAATCAACAAACATGGCGGCATTATTTGCAACAATAAAGCTGCTCCTATTGCAAGTTTCTCTTGTTAATGAGCTGAAAAATCTTCGCTAATGCTAAGTATAATTAGCGGTATCTTAAAAATGGAAATTATTAGATTAGTTTGTCTAATTTTAGATTTATTACAAATTGTTATAGAAACAATAGGCGATCATTAAATATATAAACCTAATTTGATAAATTTTATTGGATACTATATTATAGTAAATATTTATTATTTCTAACAGTATCGTTTTAAGTACTGCAAACTGAATTAAGTTTAATTAAAAAACTTTAAAATTGAAAAATAAATTGATTAATGATTACTTATTGTATTATAAAAAAAGTTAATTTATCATTAAAGTGATGACGGTGAATCCTTGAGGTTCATTCAAACACATTGTTTAATTTTTTCCAATTCACAGTTACAGCAAACTTTGTAAATCGAAAGATATTGAATAATATGTATCGCATTGTCATAACTGTGACTATAAATAAGGTGTCGTGGGTTCGAATCCCACATAACGGCCATATTTGTTTAAACTCATGTCAATAACCTAATTTCCTCAAACCAATCATGACAGAAATTGCATTTAAATTATTAATACTGTTAATAAGCCTTGCAAGCAACCTCTCCCATTTAAATCCAGCCTGAAAATTTTCAACTCCGAGCAACATCCCTACATCTTCTCACCGTCCACGTTCAAATGAAAAAGAGTTTCGGACAAAAGTTGTGTAATAGCAAGAAGGAAATGATATAGTGTAATCCGTTTTACAATCAGTGAACCTTCCCAAGGTCATTTCAAGGCCAATTTTGTGTAGTTAAATTTTTATTCAGGAAATATCATAAAAATACAGCAAATTTTTGTCCCAAAAAGTTCAAAATCTTGCGTAAACCGTTATCCAGTACCCTGTAATTATCGAAAATATTTTTTTTCTAAATTGGTTCAAAGAAAATGAATAAAATTGCAATTATACTTTTTTCAGAAAGTTAAAAAAAATTAAATATTAAATTTTCGAAGGCGAAACGGCGACGGCGAAACGTCCTAGAACGGTCTAAGAATCTCCACGAACAATTAGACATTAAATTTACGCAGCCATTTTTCTGTTTAATTAGTAAAAAAATTACTTAATAGGGCGATAAGTTAAAATAAAATTTGTAATTAAAATTATTTTTCTTGTTTGTTGTTGTTTATATTATTATAATAAGAAATTTTGCCGGTAAAGCAATAATATATTATTATTGCGTAATCAAAAAATAATTTTAAATAATATTTGCATTTATTTAGAGTTAGCAGCGGCTGAAATTAATAATACGGAATTAAAAATATAATTTTTTAAAATTTTTAACTTTGAAATTTTGCAAGAGCGAATGAATTATTTTGTACTAAAAGTTTATAAATATAATAACAAATAGCAATAATGGTATCAGAAATTTATATTTAGACATCCGTTACTTATCTAATCTGATATTTTTCAAACACATTTCCCGACACTTTGATTGATAAAAATTAATATTTTGGTTTTTGGCCTTAATTTAATTTTCATACCTCAGAATTGCATTGCGCTTCGGTTCCAGAATTCCACAATAATAAGCTTATCAGATTAGAGCCCGACCTTACGCGGTCTGCAATTTCGGATATCCGTTTTCCAACGAGATCTTCTCCGTTTATTTCCAAAACACATTCTCCAGATTGGATTCCGGCGATTTCTGCGGGAGATTGGGGATCGACTCGACTGACCCATGGATATGGGTCCCACTTGCTCCGAGTTAAGTGAAAACCGCACGATCCAGAAGTGTGCTTTTCCAGTTCGACGAGACGAGTTGAGGAAATATTCCGTAGATCTTCGGCGTCTAACTCAGACATCATGGCTATTAAAGTTTTGAATCACTTTTTGAGCTATCAAGGATAACCTTCTAGCAAAAAATGATGCGAAATATTTGCTATTTACCGATCAACTGAGTGATCGGTTTTTAGAATACCACGAACATTATCCAAAATCGTGATATGATCAGCTAGGGTTCCAGAAACGAGTCTGGTAGATCACCTTCACCCACATGTACAAGGATGCGTCCCACTAGTCAAACGGGGGAAATTTGAAAGAGAAAAACTATTCAAATCAACTTTTTATTTTATGCATAATTATTCATCACGTTGCCATGATGATACAACACAATTATAATCTTTTTCACAAAAAAATAAAACTTGTATCTTCCTATCTAGTAAAACAAACAAACAATTATTTTAAATGTAACATAATCTAATATACAAGAAGTGGATTAGTTTAAATGGATGTTCCTCATTTGGTGTGGGGTATTTCCCTGATGTGCTCAAAATTACATAACTCTTTAATCAAGGCCAGGTACAAATTTTGATTCTACTATTATTGGGTATTGTGTCGTTATCGATAGGAGTAACTTTCGTTTCTTGCTATCTATTAAATGATAAAAAAATGTCTATCAGTTCTTTTGCACTTTTTTTTAATTAACCACAATCGTAGCTATCTATTTAGAGTTTTTGCACAATATCGAACTTCTTTTTAAAATCGATAGCTTCTTTTTTGGGATCAAACCTTTTCTTTTCTTTTAATTTTGCTCTTAATTCTGCAGCCGTCATATTAAGATTAAGGGTGCCATTTTCTGTTTCTTTAATCGTCCCGTTGCCGTTGCTGGCCTGCTTTTCCGGAATGCTGCTGTCCTCCGTGATGTGACCATCCTGCACGTCTTCCAAAGGATCTACCACCAATAAATTTGTTTCGTTTGGTAATTCTTTTATTGCTTCCACCACTTGTTTATGCGTTTTTTCTGCGATACTCTGCCCGTTTACTTCCAAGATGCGGTCCCCTTGACGAAGACCTGCGGCTTCTGCCGGGGAACCGTCGTCCACTTTGCCAATATACTGACCGGGTTTTCCCTTTTCCGCATGTAAATTAAATCCATAGCCGTCGAAGTGTTCCCATTTCATTATATGACACAGCCGCGCGTTGGGATTATTTTTATACACCAAATTATTAGACATTTTAAAAGTTTACGCGATCACTATGATTGAACAAACAAAACTGGTGGTTTACAGACAACTAGCGAACCATCGAAACGTTGTTTTGTTCGCACAGGTGCGGATCAGGCCGATGGCTATACCGACTTTAGAATGCAGTGATACTGGTAGTGGTAAGGTAAAATGGGTACCTTCCCCGCCGCGCACCGCGGCCCGCATGGCCCACGTAGTAGATGATCGGTTTTAACTGCGTTGTCGTAAATTTCACATTTTATTAACCATTTCAAAAATTAGATACAAACGACTACTTACCAGACCACCGATCCTTTCTTTAAAATAAATGCATTTTTCACCAATTAATGTAGTTTCCGCATTTTAAAAAATTATTATCAACAAACCAATGACAGAGCCTATTTTTTTGACATTAACGGATTATTTTAAAACAATAGCGGGAAGTGCATGCAATTATTTTATTACCTAATTACGCTTTTATTATTCACTTAATTAGTGAATAATCTTTATGGTACTTATTAACCCTTTAGCCTTAACATCCAATTATTAATTATTGTTTATTAAACCATCAGGCAACATGTGTATTCTTTTTCCCATTGTGAAAATATAACATCATTCACATGAATGAACCTTCATTATTGGTCGATTATTCTATTACGTATACGGTGAACTCTCGTTTCATTGAATCAGATTTAAATAATTTTTTATTTAAAGGCGTCAAGGACTTAAAATTTAATTGACGCTCCACGATGTTGTTCTATATTATCAATTACGTTTAATTTATACAATCTAATGTTTACAAAGCAATTTTTTAACGTTAAATAAGACTAATGCACTTGATTTATAGCGACGGTTTTGTTGTAAAGCATAATTATACCAAAATAATTTAAATATTTTAAATAAATGACAATTAGGGTACCTACTCCATTATTCTCTTGCTAATTAGAAAGTTTTCCTACAACAAAAATTATATTTTTTAATATTTCGAACTTTTTAGCGTTTTGGAGATAATATGGGGGGGGGGGGCATAGAATATTCGATGAAACCTATCATTTTTAAAGAATACTTAAAACATTTACTAATCAATTCGCCAATCAGCATGAGCAATAATTATGAGCAAGCGTTTAAAAAATTGTGTGATTAAACATTTGAAAGTCCCACCTGTTGCTAACTGAACTTAAAATTATTTAGTCTAACATTGATATTTTTCTACGAAAATATTACACATTTTACTTCTAGTCATACTTTAAAATTACGGAGCGAAACGACTTTACTTTATCGATAAATTTTATTTACCTATTACAGTACAAGTAAAACTAGTCACACGTCATAAACAACCTGTGTTGAATTCAGACCTGAAGCTTTTGGGGGAGGGGGGGGGTGAACAAAATACAAAGAACCAAAAATACATGTTTATATGAAATTTTGGTTTTGTTGGTTTTGTAATGTAATGTTAAGTTTTTTAAATTTTTATATGCTTCTACAAATTTCACCCCCCGGGCACCCCTCTGGATGGGCCTGTAGATGTATGATTGGCAAAACATGGGGATTAAAACCCAAGATGGTACTGTGGCTATACACCAGAGTGGTGGTACCCATAGTGACGTACTCAGCCCTGATCTGGTGGCACGCAACCAAGAAAAGGGAGTGTATAACAAGACTTGGCAAGCTGCAGAGACTAGCATGCCTAGAAATCACGGGGGCAATAAGATCAACGCCCACCGCAGCCATGGAGGCTCTACTGGGGCTGCACCCACTACACATAGTGGTGGAGGCAGAGGCCTTACTAGCGGCCTACAGGCTATCAATCAACGGATATGGTAGGAACACTCCATCCTTTTTGGGATTTACTACCCTTTATGGTCCCGGGCCCCTAAGCTTTAGCTAAGATACCTCCCTGCCCTCCTACCTAAAATCCAGAATCCAGAAGGGTCCCCCCAGACCCCCCGGATTACACCAATTCTTTTGTGACTTAAATAATATGTTTAGAGCTTTGGAATCGGAAAAAACTGGTTTCGCTGCTAAGTCCAAAAGTAATTTTATTTTTGCTCATCGGGGAGTAAAAGTCTCATGCCCGGTTGACCAACCTTCGTCAAGGTATTTGATCAATGTCAAATGGATTGAGGTTTGCTAACTCATGAAAATCTGTTTCATAATTGGTTAAAACCGATTTGACGTCGATCAAATACCTTGACGAAGGTTGGTAAACCGGGTATAAACATATTATTAAAGTCACAAAATAATTGGTGTAATCCGGGGGGTCTGGGTGGCATGGAATACCCTCCAGTGCACTCCTCTAGATTCTGGATTTTAGGTATAAAGGGCAGGAAGATATCCCTACGCGCAAAAGTAGCTATGGCCCGTAAGCAAATATACAAAACGGGCCCCTAAAAAAATGTATTAATTTTAAATTGCGTATATTATTTAAAAATCTCCTTTTTGGGATTTACTACCCCTTATGGTCCTCATTTTGTATAAACAACAACATATTTGAAGAGGACAGGTTAGGAGGTAAACATACTCAGAGTCCCCCAAACTTAGATTTGTAGACATTCTGTATTTTGGGTTTTTCCTTATATCTAGAAAACGGTTAGACTTAGCCAAAAAGTTCATCTGTATAAAATTAAAGTTGATAAAATTTCCTACAAATTTTTTTAGATTTATTCTTGACGTATCTGTTTCAGTTTTTGAGTTATATGCTCGTGAAATTCGCAAATTTTTAAGAAACTTTTGTTTGCTTTTATGTGATATAACTGTAAATTTATCAGCTTCACTTTTATACATAACAACCGTTCGACTACGGCTAACCGTTTTCGAGATATAAGTACAAAACCAAAATCTGATTTCTAGATTCGGCAACTATTAGTATTTTTTTCTGATACCAATTTTCAAATATTTGAAACTCAACATTTTCCTTTAGCCTCTAGATCTCCGTTTTGAATGTCCATTGCCTGAACTACAGCCATAGAGGAAGCCATCCGCACCAGCTTAGATTTTTATGAAATATTAAAGAAATGAAATTTTTCTAAATATGAATAATTATACTAATATTAATACATTATCGTAAATTAAATAAATGACTGATAAATTTATTTCCCTGTATGTATTTCAATAATGAAAATGAATTTTTTTTGCTTAAATCCTTCACTTTAGTAAATCGGAACAGAGGAAAACCTGTTAAGCTCTCAAAAATTCCAAAATTTTGAATTGGCCGTTTCATCTGCATCTTAAGCGCAAAATAGGTCTAATAAAAATTAAAGTAAATAAAATTCTGAGTAAAAATATGAAACAATTATTGTTTTAGTCTATCTAATTTTCAAGATAAAGGCCTCCGTGGCACCCCGATTTTTATCGAATTTTTCCCAAAAAACATAGTTTTCAGTTTTCAATTCAGAATTTTTTTCTGTTCTTTTGGCACAAAAAACTGGAAACTTTCAAACTTAATCCCTTTTGACCCAATTTTTCATTTTTCAGTTCAAAAAACTTATTTAGGACTTTTCCTCCTGCAATGGAGGAAGTTGTAACAGAAACTTTCCCAAAATTTCAAAATAAAATAACACAATAATTACAAAATCGTTGGAGGTAAACTATAAACTGAAGAAAGTCCTTTTTTAAAAAAAGAATGCGAAGAAACTGTAATAATTGATAACTAACTCACACACAATAGAAAGATTTCACTATGACCTAATGCAATTAGAATGCTCTTTTTATCTGCCTCACTTCCTTTATCTAATTTTCATACATTATTAATAAATACGAATTTATTTAATTAGATTTTATTATATAATATTGATTCGTCCTAATACAGAGGAAAATATAAAATTTTATCGATGTCTAAAATTATTGAAAAGATAAACTAAAAATCCGCTTTTAATCTTTTTGTATATTTACCTTAAATTAATATAAACAGATTAATTGATAAGATATTTGTTTCAATTTAATTTTTGAGTAGGAAAATGTATTTGTTGCTATGTAAGTGATTTTGTAGAAAATCAAAAACAAACACATTTTCTCGAAAATTTTGAACAGGAAGGTATAAATAAAAAATGTTGTATAAGCTCGTTACTTTTAGATTTTCCCAAAGAATAGCATGATAAATATCCGCGAAAGCATCAAATTTAATCAGTTAAATAGCAACCAATAAAATTAAGAATTTAAGCTCTTTAGCAATGCAACAAAAGTGGTTTCCAATTGACACATAAGTGTTCCATTAGCATAATGTTTGCATAATACCTTTCCTAGAGGACATAAAACAATCCGCTTCATTCATATAAATGCGTTAATTTGGCGAAGGTGAAATTCCAAACAAAAAAAAGTGCGTATTTAACTCTCAAATCTGGTAAAAGTAAGAGAGAGGATATTAACATTCAAATTATGTAAAATTGTGAAAATTAAATTTTAATTCATATCCGAAAACCAATTCATATCAGCAAAACCGAAAATAAAGATAAAACAAATTAATACATTTTAAAAATTCATTTTTATTGAATAAAATTAAGATTCAACTTGAAATCTATGAAGTCGTTTGGAAAATTAACAAAATAAATTTCAAGTTTAATCTTAAATTTAATAAATTTGTAAATTTGTTTTAGTTTGTGCATTACTTTTGTTTAGACCAAAAAGAAGCGTCAACGTTTCACATTTCTTTATTTACTATCATCCATAACTCGAAAGCCGTTGATTTTAGACAATATAGAATATAGATACTATTCTAAGATTCGATATTTATTCCTAATAGGTTCATGTTTGATGAGTTGCCTGATCATGGGAAAGTGAAATTTGGTTTTCGGCTAAAATGTATTTGCGAAGATATTTTTATAAATAATCACAGCAGAATCAAAATAATCGCACAACCACGATTGATCTAATTGTATTCAGTTAATAACATGGAATACAGTTTAGAAATTAGCTCATCCACTTCGTAAACTAAAATAGGTAACGTTTTTTTAAATTTCAATGAAAATTTTGAGATGGAATTTTTATATTCATAAATGACTTAATTGCAATTTAGGCAATTGAAGCTTAACGACTGGTTTTCATGGAGAACAAAAATAAAACAAAATTGTGACAAAAACCAACATATATTTTTTAACAAAAGTAACAACAAAGATGCAACAGCACAGCCTCCACAGAACAATTCTCATTACTTAAACATCATAGAAAAATAAATACCATAAGGAACTATCAAACCAATTTGCAAAATAAATTCAACTAGTGCTTCATGTTTATGGTATATAAAAAATAAATATAACTTTAAAAGAACATATAATAAACAATTTCTCTTTATTAAAACCATCACGCAAAAGTGAAGCATTGCAAAGAATTCTTAATTACATCTCATTTACATCTTCGTAATAATTGTGTTGCTTGCTTTGCTTTTAAAGTCTGTTAAAGCGGAATGAATCCTAAAATGCAGACGTGACTCCAGCGAATAGCCAGAATAATTTTTCCTAAAACAAAAACAAAATTAAAACCTTACTAAGCATTCTTACCAATAAATATTTACTTGGCATCTTCCAAGGCAAGAATTGCTTTATTTCTATTATCCTGTTCCCATTCAATTAAAGCCAATTCCACAATTGCATAAGGAACAAGAAAATGATCCTCGTATATTTCTTTCTGCAAACTTATAACCGTTTCCAAACATTCCAGAGCTTGTAACGGAACACCCATTTGTCTCAGACATGCACCTTTCAACAACAAAATCAGTGCTTTGTTATCCACGTCAAAACGAGTTTTCTTGGACGAATTATTTAACTCATTTTCTGTTTTCTCGATTATTTTAAATATATTTTCCGCTAAGCTAAATTTCTTTTTGAAAATTTTAAATAAGTTCCATAAGTACATCATTTCTATTACTGGTAGCACCAAATAGTTATTTTGGGTGAAATATCTCTCCGATTTTTTTATCACAAACTTTTCCATTGGTAAAGATTTTCCGGCTATTCTTTGTTTATACTTTGGCAAGTTCCTGTTAAAAACAATAATTTATAAAATTTTATAGAATATTCGCAATTCAAATTAATTTTCTGCAGCGCCGGTTGGGAAGTCAGTGTTCTGCATTTTCTACCAAACGAAGCCATGAACATATACTATCAATAGTACGTACATGACCTTAGAAGCTCATATCAAATCATTGGTTGAAAAATACTTCCCAACTGAGAGGAAAATAAATTTAAATCGCTAATAGAATGAATAGTTGATCGAGACAAATTTTAACCCTATATAGAGGTAGTATCTTCAGATAATTAAATTAAATAATAACAGATAAACTGCTTCTATCATTTTATTTAAAATTATTATAATTTTAGATAGCCTATGTTTGTTCTTGCAGTAGCCAGAATTGATTTAAATCTATCATCCAAATTTTCAAAAAATGGGTACAAAAATATGTTGACTTAAGGCAAGTTATGTGGTACCCAAGGGCTTCATTTAGGGCCAGTTGTGTAAATCTTGGGTCAGAGCTAACAGGATAAACAGTTTAACTATGATCCTAACTTTATACAACCGACTTAGGGAGATTTTAGAAAGACCTGTCAGGTGTAGGTTTCTAGGGTGACCCGTCAAAATAACCCCGACATAATAGCCTGCTCTTTAATAGCCCGTGCTAAAATAGCTCCGGCAAAATAGCCCGATGACACAAGGGGTCGTCTATTAATTACGTAAGGTTCGGAAAGATGAGGGTATCGGAAATCTCATAAACCATTACGTGGGGGGAGTCCGACGTATTCTGTCTAAAGTAGTATAGCGATACGCAAAGGTATACTACAGGTTACTACAAATAGCATATTATACCATGGTTACTGTCAGTTAATTTATACCAAAAATTGAACTTTTTATTATATACCATTGGAAAACAAGACAATTATTTAAGAATTTTATAAAAAATACAATTTTTTGGATTATCCATTAGTTTTCGAGAAAAAGGTATTTGAAAATCGAAATTTTCCACATGTTTAACATGGGAGTACATAGAAATTATAAGTAACAGGCGGGCTTCCCTGGAGAGATCAGGCCTCCCAGTCATGGTGGATTAATTTCAGGGATGTTTTTAGCGAGTTAAGCGCCAGCCAAAACGGCTCGGAGCGCCCGTAGCGTAGCGAAGGGCTGCGTAGGGTCAGTTTGCTTACCCTACGCAGCCCTTCGCTATGCTAAAGGCGCTTCAAGCCGTTTTGGCTAGCGCAACCACGGATCCACCGTAAAATAAATGAATTAAATTAAATTAACTTGGCTATCGCTATACTACATTGGACTGCTCCCACCTAACGCTCTATAACATTTCCTAAATCCCCCCTCCCCCCAAACCCATAAGTAATTAATGGACGGACCCTTTTGTCATTGGGCTATTTTGTTGAAGCTATCTTATCATTGGGATGTTTTGACGGGGCTGTTGTGACGAGGTTGTTTTGACCGGAGCTGTTTTAACATGGTACTGGTTTTTGGATTACCTTAGTAAATCTTCAATCATTTCTATCTCACTTTCGTTCAATGAATTTTTCATCATATACATTATGGCAGCTTTTTGATAACTGTAAATAGTACGTGACCATCGACTGTTTTCCAACAAATCTGAAGCATATACCAAGGCTTCTTTCCATTCTGCTTTCACACTAAAAATAATATAAATCAATAATTTATTTAATTTGGCATAAAGAGATTTAAAGTTACCAATGAACCCATACCAATTCCCAATAACACATATGATGGAATTGTGGCCATTTGTCCTGAGATTGGACGGACTTCTTGTACCATTCTATACTCGAATTAATGTTTCCTTTCATAAAATCAAGTCTACCATAAAAAAATAAGAACCATACCCCATTGGGATGCTTCTTTATCAATTTTGATAAAATTTCATCAGAAATCTTAAGATCGCCATCTTCGTGACTTAGAACGTTAACCACAATCAAATTGTAACCCAAAAGAGTCATAACACAAAGAATTTTCCTAAGACCATCCATTCTATATCCTTTTTCCAAGTCTTCTAAACCAAGTTGCTGTTTCAGAAAAAAGTGAAAATAAAATAAAAGCAAAAGGGACAACTTTTACTTACTTTATTGCCTGAAAAACCAATAAATTCCAATAATTTAATAATTTTAGAAGGCAAAAGCGATATCATCAAATTGAAAGTGCCAATTCCCATTCGAACGCCTCCTTCAAAATGTGATTTTGTGTTCGAACTATCTATTTCCCAATCACGACTAGTCAAAATATTTTGGCATTCTCTAAAAATACCAATTAAAACATGAAGAACTGTTTGTCATTTTTGTTTACTTGTAAGATCCGTAACACGTCCTAATCTTAAAACCAGCTTTGATAAAGCTACCCAAAGTTTCATCTTCCATAAAAGTTAACATAGCTCGAAGTAACAAACACTCTGCATAGCATAACTCTGCGTGAGCTTCCACTTCTGTATATTGTTCATAATTACTTTTTTTAACAATTTTGCCAAGGGATTCCCCTAAGGTGTTCTTTTTTCTGTAACGATTACAAACCGTTAGAGACTTTTTTAATTTTTCTGCAGCTAGAACAATAGCACTGTGTTCGTATGTCAGTATGGCTTCCAGAAAAACGAAAACCGAGTCACCAATTGAATGATATAAGCTTGAATCTGCCCTAAAAAGTTATGTTTAAATACAAATCACATTTCAGTTAAATTTGCAAACCATGGTTTGAGTAGAGCTTTAGCTTCATCAAATTGATTATTAAAGAAGTAATCTATAGCCAACTGTGAATCTTCTAATGACTTGCTAAGAGTCATGTCACTTGGTCTAGTAAATAAAAATATGTCAAGAGTGATTTTTTTAACATAAAAGTAAAACTTACATTGGAGGTGAATCACAGGCATCTTCAAACTGTAAAAATTAAATTTTTTTTAGCAAAAATATACAAGGAAATCCGCTTAAAGAATGTTAATAATTTTATGTTAGAAAAATGTCTTAGGTGTTTTGCTCACCCTGTAGAGTCAATATAATTATAATAATATAATAATATAAAAAAGCTGTTCTGTGTAATATATTATACAAAGTACGTACGTACATACTTCTGTTTTAATTAAACAATAAATTATCATTTATAAAAGTGAGTAATAATAATTCATAATATTTTAAACAATAATTATTTTATAACGTTACGACATACAAATCTGTTACATCATAGGTAGAGAAAATTATAGTCGTTTGTTTTCTCATTACAATATTGTATTTTTACCTAACATGAAAAAAAAAGTTGATTTAATTCCATTGTAAAACTTTTGATAATTATTTTGTAAAATTAATGCGTTACATCCACGCACAATACATTTTATCGTAATATAGAGCCATTAATTTTAATTATGATGTAGTATTGAGTATAATTTGAGGTCCCAAAAAATGTAATTAGCTTTTCCTGATTATTACAAGCCTGCAAAAATATTACCTAGGCTTTTTGATTTAGGGGGGATTCCCAAGAAAAAAGTTTATGGAACAAAACTTTCATCTTCTTTTTTTTGAAAAATGTTGTCTCATAATATATTGAAAGTG
This sequence comes from Cantharis flavilabris, assembly GCA_949152465.1. Taxonomy (NCBI): domain Eukaryota; kingdom Metazoa; phylum Arthropoda; class Insecta; order Coleoptera; family Cantharidae; genus Cantharis; species Cantharis flavilabris. The sequence continues at coordinate 26,230,835 of OX424441.1, read as the reverse complement.
CTCATTTTGTGGCGATTTATGTTATAAATTACACAAATTTAAAAAAACCGCCAATGTGGTGATTACCTGAAAAGAGACAATAAAATATATTTATCTTTTATGAGATCAAAAAATATGAACAATTTAGTTTCTCTACTTCCGGTTTTCATTAGGATTATTTAAGTATCCACGCGAATTTACTATTCTAGATTTATTTGAATATCAATTACATAATTTTGCTTTTAAAATTTCCTTTATGATTTATCTTATGTTTATTATTTATGTTTATTGATGACCTCTGATGTTATGCGTGTACGTTTCTCATCGTCTATGATTTTTTAATTTGATTATTTAAATCAATATATCTTCAATTATTCATATTGTTTACAAACGAAAGCCCACGCGAAATGTAATTGAATCACAATTTTAAAATTATAATAAGTAAGATGATTGAAATAAATTTTTAAAATATTTGATGAAACTTAAAAAGATTAACCATTAGTTTTCACGGCTAGGAAACTGCATTACTCATCGAGTGCAGTCAGAGTACAAAATCTAGGGTTCAATTCCCAGGCTAGTTAATAATTCAAGGAGTTTTTCAAAAAGTTACGGATTTCAAGTTGAGGATTGTCGTCACAACGTACCATAGGCGCCGAATTTAAAAAATGTCAATGGGTGCACAAACTAAAATTTTATTGTACACAGTTGGGTGGCTAATTAGTAAGACTAGTAACTAGTCTCTAACCCATTATTATCCAAAAATCAACGGCTTTAGAGTTATGGAATAAATTACTAAGTAAAAATATCGTTTGGGGGCAAATAAAGGTAACAATTTTTGTTTTTCGAGTTTAAATATGAATAGACAACTATTCTTTGGGTTCTTTAGAACCCAAATTTTAGTAACTTGTAGCATAAACAATACTGTAAGATAGTTAGCGGTTATAAACTCTCTCAGAGCTCTAGCCTTGGTACACGTTAATAAAATTAAAAAAAACAGATTAAATTATTCATAAAATAGTGACTCAGAGTCTGAGGTATCAAAAAATTAAATTTAAGCAAAATTAATTTCTATCATTTCAATCGTGTTTTCAAAAAAGCAGAAACCAATTACTTTCAAATGGATTCTATAAGCTATGAAATATTTGAAAAGTTTAACTTTTGTAAGCTATAATAAAATTATTTTAATGTCATAACTTATATTATTATTATTAGTTTACAATTATTGAATAGTTTTGATGATATTAAAATTTTATTATAACATGTAAAAAATTTAAACATTTCATATTTTGAATTAGAAAAAAAATTAAGGTCAGTGCCAACGTTGTATTTTTAATGTTGTATTTATATAAAAATACACAACATTCTTGTTTACGAGAGAGCCCTATTAAGGGTCAGAGAGAGTAGCGATTATTATATTATAGTTACAATAAAAAACATTCATTCCTTCAAATAATATTTTAACGTTTACATTCCTTTTAAGTAACGTAACAAATAATGTAGAATGATTAGGTGGACAGTAGGTGGACACTCAGAATTTTTTGCTTCCTGTTCCATTACGAAACTGCCAATAAATTTAATTATATATCAAATGGAAGTTCTAAATTCTTCCGTCACAAAAATGTAGAAAAAGTTAATGCAATAACATGACAAAGCAAATTATTTAAAAGTATCGACTTATTTGAATAATAAAATCCAATTTATTTATTTATTTAACTGTAAACTAGCAGCACAAAAACCATCAAAAGTTAAAACGTTAAGCTTTCAGATTAGAAAATTATATAATTAAACAAAAATTGTTGAGAAAATGTACTACCTACTAAAATAATATTATTTGAAAAGTCAAGCATGCAAGTCGTGGTTTGTACGTAGATGGGTGACCGCTTGTTGCTACCCTCCTACAAGTAATCTCACCGAATGGATTGCATCTATGCATACATAGAAAAATAAGATATTTTGAGTTGATTACTCAAAAATTTTTTGGTAAATCTAGAAAAATTGCCAAATTAAATTTTGCCATTCAAAAGACCCTAATAGGTTAGCAAAATTTTCTGTGTTACAATTTGAAAAATTGCTTTAATAATGTAATTCTGATTGAGAAAGAGTGAATTGAACCTCGCAAGTTTTTACCACTCCCTTCGGAGAGTCAACAATTTTAGGAAAATCTAAAGGTTACTTTATCAGTAGCCGATATCTGATAACATTAAAAATATTTTTTCAAGTAATGATAACCTTCCTGAATATCACAAGTTCAGCTAAACTTAACTTAATTTTATAAATTCTAAAGCTTAAAATAATAAATTATAATTAAGACCAAAAACACATTTTTAGATCTACTTGAAAATCAAACCGGCCAAATCTAATTATGATACGAAGTATTACAAAATCAAAATTATGTAAAACAATAGATTTTCAATTTGAAATAAATTTTGTTCTATTTTGAAAAAAATTATAGATAAAAGAAAGTTCTACGATTCTACCTTTATTGTTTATAAAGTTATAAGCAAATCAATATTTTGTTGTTCATTTAAATTGAACCTAACATCTTACTATCTCTTTTATTATCGGTTGTTCAACTTCTTGTTGAAAAACAATAAATCTTGCTCTTAGTTCCTGCTACAAATCATGAATTGAATAATTATTTCTATTAATGAAAATTAACAAATTAACATTTACAATTCTGAAGAAAAATCAAACACTTGTCGATAAGATAACTACTGAATTGTAAAATTTTTATTTAAATAATTTCTACTTAAAGATAATATTTTTTTTGAAGAATCGAGTGAGCTTTGAGTACCATTGTTGACTTACCGTTTAAACAATCAACAAGATTAGATAAGAAAAAAAAGCTTACCTGATCTATATCCAAGTCTTGATCTTCTACGTCCGATGCCATGGTAGCAGAAACGGTCACTGCAACAAGAAGCCGTTATTATTATAACAAAAAAAAAAATAAAACCTACTTGTTAGATTCAAGAATGTTCTTCTCAAGTGTTACAGAGAATAATGAAAGAAATTTAATTTACTAACAATTGGCGCGTAAACCACTTACAAGTACAGCTGATTGAACAGTAAAGAAAGTCTCGAAAACAAATAAAATTACCTACTAACCTCCTTTTACCACTTTTACAAAAAGTACTCTTCAGGTATTGTTTTGTATTTTGCAAAACTGATCGCGCTCCGGCAAGTTAAATATTAAAATTAACAACAAATTGGCGACAATTAAAAATAATTAAATTACTGATTAATTATAACATAATTTACCATCACCTACCTTCTATTAATTAAACTCTAATTATGATTCAATTTCGTTCACTAATTTTAATTAGACGTGTTCCACGGTTGAACGTTATTTCATTTACAAGTAAAGATAAATTAAATAAAATTAAATTTTTATCGACTTATCTACACTTTTGCTATCACAGACTGGATGCGTCAAGGTTCGCGGCAAATTAACGTTAGAATTAAAAAAAATAAATTGTTATTATTTATTCTTAATTGCAACCTTGCTTTATTGCTCTCTAAAATGCTACAGCTATTGTTATTATAAATATGTAATAATAAATACAAAACCTATTTTTCATAAACGTCAACTAGGTAGGGAGACGAGGGGATTTTAAAAATTTTGCGATAATAACTTCAATTGCTAATTAAACCAAAATCTTAAATTTAAAGAATATAAATTACCAATCAAAAAGGTCATAAATGAATATCTTTATTTCGTTTTATCAAAATTTAAATTCAAAAATTTACAACCACAGCTATGTAGTCGGCGTGCCAACAGACACTTCCAATAACTTTGACATTTCAGAAGTGGATATTTAACCTCAATTTTATTACAAAATATAAATAATTAGTATATTAAAGCAATTTTTACAAAAATATGGAAATTATGTTGTACAAATTCGAATAAAACTATGGACAGCTTAAAAAATGTAGAAAATGATAAAACTTCTTTTTGGAAAAAAAATATTAAAGCGGTTCCTGGAAGGTATGTGAACTTAACATTTGATGACCTAATCTTTATTTTGTAAAATTGTGGTAGACCAAGTCCTAAAAGGGACATACGAAGTGCCAATAGAAGTAAATCAACAGGTCCTACTTCATTTCAAGATTTCCAGGCATCAGTTAGCGATGCTTGGGCCATGGACGATGATGAATTTTGCATAATATCAGGAGTACAAAGTAAATATCATTTTATTACTTTTCTTAAAGTCATCGTTTTTCATTCAAAAGTGCAGTTTGTTACTTTTAAAATTGCAATTATTAAGTAGGTCATAGCGGGTTATTTGGAGCTTAGTCTGCGTTTAATACTTTTTTGCTGTAATTCGTTTACTTTAAATTCTAAAAAAATCACAATTACAAATTAACTTTAAGAACTTACAGCTAAGTTTGTTTTTATGTAATAGCCTTGAGATGAATTAATGTTTGTTGACAATATCCAGTTTATCAAGAGATTTCAGGTTCACACTTGTTTACCTACACACTAAAATTTACATTTTTTAATCGTTATGAATGTGGGATGAAATTTTTATTAATAATGATTAGTCAACCCGCTTACTGCTTATGTTTATTTGTGTGGGAAAATAGTCAATAAAAAATAATTACTATTTTTTGGTTTAGGGTTTTGAAATTGTGAGGTCTTTATCTGTAAATCTGTTGATTATCTCACTAAATCATTATAAAGGATGAACCATTTTAAAAGCCTGTATAGAATAACTGTGGTCATCCAAGTTCCACCTTATTTTGCAACAAATTAAGCATAAAGACCTTTCCTAAATCTGTAGCAGTTATGTTCAGAATATTGAAATAATTTTGTCATTATATTTTGCAGGTACTTGTATATCAAAGAAAGTATCAGAATCGGCAGCTTTAAATGTGTTAAACAATCACAGAAGTGCAAATTCCGAAAGTGGATCTGTAAATATTAATGCTGAAGTCAATGTAAAACATTGCGCAGTACCTATTCGAAGTAATAGAATACCAGGCCGACCACAGCCTTTACTTATCAATAATCAAGAAGAAGATTGTGAATCTAAATTAGAAAGATTTGAAAGTTTGCTGTCCGGTACAGTAACAATTGCAGAATTATGCCAACTTAGTTGGTCAGGAATACCAATTAAAGTGAGAGCGACTACTTGGCGTCTTTTATCGGGCTATCTTCCAGTGAATCATGAAAGACGCCAAGGAATGTTGGAGAGAAAACGACAAGACTATTGGAGTTTAGTTAAGCAGTACTATGACACAGAACGTGACGAAGCCTATCAAGATACTTATCACCAAATCCATATTGATGTTCCACGAATGAATCCTTCTATTCCGTTATTCCAACAAAAAATGGTTCAACAAATGTTTGAACGGATATTATTTATTTGGGCAATAAGACATCCAGCTTCTGGTTACGTACAAGGTATAAATGATTTGGTGACGCCATTTTATGTCGTGTTCCTTCAGGAAGTAATTCCGGATAATCAACCGTTTGAATTATTTTCTGTCGACTTATTATCTCAAGAACAACGTGATATAATTGAAGCAGACTCATTTTGGTGCCTTTCAAAATTTTTGGATGGTATTCAGGACAATTATGTATTTGCTCAATTGGGAATTCAACGCAAAGTAAACCAACTCAAGGAATTAATTCAACGTGTAGATAATACTTTACACCGTCATCTTGTTCAACACAATGTAGACTACCTACAATTTTCATTTAGGTGGTTAAATAATTTACTCACAAGAGAACTACCACTACGATGTACCATACGGTTATGGGATACATATTTAGCCGAAAATGATTCGTTTGCATTATTTCAACTGTACGTTTGTGCAGCATTTCTTCTTCATTGGCGTGATATACTCTTACACCAAACAGACTTTCAGGGATTAATGCTGCTATTACAAAATTTACCCACACAAAATTGGACAAGTCCAAATGTTGGTTTGATGGTTGCCGAAGCTTATCGTTTAAAAGTTATGTTTGCAGATGCTCCAAATCATCTGCAAAGTAATCAAAGTGATAGATGATTAATACAAGGTGTTTTATGTTAGTTCGAATAATTTTTTAACAAAAAAAAAAGTACCAGCCATAGTACAATACCTGTACTATAAAATTAAATGTAGCATGTCATTATTTGCAGATATTTTTATATTAAATGTGTACTTCTGAATATAAAATATTCATATTTTAATTTTGTGTTTTTAATCGTTCATTTCTGCTAAAATCATGTCCGATTGTGTGATTACCACATTCAGTAAAAATAATCCGAAGAAATCTTTTAAAAATATTTTATTTATGAAATAAAATAGTAGTCGGGACAGGCTTTAATAGAGCCGTAAAATACCAGTGGTTCTTGAGAAATTCAACGTAAGAACATGGCAGCTTGTAATTTGCATAAATTGTGTAACATTTTGTAACAAAGATGTTTAATTTTGTGAAACCCCAAGAAATTTATAAAGTACGTTACTTCTACATTCTTTTATTTTCGGAATAATTGCATGTACAACATTAAAAGCAAAAAATTTACATAAAAAATTAGTTTGTTACCACCAGTCATATAGGACTTGTTAAACACCCACACAATAATATTATATACACCCTTAATAAAATTTGCATGCAAGTTTTAGTTAGATACGATTATTTTGAACGTAGCAGGTGCTCGATTTAAAAAATAAGTTAATGTTGTAACTTCTGTTGGATAATATCATAAAACTCAACTTCGACAGGTTCCCAATCTTCGTCAATACAAATTTGAAAATGTCGATCACAATCATGTAGCTCACCTACAAAAAGTTTTCATTACAAACTAGTAGATCGAAATACAAACCATACTTATTAATTTAAAATTATGGTATTGAGCAATAACAAGTAACAACAATCTCTCAAGGCTAGATTTCGGAATAAACACATAAACGCCATCCTTATTTGATTTGAAAAAACTCAACAAAGGCTTCTCCAACTTTTTTATTTCTACAGGTAAACTGTTTTTCACTTTAAATTTCTTCTTAATTTTTGCCAACATTCTGCGAATCGGATAATCATATTTGTGTGTGTGATTATGCGACGACCCACACTTTAAATTACTAATGATACTCTCTTGTTCTTCTTCTGACAATTCAATAAATTGATTCCAATACTTTAAAGCACCTGGATTTTGCAACAACTGAGTGAGAGGACTACCATAGTTTTCCAAAAGATTTACATTATGCAAATCAAGTTCCTCGTTTTCATTTAAAACTTGTAGATTTGCAACTTAAATTGAAACATGATAAAACCATTTAGGTTTCGGTGATCGATTGAAAGATACTTACAATTAACTAATCGTTGTAATTTTCTTCTTCCACAATTCTTACGAGTTAAATTGTAACTGTCATATGCTATATGACGGTTGCGAAACGGGGGTCTTTGTACCACTTCAATCGATTCGTTAAATGAAGAATCCGAATCGCTAGGGATACTGAAACAAAGAAAATAATAATCACTTGGAAATGTCAACAAAACAGCTTACTGCAAAGATTCCGTATCAGAAGGAGGCGTAGAAGAAGGATTAACACATTTTGTTTTCTCTTTATTGATAACAGTCATCCTGATCTGAATAGTTTTGTTTTCCTAGTCAAATTTAAAAAATTACAATTAATTACACAATATTTTATTCTTTACGATACAAATATAAGTACACTTTTTTTATTTATGCCAAACTTATTATGACGTATGACAGCACAGGACCGGATCGAACCAACATTTAACCACAATCCGAAGGTTGAGAGGGCACTGTTGCTTTGGCCGCGAAATCTAAAAACTGAAAATTAGACAAACTATTCGCAAGTTCATCATTATTAATCTAAACACTAAAATTTGTTTGGATTTTTACAACAGAATCACCTTTTCAGGTTTTCGGCGAACTTTTGTTGATGGTGTAGGTAAACAAATGCAACCATCGCCATTGGTTACCAAACTTTTGTTTTAATAAAAATTGACAATTTTGGTCAAAAATTATTGACATCTACAGTTAAACATATGAATTGGTTTATTGTAAATTAAGAAAAAATGGAATCTACAAAGATTTCAAAACTGAGATATTTTATTAACAAATTAACCTTTAATGTAGACCATACAATTGAACTGTTGAAAAGCGAAGATGAAACAGTATTGGAAAAGGTAAAATTTGACAACCAACTTATTTATAATACTTTTTGAGAAATAAGCTTTGTTTTACTGTAGGCTTTGATTGGTTTACTTAACTATTCAGAAGAATCTCAAAAGAATGCTTTTACTCTTTTCAAAAAAGATGTCATCAGAATTTTCATTAGTTTGTTACCAAAAGTTGAGGCCAAAAGCGTGGCTATAGTTTTAAAAATCATCATGAGGATAATGAAAAGTGGTTCCGAATGCTTGGATTATATCATATTTGAAATCAATACTCCAATATTATACGAAATTAACAAACTCTTTTTAACGGTGAGTTTATTCCTTAAGTTTCAATGTTATAGTGAGGAAGTTTTCAGACCAACGATGGAATGCTGCAAGAATTATCTGCTGATTTATTGTGTTACGTTAGCATAAATGGACAATCGCCAAACAAATTGGTTACGACTAACGTCGTATCTACCATACTTGCACGACTTGAAACGGCAGATGGTTTTACATTGACATTTAGCCTGATACATTATTTAGACTCTCTCCTTATGGCAAAACATGCCAAATATGTTTTTATTGCTAACCACGATTTCCATTTAGAAGTTCTATTTCGTTGTATATCACTTAATCTGTCTATCATTCAAAATGCGGCGTTTGATATCTTGGATACTTTAACTTCCTGGAAGATTTATGCTGTAGAAATACTTCTACGTCGTGCAAAAGTGATGGAAAACATGTTGAACTATATAATGGTGAGTTAAAGCTATTCATCAACATAAACTTATTATTTTTTGATAATAGGATGATGACTACGAATTATTCCATGATCGAGCTTTTAAAGTCATTTATGACTGCTGCGAGAGTGACGAAATTGCCTCATATTTCATCGATGGTAAGGAATTTATAAATTTTCGTCGATGGTCCAAAACTTGTGAAGATAAATATATCTTCTTTTCTGCTGCATTTATGACTTTAATGACTAGGAGCAGTGTAACTAGAGAGGTGAATTATATTCGTATATGGAAATCCTATACTTATACTTTTCTTTGATTTTTGTAGAGATTGATTCGTAATTCAATTGATAATACTGTTTTGTCATACGTTAGATGCAATGACCCTCCGGTATTTTATAAAAATTGTCAAATGTTCTGCAATTTAATGAGATCAGCAAGTTGCCCCCCGAGTGTTATAAACGACGATGTTATTCGATACATGATAGGTATATACAAATTTTTTGTATTTCCAAGCTTACTAGGACTTTTTCAGAAATGTTGCAATGCAATGATCGTGAACTGCTTCCATACCATGAGATGGCTTTGAAAAGCTTATCTTTCTTTATGGTATGCCGTTTAGAAAGTCTGCCGATCTTTCTAAGAAACGATGGAATCGTAAGTCAGCTATTTTTGGCATATGGGAATTCCCCTTGAGACAAGAAAACATTTCAGCCTTATAAAGCATCACATCTTTTTTCAGAACACCTTTTATCAAGTTTTACAGAATTGGAACCAGTTCACTAACGACGGTCTCATATCTGTTATGAGATTAATTTATGTATTTTGCACCTCCTATAGTTGTAACTTTGTTCTGGATAGGAACATATACCAAATAGTCATAAAATGTTTTGTAAGGTTTTCAAATTTTATATTATCATTTTTTTCATTAGTTTATTTTCAGTCCAAATCATCAGTTGAATTATCCAAACAAGCTCTACTGTTACTTCACATTCAATTGAAAGATGTCTATTTTTCTAGTTACTTTCTGGAATTTAATGGACCAAATATTTTGTTAAAGAAATTAGAATCCATAGACAATGATGGTTTATACCAAAAAATTTTATCGTTCACCCACAACTTGATTTCAATTGATGGTTTAGGAAAACATATGTTATTTCAAACCGACATCTTCCAATTGTAAATTTAATAATTAAAAATAATTTTTATAACTAAAGGTTTAATTTACAGATTAAACTCATTTAGCTTAATCATTCTCCACAAATTTCCTAAAATACGACAAGTTTTATACTTATTGAGTGAACTTCACCGTGAGCTGAAGTTCTACAAATATGGATTCTTGCCACCGGAAATTGTTTGCGACAACGGATTTTATGTTATTAATGATGCTCGTGGATTTTGTTTCATAGAAAACATGCTTGAAAATCGTGCATCACCTTTTTACAATATGTACGTTGTAAATTTTGTGGGACCGCCGCATATACCCCTAATAGAAGAACAAGAGGTACCTTTGGAAATAACTCCTGTTGCATCTATGCATACTGGTTGCACGTGTAGTTTTTCAATCCATCTTGGAACACGTAAGTAATTTTCAAATCAATCATTCTTGGGGATATAGAAAACTACAGTACACTCAGTAAACTGAGGTCACATTTGACCGTAGCATTTCTCAGCGCAGAGTAGAGGCTCATTTTCGTGTTGGGTTAAGGGACAGAAATATTTTTAAATATAATGTAAGTTTTTTTTTTAAATAACATTTTTGCAGGAATACTTTGTAGTTTGTGTACTGGAGAAACAAGCGAAGTTCCATCAGTTATCTTACCTGTAGGATCACCAAAACCTGTCCAATCTAGATTTGGCTACGGTTTCGATTTAAAAATGTTAAATTATGGAACTCTGTCGCCTGATCCATTCCTTTCGAAACATTTAGAAAATCTAACTCCTGAAATGTAATTTAAAAATTTATATCTATATTTTTTTTAAAATGTATTTGTTCTTTCAGGGCTAATTCAAACTTAAATACCAAAGTTGAAAAACTTGCACAATATGTTGTATCTACCATTTCTGAACCAATTAGTAGGCATGCATTTTTTGATCATATTATGCAATTGAAGGTAAAATTTGAAATTTTGTTATATTGCACTAATTCTGTTGTCAATTTTAGGACATCCTCGGTACCAGTATGATTCCAATTGGTTATCTACGCTTTGGCTACGAGTGCGAAAGAGCTTTATTATTTAAAGCACTAGCCGATAAATTAAACTTGCCTGTCAGTCTGCATAAAAAACGCACAAACAATATAAGAGGAGATTTCATGTATTGGAATGAAATCGCCAATGAATATAATGAAAAGTATATCGTAGACTTGATGGGTAACGTGGGTGACTTGATAGGAGTTGGTCACCCAAAATCTTTTGAATACTGTAGTATGACCAATACACGCTAAAATTTCTTGTTTATGAAAATCTGATTTTTATCTGATTCTGTTCTATTAGTTATTGTTAAAATTGTAAATTACATTCTGTATATTTACTATTTCAGTGTTTGATTTGATTTTTGTTCTATAAGCAGTGCAATACTTAAACGGAATGCTCTCCACTGCAAACAATGATTGATGAAATATTGATGAATGAAATAATTTTGTTGTTTAAAATGTAAATCAACAAATTTTTGACTATTAAATGTCTTACTTTATTACAAAATAGTTTTAAGGTACAACATTAGTTTTGTTACTCATTTAATCGTGGAATATAGAAATAAATAATTAATTATTTATAAAATGCAATAAAATTAATAATAACAACAGTACTAACGTAATTAACAATAATTTTGTACAGGTAACAAGAAGATTTATTAATAAATTAAAAATAATAAATCTTATCAAGAAACAAAAATCGTCTTCGACTCTTGCTAGTGCAATATTTGGAAAACTTAGGAATTCAACCTGTTAAAAAAAATAAAATATTAAAGCAAATACTTAAAGGCGTCATTCAGCAGCAAAATTGCAGTTTTATAAGGTTTAATTAAGTAGAAAAAAATCTAACACCAAATTCATCAAAGCCCAAAATTTGTTTTAAAAAGATTCAAACGCCTGTACTTAGATTAAGTGAACTAACTTAAGACTTTCTGGAATACTTGAAATCCTAGGTATACAGTTTTCACTCTCCGAGTGCAACATATTGGAATCGGCACCAAACAGTAAATCGGCAGGTGCAGCTGTCCTTTGTCTAATTTTTGATTTACTATTTTGGAATGTCTCGTGAGCATTCAACCTACAAAACAAAACCTAAGCTCCACATTTCACTACACGTAACGTACTTACTGTTCGACAGGAGACCCAGACCGACTGGAATTCGAACTTAAATCATTTGTATTACTAGAGACACTCGTAATTAACTCTCGAGCAAAAACAGGGTGTTCTGTATGCAAAATATGATCCAACAATTGTCCCTTCACGGAATTTTCTTGTCGTAACTAAAAATAAATTTTTTCACTCTCCACTCACCACAAAATACTTCTTACCTCAGAAACAGTAGCATCGCTCTCTTTAAGCTTCGCGTCCATTTGTGCAACAGTGTGATTTTGACTTAGAATCAACCCAAAAAGTTTTTGGATTAAATATTTACTTTCGTTAATTTCAAACATGGAATCTAAAATTTCTTGAATACCATTTGAGTCACCAGTATCTTGCGTTTCTTCTATTTCCATTACATTATGTTGAGTCTCGGTTATGGTTTCCTGTACGTAGTTAATATTTTCTTTTATATCTTCTATAAGGCTATCTAATTGGACGGTATCTTGAAATTTTTGAACTGCTTGCTTTCGTCGCTCCAATAAAATTTCCATTTCTCTACCTGTCAAGAAAAAATTAAATATTTCTACCAATTGATTTCTACATAAAATTCAATAATACAATGCAACAAACAGTTTCTTAAAGTAAAATTGGTCAGAACCACGAGGAGAAATCAAGTTGCCACTGTAAATCCTGCTGCCTTTCACAAAAAATATTTATTCCAATTAATCATAACAACAGAAGAAACAAATTAAAAGCAGGCAGATAATTTTCATCAGTTCTAGAGACAACGCCAAGAAAAAAATGGATAATGTGTGAATAAAACTGGTTGTACAAAAATGTCAAGTAAAAAAGTTGTGTTAAGAATACTCACTTGTGTATTTGAATCCTCTGTATACTGATGAAGAACCACAAGAAAAATCTAAAAATGAAATTCTTACAAAATGTAAAATATAAAAATTCCCAGTGAGGTACAAATTGAAATGCAAGTGCATCCGAGTGTAAATTCGTGGGAAGCAGAAGAACAAATCTGTAGAGTACATTCCAAGAAGTCAAAAAATCAGAATAAATTGCATCAAACTGAATTTTGATAGAAAGACAATTGAATGGTCCAAAAAAATGTATTCGGAAGAGTATTTGATGATGTACGCAACTGTATTTAAGATATTTAGGGTATATGGGCTCATCTTTGTTTTTTAAATTAATATTAGTGGGAAAGTTAAAGCAAAAAACTTCATAACAAGAAAATACCTAGAAGTACCTATAACGACAGTAGGACAGCAAATGTGTGACAGGAAGTGTGACAACGCTCAAACATACAAAAGCAAAAAAAAATCACCTGTAATCAAGAAATAATCAGAGTCTGAAAACAACACCAAAAGCAAACTGTAAACCCAAAAGAAAATTTTCACTTACCTAAATTTTCTCGTTTTTCCAAAAAATGTTCCATTCGCACTTCTTGTTCCACTATTCCCCTTTTACTCATTGCAATATTATGAATGCATTTTTCCAGTTTGAGCCATTTTTGATTGGCAATTTTTTTGGAGTAAATTTTTTCCGTAGTTTTTCCAGCAATTTTAGGATTAAATCGACCCATTTGATTTTTTCTAAGAAGGGAAACTTCTTCTTGCTTCCGTTTTAGTACTTTGTCTTTCAATCTACGTTCGGCTTCCATATTTTTAATTGTATTTTCATTCTTTCTGCTTTCTTTTAATAGTTGAGCAATTTCACGCTTTTTTCTCATTTCTGATTCTTTATGGCGTTGAGACTCCTCTTTCATCTTTTTCATGAGTTTAACTTTAGTGTTTTTCATCTCGGCCAATTCGTTTTTAAAACTTTGAAGTTGGTTTTCTTTATTATTTTGGGTTCTAAGCAACCGAGTGTGTTCTTTTTGAGCCGATTGTAATCGGTTTAGTTCTTTTTGCATATCCGTCAACTTTCTTGTGTATTCATCTTTAACTTTTTTAACTTTGTCGTCTTTTGAGGGGCGGCCGGAATACGACTGTAATACTTGATCGCGCTCTTCCTGAGTGTTACGAATACGAGCTTGAAGTTGCATAAGCTTGTCTTCATAATGTTGTTTCATTGTTTGTATTCTTCTTTGAGAAAGTTCTAATTCATCTATCAGTTTTTGTTTCATGTCTATGTCGGTAGTAAGAATCATAAGTTGGTCGTTTAAATTTGAATTTCCATCTTTATCTTCACATTCTGAATCGCGTTCCCCCTCGCTGTTATCGCTTATCTCTAAATCTAACTCCGAGTGACGTTTATTTTTCTGCAGGAGCATTTTTTCCCGTTCTAAATCTTTCTTTGCTTCTTCTAATATAATTGGACCTTGACCTAAGGATATATCAATCATATTTGCTTGCGAGGTGCAACGTGCAGGAACTTTTGACATTTGTTTACGAAGTGTTTCGCAAGTATAATTTGATTCCATTAACTTAGCTCGAAGATCTTCGATTTCTTTCAAGTAGGAATGTACCATATCTGCGACTTGGTTATCGTCGCTATTGGTTCCTATCCACTTTCCACATGCTTTCTCGCTCAACAGATTCGTATTCTTTGTTGTCAGCGCATCAATCGTATCCTGCATAGCTTTAACCCTCGTCCTTAAATTATTTAATTCATTTTGTAACATTGTATTTTCATAAAACATATCGTTGACCATTTCACTTCCATCCTTATCAATTATGCGCTTTCCCTGCTTATATTCGGTTATTTCGAACTGAAGTTGTGCAATTTGTTGGCGTAATTGGGTAATTGTTCTTGAACTTTTATCTTGATTAATGAACACTTTGTTTTTAATATTCCTTGCTCGATTGGCGTATTTTAAAGTATTTAAAGTTTCCATAAAATCACGATCACTTGGACTAACACAAGCAATCATAACAGTCTTACTATTTCCTCCTAAACTATCTTGGAGCAGTCGCGTTAGTTTTGAATTTCTGTATGGTATATGTAGTGCCTTTTGGCTTTGATCGCCTAAGGCAGAAATAACATTTCCTAAAGCTAATAAACCACAGTTAATAGAAATTCCCTCTTTTGCTCGATCTCCAGTTGCTCCAGACCGTTTTAACCTTTCGGATCCAGCTAAATCAACAAAGTGGAATTTTGCCGAAAGAGTTTCAAATTCGCTTTCGTTTCCATCATCTGATTTCACTAACCTCTGCTGCTTAATGTGTAACGTAAATATGGCATGAGACCGACTAGACTGAGTGTTCATTTGTGTACTGGCTGTAGTTCTAGATAACGCACCAACTCTTAAACATTGTAATGCTTCTTCAGAGGAAACCACCGTTTTCAAACTAATTCCTTTAATATTTATTCCTCCTGCAGGGTCTTCATGGATTGTATAAGAGTTTTCTTTATTAAATGCCGGATTAAATAAATCGATTACTTCCTCATTGTACAGCTCCATAAATTGAGCTAAAACTTTAAATTCGGGAACCAACGTTCCATTTTCTTCTGCAATTTGAATACGTGCTTGAATACCATCAAATAAATGTTCTATTGCTCTAGGAATGATGCCTATTTGGTTTGGAGGTAGCTCTACGTCGAAACCAGATCCCATGGTATAAGTTTTACCGGAACCCGTTTGTCCGTAAGCCAATACTGTGGCATTATACCTGAAAACAATTACTTATTAGAAAAATTTAGTGATGATTAATATCGGTTGCAGTTTAATGTCAGTCAAGTCAGAAATTTTAAATACTTAAGTTTGGTTGTCTCGACAGTTGTTATAATTTGTCTGATGGTCCGTCTGTTCAAGTATTAAAAGTTTGTCTCTGAAATTAGAAATTATAGTAGGAAAAATGTAATGGTTTTTCATTTAAAAAATTTATTGAAATAATCGGGAATCAAATGTTTGGTCAGCGCGATGGCGGGGAAATACAGCAATCACTTATAATGCAAAAAAATATAACAAATTTCATTGGGTTTAAATACTAACAATTTTTCAAGGCTGTGTCTCGGTAATTTTTTATCTGACATTCTATCAATGTAAAGAACATTTTTTATATACTTAATTATTTGATTTCTATCTTTTAGTGCTAATTAACGTTGTATTCCATATTTAGTTTTTCAAAATCATTATTAGTCATTTCATTTCATCATATTTTTTTAACGGAACTGTTTTATTTTTTGTATGTTAAAAAATATATTTTGAAATAGGAAAAGGGAAAAACCTCATATGCACCCAGTGATTCCAACAAACTTTCATTTCTTTCGGGTTTTCTTTAGTAATTTACCTAGTGTATAAAAATGTAAACTTACCCTTCCAATGATGATTCCACCAAAGATGCAACACAAGTATTGTAAATATCGTCTTGATTTTCGTGAATATCAAAAACATAATCGTATGTGAAAGCCCTGTCGGATCCCAGAGTAACTTGAGGCTCGTTGGGTGTAACCTCTGTGCAGACATGACACATATCTATTACCTCCCTGGGAATCTGTGGTCTCACCCTAAAATAAAAAAAAAATTTAATCAACTATTAAACTATTATATAAATTATTTAAGTTTTGAAGTAAAAAATTTTAAAGTTGTGTAATTTATAAAAACACTTGTGACCTCATTGTTATATAGGTTAATGCATTTATACCTAGAGAAGTTGCGAGATTTAAAATATTGCCAAAATATTAAGGTTACTGTTTAAATTTACTGCACGCTATTTTAATATATTAAAAGAAAGAACTGTTGTAAAAAGGTAACTTTCTGATTGGTATTTTAGTTTCAAAATCATCTTTTTTTTCTAATTCTAACAATTCTTAAGCAGTTAGCTTAGATTGGGCTAACCTGCCTAAAGTAGGTGCCTACCAACGGATGTGACCATGCGGCCGGCTTGCAATATCCGTTATTTCAATTTTTTGCTCTTTTATTCTTTCAAAATTTTTTAAATACTTTCATACTAGGATCATTTTTCGAATACGTTTCGAATTTTGAAAAATTCTTCTTTTTGTGTCAAAATTTTAGAAAACTACATAAGCTACAAAATAAACATATGTAATTTACAAAAGATTAATATAATCAACTAAAAGCATTGTTGAAAATATCTTGTTTTCATCAATAAAAGTAAGCTATAACTATATTTATGGTTAATGAACATAAATATGGTAATATATGCTAATGTGGCAATGAAGTGGATGAGGTAGTAAATATAAATGAGATAACAAAATAAGTAAATAAAAATTATATCATTTAAGGACTGATTTCAAAACAGGAAATCATAGTTAGGATTTTCAATAATGGTTTAATTTAAGCTAAAAATTGTAAACTTGGATAAGTTCTAATAAAAAAATTTTTAATTTTGAAATGGGCCGAGGATAGTATTTGCAAGCGGACAAAAGCTCCATCACGATCCTTAGATCCTCTTCTCGAACTCAGTCTTGAGTCTTATTTGCATACAAATAAAGTCTTTATCTTCATTCGTATGCAAAAGTGAGTCGAGTGAGTTCGAGAATAGCCTCTGGAAAATCCGAAAAATTATAAAATAATTTTGGAAAAACTTGTTTGTCACATTTTTAAGAATAGTGAAAATTATGACAAGAGAAAAATTTTGAAAAAATTAAAAATCAAAAGTTTTCAGTATCTTACATAATCTGCAAATTCAAAATATTTACATAATTTCTCTTAAACAAATTATTTTATTTGTTTATCAAATTACTACTACCGTAGCCATGACTTCATTTTTGCCAATACAATTTTCTAATGTGATAGGAATAGGTCAGGGCTAAGTTAAATTTTTTAAAATCGTCTAGTTGATATGCATGTAAAAGTTAAAAATAATTCTGTAATTAATTGTAAATTGTGATTTCGAAGAATTAAATTGCATTATTGTTAGACATTTTATTAACCATTTGCGGTGCAATATTTGACATTGGTCTTCCATACAATGAGATCATGCTTAAATAAATATGTTAAAAAAAACTACTTAGAATATTTATCAAGAAATAAATGTCAATTAAAAAATATGCGAATATAATTTTTAAGTTACGGATGCTAGTTTTCAATGTGCAATTTGTGAATGGCTACCTTCTTAAATAATTGCATCCCAATTTCCAACTCAAATATAAAATTATAATACTAAAGAAACAATTCAATCTCTTCATTAATAATAGTGTATTGGATATCACGGGAGTAAAGAAGGTAAATCAGATGTGTGTATCAAAAT
The DNA here is from genome assembly GCA_949152465.1 of Cantharis flavilabris. Classification (NCBI taxonomy): domain Eukaryota; kingdom Metazoa; phylum Arthropoda; class Insecta; order Coleoptera; family Cantharidae; genus Cantharis; species Cantharis flavilabris. Next base: position 26,212,535 of record OX424441.1, on the reverse strand, counting down.
CAAAATTTATATTCACCAAATAAAATAAAAATAATTTTTTTAATTTCAATAAAAAAATTTAATTTAATTTCAAAAATAAATGTCTGGGCATTTTTATACACTCGGGTCAGAAAACTCCCTGAAAAAATAAAATTATTGTTTTATAATTTTGTTATAATTTAAATAATAATTTTATAACTGCATGATACATCTTCGTTTAAACAGAACAAAACCTAGATACGAAATGTGTTTATTTACTTGATAAGATAAACAATTATTTGGTATCGATCACCAACCTGAAAATTCCAGACATTGATTAATTGCAATTATTATGAAATCGCACACACAAAGAATCTTATGATTTATGATGCCAAAAGATGATGTTTGCGTTAGAAAATCCAAAAATCTAAGTAATAATTAGAATAATTGGAGGTTGATGTAAGAAATTATGTCATCATTATGGATCATGGTGTACAGGGTGTCCCCTGATAAACTTGACAGAATTTCAGTGGTGAATAACATAATTTTTCAATAAAACTACAAATTTTGTGAATTTAATTTCTTGATTTGTAGCTGCCTTGTTTATTATTTACTAATTTTCTGTGAAACAGATTGATTTTTCAAAAATTTTTACTAGACGAAAGTTGTAGTCCGTTAAATTTCCTATCCGAAATGAAGCGTCAGATTTTTTGTAAAATATTTCGTTTAAAAGAAAATTTTTTTGAAAAAAAAAAACAAAAATAAAAGAGTTAGAAATTTTCAACATTTTTTTACTTAGTTTAATTCGTAACTCGAAAGCCGTTGATTTTAGACAATAAAAGGTTTAAATCTAGTTTGTAGATTATTTCACGCTCTTTAAAAAAGCACTTGATGATTTATGCTGAAAAATCAATATTTTCCGAGCTATGACCATGTGAAAGTGGAAATTTAAAAAAATGCTTTCGAGATGCCTAATTCTTGAAGGTTTTTAATATTTTTCTTAGAAAAGTGTCCTCTATCACCACTGAAATTATGTAAAGTATATCCGGGGACACCCCGTATACCGACAATTTTTAAATGAAATGGAAAACTTTCATTAATCAGCAGTGTCTTCAAACAAAATCGTTAACGTAAATTTCAAGTGTCACAAATTAGATATATAAAAATAGAGTACCTAATGGGATCCCGGGTGATTAATCACAGTTTGAGTTTAATTATTGTACGAAAAATTTATTATCCTAAAATTTAAAATAATCTCTTTACAAATAATTAGACACTTGTAATTGGATAACTTATAATAAATTACTGATGAGCAAAAGATCAAAAATTAAAAAAATACTTTATACTTTTGTATAATTATTATATAGTTTTAATAAATAAACACCTGCGTATTATGTAGATATACCCAGATAATATAAAATATATACGCTCTACGTGGCACAGTCGTCTCGCTCTAGCTCCCCCCTGCAATTTTTAAATATCACAATAACGAAAATCAACTTTATTTATTTAATAATTAAAAATAAATAATAGTTTTTATTTAAAAATAGCCCGATTAGATTGCTGTTCTGTTCTAAATCTTATTTAGAAAACCACCCCCGTTAGAGGGGCTCCGGTCGCTCCTAGTACGAGTATCAAACTTTTTTTAATAGTACTTAAAATTTAAAAAAATAAAATTTTTAATTTTTATATTTAGTGGCGTGGTTGGAGTTACACGTTGAACTATCGATCCTATTGTAAATAAAAACAGTGCGACTCCCCACTGCACCTGTATAAGTTCATAAAAAAATTGCCTTTTAGAAATAATATAGAAATTTAATTAAAGTTTTTTTTTAATTAGTAATTTTACTCTAATATGAAAATTTAATTTTAAAATAAGTGTGATTTACTCTGAAATTTGAAAAATAAAAAATACGAACATTGAAATATTTTTTATATTAAAAATAATTCTAAAAATTTCCGAGTTCGAAGACCTAAAAATTGGCTTTGTGATAAATGTCAGCGGAAGTCGGAGCTAAAACTACTCTAAATACAGGTACATCGAGTGCACGAACATAACGAGGTAATTCAGAAAAAAAGTTACTTTTGTTTCTGTCTGGTAAAATGTATAATTATAAACTAAAAAATATACTTTTAATTGAATTAAATGCTCCTAAACTCGTAAAAATATCAGGGCATAGATACAGAAATCAAAAATACAGGTGAAGATATACATACAGGGTGTCCCCGTGACCGTGGAGAACCTTTGAGGTGGTGATAAAGGACACTTTTCTAAGACAAATTTTCAAATAAAAGTTTTGTCCTAGTCCAAACCCTTGGGGGGTACCTCCCTCTAAAGCAAATTTTTCAATTTCTGATTTCAAACGGCCATAGTTCCGATATTATTAATTTTTTAAGCTTAATGAACTATAACTTTTTTAAAGTTTATTCACTTATCTACAAATTAGGTTATAATCCCTTATCGTCTAGAATCAACAGATTTTGAGTTATACATTAAATTAAGGGAAAAAATGTTACAAAAATTCAGGTTTTACTTTTTTCCTTTTTTTGCAAACCCCGTATCTCTTAAATAAAACGTCATAGAAAAAAAAACTGACGGCTCAAGCCGGATAGGGAATTTAACGGTCTACAACTTTGGTCAAATAATTTTTTCTGGCAAACCAGCCGTTTTCACAGAAATTCTGAAAATAATGAACAAGGTGTATATCGGTAAAAAAAAATAAATTCACAAAATTATATACACCTTATTCATTATTATCATAATTTCTGTGAAAATGGTTGGTTTCCCAAAAAAATTTATTTGACCAAAGTTGTAGCCCGTTAAATTCCCTATCCGAATTAGGCCGTCAGTTTTTTGCTAAGACGTTTCGTTTAAGAGATATGGAGTTCGCAAGCAAAGTAAAAAAAAATAAAACCTGAATTTTTTAAACATTTTTCCCGTAATTTAACGTATAACTCGAAATCTGTTGATTCTAGACGATAAGGGATTCTAACCTAATTTGTAGATAAGCGAATGATCTTTAAAAAAGTTCTAATCCATTAAGTCTAAAAAATCAATAATATCGGAGCTATGGCCGTTTGAAATCAGAAATTCAAAAAATTGCTTTAATAAGGGAGGTATCCTCAAGGGTTTAGACTTGGACGAACATTTTATTTGCAAATTTATCTTAGAAAAGTGTCCTTTATCACCACCTCAAAGGTCACTTCAGGCAATATTAATAAGCCACGAATATACTGATAAAATAATTTCAAAATCTTGAAAGTATGTTACTTCGATATCTATTAATTTATTATATACTGACAATATATCGGTATTTGTTCTCGCACGGTCAGTAGATAGTACTGCTAGCAATATATTTACTGTTCTGTCTATCTATCTATCGATCTAGAAGAATTACCTGTTTTATGCACAAAGTACATAATTATTTCAACTTATTTTCCATTATCGTGAGTTGTTTCGAATGATTGCAGCCAGAAAAACGTAAGAAATTTTACGGGGACAGAATTCCAACGAAAAATGCATTTTATTTTGAAATCTTTCAATTTAGTTATTGTTGGTGGGCCGGATTAAAGCCCTTCGCGGGCCGTACTTTGCCTACCCCTCCCCTAGGTCTTGCTTGCCTGCCGATTCTCATGAGATAAGCAGGGTAAACTTTCACCCTTTGTTGAAAACGGCTACTCATGGCAGTTTGAAAACTACGAGTTCGTTCCTCCTGGTAAATTCAAAACTAAAAGGAAGAAGGAATATTTTCTTTTTTACCAATTGTCAAGTCAAAATTCAAATCAGAGCAGCCAAAGTTCTGAAACTTGAACACTGAGAGAGGAAGATCTCCATTTAGCTGTACACTATCCGATTTAGGCCTATGTTCTCTTATGGCGCTTTTGTTTGGTAGCCAATAATCAAGCCAATAGTAACAGCATATTTCCTCTCTCGGTTACCAAGATCAGTTTATCCGACAGTGACTGGAGTGGTGCAACAGCTAGTACTTCAATTATAATTTCTGCAATAGATAAATAGCAAAAAGGGCGGTCATATCGCTAATAATAATCTTCTTTTTCTTATTCTTCCTTTCAAGAGATATTGATGTGTGATTTCCAGTTTTCTCTATTAATAATCTTTAGTTCTTCTCGTGTATTTTTATTGATTCCTCTCTAGGAAGGGACTAATGTTTTAGTTCCCTAAATAATTTTTTTATTACAATATCTCTCGTTGATCCATTCACGCGCACGAGTGGGAGGGAGGGTATGGGCCCGCTCTTGTAAGATAACGTCTAGTAGAATTAGGGTAATCACCTAAAGTTGGCAGGTAGGTTTCCGTTTAATTCAAGGTAAGATATTTTTAAAATGATTTTGTGAACCTCGGTACGAACGCCCACGGAATCGGTGTATTTGAAATAATAGTGTTACAGCATTGTGTCTCGAAATAGATGTACATAGTTGAAAACTTTATTTGTAAACTCGAGGCAGGAAGAAAATAATTACAATAAAAATAAAATAAAGGCAAACGTTATATTTAAACCGCGTCTTTGAGCCATTCATCTTGATGGTGGCAAATGCAAAAAATATAATATTACCTTATAATTAGACTTCCTGTTCTAAATTAGGTTTTTTGTGTTCTTTGTCAATGATGTTTTATCAAAAAATGAACCCAATCAAAAAGAATAGATAAGGAAATTTACATTAGGTGGGTAGGTATTTTGCATCACTACCTATACCTATACCTGGAAAAAGTGTCCTTGGGTGTCCAGTAATAGAGTGAAGCAGCAGTTTTGTCCAAAAATTATTTGGTGTGAAAAAAAAATGGAAATAAAATTTTTACCTGACTGCCACACGAACCGATACATCATCTTCGTCCATGGTTGATGGTTCACCTGTAGATTGCTCGTATCAGGACATGCGAGATGCGAAGATCAAAGTGTAGATAAACCCACGTTATTAACTAAATAATTATGAATGCGAAAGCGCAATGCCGTATGCGATTTTAATTCGCACAATATTTTTTTTAAAAGTACCTAGTACACAAAGCGAGTGCACCGCACCGTCAACATCTCGTCAAGTGTAACAAGTGAAAGTTTTAACGAACATCCCACACTACCACTGCACATCTAAATTCTATCACTGCTAAAATTATATAGATAAGGAACAACCTAATGTCAATTTTGTCCAAACATTTCACTACTTTTTACCCACTCCACAGTAAAATACAATTTAACAAAAGCAAGACAACACAAAACTTGAAAACATTCGCTCGCTCGACAAATAATCGCCCGGCTCCGAGTGAGTAAATATCTACCGTAAACCATTTCGTTACGTACGACCATCTGTGGCTCGCTCACCTTTGTTGATTTATTCCTTGTCTTAATTAGTGGGCGTAATTAAATCACATTTCAAAATCTGATTTTTTTTTAAATTTACACGGCTAAGGTACATTGCGTTATTAAATTATCCATTTTTTTTTTAAATAGGAAACGGAAACTTGTCGCAACTATAATTAAAATACAATAAAGTATGATTGATTTCAAAATAATTATAAAGAGAAACTAATTTATTTGAATTCAGTTCAATTGAACAGAAAACACAAATTGAAACAAGTGTTTTACACAGGACCGGAACCATACTTTCATGTTTACACAAAAAATATTACATAATCGCATGTGACTCTTTTATTGCAACAATGACAGTGTATCGTGTGTTGCCTATATTATTTTCACAAAAATCTACATTTAAAAAAACATAATTATCACTTCGCAGGTCAGGATTAAAAATATTTATTTTTCTAATGACATCAAGTTTGGCTTTATTTTTAGGGGGCTTAACATTTTCTTCTTGGCCTGGGGCCTTAATCCTATTCTGTCCAAGGTTATTATTATATTAATTAAATAAATAGAACCAAACTGGGACGTCCAGATGTCTGGCATCCGCTCTTGTTCTGACCGCCACTGAAAAATGATATTAGGGGATGTGAGGCGTTTTAACCTAATATCTCATGGGGAGAGGGGGATATCAGCAAATATCAAGTAATTTTTTTTCGCAGGAAACTGTAAAATTTCGAGAGAACTGGGTTGATTCTTACGCATAAAAAGATTAAGATGCACTGGGGGGTATTCCATACCCCCCAGACCCCCCGGTTTGAACAGCTAACAATTTTTGTTCGTGATCTGTGATCAATCTTATTAATAGTAGGAACCTTTCACTTGAATTACAACTTGAATTTTTGTACACCGAATTTTCATTTATTTCTTGTGAAATTTTCTCAAATTTCTTTACCCTTCAAACCGAGAAGAGAAAAAAACCTAAGTAATTTCACAAAAATTCAACGAAATAGAACATTCGAAATCCTAGGAAGTCCGAGTAAAAGTAGAAAATTCAATGAAAATCCAAGAAAATCTTAGGAAATTTAAGGAAGTTTTGGGAAATTAAGAAATCTTCTCTACCTCGCATTGAAAGCCGCTATTGGAATGGATTACACTTTCGATTTTTGAGAGATTTCCTTCAATTTTCTAAGATTTTCTCCTTGATTACTTTAAGATTTTCTTTATATTCAATTCAGTTTCATTAATATTTTTATTTTCTTTTTAATCCTGACCTGTTAAGTGATAATTACGTATTTTTTGATTTTCTTTGAATAATTTACAATATTACATACAACAAATCTACTTGAAATTTTTATTTTGGGTTCATTTCCTGTTCTTTTTTTTTGATTTTTCAACTTTTTCAAAAATATCAGGGTTACTTTGACAATTTTTTGACCCCCCCTAGATTTGGATTAATTTTTAAATTAATTTCATTAAAAAAATTTTTAATTCCGGGAAAGGGATATCATGTCCTGTCCGTTTATTTCGAATCGCTGAAGAAATCTGATGTATAAGTGAAGGGAAATCTAAGAAAATCTCAAAAAAATGTTAGAAAAGCCAAAGAAATTTGAAAATCTTAGGATTACTCTAGAATCTAGAGTCTACAACTTTTCCCCAGTAATTCAGAAAAGATCAACTGCTATTCAGAAAACGTCAATTGTAATTCAGATTTGTCAACTGATATTCAGAAATCGTGAATTGTAATATCATTAGACAAATCTGAATTACAATTAACGATTTCAAAATATCAGTTGACAAATCTGAATTATAATTGACGATTTCTGAATGTCAACTGGCAAATCTGAATTACAGTTGACGATTTCTGAATTACTGGTGGCAAAGGTGTCTGTAAAATCTACAGTATTCCTAAGATTAGAAGGATAGGAGGAAAATAATAATATAATTCAGGAGAAAACCTAACACAATTTTAGGAAATCCTAAAAAATCACAGGAAATCTATGAGGAAATCTTAGGAAATTCAGAGATTGTCCTTCGTTGAGTGGTATTCCTCTGAGAGAGGAATCGCTAGCGAAATTTGGTGTACAAGTGAAGGGCAATTTAAAGATATTCTGGAAAATGGGAAAATCACTGGAAACCTTAGAAAATACGAATTTCAAGAAAATCTCAGGAAATCCAAAAGAAACTTAAAAAATCTAAGGTAATCTAGCACAGAATCTACAGAAATTTTATGAAATTTTCAGGAAAATATAGGAAATCCGGGGAAATCTTGGAATATTCTGGATGAGTGTTTACTTCTTTAATTTTTTGTTTCAAATCTTAGAGCAATCAAGGGAGGACATCTTAGAAAATTGGAGGAAATCTCTCAAAAATCAAAAGTGTAATCCATCCCAAAAGCGGCTTTCAATATGAGGTAGATGTGGAAATTGGATTTCTTCAAGATTTTCTTTCGAAAAAGTTGAAAAAACAAACAAAGAAGTTGTAGCTATCCTTAAGTTTTCTTAATTTTCCAAGACTTCCTAAAAGATTTCCTTGCATTTTCTACTTTTACTCGGATTTCCTAGGATTTTGAATGTTCTATTTCGTTGAATTGTTGAGAAATTTCTTAGATTTCTCTTGGCAGCAATTCTCTTCTCGGTTTCAGGTGTAAGGAAACCCGAAAAAATGTCACAAGAAATAATAATGGAAATTCGGTGTACAAAAATTGATGTTGTCATTCAAGTGAAAGGTTCCTACTGTTAATAAGATTGATCACGGATCACGAACAAAAATTGTTAGTTTTTCAAACCGGGGGGTCTGGGGGGTATGGAATACCCCCCAGTGCATCTTAATCTTTTGATGCGTAATCATCAGCACAGTTCTCTCGCAATTTTACAGTTTCTTGCAGAAAAAAATTACCTAATATTTGCTGAGATTCCCCCCTTTCCCCATGTGAGATTGGGTTAAAAAGCCTCACATCCCCTAATATCATTGTTCAGTGGCGGTTAGGAATGGTAGCAGATGCCAGATATCTGGACGTCCCACTTTAGTTCTATTTATTTAATTAATATAATAATAACCTTGGACAGAATAGGATTAAGACCCCAGGGCAAGAAGAAAATGTTAAGCCCCCTAAAAGAAAGTAAAACATCTACAGTCAAACTTTATGTCATTAGAAAAAAGTTTTGCGGGCTCTTCAAAATTTGGAGTCCAGGGATCCCCCTGTTAATCAGTCTCTGAGCTCCCATATTTTTTTCTTTAGTTACACTACCGACGTTTAGACTGTAAAAACGTTTAGACTCTCGTCAAACAAAAAAAACTTTCAGCTTCCCAGAGAACTTTCTGGTTACATGTTATTTAATGATTTTGTTATTAAAATATTTCTCGTTAATCTATTCATGCGCGTCAGTGATAAAAATAATTGTTTTAATTTATTATTTTTGTAAATTTATATAGTAGGTATGATGTCATGGCATGATGATTAGTGTACTATGTAATTAAAGCGTCATTACGTGATTCAATTGATTATTATTTTTATTAAAGGTGAATTTCACGATCAGGGCTTCAAATATTAAAGACCCTGAACGAAAAGGGAGTGTCCGTGAGTGAACAAAATTTATGTTAAAACATAGATTTTTCTGTTAAAAGAACGGCAATGATCGCTTGCTTTGATATAATTAATAAAAATTGAATAAGTTCGAAGTTCAATTCCAAACACCTGGTGTATCCGCTCCTGGAGAAAGTTTAAGATTGGTGTAACTCGGGAGTAGATATGCGAGTTCGGTCCTGTCGTATATCGAAGGCGCCAAAATCGCGGAAAACAAAAACCTAATTAAACAATGAAAGCAATTGAAATGTTTTTGAATAAACTCCAATTTTAATTAAAAAAAAGACGAAAAGAAAGAGAGAAAAGTAATTCCATGACCTACTTAATTAAAAATAACATTGAATGCAGATTATTTTGAATTTTATTAACTGGATTGATGATCGCATTTATTTTTTTTGTAAGTTTATTTATGTATGAACCGGCATTTTTGGGGAAGTGACGAAGCAGGACTTTAAAAATTAAGAATAAAATATGGGATATTTAATTTTGCACAAAAGTGTGGTAATAAATAATTTTTTAAAAATTGCGTACGTCTATGAATGGCCGCGATTGAAAAGCCAACTATGGCGCTGACGTCAATAATCCGCCTCGACGCTCTATTTTAGGAAATTCGAGGCTGGCATTGAAGGAGGCCAAACACCGACATTTTACAGGACACTTTTAACAACTGTTACTTCACTTTAATTACAATAACCATATTTGATTAGAAATAAATACGACAAAATAGAAATACTTTACTTTATTGCCCGATATGGTAAAATAATAATTTACATTTTTTACAATAGCAAATATTACATTTTAAACTAAAGTTGACAATCCCACATTACAAACAAATAAATTAATATAAAAAAAATGGGTGCCGATAGTTCATCAACTTTTCGACGAAAGTACTCGACACCCAGGCAAATTTTGACCCAATTCTTCCTTAATTAATAAATTAATGTTATTAATAATGCGATTAAATTATATTATTAACAAAAACGATTTTTTAGAAATATTTTCAACATTAATAAATAAACACCTCAACTGTTGTATGTACAAAAGCTTAAACTGTACAAAAAAAAAGATTTATTTACAATTTCAAAATTAACAATAATATTTCGACACAAACTTACTAATCCAACACAAATAGCTTATCTAAAATTAATAGTAGTTTATTTTAGGGTTTCATATTTCCAAAAAAAAATTGATGTGAACCGGCCGTTACTTCTTCGTCTTAGTAACTCAAGTTTAATTTGTGGAATTCACAGTGGCCGCCTTATTAATTTCAATTGAAACCTTTCGAGTTTAGGAATCACAACCCAAGACACCACTGTCAATTCACAACACAAACAACAATATCTCTTTTACTTTGATGTAAAAAACGAATATACCTTTTATTGTACTAAAACGTACAAATTTTATCACAGACCCACACAAACATTCATACACTTACAATAATCCTATATTTAATTAGGTAGAGTATCGTACAGGATATCTTTCGTCGATTGTGAAAGATACTCCGGAAATTGAATTTCAAAGTTGATGATAAGATCACCCCGACGAGATGGTTCCTTGGGTAGTGGTAGGCCGTAACCTTGAATACGCTTGACCATATTTGGTTTGACAATTTCGTTTGTGAAATGAATCGGGATGCTCTCTCCAGTCATGGTTGGCACTTCAATTGTACACCCACAAAGAGCCTGTAAGAAAATCACAATTTAGAAATTTAAAACATTTCAAGTCAAATCTAACTACCAACCTGTTTTAAAGATAATTTTGCAGTATAACGAATGTCACAACCTTCTCTCTTGAAACTAGGATGAGGTTTATCACGTATAATAAAAACAATATCGGCAGGAACTTTATTACGACCTTGATCGCCTTCACGTTGGAATGTGATTTTCGTACCGGCCTTCCAACCCGGTTTGACATTTATTGTCAACACTTTGTCCTCTTTTTTGGTAGAACCATCAGGCTGTAACACTTTTCTCGAGATTTTCATCTTCTTGGTACATCCCTTGGTGATATCTTCAAGTGACACATACAGATCATGCTCGATGGGCGGGTCTTGCAGTTTGTCCTTGTTACGATTAGGACTATTATGGAAGTTGAAAGACTGACTTCTAAATGCACCACCGGGACCACCAGGACGTGTGGGTCCCACCCCTAGACTCGCGAACGGATCGTCTACGTCCATGTCATCATCATGAAAGCCAAACATTCCCATACGATTCGAATTACCCAAATCGAAAAATGCTTGGAAAGGGCTTGCATTTCCGAAAAATTGCGCGAACGTAGCTTTCGGATCTCCATGGAAAGTGTAATGGAAACTGCCTGCACCAGGACCACCTGTTCCTCCAGGAATTCCACCCTTCAAACCTTCCTCGCCGTGAGCGTCATAAATGTCCCTTTTCTTTTTATCAGACAAAACTTCGTAAGCTTCTGCGACCTCCTTAAACTTCTCTTCAGCTCCAGCAGCTTTATTTTTATCTGGATGGTATTTAAGCGCTAATTTTCTATACGCCTTCTTGATATCGTCATCTGTCGCACTTTTCGTTAATCCCAAAGTTTTATAATAATCTTTACCCATTTTTGCGTTAATCACAGACCACAAATAAGACGAAAATTAATTAAACAATTTTAACTTGAATCACAAAAGTCACTTTCTTACTCGTCACTAATATTTAACAAAAATGCTACGTACAACTGAACGCGCACACGCAGAATCCGCTATTTATAATGTTTACTAAATTGGAGAATTTTCTAGTACATTCTAGAATAACAAAAACGCAATGGCGTACGCTGCCACTTCCCAATACCAAATTATTCAAAATTACCCTTTAGCCTCACTAAAATCATATTTCAAAATAGGGATTTACTTGCAATAATTTTATTTTACTTCAAAAAAATATCCGCTTCTTTAATTTTTACAAAATAATACTCGATTTAAAATCGAAAAGATGCGTCACTGTTTCCTTCCAGAAAAGAGGGAAATTCAAAGTTCATGACTGACGACGTACTATGTTTATCGTAAAAAATGCAAGTATTTGTAGCAAAAATACTTTTCATGTTATATTTTTTTAAGCTTAAAAAATTTAATAAAATTAAAAAATATTTTTTCCACTGTTCCAGGACATTCCGATGTCAGATTAGGAGGGTAGGTTCTGGAACATTCTTCATTCTTCAGGTTTTTACTCGAGTACTGTGGAAAAAGTATCGAATTTTTTTATATTTTGACGTGGCGAGATTCCACGGCCATTTTGTCGTACGTGTTTTTGAGAATAATTTATTTATAAAAATGTAAATTTGAATTAGTGGCGTGTATTGAATGGATTATTCTATTAGTATAATTAAGGTCAGTGGTGTAGCGTAACGAGGGCCCAAGGGGGTGCTCGCCTCTCCGAGTTGCTAAACCTTTTCTAGTCTCTAGAATAAAATGAAAAAGAACCCATCTTTTTAAATAAAATTGGATTTTTGAAAAGGCAAGTCTCCATTTTGGCTGCCCTGTCCCTCGTCAGACTCGGGGTGGTAATAATGTAGTTACTGGACTACTCTTTGGAATGGCTCCAATTATTTCTAAAAGATTAGGCAAAATATAAAAATATACTTTTTCTCCAAACGTGAAATAAACTGAATTTATGTTTCATGACTAATTCCCATTAGTCAAAATTAAACTTAGTGCCTACTGAAAATTGACCTTTTTAGTAAAATTGAAAAAATATGTGTTTAACATGTCGTCGTGTCTCTTTGGAGTGAAGCGAGGTTGCTAGCGGCTACCACTTGAATACAGTAGTCCCTGTATAGTTCGACCGTGTCAAGCTGGACAATTCTGAGAATTTCTCTTGTTGGTGGACAGATGCTTATGAGCTGATACGCACAAGTCGTGAGTTTTATCTCGGCACGACTCGTGAGGTGAACACGCAGGCAGACAGATTTATTACCTACGTTGTAATGCTTATATTATAATAATAAAATAACAGCATTTTCAGTGCTAAAATAAAGGGTAATTTAAATCCGAAAGAGAGATTTATTCCGAAAGTTTCTTTATATCTAATAAAATTTTTAAAAATAATTCTTTTTACAAAATTTGTAAATTTAAATTAAATGATCAAGTTTGCTGGGAAGTACACAGTGCAAAACAAATTCTTATCGTAATCCAGAATAACATGATATTCTGTTTGCAGACTTCAGTTACATGTTTCGTTATTTATTTCAACCTTTTAGTAGACAAGAAATGGGTCCCGTGTCCCGTTTATGTCGAGTTATACAGGTTTTACTGTATATTACTTTGGAAATAATCATTGAAGATTATTTTTAATCAAATTAAATAATAGAAAATATTCGAGTATAGTCCTTGATTCTAAATTAAAGAACATTAGTTGTTCAGAATGTCCTTTAGGACTTTGCACTTTAAATAATAAGATAACTGGAAGACTTGTGCACTTTACTATTGTTTCGTTAACAGCAAAAGTAAGTACAAAATATAATAATTTTTAAATTTAAAAATTTCTCAGTAATTTTTTTAAACGTTGATAATTGTAAGATATTGATTTTACAAATCAGATGTTAAGATGATTTTCTGCGGGTTGTAAATTAAGAAACGTGATTCAAAAAACAATCTCTATTTTTAGTTAAAATAAAATACAAAAATAACTCTTTGATATCAAATACAAAATAGAACTTCTATACAAGACTATGTATTATCATTTAGAATACAAAAAATGACGATATTTATATCGTTTTATAGTAGGTACCAATGAAATACAGCGAACAAATTGTCCGTTCGATTTTTATAACTTAAAGTAACACAAATTAAATCTCCATTTAAAAAATTACCTTTCAATTTCCAGTAAAATAAATATTAATTCTTACAATAAATAGAACACAATAAAAATACAACAAAAATTTTAGGCAGATACTTAAAATGTTAATTAATTTTGACAACCAAAGTGCTAAATTTAAAAACGTTTAACACTTAGAAGTGATTTACAAAAGTAAGTAATAAGAAGCTTACAATTTATTGTTAGTTTATGGTAAAACGTTGTAGGTATATTAGAGGTACAATTAAACCGCCAGTAAAAAATTAAGTGTCGTTATGCAATAAGTACTCAAGTGTACTCAAGTTTTCATGTGGAACCCGTATACCTACACCGATACGTCATAATTTGCAGATTTTATTTAGAAAATTATCATTAATCTAAAATGCATGATACTCAAAATGTTTTAACAATCTTTGGCAATGATGGAGAAAATAAAGACAAAAATTAGATGCAATAAAGTAAAACTATAAAATTGTATGAAAAACTCACTCCCCTAATTATAATTAATTGATGGTGTTTTTCCTAAGTTGCAAGTCTCAAATGCATGTATAATTTATACACCAGCAGTAGTAGTACCCTGATTATTGTGGAACCACGAAGTTTCTTTATATACGAACCACAAATCTGCTGCCCATAAGAAAAAATTCAAAAATCCTAAAACCTGAAATTTAAAAAGATTGTGTTAATATCTCCCTTTCATTTAGGTAGAAACATCTTACCACTGAAACGTTTAATGAAGAAAATCCGCTGGTATGTATGTCGCATAAGCAGTTAGTGCAAGAAATATTATCGGCGTCAGTTATGCCTTTAAGTCCACTTAAACCATTAGCCCACGCAGCACTGCTTGATAACCATAAGACGGAGAATAATACAGTTATGAAAAAGTCCTACAAGTAAAATCAATTAATTTCCTTAAGGTTACACTTGAATAAATAGGCTTACCGAAAGTTGAACGCGGTTACTAGATTTATACAAATTGTCGTATTTGGCATAAACAAAAATAAGAGAAAGCGAAAACAACATAGCTAAAACTCCGGTAGCTACAAAGTAACGAGCATCGTTGGCAAAAGTGCCGTATATAGCAACAAAACAATCAGACTTATTGTTATGAGGTTCGAACTTATCACCGGTTACATTTACACCCAAATTAAAAGGGTAATCAAATTTGTAAACGTAGCTGCTGGTGCTATTATTAGTAGTAGTAAACTTAAAACTTACGCTACCAGAATATTCACAAATAGAAGCGAAAGCGGCTATCGAAAAAATCTGTAACAAATAAAATCATTCTTATTTTAAGAACATAAATTGGTAAGAATTAAAATCTATCAGTTGTCAAATTTCAAGGTTAAACCATAAAACTATTATTTAACACCTGGCAAACTCACCAAATGCAAAATTCGCATAACACCCCTAGGTTCTTGAAAAACAGCAAAATTTAAATCCATTTTTAAATTGCCACACCTAAATTAATCCTTAACAAATCCTTTTAAGTCAAACCGGTCGCCCTACCTAAATTTTGACACTATTCGCGCTATCATAATAATCCATTCCGACAATCAGCGCACCTGAAATGATAGTTTAATTTTTAACCGCCAGATAGCATTAATTAATTTAAAAGTTTATAATAAATAATAATTATTTAAAAAATAATCTTTTTGTGTAAAAAATTCAAATTTGGTGCTTAAAAAGTTTTTAACTGTTTGCTGCCCCCGCCCACATTCCTAGCATACCTGTTGCAACTTGTAGGTTATGTTAAATGTCCGTTAAATCGCGCCAAAACATTTATTTGACAACTGTGTTGTGAAGTGATTGCTTGTTAAAATTTAAAGTTTAATTAACGAAAATGTATTTAAAAATTCGTCGTTTAAACGCGAAGCCAGGAGACGATGATATAATAATTAATATTTCAAAGATGGCTTTAATTCAAGACGTTCGTAAAATTATATTTGATAAGTCTCAAGTCGCAATTGAATCCCAACGACTTTTTTACAAAGGAAAACAGGTAAGCTTTAAAACGTAATTTTTGTGACTTTTATTAACTTGCCATAACTTGTAGCTCAATGACGACCATCGTGTAATGGATTACAACATTCAATTAAACGATGTCATTCAGTTAATGATTCGAGTTGAACAAAAAGTTGAAGAAGTTGTTGAAAAGAAGGACGACAACACTGTAGAACCCTTAAAGGAAGTGACTAATACCGAACCCGTGCAAAAGGAAGAAACCGCAACCAGTAAATATTTTAAAATTGACGAAGTGGTGGATATCATTGAACACGAGCACGGTAGTTGGATCGAGGCTCGTATTATTAATATTTTGAAATGCGAAGCACCTCCTGATTGTGATAAAAAAAATAAAGAACCTGATGTGAAGTTTCGTGTAAAATTCGAATGGTAGTTGCGTTTTAAAGTCAAAACTATTTTTATTTAGTTAATTTTTTTAGTGAAAAGGAAAATGGAGATTTTATGGATATCACTTTCGAAGAGATCAGGCCACGATCTCGTTACACATTCAAAAAGTCAGAACTTGCAGTTGATCAAATGGTCCTGGTAAATTATAACTTAGGAGAACCATTAACTAGAGGCTACTGGTACGACTTTATTATTAATAAAATCACACGCAAGAATCTCATTGGAACAATATTGGTTGGAAAGTTGAAAACTCCTGTGGAAAATTGTGTTGTTCAATTTATCGATGAAGTTTTACGAATTGAAAAATCTTTATTGTTGTCTTGTCGTTTGGGCGAATCCGACTCAACTGTTGCATTAAGTAAGTTGATTTTCTTAATAATTCCTTTTAAAATTTAAGTTAAATTTGCCATATTTTATTACCACTAATAAAGTAATTCCTTAAGTGTAGGTGGCGAATTTGTTCTCAATTACATCTACAATTTTATCAAGTTTTGCCGCGAATTTGAGTCAGCACAACTAATCAGCACACCACCACTTCCTATTTGAGTTTTTATGTCCTTTCTTGTAACATCATTATGCTCATCTATGTTTATTAGTTTAATCATTATCTTTAATTTCTTCTCAGCAATCTCACCTTCCTCATTTTTCTTATCCAGTCGATTTTTAATTTCACTATTAATAGTTATAATCTTACCCTCCTCGTGCAATCTTTCTAAGCATTATTCCACCAGTTTTTTCACTTCATTAATTTAATTGTGATAACTTCAAAACATTTTAGTTCCGAACAGCGCATTTTTTGGGTTTTCTAAAATATTGATATGACTAATACTTAACCCGTCGTTGGTACACTTCATTTTTTAACGTGATTGGTACACTGTCACCCTGGCGTTCGCACGTTATTTTTATATCATTATTAATTGCTCGATCAACTTAGAACGTCCAATCGTACATTAAAATATGTATATTTTTACCTTTAATTAAAAATGTAAATTACATTTTGTATGTACTATAAATAATTTTGTGCTATTTTCCAATGAGATGTTGGAAATATCACTATCAGACTCCCAAAAATTGTTCTGCGGTCTCCTCCAACTACGAAATTAATTTATTGGCCCTGATGAATTGAAAAAAATAGAAACACGTGTACGTACGACGGTGATAAAATATTGCGCGGTAAACGCAAAGCTCATTTTATCGGAGTTGTCAATATTTGTATATATGTCATTTGAAGGTTTTAATAGTATCAGATTAATTCGACATCATTTATACGATTGACGTTCGAAATTTTATTTATGTGAGCACCGCACTCACATGTGTACCAACGACGGGTTAATGGTTACAAGTTCAAATGTATAACTCTCAAATTGTTTTGAATTTTACATTAAGTTGTAGGTAGGTTTCAGTATAATTCAGCATTTTCAATTACTGTTTACTCATAAGCTGCAAAATACATTTGTGTTCTTGTATTTAAATAATTTATTTTGTGTTTTAGGAAAAACCGTTTATTACTGTGAGAAATGCAAAGATGTGATTACTAAACCATGTAAATTTTGTGGATGTAGCCTATGTTCTGGAAAAGATGATGCAGATACTATAATCTTGTGCGACGAATGTGATTTCGGCTATCACATCAAATGTCTGACTCCACCACTAACCGAAGTACCATCCGATCCAGAATGGTAATAAATATTGTTACTTTCAATTTTTGGCTTATTTTAAACTAATAAAAAATTTAGGTATTGCCCATCTTGCAAGAGAGATGAAAACGAGATTGTGAAAGCTGGAGATAAGTTAAAATTTAGTAAGAAGAAGTCGAAAATGGCGAGTTCAAATCAAGAAGGTACTTCACGTGACTGGGGTCGTGGGATGGCTTGTGTAGGACGTACTAAAGAGTGTACCTTGGTACCCAAAGCTCATTACGGTGCTGTTCCGGGTGTAGAAGTTGGTACTTCCTGGAAGTTTAGATTACAAGTATTTACAATAATTAAAGCGTTATTGTTGTATTTTTCTACATTTATTGTATTTAGGCTTCCGAGGCTGGAATTCATAGACCACATGTAGCGGGTATTCATGGACGTGAGACCGACGGTGCTTACAGTTTAGTTTTAAGTGGTGGCTATGAGGATGACGTTGACAATGGAGATGAGTTTATTTATACTGGTTCAGGAGGTCGTGATTTATCTGGTAACAAGAGAGTTTCGGATCAAAGCTGTGATCAAACTTTAACTCGCATGAATAAGTAAGACTTTTAATTATGCATAATTGGAGCCAAATTAATTATTTTTGAATCGATTAGGGCGTTAGCTTTAAATTGTAATGCTCCATTAAATAAAAATGGTGCCGAAGCAACCAACTGGAAAGGCGGTAAACCTGTACGTGTTGTACGCAACTATAAAGGAAGTAAACATTCCAAATTTGCTCCTAAGGAAGGCAATCGGTACGATGGTATTTATAAAGTTGTTAGGTATTACCCCGAGAAAGGAAAGTCTGGTTTTTTGGTTTGGAGATATGTTCTGAGGCGCGATGATCCGGCACCAGCTCCTTGGACTAAAACTGGACAAGAGTTGGAAATGATAGTAAGTTTTAGTAAAAATGTGTTGCAGTAAATTAATAGGTTTTGTTCCTTAGTATCCACTTGGTTTTCTCGACGCTGAAGCTGCAAAACTAGCTGCAAAAGGTAAAGCTACTTCTTCGAAAGGCAGGAAGAGAAGTGCATCGAGTAACAAATCTCCTGAAGCAAAAAAGCAAAAGATGTCATCTTTTGAACTCGGTGAAGAAGTAG
The DNA here is from genome assembly GCA_949152465.1 of Cantharis flavilabris. Classification (NCBI taxonomy): domain Eukaryota; kingdom Metazoa; phylum Arthropoda; class Insecta; order Coleoptera; family Cantharidae; genus Cantharis; species Cantharis flavilabris. The sequence goes on along the minus strand of OX424441.1, from coordinate 26,193,683 downwards.
AAAAGTTTATTTCTAACGATGAAGAGAACTCAAAATTATGGGCTGCTTGTAAGGAAGTGCAAAATGAAGGCAAAAAAATGTTTTTATCAAAAGTGGAAGAACTTTTTATGTGCATTTGTTGCCAAGAAGTTGTTCATTTGCCCATAACCACCCAATGTAAACATAACGTGTGCAAGGTAGGGATTTAATTTTAATTTTTTTTGCATATGTTAATCTCTTTATTTCAGAGTTGTTTGAAACGATCGTTTTTGTCAGAAATTTATAGTTGCCCACTGTGCAGATTCGAACTTGGAAAGAATTTTAAGATGACTGTTAACACAAATTTATCCTCTGCTTTGTTATCTCTTTTTCCTGGTTATGAATCTGGTCGTTAATTTTTCCTGAAGTTTATTATGTTACAGAATTTATGTTTATAAGTTTAGTTAGTTTATATCAGGAACCACTTTGACAGAATTAATATTTATTTGTATTTGCTTACTTTTACAACAATGTACCTTTAGTTTTTAGTAGTTTAATAACATTATTGCTTATGTATTTACAAATAAAGTAATACAATTCAAAATAAGATTGATTTTATGTTTTGCATTCTCCACCAAGTTATTATAATAGTAACAAGCTGGAACCTACCGCAAGTAAAATATAGTATCGCGGCCAGGTTTTCTTTTCTTTATTACTTACCATGTTTTAGCTCACAAGGATTATGAAAAAGGCTAATTATTATATACGTAATAAAACCAGGGTAACAAATAAGAACTACTTCACGACTACTTTGGTTTTTTATGGTAAATAGAAAGCATCTTCTCGACAATTTGTTTTTCTATATTATTGTCATTTTCTAAGGAAGTTCGCGAATTTCGCACAACATTATTTTAGTCATCGTTACGAGGTAAACAATAATAATAGTAGGTATTACTTACATTGCGGTGTAATAATTTAAAGTGATTTACCTCATTTATTACTTACAATACTTAACATTAATTAAAAGGATTAAAAGTGAAATATAATTTTGTCTTATTTATTATTGTTTTCAGATATTTACGGTTAGATGTCGTCTAATGTTTATAATTTATTTGTTTTTAAATTTTATTTTGCTTATTTTTCGGTAGGTGTCGCTGCATGTCTTACAGTGGCAATGTTTTGTTTTAAATTTTAAAATGACATTTCGCGTTCGGTAAAATAAACATTAATTTGTTTTCGCGTGTGCTTTAATTAAGTAAATTATGAACTTACGCGAAATTCTTACTAAATTTTGAACTGTTGAACTTGGCCTAGTGTTAATAAGAAATCAATTGGTGCAGTGTAGTGAATTTGGACAACGACAATCGATTGGAACGGGATGCCGAATCAAATATTATTGGAGTTGCAGTATTTGGAAATAAAAGGTTAGTTATATTGCTATAATATTTTGTTGTTCTAGTAGAAGTCACCAAGTTCAAAATTATTAAAAATTATTCACTAGACTTTGTTGTATTTACTTTTAATATATAAAACCGCTAATTTTAAATCGAATGAAGTAGAATAGTGAAAATATAGAATGAAGCAAAATTGAACTTGTGATTTCTGCCAAAATAACAATTTGTGTGATTACTTTCTTTTGCTTGTTATTTTTGTCAAGTCATAATCGCTAGATAATCTTTGCAACAAGATTTGTTTGCTGCCGAGTAGTAAATTTTGATTTGAGTAGTAAAGCTTACATCGAATACTTATAATCAAACAGTAGAACATTTTCAAGGAAGTTAGTGACTTTTAGACTCGCTGTAACCCCTTAGTGCATTTGCCCGTGACATCCACGAGCACCTCTTACTGAAATTTTTCATTTCCTCGTGGATGTCAAGGGCGAGGTTTAATTAGGCATTACAGTAATTGAATCATTTTTGACCAACAATTCAAAATTAATGTGTTCATGAAGGGGTTAAAGTGGCTTTCGTTTCTTTTGTATAACCACGAAATTGTTAGCTTAATTTTATTTTGTACTTATTGAAGTGCACCTGTTAAAGTTAAATTTTCTTGTAATTTTTTGCTGGTTAAAAATCGATATTGGCTGGTCTCTTGGGTGTTTAATTTATGATGAAGTTTTGCATTTTCTACTTCGTTTAAAAATAATACTTGTGTATTACACAAAGAAACTAAAATTTGTATGAAAAACATTTTTTCCTAAGGTAAATAATATTTTCATGTCATTCCAAAATTCGTTTAGTTTTATGAATTATATTCTAATATTCACTGATCGGTTGACCATATCCGACAACCGAGGAAATAACTCGAGCACCCATTAGCTGTATACTCAACTTTATTGAGGAAACAAAGCCGATGGAGTAAAACTTGGAACGCGGGGTACAATAGGCTTCGAGCTTCAGTGCAATTGGGCATGGAACCACAACCCGTTCAGCAATAATAATATTCGTTACATTATAAGTTAGCACGTTTAGTAACATTTATAAAAGTTGAAATTATTATTAATCTTTTGTTTGCAAATTCTACGTCATATTCTATTACTCATCTTTACGAATAATAGAATATGAAATGAAATTTGTGGGCAAAGGATTTTATTGTTTACTTTTATAATAGAAAATAATGTTTTTGTTGCTTAAATAATCTAACTTAATAATAATCTATTAAAATATTCTTCCACAACCGAGTAAATGAATTCCAAACTAGTAGAATTTGTAAATTGATTTTTCAGCGAAAGAATTTTTATTTGGTGTATCGAACCTTAAAAAAATTGTTAAAGAGGTTTCGGTAATAAATGGGGTAAATATTTTACAATAAATTAATATTATAAATAGAGTTTCTAATATTGTTGTGTGAAGTTCATGCATGATTCACTGATTCACAGGAAACGCGATAAACTTCGCACACTACATATTTTTGAATAATTACTACGAAATTGTGGTAAACTTATAAAATTTTAAAACTTATGCATTCCAATTATTCGAATCTTTTAAAATTAAAAATATTGATTAAATGAAGTCACTACTTGTGGACAAGTTTTAGTTTTGAATTTTATTGTTACCAATGTTTAAGAAACTGGGAAAAATGTCAACATCTTGATTAATTTGAGAAAAGCGAATTTTTGATCAATTGCAAAATTATAATTTTTGAAAATAAAATTTTATGTATTTGAAATTACTAATTAAATTTTTTGAAATTGAAACTTGTTTGTGTTCATTAAATAGCTCTTTTTTTAAAAGTTACGATACTTGTACTTATCATACATCAGCTTATTACAAAGTTTCTCCAGACGGCTTTTTATAAGACCTAAATTAGATTAAAAATATTAACATTTTTATTTTGTTAAATTTAAATTGGATAACAGTATGTTACGTACACATATTGTAATTGCATGAATTCAATTCCACAATTTTCTTTTTGTAATCATCGAGGAAAGTCGGTTATTGGTAGTTCAAATCCAGATTTTCGGGAATTTTCTTGAATTTTAGAACGAATTTATTTTTATTAAATAATTCGTCCATTTTCAACTTTTGGCTAAAATGGTCAGAACCAAATATGTAGGAAATTTAATTTTCTATAATTTTGGTCCACTTCGTTTTTTGTCTACAAATTAGGCGAAATTAAATGAAATGTTGCATTATCTCGTTTATGTTAAAGCTTAGCTCATAAATGGCCATTAACAGACTTGTAGGAAATAAAATTCTCTATAAGCTTAGGTCTTGACCATTTTTCAACTACGATCGACTTGAACCTGAAAAATGAAGCAAAATTAAATAAAATTATGGAATTTGGTTTATTTGAAATTTGAACGCATAGATAATTATTAACAAACCAAATTAAATAACCAATTAAAATTTGGACTAATTTTGATCGTAGACGAAAATGGTGACGATCCAAGTTGTAAATAATTTTATTGCATACAAGTTTGTTAATGCTTATTTATTGGTTCAAGTTTAAAATAAACGAAATAACACAATATTTAATTGAATTTCATTTCACTCCATTGTTCAAGTTAAACTAGATAAATATTTACTACAAAAGTAGACAGTCTTTCTACTTTCGTCAAATTGACTTACTTCGCAGAACGGCCAAGCCGCAAGGTGGTTAACATATTCAATTAGCCTGCGATTCAATAATCGACTCAAATCGTTCAACCTAGATCGACCCTTGAAAGCGCGTCTTAAACCTTAACTGTGAAGTACCGAAGTATTTTTTGTAATTTCTTCTAATAGTAAGATTATTTTCGGCCAATTAGAATGCAATCAAAATTTTCAAATAATCATACATCAATTTGAGACCACCCAAAAAACACTTTTGGTGATATAACAGATTTTTCAGATCTGGATATTTTGTTGCCATACCAATGAAAGAAATAGAACTATTTTTTATATTACAGTTTTTTGCAGTTGAATTTTATGGTTCTTAGATAATACCGTCATATTTTATCCTGACTCTTATGTCGAAACCGCATACTATACATAGCAAAAAGTTTAATTACTTTTTTTTATTATATGACATTCCTAAGGAATACAATCGTAACCCATTTTTACCTTTAGTTAGGAGAGCGAATTAAAAATATTCCTGAAGATATAAATTTGCCCACAAAATATTTGTTTTAAATTGTCATTTTATTAGTCGTCTTTCATCTTGAATTTAAAACAAACATTTTGCAGCTAAGTTAAACATTGAGAACATTTTTTAAGTTTTAAAACGCTATCTCGAAACAAGATAAAAATGAGTGATACTACTTTATTCCTTGCGGGTGTCCACATAGCAACAAAACAATATGCAAGAAAGGTTTAAAAACTCTAGAGCCCCATGAAAAGTGATTATTTATCAATTTATTTTATTAATTATTCACAATAGGAGGTAACATATGACTATTAGTTTGCTTAAATACTCCGTTTGATCTTTAAATTTGTGACATTTTTAAGTATTTTATTTATAGTCGTTTTATTTTTCAGGTGTTTGAAAACAAACCCCATACAGAACATCTGCAGGAGTCAGGAGAATGGATATTCCTATACAGAAAAGGAATACAGGCGATGCAGAACTTTCAGAATCAAGATTAGTTTCAAACTTCGAAAACATTTTACGGCAGACTGCCAGATAGAAAATAAGAAGGATTGTGACATTTTATTTTTGGGTAACTGCAGATTAGTGGTTATATGTAATTGGCATGCATTTCAAGTTTTCCAAATATCATCCATAATAAATTGGTGTGTTTACTTTGACGTTTAATAATCGGTTCGTCATTTTTAAATTTTATTCCGCTTATTTCTCGGTAGGTGTCGCCGCATGTCTTAAAGTTTCAATGTTTTGTTTTAAATTTTAAAATGACGTTTCGCGTTCGGAAAAATAAACAATAATTTGTTTTCGCGTGTGATTTAATTAAATAAATTATGAACTTTCGCGAAATTCGTACTAAATTTTGAACATTTGAACTTGACCTAGTGTTAATAAGAAATCAATTAGTGCAGTGTAGTGATTGGAAAGGGATGCCGAATCAAATTTTTGGAGTTGCAGTATTTGGAAATAAAAGGTTAGTTATATTGCTATAATATTTTGTTGTTACGGCTTTCGTTTGCTGGTTATATTTGTCAAATCAAAATCGTTAGATAATTTTTGCAACAAGATTTGTTTGCTGCCGAGTAATTGATTTGAATAGTAAACCTTACATCGAATACTTATAATCAAACGGGCTCTAAGAAGTCACATCTTGATAGCTTTATGTGGCTATTTTTTTGTAGAAAGTTTTTAAGGAAAGTAGAGGAAGATACAGGTGTACTAGGACTCACTTTAAAGTAGTTTTCGTTTCTTTTGTAACCACGAAATTGTTAGCTTGATTTTATTTTGTACCTATTCGAGCTTCAAAATGTGCATCTGTTAAAAATAAATTTTTGTAATTTTTTGCTAGTTAAAAGTCAATATTGGCTGGTCTTGTGGGTGTTTAATTTAGGATGAATTAGTAATAGTTTTGCATTTTCTGACTCTGTGTAGAAATAAATTATCAGTTTTGTGTTTTTACTAGACATCGAAAAGATGTTATTGTTAACCACTGCGGAGATATATTTGTATTCTTGTTTTTAGTTAACAGTTCAAGAAATTCATGAAGTTCAATAAAGTAGGAAATGTTTAAAATGTTACTACGTAAGCATAAGTAAAAAATTGAAAAATTTGACTTTTAGTCTTGATCTAAAAGGACAACCTTTAACTGCCAGGAAAAAAATTTTCATTGCTATCCGTGACTTAATAATTGCTTATTTTATGTTAGAAACCGTCTTGTTTTAAAAATTACTTGCATTATTCTTAATATATCTCCCTGGTGGTTTACAATAACATCTTTTCGATGTCGAGTAAAAAAATAAAACTGATAATTTTAGCAATAACTTGAAAATTTGGTAAAATAATAGCATCAATTTCAATCTACTTTCAACACGTGCATATTATGAGTCGTTAAATTATTATGAGTAATAACCAATAATAATTATGTACTCGAATTTACTGATAAGTTGTTACTTTTATAAAATAAAATACTTTTTAAATAATTTTCTAAATAAATTTTTTAATGCTTAAAAATTATTATAATTTGCAATTATTTATAACAACGGTTGAACAAATTCCTTCAGGGGTTTTAACAAAAGATATTCTTATTTAGAAGTTTTTTCTATTGTAACCTTCCCACAAGTAGTTACAACTTCTACCGTAATAGAATACGTTGGCTGAAATAGTTATAGAGGCTCCCGAAATTAATATTTGAATCAGTAGTTTATACCATAATTAGCAACAAATGCACGATTACTAGTGCATTTATACAATTTTATTTACTGCTATTTTATTTATGCTTATCCTCGTGGGCCTATAGTATCCACGGGTATGCTGTACTGCCCGATTTCCTTATGTCAGTGGCATTCACAGGAAAACTTATTTTAAGAGAATCAACTTTTGCAAATCCGCATAGGTGAAATTATCTGACTTGTCAGTGGCGAAGCTAGGGGTGGCTTCACCTACACTGGATTGCCACCCTTGTTAAGTAAAATACTGCTTAGGTGACTGAACAATAGATGTTCGATTAAGTATGAATATTATTTTATGAAATATAAAGTGAATTTTTTAAGCTAGAAAATTTTAAATTAACCGAACCTTAAGTGGTTATATCGGTTTCACTTAGGACGGTATTTGTTAAAACCTAATTATTGTGATCGAATATTATACCTAATCAAAATATATATTGTTTTATAAAAGTGTTAAGAATTTTGATGTAATAGTTATTGAAAATTCATCCAGCAATTTTATTAAATTGCAATTCAATCTGTCGAACAGGACTACCAAACATGAAGAAGTTTTAGTTCTGTAGTACCAAAGAAAATTGAGTTTGTTGGCCGCCGATTATAAAATCGATAAATTACTTTTATTTGTTTTGCGCACTCGATTTATTTTTGGCAGTTTTTGGAAAAATAATTTGCATCATCGAAAAGCCGTATCTTCTTGCCTAAGTAGTAAAATACACTATCTTTGAATTTTTACTACACCTTTATTAACATTTCAACAGTCTCTCAAATTTTTTCAAACAAATATTGGAAGTTGAATTGACTTCACATCGTTCGGAAGGCACTCATGTGGCAATGGATGATTCCAGATGTTTTGCTTCTCCGAAATCAAAAAATCAAAGGGTATTGTAGTTTGTAGACCAGACGCTATTACCGGAACTAGAATAATGCAAAAATATCAAAAAATGAAATTTTTCACTGTTACTCGAACTTGAAAACTTGAAACTTAATTTTTCAAACAATTCCAAAAATTCAATTTTTGATATTTTTACTTTATTCTGGTTACGGCGTTACAAATTAAATTAAAATGTTTACAAATTAAAATGCCTTTTAATTATTTGACTTCGGATGAATAAAACCTCCGGAATCATTGAAGCCGTTAATTGCCACACGAGTGTCTTCCAAACGGTGGCAAGTCAATTCAACTTAGTACTTATGTTTGAAAAAATTCTGTGGGACTCTTGAAATGTTAATAAACGTGTAATAAAAGAGTCGAAGATGTTTTAACAGTTTATAACAAAAATCAAAAAAAAAGCAACATATATAATCAAATTATGAAGTTTAATAAAATTTAATTTGTGTAAATAATTCTACGTTCGGTATTTAAGGTTGTCATATTTTAAAAATTCATGAGGCATTGCCATGGTTGTTTACAGAAGCAGCTTCCATAATATCTAGATTTTAAAGATGGGCTTTGCTCTCCTACGTAAAATTTGTAGGCAAAATATTTTTATTTTATTTTTTATATTAAAATGTATTTTTGCCTAAAGTTCTAACTTATACAAAATTTATTTAGACCATTCTTCCAGAAGGAGATTGAATCTAATCGAAACAAGTCGATTTTGGCCTAGATTTTTAATGCAACGAAATTATTATTATTTAGATAGAACTTGAAAAATTCTTGAAGACCTTTTTAGTAAATAAGCTGGTTAACTAGAAATCTTTCTTTGTGAATTGTAAATTAAACTAAGTTCAAGGGTTAACCTACGTTTATGACTACCCCGATTGGTCAGAATTCTAAGTTAACTATTGAATTTGGGTTAATTTATTCACGATTGAGAAACTGGACCTAAGACAAACACTTGTAAAGCTTATGAATAAATTGGAAATTAATATTTAAGATTGTTTTTCACGAAATCATTAATAATTAGGGAATTTTTTGAACAATACTTATTGCTGGTATTGCGGAGTAGGAATACTACACGATAGTTGTGCATTTTGTGGGTTTAAGCCATAGGTTGTATCAATAATGATTTTTTCTTTGTATCGAAAAATGTATTTAGAAATTCGTGTAGTTTCAGGAAAAACGAATAATAGAATATGAACCGAAATTTGCGAGCAAAAGATTTTAATTTTAATTTTTATATTAGAATATGTTGTTGCCTAAATGTTCTAACTTGTACAAAATTTATTCTAGAAACTAGTCGAATTCGACATGGATTTTTTAATGCAAAGAAAGTATTGTTATTTATATCGAGCTTTAAGAAAAATTCTTGAAGACATTTTTAGTAAATAGGGTAGTTAATCAGAAATCATCCTTTGGCAGCGTTATATAGAACTTCCAAGGGGATAAATATAAAAAAATTGCTATGGAAGAAATAGTTTGGAAAACTCTTGAAATTTCTATTATATTTTAATATCGTAATCGTAAGTGCAGGGGTTTAATATTACGATGTGAAATAACTTGAATTTTATGTTCAAATGTATATGATTCACAGGAAATGTTATTAACTGCTGAGTAATATTGAATAAATTATTATTATCTTGTCTGCACTGCTACGAAATTGTAGTAAACTTGCATAAATTTTTTTGGAGTTTTATTATAAAAATGTAATCATGCCATACCGTAATAAATCTGACCTCGAAGATTTTAACGTTAAAAAATACATACAAAGGGAACAATATTAATTTATTGGAGAGGAATTGCACCTTTCCACTGGCGCTACCGTTTTTACCAAATCTTAAGCAATTTCACACTGATTTGGGCTACTTTTGGTTACAAGGATGCAACGCCATTGTGTTTTAGTTGTTAAATTGCTTTTGTTTTAATCAAGTTTTGCCATATTCCATTTATTTCATAATACGAAATTCCACTTGGAATTTTATAGCTATTTGTAGGAAAAGCGAATTTCTGCGCCACTGCAAAATTTTACATTTAATTTTTAAAAATCTTTATTGCGCAAATTTTGAGTTGAAAAATAATAAATATTTTAGATTACTAACTCAATGTTTTTAAATCGAAACTTATTCTTGGTGTTCAATAGTTTTTTTTTTAAACTACGACACGCTTACATCCGCTTATTCAAGAGTTTGTAAGGACGTTTTTTAAATGATGCAAATTAAATTAAAAATATTACATTTTAAATTTGTTAAATTTAAATCGATAAAGTAATTTTGGCAATGGATTGTTTACGTGGATATTTCATTTTCTTTTCTAAATAATTATTCTTTAGTTTAGCTTAAATGATTTTCTAGTTCGATATAGTAGTAGCGACGAAAATGCTTTTGATTGGAATATTTTCCACTAGTTAAACCTAGGGAGTTGGGTTTTTGTTGCAGATGAGCGAGAAGAAAAGTCTTGCTCATCTTCTGCAGAAGTTGCATACGAAAACAACATTAAATATTTATTTTTTCCAATTTTACAAATGTCAAAACTTACTACTATTAAAAATGAATAAAAATCCAACGGTTGCTAGAACGAAATCAATTTTATTTTCAAAAATATTGTGCATAGTACACTAAAACTCGCTGACCGTTGGGTAACTATGTGGGTTTAGGAAAGACTTTTTTTCTCTTATGTGGAACATGGTACTTGATTTTTAAAGATTATGAAGAATTTCCAAATTAATCCAAAATTTTGCGATTTTCCAAAATAGGAAATTGAAAGTATTTATTTTTTTTATAAAAATTTAATGTCGTTTGGGTGGAATTCTTACCCTATATGCCTATATTGAATTTTCAATAAGGAATAAGTAGTGGTTTCGGAGATATTAATTTTTGAAATTTTATAATTATTTAGCCGACTAAAACTAAAGCTGTTTCATAGAAGGTCTGTAAGTCTCTGCAAATATTTTTTTAATCGTGTTAGGGCTTTCGGTATACTTGGTTTTGTTTTCCAATTTCATAGCTGTTTGTAGGAAAAACGAATTTCTGCTGCACTGCAAAATTTATCTCTAAATTTTTAAAAATCTTTATTGCGCAAATTTTGAGTTGAAAAATAATAAATATTTTAGATTACTAACTCAATGTTTTTAAATCGAAACTTATTCTTTGTGTTGAATAGTTTTTTTTAATCTACGACACGCGTACATCCGCTTATTCAAGAGTTTGTAAGGACGTTTTTTAAATGATTCAAATTAAATTAAAAATATTACATTTTCATTTTGTTAAATTTAAATTGATAAAGCAATTTTGGTAAAGGATTGTTTACGCGGATATTTCATTTTCTTTTCTAAATAATTATTCTTTAGTTTAGCTTAAATGATTTTGTAGTAGCGACGAAAATGCTTTTGATCGGAATATTCTCCACTACGGAGTAAACCTACGGAGTTGGGTTTTTGTTGCAGATGAGCGAGAAGAAAAGTCTTGCCCATCTTCTGCAGAAGCTACATAAGAAAACAACATTAAATATTTATTTTTTTCCAATTTTAAATGTCAAAACTGACTACTTTAAGAAATGAATAAAATTTCAACGGTTGCTAGAAGGAAATCAATTTTATTTTCAAAAATTTTGTATTTTCAAAATTTTCAAAATTTTTGTAAATTTTGTAGTATTAGCATACTACTCAAAATCGCTGACCTTTCGGTAATTTTGTAGGATTCGGAAAGACTTGTTTTCCCTTACGTGGAATTTTTAAAAATTTATAAATCTGAGGAATTTCCAAATTAACCCAAAATTTTGCGATTTTCAAAAAAAAATTGAAAGTATTTATTTTTAAAAAAAAACATACACTTTTCTTTTCTAAAAATTTAATGTCTTTTGGGTGGAATTCTTACCCTATATGCCCTATAATTTTCAACAAGGAATAAGTATTGGTTTCACAATATAATTTTTGAAATTTTATAATTATTTAGCTGATTAAAACTAAAGCTGTTTCATAGAAAATCTGTAAGTCTCCGCTAATGTTTTTTTAATCGTGTTAGGGCTTTCGTTATACTCGGTTTTAATGGTATCCAGTCATTTGGCCGAATTTTTTTGGCCGACAATCATTTGGCCGACAGTTTTTGGCCGATAAATCATTTGGCCGAACAGTTTTTGGCCGACAGATTATTTGGCCGAACAGTTTTTGGCCGACAGATTATTTGGCCGAACAGTTTTTGGCCGACAGTCATTTAGCCGAACAGTATTTGGCCGACAGTCACTTGGCCGACAGTTATTTGGTGGCAATTGCAGGATGGCCGTGTTAGCACGTATAGTCGAGGAATATGGTCCTGACTATGAGCAGACCAATAGAAAGCAACGTCACCCAAGGACGAATCTAATAAAAAAACTAATACCGTTTCTGAACGACGCGGTATTAAAATTATCCGCGTTAATCCTATCCGATTACCTTTTGTTATTTTCTATATAAACAATTATGTAATTAAGAATCAGTAAGTAGAAAGAATTAGAAGAAATTATAAGTATTAGAAGAAAAAGAAGAAATCAAAAGTAAATTAAAATTATATCAAATATGCCTTTGGAATATGTCGAAAGCAGTCGTGGAGTTAAGCAGCTTTTACATAATGGATTTCTGTTTACTCGCGATAAACAAGGTGGTGCAAAAATTTATTGGAAATGTGCCAAATACAACACTTCAAAGTGCAAAGCAAGAGCAATCACTGAAAACGATGAACTTGTTGGACTTAGTGGCACTCATATTGGTCACACGGTGGAAAGTAGTGAAGTTGCAGCAAAAACTGTGCTTGCTAATATTAAAGAAGTGGCGAAAACTTCAAAAGAAAACCCCCAACAGATTCTGGCAGATGCTACTCTAAATCTTGATACAGCAGTGGCCCCACATCTTCCTTCCACCAACTTGTTGAAACAGACCATTCGCAGAACTCGTAATAGGAATGGTCCTGCTGTTCCAACATCTCCTAACAGCCTGACTGATTTAGTGATTGAAGGAGATTACGGAAAAACTGGCAAAGGAGAGCCTTTCTTACTTTATGATAGCGGACCCAGTGAAAATCGGATTCTTATATTTAGTACCGCAGAAAATTTACAATTATTGGCTGATTGCGATCATTGGTTTGCCGATGGGACATTCAAGTCGGCCCCATCACTGTTCTTCCAACTGTACACGATCCATTCTATCAAGTATAAGGTGGTAATTCCGTCTGTGTTTGTCCTTCTTCCGAATAAGAAGGAGGACACTTATATTAGAGTTCTAGAAGCTATGCTAAACTTGAAACCCGAGTTAAAACCTGTAAGTATTATGACTGATTTTGAAATTGCTCAGAAAAAAGCGTTTCAACGTGTTTTTCCTGGCATCGCTCACCACGGATGCTTTTTTCATTTTAATCAATGTATTTGGCGTGTAATACAGGCTAACAATCCTATTCGAGTTCGGTACGAAAATCTGGCTGATCCATCGTTTCCCTTAAATATTAGAAAGTTGGCGGCTCTAGCCTTTGCTCCTCAAGAGAATGTGGAGCTTATGTTCGAGAATTTGCTGCAAACCGAATTTTTTCTGCAAAATGAAGAAATTTTAAAACCACTTCTCGATTACTTTGAGAACACTTGGATTGGCGCAATTCGAAGTAGGAGCAATCCAGTGCGAAAACCCGTGAATTTCGGGATTTCGGTTTGGAACTGTCACGATGCCTGCCTTGGAGACCTTCCTAAAACAAATAATTCCATTGAAGGGTGGAATAATAAATTCAGTAGTCTTCTCGGAGCCAATCACCCTACAATTTGGAAATTTATTGATGGACTCAAACGTGAGCAAGGTAATGTTGAATTCAGCCTTGCTCAGTATAATGCAGGCCACGTGCCCAATCCTCCCAAGAAAAAATACGTCAAACTGGCGGACAGGCTCAAACGACTTGTTGTGGATTTTCCCAACAAAACTCAAGACGACTTCCTTCGTGGCATTTCTCATAACCTTCAGTTTAAACCTAATGGATCTTAAAAATAATTCGTTGGTGTGTAACGAATATTTTGTATTGCATGTTTTTTTGTGTATTTTAATAATAATTTAATATAATTTAAATAAAACAACATAATTTTACAAAATATTTATTTACCAAAAAAATAAAATTTATCGGCAAAGTGACTGTCGGCCAAAAACTGATCGGCCAAATAAACGTCGGCCAAAAACTGTTCGGCCAAACAATCTGTCGGCCAAAAACTGTTCGGCCAAATTATCTGTCGGCCAATTGATATGTCGGCCAAGTGATTTATCGGCCAAAAACAGTCGGCCAATAGAATTCGGCCAAATAAATTTCGGCCAAATGACAGTGATTCGGTTTTAATTACCAATTGGAAGTTTAGATCATAAAAATCCATTGAAGAGTTACTCTGGGCACAGTAAAACTGTAGGTTTCCATGCAAGTATTTTGGTTGAATTTGTTAGGGTTTTACCGTAAAATTGAAAAACTGTAGGTTCCCGATGATGTTTTTAATCGCATTCGTTAGGGCATTAGGTACTTGATTTTGTACAGCAATTGAAACTTGTAGTCTCCGCTCAGGATTTTTAATTGCTCTTCATAAGTCCTCGGGTATTTTATTTTGTTCCGTCACCAAATTTTGAATTTGCTAATTCTTGAGATGTAAAAATGTGTTTAGAGAAAACTAGGTTTTCGGTTAGATTTCTTAGATCTCTGTCAGAATAGCGTTAATGTTAACGAATGCTCTAATCTGACGGTACTTAATCCTAGATCATTAACACTATTCCGACAGGGGTTAACAAATCATTAGTTAACGAAGGATTAGAGCAGTCTTTATGAAAACGGGGGTTAAATTCAGCAAACATAGAATATTTCGTGTTTTTAATCAGCTTTGTGATTTAGCGGAGGAGGGTTGGTTGGTTACAATATTTCCATCCCTTGATGCATTAACTAACTAACATTAACACTAACTTTTTGTAAGCTAAACTTCGAGTCGTTTCTATGTCGAATTTTATATACCAACGATTTACTTTTCAAACTTAAATATTTTAAAAACGCGGTACGGATAAAACTGAAATTAGTTTAATTTTTATTTGCATTTATTAGTTCTTTAAAGTTTTAACAATATAATATAAAAGTATTGCAAAATTAGTTGACATATTCTTATAAATATTTTTTATTTTCAGAACTTGAGGAGAATGCCGATGTGGAAGAAGAGAAGATTAATGAAGAACAGCCGGATAAAAAAAGGTATGTGACATTTAACAATAATAATTGAATTAATGCCCGATTTAGTATTATAATATTTTATATAATTTTATATTCTCCATTTTTTGCCTACATGTTATATCGTCGATCCAAGATGCAAATTTCCCAAGTCCACATTTGACCTAAATTATTACATTTAGTTGCTTTCTATTCAAATATAATTTTTATGAATAGATGGCAACTAAATGTAATTTTCAGCCAAAAATGGACTTGGGCAATTTTCATCTTAGACCAACGATACAGTAGCTCCAGAAATGATTAAAGCTGCATTCACATAGGGTATTGTATTTCGATGGTGGAATAGGTAAGAGCTAGAAACCACTAACTCAGGTAGAAGCTTTCAGATAGACTTAATGCCTTGCACGTTGGAAGAACTTGTTTGTTAGTGCTTTTTAGCTCGTACAACTCTTACCGATTCTGCCATCCAAATACAATACCCTATGTGAATGCTGCTTAATACACTCCAACGTTAGCAATGTAAATTGTACCTTTTCAAGACTTTTTCTCATATAAAAATCAGTTTTACAGCAAAACGTATTGCTTAAATACTTTTTGTTGCAAATTTCGTTCCCTTCATTTTTGTTCATGTACACTTTTTATTTTTTCGCACCGTTTTCCAGTGACAACGACTTTAAAAACATTCCGTAAAAAATTTAATAATACTCGTCCCACGAGAGCAATGTTTGTTTTATTAAATTTTTGACAGAGTGTTTTTAAAGTCGCTGCGACTCGGAAACGGTGCAACAAAATTAAAAAAATGTAATGAAACAAAAATTAAGGGAACGAAATTTGCAACAAAAACAGTCTGAAAAATTTTGCCGTAAAATGGGATATTAATACGACAAAAATAATATTTGAAATGTAGAATTTACATTGTCAACATAGAAATGTACTATATTCATTTCTGGATCCACCGTATGTAACTGTGTCAAAATTTTTAATTACTCCGTGGGGCTTGGGTATCGAAGGAATGAAAATAATTTCATTAGGTTTCTCGAAATTTTGGACAAGATTAAATGAAAATCTATATGTTAGGAGTATTTAACAAAATAATACTAGATGTTATAAATCTACTAGATATTTCTTATTTTAAATTCATTTTATTAAACATCGATAAGTTTTCGTCGACGTTTTGAGCTGTTAATTGGATCTTCTTTGCAACTACGAACAGATAACTTTTCCAACACAACATTAATAGTATAAGACTAGTTTTTAAATTATTAACATAATAGTTATAATTAGAAGTTTTAATGATTACATGTTAAATTAATAAGGTGTAACAATAATCTGCCGTTTGTAATAATATTAGTTAGGGTTATACAATTTGTTAATTTAACATGTACAATTTAAAACTCCCAAGTATAAGAATTTAGTTAGTATCGATATCATTCATTATTAGTTTAAGAAAAGTTGATTTTCCACAAGTCTTTGTTAGCCGGGTTAAATATTTATTGATGATGTTTGCCAAAAAAAATGCATTTTCTTCATTATCTTAGAAACCAACAGAGATAGAGCTTTTTTAAGACATAAAATTCTTTATAATAATAATTGGAAAAGGGATTCGATAGTCTTTGCCTTCGAACCATGAAGTTCTAAAGCACTTCTTGTTTGTCATTTTTTTATAGTGATACTAATGGTATTACAGCTTTTTGCAGTTGGGTTTTTGGTTCTTAGATATCGTACGAGCAGTGACGTATTTTAAAATTTGGCGCCCTGGGCCCAAAAGGTTTGCCACTCTATAAATTAATTATAAAAAACAAAAAAATAATTTTTATTTGTTCTCTCAGTGTATAACGATTATAAAATGCGCCCCAAGCTGAGCGCGAGGGACGCCTTGCGCCACCCCTCGAAGCCTTCCGCCCCGGGCCATGGCCCTCTTGGCCCTTGGGTAAATACGCCACTGCGTACGAGGCAATCAATTAATTATTCTCTCGATAGGGATTTTGCTTCTACAAGAAAATAATAATTAATATCTTTTCTGCTTCTCAATCGAATATTAAGAACCGAAAATCACAAACAACTTTAATGCAAAAAATCAATTACAGGGAAGGTATAATAATTGTACTGTCCCCAAGAAAAATGTTTCTTATGTATCGAGACGGTGATTTTTTTTAAAATCGTGATTGCATTTTAAACGACCGGAAAACGTCATAAGGCTGTTACCAAAAAATGACCGAGGACAAGCACTTTGTCACCCCTTGGTGAAATTTTGAAGGCAGACCAATACAAACTTAAGCATCGTAGGTATCGGTTTTGTGTTAGAATTATTATTGTAGAGAATTTTATGATCTACCAGTACAATTAAGAACAGTTTTTGTCTCAACTGGAAAACTGGGTTTTCAAAATATTGGCAAACAACCATAAAAAGACCATTGTTAAAAACTTTTTAATAACTAACTGACTTGTGCAAATGAATAATTCTTAAATTTAGTTAATTTGTTGGACCACAACCACACAAGATTCGGTAAATATCTCGAAAACTTTGTGTACACTTGTTTCGAATTCTCTTAGAAATCTCCTGGGATTCTTTGGAAATTATCGAAATTCTTTAGATTCCTGAAATAAAAAAAAAATCAAAGTCGCTTTTTTTCGACCTCCCAATTAGGCATAGTCCCTTTAGGATGGGGTCTTGCTGCGTTTCATAAGAAAAAATCATCGACAGATGACTTGTAATTTTGAAAACATAATATAAGAAACATATATAAATATAAGCGCACAATATTCGGCTGTTTTATATTTAAAAAATACTAATGTGATAAGCCAAAATGTATTTTTTTTAGGAATTTCGTCTAAAATCTAGATACTTGGACATCAAATTTGTATTTTTTAAAATAAAATATAAAATAGTAGATATTGTTTTGCCAAGTGCCATTCTAATCCGATTAATGCTTTGTAAATCGGAGGTAAATTAAAATAAAACATCCACATTTCTCCTTACGTTTTCCTCGATATATTTGACGTAAACACATCTAGGAAAACAATGAAGAAATGTAGTTTTTTTTAATTAATTTACGTAGCGTTTATTTAGAGGAGAGCATGACTTTAAAGTGTTTTATAGTTATATCGACACTCTCCCCAAGGAAGAAATATGTAACTCATTTTTAACTTTTTGCGGCAGAGCGATTTGAAAGTTGAAAAAATTCTCGAAAGTTTGGCTTAATTACCAAATAATGCTTGTTTTAAATTATTGTTTTTAATTTGAAACAACCATTTTGCAGTCAATAAGTGAAATCTTTGGGAAATTTTTAAACTTTGAAATTGCTCTCCCGAAATATGGTGAAAATAAGTTGCAAGTTTATTCCTTGGAAGTGTCGGTATTATTTTATACGAGAAGAGTTTTAATAGCACTTATTTCCTGTGAAACACAGCTAAACCCTAGTCTTAATTAACGGTAGTTGGTTATATCATCCACCCCTATTTCGTTGTGAAATGTTATACTTTTAAATTTAAATAATAATTTAAAAAAACAAGAGATGCTTTTTGAAATAACCACAAAAATTATATCCTTAATTTCCAAAAGGATATCTTGGGCGGTTTGGAATTACTAGAAAAAATAAAATCCGCGAAGATATTCCTTTAAAACTTTGCAGTAGTATTTTTGGAGTTATTTGTAAATGCACCTGCCGTTTTTCGAAAGTTGTTTGTTTAAATTGGGAGGGATATTATTAATTTCCAAAATAATTAGGGGTGAAGGGACTCGAAAACTCTGCTAGTTCAAATACGGGCAGAATGTGATTAGTTTGTTCAGGGCAGTGGGGAAAATTTAGGTTTCGTCATGAATAAGTGTTTAGGTCAAAAATTGATTTGGGTTTACCAGGGATAAATCACTCTGGCAGTTGGTCAGTAATCTGTACGAGGTAGTCTCGGAAGTTGGAGATAGTACTTGGAAGTGTTAAGTAGTTTAGGGAAAAGTGGGATAATCTTGAAAAGTTCCGGGGTAGCATCAGGCAAGTTGGGTAGTTGGAAGTAGGAGTTAGTGTGGCGTAGTAAATTTTATCCCAGGATTTTTACTCCCCGCGCCCCCCGCAAATATTTCCCGTAATTGAAATAACCACAAAAATAATATCGTTAATTTTGAAAAGGATATCTTGGGCACTATTGAAATTACTAGACAAAATATCGACACTTCATAGGTTACTTCTGCCGTCCTAAGCTAAAAAGCAGTATCTTCATTTCATAAAAATTTTATTTATATCGCTTTTGAGGAGTATTACAGCAATATCTGTGATCCTGCAACACTAAAAATCAGTAAAACTACCAATTATTGCATATAACTATTAGTCTTACTAGTTTTTAGTGTTGCAGGATCACAGATATTATTGTAATAATCCTCAAAAGCGATATAAACAAAAATTTTAAGAAATGGAGTTACTGCTTTTTAGCTTAGGACGGCAGACTTGGCATAACCCTCTAAATTTTGAAAATCGAGTTATGCATATATTTGGGTGTCGATATGTAAAATCGTTCGCGAAGATATTCCTTTAAAAGTTGGCATTAGTATCTTTGAAGTTATTTGTAAATGCACCTGCCGTTTTTTGAAAGTTGTTTAAATTGCGAGGAATATTGTAAATTTCCAAAAAAATTAGGGGCGGAAGGACTGAAAAACTCCAGTCGCTTAATGCGAGAAATGTGTTGGTTCCAATACGGGCAGAACGTGATTAGTTTGTTCAGAGCAGTGGAGAAAAAATTAGGTTTGCGCCATGAAAATGTTAAGTCAAAAATTGATTTGGGTTTACCAAGGGTAAATCACCCTGGCAGTTGGCTGTACCTATACGAGGTAGTCTCAGAAGTTGGAGATAGTAGTTGGAAGTGTTAAGTAATTTAGGGAAAAGTGGGATAGTCTTGAAAAGTTCGGGGTAGTATCAGGCAAAGTAGGAGTTAGTGTGGCGTAGTAAATTTTATCACAGGATTTTGACCCCTCGCGCCCCCCACAAATATTCCCCGTAATTGATGATGTCTGTATTGTGTAAAGTGTGACAGTTTTGAAAAGTAGTCGAAAACAGGAGTTAGTAAATTTTATCCCGGGATTTTGACCCCCCGCGCCCCCCACAAATATTGTGTGTATTGTGTAAATTTGAAAAACCGATTGTAATTTGTATTTTGAATTTCAGATAAACGGAGAGAATAGCAGATTACGTAATCGACTTTGGAATGGGTGATGATGGAGGTTTCGGGGAGAAGAAGGAAGTTGGAGTGTTAAATTCGGGACATAACACCGTCGCCGGTAGCGGTGAGTCTCTCCCCCTAAAAAAGCGGTTTTCTTGCCCATCGTCTTTGTTAGTGGAACAAGCTTCTTCGGGAAGTGTTCGTTAAGATTGTAGCTTATATTGCAAATCAGAAAAAAATGACTTGTACTTATATGTCAACAATAAAACGTCACGAAAGCATTGTGTAAGTGCAACAAGTTGGTGGGGAGTCACGTGACCCCCCACTAAGGTCTAAAATGTGGTGGGAAAATCTTGGCTATATAAGTAAGTGTAGCTCTGAGGGTGGGTTTGCGGGACACTGCGAAGCAGTGCGAAAGGACGTAGGTCCGAGCGAAGCGAGGACCTCCAACAAGTAACACTCCCCCAAGAAGCTTGGTCCGAGCGAAGCGAGGACCACCAAGATCGGGGGGTCGGTCGAGCAAGAAAACCATTTGTTTGAGGGGAGATGCTGCCGCTGCGAGCGGCGAGAGTTAGTCCCCGAATTTTTCTAAGTCCGAAATGTCAAATTTTTATTTGACAATTTCACTTTGAAAAATAAAATTTGTCATTGTTAATCCTCTGGTGGACGAACGTTGAAGTTCGTCGCTACGGGGAAGGCCTTTTTAATGACTTATACTTGTAATATATTATGTGAAGCTTACTTATGATGATGCATATATAAATAAATAATAATACAGTTCATTGTGTTTTACTTTTATTCATGACACTTAACCTATTACAAAGTCGTTAGTAATATAATATAACGAACAAGTACAACACGTGATGTGAGCGTCACTGGGTAGGTATGTCCTTGTCCAATAAGCAATGAGTATGTCTTTGTCTTGCGATGTCACATAGCTTACTTATGATGATGCATACAAATAAATAATACAGTTCGTTGTGTTTTACTTTTATACATGCTACTTAACCTACTGATGTGTCACGTAGCTTACATATGATGATGCATACAAAGAAATAGTAATACAATTCATTGTGTTTTACTCATGATACATGATTACAAAGTCATTGGTAATATAATATAACAAACAACTACAACACCTGATGTGAGCGTCACTTGGTAGGTATGTCCTTGTCCAATGAGCATTGAGTATGACTGATATCGTTCATTCATTCATACACGAGTAACCTACAACCAGTTCTATTCTATATAATACTAACTACATATATTTTCATAACGAAGCTGGAACAAACATACTTCATTATGAAATATTTTTTCCAAGTACTTCGGAAGCATACATTAAGTTGTATCATACAAGTGAACCCTACTTTCTACTGTTGGATACGCCTATGATACCAACATGTGTACATGTGCATAATGTTAAACAAATAAAACTTATAAACAATAAGGCGTTAGATTGTAACGTCAGACACACCTGTCTCAATTACCGAAGATACACAATCAGTGGTGTGCGGTGAATATTTTAATAACATAAATTTAAACATTTACTTTTAATAAAACAATAGATTTATTACAATTGCAAACAAGTACATACATATTTAAATTTATTTTAACCAATTCTTTGCTGAACGTAATTCCTACATCATTTCGTTACATCAGTTTCGCAATTTTGATCTTACTTTAAAAACTGCATAAATTTTTAAAAAAATGCAAAGTATTGGTTAATGTTAAATAATATTTAACTATTGCATGAAATTTATAAAACATTAAAATATAATATCTACATCAAAATACAAAGTTTCACAAAATTTTGAAGCAGTTACATATTTACCAAAGTTTAAAAAATTAGACTCTTACACTTTTTGTTGATCGTCTGTGGTCAATTCTCATATAACTTGTTCCGATGCTGTACCCCACTTATTTTTCTGAAAACTAATTCCAGTTCAAGTTTTGCTTTTCGTATGATGATACAGTACCATTTTACATACAGTACATACAGTACATACAGTACCATACGAAAAACAAAACTTGAGCGGGAATAACTTCTCAGAAAATAGGTGGGTACAGCTTCGGAACAAGTTATATAAGAATTAACCATATTTTCTAGTTCATGTTTTTCATCAGCTCGAATGTTGTATAACCATACATGTGGCTATATTGTAATACTATTTACTGAATTTCTTTTGCCAATCATGTTTATTCCATTTTAGATTTCATGGTCTTACTTTAGAATTTAAAATACAAAATACAAAAATATGTCGATTATAGAAAAATTTCATTCTTATAACGAAGGGAAGATTTAATAAATTCTTTCTTCAAAATAAGAAAATATGCTAAAATTATCGACAATTTTTTTTACGGACATAATATAACGCAAAATTGAAGACAAAAAAATTGAAAATCGATCAAAAATAAAAGATGAACCAGAAAAATGCAGCAAATAATCGAGTAGAATTATAAAACGAATATTTGAAAACATATTTAGATGCCCCTCTCCTTGATGACCGACATGTTAAAAATTCCAAGTCGTCCAGAAAACTGAAAAAACCTCAAAAGATTCTTGGGAGTTTCCTGTCAAGCTTTGCTCTACAAAAACGGTAACGTGTAGTTTGTCACCATATTTGCTTAGAGGAAACTCCAAGAATCCTGTAGGAGATCGTATACAGGATGACTTGGAACTTTTAATATGTTACCAAGGATGTACGCCTGAACATATTTCCCAAGTTTCATTCGGTAATTCTGAATGTGTACTAGTTTTACGCAACAAAAAGTGAAAGAGAGCTGACTTTTTGAAAACTAATTGGGGAATCGAATAAAAAAACTTTATAGGGGTTAAGTTTCAAAAAATTGAGGATATTACCCAAATCGGATTTCCATTAAATTTTCCAATAACAAATTACGGAACTTTTCCAGATATTTACTTATGTGTGTATCTAAAGGCGCGTTCTCACGATTCAAGTTTAATGACTGATTATAGCTGATCAACAAAAGTTGAATGAAATAACCCTTGTTTTAATCTAGTTGAACAACTTTTTAGTTCATCAACGAAGGTTCACACTTCATATTTCTTTCAAATTTTGTGAATCAACTATAATCGGTGGATTAAACTTGAACCGTGAGAACGCGCTCTAAGTCTAAAGCGTCGTTCCCTAACAATTAATGCTACGTAAAATTAAAAAATTTTTAAATTGGCTGAGAACGACGCTTTACATTTAAATAATTTACGTAAATTGAAAAAAAAAAGTTTATTTGCGACTTGAGATAGAAGAACAACTTAAAAATAGGATCCGACGTTTCGGGTCCTTCGTTCAATCGGTGGTCTGTTATCGAGTCATCTATCACAAACAATATGGTTGACTAGCCTTAGAAAACTACTACCAATCTTGCAAGAGAAAACTCGTTATTGAAATTAGGATATGAATATTCTCTCAAAAGATTATTATTATTATTATTTTTCCAAGGATAATGGTTTATATTGTTTGTCCTTGTAAGCCTTCATAATGGGCTTAATAATAAACAACCAGAAACATCTGATACCACTTTAAGTTGATCTTATTAACTATTATCGAAACTAAACCATCTTACTATTAAAATGGAAGATCTTCGAAAACAAAACTAGAATAACAAAACAGACTTTTGGCGAACTTTTCATTTCCCCGATTGTTGCATAAAAATAAAATATTTCTCCACTTCCCTGACAAAACTGTTTGGTAATATTTTCGTAAATAAGCAAAATAATTAAAATAACAAAATTATAGAACATGCAATTTTACCATTTTTGGTAATCTAAAATCTTACTCGTTTTTGATTAAGAGGTTTGTAATACAGCACCGAGGTTCGCAGTAATAAAATTCGAGAGACATAGGCAAACCAAAAGCACGGTAGGTAGCTGCTTTATGCCCGATTACTTCACTTAGAGATATTTATCGGATAAGTGTAAGTATACGGATAACCAATCAAAACGGTTGTCTGTTTGGTCAGTTGATTAATTTGATTTGTTATCCGTATATTTATATTTATCTAATCGATATCTTTAAGTGAAGAAATTGGACATTAGTGTTGATCTTACAGAATAAATTTAAAAAATATTTATAAAAATATCTTTCTGACGATCTACCAATAAAAACTGAGCTTTCGTTAACATTTACACTGTTAACAAATGATTCAAACAACATTTACCGTCAGAAATTTTATTACATTATTCTTTTTTACTTTTTATAGTAAAATTTGCAAAAGTTCAGACTTGTGGTTGCACGAAATAAAAATGATAAAAGAATTTCACGTTCTATTATTGTTTTTAAATAAGTTTGTTTTTACGAGGTTGAATTTATTTTTAGGATTAAGTATGTACTTCTTTTTAAAAATTAGTGAAACTGCTGTTTCAATGATCTTTATTTGAACGACATCTTTTGAGTAAATTTTTACACATTTTAAAGACTTGAAAATGTTTTAAAAATTTACACAAAACATGTCCAAATAAAGATAATTGAAACAGTAGTTTCACTAATTTAACGAAGCATGGTTAATTCTCATATAACTTGGTCCGATGCTGCACCCACCTATTTTCTGAAAAGTTATTCCCACTCAAGTTTTGTTTTTCGTATGATGATACAGTACATTGTTAGGTAAATCTATCAATTTTTTCCTAAAATGCAGTTTATATATGGCAAATATCACTTGTGTAAGTGACATAAAACCTGCATTATAGAAAAAAAATTGATAGATATAAGTTATCACAATTGAAGTTCCGAATGGGACAATACCCTACAGTGGTACTGTATCATCACACAAAAAACAAAACTTGAGTTGGAATAAGTTTTCAGAATAATAAGTGGGGACAGCATCGGTACAAGTTATATGAGAATTGACCACATACCTAAATCTAAAAATGTTTTTAATTTTGTTCCAAATATTTTGCTTATTTACGGATACATTTGTCAAACCTGCAAATATTTTCTATTCGATTCCCTAATCAATTTCATACTTGTAAATCCAAACATTAAATATCTTTATCAAATACAAAAAATCACAATAATGAGGAGGTTTGCATTTATTTGAACACAATTGAATGTCAAATGTATGTCAACCTAGCAAACTATCGAACAAATAAAACCGACCTTTTCCTTTCAAATCCATGGATTGAACTTCAGCTTGATACCTTTTCCAATCGTCATTTCTCCAATAAACTTTCTGCACTGCACTATCATGTTATGAAATCTAGAACAAATTAAAATTTAAAGTTAGTAAGAACTTCTGATAGAAATCATTATAAATTTGCTTCAAATATAGCCAAAATAAGTTGCATGCTTCTGCCATTTGACTTAAATTCACCATCGTTAATTCGTATGCATTTTTTAGTTTTTAACAAACGAGCTTCAATGTTGTCGTTTTCACAATTCAAATGTAATTTCCAAATGCTTATTTGGATGCCGTCGGTAACATCAAACTGCAAAATGGAAATCTTTATGCAAGCACTGCCAATCAGTTACTAACAAAAGGAAATCACATTTAAATTTTGTTCGTTCAAAGCATGGAATTTCAATTGAAATATCGAATATGTCAAATACACAGTTTAAATTTACAAATAGCTATTTGATGGCACAAAAATTTCATATAAACATACCTTTTCAATCATAACCAGTCGTTGCTTCACCGTGATCGTATTCAACACCAATCCAACATTTGTCATGGAATATGTAACATTCCGATTTTAACACTTCCAAGTTTTGCACGTCTCTCAGACATAACCGCTTTCATTCTGCAACAAAATTAATAAAAGTTAATAAACAGTTCAAGAATGTTGGATAGCCAAAACAACAAAATCTTATTTGATATGACTCACCAAGAGTTTACGTCTCCAAAAATTTTCGAATATCCGTATGTTTTCCATTCTAGAATCCACTATTTGTTTCATTATAAATACTAGAAAAAATTAAAATACGAAAGTTAGCAACATATTCTCACAAGTTCATAGAATATTAACCGAATAAACACCCAAAACCAAACAAATCGTTTTCATATCTTGTCATTTTTAAAAATGTTAGCAAAACAGAAAACTGTACGCCATGAGTTACCATCTATCGCGTATGTTTAAAACTAAACTGTAGCCAGGCGACAAACCTTGCATGCAGAATTCTCCGCCTTGGCAAACAGACGGTAATACAGATTCCTATGTTCTTCCTTGAAATTTTGACGTTAGATGTCCGCGCCCACACAATTTAATATAAATTGCAGGCAATGACGGAAATTATTATAAATCAAAGTAAATAAAACTGGATAAAACTTTGAATTAATTGCATGCAAATTACATATAGTTATTAATTTGGATACACTAAATATTAAATGTCACAAACCTTTAATATTATCTAACGAGTTGATGTTCCGTAAATCTTTATGAAAGTTCCAAATAGCACTAACAGGTGTTATCCAATTTTTGGAATCTTGGCTAATAATTTATTAAGTAACTTCAACCTCATCGCTTCTTTTTCTACATAGGCGAATACATTTACTAGTCTGTTTCTGCTTTCATATGATTAGTATTTTAACTCTGAAATTAAAAAAAATGTATGACAATTCATCCACCATTACTTGAAATTCATTTTACATGCAATACTAATTGCATGTAAAATGCAACCATATATGTTTCAATACAATACAAAACTATTGCAGCTTGCTTATTAAAATCGTCATTAATTTCACGATCCATTCGGTTAAAACGTTTAGAGAGTACAGTTCAAGTAGTGCGATTGTGTATATGTAAACAGATGCAAACTGTTTCTTACTTGGTTTGAGAATTTGAATGCCGCAGTCCGATTTCCCGTAAGTATGATATTTCTTATTTTATTTGGCTTTAAACGTAAGTGAATTTGCCCTAATCTTATTTCTCGATTTTGATTTCTTGCGCGAGGTTCTGACGGCTGTTTCGAGTACTAGGCATCCAAATATGTGGATTTAAATGAAAAAAAGACCAATTAAATTTTTTACGATTTTTGAAAAAAAAAGAAGGTTATCCCCTTTGGTGTTTTTTGACCCCAAAAAATGAAAGTTTGCTTTTAACTTATATTTTTGAGGTTTCTTAAGCAGATTGATGAGAAAATTCGAATGGCGCAGTCAGATTTCCCGTAAGTATGACATTTTATATTTTATTTCGCTTTAAACGTAACACATTCGGGGTGAATTTGCCCTTATCTTATTTCTCGATTTTCCACGGTTTTGATTGCTTGCGCGAGGTTCTGTTTCGAGTACTAGGCATCCAAATACGTGGATTTAAATGAAAAAAATACCACTTAAATTTTTTACGATTTTATGCATATTAATGAGAAAATTAGAATGGCGCAGTCAGATTGCCCGTAAGTATGATATGTTATATTTCATTTGGCTTTAAACGTACCACATTTGAGGTGAATTTGCCCTCATCTCATATCACGATTTTACAGTTTAGATTGCTTGCGCGAGGTTCTGCTGGCTGTTTCGCGTACTAGGCATCCCAATAAGTCGATTTGGGTAATAAAAAGACCAACTAAATTTTTTATAACAAATCCTAAATCGAAGATTTATGAATATCGATGCTGCTATCCAAAACTTGCTGCCGAAGAAGGTGCTATTATGAGATTCTACTAGGTTATTTAGCGTTGGTTTTGAGATATTCAGGTCAATTATATATCACAAACGATTTTATAAAGGTGACAGTTATGACATACAGTAAGGTTTTTGGCAAATTCGTATGCACTATAAATGTTAAGAAAACCTTTATTATAAAGATGATGTTAAAATAACGGTCTGTGAAAACGATAGGTAATACCAGTTTGCCAAAAACCTTTAATGTAATGTCATAACTGTCACCTTTATAATAACGTTTTTGATACATAATAGAGCTGAATGTTTTAATACCTTTCACAAAAATGCAACTGCGTCATCCCTTAATAAAAGCCACCCCAATAAAACAGCACAGATTGTAACCTGGGCCCGGCTCTACCGCAGCAAAGCCAACTGCGCGGGCTCAGCTCAGAAACCGTTTAAAACTAGTTACCACAACAACTTTTCTAGCGACGCTACGGCTAGCTTTTATAGAGCAAGGGGGGGGGGGTCAAAGGAGTATAACCTCCGACTCAAAAAAAAAACCAAGGCGCCACGTACTTTTTGCAGCTGTTGGTGTTCTGCCTGAAAGTACGAAAACAAAAGAAACAAATAAAATAAATGAAACTCGTTGTTGGGTAACAAAGGTATAGTTTAATAACCAAAAAAACAAAGCAACCGTAAAAAAAGATAAATTGTTACTAAAAATTAAATAAGATATCAACAGTGGTCAGACGCAGCTGAAAATAAATATCGTTGTCAGATCTGATAACGCGAACAGTACTATTACAAGCACGTTCAAAGTCGTGCTTCGTGCAAACAAAAAGGTAAATTAATTAGGATGTAAAAAAAAGTAATCTTCAAAAGGTGACGATAATCCCAACTTGGCCGACGAATACGCAACACTAAATTTGCTTTTAATATCGCCAAAATAAGTCGCATGCTTCTGCCATTTGACTTAAATTCACCATCGTTAATTTGTATGCATTTTTTAGTTTTTAACAAACGAGCTTCAATGTTGTCGTTTTCACAATTCAAATGTAATTTCAAAATGCTTATTTGGATGAAAATATTGGATTCATACGTGTCTTCGAAAAAAAACCAAGTTTGTTGATCGTACAGCCAAAATAAATCCGCTAAAACGAAATTGGTTAACCAACTTCCAAAATAATTAACCAACTGTCGGTCTCCGAACAAAGTTAACTGATACGTAAATCCCAAAATCGACGGTACGGAAATTCTAATAATTTTTCTTTCCAAAAAAATATCGAGCTAACTACTGGACACAAAAAATTTACTTGATTCTTCAAAAATTCAACCGTCCAAAATCTCAATATGGCGTACCCTTATCTTTCAATGTTTCTTATCTGCCTTTTAAATTCGATTTTAATACCAATATTCGAATTTAATAAATATACAAGGTGTAGCAAAAGATGAAATTTTTAATAAAACGCATTCGATGGTTACATCGTAACCGATGTAACCCATGGTTACAAGATGTTCGAAATGTTCAAGGCAAGCAAAAGTTGACCATAAAAATATTTTTTCACATGAGATTATTGCTTTGCCAGAGTTATGTAACGAAGATTATTACAATCTGATTTACGATAACACCTAATTTCACATTTACGTCTTGAAATTAAAACATCAGTTAATACACGTTTGCTATCTACAAGTGTACCTCTTCAAAACACTCTTAAACGAAAACCGAAATCCATACGTGAGATTTTAAACTAGCAGTACTTATGTAAATGTAAATTATTGCAACGACTAGGATTATTATGAAAGTCAACTCAGTTTTAAAATTCAATCGAACTAATGAAAATGCGTGTACAAATTAATGTTACCCTGCCATAAATATTATACAAATAAAACTAACCTTTCATTTTCAAATACAGCAACTCAAATCCATTGCCTTTGATTTTTCCAAATCTCTTCTACATTAACTTCTGCACTTCACTATTCGATTTCTTAGGAAGTCTAAAATAAATTTAAAAACCACAATTAGAAAAGATTTCTGAACAGCTACACGCAAATAAATTGTTTATAAACTGTCATTTAAGATTGAAAATGTCATTTGAAGTTTTAAATGACATACAGCGCCACCTAATGAAAAATATTCGAACCCTAGCCAAGTTACACACCACACTTTCAGTTTTCTTTCAATGACAAGGGGGCATTTAGAAACCTATATACTATTTACAGCTTTCGACGTTGGATGGCAGCACTTATTAATAAAGTTGAAATGAGAAACATTTTACAAAAATATTGAAAACTTTAAATGCATGCAAATTACAAATGCATGATAAATTGTAGACACTAAATATTAAATGGCACAAACCTTGAATATTTTCTGATGAGTTAGTGTTCCGTAATTCTTTATCCAAGTTCCAAACAAATGTTGCGGGTTATCGAATTTTGCGATCTTGTCTGATAATTTTCCAAGTAATTTCCTACATAGGCGAGTACATTTACCCCAAGTTTCTATCAGCCTTCGCATGGTTAGTAGTGTAAACCCTGAAATTAAAAAATATATGAGAATCCATCATCTAAGATCATTTGAAATTCAAGTTTTTATAATATAAATATATAAATCGATTTTTATAACGTTCGACGTCTTCCGATTTCCATCGGGCCCAGAACTGAGGACTTTTTAGGCATTTAATACAACAAAGATGTTGCCAGCATCTTGCGAGGAAGACATAGTTAGATGTACTTAGTTGGGGATCAAACTCACGACTGCGGCATAGCAAAGAAAAATAGCATTAGCCTACGACCGTGCTATAAATTTTTATATGTAATAATAATTTAATGTAAAGAACAATCGCAAAGTAAGTAATACTTGTACTGTCATAAACCATTTACATGCCGAATTTGGTGCATCTAGTCTAAAGTGCAGTTTAAGTTATGCGATTTTGCTGCCAAGTTTTGTAAGCAAATTTTTGAAGTTCACATTATACAATTCGACCCGAAGATGAACTCGCAAACAAAGTCGTGAACAGAAAACCACCAAAACCAGTCATACAAGAGAAATCGTGAGTAAAATCGTAAGCAAAATTGCATAACGTAAAACAGTAAAAATCAAATGCAAGCCATTGATGTCCACAGCAAACTGTCTTGGAAAAAAGGAATTCAAGCTGCAACTGCACGAAAAGCCCATGGAATGTGTTTGCCTTATTGTTTAATTATTAAAAGGGTCAATTTCACATTTTTAAATTATATTATTGTTGGCCGTTGTTAAGAAAACTTTTGTTATTGAAAAAAGAAGCTAATGGGCACGTTCAGCCGGTGCCAACTGTTGAGTTGCTGAGTTAGCGATACCGGCTGAACGGTACGCTGGGTAAACGCTGTAACCCAACAGTTGAGTAAACTTCCCAGCAGAAATAAACTACGCTTTGTTAGTGATTTGTTTGGCAGCGGTAATTTGAAAGTTTTTTTGTGAGGTTAGAAATTAGAATTTAAAATTACTACACATTATTTTTAGTGGTTAGTGGTGATGATAATTCACCCATAATCGACAATAATAACATCTTATTACCAATCTAGTGATTTTAATTCAATTAATTAAATTTTTTAATTTTAATAATTAAATTAAAATAAAAGAACGTTGTGGAATTTTACATAATTAAACTAATAATAATTATTACAGTAGATGGTGTTTATACGTATGTACCATTAACCAACGAAAGACTTTGTGACACCTTGTAACAAGGTGTAACCTTGGTTACATCTAAATAAAGTTCTTAGTTTGACAACAGGTATACTGATAACTCAACGTACCATTCAGCTGAATTCTTTCTGCTGTCATAAAGCATACCCAGCTGCTTTACTGATGTTACTCAACGGTTGGCACCCGCTGAACGTACCCAATGTTTGCCAAATACATAAAATGTAAAAAAGATGTCTGGCCATGTAAATTGAAATCGAATTATCTGCCAAACACTGGTTTAAAGATATGTAGATAATACCAAATACTACTCACTTCAAGAAAAACCGACAAACCTCACAACAACCAACAACAACACAACGAACACAACGAACACAACAAACATATGAATTATCGTATATGGCGCCACCTAATTTTAAATATCGGAAGTAAAGTAAAGGCTCGGCTACGTAACGAAATATTTAAGTACGACCGCAATAATAATATAACAATTAACTCATGTGGGTAATTAATCAAATAAATCATTTTGAATAGATTATATTAGTAGTGTAGAAAATAGCTTATTCATCGCAAGATAGATTATATGTCACGGGGGGACATTTAACGAAAAAAAATAAGGATTTTTCATTTCAACCAATCAGGTTTTAATAAATTTTAATTAGTAATGGCTTCTCACGATCTAAGGGGGGGACGAAATGGAAGTAATTATATCTTCTAGAAGCCTCATGGAGTACTATCTTTTCGTAAAAATATTAATAGTAAGGAGGCTTCTTGACCCTGGTGAGATGTTCGTTTTACTTAATTTTACAGTTTTTTGCTGAAAAAAAATTACGTGATATTTGCTCCAATTCGCCACCTGTGATTGGGTGCAATTCGGGTCAACTCCCCTCCCTAAGCGTCTCACGTGATTAATTGACGTCCCCTAATCGTACAAAAAGAAATATAACCATACCAGGTCACCTTGGAAAAATATTGGTTTACCCTGTACATAAAGAAGTATTTTGAAAAAAAAAAATATTTTAATAATTTAACTTAAAATAAGTAGGCATTTTATTAAATATTTATATATTAATATAAATAAAATATAATCAGTGCGCCTGTTATTCAAATGTGGCGCATTTTATAACAGCGGGGTCATTGTATTATCAGGGTTGGGGTGTATCAAATGATAACCAAAGAGAAATGTGTAATAATTGTTTACATTTTTTTAAAACCACTATTGAGTAAAATTTGTAGCATGATTGAGTAGAAATTTCGGCGATAATTTAAAATTGGAGTTAATACATGCCGGAGGTTCGGCATTATGAATAAAATTTATGTAATTTTAATATTACTTGGTTTTTGTAAAGCCGAATTTGATGGTTATTGTGCACCATATCATGGAAAAATATGTAATAGTTATCTTAACAATAGTGGCTTAGTTTGGTTCAACGTGTCATTTGCCAATACAGGGGGATGGCTTAACGAGCAAATTACTATAGGTTTATGGGAGGAAGTTATTACGGGCTTGAAGGAACCATGTCGAAGTGCAGCCGAGGTACACAATCTTCTAATCTTATTAACTATTTCTTTTTGTTGTTTATTATCGGCTGAGTACTAACACGTAACTTTTATAGAAGCTTTTATGCTTGTATGCTTTCCCCGAGTGTTCTATGCAAAATAATCGTGACATTGGTTTACCGCTATGTTATGAAGACTGCATTGCTGTAAAACAACAATTTTGCCATAGCGATTGGGCTCTCATAGAAGATAAAAAACAAAATGGAATATTTTTTAAATCTCGAGGCCACTTTGAATTGCCCGACTGTGATAAACTTCCAAAGTACAAGATTGAAAATAGCTCACGTTCGTGTTCTTATGCCGGCTTAACCGAAATGAAACACGACCAAATTACACGTGAGTACTTAGATAATATTATTATTTTTGGCAAAATCTACTCCGATTCCAGATGATTGTATAAAGGACAGAGGACGTTTTTATCAAGGAAAAGTAAATTTAACAAAAGATGGTATGGAATGTCAACGTTGGGATTCACAAACTCCACATTCTTACATTCGTCCACCCAGCGTTTTCCAAGAAATTCAAAATTCTGAAAATTATTGTCGTAACCCAGGTGGTGGCGAACATGAGCCTTGGTGTTTTACAACAAATATAAGTGTACGGTGGCAGTACTGTGATATTTCACCCTGCAGTGAATCATTGTCCCACGAGGATCACTCGATAACACCAAAATTTTTATTGATTTACTGTGGAATAGGATTAGCAAGTATTTTAGTTTTTATGCTGTCGATGTTTTTGGTATGTCATCGTTTGCATAAGAATAGGAGTGGGTACAATCAGACTTGTACCGGTGATGTTAATATTGATCTAAATAAATTGCCCAGTAACATGTCCTATCATAGGTGAGATAATTTTATAAGAGAAAATTCTTTTCAACATTTTTCTTTTCTTAGAAACACCACGACTTTAAATCCAAAGTTAGAACAGTTGGAATATCCTAGAAATGATATTATTTACATGAGGGATTTAGGTCAAGGTGCTTTCGGAAGAGTTTTTCAGGCCAAAGCTCCAGGTCTTGTACCTGCTGAAGATTTTACCATGGTTGCTGTAAAAATGCTGAAGGAGGAAGCTTCCGAAGACTTGCAAGATGATTTTGAAAAGGAAGCTTGTCTTTTATCTGAGTTTGATCATCCAAATATTGTTAAATTATTGGGAGTATGTGCTATGGGTCGACCCATGTGTTTACTTTTCGAATACATGGGCAGGGGCGATTTAAATGAATTTTTGAGGTAGATATTCCGAGTGTTATTTAAATTTAAATTTCATTGTGTTCTCTTCTTTCCGGTTGACAGGCAATGTTCTCCCAATAATTATATCTTTCGAGGTGTCGATGGAGAGACTGGAATTCGAGAAACAAACAATCAAATGAGTCATTTAGATTTGCTGAACGTTGCACTGCAGATAGCTTCTGGAATGGTTTACTTATCCGACAGGAAGTTTGTTCATCGAGATCTTGCAACTAGGAATTGTCTTATTGATGATGGAATGGTTGTCAAAATTGCTGATTTTGGTCTTTCACAAAAAATTTACCTACAAGTACGTTTTATTTTTTATTTTGGACCAAACTTGCACAGGGGTGGACTGGCTACTTGGATTATTTATTAACTTTTGTTTTAGGATTATTACAAAGGGGACGAACATGATGCTATACCGGTGAGATGGATGCCCTTGGAGAGTATTTTGTATAATAAGTACACGGCGGAATCTGACGTTTGGGCATTTGGTGTTTGTTTATGGGAGATTTTCTCGTTTGCCCTTCAGCCATACTTTGGAATGACTCACGAAGAAGTGGTTAGGTTTCTAAAAGCTGAAAATGTGTTGTCGTGTCCGGATAACACTCCGGCTCCTGTTTATCAATTAATGAAACGATGTTGGCAGCAGAAACCTACGGATAGGCCTAGTTTTAGAGTTATACATCAAAGTATTGCTAGCATTCTAAATAATTTACAGTCTGCTGGTCCAACATATTAAATGTTTTTTAATCTTTAACTAAATAAATACCCTATTCGGTGATTCGATAATAATTTTAACAAATTATTTTTCTCTGTTGATTTTGTTCCTGTTAGATTATTTTAATTTGTTATTCGTTTGTACTCGCAATGCAAATGCAGTTAACCTGACTGTTTAATTTATTATAATTAAGATTATTTGTTTACAATGAAATAAGTTAACTGTAATTGTTATTATTGTATGCAGTGTACGATTTAATATAAAAATTATAACTCAAAATTATTTGTAGGTAGTAAATATTTTTATACTTTTATAAGTTAAATTTGATCTTATTTATTGAAAGAAGCCAAAAATTGGTTGTAGTTTTTATTAATTAATTGGTGATTTTTATAAAATTTACCGTAATTGTGTGGTGTTTGATATGATGTTTGTAACAGAGTGTTTTTATATTTATATATTTGTATGTTTGAAAATATGTCAAAGAAGGATTTTTCAAATAAAAGTGTTTTAAATTTTTACGTTCTTACTTGAACAAAGTTTACTAGAATAGCTCACGTCTAACAAAATCGCTACATAACGAGCTTGCGAAGAATGAAGATTGGAAATTTTTTCATTGGGTGAAAATATATTCAACAGGTTCTTTCTTGAACTTTAGTCGTATGTGAGTTAAAAAACTTCGGGGGAAGTTGTAATAGTCGTACTTCAGTATAAGAGGGGCCAACGAGGTACTAGTTCAACATGATTTCACTAAAAATTTACTTTTCGTTTGCACCAAAACATTCATTGTTTTTTGTATTCGACAAATTTTTGCGCTTACGTATGCAACTCAATATACCTATTACTATTAGCAATAATGCAAATTATACTAAATCCGGCACTGTAGTGGAAAACTTCAAATCTGGGAGGTCCAAAGAGTTCCTTCTGTGACGTAAGTTTATTTTAAATGTTTCAATAGAAACCAGCATACCAGTTACCAATGTAACTAGAGCAGGGCAAGTAGGGCAAAAATGAAACGAAAAAAAATTTTCAAAAATTGAAAGTTAAAATTTTTTTTTTATAGGAATTCAAAATAATATTTAAAAAAAATTTCCAATAAATCCTATCGATTTTTTTAACATTTTTGAATTATTCAGCGGCGTAACAGGATGGTAGAGCGCCCTAGTGACACTTCACCACTGGAGTTATTAGAGAAAAACTGAATTAAGTTCTACTCGAGCTTATGGGGGGCAACAACGGGAAATTTCTATTTCGGCTCTGGTTTTTGGACTTTAATTTTTCAAACATGTTTTGTGAACAAAATTTTGAAATTGATTTGAAGATACTTACTTGTCGATGGTAAAAATTCAAAAAATTATTTTTGGGTTTAAGAACTGTCTTGAAATATATCTCCAGAGTTTGGTTTCGAATTCATCAAAAGCTGAGTTCCTGTTAGTGATTTAGGGAATATATAAAATAAATAAATTCGTTTTGAAGTGCAAGTGGGAAAATTTGGGTAATGAAAAAAGGTTACTGCATTACCGACATACCAATAACACTATCTTTACATTGGCATTCTATTCTTTGACGTAAAGTTGTAGACTATGGTTTTATAACAAAAATTAAATTCTAAATAAAAGTCGTTAAGTCGAAATTTTAACGAGTAATTTATATAGTGGAATGAATATACAAATCAAAATATTATTACGAATAGTGGATATTAAGAAATGACAAATTATTAAGTGTTGGGTTAGTGTTTGTTCTTGTGATTCTTGTGAATATTCATTTTTTAACTTGAAATTACCTTATTTTAGATCCAATTTATTAATAAACTGGATTAATAGTTTTTATTTATTTTATAGGTTTGTGCAGAAAAAATGGACGAAGAAAATGTGAGTATAAAATTTTTTTTTATTTTTATTTTTTTGCTAAAGTTAGGTTACTAATAAATTGTATTTAATTTTGATCGATATTTTTACATTTTAAGTTAATTTTGCTTTAGGATGTACTGTTTAGTAATGTTATTTTTTTGTTTTATATTTAGAAAGAAGATTTACTTGTACGGAAACGACCTAGAACTAGTGAAGATTTTTACTTATTTTGTACTTATGTACTGCAATATGCAAATTATAATATTAACGAGGTAAATTAAGCATTTTAGTTATTATCATTGTTTTCATTTCATATCATTCCTACCAGATTGTACATTTCATACACATGCCCGTTTTGATTGAGATTATTAACTTGTGCTTTTCTTTTTAGGAGTTACGAAATAATGCTAATCGTAGTCCACCTTTAGATAGTTCTGGTAGTAGTGTTAATTCAGAATCCTCAGAGTCAGCTAGTTCGAATCAAGAATATAAACCCAGTGAAGATGAAACGGACGAAGCTAGTGATTCTCATGACTTAGTAACCTGTTATTGTGGTAAACCTTTTGCTGGTAGACCCATGATTGAGTGTTCGATATGCCTCACATGGATTCACCTTTCTTGTGCACGAATTAAGAAAACAAATATACCAGATGTAAGTACCTTTATTTTTTTTAACTAGAAAATGTTGCAATGTTTACTTTTCAATTTTATCAAATAATTCAAGGTGCTACCCAATTTATATGTTACAAGTACTTATTTTGTTTATAAAAAGAGTAATTAGTCAGTCTCATCCACTTACGACAGCTTTCCGATTAAAATAACCATTTACAAATTTCAATAAATATATCTCACGATTTGTTATTACATTTCTTAAATTAAACACCAAGTTGTCGGTACTTTGAGTTTCAAAATTAAATAAATTAATTAATATTTTATCAATTTCACATAATTACCCACTTACGTAAACAATATAGTTCGTTGATTTAAAGTTACAAATTTTTGAATACAAAATCAAAATTATCATTGTCGACGGGTAGATCATTACGACAATATGGTATGTGGATAACTGTATTGAGATTTGGAGAAACCATTAGTGCATCTGCCAGCAAAACCGACCAAAAGATCAATGAATGCCGAGTGAAATTCAGATATAATAGATAATAGTTGTAACACCCGGCTTCACTCAGTTCAAACGTTCTATAAATTAGTAACAGGATGTTCTGTAAAAATTTTATACCTCTCCCGAGTTTCATTTGTCAATTAGGGACAGATTTTAATAATTAAGTATAAATAAATGACAACAGCTTACATCAACAGTAATTGTTTTTGGTACTCCACTTTTTAAATTTCTATCTTGGTCGTAGCACCAAAAATATTGATTTTTTTCATTCAACATTCAAGTATTTTTGTCTATAAACTACATTCTAACATTTTATTGTCTAAAATCAACAACTTTTGAGTTAAAAATTAAATTAATTAGTAAGTATTGGAAAATTCCAAGTTTCATATTTTTTGATTTTTTTTGAAAATTTCCCATAACTTCCTACAACTCTAGTTCAGTAAACTTAAATAAATGTCCAAAATTATTAAATTTTTTTAAATTTTTATTAATTAATTTCTTGTTTTGTACCTACTTTGTTCATTATTTTCGGTTTTTCTGTGAAATGGATTGGTTTTTCAAAAAAGTTGTTGCTTTTTAGAAAAAATAAAGAGTTAGAATCTAGTTTGTAGGCAATTTTGCCCTATTTTTTAACCACTTAACTCTTTAACGCTCTCTGGTAAGACAGTAATACCAGTTCGCATCGAGCAGAAATTTTATACTTTTCATGTCGAAATAATTTGTCATCACTATTTAATCACAAATTGATTTGATAGAAAATAGTTTTGCAGGTTACAAGATTAAGAGGTAATCAATCGTATATGCAGCGTATATTTACAAATGACTAACATTTTCTGATCATTGATTCATCTAGAAATGCTGTTGCATTCACTGATAAATTTTAATCAGTTACTTTTCCTTGGTAATTTTATATTCGAGACTTAGGTCTGATTACATGCTTTCGAGATTGAAACCCAATTTATAATACAGGGGTCGGCACTCGAAGTGTGAATACATTTCCCTTTTTACAATATTTGTTTAAATTTAAAATTACAATAATTTCTTTGGTTAATTAACTAATTAATTAATTTAAATGTCAAAAGTAACCCACATAAACCCACACACAATTTATAAAAAGATTTTAAAATTTAAGGAAATCCAAAAACATTTTTTGTCAACATTCCAGTATTTATTAACTGCAACTCAATTATCCCCGCTTAAATTTCTTGAGTTGAGAATTAAATTCTTCTTTAAATTATCTACTTGTATCGATTATTTACAAATATTTTCATGTAGATAAATAAAAAATGCCAAAATTATTTGGACCATTTAAATAACTTAAATTTTTAATTGAAAAAAAATTTTATATTTTCGCTTTTAATTTAAAATTTTAAATATTATTATTAATTAATTGGCATGATTTATTTTCTATCAGAACCCAAGAGTTTTGTGATTCATTTTTATTACGTTATTATCTCATTCTTTCGTCGAGTCCGTCCCTGCGCCTAGACTAATTTATCTAGATCCGAAATTTCCCAATCAAATTAGTTTATTTTTTCAAATATTTAAATTAGTTGATTGGCAGGCACTCTTATTTGATTATACAGTAAAACTCCAATTATTCGAATTGATTCGGATAATTGGATTTTTTTCCGAAGAATAACGAAACATTATTTTATTTCTGAAATTCTGAAGGCGATTTGGATAGTAGGAGTTCGGATAATTGGAGTTGTACTGTATTTAATATTTGCGATCACCCCTTTACATTAGATAATGTTTAACTATGAAAGTCTTGGATTTTTTAAAATATTAATTAGTTATTGTCGTCACATGGAAAATGTCGAGTTTTTCGAAAGTTACCCACGTTGTTGTACATTTGACTTGAATCATTCACGGGGCTTGTCATGTCATGTTTTCTTCAGGTTAATATACACAAACTTTTTAAAATATGATTAAATAGGTGACGTCAAAGGCAATTCGGCTTGGGAATTGGGGTAGCCATACAGGAGATTTTTTCAAAAAGTTTATACTAAAATGTCAGTTCCTAAAATGATCTTGTTAAATTGTTACTTCATAATGCTGGCAGAGGTTTTAAAATAAGTCACCTCAAAATTTTTGATTAAGATCCAATTATAAATTTCTTGAGCAATAAAAACCGATTAGCAAATTTTAGGTCATATAGAAAAAGCCAAATTTGGAATTTTTGTTGAATCTGTGAACTTGCAATAAGCAAATTTGTGTTTATTACAAATTAACATTAATTTCATTAATTAAAAGTTTGCACTTTTGTAACGTTTAAAAAATTTTAATTTGCTGCATAATTACAATTGCTTTGTTTTAATATAAAGTAGGTAATATAAAGAATAAATAAAATTGTTTATAATAATTTCACATTTTTTGAAGATTGAGATAGCAGAAATTTGAGTAACTAAAGCTTTAATTTTTTTCTAAGACTGGAGATTTTCAGCCCGAAATTCCACTCTTGTTTACATGACTAAAAATAAAATTAATAAATTAATAATTTACTTATCTACCGAGTAAGATGAAACAAAATAAAGTTAATTTAATCGTACACTGCAGAGGGAGGGGATTAAATGTGTTGTTTTTGATTGAAACTTGGAAACTTCCTAAGTATTTTAGAATCCGACCCTCTTTAATCTTATCTCTGAAACTCAAAACATGGTTATCTTGCCTCATCCATCGAAAAACACTTCAGTTTATTAAATAATCTTTAAAAATCGGATGTGACCAGTCTATGATTTTTTATTAATTGGTACTTGCTACACTAAAAAATCATAAAAAAAGTGAAAAATAAACTAGTAATTGATTTATTTCTATTATGTATTTTCTAGGTCCTCTAAAAATATCTAGATAAATTTTGTTCGTTCTGCTAATATCTTTGATTATCAGATGGGCAAACCTTATGGGAGTTATCTCCTGTTGTGGTTCAAACAATTATCAAAGTTATCTCGCTACTAAATTTAAAGACATAATAAATTATTACTTTATTTCAGCAATTGTAATCCTGGGGTTGTATTGGTGCTGAAGCTACAGTGAATTCTAAAATATTTTTCAAGTTGCAATGACCTGCAGGCAGAAAAATTTAATTTCTATTTGAAAGTTTGACGACCTTAGAATAACCAAGGAATTATTTAACCCTCAGACTGTACCGTGCCAACTGTGGATCAGTTTTTGAACACACTAGTTGTTTTCAAAACTCCCATAAGGTCTGCTTATAACGAAAACTGACAATTATCTCAGGAGTATACTGTAAAACTCACAGTATGTGCGTTTGGCTGTATGTTGAGGTACCGGAGTGGAGTAGGAGTGTTACCTGAACCCTGAAAGAAGCACGTCACTCCAATATCTTTCCGTTTTCATAAAACTTCATAAGTTATACTTCAAGGAGATGCATTTTTTGCTCTGCTGTGCAATATACGAAGGGTTAATATTTACTCTGGCCACTCACATTGTAAGAATAAGTAGAGTACTTGGAGTAGAATAACAAAACGCACTTAGTGTAGAAATATAAGAATTTTTGGTATTGAAAGTGGTCGAAATTAATTATTGTATAATTTTAGGTGTTCCACTGTGCCATATGTAAAAATGAAGATAAGAAAAGAGCAGCTTCGCCCCAATCACCTTTTAAAACTAAACGCCATAAGAAAGCATCTTAAGTGCTTGTAAATATTAGACGAAACTGTAAATTTTTATGTAAATAATCTGAAAATGTAAATTTTTTAATTAGCAGATATAAAGGTATATATATTTCTATTAAATGAATATTAAGAATGTGAATAGAGTATTACATCCTTATATTTGTTAATAAGTAGCAGTGATACTGTGTGATACTGAACCCTACTTTACTTTTTTCTAAGTAATTCTTTGCGTAGTTAAATAAAGATTAGTGAAAAGTAAAGTTTTTACATTATAAGTATCATATTTTACTGCGATTGTTATGTTAGGTTTAAGGCTGTAAAATCTTTCTTTTGTTTGTAATTAATTACAGGCTTTTTATATTAATTTCTTTTTTTGAAATTCTATGTTTCTTTAAAATAGTGTGCATTACTTAAAATTTTTGTTTCTATTTGATGTTTCACAATTGCATTAGAGTATGTTAATCCATTATTCTTTGTGGCTAACTATCGTGTCATTATATAATATTTATTTAATCATTAGAAGGGGATGTCGATAATTTAAAAAAATTCTTTCATAGTTTGTTTTTATTAATTTTTATAATAAAAAAATCATTTCAGATTTGTGATAGGAGAGAATGTACATTATTTTATATATGCAGAGATAGATATTGTTAATTTATTTAGTCAATACATTCATAATTTTATTTATTATTTTTACAACTTACATTTTACAAATCTTGTGGTTGTTATTTCTGTCCATTTTGTTAATTTATTAACCGATGCGGTGCAAAACAGTTACATATTGGTAGTTTATACCCAATGTTTTAAATAGAATATTAATTTGTCACACCAAGAAATTGTTAAATAATTTAAAGTATGTACTATCATTATTTTATTGTTATACTCCATTTGCTAATAAATATGAAAAAATGAAGTTTACCAAAGTCACACACACATTTAATTTAGATTTACGATTTTTTAAAAACCTTAGCTTATCCCTTACTGAGAACTGATAATTATTTAATATTATATATTGGACTAAATTGTGGTATTTATTTTTTGTGGCATAAATTTAACCAAAAATTTTAAGCTATTTGTGAAAATAATTATTTTAGATTATTTTTGATATCATATATTTTTATCTGTTATATTTTTCTAGTTGTTAATTAACTCAAACTATAATTAATGTTATAAATGGCTTTTTATGTTTGTAAAATGTGCAGTACCAAACGATTTTTTTAAAATTCGTTTTGTAAACTTCTCAACTAAAATTTTATTTTTCACAAGACCCATTTTACACTTTTAAAATTTTTGGTAATATGAAACTAAAAAAATGGTATTGCTTTTTTACAAAGTCACATTTAATTGTAATTTTGTGACTGACTAATTGTTTTATTAATAATTGATAGTTCATAATTTTTACAAACAAATGTATTTGAAATAAAATTAATGTGTAATATTTGTTGTTTTATTAAAATAACTAAAGCAGTTTAACTTGCCAGACAAAAATCTTCCAAAAAATGGTATATTACTTTATAAGGAGTGAAAGTTAAAAAAAAAGTTCGACTTAACTTACTGCCAAAAAGAATTTTTTTTTCTGTTTTTTTAAACAGATACCGAAATTTTAAAATTTGTTTTTAATTTTCAAGTAACCTCATTTTACGGTAATACTCTATAATATAAAATTAATTTATATGTTAAGGTAAAACTGTGATTTAAAATTGTAGGTATATTGTTTTTTAAATATTAAAATTTTATGTGATCAATTTTTGTTTAATTTAAAATTATATCCAACTGACGATTAAAATAAATAGCGTCGTATTATCTATTTTTGGATGATTCCACTATCCAGGAACGAATCGAAGTTATTTGAATTGAAAATTGACGGTCCGAAGATATTGGCGGGGGGGGGAGCTTTCACCTCTGCCCCTCCTCCCATCTGACTTAAGGCTGTACTACATCACATAAACAACTTAAATTTATCAGACTTCAATACTTACGATGGAAGGCCGAATAGTTAATTAATAAATAAAAAATTTACTTAATGTAAATATATTTTTTTTAAATTATTTTTTTAAGAAAATTTAAAATAAATAATTGGTAGCAAAAAACCGTAACAAAACGGAGTTTTGCATAAATTCACTTTTATTGCTTTTCTTTTACTAATGCTCAATTACAACTAACGATTTATTCGCCGCGAAGCGCAGACTCGTGAGACATGAGCAACGAAATTATATTATAAAAGTGCGAATTAGATTTTAAAAAAATGATCTATTAGTCTATCAAGAATGAAACAATCTATTTTAAGTAAGTTTGCAAGTTTATCGGGCTGTCTGAAGTTAACGGGTATGCTGTTGTAGCTTCAACCTCTAAAGTTGACCTTGTAAGTTTTGCAAGAGTTTGAAAAATTACGTAAAAAGGAAATAGCCCTTTGGAATAATTTTGAATTGTGTTGTAGTAATGAATTTTTTGAATTTGAATGCTAGCGTCATCTAATAGTGACGTTTGGAACTGAAAATACACGTTTAGTAATTTTCCTTGTGTAGCGAGCCTAATGTGCAATGTTTTTTAGTTGGTGTTTGAAGGTAAACACATATGATCTTGCCTTTAATGCCTTGATTATTGTAAAAAGATGTTACATTACCGAACCATAAATTATTTTAATTTGTATATTTGATTTTTGTAATAAACTTGAAATTGCTAGTTTTATGACTGAGTATAAGTATGAGAGAAATAAAGTAAATATCAATTTTTGTGGTAAAATTGATAAGTGATAATGAATACCTATATTTTTTTGTGGTCTACAAAAAAGTTGACTAAATTCGGTATATTTAGTTTGGATGGAAATTTACATTAAATTGTGAAAAACGGCATGGTGTCATCTTCATGCTGTTTTTAAAATATTGCAGAATAAACGTAATCTTACGGTATAATACCTACAATAATAGTTTTATGTGCTTCAATGTGTATTAATTTCAAGTATTAATTTAATGTATTTGTGATATTCTTCCCATGTGTATATTAACTGGACACTTAAATATTCTATATAGTTAGGTGAATTTGTGTGATAATAAAGGCATAATAACATGAAATCTCATGTTTAAATATTTACGTTTTTAGGTTATAATTTAGAAATAAGATTAAGATAGATAATTCCAATTTGGTACTAATCTATCCTTTATTACTGCCATTTTGTTCAAAACTGTAAGTTTACTACTTTATTCTTCTATAAAACTCTTCAATTTTATCTTTTTGTTCTAGATTTTATAATGTTTAATGGTCATTTGCTCCTGCGGGAGTATAGTGGTCTTCCTTGGTCTCCTGGTTCTGCTCATCGTGATTATTTAGAAAACTGTAAGTACA
Source organism: Cantharis flavilabris (assembly GCA_949152465.1). Lineage (NCBI taxonomy): Eukaryota > Metazoa > Arthropoda > Insecta > Coleoptera > Cantharidae > Cantharis > Cantharis flavilabris. The sequence goes on along the minus strand of OX424441.1, from coordinate 26,149,014 downwards.
ACTTTGTTTCCACCATTATATCTTGGCACAAAATTATTATCTCGTTAATCATTAGCCAAATGCTTACTTCAACAATGTTCGATCGTCACTCTTAGTTTCCTCTCGATGTAATATAAATAACTCAATATGTATTTATCGTAACAAATTCTTCATACTTGCCTAATTAAACCAGAACATCTTCTGTCTTTTGGGCTATACAATCAAAATATACAAATTCAATTTTAGAAAAAATTGTACAGCAAAGCCCTTTCGTTTTGTATAATTTTTTTATATTATATAAATAAATAAATGCTATATCAATAGGTCGAGAAGATTAAGTAAGGATTAAGGAATTATACAATGTGTTTTATCTTAAGTAAAGCAGCTGGTCAGAATAGATCGGTTTAATCGGTTAATATGCATTTTTATTTTTTCCTTATTTTTAATTATGTAACATTTGCACCTTTAATGTCATTAATCAATCAATACCATCAATAAAAAAAATTGCCAAATTCTGACTTAAGTTATTTATACCAAACTGCAAGGATTTGTGATATCGTAATCCTGCATCCACCACTGCACGTATGAAGCTTTTTCTCCAAGACGGGACCCTTCCAGCATAAAAAAATAAACTGATAAGTAGTAAAAATCCCACTTTCCCAACTTAGTATGTGAAATATATAAATGTAACCTGAATTCCATTACTGTATGTGTTCATTCGGGTTACATGTTTTACCTACACGTTAGCGTAATCTATCACTTTCTAACTGATAAATTAAAGAACGAGAGAAGAGAGAGGAAAAAAGTATTAGGTACATTTTTTGTAAAATGTTTCATTTAAACGATACGTAATTTTCATAAATTACAAAAAAATAAAACTTAATTTTTCAGCATTTTTTAACTAACTTAATCCATAACTCAAAAATTGAATGTTGTTTGTAGATAATCTCACCCTCTTTAAAAAAAAAATTGAACAAGAGGGCCACAACCAGGGTTTGAATTATTTTCTAAAACCACGAAGTCTACATTGATTGCGGAGACACCCTGTATACACTTATCTGTAGTATTTTATGAATCCTCACCAATAGCCTGCCTCTACCTGTTTGATTGCATTGACGGCATTCTCTTCTTCTCAGACTTATCATTTTACTGGTGCTGACTAAAATTGTAAGAAGGACGTAAGGCAAAATTAAAAATGAGCTATAAGAGAAGCATTCTTTATATCTAAAAATCGAAAACCAACTAAAAAGTAATTTTTGAAAATGATGGGATTCATCTCAATTATTTCCGTTATAATTTTACAAAATTCACTACCCCTATCGTAGTCATCTTCATTGAGTTGTTGAAGAATCTGCAACTGCAAGGATGAAACTTGTGCATTTTAAGCGTTAAAACTATCAATCATATTTTTTAAAGTATTTTTTTAACGAGACGGTTTATAATAATCCAATAAATGAGTTTATTTGTTTAATTCTCAATTAAGGAATTCAAAAAATTCGCGTTAAAATTTGTGTATGCTTCAACTTACAGTTAAATATACAGTTCATATATCTACATTTTCTCTATCGTTCAAAACTGCACTTACAGTAAATATTGTTTAAATGTGGTACTGGCTACTACAAGACATATCAGCACCCGATAGTCCAGGACTGTAGTAACCGATCGTAGGCACTGTCTGCAAGTGATCTGCAAAGCGCCTTTTTTTACGTGTTTTGTAATTTTATGCCAAGATTATTTAAATTAATATTATTAATTAAATTACAAACAGCATTAAAATTATTTAATGTTTTCATTATTTTATTTGTGTACTTATGACTAATAAGAATTTAGTAGAATACTAATGCGTATTTATTGATATTTTATAATTGATTATTGATATTTTTAAAATTGGATAATTAAATTTTTCTAGTACCTATTGGAAGTGCCGAAACAAGCTGCAGAGAGAGCACAAGGTATTTGTTACCTCGAAAAAATATTTATACGTTTGGTATCGAAGATGGAATGACTGGTCCTATTGTATATTATTCTTGCAAAATTTGCAATACCTTTGTTAAACCGCACGATATAAAGAACCATATGGTAAATAGACACTCGCAACAAGAAAGTAGTGCAACAAATGTTCCTTCGGCGCTAAGTACAACGCAGCCAACTAATAAAACAAAAAAGAATTCTCATAAAAATAAGAAAAAAGTTGTGCCACCGCCGGATGTACCACCACCACCTTTATTTTTGGTAAAACTTTTAATTTACTAGTTTAATGCTTGAGGTAACAAAGATTTTTATTACAGAAACCAGAATTTCCACCTACCCCTGCTGTTAATATGGCAACGTCTGATAGCATAGTTTATAATAAATCTAGAGAAGTTATAGAAGAAGATGTACCTCCTCAACCTGTATCTATGGAGGTTGTAGCAAGTGAAAGCACAACACACATAAAACTGGAACCTCCAGTTGCAAGTCCTACAATTATGGAGCTGCCCCCTATTATAGATCCTGTGATTATGGAACCTATAATTGTAACAACGATTCCTGCATTGATTCCTGTAACGACCACTTCAGTAGTTTCTAAAGATAATAACTTGCCAACACCAGTTACTCTGGTTACGCACGTTACTTCGGTCACACCAGTCACTTCGGTTACGGCAACGATCCTTACAAATCTGCCGATTCTTAAAGTCGTAGGAGTTCCACAACAAACAACGCAATTAGCCACACAGGCTAAAAATATTTCTAAAAGAATTTTGAAAAATTTTGCAACTTGCAAACTATATAAGAAAAATAAAAGTTATGATTTGGATAAGCAGTGTGGTGTTCTAGATTCTTTAAACATACCTTGCTCAAGAACTATGCTTTGTACTAGCCATACGGTAATTTTGATTAATTTTAGTAAAAAAAAGTATTTAAATAATATGGTTTGTTATGTATTGTTTTTTTAGATGGACGAAAAGCAAGCGGTGGTAGGTCGCAGTAGAGATTTCAATACTTTAATTCGAGAATATAAAATGACTCGGGTGAAATCTAAACCGTTGCTTAAGCTACCAATAACTATAACTCCAAAACAGTGCACAATTCAGTCGGTTAGAAATTCTTTTAAGTTGGTCGAGTTTTTGTATGACAATAAAAGTAAAAACATTATATCCAATAAAACCTTTAAGGTAGGTAGTTGATGGTTTCTTGTGGTTAAAATTTTTGCTAATTTTTGTGTGTTTAGGTTGAGGATTCTCTTTTGTCTTCTTCTCTGGAAGATATAAAAACAATTAAAACAAGTAAGGTTGCTACGCTTACTACCGAAGATGGTCAAACCATAAAGAGCATTAAACTTGCAGGATCTTGTGACGCTCCTACTAGTATTCCACTTTATTTACCTCTGAGTCCGGATAGAGATCAGGTAATGATTTTTTTTTTAATTTATGTTTTAATGCATTTAAATATTTTTTAAATAGAATGGCTCTGGATTATCTGGTGAAGTGCCTTCTTCTACAATGCCAACAGTATACAATTTGCATCCTAAACCTATAACAGTACCAACTTCGGCTTTAAGACGGGTAGGAAATGGTTTTGTATTACAGCAAGCTCCACGGTTGGAACGCCAGCGCTTAGATTTACAAGCTGTTGTAAATCAACACAAGCAATTAAAGTTAACAACTTCAAATAAGACTGTTCTCTTATTAAATTCTAATCATAAGCATAGCATTTTGAAGAGTAATGTGAAAAATAATACCAAAAATACTCCTATTAAAAGAGCTTTAGAAAAGAATTCGATTGGGGAAATAAAACATATGAAAGTAATAACTACAGATATGAATGGATTTATTTTAAATAGCGACTTTTCTGATTCCAACGAGTTGCAGTCTGGAAGTGTACAAGATAAAATAACCATACTGAAATAAAGTTGATATCGATAACTATGTAAGCTTCAAACTGTATATATGTATAATTCATACGCTTAATTTTTTATTTATGTTATAAGGGGCTGTCCATTAATTACGTAAGGGTTTGGGGGGAGGGGGGGAGGTATCGGAAATCTTACGGACCCTTACGTGGGGGAGGGGAGGGTCCGACATATTCCTTACGTAAGTTAAGTAAAATACTTTTTTTAAATTAAATTAGTTATTTTTACCTGGATATTAAGAAATTACCAATTTTTTGTATTAACTTTTTTATGTAATTAATTAATCTTTATTAACTTTTATTTATTTTTAAAATTTGATTTAAATTTTTGTATTTTTCGTATAATAACAATATTATTGTTATTCATAATTTATAAATATAAGTGGAGGAAAGGGGGCCGTACATTATTTTTGTTTAATAATCCTTACGTAAGATGGGGGGGGGGTTGCCAAAATCTTACGTGCCCTTATGTGAGGGGTGGAGGGGGTCAAAAATTACAAAAATCGTCCTTACGTAATTAATGGACGGCCCCTAAGATGTTACTTGAAATTGAAATTAAGGTTTTTCAGATATGACTCATTCAGTCAAAAAACTTCTTATAGTATTTATAAGTATTTTTGCACTCACAATTTGACAGTGATGTGCTTCTGACTGGAAAAATCGTGTACTTACATTTTTACTTGTCCTCATATTCCATGGTTGTTCTTTGTGTTGATTTTCTTACCATTTAGTGAAATATGTTTAAAGTTGAAACATTCCTGTTGTGACTAAGAGATTAATTCTATTTTTTGTATATTAATTGTTTTACAGTTTTAATCTTTTTTTAGTTTAATCAGTTTTAGTCTTTTTAATTTATAGAAAGAAGAAGTAAGTTTTCCTCTTTCCTTTCCTTCCCCACACTTCTTTAATCAAGTACCGAGTACCTATTAGGTTTAGATGTATAAAGCTTGGGGTCAAAGTTAGCCCTGAATTAACTTGGATTAGATAAACCGTGAGTTAACTTCGACCTAAACTTGATACAACTGGCCCTTAAGTAGATAAGAAATCCTAATTTAACCCTCTCAATGAACAATTTTAATTTTTCTTGAGGTATATCTGAAAAAGTTTAAATTTTTTGTGATACTGACAAATTTAAAAAAAATTATTTAGATTTTGTGCTCAATTTTTGTTCGTTAAATGCAAGGTGTTTAAATACAGGATGTTCTGATTGAATCCTTTCACGTCTAGTTCTATTTGTTCCAAATATTTTTTATTCATGAACTGAGTTTATGTGGTTAATTTATGTTAATTAAAAAAATTTCCTAGCTCACTGTATGATGTGTTCTTGTTAAACAAAGTTTTCTAAATGGAATACTTATACGCAACACTTTTTATAAGGCTATACAAAATTAATGATGGAAGAATTCTCTTTCTCCGTTAGTTTTAACATTGTTTTAACTTTTATTAATTTTATCATTCTTTGAAAAGAGCTTTAAAATAGTTAAAATTTTATAAAATTTTAAATTTGCTTTTAAATGTATATATAATATATATTTTATTTAAAAAGAACACCAGTCCAGTCCAGGAGAAAAAAGTTGTATTTTGATCGGCCGCTTTGAACATATTTTGCAGGTCATTAAAAAGTTATTGTTTAAACCAGGAAAGTTATTTTCACGTTGTGCAGGAATTATAAAAATTTGTAATCAATCAAGTATGGAATATGTATAACAAGAAGAAATATGAAAATGAAATACAATTTTTTTCAATTGTGACCAATAATTTGCAAAATTATGCAAGTGGAAATTTTCTTATAAAACTGTGTTGGGACACCCTGTATAATTAAATTCTTTTACTTGAGAAAACAATTTGATTTTGTGCCTTGATAACATAGAGTGTATATTGTTGAGTGTTTTAAGTAAGATTATTTAAAATAAATAGGTGATTTTGTAAAGTTAGCTTATGTTGGTCGGTTTTACTAGTTAGGGCACCTTGTATAAATTACACAAAATTTTAATGTGAAGAAAACTCAAGTTTGATTGAATACCGTCATTCTTATTGTAAATAAGTGAATAGTTTTGTAAGTTGTGTATAATAACTTTTTTTTATAATAATTATTTATTTGTAGTTTGTCCTTTGAGTAATGGAACATTTTAGATGTCTGACTATTATTTTGCTTTCATACGTAAAATAATAACCATTAGTGTTCATAAAAATTTATTTATTTTATAGGATTTTTTAAAACCCTCTCTAAATTACTGTTTTTTGTACCAGTTTAATTATTCATGCATATTCAAAATTAATTCATTATTTATTATCTATTAATTCTTTTGTAATTTTCAAAAACTTTCCTAGTCAAATATTAATAAAGAATTAATTTTGCATAAGACAAAAAGCACAATACATTTTTGTAAGATACTGGAACTTACATAATTTTATATTTAAATATTTATTTTTTTGAATGGTTTGTTAAAAATTAAAATTGGCAGCTATTATTTTTTCTTAAATTTTGTTAATTAATTATTTAAGCAATTCTCTTGAGGCTGTGAATGTTGCCAATTCCTGGCTGGCAACCAACTGCCACGAGTATCATATTATTGAACAGATTGAAATATATGGTACTTTTACTATTTGTCTTTTTATTTCGAATCCAATTTTTATATTTTGGTCATTGTAATGATACATAAAATATGACTCACTTAATTCTTGCATGTTTGTTGATATTAGACACTGTTTAACTATTTGTCAGTCACGATATTGTTAAGATAATATGTATTTGAAATGAAACTACTGCAGCTATGCGATATCAATTTGCTATCACCATTTATTCATTCTATTGTTATTAGTACTTTACCTCTATTTATCACTTCAAAATCGTAACATGAAACAACTCACTCCTACCGTTTATTAAATTATAATTCAAGTCAGTCGCTGAAGACGATTAATATTTGAAATCATACCATTTTCAACTACTTTTTTGATTTTTTAAAATGGAAACTTGTGATTCGTTAACTATATGGTCTGCAAATAATTATAAGAGTTTTACTTTTGTCGGTAAAATTATTACACCCAACACCGTTCCATTTTCTAATGGTAACAAAGTGCCAGAAGATATAGTTGTTTATTACCCCAAGGCAAGTATTACAAACTTTTTTTTGCTTTCAATTTAAATTCAAAATTCTAGTTCGTAGAAAGAAATTTTTTATCGTCTTTGATTCGAAAGAAAACTTTGTGAATTTGGTGCTTGTTTTGAGTTCAGTTCATGACGTAAATTGAACCTTACTTGCGTTTTTGTTGTATTTTACTTTACGTACGTCACAATAATTACCTTCGATATATAGTAAATATTTTTTTGTTGCATAGAAAGATAATCCAAATCAGCTTTCATTTGTTCCAAATCTGTTTTCATGTTTTTTTTTTCCCTTTTGTTCCAATTGTTCTTCACTTGTTTCAGATCTGTTTTCGTTTGCTCCAAATCTGTTTTCGTTTGCATCGAGTGTGATTTCATTTGCTACAAATCTGTTTTCGTTTGCTTCATGTCTGTTTTCGTTTGCTCCAAATCTGTTTTCATTTGTTTCAAAAATCATACTGGAAAAGGTATAGATGCTATTTGAAGTCTGGGGAGGTACAGAATACCCCCAGATCACCAGCAATTATGTTCAAATGATTGCCATGCTATTAAACTGTGACTTCCATACCAGGAATTTTACTATATTCTGTGGGGTGTTCCACACCCCCAGACCCCCCGGTGAGAGTTTTTACGACGCATAGATAATGTTGTATAAATATGCACTAAAACTTTTTGTTTGTATATAAAGTTTTCATATGAAGGTAAATCACACAACATACACACACACCCACACACTTTTGGGTTATCAAACCGGGGGTATGGAATACCCCCCAGTATTGTATTTATTTTATCAAAATCAAATTTTTGATTTTACTTTTCGATCCCAGGCTTAGATCCTTTTTACAAGGAAGTAAAAAATGAGCAATTCATTTTTAATTTTATTCAATTAATAAAATAAATTAATTTAAATATAATTAAATAATAATAATTTTAATTGGCTGTCTAGCAATGCTGGTAATCACACACCGCATTACTAAGCAATCGCGAATTGTACGGAATGCCGAAAAGTTATCACTTTTTTTCTTATTATTTATATTATTTCATAATAATCATAAGGAGATAGGTAGGTATGTAGAAAATTCAAATCAATTAATAGATGATATTTTCATTGATTTGAATAAAATTTGTCTGCATTCTCAGCACATTATCTTGTTTTGTTATTTGATTGATATACAAATAGTTATTCATAAGGAAAAATGATTTTACTATTTATTGCTATTTAGTCATTTAATTCAGCAATCAAAAAAATTAAACAAAAATTCAAAGTTTGTTGATGAAAAAGTTCTTAAACCTGAAGATAAAATGGTTGTCCGCAATCTATGGATTTTCTTTTAATTTTTGTATTTAATTTAATAAAAAAATAATAATTTTTAATAAAATTAAAAAAAAAATTTTAAATAAAAAAATTATTGGATTTCAGAACTTTTGGGACTGGGATAAGTGTAGTCTCATGTGATAAATCTGTAATTTTCCCCGAAAAAATGAGCTCTTACGAGCAAAATCGAAAATTTAGACGAAAATTGATTGATATTTAGATGAGATGTATTAATTGGAGGCAACCGTTTATACGCAAATAAATTTTTAAATAATTAAAATAATTAAAAATAAATTAAATTTATGTTTTCAGATTCCTGCAAGCCAATCTCCGCGCTATCGAATTACTGCCATTAGCAATATTTCTCTTGCTTTGATAATAGAAACGAACGTTCAGGATTTGCAAAAAAATGGTGTAAAAATAACAAATTCAACAAAACTGAATACGGTTATACAAATCCAAATTGATGACGTAAGTTTTTTTAAAATACTGAAAAAGGCAGAAGCCAATAAATTGACTATAGTTCATTGATTGAATGATAATTTAGAGATTTTTGGACTTTGAGCAAATTTGGGTTTCGTTGTCTAGTAGTCGAACACCTGAATCAATTTAATTTGAAAATTAAATAATATTATTTTTAATATTGGGGGGGGGGGGGGGGATAGGCAATAATAATAATAATTTTTTTTTTAATTAATATGTTTATATAATTATCTTTTTAATACTAGAAAAATGAAAACAACTTCAAATTACTTGAAAATATAATTGGAATTAAATCCAGTCATGGAGAATCTGCTACAGCAGTCGTAAGTTTTCACATTGTAAAAAAGTTGAAGTTGTTATTTTTTTTGAATTTTAGGTATTCGACAATTCTGTACCACCAAGTACATTCTTAGGACAAGAATTTAACGATTATGAGTTTTTAAACAGCTTTGATTTAAACAATGTATAAATGATATTATGTTTTTACTTAAATCTATGGTTTTTATTGTACATTTTACATTGTATATTTTTTAGTGTATCTACCTAATAAAAATAAAAACAACATTGACTTCCTCTCACCATTAATTATAAATTTCAGAAAGATGCGCACTTAGTTGGGACATTTAAACCTAACTGTGCTGAAAGACACTTTTAATGAAATTAAAAAAAAGTTTTTGAAATTTATTCATTTAATTTTTATAAATAATTTAAAATTAGTTACATTTTCTATTTTTTAAAATAAATTACAGCATCAAAGTCAGAAAGTTAGGTATTGAAAAAATAAACTGTTAAATTTTAAACTTTTAAAGAAGTTCAGTTGAAGTATAATAAGTTACGGATCTTTTCCAAGTTTATAATCAATGATTTCATTTAAAAATAATTGCATTTAAAAATGTAGTAGCTGGTGCCACTATCGACCAATACAATTTAATCTCAATTTATATACATTTAATCGGGAATAATTTATAAGTTTAGTTCGTATTTTAATATAATATATATTGTTTATTTAAATTTGGCACAATTTTAAGTTTAATTTGTAATTTAAAGTTATTATTTTTTATTTATATTTTGAGTTAAATTTAAAAAGTAAGGAAGGCTACCATTGATTAATTTCCTTTACCTAACTAAATATTTCCTATTGCGGTAGTAGGCTATCCGTTTTCAGTAGGATAACCGGTTGTTTTTTTAAGTTTTGGTTTTATTTAATAAATTAAATTAAGTAAATAATTTCCTTATTTTATACTTATATTAAAAATTATTTTCCAAATCTTTGAAAATTATGCCGGCATCTTGTGAGGGATTTAATACCTCACGGTATTAAATTAATACCTCAAGGTATTAAATGCCCAAATGCTACTCAGCACTGGATCTACAAGGCCTGTAGTGCTTCTTTATATAAATAATTTTAACAATTAATAATTTTTTTAAATTTTATATTTACAAAAAGTTTCAAAAGAGAACCGGCCGAAAAGTCCGTAATCGAAAACTCTAATTACTTCATTATTTTTTGTACTATGGTTTGGATTTTAAAGTTCTAAGCTGTTGAAGAAAAAAAATGCAAAAATTTAAAAATTAAATTTGATCAAAATTTTGAGAAATTGCCACCAGAAAAGGTAGAAATGAGATTTGAATTTATGACTGACTATCTATCTATGTAGTTTTCTATCTGCGTTTGTTAAAAATCAATAATAATTTAAAATAAAAATGCTTGGAGATGGAAAACGGATAGTAACATTTATGTAAACAAGTTTTTGACATTTCATTAAATTTAGTTCCCCTAATTTCACAAATTGTTTGATCAATCGTTTCCCTAGCGCGCTTTGATGTAGTCAGTCGATCCACCCTGTATTTAATTGTTATACCTCCGATAATGTAAAATTAGTTTAGGGAGGTAATATTTTATTTTTAGTAGTATTGATTATATTAAAATAAATTTTCTACCCTAATAAATTAATTTTATAAATTTAAATTTTAAAAATTTAAATTATTTAAAAGAATACTCCGCATATGTAAAATAAAAATGCTTGGTAGAAGCTTTTAAAATCAACCCTAAATAAAAAGGTGTAAGTTTCTATGGCTTAATCTCAAACTTAAGAAACCCACTAAGATCACACATTTTAGAAACGCTGACAAGTTACCCTTTTCATCAAATAATGAAAGAGATAATATAATTCGGTAATAAAAATAATATTTATTAATAATATTAAAAATACTTAATCCAAACAAAAATATTGTTTTACTAACTAAAAATCCAAAATCTGTAATTTTGGATATCTTCTGCTTATAACCTTTTGAAATTCATTGGAAAATTGATTACAGAAATAAAACATACAAAGGAAGTTTAATAAAAATAGAAGGCAAAACAATTGACGATCAAAATAGCACTAATTATTTTTTAATAAAATATTATATTTTATTATTAATTGTTGTATTATTGGATTCCCTAGCAGATCAAAAATGTTCCCGGTTTTAGACCAATGTTGCACACAGGGGTTTTGAAGAAAATATATAATAAATAAATAATAAAATAAATAATATAAATATATCGTAAATTATAAGAAAGCATCTAGATCCAGAATATAATAAAAAATGGAACCAAAGGAAGTACTTTGAAGAATTTAAGTTTTAATTTTGTGAGTTCTAGGATAATTCGTAACAAGACATTTTATTACTAGGGTATTCCCCTACCACTTTTGGTTTATTACAAAAAAATACTTTAATAAAATAGCTAACGACAGAGGAAAATCAATTAAGAATTTACTAACTGCAGAACAAAATAATATTATAATTATGCAAATAACTTGAATATTTCAAAACTTAACGTAAAATTTTACTAACAATTTAGAAGTGGTAGCGACATATCCGGGAGCGATGTGTCTGGAAGCGATATGTCCGGGTGGGAAAACACGGGAAACAAATATGCTACAAAAAAGTATCTGTCTATACTATGGATCTTTCAAATATTGTCGAGTTTTTTCGTCTAAACCAAACTGTTTTTTGACGACTATTTGCTGGAAGTTCATCTAAATCTAATCAAACTAATATTATAAGAAGTTTCTGCTGTTTTCGGGGATAATCTCAAAAACTAGACTGGTCCGAGTTTGATGGAATTTTTTCAGGAGTAATAGGTTAGAAATTTAATAAAGTGCAGATGCCAAGTTGTCTTATGATAGGTCGTAAACCTTTTTAAATGATGCAGTTTTCAATCAATTCCAATTGTCCAGTCAAAATAGTGAAAATAGTGAAGATACCTGGACCGAATTTCAGTAATTTCCCAACAAAAATTTTTGCCGCGCGCGGCGCCATCTTAAAAAAATAACAAAATTTTCATACTTTTTTCACTTTTTGCCAAATACTGGTCAAAGTAAGCATCTGACAGAAAATTTACGCTATACATTTTTAAAGCACATTAAATTTTCTACGATTTGAGACTAAAAAGAGTTTTCTAGCTTTAGTAATTTCCGAGTTACAGCTCTTCAAAAATGAGCAAAATTTATTGAATTGTTTAATTGAATTTTGGCGTCAGCTCAAAATTCAGCTAATTTGCTGAAGCTGAAAAACAGCTGAATTTTAAGCTAAAGCAGCAAAGAGTTAGCTAACAATTCAGCTAATTATCTGACGTTGAATAACAGCTGAATTTTAAGCTAAAGCAGCGAAGAGTTGGCTAACAATTCAGCTAATTAGCTGACGCTGAATAACAGCTGAATTTTGAGCTGAAAGAACAAAGCGTCAGCTCAAAATTCAGCAAATTTGATGACGCTGAAAAACAGCTGAATTTTAATCTGAAGCAGCGAAGCGTCAGCTCAAAATTTAGCTAATTAGCTGAATAACAGCTGTTTGAGCTGAAAGAACAAAGCGTCAGCTCAAAATTCAGCAAATTTGATGACGCTGAAAAACAGCTGAATTTTAATCTGAAGCAGCGAAGCGTCAGCTCAAAATTTAGCTAATTAGCTGAATAACAGCTGAATTTGAGCTGAAAGAGCAAAGCGTCAGCTCAAAATTCAGCTAGTTTGATGACGCTGAAAAACAACTGTTTTAATCTGAAGGTGGCAGCAAATAATTTTCTGATAAATTTTTTCAGCACAAAATGTTGAAAACCCAAAAAAATGCACAAACATTTTTTAGAACTAAAATGATTTTAAGTTATCACAAATAAAATACACTAGAAGTATAAAATATTGCAAACGTTTTCGTATTATGACATCATCAGGCAATAAACTAAAAACTCTTTTTTGGTTTTTAGTTCATTACCTGATGATGCTATAGGATGGTGAAACGTTCCCGACTATTTTACGAGTTTTAGAAGAACTTTCGCACAATGGACCGAACCAAATAAACCAAAGCATATCAGCTCTACACGACTGCAACAACTCTAACATACTACATTGTCAGCGCCTATTTCTGACTGGGTTCGGCCCTAAGCTCTAGCAAATTTTTGGGCCCCTGATATTCGAGTGTAACTACATATTAGCATCGAAGACCCAATTTTTGGGTTATTTTATCAGAATTTGATTTTTATTTTACGATTTGAGTAGATGATGTAGTCTAGTTTGTTGTGTTCGGCGTAGCGATTTAGGAATAAAATAAAAGCATGCACTGCGGGATATTCCACCCAGGTATTCCATACCCCCAGATCTACTGCTGGGCTCATATGCAAGTAATTTTATTTTTGCAATCGTTGATCGATAGCAGAAACTATAATAAAACGGGCCCTAGGTTAAACGTATTTATTTATTTATTATAACTTCAAATATTGATTGAGCTTTAATGAAGTCATTGGCAAACCGGGGGGTCTGGGGGGTATGGAATACTCCCCAGTGTACGGTTTACTCTTTATTCCTGAATCAATAGTATTAGTTCTTCAGTACTGAGGAGTTACTTAGTAGTAAATGCTGGGATCCTTGATTGTAAGATCCGTATTTGGAACACACATTTCCGTGTGTTTTCTTTAATGGCATGGAAGTGCAAGTGCACTCCCTTGAACCCTGTTGCCGGCGTCTATGAGAACACATCGCGGTATTATGATAAAATAAGTCAAAATCAAACTCAAATCAACATCAAGTGTACGTAATAAAGCCGCCATGTTTGTTGATATTTGCGAACGTTACGAGCACCACCAACTGTGAGATAAATCGCGAATATCATATAAATTTTTCATTACATTTACCTACACTTTATAAGGTTGTCGAAACTTGTATTTCGTATTGGGAAAACTAATGGAGTCAAGATTCGCAGAATAGTTGGTGAATGACCGAAAACTTATTGAAAAGCTTTATTTCGGGATCTATTTGACGTAGCGAACCCATCTGCCGGTCAAATTGTAGAAAATGAGATAAAATGTGGCTGGAATTCCCTTTCTCAATTTTGAGAAATTTTCCTAATTTTTGAAAAGCTGTAACTCGGAAACTACTAGAGCTAGAAAACTCTTTTTAGTCTCAAATGGTAGCAAATTTAATGTGCTTTAAAAAGGTATAGAATAAATTTTCTGTCAGACGCTTACTTTGACCAGTATTTGGTAAAAACTGAAAAAAGTATGAAAATTTTGCTTCTTTTGGAAGATGGCGACGCGCGCGGCAAAAATTTTTGTTGGGAAAATACTGAAAATTGATCCGGGCGTCAACCTGAACAACATTTTTTGACTCTAATTTGACTGGACTAAATTTTATGCCAATAATGTTAAATATAATGAACCGGTTAAGTCATTAAGACTTAGAGGAATAAAGAATAGGAAAAAAATCAATGGTTTACTCTTATGGTTCTTTTGTTAGACAACACAATTTTTTGGTTTTGAACCTTTTTTTGAACCATAAAATTTTGGATTAACATAATTATTATTTCATAGGTTCGCAAAGCATCCCTTAATGCTATCTTGTGTGTGGCTGTACCATATAATTATTGGCTTCTCCAAACATGCAAGAGAAACATGTTTCCAAGGATGTGATCGATATTTTCATGCTGGTTATGGTTTTCCACAAGCCTTTCAATTTTAATTTTCGAATTTCAGTAAATCCATGGGTAGGATCCATGCAGTTACATCCATATATCCTGACTTGTATTTCTTGCATTTATTGCAATCAAAAATATTCGTAGTTTTATATTTTTCAAAACGAGAAAACCTTTCGGAAAATTTGTTACCTTTTTTCATTTTCTAAACAGCATCTTGAAAAAACGAATATATATTTAGCCGAGCTCGGCGCAGGTTCGGAACTTTTTTTGAATGTGAATTATTAGCGCGAGCTTTAAAGGTGGTTACCCCAAATGCATGTCCGATTATATCATATTTCCAGTTTGTTACCGCTGGCATAGTTATTTAACTAGGAAGAATAACGGTCGTTTATTATTTTATTTATTAAAAGATAATCGCAATCGGACTTGATAAAATGTTTAAATTTTGCATTCCATAATAGAAAAATGTAATTGTTATCTTTTTAAAAAAATGAACTATTAAAATATGCGCCGTTAAAAACATTATATTTTTATAAAAAGGTAATTAATATTTGAACCGTATTTAAATTAATGGTAATTTTATGAAAATGAAAGTCGAAGTAAGCCACCCTTTAAAATGATTGTATTAATAATTAAAATGTAAAATTGCAGGATTTGGTGGTTTGTAAATTTTGGGTGCGAATAAAACGAATTCGGTTGGATTAATTAGTGTAAGTAATGAAGAGAGTCGGATGGAAGACTTCCGAAAAGTTTTGCAGTTGTAACATTAGCTACCTGTGCGGATTAGTTTGACGTAGCAGTTAGTAGTAAACAACGGCGAATTTAAAAATCGTGTTTATAACAGTATAGAGCAGGAAACGCGTGTGATAAAACCAACCCTAAGCAGCTGCGTGGGGAGGTGTGCGGCTGTGTAGCGTCCAGCACGAGGGGCGCGCGCAAAACCACCTGGCGTCGCGCGCTCCCCATTCAATTCAGTATCGACCGGCTGTGAGTTTCAATTTCATGGAGCGATACTAATCGAAACCTAGCACACGATGACAATATTCGATCTCCAAGTAGTGTCTTGGTGGTTTTGCGAAAGTGTTTACTATTTGTGAGTGAAGATGTACGAGGCTGTCGCATGTTGTTTTAAAAAAATCGTAGATGTTGAGACATTCGAGTCAGCGACGCGACGCTCGACGCCGCTATAAACAAAGCCAAAATAATGGCCGTCTATTTAAAATTGTTCGGTTCAGTGTTGTGGTGATAGATTTTCTTAGGCCCTAGGCCATCCTGCAACATGTAAGTGTGTGCAGTGATTTGTGCGTATGATGATGGATAATATCGGTAAGATGATAGAACAGCAGGCACTAGGTGAACAGGCGGTCGATTCTGATGATAATAACGCGCATGCGGTTGCAAATAGCATGGAGACGCAAAGCGTCCGCATGAGGTTGGTATCACGCGCCGTTGTGGAACGTCGTCTTGTGAAACAAGAAGAAGCTGATGGCCAATTGTCGGTTATTGTGCAACCTCAAGAGGATTCTCGTGATTCGGAACTTCTCAGTCCCGGAAAGTTATCCCCAACGTCCGTTAGTGTTGCGAACATGATCGACGCCGGAGACTTTCGCAGTCTTCAACCAGAACCGACTTACCAAACGTTGACGTCGGTGAACGGAAGGATGTCACCACCAGGGTATAGTCCAAACTCATCGTACGCCACCTTAACGCCTTTGCAACCTTTACCGCCTATCTCCACCATGTCGGATAAGTTTGCTTACGGACACGCTAGTAACGTGACAGGATCATTTACGGTAATGCAAAATAACGGTCTCGGTTTAGGTTTGGGTTTAGGTTCGGTGAACGTAAATACGGCGTACACCATACCCAACATGGGTATGACACCACCGCACAATTATTCATCTCCAGGTATGGGTATGCAACAACAACCAAGTCCAATAAGCCCGCAAAGCGTTTATAGTCAAAACGGTTTGCCTTCTCCTCAAAAGAGCATGTCTCCACCTAGTTACGACTCACCTTACGGTAATCAAAGAGAATTGGTAGGTAGATCGCTTCAAAGTCCAACTCTCAGTCCTCCTTCGGCATCGCTAAATTCTCCAGGTAGTACGTTAGTTACAAGTTTTAGTGGTGCAACGTTAAATGGTCTTACGCTTCATCACAATCCTCCAGCTCTTGTTCAAATAACAGCACCACAAAGGGACTGTTCGCCATCTCCTCCTGTGTTAAGTTTACAACAAGCTCCACAACAACAACAACCACAACAGCCTCAGCAGCAACAACAACCTCAACAACATACAACGCCTTTACAACAAATACAAACCAAAGCAACAACCCCCAATTCTCTTAGCGTGACCACCATAACGACGGACGTGGAGGAAATAAACACTAAAGAGTTGGCCCAACGTATTAGTGCTGAGCTGAAACGGTACAGCATCCCTCAAGCAATTTTTGCCCAACGAGTGCTCTGTAGATCACAAGGAACTTTGTCAGATTTGTTACGAAATCCGAAACCGTGGTCAAAACTAAAATCTGGACGTGAAACGTTTCGACGAATGTGGAAGTGGCTTCAAGAACCAGAATTTCAAAGGATGTCAGCATTACGGCTCGCAGGTCGGTACCTACACGCATCAACTTTTCAAGATCGCACTCAACCAAAATTGTATTTAAAAACTTGTTGACGGTTTATTTTTATTGTTCTGTACTCCCTTTAACATATCAAAAGATCTTTTTCAAAGAGGGTTAAACAAGTTTATCATTCACTAACGCAAAAAGTTTTTAAATTTCACTTCGGTTACTCACTCAATGCAATGGCGAAATTTTTACCTTCTCTTTTTCATTCCAATTTCTCGTTTTATATTCAAAATATTCAAAATATTCAAAATAAATTTATTAATCGCATCAAATTTAAAGGATTTTAGAATAAAAAGTTAAAATTAAATTTAAAACTTAAACAGGGTTAGTTACTTTGAACACACTAGGGCGAAGTATTGATTTTTTTACTTGTGCTGATAATTTCGCTTTTACGCCTCCGCTACCCTCATACTGGCATGGAACTTATTGTTTGTATTAAACAAGTAACATATATATATATATTATATTATATACTTTATATTAGGTAGTTTGATAACAAACATTTTATCACTTTTCGATCAGAAAAAAAATCTAAAATCGAGACAGACCTTTTTTTTTAATTCGTTTACACAACATTACATATGATTAGATAACAATTTTTTTTAAATCAGCGGGCGGATATAATTAATAATTTGTATTTTTATGAAAAGTACAAAACAGTAATGTTGCATATTTAGTAATTTTTATTGTTGACTACTCTCTTGTTTTCATTGCAGACTGCCAGATGCGCAATGTAAACGTGAGGGCAGTCAACCCCAAGCGAAGAAAACCGCCCTCTTCTTCATGCTAGTGAGTCTATTTGTCTGTCTGTCTCGATGTTCGGACCGTCCCGATGCATGATTTTTATTGTTGTAAACATTTTATTTTCAAAAACAAGCATGACCTACAGGCATAAAATGTTTCATGTTTTTTACGCATGTTAAGTATTTTAGCCAACATTCAAATTAATGTTAATACAATTAAACTCAAATTTTTGAATATATTCATTCTTAAGGGAGGAAGTTCAAATTTATAATGCTGGTACCCATTAAAAAAAAATCTTATTCAATTTACCATTGGCACGTTACGACGTACACGTTTCAATTGTATTATCAAAAAAAAATTATTATTATTATTATTATTTCATATTCATTCAGATGCCTTACCTTAACCCTTAACCGTTCACGCTAGTGTAATAGTGTAGTGCTTTATGTTTCATTAATGGATACTAAATAAATTAATTAATTTCTACAACACAAATTTTTAAAAGAAATTCTATCTTTTTATGAAAATTTTTTAAGTGTCATTTAAAGATAGAAAAAAATGGAAAATTTATTTACACATTCTTACTGCTTCATCCAGTTTAATGTTTAATCTACTACTCACAGCGGTTTGCAATGAGAAAAAAATTATTTTTTTCAGTGTAGCTGCAGTAGCTGAGATAAATAAAATAAAACTGCAACTGTTAAGATTATCAGGGGCCTTTAGCTATCTAAAATTCCAAAACTGCATGTTTAACACTAAGGTAGTGTTTAACCTGTTCTTCATTAAGTAGGGCATTCAATTCACAATAACCTGTAGTATTGGTTGGAGGGATGGCAAATAGAATTTCATCCGAGATTAGGTCAGGTTAAAGATCATCTTTCCAATACTAACACTTGGAAAAACAAAATTCAAAAAGAGCTATATAATAATAGCAAAAAGCTTTATACAATTTGAAAGTTCCACATTTTTCGTGTAAATTTGTAAACAAATGATTTTTGGAGATCACAGTAGGATTACAGTATTTTCCCTTAACCCTTAACGAAGGGTTTTTGAGACAGACAGAAGTTCAACCAGAATTTAATTCAATTGTCACTTCTCGGAGGGCAATGGCAAACCATTGAGGTTTTCTGTCATAAGTATGATTTTTATTGTAGTTCGATGTTTTTTGCATCACAGAGACTAACAGAAGTACCTTCGGCTTCTGTATACTCTGATAAAGTATACCGGGTGACAACTTAACATCAGAACATAGGAAAATAGTATGGCTAGTCAGGGTTTAAAAATTCCCGATTCTCTACGGAATTAGAGATTGGGATCTACTCGAAACTTGATATTTGCTTATGATTATTTCGAATTGTCCAAGTAATTTGTGAGAAATTATTTTTCCAATTTACTATCCAATTTAATAATATCGGCTAATATGAAGTGTTGGATCTTTTGTATTTCTACCATTTTCATTCTTAAGGGCACTTCACATTATATGATTTCTCTTATGATTTATCATAGGACAAAGCATAAAATACAGTTTACACATTCTCAGTTAAAATGATAAAAGATATCGTGTAAACCACATTTTATGCTTTTTCCTGTGATAAATCATATAATGTGAAGTGCCTTTTATTCCTTACCATGAAAAGCAGGAATCAAAAATAACTGATTTCTTGTATACCATCTCAGTGTTTTTCCATATTCCCAAATTGTATATCAACAGATATTGGAAATTTTCAAAATTAAATATTAAATTGATGTGAAAACAAATTTAGCAGGAAATATGAAAAGTTTTGATTCGGTTGTAGCTGATGGGGCAGCTAGGTTATCGAGAGTTTCCTCTTTGGGTGCCATATGCACTAAAAAGTTCGTTGGAGACCTTCTCTCGTTAACATATGTATACATTACTTATATGTCATCCAATTCATTTCGAGAAGATAGATTACACTACCTCAATAGTATGTCATTGTCTTCCGAGGGGCAGATTTCAATGTGCCAATTAAAATAAACTGTAGTTTGAAGTTTTTAGGTTTCATGAGAATTTTAGAGGTTTTAGGGCTTTTTATGGCTTTTTGGAAGTCATATTCAACTTTTACTTATCAATCAATTTCAGATGAACAATGGCTTTGAATTAATATGTAAACTTTTCCGGATTTGAACCAAGATAATTAAAACAATATATATAAAATTGTCGACGTTTCGTCCAATTTTGCTTTGAAATTTGGCACAATATGTATGTAATTGTTTAAAATAACATAAATTTTTTTTTTAAATACAAGAAATTCATATATTTTATAAAAATTGGCAACCAATCTTTGAAAGTTTAGACGATAAACGTGCAGTTTTCACTTTTCAGTTGATATACGCGAAAAAAATATTTTTTTTCCACTCCCGGTAGTCAAGTCAGCATTTTAATTTATTTTTGAAAAATCTGTTGAACCAAGTGTTTTTGTTGTTTAATGGATTTTGTGATATTAATCTTCAAACTCAAGAATTTGTGTGATTGCACTAAGCACAGTTTTCAGAAAACTCGAATAAACTATCGATTTCTTTCGGCACTAATAACCGAAATGATATTTAATTGAGTGCGGCATGGAATTCTGTTATGAAGTTCACTAAACCTACATTAATCAATAAAATGCAATTTTATGTCATAAAATTAATCGAATCTCCTCTTGGTACTATTTTTCGAATTATTTATCAACAATTGCAGCTACTCCATAATTATGTCTCAATAACTTAGGTTATCAATTTGGATGACCTTGAAATTTAAAAAAAATAACAAGTAAATAAATTTTGCAAAATTTCAATTTTTTCAAAATTAAATTAAAAAAATTAGGAATTTATTTTGCAAATTGTAATGAATTTATTGATTCCCCCTCGTCTCAATTTAGGATTCTGTAATGCCAGTAGACTTAATGAAGTACTTAGTTACATTTTTAACTATAATAATTTATAAATTTTTATTTTGTTTTAGCTGCGCAGATCCCACAGCGAGGCAGTAAGTACTTTTTATAATAATAATGTATATTTATGATGATTCAAATTAAAATCAGGGATTCAACGAGATTCCAGTTTTGACATTTTTTTATTGGCAAAACTTAATTCTCGTTGTATCGCTGAAAGCTTTTATTCAATTTGAGTTCAAATTCATTTTGTTTAAAATTCAATTGCATTTCAAAAATTGCATGATTTAAGTAGAGAAGGCTGGATGATATTGGCCCTGGTAGACACATAATTTAGGACTTTTAATTTTAATTTTTTTTATCATTTTCTTTTTATTTCTAGTATCTGTCAAAAACGATGGGACATCTAATATAATAGGCAAGTCGCTCAAATTTTACTTAAAATTTATTTGCTAATTTTGGAGTCAAAATAAAAATGTTGGTTTTTAAATTTTTGAAAAAAATTTTTAAAGACTAGAAGGTTTTGACAAAAGGAAGGACTGTTGACCAAAGAGAATATGACACCAAAATTTGAATCTTATCGATAATATTTGAAACATCCGGATGCAGACGAGCATCAGGAGTAGGATGGTAGAACGGTCAGCATGGAACAGCAAAAACATTTCATCCTTTCGTGAAAACCTTATAAAAATGGTTTTTATTGCATTAAAATAACAAAAATTTAATATTAATTTAAAATTAAATAAATTTAAAGTAAAAATTAATTTGGTGACTTTTTTCATGAATACAAAAGTCTACCAATTTTATTTATTACTTTTGCTTGTTTAATTGAACAAATTTTTATTTTATTTGCTTCTTTTTAATTTTATTTAAATTTATTTACAATTTAAAATAACAGTAAAAAAATATTTAAATGTAGTATAAAATTTCGCAAAACAAACATTTCAGGTACAAATTGTCTAAGGATAATTTCCTGCCACGGAACAAAATTTCAATTTACATAACGTAGTGTGACGTAGTTAATGTGCTTTAAAGCTGAATTAATCGATTAATATTGCTACGTTTTATTATTCCTTTAATGTTATTGTGACGTCTTTGAAATGCATAACAGGGCGCAATCCATAAAAATTATTAATGCACAAACAAATTCGTTTCTTATATAACCGAAGAACTAAGAAAAATGGAAGATAATAAGTAATTTTATCGGGATAAAACACTAAAGTTTTTCCAAAATGGTGAAATTGCTATTTATGGATGGAACAAACGATTTGGTGGTAACTTGGGAATCGATGATTATATTGTCCAAATTCAAAATGTCCAAAAATTATTCTAGGTTGCATGTACTAAGGTTGTGGCGGGAAAAATCAAGTTTTCCTTTTTAATTTCCGGAAAATCCCCGCAATTTTCAGAAATCAGATAAATTGGTAAAAATTAAATTAAATTTATTTTAGTAGCTGTACCGCTACTGCTCAGTCATCTCATCAGATTTTAACTTTTTCGAAGCAATCCTTTATGCAAGGAAATTTATATTTTGAATCCGTCTGATGTACCCCAATGAATGCTTATTAATCTATGAATTTTACCAAAAAAATGTTTAATTTGGTTTTTTTTGGATAAATTTTGAAATATTTTTTTGTTTATTTTGACAATTTTTCTTGGCAGGCAAAGTCAAATTACTGAGCTAATCTGCCATGAAAACCACTCTAAAAAATGAAATGGTTAGTATGATTTTATTTGGATTATGAAAATTATTTCTGGATATTCAAAAATGTCCAATATTGTAAGTGTGCAATGCTGCTTCAATTTTTAAATTGGAAAACCAAATGAGCTTTTGCTGATTTATTTACCTCATTATCATTCAGGATCAGAGTAGAAAGATTGCGTACAGTTCGACACCTTCTATTTTGCATTTACAACCAATACCACTGACCACGGAAGCCATTGCTGTGACACATTGGTAGTATCAGTAGAGTAGAAATCTTCTATTAATAGACACCAATTCAAAATTTACATTTATGTTCTAATTGTCACTTTTCTATTATAAATAATTAATACCAGGATTATAAAATCAATATTAAATATACTTCCATTTTTACAAGGAAGTAAAAAATTACCAGGTAATGAAATGCACACTTGCGTGCTTGAATAATTATTTTAATTAAATATAAAATAATGCTGCTAAGCACCTATATCAAAAAGACGCGCATGATGGGATTAACATATTTTTTATTTTTTAAAATTTTGATAAATTAAAAGTTTTTGAGCTTGGTTTTCGAAATATGCGGAATAGCAAAATATATAATAAGAAATAAAAATTTATAGCGAAACCACATTTTTTTAAATTAAATTTTTTTTTAAATACACATGGATTTACAGTCGTGACTCAATTAGCGGTTACTGCAAACTTTATTATTCATGATGAATTGTTTAGAGTTAAAAAATTATTTTTGAAATTTAAAATAATCCAAAAATTATTGAACGAAAAGTTATTATTTTTCGTATTATGTTATGTTATATATGTTATTATTTGGGCAATATAATATAAAATATTTTGCTGTGCGTTCTGGATTTTAATAAATCCAATATTCATTATGAGTTTGTATAATTACATTGGTGAATATGTTAACTTATTACACAATCACTAGGGAAATTCGCAAAAGTTTGATTTGTACATCTGATCATTTTTGTTTTGCATTTCATATACCATCAGCAAAATACATGTGAAATATTATACAACTATCTCAGCTTGCATATAAATTTTGAGTTTTCAAAAAAAAATTCAACAAAGTTAGTTTGTTCCCGTAAAAAAAATTGACTACGAAATATAATTGAATTGAATAAATAATATTGAATTTAAAAAATAAGTAAACAAATTTATATAGGTATATAGGCATCTAAATAATTAATCAAGATCGATTAAGCCGAATTAAATTACTTTTTAAATCGACGAATATCAACGTAACATAATACAAATAAGATGTAAGCTTTAACTTTATTCAATATCCTTTTTTTTAAGTATATTTTTTAATACTTACATATTTTCCAGTTTATTTTTTATAGGCTTGACAAATTATGTCTAAATAGTAGATATTAGTATCTAAAAAGTAAGCGCTTGATTGGATAAATGAGATTCATTGTGAAAATCGTGGATTAAGTTAATGTTAATCTAATCTGTATCTGTATAAGTACCATAATATGCTATTCATAGAAAAAAATTATCTATCAGTGGAAGTCCCTTTCAAATCGGTTTAGTATTTCAAGCTCTTGAGAGGTATAAAAAACAAACATATTTACTACAATAAACCGCAATACTCCGTTTTTATATAAATAAAATATTATCTATGTTACTTTAAAAATCAATACAGAAAAAAATCATTACAAAAATGATTTCCAAGTTAGCTGACGACTGATATTAATACTAGAAGGATAACAGTTATTTGTATTTCTGTTAACTTATATATTGCCGTGTTTTTTAAATATATAAGTTATATAATATAATGTAAAAAAATCTAAGTACCGAGAAAAATGTTTGTTTTGCATTGAAGAAAAAAAATGTTTAGGATTAAAATAATGAGAAATGTTTTTTGGTTGTAGGTTGCAAGAGGAAAGACGATTCGAGCAATTCGGAGCAAATGCCTACGCCCAAGAAGCCTCGGTTGGTTTTCACAGACCTTCAGCGTCGTACTCTTCAGGCTATTTTTAAGGTAAATGAATTGATTGGTTTAAAGAGACGAGAATGAAATGTTAATTTAATTTTAGGAAACAAAAAGACCGTCAAAAGAAATGCAAGTAACGATTGCACGTCAGTTAGGTTTAGAACCTACAACGGTTGGTAACTTTTTTATGAACGCCCGACGAAGATCGATGGATAAATGGAAAGATGAGGATCCAAAAGCTGCATCAGCATTGCTTCATCAGCAAATGTCTCCAGGTATGGATCAGGACGATCACGATCCTGAAGGAGATTTGGACAATGATGTGGAAGAACATGAGGAAGTGTTGTGACATGCAATTCGTGACGCCATTTGTTGATGCTGTAAACACTTTTCTGTGACGGCGTTCCTAGCCTTAGGATAGTGTAGGCCCGCCGACTTGGATTTGTATTTGACCTTATCTTATGATTTAACTATTAGTAAAAGACTTTTGTTTTTTTCGACGGTTTATATAATTTTTTTAATTTATCTGCCCTAGTGTGCCTCTTACAAATTTCACGTTGACACTATTTTGAATACAGAACTGAAATATCGTCTCAGCGGAAAATAATGTAGATGTACTTATTTTGATATTGTTGTTGTAATTTATTTATTTATTATTATGTTTTGTTTGATTTTTATGTTGCATTATTACAAATTAGATGTCTAACAAAAAGTTTCCTTTATTTACAAACTATGAACTGGAAAACAAGAAACTAGTTTTTAAATAATAAGTAATTATTTTTGGACTCTTTGGAACTGAACTAGTTTTTTCAAAAGTTGTAGTTTGTTAGAGTATTTATTTTTTGAATTATTGAAAAATAGTTGCGAGGTTGTAAATTTTGATGGACATCGTTTTGTAAAAAAACATTCCAAATGAGGATTTTAGTCATTCCAATCGTGTACAAAGTTATATAATAATTTATTCCATTTTATATTTATACAAATATTTATATATTTAATATTTAAAGTGTTTTGATTATTATGATGTGATTTTTTGGTTTATATTGTAAACTTCAAATTGGAAGTTTAAAACTTAATTTATCTGTGATGTAGACATCTACAATTTGTTAAGAAAAAAATAATCTGAATCTGTAGGTCAAATACACAGGATTAAATTTTCTACACAAAAAATATTTACAATAATAACAAATAATTATTGATTAATAAATGTACAATATAATTGTACGTTTTGATTTTCTGTGTAAAGATTTAGTTAAAATTATCAAGTCGGGGGTATTTTGGCAGAGTGCCCAAAAAGAGCACCTAGTCTACGTACCAAAAAATATTTTTTACGAATAATTTCTTGTACTATAAAATGTAAGTGTAAAAAAATTTTTGTTCAAAAAATTATCTAGTTTTAAAAATAGTAATTTTCATTAAAATTATTAAAAAAATAATAACAATACAGGTGGTAGGGGTAGTACAAACTATCATTCATTTCCTTTTATAATATTAAACTTTTTTTTTTCCTAGTCAAATAGAAAACAATTTTTTATTAATATAAATATGAATGATCGAAATGACCAAACATTGTTATTATTTTTTTGCTCTTGTAAAATTTGTGACATTCATAAGTTAGTAGAATTTGTTGTTAAAATTTAAATGTAAATAATGCGAGACATATTTGTATTTCTTCAGGTATTAACCTAAAATCTATCAGGAATTTTTGCATTCACAAAGGAATATTTCTAAATTATAAACATTTTTTTGCATCTTTGGTTAATTCACTTTGGATTCCATGTACAATTATCCAACAGTCAAACAGAATAATTGAAGGTTCATCGCGCGACAATACATCGCCGCGACAATTCATCGTGCGGCAATTCATCGCGTGCGACAATTCATTGCATTAAATACAATTAAAATAAAAACAACAAAAATTTGATAAAACAACACATATTTTCATAATTATTGTAGTTGGAAATTATGACCTATACCTCGAAGAAAATCTAAAATAGGTCTGTTAGTGTAATCTTGCAGTATTGTTTTAACTACAATTATAAAAATATGTGTTGTTTTAATTTTTGATTAATTTTGTAATATCAAATTTTTGTTGTTTTTGTTTTAATTATATTTAATTGCGATGAATTGTCGCAAGCGATAACTAGTCGCGGCGATGAATAGTCGACTAAAGACGACTCGGTTAATCGAAAAAGAAAAAACAACTAAGTAGGGGCTTACCCGAGGTAAAATTGTGAAATGCAAAAACGATTTGGATTGATTTAGAGTTGTAAAAAAATGTTTGGTAAAGAATTTGAAATAGTGTAAAATCAAAATTTGAGTTGCTTTTTGTTACAATAAATTTTATGTAACAGAAAAAACCAGGTGACAAATTTGGGGTCACAATATGCCTTAATACCGATTAGAATATTTTTTAAGGCTAGTCTTGCACCTAGTCGATTGTATTTATTTCTACATTAGTTAAATTCTAGTCATTTTATATTGCATTTAGTTAAGAAATCATGGAGGATTCCGTGGTTAGCATTCTATATGTTCACCTTCTGGATGAGTACTGAATACTCACCCTTTTGAAGATTGAAAATTTTGTAACGACTTTGAGGAGTCGCATTTTATCCGGGACAGACAAATGAATGGGCTACCCGGGGCCGAAGATAGCGGGTTGCTGCGAATATATTTTCTGTAATTTTTTGCAATTGTCACTAATAAAATTCTGACAGCACCCGCTATTGTGTGTATTATAATGTTTTGCACAACGTTGCACCTTATTATAATTTAGATCATCTGATTTTGAGGGTTGTAATGGGCAGTTACTGGAAGAGTTGAATATTAACGATATGAATTTTGTGTATTTATTAATCCATCAATTGGTCACAACAGCCCAGTTAATTTTTAGTGCAATAGCAGAATAATGTAAAAAAATGGCAATATCATATCCGAACGAGTGTATCGTGAATTTCACGAAATTACACAATCTGTAGAAAAATAGCGTTGATTAAAGAAATATTTAAAATAATTTGAAATTTGTTTTACTATTTTGGAAGGATCCGGTTAGATGGCATGGCCTGACAGTAAGATAAAGCGAATCTAATTCAAGCAGTCACTGGGGAGCGATCGATGATGCGTTAATGGAGGATGCGCCTATGCGCCGCGACGCCGTTCACGGTTGCTATCGACGTACGTCGGTATAGTTCGTCAAAAAACCCAGACGTACTGACCGCAGTATAATCGCCAACATGTTTGTATGAACTTGTAAGTAGGTCGAAGTGTTGGTTTTCGACATCGATGTTGATTATGCCAAGTTGTCACAACAAACTTTTGAGGGAACTCGGGGAGTGTATAGTGCTGTGATGCTGTAATCTAAAGAGTGAACATTCCTCCACATAGCATGGCCTCGGTCGCCGCTTGGCTGCCATTTGCCCGGGCGGCGGCCATCGGCTGGGTGCCTATTGCTACTCATCCGCTCCCGCCGCCCCCAATACCTAAGGATCGTCGAAAGACTGACGATGAAAAACTTCTTATAAACGTATCCGGTCGGCGCTTCGAAACTTGGAGAAACACACTTGAGAAGTATCCAGATACATTATTGGGATCTAACGAACGTGAGTTTTTCTACGACGAAGAAAGTAAGGAATATTTTTTCGATCGTGACCCGGATATATTTCGACATATTCTAAATTATTATCGCACCGGTAAACTTCATTATCCGAAACACGAGTGCCTAACAAGTTATGACGAAGAACTTGCCTTTTTCGGCATCTTACCAGATGTCATTGGCGATTGTTGTTACGAAGATTATCGTGATAGAAAGCGTGAAAATGCTGAACGTCTCATGGACGATAAATTGTCTGAAAATGGTGATCAAAACTTGCAGCAGCTTACTAACATTCGTCAAAAGATGTGGCGAGCCTTTGAAAATCCTCACACTTCCACGGCGGCTCTTGTTTTCTATTACGTTACTGGGTTCTTCATCGCCGTATCTGTGATGGCTAACGTTGTAGAAACTGTTCCGTGTGGTACCAGACCAGGTCGTGCAGGACCTCTTCCTTGCGGCGAAAGATATAAAATTGTGTTTTTTTGCTTAGACACTGCATGTGTTATGATATTCACCGCGGAATATCTATTACGATTATTTGCGGCTCCAGATCGTGTCAAATTCGTTCGCAGCGTAATGAGCGTAATCGATGTAGTCGCAATTTTACCTTATTACATTGGTTTGGGCATTAAGGACAATGACGATGTTTCAGGGGCATTTGTAACTCTACGAGTCTTTAGAGTTTTTAGGATTTTTAAATTTTCACGCCATTCCCAAGGATTGCGTATTTTGGGATACACATTAAAATCCTGTGCTTCCGAACTTGGCTTCCTCGTATTTTCTCTTGCAATGGCCATCATCATTTTTGCTACTGTTATGTTTTACGCCGAGAAAAACGTCGACGAAACTAATTTCACCTCCATTCCTGCTGCCTTTTGGTATACGATCGTAACGATGACGACACTAGGGTAAATTTACATTTACGATCATCCCCCACACTATTTTTTAAACTTTCTCTTATTCTTTTAGATACGGCGATATGGTTCCAGAAACAATTGCTGGAAAAATCGTCGGAGGTGTCTGTTCTCTCAGCGGAGTCTTAGTTATTGCATTGCCTGTTCCCGTAATCGTATCTAATTTTAGTCGAATTTATCATCAAAATCAAAGAGCGGATAAGCGAAAAGCTCAAAGGGTAAATAATTTTTTACTGTTGACCTTATTACATCAAACAAATTTTATGTTGCATGTTTCTTCGGGTTAATGAACCACGAACAATGTGGCAAATCGATTTCCAATCACCCAATGAATACCGCATCATTTCTAATTATTAACCCTTATTTTTCATTTTTTTTCAAAAAACTCCTAAATTTCCAGCCTAGCCTTTTAATTGTTTTTCCGCAAGAAAAACCAAAACAAACAACATTTTTGCATTAACTCATAATAAAAATATATATTTTTAACCTGGACCACTTTCGAAATTGTTTTTTAGAAAGTGTGGATTTCAAACTAAAATTGCATAGAAATATAAATATTTAAAATAAATTTACACAAGCTATAAAATTTAGGTGGGCAGTTAATTTCCTATAAATATTTTAACAATTGCAGTCGTTTAGAGCAACATTAAAATTTTATTTTCGAATTTACTACCCGATTTTTTATTCCACTCAATCATACCTGCAAGAATACTAAAAAAAAGCATCATTTTTTTATTGTTTAATATAGGTGGCCTATTTTAAAACGCATCAAGACAAGAATTATAAATAGTAATACGATTAGCGGTTCTATATCTATCTAAACATCTTAAAAATAAGTAATTGCAATTACTCGTGTTTTTGAAACTCTCATCGAAAATTTAAAAACTTTGTTTACCTCAAAATTAAAATTAAGTATAATAATCAAAACTTATTTATAGATTATCGGTTTACTTTCCCATATTAGTTTATTTAAAATGATGAATTGCACACTCACGTCATTCCAAGGGTTAATTATTTTAAAAATTAAAAAAACATTTTTTATAAAAACTTGCGAAAAACATCAAACGAACTTTGTTTACAAAATTTTAAATCTACTATTTGTTTTTATAACTATACCTACAGGGTGGACAATATTTCTTTGCATTTTCATTTTTTCTTATCGCGCTTTTTGGTTTTTGGGTAACTTTTCCTTAACCCTTTATGAGGCAGATTACGAAAAATAAAAACGAAAATTTACAAAAATTAAAATTAATTTTAATCCTGAATAAAAGGGCGCAACTTACGTCGCGACGTAACTTTGTTCTAAACAAACAATCTTTGCATTTCGACGTACATTATGCAGTGAAAAATCGATGACGTAAAATGCGCTCATGTATTTACGTTTCAATTTCCTGCACATTTTTTTATAGTTTTTCACAATTTCAAGGTTTATTATGCTTATTTTTAATATAACCAATTCACAGCTAACGGTTGTATGTATACATCTCTTACCGGAAACTATTGATTTTCACTGTGTAACTGGTTAAGCATTTTTGATAATAACGGATTTCGTGTTATGGATTAAATGAAGTAAAAGACATTTGTGAAGTTTCAGGATAACAAATTTAATTAGCTAAATAGCTTAATTGTGAAGATGGATTTTTTTCATAATTTATATTTAAACTACAGGGTCCTGATAGAAAGTCACTTCTCCATTGAGTTGTCCATTCAAAAGTATTAATTTATTGTAGGATACTTGCGGATATACCATTTTATTTAAGGGATGATATACCCACATTAACAAATTACAAGGCCGCAATTTCTACTTACTTAGATATTTTAATTAATTTTTGTACCCTAATACCTGGGGTTGCTTCGTATACAAAATTCAATACTAGTAAAAGGCAATAAATTAGTCAACTTTGAAATGTCTATATATCCAGAATATCAATAAAATTTAGCACCGTTTCAAAGTTGATTCATTTACTCTCTTTAGCTTTTATTAAATTTTGTATTATAAATAAATTTAATTATTTTTATGGCAAAATCCGTTTTAATGCTAAAAATGCTGTTTTAATTATTTCTTTGCCATTGCGCACTTTTCTCCCTGCATTATAAATGCACCCCATAAAAGCATTATCCTTAATATATTGAATTTCATTCGAAAACCATTGCCTATAACTTCACTTGACACTATTCTACAGTAGAGGTCTAGAAAACTGTTTAAAATAAATTCCAGGTTTCTATGTTAGAAATCCAAAAATTTTTGGGAGCTATAATTTTTGCTGACAAGGTAGCCTTGACGATATGGACATACGGCACAGTTTCCGATGGTAAATTTCGAGTTGAGTAAAAACCTAGTATTTAAACTTTTTTTTATATCTAGTAGAATATAAGAATTATTCCCTGTATACACGGAAAAAAAGGATTTCTTAAATGAAGAATAAATATTTTCTTGAAATTATTTATTTCATTTAAAAATATAATTTCTTCGCGCAATAAAATATGCTTGCATTAAAAATATTAGATTTTTTCCAGAAAGAATATTTTTTTAGTTGAAATATTTTTTTCTTACAAAAAGAAAATATTTTCGTGCGGCTATTGAAAACAGAGAATTTCTTAATTGAAATGGTACTTATTTGAACCAAGTAATTTTTTTTTCCGTGTATAAATTTAACATTTTAAATATTGCCCCTAGTCAATACATAAAAACTATATTAGCATTGGAAAGAGGATAATTTTTTAGGCATTTTATAAAGAATACGATTTTGCGGATTATCCATTAGTTTTCGAGAAAACGCCATTTGAAAATCTGAATTTTCCATAATGTTTAACATGAGAGTACATGGAAATTGTACGTACACAAGAGTTCTGTTGACGGTACACACAGAAAAAACAATCCTAGTATTAATTTTGAACTAAATATTACATCATCAATTAATTTACTTCAAAAGTAGTGTAAAGTTGATTTGAATTTCAATTTGAAGTAAAAATTACTTCAAAACACCAACAATTTTTCTCTGTGTACGTGTGCCCAGATATAGGCTTCGTGAGTAGGAGTAGGAGTAGCTTCCGTGGCGAGGTGGACAGCTACTTCAGGGATGTCCTTAGCGAGTAAGCGCCAGCCAAAACGGTCCGGAGCGCCCGTAGCGAAGCGAAGGATGCTTAGGGTCAGTTTTGGCTGACGCAACCACGACGGTTGTATAAAATAAATAACAAACTCTGTATACACATGGGCCCTGAAAAGGGTCGAGTTGCTGTCTTTACACCGGGAAACGCGTGCACTACAAACAATTGTCCGGGATTTTATATGAAAATTTTTAATTTTAACTACCGTTTTCTCGAAAACTAATGGATAATCCACCAAAAATTTTTTTAAATACTTAAAAAAGTGTCCTCTTTCTGGGACCGGGTATACCGGGTGCTGAATGAGTTAGCCCAGCGGTTCCCAGGTGTCCCGATTGTCCCATCCGCCCCTGTGTATAGACAAATATTAAACTACTAAAAACTAAAAAATATTAAATGATAAAAATAAAAATCAGGTTTAGAATAGTACACAAGAAAAAAAAAACAATCCTCGCAATGATTTTAAAGTAAATATTACATCAATTATAGTAAATTTTATATCAAATTTAGTAAAATTTACTTCAAATTTAGTAAAATTTACTTCAAAATTGGTGTGAGGCTGATTTGAACTTCAATTATAGTAAAAATTACTTCAAAACATCAAAAAATTTTCTCTGTATATTTATTTAAAATCACTAAAAATCAAAAAGATGAAAGAAAAATGCAAATTTTTTAATGTTCTTCCCTGCACTAGATCGACGAACGGAAAAGTAGAAAATAAATTTAAATCACAGAAAATCAATTAAACTAAATGGAGGGAAAACAGAGAAATGCTAGAAGTAAATAGTAATATAGATGCGATGTTGTTCGATTCTATGTTATTAAATGAAGAGAAGAATAAGTAAAATAAATTGTTTAATTCGACATATTACCGTGTTTTTATTGTATGGCCAATAATTAATTCGTAAAAATTGTCAACGTCAGAATTATAGAAATATCAAATAATTTTATGTTAAGTGTATCAGTGTATCATCCCTTCCGAGCGTTTCTCCAAAATTTTGCTTATAGTGCAAAATACAACCCTAGAAGATTTAATAAATTTTATAGATCATCCGATAGGTTATCTCGTGGAAGTTATTTTTTAAATCAGAAATGATCTAAATTATTAGCTATTAGGCAGGCAGGTTTATTGAAAACCCAAGCAAAAACCGAACAATGGGTTTTACAATAATTTTGTACTACTTCATTGCGTATACTACGTTATTGAGGCAAATTCAATTTTGATTTTGTAACCCAAATTTCAAACTTAACCTGTGAAATATTGATATTTCAAAATGACGTCAAGTAAGGTTGTCAGGGCAATACTCTAGGACTTCATTTATTAATTGTTTCTTTGTATTAAAAAACTTTTGAAAGAATTGTTCTCGAGTTTTGTTTGTTGGAAGGCAATTGCAAGCCAAAATGTGATACAAGTTAGAGCTTTTTTAAAGCAAAACAAAACTTTATTTATTTCTTTCCCACGATTTTAAGCAACTTTAGATAAACTGCTTTTTGTTGTCGATACATTGGTATTTCTGTTCTTCCAAACAAAAAGTTATGTATTTGGAAGAGTTGGACTGCAAATTTGAAAGTTTTAAGTTTGCTTCTTCTTTGAAACAGAGAGTTTTTTTAAATTAAATTCAATCAATTAATATAATTCAATAAATTCTTCTAGGTTTGTATCCAAAAGCTCTAAAGAAAATAATTGTTTTATTTGATTTTGTAGTTTGTACTTGGTAATTAATATATTTGTTTTGTTTAACAGAAAGCTCGATTGGCGCGTATTAGGATAGCAAAGGCGTCGTCAGGAGCTGCGTTTGTAAGTAAAAAGAAGGCAGCAGAGGCGAGATTAGCAGCACAAGAATCTGGAATAGAATTAGACGATAATTATCCAGAAGACATATTCGAATTACAACATCATCATTTGTTAAGGTGTTTAGAAAAAACTACAGATCGGGAATTTGTTGAGCTAGAAGTTCCATACAACGGTCATCCAAAAAGACCTGGATCACCGTCACCTCTTGCAAGTCCTGCACATTCTGCTGTATCCATTGGATTTTTACAATCATGTTGTGGCCGTTGTTGTCCTAGGAGATATCAACAAGCATGTGGGAAATATATGCCTGCAGCAGCTACTGCCCAAAGCAATCAAACAGGAGGTGGAATGGATGGAACTTATTTAGTAGAAGCGTCGTTCTAGGTTCAATAGAAATTTTGGCTTTTTTATTATTGAAAATATAGCAAAACAGCTTTTATACATTATAATAACAATTTTAATTTCACTTCTAGTGACGTATATTTTTTCTCATTCCAAACATCGATTATGTTGTGTTAAATTGTATAGTGTAAAATGTGATATAGCTAATAAAAAATTCAGTGAATATAAATTAAGTCTGTGTATTAACAATAATTCGAAAAGTAACACTCGTTTTATAGACTTAATTGTAATCTGTAATATAGATTTAGCTCTTCAGTTTTTAGATAGCAATTTATGAGTGTATTAATATTTTAGGTGGTCTATTTTACACACCAATTTTCTCATACTATTTATATGGACCACAGTTTCAAATTAGGAAAGTAATCTTGATGTATATAAGCTTATTAGAATTATTTAAAAAAAATTTGATGTATTATAAACTTTTATCAAAAATTGAAGAGCAATTATAGTTTTTAAATTGTGTCTTTTTTCAATCTTTACTATTAGATAAAAAATATTATTCTTTAAAATAACACACGTATTGTGTGATTGTATTATATTACACGAATAATAGATAAATTATTATAGAGTAACACAAGTTGTAAATTTTAAGTATATTAAAAACTTAAATATTTTAACGAATAATTTTTGGTTGTTTTTTATTATTTTTACTAAATTTTATTATTCAAACCTTTTTTCTATTTTTCGATGCTACTCCAAGTTCAATTCAAAATCAGATGCTTTTACCAATCTTGAAGAGTATGTCAGAATTTGCATGATAAACTGGATGTCTGGGGAAAAAGATTTGGGAAAACCACGGATAGACTATGAAGATCACATCACGATCAAGGCATCCTGCCAGCTCAGATGAACTGTTACTTTACAATTATTGGATTTCTCACTTTTTCTTTCAGAAACCTTTATGACATCTATCTGCACTAAAACTCCCTAACTGCATCCCCTATTCATTCATTCATCAATAAAATTGAGAATTTTTGTCTGTTCCTTATGACGAGGAAACAAAAACAAAGCAAATTGAAAATTCCTTAATCATCCAGAATAGTGTATCGGTTGTTCTATAAATAGTTATTCTATAGTATAGGTCAAACTATAGATTAACGAGGAGAAGAAGAAGAACCATAATTAGTTTAGGGTAGAAAATCAGAAATATTTTGTTTCGAAAACCTGTAACCAGTGACGGAACTTCAATTTTTTCAAAATTTTCAATTTTTTCATGATGCACTTGGTCCCCTTATATCTGTGAACCCCACGTTGTGGGGTCCCGCTCATTGTAGTTCCGTCAATGCCTGTAACTTGATATTTATTTGTAAACTTTAATTCATTAAATAAAGTAATTTTTTCTGATCAATCACAATTATCTTAAGTCTTAATATACTAGCAGGTCAGGCGGCATTTCGGCAGCCCTGATCTTGGAGTGACTGAATGAAGTGGAAACTTTTTTCTATGAAGGATCATTGATCCCTCAAGTCCTTTTCCTCAATAAATGTTTTATTTCAATTAGTACATTTCGCTGACAGAAAATTTAAGTTATTTTAGGTTTGTTATCTTGTTAATAAATTAGCAGAAATGTTATTTCTCAAGATTTATCATGCAGTGATCTACAGCAACATATATCATAAATATCAAGTCAAGATTGAAGGATAGCTTTGGGTATGTATTAAACTTGGTATTAGGTATGCAAAATTTAAATCAAAATTTCCCAATCGAGAAATACAATTAGATTAAATCTCTGTTTTTCCAATTTACTGAGTAAAACTTATATGATATAAGGTCTTCTGATCCACGATCCATAATCAGGGCGGTTCCCAAATTTTTAATATTTTATTCGTTTTACTCCACTTGATCATTTCAACAAATTATAATACCTATTATATTTAGTTTGTACAAACTTTAGTTTATTCACTGCGAAAGTAGGAATTATCAAATTTTTGTTTACTCAACTGAAAATACAGATCGATACTACATACATAAATTTCCGTGTCATCACCACCAAATAGTTGTATCCTGCAGTCTCCAATTACATCAGCAAATCAAACCCACGTATGAAAAATATTATTCTGCCTTTCGATTTTAATTTCTTTTGGTTTTTCCTAAAATCCATTGTTTTTAATTTAATATTATAAATTGGTATTATTTATTGGTTCTATCCTTATCAGTGGCGGTGCAAGAGTAGCTAGGGCCCGTTGAATAGCGTGTATTATATTTAAAAAACTCGTTTTTGGGATTTATTACCCTTTATGGTCCCGAGCCCCTAAGCATTGCTTACATTCTTTTATTGATATCACCGCCACCACAATGGGCTCGATTTAGTGGCCTAAGTGCGCATAGAGATATCTCCCTACCCTTCTATCTAAAATCCTGAATCCAAAAGAGTGCACTGGGGGGTATTCCATACCCCCCAGACCCCCCGGTATACACCAATTCCTTTGTTACCTATATAATATGTTTAGAGGAGTCCGATAAAAATTGTTTTGGCTGCTAAGTCCAAAAGTAATTTTATTTTTGCTCATCAAGGAGTAACATATTATATAACTCACAAGAGAATTGGTGTAATCCGGGAGTCTGGGGGTATGGAATACTCCCAGTGCACTCTTCTGGATTCTGGATTTTAGGTAGGTGGGCAAGGAGATATCCCTACGGGCACTTAGACAATTAAATCGGGCTCATTACTACCTTAGATGCAGCGGCTCTCCGTCCTGTCACTTCTCAAGCCATTCTGTCTCCAGGATGAATTCGATCGAGACAGCTCGAGACAGCCAGGACCCGTAAGCCCTAGCTCTTTTTTGGGATTTACTACCCTTTATGGTCCCGGGCCCCTAAGCAATGCTTACATTTGCTTATTGATATCACCGCCACTGATCCTTAGTCCATCCTTACCAAATTTTGATATCACACGTGTAGCTAAGAAGCAGTTATGGCTTGGCACACAATTATATCTATTTGAAGTTTTACTCTCGAATTTTTAAAAAATTGTTTTTAAATTACAAGATGTACAGTGGCTCCATAAATCAGTGGCGTATCAATTCCAGGGTCAAACTAGGCCCCCAAGTAGGTAATAAATTAACATGGACCAATTTTATTTTATTTCTTATTTGTAATAGAACCGGACCTTAAATCGGACCCCCTCTCTCGGGATAACATCAGTAGTTACGCCATTGCCAGAAATGATTACAATTTCTATGTTGGAAATGTAAATTGTACCTAACGAAGCCTTTTTGGTCATATAAATAATAATAGTAATTAAAAATTTATTAAATTTCTTATAAAGTCTACTTTAAGTTACTGCAGCTCGGAAACGGTGCGGTAAAATAGAAAAATTTATATAAATAAATAAAAATAAAAATGAAGGAAATGAAACTTTCGACAAAAAATGTCCTATAAGAATTTCTGTAAAATCAATTTTTATATGACAAAAACGGCTTTGTTTGGTAGAATCCCTGCCTCCCTTCATGTAGCTAACGCAATTTAACCCCCCCTCCCCCCGGATAGAACGTAGTAAACAATTAAAAATAATTTTTTTATAATTATAAACATTCTATCTCAAATGGTGGCCTAGTCATTCCTGAAAATTATTTATTTAAAATAAATAACTAATTACGTAGCTTGACTCTAGCTAGATTCCAAGAAAAAAATCTATTTTTTTGGAATAGATTATAATACTGACCCCGTTAAGTTCCAGGTAAAAATTCTTTTATTTGTTTATTTTGATTATTTTCCTGGAAGAAATGAAAATTCTGATCCCGTTAAGTTCCAGGTAAAAATTCTTTTATTTGTTTATTTTGATTATTTTCCTGGAAGAAATTAAAATTCTGACCCCGTTAAGTTCCAGGAAAAATTCTTTTATTGTTTATTTGGATTATTTTCTTGGAAGAGATTAAAATACTAACCCCGTTAAATTCCAGGTAAAAATTCTTTTATTTGTTTATTTTGATTATTTTCTTGGAATAAATTAAAATTCTGACCTTTTTAAGTTCCAGGAAAAATTCTTTTATTTGTTTATTTGGATTATTTTCTTGGAATAGATTAAAATTCTGACCCCGTTAAGTTCCAGGTAAAAACTCTTTATTTGTTTATTTTGATTATTTTCTTGGAAGAGATTAAAATACTAACCCCGTTAAATTCCAGGTAAAAATTCTTTTATTGTTCATTTTGATTATTTTCTTGGAATTATTAATAATTTTATAATTTCTATGATTTACTGATTCTACATCCTCCTGTATACTATTTAATTTGACGCTTACTGTATAAGCGAAACTTCAAACTTCAAAATGTCGCTACTGTTATGAGTGATTATTATGTGGTTATTATCTTGTACGTTTAATTATTGCGGTTATTATTTATCTAAATGAAATGTATGTATCGAAATCTTTCCTTTAAATTTAATGTATCTACTTGTATCGGAATAAAAATTTAAACAACTTTAATATAATCGTTTTAGTGTTAAAATTTGTGAGTGTTGGTGGAGTAATGATCCATAGTTATTTTATAATTTTATTAGTTGATTTAATTGAAAGTTTATAGTAAAATGTCCAAAAATAAATTAAATCTTACGCTACCGCCTGGGTCCATCGATCAAACCCCATCTGTGACACCAACTAGTGGTACATTTCAGGACTCCGCAAAGTAAGTCCTGTCGATGTTTTCAATTTTTAGGTTAACTTTTATCTTTTAGCGCTACTCATTTTGTTAAAAAGTCGAGTATCGATAATTTAACTGCTCGTTTGGAAGAGCTAGACATGGATGATAGTCAAAGAAAACGTATCGAAGTATTTTTATGCCAAAAGGAAATGATCGGTGAATTAAGTGATGACGATTTTGAAAAATTGGGAGAACTCGGTTCGGGAAATGGAGGTGTGGTTATGAAAGTTAGACATAAATCGAGTCGACTTATCATGGCTAGAAAGTTGATTCACTTGGAAGTTAAACCTGCTATAAAGAAGCAAATTATACGTGAATTAAAAGTTTTACATGAATGTAATTTTACTCATATTGTTGGATTTTATGGAGCTTTCTATAGTGACGGTGAAATCAGTATTTGTATGGAATACATGGATGCGGGTTCTTTGGACTTAATCTTGAAAAAGGCTGGACGTATCCCTGAAAACATTTTGGGTAAAATTACGTCTGCCGTTTTAAAAGGATTAAGCTATCTTCGAGACAAACATGCAATAATGCATCGAGACGTTAAGCCTAGTAATATTTTAGTTAATAGTTGTGGAGATATTAAAATTTGTGATTTTGGAGTTTCTGGTCAGCTTATAGATTCTATGGCAAACTCTTTTGTTGGAACCAGGAGTTATATGTCGGTAAGTTAATTAATAACAGGATTCCCACAAAATTTAATAAAAATTAAAAAATCGGGGAATTTAGTGGAAATCCTGAAGTTGCGATAAGTTTTATACTAAGAGTTTCTTTGAATTTTAGCCAGAGAGACTACAAGGTACCCACTATTCAGTACAGAGTGATATTTGGTCGTTGGGTCTATCACTTGTAGAAATGGCAATAGGAATGTATCCGATTCCTCCACCAGATGCAAAAACTTTAGCTGCAATTTTTGGTCCTCACCAGGATGGAGATTCACCTGGACATTCGAACGGGCCGGTACCTATGGCTATTTTTGAATTGCTTGACTACATAGTGAATGAACCCCCGCCCAAATTGCCCTCTGGAATTTTTAGTGACGAATTTAAAGATTTCGTGGATCGGTGTTTAAAGAAACATCCAGACGAGCGTGCTGACTTAAAAACATTAATGGTAAGAAAAATAAAGTTAGATAAGAAGTATTTCAAGTTTTATTTTTAGAATCACGAATGGATTAAAAAATCTGAATCGGAAAATGTCGATATTGCCGGATGGGTTTGTAAAACTATGGATATATAACAAAGCCATAAAAATTAGATTTAAAAAAATTATTTCATTTCATTTTTTTGTAATAAATTGAGTCAACTTTTAGTTTTAAAAAAATTCATTTAACTTTTATGCTTGTAATTTTGCTAGTCAGTTTTTTAAAATGATTGTCTCAATTCTTCAACTTCATCTGTTGATCATCTTTAA
This sequence comes from Cantharis flavilabris, assembly GCA_949152465.1. Classification (NCBI taxonomy): domain Eukaryota; kingdom Metazoa; phylum Arthropoda; class Insecta; order Coleoptera; family Cantharidae; genus Cantharis; species Cantharis flavilabris. The sequence goes on along the minus strand of OX424441.1, from coordinate 26,108,507 downwards.
TAATTTCAAGTCAAGGCTGTGTCCCATATTTGTTTAATTGTTATTGTTACTTTTACAAAAAAAATTAATGTAGTCTTATGCACATCACTGGGTTTACATGACCATGTCTTTTACTGCAAATAAAGTGGAAGTTAGCCGGTTATTTTAAATCAATAATAATTAATAATTTTTGTAGTGATAAACGTGGTTGTAAATCTTGGTAACTTAGAGACGGTGGTGACTTTTTATCTTTATCTTTTTATACATTTGGTTACCACTAGTCAAGTTTATATCAATTTGTTGAGCACAATTTTACCAAATACAATAATTGTTAATCTGCTTATATGTAAGTACCAGAACGAAGAAATAATGGATTATAATTATTGTAAAGGTGTTCTTTTTTTTATAGATGGTTGTGTGACCAAATGTAATAATTTTAAAAATTATGTGTATATTAGTATTTTAATGTAATTGTATTTTTTATATCAACACTTTCCATTTATTATTTCTAATTAATTAATTAGTCGATAAGAATTTTAAAGTATTTATCGGATTACAAGGAAATACAAAAATTTAATAAAGAAACTACCTTCAATTTAGATAAATGAGATGCAGTAAGTTATTTATTACAACATTGAATATCGGACTCTTATTTTAAAAAATGCAATACATTTACAGCAGAAATTTAGAAGTTCCTATGAGTTTGTAAAAATTTTATCTGTCCATTGATTTTGAGTAATAAAAAAATATTGTACTTTTAAGCCGATAGCAATAATTGTGATAATTAACTTGGTCAAGGGCTAATTTTACTATTATATTTTTTATTTTATAACTTGCAATATGTGATTTATGCTTTAGCGTGTTAAGCTTTTATATTTTAGTTACATTCAGGATACATCGAGATCAGTTCGTTATTCTATTATTAAAGATCTCAAATGTGGAGTTTCTCCTTACACTTTTGGATTATATTATAAAAATGTTCTTGTGATCTCTTGCAAAGTAAATAATGTAAATTTTAAAAGTGTGTGTATTCCAAATCACACTATTATAATAATATAATTATAGCTTAGGTATCGAAAAATATATAGTTATGATTTTATTATTAATATTTTAATGATGTATTTTAACTTTTAAGTATCATTGTATCAGAATGTATGTCTGTCTTCCATAATTATTTTTGTGCTTAATGATATCATGGTACATATGTATTTTTAAATGTTTAAATGTAATAGTAATTTTGATTTATTAAAGACTTCATTACAGTGTTAACCGAGCTCTAACCGTTTCATTGCTACCAAACACCAAATCAACAAAACAGAGAATATTTTTCAAGGTGAATTTAATTTATTTAAATTATCTAAACACAAAATAATCTTCTTGATTTTGTATGACTAGAAAATTTAGTTGTAGCTAGGTCTTATCTGCTGCAAAATTTTCTGGCAAAAGAATTGACGTTTACGAACTTGGATGGCATACAGTTGGGGGCTTGCTCTGTTAGCAAATCAGATATTTTAAAATTACAAAGATTTCAGTCTTAACTTCTGTCTTCCTATCTTTTATAAAATTTGATTAGCTTTTTTTTAATCTTGACTACTGTTTTCTAATTATGACTGAAAATTATTACGCAAAGTAGAAAGAATTACGACTTCCACTGATTTTCAATAATTTGAAATGAATTTCAAGCATTTATGGAATATTTATCTCTTTAAAGGAAAATGTACGATTTTTTTGTCGACACATTACCGTCCCGAAGCCTAAAAATAGGTTTTTAGCAAATTACAGGTAGCACAGCTAATTAAATTATATCTGATCTTAAAGTAAAGAGATTTTAAGTAGTTATTTTGAAATTAGGAACCTCAACTTATTAAATTATATGCTATTTCCTTAAAAAAATTAATTTTTGTCTCCTGTACAGATAAGATTTTATATCTCCTTGTCGGATGGCATCAGATCATATGTGATTTGTTTCATTTGTCTTGCAAGGGGAACTAAGGGGCCGTCCTTTAATCACGTGAGGTTTGTTATGCCATTTTTTTACCCCCCTTCTCCTTTGGTGATACATCGTGATGTTTTAGCCTACCCCTACCCCCCCTACCCAATATCACGTGTATTTTTTTTGAAAAATTTCTTCAAGTAGAAACGGCGAGACAGAAGGTCGCGGGCAGCGGGGCAACGAGTGGCGTCACAAGGTCCAGTGCCGGAAGCTAGCTGAGAGCTAAATATTGTTATTATGTTGCTTTTTAGGCATACATTTTCTCGCTCGGGATTTCACGTGGTCGCAAGAAAAAATACACGTGATTGTCACAGCATCCCCCCCCCCCATCGTGATCAATCGTGATGTTATTCTAACCCCCTCCCCCCCCCCCTGTTAGAACCTCACGTGATTAAAGGACAACCCCTAAGATCGAGACAAGTCTTTTCAGGGTGAAAGATTCCTAAGATTTCCTAGACTTGTCTAAGATTTCTTTTACTCTTACACCGCAGATTTCCTTAGGGATTCCCCTCTCAATTAAAATACATATTATACCAACAGGGCCGGCCTAAGACACTTAAGCGCTACTATCTAACATCATTGGGTACCCTAGGGGAAAACTGAGGGGTCGTCAGATTTGAAATTAATTGTATAAATATTTGAAATTAAATTTAGATGATTTTTTGATTTGTTGTAAATATTATAAAATCACGAGCACACAAAACAAGTATTTTGTGCGGAGAATCATTCACATCTTCTTTCCTGAACATGATTAGTGATTACTCTACTGGTACATTGATTAGAGAAGTCGCTTGAGTTATGGTAATTTAAAGAAAATGCAACAGTATATTTTATATGTAGTCACGATTGTAGGCTGCCATAGTTAGAAGGTTGGATTGCTAGGCAGCAGTTGTGAGTTTGATTTTCGACCAACTGCAGTGATTTTTACTGAGTGTGTCTTTTTGAGCTAAGCTAAGAAGCTAAAAAAATACAAAATGCTTAAATCCAAGTTAAAAGACGAATTTGGAGTACAACAGGTCAAAATTGTCCCAATAGTCCCCACCTGTCCCACGAGGCACCCCGAACGCTCTAGAAAAACCTCAAAGTTACAAGAAGTTACCCCAGTTAAGGGGATAGGCTATTTTGACGGGCACAAATTGGGCCTAATATATTTGGAGTGGGAAAGAGCACACAAAATTTATAAATAAACTCAAAAAAATACACTATTGAAATTAGAAAAAATCGATCTTAATTTGTTTATAAAATAAAAAATTGTTAATCAATCGTAATAATTGTATGTGCTTCTCTAGAGCATCTACCTGAGAAGCTATAGTTAAAATTTCAAGTCAATCGGATGAAAATTGCCTGAATTTTACTGCTTTCCGCGGACCTGCCCAAAATAAAAAGCATTCTCGTCTTATTTATTGCCAAGCCGCCATTGTGTATATTAAATCAAAATAAAAAATCGTAAAAAAGGCTCATTCTTCAGCCCGTCAAAGTAGCCTAACCCCTTAATGAGTAAATGTATGTGCTATAGTTTTTGTTATATTAATTGCATTGCTTTGTGAGGCAGTTGATATAGTAAAAAAAATTCTGCACTCCACTCGCAATATTTATTTCGACTTAGGTTGATGTGTTTCGGTCTTGACGACCATCTTCAGGCTATGTATTAATTATTCTATAATATTTAGAAAATAAATAAGAGATTCAAATGATGATGTCATAGTATGGTGAAAATTTTTAGTAATTTGTTCAGGATCTTCATTTTGGTCATTTTGAACATTTAATTAAATAATGTAATAGTTTAACTTAATTAATAACATAATTTTTCAATAAAAATAAAAATTTTTAGTTTTGTAGCTGCGTTTTTTATTATTTTCCGATTTTCTATGAAATGAATTGGTTTTTTGAAAAAATTTTACTAGACAAAAGTTGTAGTCCGTTAAATTTCCTATACTGAATGGGGCGTCAGATTTTTGTAAAATGTTTCGTTTAAAAGCTGCAGGGATTTGAAAAAAAGCCAGAAAAAAAAAGTTTGGAATTTTCAACATTTTTTTACTTACTTTAATTCATAACTCGAAAGCCGTTGATTTTAGACAATAAAAGGTTTAAATTTAGTTTGTAGATTATTTCACTATCTTTTTAAAAAGCACTTAACCAATTTTACTGAAAAATAAATATTTTCCGAGCCATGGCTCTGTGAAAGTGGAAATAAAAAAAAATGCTAACTCTCCACTGAAATATCATCACTGAAATTATGTAAGGTGTATTCCGGGACACCCTGTATTTTTAAATGTATCAAGTGAAATTTTATAGAATAAAATTTTTTTAAATAAATATTTAACCACATAATTGGTTATTAGTTAAAATGGAAATAAAAAATATAAATAGAATATTTATTAAATTAAAAATATATATATATATTCTATAATATTGATTATAAGTTTATCGAGTTTATTTATATTGAACATATTTTCATGAACTATTTGATAATAAAATAATAATAATTAATATTATAAACTGTAATTGTTATGCAATAACATAACAAAATACTTATTGTGGTTATCTATTATTTTCTACACTTTTACAAAATAAATAATAAAAAATTGCAATAAATTACTTATTTTCCTACTTTTTGAAATCAAAGTCGGACCAATATAATTTTTCTAGACTTTGAAGCTGCTTTACAAAAATAATAATAATTGAAAAATTGTAGTTAATCAATCGTATCGTACTCTGGTCTTTATAAAATAATTTCCGTATTGCGCCATTTTCTTCCTATGCACTTTTCTATGTTTTGCTAAGTGGTCGGATCGGGCAAAAGCTTTTTCACATAACTCGCACTTGTAGGGTTTAATACCCGAGTGTGACCTTTTATGTCTTGCCAATTCGTCGGATCTTGAAAATCTCCAACTGCAATTTAGCCAATTGCAAGCAAAAGGTTTTTCTCCGGAGTGCCTCCGCAGGTGTGCTTTTAAATGAGAAGATTTTGCATATATTTTTTCGCAGTTTGTTATTGGACAAGGAAAATACTTATCGTCTTCCGCTTTTCTATTTGTATAATCGTGATTTAATAACGCTTCTGGTCTTCTATTGTAGGAGCGCACCGGCTTAATTTCAATTTTAAATTTATTTTCTTTCGTACTATTTTTCGGCCTCGAATTATTCTCGTATAATAATGATCTACGTCTTCTATTTCTTTCGTCACTTATATGCGGAAACATACTAATAATTTGAATAGCGTCCTGAGGTGAAGGACTCGTAATGTTGATATCAAAATTTTCTAAAGCTATATCGTTAAAAAAATTACTGTCAAAAGTTTCGTTGAAGAATTCTTCGATTCTTTCGCTGAACTCTTTATCGTTGGATTCTTCGATGGTTATATTTTTATCTAAAACATGATCTATATCTTCTTCGGACACTTTAACTAAATTATCGGAATCACTGTTGGAATTAAAGTACAGGTCCAAATCTATTCCCAAAACCGATAGGGGATTTGAGTCTTCGTTGAGTAATTTAGCACAAGAGTTATCCACCTGGTGAGACGTGTCGTGTAATAATATATTAAAGTCGTTGGCCAAATCTCCGAGATCTATGTTGACTAAATTTTTGCTTTGCTCCTCACCGGCGAAAGGAGCAAGCGTGCAATTTTCGTTGCCCAAATTTTCTTCAAATAAATTGTCCAAATTTAAATAATTCACGTCGTACACTGGCAGTTGAGTAATTTCACTTATTTTATTCTCGTTATCAAAAGCGGTAAATTCGTTTAAATTGGTGTTACTCTTATCAACACTACTTTCATCAATTAAGTACATAATGTTCGGCAGTGATGTATCTTCTTCGACGGAACACATGTCTCGAAAAGAGTGAGGAAATTCACTAGGTGGCATTTGTTATATTTAACTAGATATGTACATATTAGCAAGTGTTTTCAACAATGTCGCGATTCATACTACCGAAAAGCACGAGCCATTCTACGATATTTACATATGGAAATTTACACATTGGTCAAATTAAAATATTTTATCTTTATCAGATTCATTATGTTACAGCAGTTTTTTAATTCGTATTCACTTGTGTATTCAAGTGTTTAAACATATCTGGATAACCATTATATGATATTACACTTGGGATTTGTTAATTTCGTCAAAATTAATGTTATGGCAGTTGGTGTCAACCATTGCCTAGTACAAGACTAAATCTTTAGTATGAAGTTTCATCCCTAGAGATTTCCATTATGTTGCGTTAGGATAAATTAATAAAAATAAAGCATGCAGTAACAAAAAGGTTTTTAAATACATCCGTTAAATTTAAATTTTAACACAACAATAGCGCATTACTTCTTTCAAGTTCACTTAATCATTTTTTTAAATTTCACTATCGTCTTAACCAGAATTAACTAATTGACCTTCTAACTTGTTTTAACGATTACATTTTAGCTACATTTCATATCAACAAAGTGTTTTGCTCAAATTTGAAGAAACGGCGAAACCCAAAAGTTTGAGAACCTCTCTCCAGCAGATAGGCTCAGGAAATAACGATAAATTGCAACTATTTGAGATATGTATATTTTAGAGTCCAGACTATTCACAACTGATAATAAAACATAATTATAATGATATTGGATATTTTCATTAACAAATTTAATATTTAGTGCGCTTAAATATTTTATTTTCATACTACAAAGAAATTAATTGACGTTAGGTATTCTCAAGTTTAATTAATTGACGAACATTGCATTTACTTATAATAACTGTTGCTTTCGCAATTAAAACATTATCGCTCGTTTATTTGATAACATTCAAATAAGGGAAACTAATTAATTTAATTTTGCTATCTTAAGTCTGTTTAAGTTATAGGAATTTCCTTCTTATCGCTATTTTAGATAAACCGGAAGTAGACATTTTTGTCGCAATGTCAATTGTCATACAGTTGAACTCTATTATTACAATACATTTACTCTTTTTTTAAGGTAAACTACTTTGTTGCCAATCTGTACGATACAGAAAGGTGTTCTCAATTCATAAGTTCAAACTTCAATAGACTCCCATTTCTTTATAACGAAAAAAAAAACTTCTTCTATTTTTGGTTTTTTGGAAACATTTTGGAAAAATTTCGAAAAGAAGGCCAAGCAAAAAAGTTTTCAATAGACGGCCAGATTGAAAATATTGTCAATATGTAGTAAATCTAATTGTATAAACCAAGACTGACACCTGGAAAGCATCCAAAGTTCAGGATTTTCCGATTTTTTCAAAAGTTTATTATTAAAAAAATTTAGATAATAATGCAACTGACGAATATATTGACGTCTTCCCCGGTTCTCTGTAGTGATTAAGCTGATTTAGTCATCGGAATATTGTTAAAACAACAATTTTAACTTTTTTGAAAAAAAAACAATGTTAACGAAATTTAAGATTTTCTTGGATTTCCAAAGATTTCCTTCAATTTTCTACATTTATTCGAATTTGAAGTGAAGGGAAATCTGAGAAAATTTCACGAGAGATAATGAAAATGCGGTGCACAAAAATTTATATTGTCATTCAAGCGAATGCTTTCCTAAACGGAGGGTCTGGGGTACCCAGTGCATCTGGGGTACAGACAAAAATTTTATATTTTTAACAGCGAAGAATTTAATTATTTCATCAACTAAAATCGTCAAATAATTATTTTCGTCCATAATTAAATTTGATTTAAAAAAAAATTAATTAAAATGTTTAATTCTATACAAAAAAAATTCCATTTTAATTAACAAATTAACAAAAAATTAACAAAAACATTTTTAATTCTCAGCTGGGTATCAGTTCTGCATTTGAGAGAAAAAAAGCGTAAGCAAGGTTGAAATAGGATTTTTTAAAAAATTTTAATTGATAGAATGACTTCGTATTTTTATCAAGAAAAACTACGTACAGAACATCTAAAATATGTAAAATTAACTAAAAAAAAAGTAATCAACTAAATTTTGGTTTGAAGAGTTTTATTTGCACTTTCAAGATGCTTTTATGAAATTTATTTGGTAATTCCGGGCACCGGGAACAAATCCCCCCCCCACCCCCCTCTATGGTTGGGTCTGCATATACTATATAAAAATATAAATAATTGGCTAATTGTTTGGTTAGCTGGAAACTTTTTCAAAATCCTGCAACTGATGACATTCTTTGCTGAATTCAGTGGCGGCTCGTGACTTTTTCAGTCGGGAGGCTAATCATATAGTATAGATTTTTCGAGATTTCTTTAAATTTCTTCGGATTTCTCTTCACTTGCTATTTATAGGGAGTATAGGCTGAAGCTCAACTACGTCATTAGTTAAAATTTTGCGGTTCACGTGATGGCTACATCAAACATTATCTGCATGTATGTTTTAAGCTGAGAATTCTGCTTCTGCAGTATCCTTACTTTAATTTTTGGATAAATATTAAAGAAGGAGAACTATCTTCTGATAGTTGTAATCTTTTGATAGATAAGATATAATTTTTAATAATATTCATCACTCCCTTGGTGTTATGAGCCAATTCTGGATAAAGGTAATAACACCACTATCTTATACAAATCCGATTATTTTAACAAACTAGATGAACTTTTTGAAATTCACGGGAAAATGCAAAATTATCATTGAGACGTCCCCGTGAACACGAAGGGATTAAGTTTTCATCAGTTTAATCTTGATCTGTACCATTAGGGTGTCCAATATTTCCTAAGTTAGTTTTTTTTTGTTGCCGCCCCACGAATTTTAGTTTTTGCTCAAAAAAAAAATTCAACCCAAAAAACTCTTAATTTTTAACTTAAACCGTGCCGAAATCGTATTACAATTCCCATTTAAATAACATGGGATTTTTGGACATTTTGCATTTAATTTTTTTTCTCTGAAACAAATAAGGTTACAGCAACGACCAATGTATATTTTAATAGCGAATTTAACGCTCTACGAAAAAGATCTCTTATGATTTTTTGATAAATTCATTTCTCCGAAAGTTATTCAAGAAAACTATATCTACCATGAATTCCACTTTAATCTTGAATAACTTTCGGAGAAGTGAATTTATCGAAAAATCATAAGAGGTCTTTTTTGTAGAACGTCCAATTCTCTATATATATTGGTCATTGCTGTAACCTTATTTGTTTCAGATAAAAAAAATTAAAAGCTAAAAGTACAAAAATCTCATGTTACTTAAATGGGAATTTAATACCACTTTAATCTTAAATAACTTTCGGAGGAGTGAATTTAGCGAAAAATCATAAGAGATCTTTTTTGTAGAGCGTTCGATTCTCTATAAAAATATATATTTTATCTCTTTGGGACCAATTACCAACAAGTTGTAAGAACAAACCCTAATTACTTTTTTATATTATGTCTAAACAGCATTATCAACTAAAAAGCGACGCGCATGAATTGATAAACGAGAACAATTGAATATTATAAGTAATCGTTTCAGCAGACGTCAAAGCATATTAAATGTAAATAAAAAACAAATAAAATATAATAAACAAAAATATTGATTATAAAATACCTATACCTTCTATGTATTTGAAAAAAAGATAAACAATATGACGCATTGAAGTATATATGTGGGCAGTACGTACGTATATAAACATAAAGAAAATGATTCAAGTTTCATTTAAAACTAATAAGAAAGACAAGACCAAAACATAGATTTAAAAATATGTAATAGAATTAACATCAACAATGCTTCATAATTACAAAAATGATAATCATCAATTATCAGGGGAATGTTAAAGGCCAATTCCCATAGGGGTTTCCAATTATACTCTCGGATTAGAAAAACGTCTTTGGTGATCGTGCGAGAAGAACAGATGTGGTATAAAGTAGAACAACTCAATTATGATAAGTCAAATTTACCAAGTCTTAATTGGCCTTTGAACCAATTGATGATCTATGATTTGATCCTCAACCTGACGAGGTCGCCAAAAATTAAATTAATGTTATAGCATTCTTTATTTAACATTACAAAGTGATTTATCAAAACTAAAATATGTAATATTGATAACACTATAATGTTATTGTTACGTTGTTGCTGATTCATTGCAGCGTAAAATAGTTAAATAGAGAGCTAGAGTTCGGTTATCATATAATATTGGGTAAATGACCTAAAAAATTGAATAAAATAAAAAATAAAATTCTAAAGACATAAAAAATATATAATGCCATTTAAAAAAATCGTACAACTATTATACATTTCTTATATTTTCTGTTAAGCAAATACAGTTCTTATAGCAACATGGTATGAAGTCCAGAAAAATATTTAGATTATGGTGGGGAAAGCGTTGGTTAGGTATGACCAGGTTCCTTGCCACTTTATTTTGTATCTTATTCATAATTTGCAATAGGTTTTATTTGAATTACGTGAAATACATTCTACACGTGCATTTGGAATTTGGAACTTTATAAAAAATTGTAGTGGGGTAGCTATTGAATGGCTAGTTGAATTTTCTCAATACCATTACTTGGTAGTGCGCTTCAGTGAAAAATGGAAAATGAAGTGGATGCTCGTAAGTTAATTTTACTAATTTTGACTAATAATAATTTAAAATTAATGTTTATTTTGTTATGAATTTGCAGCCCCTTCCTACGAGGACGTCATCGAAGAAGAAGGTCGGGCGAAGAAGACTGAAAAACTTCGTTTGTATTCCAGACTCTCGTTTACCGTAATAAATGCTCTCTTTTCTGGTTTAATTATATTTGGACTGCTGTTGATTAGGTAATTGGATTTAAAATTCCAATTTCAATTTTAATTGAGTTGATTTTTTCAGATTCAGCCACGTTATTCCTGTGCATATGCGTAACGTAACTGTCTATTGCAACGATCCTACTTACAACGTTACACCAATTCCAAAGCAGGACAATTCTTACGCTGTTTTTATGGTATTTTTTATGTTGACAATTATTTCAACAGTTGGAATAATCAGGTTCAAATTTTCAAACATAACTTACGATATTTTGACCAAAAAAATTGTTCTGGAAATTTGTAAGTCCAATATTTTAATTTTTTCTTTTGGCTTAATTGTTTTATTTCAGGGTCGTTTACCACTCATCTGTTTTTCTTATTCGTTGCAATCGAAATAATACAATCGGCTACAGGAATACCTTGTCCTTATTATTTTGCCAATGAAGAATTGAAAAGTTATTATTGTGAACCACGCGACGAAACTCACAATATGCCTCGTACGTTGAAATTGTTGGACGAATCATATCGGACTTCCTTTCCTTCTTACAGAGCTGCAGTTTATTCCTTTTGTTTAACTTTCCTGTATTTTTACGTAGACCATTACGACATACTTATTGGACTACATGCTACTCAGCAGTGTGTGATAGTTATGTTGGGAACATATACCAGTCATCTGCTTTTGGGATACGTGGAAAAGGGAGAAAATCACAAATTCGATGTAGTGGTCGCCATAATTATTGGAACTTTGCATGCGTTGGTAGCTGTGAGTAAACTTAGCTATATCAACATGACGATTGTTTACAAAAATGCATTATTTGTTTTAGATTCGGAATACGTTTGGAAGTGTTGTTTATAAAAGAAACCACATTTCATTGGTTGCTTTTAATAAAATTTACACTGCAAATCTAAACAATACTTCCAATTTATATGAACTTCAAACATTACGTCAAAATCCAAACAATACCACTGCATCCAATAATAATGACCAATCACGTAATAATTCCCGTACTCCATCACATAGATGTACCAATAATGGTCAACTTCGCTCCCTCATTAGAAATATTCCCGAAAACGTCAACACCATTTCAGAACAGGTTGTGCCAAATATCACATTGAACGAATAAATCAGTTTGTATTTATTTATTGATTACCTCAAGTATTTTATTTTAATAAATTAATTTTGTTCTTTTTTAATTTTTATTTTTATTGAGTTCAATTTTGGCATAATAGCACTCTAAGTGTTTGGCCAATGGATCCCGAATAACAACAAAAACATCCAAGATTAAGTAATATGCAGGGAATACAAATTATAAGGCAAAATCAATAAAATATCTTTTTTCCAATTTTAGATAAAAACTTATTTAGGTTTTCAAGATTCAGGATTTTTGTCACAAAAATTTGCCATTATTAGCTCTTATATTGCATTCAAAACATAGGCAAACCATGCAACTTCCACGTAGATGTATAAAAAAAAATTTTCTTTATATTATTAAAAATTGTTGTAATAATGTTGGTTTATTCAATTTTGAGAGACAATAGCCACTCTCTCGGAATATTCACTCTAAGTTTTAAATTGAATAGTAATTAGGAAAGCTGTTCGTTTTGGGCTGAAAAATATATCGATATTCAGGAACTGCTGAAAAATATTACGTGGTGAATTGGTTGCCTATTTGTAAGGAGATTTGTCCAGGCACATTTTTTTGGGCAGGATTGGGTAAAATTTAAATTAGAAAAATTTTTAATTTATAAAATTTTAATTAAGTACTCGTGAAGTATAATTTTCCAAAATAATTAATATGTAAATTCGTGCCATGCCCAATGATTTTCTTGGGAAAAATCGTCACTGTTCTTCGCAAGATGCTCGACATAAAGAGCTAATTTTCGCAATTCATCGTCCGTTAAGTGATCGGTGTGTTTATAGGGTTTAATATTAATTCCATTAGCCACATTAGTTATGTAGTTAGCTTTTTGATCATCGCATATAATTGTATTGGTTTTATTGTATTGAGGGTATTCAGTCCAAATTACACTCAATGCTTTTGTCTGAAAGGGGTTTAAATTGTACAATATTCTGTTTTGGTTTTGGAATTTTGAAATTGCCTCACCTTGTATTCTTTAAATTTGGTAATATTTCTTGTAATCATTGCAGTCTCATCTAAACAGCATAAGAATCGGAAGTTTTTTGCTTGCAGTACTCTCATCTGTTTCATTTTAGTCGTAAGGGAACCCATATCTACAGCAGACCAAAGCACGATATCGTAATATTGGTAAGCTCGGGTCAAAAACTCGTGTAAGTGTGGCCGAACGTGGGTCACGAATTCAAATTTTCCTGTGGCTAAATCTCCCAATGTGCAGTCTATATCAAGAACTAGTAATTTCTTTCCTGCTCGGGGTTCACTAAATTTCTCGATCATATTTTATTAAATCTAGTTAGCTTCACTTATAATCTAAAATCTAAAATTAAATAATTACTTTAATTGTGGCTTTTGCTTCTTAAGCTTACTTAATTAACTTCACGAGTACTTAAACGTCAAACTATTACTACAAATTTTGTTTATTGCAGCGGCTGCCAAAAGCAACAAAAACAAAAGCAATTCGCTGGATTTTCAAAATGGCCGAAATTAAAATTTTGTTATATTTCAAACATTTTATTATTTTTGGTATTTCCAGTGCCGGATTCAAAAATATTTGAATACGGTTAAACTGCGTTAAATCCCGTTTGTAATCTGACGCGTCGCGACGTCTATAAAGTAAATATCGTAAGGCGAACTTGGAGCTAAAGTGAGTTAGGACTAAAATTTAAAAAAGTTTTCTTACCGCATTTTCTGAATTTTTTTGAAATATAGCATAAAAATTTGACTTAAAGGATATCGCAGCGCATAAGTCAATGTCAAGTAATTAGAACGTGAGTTCTAATATTTAAATATATGATAGTCATACTGCAGAAGTCATTTCCCAGTTAAGGACATCCTCTGAGGGCGACGGGAAAGGAAGTGCGAATGGCAGGATATATGTCACATGACCGGATATCTATGTGAATTATTATAATACAGTTGCGGGACGCTAAACATCTATCTATTACAAGAGACGCCAATTCTTAAACTTGTAAAAGATAATTACGCTTTTCTATTCACGTTTATTTTAATTTTCCCCACAATATAACTCTAACCTATATCGTTTAGTAATTCAGATAAAAATGAATTTGAACGCTAAACCCAACACCAAATTCGTTGTCAAAAATTAAATTTATTTCTTCCAGATCAAATTTTCCCACAAACTTGCAAGCTACATCCAGTGTAAATCAATGAGATTGCAGAAAGTTGAAAAAATAGAGATTTGTTATAGTAAAAAAGGAAGCCCAAATACATCTTCAAATGATAAATTGAGAAAACCCTTACATAAAACAAGTCAAAAATTATTGTGTGTACATATTACGTAATTGAATTATATGAAAATTAGAAAATTTAGCCGATTAGATTTGCTAAACTGTTAATAAATTAGTTTCACACCAATCAAAACTCAAGTGCAGTCAAGATTTATTTGGATGTTGGTGGTGTATGTGGTTGCACATAATTTGAGTCATGAAGATTTATTCATTTCGTTTTATTTCTGCGTAATACCAAAAAAATGAACTTCCCTCCAGTCTCCAAAAATTACTTCTTGTGAAGTATTTAAACCAAATTAATTTTTTTAATTAACCTCACTTCTTCACTTCTTTGATGTGAAGTATCCGGCCTACTATTTGAGCGCCATCTGGCGAAATAATTAACTATTTTATATTTCTTTATTTCCTATTAGCATGAACATAATTTTGTAGCAAATTATTTGATGGAGTAGACAGTTGAATCAATTATACAATTTATTAATCTTAAGAGGTTTAGTAAATGCAAACAATACACTAATAAAATAATTTTCCTTCTTGATATGATTATTTAATCGAGTAAATCGTAAATAAAGTGGTGTCTTACGCGCTCCGGAACCCCACCTACGATTTTGAAATTACAAATTTATTTATAACCATTGCAGTACTTCGATTACTCTGATCTACCAACATTAAAGGGATTGAAAATTGAGGTACTGTAATGGGGTACCATAATAGGAGGTAATATAGTTTGGTTAAAACAGTCGAAATGTAATTAAAATCCCAACTGGGAATCTACTGTATTTTTACTATATGAAACTGTTTTTATGTAATAATTAATTCAGCCCCATCCCAATCTCCCTAAAGTGAGGTTTCGGTTACGCTACTGTCTACGGTCTGCAGTAGAATCGTGAACTCAAAGTTTCAGCTTGATAGGGACGTTAACTTGCTAATGACTTTCTCTTTCTCTTGTATATTTGCACTGTTCCCTATTTTTAAAGGAGCAAGAGAAATAATAGCTACCATAAGTTAGCATCGCAAGTTTGAAGGCAAGATTCCGGTGCTGAAATCCAATTCTCTGTGCACTACACCGACCGCCTGTCAGTTAAAGTAATTTAAATCATTGAAAAAATTATTGGGTTGATATCTGCTCTCTCAAAGAAAGTCAAAGTTAAAATGTTGGATTTTTGTCTGGAGCTGAAATGAAGTGGATTCAACACATCTGTCTAAACTCGGAATCAGACCTTGGTTATCAAAAATATCTGTTTATACAGGGTGTTTTCGGATACACTTTACATAATATCAGTGGTGATAGAGGACACTATTCTAAGAAAAATATTTAACAAAATTTTTTTTATAAATTCAAACCCTCCAGAGTTAGGCTTTCTTAAAGCATTTTTTTAAATTTCCATCTTCACATGGCTATAGCTCGGAAAATATTGATTTTTCAGTAAAAATCGTTAGGTGCTTTTTAAAGATCGTGAAATAATCTAGAAGATATATTTGAACCTTTTATTGTCTAAAATCAACGGATTTCGAGTTATGAAATAAAGTAAGTAAAAAAATGTTGAAAATTAAAAATTTATTTTTCTTGGTTTTTTTTCAAATCGTTGGATCTTTTAAACGAAACATTTTACAAACAATCTGATGCCCCATTCCGGATAGGAAATTTAACGGACTATAACTTTTGTCTAGTAAAAACTTTTGAAAAACTAATCTATTTCACAGAAAAATCAGAAAATAATAAAAAAAGCAGCTACAAAAAAAAATTAAATTCACAAAATTTTAATTTTTATTGAAATATTATTTTATTAATTAAGTTTAAACTATTACATTATTTAAGTAAATGTTCAAAACGATCACCCTAATTTTTAATTCGCACATTTTGGGATTCAAATAAAAATTTTTTTAAATGAAGCAATCCTGAAATATTGATCGGAAGAGGTGGAACTATTTTGTTTTGTAGTGTCTTTTTTATATTATTTTCTGATTTTCTGTAACATGGATTGGTTTTTCAAAAATTTTTACTTAACAAAAGTTGTAGTCCGTTAAATTTCCTATCCGGAATGGGTTGTCAGTTTTTTTGTAAAATGTTTCGTTTAAAAGATATAGGGATTTCAAAAAACCAAGAAAAAAAAAGCTCGAAATTTTCAACATTTTTTTACATATGTTAATTCATAACTCGAAAGCCGTTGATTTTAGACAATAAAAGGTTGAAATCTTGTTTGTAGATTATTTCACGCTATTTAAAAAGGTACTTAAGCATTTTTACTGAAAAATCAATATTTTCCAAGCTATGGCTATGTGAAGGTGGATATTAAACAAAATGCATTAAGGAGGCCTAGCTCTCGAGCGTTTAAATTTATAAAAAAATTTTTGTTAAATCTATATCAAAATAGAAGAAAATAGAATTAACAAAATAAGGTTATTTTGTAGTATTTATTGAAGTTTGATGTTGCATATGTTGGCACTTTTTGGCGATTTTGTTGTATATTTTGACCATTTATGATGCATATTTCAACCGGTCTCTAGTGATATTGATAACTGGACAAAATGTGAAATTTTCACCAAAATTATTAGCAATAAATCAAAATTGTATTGCTTGATGGAAAAGTCGATGGCTTTTTCGTTCACGATATATTCACGTCCTTACGGAAATCATTACGGCGATGAACTTCCTTTATGTTAGATTGTAAATATTATTATGTTTGGAAATTTCTTCCATAGCTGCCGGAGTAATGATGGGCACTTTAAAATTAATAAAATATTTATTAGATAATAAGCAACATTGTCAGCTGTTTCTGTTATGTGGTTTGAATATTGTAATTTTTATGATGCAGTATTAATAGTCTGCCAAAATATTCGTGCGGTTAGAAAGTAGACTTTGTAAACAACAAAAGATTAAACAAATAATTTTCATTTGGGCATTTTTATGCTTATGAAAGTTTTATGAAAACATAAAAAAAAAATTATTGCATTTAAAAATTAAATACATAATGGATTACATTGTTACTCACTCCATCAAGCACAATCTAAAGCACTATGTACTAAAATAGCAATGTAACTATAAAATATAGGTGAACAATGCACATACGACGATAAATCCTGGTTAAATTTTCTCGCACGAATTTATAAAATTTTTCCTATTTTATTTTATCATTTCCTCGTGGAGCCGTTTAATTAAATTTTCTTTGTGCAAAATTTGGAAGCCCGAAGGGTGCGTTAGATTCGGGTGATTCTTATATCGAAAGCTATTGAGCTGCTGGTTATCACTTGCTCTTACGAACGGAAGCTTTTTGTGTGTCAGTTTGATTTCCTCAGGTTGTGTAAATTTTGACAGTGGTTTGATGAAAATTTAGATCGAGACCTTCTGAAAGGATGCTCCAAGTCAATTTGTATTTTTAATTGAAAAGGGTTTAAATGCGAAAAGCGCTTTTCAGCGTATCCGTAATATTTCACGGCGGAGCTTTTTAATTATGTGTGCTTACTGAAACTAAAGCTTGGTAAAAGGTCGGAGTAATGCCGTATTTTAATATAAAAAAGAGTTAATCGAGGTGATAATTTGAGCATTCGTGTTCTCAAAATAGTTTAAATTTCCCCCTCTGTATTTTCAGCATAGGTGTATCATTGGAGGGTCATAGATAATGAGCACATGATTGCTGCATCCAACCGCCAAATGATTGAATGGGTTTGCTGAAGTCAGTGGTCTATCGCCCTTCGACATAGTCGCTTTTTGACACAGTGCTTTCTAGTTTTGTTTTTTGTGAAGTGTTAGTGACCATTTTTAACACGTGGATATATTTTGGTAATTATTTCATCTCTTCTTTCCAATTTTTGGCAATTGTTTTGCGTTTAATGAGGATCATTTTTAAACAATACTCTAGTTGTGCTTTTAAAATATTTTGAAACAGTGAATAAAATCCTGATGCCAAATCAAGATTCGATAGTGTTAATTAGAAGAAAAGAGTGAAAATAATTTAAAATTTTAGTTCAACTGTCGGGATTATTAATTTATTTTATATGTTGGTTAACTCAATTTTCATTATACATAATATAGTAGAGGTTACCCTTTTTGTAGCTCATTGAACGTGCGGTTATGATAATGTGGAAGTATTTAAAAAGAGTCGCTATATTAAACCTGCGTGCTTATCAAGCCTCCTGCTGTATCATATTCATTTTAATTTTGTGAGCGTGATTTGGAAGGGTACCTACTTACATGTGATATGAACATTACTGTGTACATATAATATAGATCCATTGCAGGAAATGTCTATTTACTTCGTCACCACACATATCCACATAGATCGGTGTCTTATATTTTGAACAGAATTTTATCAAACAAAAAAGGACTTTTTGCCAAAAGAACGTTTGCAATGTTCCATCATCCATAATAAATATACCAGTTCGGATACAATTATAAGGACCGAACTGTGCTTTTGCCTAACCGCTTAAAAGTAATTGTTTCCTCAAATTTAAACGCGATACAATTACAACCTATCACACGGTACATACTTCCTTCGAACACTTCCTTACCCCCTTATACACAGCTATACGAGCATCATTTACATCACATTTAAAGTACATGTAATTTTAGGTAATTTTTTGGTATGTAATGAGCTGACGTTTTCATCGCATTAGAGTACTTCAACTTTCTTTCTAAAATGGCCGAAAGAAACGACGGTACTACAGATTGTTTAGAAAACACGTTAAATCTAAATAGACATGTGACAGAGGAAATCGAAATGCCCTCATTGAAAGCTTTACCAAATTCGGCAAACCAATTGAAACCTCCCAAAAAGTTAGCTCCTCTACCAGAAAGAGGATCATGGACCACGAAATTGGATTTTATATTATCCGTCGTTGGTTTAGCAATAGGTTTAGGAAATGTATGGAGGTTTCCATATTTATGTTATAAAAATGGTGGCGGTGCTTTCCTCGTTCCTTATTTTATTACATTATTTCTTGCCGGAATTCCCATGTTTTTCATGGAACTCGCGCTTGGACAGATGCTGACCATTGGAGGACTTGGGGTTTTTAAAATTGCTCCAATTTTTAAAGGTACCAATTCGATATCAAATTGAAAATTAAAAAAATACAATATTATATTTTACAGGAATTGGTTATGCGGCCGCCGTTATGTCTTGTTGGATGAATATTTATTATATTGTTATTCTAGCTTGGGCTATATTTTACTTTTTTATGTCTTTGCGTTCAGGTAAATTCTGGATTGTTAATGTTGTCAAAATAACTAAAAAAATTTCTTTTAGACGTACCGTGGCGGACATGTAATAATTATTGGAATACGAAAACTTGTATTAACCCCTACGATCGTTCGACACTTTTGTGTTGGGACCAATTAAACCCCAATAATAGCGTTACAAAAATGTGTACGTTAAACGATCACAATATAAGTATTGCTGAACTAACAGATCCGGTTAAAGAATTTTGGGAGTAAGGCTCAACAAAAAGTGAAAACCTTAAAATAACCTTTCCATTTTAGACGACGCGCTTTAATGATTTCCGATGGTATCGAACATGTAGGTGGACTTCGCTGGGAATTGGCTGGAACTCTATTGTTGGTTTGGATATTATGCTACTTCTGTATTTGGAAAGGTGTGAAATGGACCGGAAAAGTCGTATATTTCACGGCTCTATTTCCATACGTGCTTCTAACGGTGTTATTGATACGAGGTGTCACATTACCTGGAGCAATGGAAGGAATCAAATTTTACGTGATGCCAAATGTTGCCAAACTGAAGCAATCGGAAGTGTGGATTGACGCCGTTACACAAATCTTTTTCTCGTACGGATTGGGGTTGGGAACGTTGGTCGCACTAGGAAGTTACAATAAGTTTACCAACAACGTCTACAAGTAAGTTTACGTGAACTTACCAAAAAGGAAAAACTTGAAATTTTTTTTAGGGATGCGCTAATTGTTTGTACGGTCAATTCAAGTACGAGCATGTTTGCAGGTTTTGTTATATTTTCTGTGGTCGGCTTTATGGCTCACGAGCAACAGAAACCGGTAGCCGAGGTGGCTGCATCGGGTAACTTTCCGATGATTTTATGAATTTTCATGTAATCATGTACGTTTCCATTTTTAGGTCCTGGGCTGGCATTTTTAGCGTACCCTTCGGCAGTTTTGCAGTTACCAGGATCTCCGCTATGGGCATGCTTATTTTTCTTCATGATTTTACTGATTGGTTTAGATTCTCAATTTTGTACAATGGAAGGATTCATAACGGCAGTCATCGACGAATGGCCTAGATTGCTGAGGCCTAGAAAAGAAATATTTATTGCAATTGTGTGCGCTCTTTCGTACTTGGTTGGATTATCGTGCATTTCGCAGGTAATTGGCAGGACTATTTAAAACTATAAGCATTTTCTAATGGTATTTTTCAGGGAGGAATGTACGTGTTTCAAATATTGGATTCGTACGCAGTCAGCGGTTTCTGTTTGCTCTTTTTGATTTTCTTTGAATGCATCGCTATTTCGTGGGCATTTGGCTGTGATCGATTTTACGATGGAATTAAGGAAATGATTGGATATTATCCCATGAAATGGTGGAAATTTTGCTGGACGATAACTACACCGATGATTTGCATTGTATTTGGTAAACTTAAAAGTGTTTGGTTATGCGCTAATTTGTCTTTCTTGTAGGGAGTGTTTGTGTTTAATTTGATTCAATGGACTCCGGTTAAATATCTAAATTACGAGTTTCCGATATGGGCTCATTTGCTTGGTTGGTTTACAGCACTGTCGAGCATGATGTGCATTCCTGGCTACATGATTTATATTTGGTATAGCACACCAGGAGACAATGAGACGGTAATAATAATAATAATAATAATAATAAAAATGAATTGTTTAATTACTATAATTTTTAGAAATTTCGGTTACTTGTAAGAATCGACGACGACATTCAAACAGTGAGAGCGAAAATGCAAGGAGTGCATCCATCGCAAACAGCGGAAGTATAACCAAGCATTAAAGCAATGAACTATGAATTTAATTATTAAATGCTCGCAGTATTTCCATGTTTAATAAAAATAAGTTTTTCGCGGTCTTCCACAACTTTTCTAGTGTTCATATTGTTTATTGTTTTGTAATTAAGAGTATATAAATTATATAATTTATTATATCTATTTAACGTAGTACGTAATTATACTTATTTATATATTAATAAGGCACTAAAGGGCACATGGTACAAGAAAATGTGTAGGTTTTGAATCATATCCATGAATTTTAACGTAATTATTATTTTATTTAATCCACCGAATCGATCACCTTCATTTGTAATTTAATTAACAATCATTTTTTTAATCGAACCCTTTAATAGCGCAATGTACCTCTAGCAAGTAATAATTAATAAATTAATGTAAGCTTTTAATATTGTTAAAATTTTTAATAAAATAATTGTAGTACGTACGATATCAAAATAGTAAGTAAATCTAGAAAAAAACAATGTATTCTAAATTATTTGTAAAATTTACATAAAATGTAAATCGATGTATAAAATGTATGTTGCTTCTAGTATCAAGCTTTAGAGGAACATTATCAAGTATAGGATTGATAAAAACTGTTCTGACAGCAGTTTCGGTTAGGTTTTATGTACATTTATTTAATATTTTTAATATTATATTTTAATCAAAGTTGTAGATTTATAAGATTGGCTATAACGAATAAAGAAATACTGAGTTACATAAAAATTCCCCAACTGTATAATTAAAATTTTGATAATTGTTTAATTTTTTTAAGTATACAAAATTAGCATCATAAGATCACAATAAATATAAAATTTATATTATTTTTTTGTAAAACCAATTTTCTTCTATTTTTAGGAATGTAATATTATAATATTATATGCAACCTCCTGTACATATATACGAATTAATGGCTAAAAATTTGTTTCTTCCGTTAAACTGATGAGCTTTAGTCTTAATATTGTTTTTCAAAACTTTTTAGTAGGTCGAGAAACTGTTTTC
This sequence comes from Cantharis flavilabris, assembly GCA_949152465.1. Taxonomy (NCBI): domain Eukaryota; kingdom Metazoa; phylum Arthropoda; class Insecta; order Coleoptera; family Cantharidae; genus Cantharis; species Cantharis flavilabris. The sequence goes on along the minus strand of OX424441.1, from coordinate 26,086,529 downwards.
CTTGCTTTCTCACAGACAGATACCAGATAGTATGTTATTTTCTTTACAAATCGGATCCATAAGTGACGCTTTATTAAAATCAGGCCCGTATTTAAAATCTGTAGGCCCCTAGGCTGAATCTATGGTGGGGTCCCACTGGTTTTCTTTTTTGAGAATTCAAGATAAAAAAAATATAAATAAACAAAGCTTTTTCTAAAAAGTACATAAAAATAATTAGTACAAAAAGCACGCTAAAAAGTAAAACATAATTTTTCAAAATAAGAATAAACAAAGCTCCTTGAGAACATCTCACTAATTTTTAAAATAAGAACAAATAAAGCTCCTTGAAAATATCAATATAAAAGATTATATTCATGTTTTCAAGAAGCTTTGTTTGTTCTTATTTGAAAAATTAGAGAGATGTTTTCGTGTTTGTTCATTTTGAAAAATTATTTTTTACTTTTTACGAGAAAAAAATTAGTACCTACCTATAATTTATTATTTCAGTACGTAAAAAGAACTTTTCTTACCAAACTACAGTTTGTGCATTTAAAGAAAAATGCATTTTTCACAATTTTAAACAATTCACTGGCTACATCACTGGAGAAAAAAGTTTACTAACCTGAATTGCTACTAAACTAACGAAGTGGACCCTACCTGCAATAATAAAGAAAATTCTTTGTTAGTTATCATTTCAGATGAGAATGGTTTGCATCAAATTACCTTTTAAACTTTAGTCCTTCCGCATTATTCCTCTTGACCATAACAGCTTCTCTATCGTCCATAATTCTCCAACCCGGACACTTGCACATTTTTTTAACGATTGCGAATAAAATTTTTTTATAAAAAACACTTGAAAGCACAAATTTTTCACTTCAGTATTAAAAAAAATATTCACGATTATTAATAAGCTTCCATCAAGCTTTTTCACAAAAATTCGTACTCGACACATCACACCCCCGTTCGCGAATTACGAATTTCCCGTTCACGCACCAACGTCGATCTTACCTGAAAATAAAAAAAAATTTGTTTAATTTTTATTTTTTGATTATAAATTGCTAAATAATATAAAAACGCACCGGACAGGATTCCGCAGGATTCCTAGTTAGTCAAGACAGTTAAACAGGACACAAAAGTTTACTTTAAAAGTTTAAAATTTCTTGTTAGTTATCATTTCAGAGGAGAATGGCTTAACCACCGTACCTGTAACACTGTAGTCCTTTCACGTTATTCCTCGTAACCATAACAGCTTCTCCATCGTTCATAATTCACCAACCCGGACACTTGCACATTTTTTTAACGATTTCGAATGAAAATTTTTTATAAAAAACACTTGAAAGCATAAATTTTTCACTCAAGTATTAAAAAAAAAATGATTCGCGATTATTAATTAATAAGCTTCCATCAAGTTTTTTCACAAGGATTCGCACTCTCGTTGACGAAATACGAATTTCGCGTTCACTAACCAATGTCGATCTTACCTGAAAATGAAAAAATATTTATATTAATTTTTATTGTGATTGTATATTTTTGTTAAATAATAACAGTATTACATGGTACAGCTTCAAGTATAGGCGGGGTGATTCTAAAAGATTTTTTTGGGCTGAAAATGCATCTGACTTTGAAATTGCTCCACCACGTCAGATTTTTTTTAAATTGTAGCTTAAATTTTTAAACCATTTTCATGATTTTTTTCAGGGAACCTCATTTTTTTTTTTTCAATTTTCCACAATTGCATCGCATAGTACTACTACTTAGTTTTAAAATCCATTTTTCTAAATCATTCCACGATGTTTTAAAATGAAGATATATAATTTTTAAGTCATGAGGTTTAGCCATGCCAAGTCACCCGTTTTACCGCGCCAAACTTACTTTTTGATAAGTTTTTAATAAGCGACCTAAGAACCTCTGTGTAGGCAGAATACTAAAGAACTTGTCAAAAAGTAAGTTTGGCGCGGTAAAACGGATGAATTTACATGACTAAACCTCTCGACTTAAAACTAGTAGCTCTATGCGATGCACTTGTGGAAAGTTGAAACAAAAAAATTAGGTTCTCTGAAAAAATCATGAAAATGGTAAAATAGACATTTTTGACCATTTAAGCTACAATTTTGAAAAAACCTGACGTGATGGAACAATTTTAAAGTCAGATTCGCTTTCAGCCCAAAAAATCTATTAGAATCACCTCCGCCCATTCTTGAAGCTGAAAAAAGTTCAATTTTGTAACACTGCTGTGTAATATGAAAATGCTGCGGACAGGATTCGACCCTGTGCGGGTTGTAGCATTAAACTTTTGTTTCTGATTTTTGAAAATGTAAATTAGTTTACCCATAAATAAATGAAATAAAGTTTAAAAAGTATATGATTGGTTGACACGCACTACTTTCTAAATGTTGAAATGAGAATTATTGTTGTAAAAATTTATAATACAGTACTGTGCAAATGAACTGCAACACTCAAGGGGTAAACATTTCGAAAATTTTGTGTACACTTATTTGGAATTCCTTTGGAAATCTCTGAATTCCTTGGAAATCGTAAATTTCTCCTTCATTCCAGCCACCCTTGCCTAAGGTGACCATTCGTACTGGTTTTACCAGGACAGTTTGGTTTTGGAACCTTATTTGTCCTGGTTAATCAAGACAGTTAACCAGGACACAAAAGTTTACTGATTGTCCTGTTATTGTTGTATCGAAAAAAAAAGGTGAAAATCTAAAACAAAGGTCCTCCGTTTTACATTTAAAAAAAAATGGTCACCTTACCCTTGTCAGGCAAACTTAGAAAATAGGAAATTCGAGAAAATTTTAATATTTAGAATATTTTAGGACGGCTAAGGAAAAGTTAATAAAAATATATAAAAAATACTTTTTAAAAACAGTGCTTTATTGAAATATGAAATAAAAATGCACTAAAAAGGATAAAATAAATTTTGGATTGAAATTCACAATGAGAATTGGTCATCTAGTTGATCATAATGATATAAGCACTGGGTGCTTAGCTGCGGCTTATAGTTAAATGCTTATAGAATTATGCCCTTAAGATTAGTTTTTCATTCACTTTTGTATATCACGCATTCCCCTCGGTTTCTAAGCAACAAACTATGGAAAAATCATTTGAAAACTGCGAAGAAAACTGTGAAGAGAAATCTGTAGATAATATTAGGGGAAATTCCAGAAAATCTCGAGAAGTTTTAGAATCTTAGAGAATTTCAAGAAATCTTCATGAAAATTTTATGAAATTCAAGAAAATCTTGAGGAAGAGCAAAATTTAAGGAAACGTAGAAAATTCTAGGATATTTTAAAAAATCTAGAAAAAAGAAAAATACAAGAAAATCCAACGAAATATAAAAAAATTCTAGAAAATTTCGAAATTTTAAGAAATGAGAAATCCGAAAAAATGTAGAAAATCTTAAGAAATCTCGGAAAATCTTAATAAAGTCAAGGAAATCTCAAAAACTTTAAAAAATAATGAAACGCCCATCTATAGTATTCTTAAGATTTCCTTGTAATTCCTATTTCTTAATAATTCCTGGGAGTTTCTCAAATTTCCTTTCACAAGTGCAGATTAAGGAAAAATTCATGGGGTAAGTGATGCTGGTTGAGAGAGGGTAAATACATATTTTTGATAAGAATTTAGGTATAATTTTAACAAAATTTAGTAATTTTATTGGTTTTGATAGGCCATGGGGGGGGGGGGGACAGTTACCACGTTACATCCCCCTTGTTGTAAATCATTGAAACTTCGAGTCACGTGTACAAAATTATTTTGAGAGATTTACCCCTTGGTAACACTCTTAATTTGCATTTAAACCGATTGTATTACAAAAATGAGCTGAAATTGTTTATTGTCAATTAAGTATTACTCTTTTACCACAAAATAACATTTTCAAAAGTTTGTTTGTTTAGTAATAAAAAATTTTTTTTTAATTCGAATAAGACAAGTTGCTCAAAAACGGCCGAAAAGGCGTTTTATTTTTTGGACGTTTTTGAGCAACTTTTTTTATTCGAATTTTGAAAATGGGTACTATTTTATTACAAAGTAAACAACCCAACAAATTTTGAAAATTTTATTTTGTGGTAAAAGGGTCAAAGGGAAATTCAAATTAAAGTGTTTCAGTTCATTTGCACAGTACTTATAACTTTAAAAAAATTGTTAAAAAGACAAAGAACTTTCAAATTGAAAAGTTTTATATATTTAAGTGACGCAAGGGCATTAGTCATTACGCGGAGGGGCAGATTGTAAAATATTGTGCAATATGCGTAATATAAATGGAAATAAACGTCACGAGTCATAACATTTTGAATTTTGGGATCCAATAAGGAATAATTATTCACAAAATCATCTAAAGGCCGTATTTTCTAGTATTTTCTAAAATTTAAAACAAAAAATAAATTCTGTAGAAAAATCAACGAAGGCAACGACTCTTTGTTTTTGCAAACATTTTGGCTTCATTTAGTTGGCTAATATTCGGGAAAACCTAAAGTTTTTCCGATATTTGACACTTTTACCATTAAAACACAACACAATGGAAAAATAGAAAATCAAACTAAAACACAAAGCAAAACTAAAAACTTACGTTTCAAATTTATTAAAAACTCTGGAATTTGGACTGGAACTGCGTATTATTTCAGAAAAACAAAAATTCAATTTGAAGGTTTTTGCACCAACAAGCAACCAAAGAACTTACGACTAAACTGTCGATGGCATTATGACAAATTTGATTTGTTAATCAATTCAACAACAACATAAACGAAAGTTTTATAATCACCGACAAAGTTCCAAAAACCACGAATCTCTTTGATATTTTCAAAAATTTTCCATCAAAACACAAGAGTTTCATTATAATTGGTATTTAGATTGTTATTCAATATTTCATTATTGTAGGCGTGGCTTCTTTGACTAGTCGAAACTTGTTAGAAATGGAACGCGTGACGTCAGAGGTGCCAAAATGGCCCTTGGACACTAATCAAAATTATAGAACGAAACCAATCGAGAACTTTCCCGAAAGTAACGGAAAATTGCGAAAATTTTCAAACAAAATTGAAAATTTCCATCGTTTGAAAATTTTATCTGCACAAAATTGTTACTCTTTAAATATATGTATGTACTTACCAAAGAGGATGGCACAGTTAACATTTTCCAAATTGTCTTCATAAATGAAGACATTTTCTTCATTTTCGAATGCCTTAAACACACAAATGAGTCCGAACGGCGCGGCGCGTCGTAATTTGTATTATCACCTTTCCTTGTTTCTTAAAAAGTGGCCACTTTGATAACTTTTTAACATAATTAACTTACACGCGTAATGGTGTCTGTAAAAATACTTATTACACTTTTTGAACCCGATCAAATAGTATTAAGTCACTCAACGTTGTGACTTTTTCCACTGTCAAACTTTACACATCGACGAATTGTTTTTTTGTTTTAACTTGACAGCCGCAATTGCTTTTCGAATTATTTTGTTATCATTTCCGCTACACGTGGTTGATGCACCGGGGATTGTAAATTAAATGTGCAGTGGTTTGGATTCCAGGTTAATCTGAAAGTAATAATTGTGTTGTCTTACGCATTTTTTATTTATAGTAAATACTAATTACTTACTTCTTACAAGTACCTAATCTAAAATTTCAAAACAAATTAATTCTAGAATTAATTCGACCCACTACGACCCACTCCCTCTCACAAATTAAATTAATTTAATTTATGGGATTTTCCATTTCACAAGATCTTGAAAATTTCTAGATTTTCTTGAGATTTCTTTGGATTTTCCCGAGTTCCTAAGATATCCCACAATTTTCTACATTTCCTTGAATTTTCAAAGATTTTCTTAATATTTCTATTTCTTGGATTTCCGGGGATTTCCTTTCACTTCTACCTCCAGATTTTCCCCTCGATTTTAACTAAGTGGAAAGCCAACTGGAAATCGTCATATACAAAACTAAAGGGAAATTAAAAAAAAAATTTCTTTTCTTTGATATTCCCCTTCCTCAAGATTTTCTTGAATTTTTCTTTGAATTAAAAAAGATTTTAAAATCTTAAAATTAAAAACTTTTCTTTTTTTCTTCGGATTTCCTATTTTCTGAAATGTATAAATAAACTTCTGGAGATTATCTTGAAATTTTAAAACTCTTTGAGATTTTAAGGAATTTCCTCGAATATTTTCAGATTTCTCTTCACTAGTATACCAGAGTGTTTCCTGATTTCTCCTTAGTTTCTTGCTGGAAAACTGAGGGAAAATCGTTAAATACAAAAGTGAAGGAAAATCTTAAGAAATTAGGAAAACTTAAGAATAATCGAAATAAGTTTTATTATTTAGCTTTTTTAATTTTCTGAGATTTCCTTGCCTTTCCTAAGATTTTCTCGATTTCGTAAGGTAATAAAATTTTTAAAATTTTCTCGAATTTCCATATTCTAAGTTTGCCCGATTTGCCCGCTTTTCCTTTGGAAAGGAGGGAAGGTAACAGGGCTATCGAAGGGGTAAATATCGAAAACAATTTTGTACACAGGACTCGGATTTCCAATGATTTCCATGGAATTCCAAAGATTCGCAAAGAATTCCAATAATCCTCCCATGTAATTAAACTATAATTAAAAATTATATCTAAATTCTTATAAAAAAATATGGATTTACCCTCCTCAGCCTCGTTTACCTTGCCCATAAATATCTCGTGAATCTGCTCCTGTGTACAACTGAAGGGAAATTTGAGGAAGTCTTAAAAGACAGAAAATACAAGGAAATTAGAAAATCTTTCAATTTTTTGAGATTTTTCATTTCACACGATGTCCTAAGATCCTGAAACTTTCTAGATTTTTCTGAGATTTCTTTGGATTTTCTAGAGTTCTTAAGATCCTTGAATTTTCCAAGGTTTTCTTGATATTTCTATTTCTTGGATTTCCTGGGATTTCTTAACAGTTTTCCGGTTTTCTGTAGATGTTCTTTCACTTCTAACCCAGATTTACCCAGAAGTATACAAAACTAAAGTGAAATTTGAAAAACCAAAAGTTATTTCCTTTGATATTCCTCTTCCTCAAGATTTTCTTGAATTTCTCAAAATCTTAAAATTAAGAACTTAAAATTTTCCAGAATTTTTTACATTTCTTCGGATTTCCTATTTACTAAAATGTTCTAGAATTTCCTGAGATTATCTTGAAATTTTAAAACTCTTTGAGATTTTCTGGAATTACCTCGAATATTTTCAGATTTCTCATCACTAGATACCAGAGTTTGTTGACGATTTCTCCCTAGTTTGTTGCTGAAAACTGAGGAAAAATCGTTAAATATAAAAGTGAAGGAAAATCTTATGAAATTAGGAAATCTTAAGAATTTAAGATTTTTTAATTTTCTGGGATTTCCTTGTCTTTCTCAAAGAATTACAACAAGGGGGTGGTAACGGGGTAACTGTCCCCCCTCTCCCAACACCCATCAAAACCAATAAAATGACTAAATTTTGTTAAAACTAAAAAATTATATCTAAATTCTTATAAAAAAAATATGGATTTACCCTTCTCAGCCTTATTTACCTCGCCCATGAATATCTCCTGAATCTGCTAGTGTGTACAACTGATGAAGGGAAATTTGAGGAAGTTTTAAGAAATAGAAAATTAGAAAATCTTTCATTTTTGAGATTTTCTAGGATATTTTGGATTTCTTAAAATATCCTAGAATTTTCTACATTTTCTGGAATTTTCCACTTCACATGATGAAACTTTCTAGATTTTTCTAAGATTTCTTTGGATTTTCTCGAGTTCTTAAGATATTCTAGGATTTTCTTCATTTCCTTGAATTTTCAAAGATTTTCTTGGATTTCTTAACATTTTTCTGGTTTTCTGTAGATTTTCGTTCACTTGTACTCCAGATTTCTTTCTCGATTTTAACTAAGTGGAAAACCAACTGGAAATCGTGATGGGAAATTTGAAAAATTTTTTTTATTTTTTTTGATATTCTTTTCTCAAGAATTTCTTAAAATTTCTTAGGATTTTTTACATTTCTTTGGATTTCCTATTTACTAAAATGTCCCAGAATTTCCTGAGTTTATCGTAAAATTTTCTAAGATTCTGTAAACTCTTTGAGATTATCTGGAAGTTAGGATATCTTAAGAATAATCGAGATAAGTTTTATTTTTAGCTTTTTTAATTTTCTGAAATTTTCTTGCTTTTCCTAAGATTTTCATGACTCATCAAAAACTAATGAAATCTACTAGTTTTTTTTTAATTTCAAGATTTTCCTAAATTATTATTAAAATATACTACTGCTCGTTTACCCTTGTCACGAACTTTTCCTGCATCCGCCTTTAATTTCCAAACTAGATCCAATCTAAAAAATGTCTACGATTTTCAAGAAATTCCAGAGATTTCCCAGGGAATTCTAAATAAATGTTTACAAAATTTTCGAGATATTTACCCCTTGCAACAAATGGGGGGCGGCACTAAAGTAGAACTTCAGTAACTCAATAAAAAATTGGGAAATCCTGGATATTGTATAAAATGCATTCTTCAATATCAAATATGGTGGGAGTTCTTTTGTTTTGTGGTTGATAGATTCCTAACCATTTTTTTTTAATTAATAAAAAATTCTAATTAAAAACAAAATTTCTGCATCTGCAGGTAGGAGCGGATCCAACCAAAGCAAAGGTTGCATAAAGTTATTAAATATTTGTATATTTTTATAATGTAGAATTAATAATATAAATAAATTTAGTGTAATACTGGTAGGTTATGGGCCCAAGTAACGAAAATGAAATAAAAAAAAGAAATTTTCCGAATAACAGTTTGATGTACTTCCTGCGGGTTAGGCAACCGAACACGCCCTGAAAAAAGAAAATTGACGTCGGTTTTCCTTTTATTTGATGACTACTGCAATAAAATAACATAACCTAAGTTTTCAGTTGTTTAATTTAAGATACACCGAAAGTTACGATTATAAACTTGATTATTTTATAAATATCCATGCAAAAATTAGTATATTGGAGATGGAATTTATTCTAATACAACGAAATGCTTTATAAAAACGTCTTATTTTATCGATTTATGAAAACTATTTAATACGATTATGAAACGTTTCGTTAATTTTTAATTATTAATTTGTATAGATTTGCTTGTCTGTGAATCATGGACGCTAAATTGATGTACGCGTTTCGGGGGTGGATTGCTTTTGTAGCTTTTGTAGACCTGGGTACTGCTGTTAGAAGTTACATTGAAAAAAGGTCATTTTTGAATAATATTACATTAGACACCGAATTTGATGAGGGTATGTATATATAGATCATATTTATTTTAATTATGCAAAGCAATATTTTTCAGAGAGATTCACCATATCTAGAATTTTAGGATTATATTCCGTTTTAAAGGCTTTAGCTTTAATCCATTGTACCTTATTTATTCACTACAAACCGTAAGAATTTTTGATTATTTAATAAAAAAAAATTGCTATATATCAGTGGCGGCTGCTGCGGGAAGGGCGATTAGGCGCCGCTTTTCGTACCTAAATAAATATTCTTTTTGTTGCAGAGTTGTTAGTATGGGAATTTGTTCCATTATTGTTACTGTTATTTTATATTTAACTGAAACTTTGTACTACAAATCGTCATCATTTAACTTTTTAGTAACCTTTCCCTTCGTTTTGAATGGTAAAAATATAAGAAAATTCTTCTTCCTGTTTTAACTTTATTTTGTATTTTCAGTATTAACGCTGTTTGGGTTAATAGTATTACCTAAATATTTAAAATTATGGGATCCTCTAACCGAAATTGAAGAGGACGATGGACATCTACTGAAACATCCTGGAGTGCTAAGAAGAAAAAGAAACAATAAGAAAGTTCTTTAAAAAGAAATGTAAATAAAAAAAAACAAAAACGAATTCGTTTTTCGATCGTTTGCAATCAAATTGGGGTCAACTAACATGACAATTTCTCACACAGCTCTTGGTCGCACTAATAAGTAAATTGGAGCTTAGTGAGCCATTGTAGTAACCATTAGATGGCTCTAAATTAGTAATTTAACAGGTTTTTCTCTAATAAATTTAAATAACAAGTATGAGTTTTTTTATTGATTTCTTTGGGGTTCCTACTGCAAGGACATGCTATGGTTTGGTGAGCTGATGAAGCACATAAATAATTAAACCAAAGTACAAAATATTATTTATTTTTTCTGGTAAGGAGTCCAAAAATATACAATTTACTTTTTCTCGTACTTTTTACGATGAACATTTAATAAATATTAATAGTATTAGTTAAGTATAAATTAATTTGGAATTCAAAATTTTCGAAATATCTTTGGCAACTTTAACTACTTCCACATTACAAATTAATTATTGTTGTTGTTTTCTTATACTTCTCGCTTTGATATTTTCCATTGTACTTTTAATTATCCATTTTTCTAACGTAGGTGATACGAAATGTAGTGCGTGAATAACTCCAACCAATACGGAATGTGGGAAGTACCCAGTGGTTTGTTCTTGAATTCCAATGGTACTGAGGGCACTTTTGACATAGGTGCGAGGTGAAGGTGCCATCCATGTGGCCGATCGAATTTTTGACATCTTAGTAGCTACGTAACCAGGTAAAATGCATTGCACGATAATTCCATGTTTTGCATATTCAGTTCCAAGATCTTCAGAAAATTTCTCTACGTAAGCTTTAGAAGCCGCATAAATTGTTAATAGTGGGCTTGGAATTTGGGCAGCAACCGAAGAAACGTTTACAACAACTCCCTTTTTACGTTCCACCATTCCAGGCATCACAATCTTGCACATATTTGTCACCGACGTAATATTGCATTGAATTATATTGGGGTAAAGTTTTTCTTTGTTGCTTACTTCTAGGAAATATTCCGGATAGGCATAACTCATACCAACATTATTAATCAAAACTCCAACTTCAAATCCTGTTAACTGCTTTTCGATATTGTAATATATTTTTTCTCCTTCCGTAAAATCTGCAACTATGATTTTGGTTTGGACCTTGTAATTTTTTTCTGCAAAATAACTTTATAGTTGTAAGTTTTTTTTTTAATTTGAACTCTTACCTAAATCTGCGGCCACTTCCTGGAGTTTTGATTCAGTTCTGCTGATGAGGACAATATTTAATCCCTTTTTGGCTAAAAGTTCTGCATAGGCTTTTCCCACGCCGTCAGTCGCACCGGTAATAACTGAAAAAAATGATAACAGTTATTTTTTGTGAATTCATAGTTAAATTACTTGTTTTAGTTAATTTGATTAAGACCGAAAATATTCGAAACTTGGTAACATAAAAATTATTATTTATAATAACTAATTAGAAACTTTGCAAATTCTAACAATTAGTATTTAAGCTATAAAAACTTGCAATTTTATACCTGGTAGGCATATTCATGGAGAAAGCATAAAATTGAAACTTAAATACGAACAAATTAATTACATAAGTGATGGTATTAATTAAACTCATAAATTAAATTAGAAAATTTTGTTATCCGAAATCTGATTATTAAAAATTATATTATGCAGCGATTGCTGCAAAGATTGCAAAGATGCAGATTGAAACAAAATTATAAATTAAAATTTTTAACTTGCATATCTGTAAATGTAATTTTTGCTATATAGAATTAATATTTGCTATATAGGAGTTAATTTTTGATATGTAATAGATATGTTTATTATTATTTAACATAAAATATTATGGATATTTTTCATTTACTTTTTCGAACAATGATGAGAAAGAACAAAAAAAGCATTTTATTTACAATAAACAAAAAATTTTATAAGTAAAATATCATTTGTAAAACAATTGAAAGAGCAATTTCCTTTTTCTTATTTTAAATTTTTTTACATTAATTAACAAATAGAATCCATAATTATAAAAACCACCCATTTGTTGTTTTTCTTGTTAAATTCACATGAATGTAATGCTTAATTAATTATTTACGAGGCTATACATCGCCTACCAGCCATTGTGATTTAGATAACTTTCTGCATTTTTATTTTATAATTATATAATTTAATTTTGGAAGTATTGTATTTTTATAGACCTTGTATTGTCTAAATTTCAAAAAAATTCACCTTTGACCAAAAATAAATAAATTTGAAATTAAGGGGACTTATTTTAATTTTTGGGTTGTGAATGCAGTTTCAAAATTAATTAAAATATCCAGCAGTCTAAAATTTTAGAGGTAGGTAACTTATTTAAAGCGACTAAAGGTGCAAAGGGTAATGTTTTTAGATAATAGATAACAGATATCTAAAATTAGATATCCAGTTTGATTTTGTTTCATTTCCTGATAATGCAAATTTTTCAATTTTTATTTGTGAAATTACGTTTCCTTACAGCATCTAATTTGTGATGGACATCGGTTAACTAATTTCCAACCCAATTTAGTTTCTGATTGTTTTCTGATCAGGAGCCAATTTGCCCCGAGTTTGAATTTTTTTTAGCAAATTTATAAATTTTAATAAATAAAAATTTAAAAAAATTGTAAAATTTTGATTTTGAGCAAATAAATAAAATTAAGTAAAAAAGTTCTAAATGAAATTTAATTTAAATTATGAAACAATTTATTTTATAATCTTAACAGAAATATTATCAAGTTTAAATAGCTGTGTATGCTTTAATTATGAATGACGATGGTCAGCAAATTGTGCGTTTTTTATTTTTAAGTTCAAATGAATTTAAAATTCTAATTTGTAGATTATATGTATTTTTACATTTAAATTTCTTTACGTAACTGTTTAAAATTATTGAAAAATTACAATACAATTGTTAGGTTTCGTGATCAAGATTTTATGGCTTTTGGAAAAAAAAGTGTTGAAGCAATTACACGTTTATTTATTAATTAAAATTATCGAACCACGCGAATTAAAATGACAAAGTTACTTTTTATGATAATAAGTTACCATTGTTAGATTGATTAATAATTTTCAACATTTTTAAAGTTAGCGATATCTGATTAATCGCTCAATGTAGGTTCAATTTCATAATAATTATGCATTGTCAACTAAAATGAAGTGACATCATGAAAATTGGCAAAACGAAATAAATGGAACACTTACCTGCCCAACTGCCCATCTCAGATAACTCCACATTTAAACCCAAATTTGGACCAATTACATAGTTGTAGAGGGTTGTGAAGATTTTTTTCATTAATTGTAATCCAACAATGAAAATGCACAAAATTCCAACATTTTCTAATAAAGTCATTTTGATTTGTTTTGATTACTTGCTCAAGAAAATTAACCCACTAATATTGAGCTTGCATGTACTACATACATAGCCGAGTCTTATCAGTGATAATGAAATAAGACTAGAAGGGGAAATCAAAATTTAATTCAAATCGTGTTCGTACGCATGCGATATAGTAATTTTATCACCCCTTTCACTATTTCTTGTCCTTCTTCAACTCATTTAGGAAGAGAGTAAGGAGAAAATATTGACCGAAACATTTAACTTTCACATTGAATGCGCAAAACTTTTTACCCATAACAAGTACCATCGACGAAGACGTGCCTGCGGCAGTAGGTAACTGGGTTTCCATTTGAAGTACCCACTTTAGTACTTCTATTATTCTTTCTTTCTTAAATAAGCAATTGAAATGAAAGTAGCACGGTTTCACTATAATTGAACCTTAATTTTTTTTTTAAATACAATTTAATGCAATTCAACGCAATATAAAATTGAAAATTTTAATTTTTTGCTCATTTTACTACTACCTCTTGAACTTTGCCTTTTGCAAATCATATATTGATATATTTACAAAATTTCAATATCTAAATTAGCTCTCATCAGACCATACAGGTCAAGTTTAGTCAATTACAAAATACAAGTGCTTTCGTAGTGTCACCTCATATTTTTACTTTATCATGCACCTGCATAAACTGGTATTACCTTTTCCAAAAAATGTCCTCGTGTCCGTCTGACCGGTTCAAATTTTAAATGCGCTCTATCTCAAAAACCAATAAGAATTTTAAACCGAAATTTTATATTTACTATCTTTATATCGACAGTGGCGTATTTAAAAAATGCTTTTGGGGAAAAAAAATAAAAAAATTTCAGAATCTCGTTAATCCATTCGTGCGCGTCAGTGGTAACCGAATAATAAATAAATAAATAAAAATAATTTAAAGTTATTTAAATTTTAAAGCCTCGTGGTAAACAATATTTTTATCGGGGAGAACGTCAGGGATCCTTGGGGGGATGCCTTTGCCTCCCTCTAATAAGCCACTGTATATCGAGATTAAGAGCTGAGCAGATTTTGGCTGAAATTGATTTACAAAAATCAATTATTTTTAAACTATTTTAAAAATTGCCTATTACATTTCAAAACAAACTCGAAAATCCCAGATTTTGAAATTTGGATTATTTGCTTCTGCTTCACGGTGTAGGCCTCAGGCCTGTTCCGATTTCTAATCAGGCTATCTCTTCCTTGGACGTCCAACGTCTCTTTTCCCCCTAATTTTTATTATTGATTTTGGCATCAAGATTTTCTATTTAATTGAAATAAATACTGTTGGTATTTTGAAAATTAATTTTGGTAAAACTACAAATGGGATTTTCAAAATCTCGTTAATCCATTCGTGCGCGTCAGTGGTATCTAATTTTATTTATTGACAATCTTACTATAAATAGTCTACCTATAAAATTTTATTAAAAGATATTTAAATTAGGTGATTTTCACAATTGGGTGAATCTGAAAAAAATGAAAAATTTTGTTTCGTTAATTACAAAATATGGGCTATGCCGTGACGAAGGATTTTGTCTATTAGCCCACTGAAGGTGGACACAAAAACGGACAAACATCGGAAAAATTCACATATTTCTGATTTTGTGATATGTTGTTAGGGTAAAACCAAGTTTTGCAGCTTTGAAAATCTCAAAAATTTTTGACTGATTCCAGTTTTTGGCCCGAAACTTCTAAAAGGATGCTTCTTACGGAAAAAGTCATTTCACCCTTTTTTAAGCTGTGAACATTTCCCACAATTTGAGTTCAATCCCAATTTTTTAAATCCTATAAATCCTAAGATACAAGACCTGAAATAATAGATTTTTTTCCCAAAAAGTTCAAAATTTCAGCTTTTGTCGTCTGTCGGGCTAAATATTGGCTGTAATACTCGTTCTACGAGAAAATTCATTGAATATGAAGTTATAGAGTAGTTATTTATCTTTAATTTAAGCTTTGAATGAAATCTATAGGCTTAACAGGTACCTCGTTATTGTAGAAAAATTAAAATTATGGAAATCGACGTAGGGGCAGGAATTATTTATTTTGAGGAACCAATAGTTGCTATTGTTAACGAATAGGAAGACTTAACTAAATCGAAAATGCCACAAAATCGTAATTTCAAAATGTATGTGTAGAAGACTTCACAATTCCAATTTCTTCTCCATCAAACCCGGAATCTCTTGGATGGTCCAGGTTGGTTCTCGTGTGCTGCTGATTCTTGGGCTTTTGAGGTCTTCCTCGTTGTCAGTGTCGTCGATTTCATACAAGTCTTGCCTCGACAAAATTTGCACAAAGCAGGGCTGAAGTGCTCTTGGCATGAGCAAATTCCTCCCTTGCGGAATTTGCAAGAAAGGAATTTGAAGAGAGTTTGTGGGGCAGGGCCTGTAGTGTTTTGTAAGAGAAAGAGTCCTTGGTTGCTTCTACTCCAGGCCCAGTTGGATGAATCTATATCCGCTCCCAACCACTTCTGCACCTGGTGAT
This sequence comes from Cantharis flavilabris, assembly GCA_949152465.1. NCBI lineage: Eukaryota > Metazoa > Arthropoda > Insecta > Coleoptera > Cantharidae > Cantharis > Cantharis flavilabris. Next base: position 26,070,887 of record OX424441.1, on the reverse strand, counting down.
ACTTGCGATAGCTGTGTTGAGCAGCAATTTTTTTGGATCCTAATCCATTTAGGAGAACCAGTAGATCCACATCCTCTCCAATGATGACAACTGTTTCATATTAAGTTCTCTTTGCAATGCTTTCTCTACAATTAAGCAGTCAGCATCCTGTGCTGCTTGTTTGGTGGTTTTCCTTTAGTTTTCCATCCCGCTGCTGAGGAACTGTTTTTTATCGAAAAGGAGTTTTTTTCAGGTACTTTGATGAGTGTAGACTCTTTGAAATAGAAAATCCTTTTGTGCTGTGTGCACCCTCTTCCTCTGGATACCCGTTAAAAACAACTGCCACATTTCTTCCAGGGTGGAGATAATGTATCTCCCAATTTTTGATTTTCTAAGGTAACGAGGTACCTGTTGGACCTACAGACTTTATTCAGGGCTTAGATTAAAGCTAAATAACTGCTCGAAAACTTCAAAAATGAATTTTCTCGTAGAATGAGTATTACAGCCAATATTTTGTAACAAATTTTAGTAATTTGTTTTATTTTCTAAGTACGTCCCTGCCTAGAATCTGATTTGGGGTTTGTTGAGTTTGCGTTTTGAACGCAAGACGGCACTTTTTGAATGTGGGTTCGATAAGTGAGTGTGTTCACGGTGTTGGTCTTGTCAAAAGATTTGGTAAGTTTTGCTTTTTCTGTAAAACTTGTAGGGAGACACCTTCATAGTGGACAAATTTGCATGTTTTTTTTTATACCTTTTGGTAGTTCGATTTTTTGGTGCTTATAAAGTTGTTTTCGTTTCCGATCTTTTCATAAATTTAATTTTAATACGGCAAATTTTAATTTGCATTGACGAGCTTATCCATCGATAATATTTTATCTTAGCTCGCGAATTTTCCACAACGTTAAATTTTAATCTAAGTAAAATATTTAATTTTAAGAATTAAATTAATTTACTTTTGGTGTGAACTACTTGTCTTTTTTTATGTTTCTCCAATAGGATAATATGTAACATGGCGAATGTTACTTTTGTCGAAAAATTAAAATTTTTAATTTTACATGTTACATTTTTATATTGTCCATTTACCTTTCCAACTTTTAATTTGAAGGTTGGTATTGAAAACCATTTTGAGATTATCTTTATCAGCGGAGAGAAAGAGAACAAAAATTTTTCAACTAGCGCAGTTAGTTTGTTTAACTGAAATTTCCTTTAAATTGATAGTGTAGGGTTTTTACCGATTTGATCAACATTATCTTTCCTTTTTGTGTGAAGCAGTTAATTTATTTGATCACCATCTGCCGTTGTAATCATTCACCCTTGAGGAGTGCTGGATTGATTTGTTTATGTCCGTAAAGGCATATCTTCAACTCAAATTGGACTTTAAAGAAAAATTTTGGATATCTCTCAATTTATACTTTCGGCTCATTTTATGATGCCTAGGACTGCCGTCGAAGTCGATTAAATAATTGATTTTGGTTTTGTGTAAAATTGCGCACAATTTTGGGTGACGCCACTTAATTCAAAATTATCTACTAAGTTTGTAGATAGACGGGTCACGTAAGATCAATTGTGAGGGGGGTTTTGTAACTCAAATTGTAGTTTGTTTTAGAATCAGAACCAAACCTTTTGGAAAAGCCGATAAGCTACGAACCAAGGAAAGCTTTCTGGAAGTCGTGGTGTACTCGAGCTTAATTTGCCTTAACACCTGGTAGTTTTGAAGTGGGGTGAGTAATTACAATTTGTGTTGCATTTATTTCTCTCTCAGGAGACTTACAGTGACTTGTTTGATTCATTTTTTTAAACGGTGGTACCGTTACGGTCGTCACTCAAGAGTGAGGCAATTTTCTTTAAAGCTTCTGGCACCTTCAGTGTCAACGCTTCTGTTTTTTGAACTTTTTTATTGTTAAGGTGATGCCATCAGTATCCCTTCCTTTTTCTGTAATTTTTTTGAAACTACATTAAACAACCCATTTTGTTATTTTTTGTTTTTCTAAAGTTTGACAGTAGTTTCTGGCGCCTGGCAATAATTCTAAGTATCGCTGACCCAAAGGCTTCTCTCCGAACTGATAAGCTAGCCGCTGCTTGCACAAGCAGCTATCAGGGGGTGCAAGGGGTACAAATACTAAGGCAAGTAGCTACGATTTTCTTTCACCGGTTGTGGCTGTCGATTTGTCGACAGCAAACTTCTTGCAGAGATCATTTTTTTTGTTTATCTGTCACCTTTTTTTGGAACTTATGACCCTAGCTTCCGCATCATCTTCAGCTAGATAACATCAGCGGGCCTCTACAGTAAATAAAAGCTGGTTGATTTATTCCCAGCGTGTAGATAGAAAAATTCTGGATCCCCAACAAGGGAGGAGGAATTTTTTATCTCACTGGCGCCCAATTGTGGGGCCCTATTTTTCGTTAAATCCTGCAGGAATTTGTTGTCGATAGCGGCACGTTTATTGTTGTTGGAAATTTTTGTGTTCTTTTTGGAGACGGAGGCGATTCGATTTTCGAGTATTTCTTTAAATTGCAATTTTTGGTAGTTAAACTTTTGAGTTTGATTTTTTATTTTGCGAATTGCAATATTTTTGCTGATAAGGTGTCTCCCGATTTTGTTTTTGTTTTGTGCTATCAGTGCTGATTTGTTTTTTTGGTTTCACTTTTGGTGAATTTTTTGCTGTACTGAATAGCACAAGTATTTATTTTGACGAGACTGATTTTATAATTATCACACTTTTGTATATTAATTTGTGCCGGTTACATTTTTATATTTTATTCCATCGAGTTTATTTATCATGTCAGGCTACGTAGAGGCATTAACCCGAGACGAGATAGAGGTAGAACTAAAGTTTCGCGGTTTCGATTTAGCTGTCACACATTTAGCTACTAGAAAGAAAGAACTAAAGAAATTTCGTCGGGATGAAAGTTTTAATTCCAAATTGGCTTTTCACACTTATAAACCGGACGATCCTCATGTCGACTTAAAAACTTGCGCAAAGGCTATTAAAGAGCTTACTGAGGAAGTAGACAATTTAGAAAAAAATTTAGTTCCGACTACCCTACGAGTAGTTACCTACCGATTGGCTCACTATAATAATCGGTTGGATATAATGCAGGGTGCAGGTTTTGGAGACGAACGCGATGCTTTAGTTAAAATCGTTCAAGCGCTTAGGGACCGAATAGAGAAACTCATCGAGTCAGAGGTTAGCTCTGATGATGAGGTTGGGTTAGGTGGATCGGTGGATCCAAGTGTTAACAGTCCAGGTTCTCCTTTGAGGAAATCCTCGATTATACCTCCTCCCGTTTCAGCGTCAGCCATCGATCTTGTTGCTGCCCTCTCGGGGTTATTAAAGCAGAGTAAGCCTGAACATGTAGCTGTTTACAAATGGGGACTTCAATTTGATGGAAGTGGGGATTTCCAAACCGTGTTCGAATTTATCGAGAGGGCGAAGGAACTTTCTGTTTCAAGGGGTGTGAAAGAAACTGAATTGTTTGAAAAAGCAGTTGAGTTCTTTTCGGGGGAAGCGCTAGTATGGTATCGCAGCCTAGGTCCCGAAGTGACAACTTGGGAAAAACTCATAGACGAGTTAAAAACTCGATTTTTATCTCTTGATTTTAATCGAGAATATTTAGAACAGGTGCGTACGTACAAACAATTCCCTGGGGAAGCCGTTCGAACGTATATTGAATCTATGTTCAGTAAATTTAGCCGAATTCAACCACCTCCTTCTGAGGATGAGTAGTTGTGGGTTATCAGGAGAAACATGGCGCCACAGATTTCCTTAGCGATGGGTACATCAATTTGTAATACCAAATCAGCTTTTATTCAAGCAGCGCAGGCTGCTGAGCGCTTAGTAAATTGAACTACCCCTAGGGAAGTAGTAGCTACGGTGGAAAATCAACCTACAACTGTAAAACCTAGTATTAAGCCTGCAAATAAGTCCTCTCGATGGAGTTCGTGTTGGAATTGCCGGGCGAAGGGTAATTCTTTTAAGGATTGTCCTAAACCTCGCGAAACCTTCTGTTTTAAATGTGGGAGTCCGGGAGTCTCTGTTGTAAACTGTAGGGGTAACCACACAAAAAAAAAACGTGTCAGGGCTAAGTGGCGTCGCGACGCGTCACTGAGTAGGGCCATCAAAGCCGACAAGCAGAGATGGGGAGATTGGTTGGGAAAAATCAGCGCCTTTTGCGGAACTACTACCAATTCTTCCGCCTTGCTTACTCATCCTAGGTCAGACCATCGACCTCACGTCCAACTAAGCATAAAGGGGGTGCAACTAACAGCATTGCTAGATTCCGGTGCTAGTGTATCGATACTAGGCACCGATGGTCATTATCTGATTAACCAACTGGATTTGAGTTTTGCTAAAGGCGATTTGGTCACTTTGCGGTCAGCAGACGGAACTCCGCAAAATATTTTAGGTAGGGTGAAGTTGCCCATTTCGGTTTGTGGAGTTGTCCGTATGCTAGAAGTATTAGTTTGTCGCAGTATTAGTACATGCTTAACTCTAGGGGTTGATTTTTGCAAGTTGTTTGGGGTCACGGTAGATTTTAAACAGAATCAATTTTTTGTTGATAGTTTGGAGTCTATTGATTTTGTTAGAGAGGCTAGTGATTAACCATAAATTTTAGATTTTCTTTCACTTTTTTTATTTTTATAAATAATGGACTGTATGTTATTTTGTTTTATTTAAATTCAATAAATGTACATAATAATTATATTGTCAATATTTTGTCAAACTTTAGCTTGTACTCTTGTGCGTTAGTTTTTCTATACTACTTCTACTACTACTGCTGGTTCACTATGGTTCACTACATGGGACGCATTTTACGTACAATGGTAGCGCATGTCAATTTCAACAATACATTTTTTGTACATAATTATTAATTATTTGACTTAATATTATTGAAATCTAAACAGCTAGTGACCTCAGCATTGAACAACAAGTTGCACTCGCCGATATGAAAGATAAATTTAAAACTTTAGATGGTGTTGGGTTATCTAGAACCAACAAAGTCGTACACCATATCGATACCGGGGATGCTGCCCCTATTAAACAACGAGCGTATCCTTTAAGTCCTGCGATGCGTAAAATAGCTTACGCCGAACTTGACAAACTTTTGGAGCAAAATGTTGTTAGACCTAGCAAATCTCCTTGGTCATCTCCGATTTTGCTAGTCAAAAAATCTGATGATTCTTATCGCCTGTGCTATGACGGACGTAAGTTGAACCAAGTTACAAAAAAAGACGCTTTTCCGATACCTCGGTTGGAGGATATTTTGATGAGGCTCCGGGATGCAAGGTACATAACATCCATAGACTTGCAAAAAGCTTTTTACCAAGTTCCCTTGTCTCCCGAGTCTTGTGAGAAAACCGCCTTCATTGTACCTGGGAGGGGTTTATTTGAGTTTCTTGTGATGCCCTTTGGCATTTCTAATGCGCCTGGTACGTTACAGCGTTTATTGGAATTTTTGTTTGTTCCCTTGTTGGGGGAGCAATTATTTATTTATGTAGATGATTTTATCATTGTAACGCGTACCTTCGAAGAGCATCTCAGAATTGCGATTGGTTTTCTAAATTCCTATTGGTACACCCTATGCGTAAGGCTACGTCGAAGACAATCTGTGAGTTTTTAGAGAATCAGGTCTTCCTGATATTTGGGGTACCACAGATTTGTATGGTAGACAACGGTCCACAGTTTATCAGTAAGGAATTTAAGAAGCTGATGGGTGATTATAGTGTAAATCATTTATGGTATAATGCCTCTTACCATCCACAGGTCAATTTTGTTGAAAGATACAATCGCGTGTTGGGGACGGCCATAAGATCGTATGTGGGAAAAAATCATCGAACTTGGGACGAACAAATCCATCAGATAGCTCATGCTTTGCGCTCAGTCACTCACGAGGTGACGGGCTTTACTCCATCCTTTTTGAATTTAGGTCGTACAGTACCCGCAAGGGGAGATTATTATGGTCGCGTCCGAGATTTAGGGAAGGAGGACTTGTCCATTGCTAACCGTGAGAAGCTTGCTCAGGATATGAATAAGTTAAACGAGCTCTATTTTGATGTTACTAAACGCTTAAATGCCGCTTACCAGCGTAATGCTTCGCATTATAATTTTAGGAAGCGCACCGTACGCTTTAAGGTGGGAGACATAGTTTGGCGTAGGAATTTTGCTTTATCCAAAGCAGTGGATAATTTTAGTAGTAAGTTAGCTCCTAAGTACATCAAATGTAGAGTTCGCGAAGTCACAGGTCCTTTAACATACCGATTAGTTAATGAGCGGGGTAAAGATGTTGGGATTTTCCACGTCAAAGATTTAAAACAGCATCCTCGGGATGATTTAGGCGAGACGGACGTGAAGGATGAGCATAATCATGGTTAGTGGTTAATACAAAGGGTGGAGGATGGGTTATGTTGTAACATCCTGGTCAATGTATGTACATCTTAGATCAGTTATTAATACAAAGGGTGGAGGATGGGTTATGTTGTAACATCCTGGTCAATGTACATCTTAGATCAGTTATTAATACAAAGGGTGGAGGATGGGTTGTTATTGTTGTCACTATTTTGATCGTTTAACATCAAGATACGATCGGTAAAATTTTTGTTTCAATTAATAGCGGAAATTAAAAACATATTAAATTTATTAAATATTAATTAATTATTACAGCAAGTACACAGAAAATCTGTAGCAAAAGCATCAATTACATAAGTTTAAAATAATATAATTTTTTTGAGTAAGATAGATATAAAATTAGCAATTAATAAAAAGTAAAAATAAAAAGCTGAGACATGTTAGATTTATAAAGTTAATGGCTCCTAATTCTGTCTTTTATTTCGTTTTAAACCCAACTTGACCTGCTTCACTTTTGCCGCAAACCTCAAGGAGTTGACACTTTCCCCGTAACATTCTTCAAAAGGAGCAATGTTAACAAACATCAACGTTTTGGAATTCCCTCCTAAGCAACTTTGTAATAAATATGTAAGTTTTGAGTTTCTATAGGGTACGTGTGACTCTCGACTATATAAAGCCGATATCACAGTACCTAAGGTAGATAAGCTCTTGTTAATGTTCTTGGTTTCCATCATGCGTTCTGAAGTTTTTGCACTCTCAGAGCCGGCCAAGTCAACTAAATTTAATGAGCCTAAGTAACAGTGCTGCGTATTTTGGTTTGTGCCTTTAATTGTAATTCGAGTCACGGCGTGAGATCGAGAGCTGTGTTCGTTGAAATTAGTTGCTGCGGTGGACCGATTCCTGTTGGCCAATACCATTAAAGAATGCAATTCTTCAGAAGTATTGACATCTTTTATAGTTAAGTTAGTTACAGTAGTTCCATGTCCTTGGTTAAATCTAATTTCTAAATTTTGTTGATTATTACGATTCAGTAAATCTTTAATAGTTTCGTTGTAGATTTCTAAAAAACTTGCTTCGACCTTATAAATCCATCCAAGTTTTTCCAATTTAGATATTATTTGGAATATTAAATTAACTGTTCGAGGTATTATACCTTGATGATGCTGGTCAGATTCACCTTGCATGGTGTATGTTTTGCCGGATCCAGTTTGGCCATATGCAAAAATGCACACGTGAAAACCGTCAAGAGCACTTTGAACCAAATGAGACAACTCTTGAAATATTTCTTCCTGTGTTGACTTAGTATCAAATACCTTGTCATAATTAAATTCCAATTTTCCGGTATGCGACTCTTGTAACTTCTGAATCTCCAAAGTGTCTTCCTTCAAGCAGTTTATATTGCACAATAAGCGGTGCTCTTCGTTTTGTAATGAAGGACGTATACGACAAAAGACACGAATGTTACCTTTTAAATCTTGAATTTCGTTGTGCATTAAACGGCGTTTATCTTCTTGGGACTGTAAGAGCTCTTTGTACTCGCACACTTCTTTGGAAAGCTCAATCCAAATTTTGATACTGATCGGATATAGAAGTATAATCGGAGATTAGAGCAGTATGCTCTCGTTTTAACAATTGCAGTTCTCTACTGTCTTGCGTTAATATTACGTTTTCTTCTTGAAGTTTTTCATATTTCACCTTCAGTTTCAGATGTTCTTCACTAAGTTTTTCGTAATCGATTTTTAAATTCTTATTGTATTCAATTTCTTCTTCATACGTGCTAAACTTTAGCTTCATCTCTTTATGCGTTTCCACCAAGGTACTATGCTTCTCAGTTAATAGAGCAAATCGTGCTTTGTAATCGTAAGGAGCAGGTTTCGAAGGATTTGGCATTTTTGGTTTAACTTCATTTGCAATTGTCACTGCTGGCCTTTTGCTAGCTCCTCGACTTTTCATGTTGACATTATTCGAAACCGTCGGCTTATTAAAACGATTTAAATTTAAAGTGGAAGTTGGTTTTACCTTAGTTTTGGCATTCAGTGCCAGGTGGTCTACATTATTCGATTTTACATCGTTGCGCAAATCGGCCAGCGACTTGGAACGTCGTGACAACGTTCGTCTAGCAGGTTGTAATCTGGGGATTGGTTCTTCCTGAGTTTTATTTTGTAGTTGTAAAATTCGCATTGAAGGAGTTGGTGGTTTTAAACGAAACACAAACGAACTTCCTCCCAATTTATTCATTCTAAACAAACATTAAAAACCGATAATCAATAAATCAGAACAACATGTCTAACATACCTATAAAATATTTAAATATATTATGTAGTTAAAAATATTGTAAATATCAATTGCACTACAGTCGATTATTTAAAAAACTTCAACATGAGGGAGTTCTGTAAAGTGTGCCAACTTCGAAAATGCTCGGACTTTTTTAAGAAGCATTTTTTAGAAAAATGTTATGCCAACATAATCTAATTTTAAATCTGAAGATGTTAAACATTACACGAAAGTAAAATAATTTTCTTTTTAAGAGAAAACTGAAATTAAAATAAGTTACCAGATTTCCCTACATAAAATGTATGGTGGCAACCTGGAAAAGTTGAAATAATGTAAATATAACCTAACTTTAATTATGTTAATCCTATTTATCATCCAGGATTATCCGATAATTATGTCTTTATATACTATACAGGAGTTTATTTTAGTATTTTAACAACGTCTTTTTACATCACTGCATCTAATGCAAAAATTGTAGCACATCAACTCCACTCCGATAGTGCAAAAAAGAACTTCTTGCTAAAAAATTTATGGAGATCAACGCCAAATGTAGAAGCACAAGCAAAGAGGTATGGTAAAAATAACGAATCCAAGGCCAGGCGAAAATATAGTAAATCTCTTCAAGATGGTTTCTGGATTGTAACTGCCGGTTTGATGGTGAATAAAAATTATCCATTTTTTGGAGCAAGCTTTGATGGAATAATAATGAAAGGTAATAAAATAGAACATATTATTGAAATTAAATGCCCCCAAGTGTTAGAACGATGTTCTAATATAACCAACTTTGATTCGTTTCTTAGCAAGAGTCAACGAAGTAATTTTTTTTTAGAAAAGAAAAATAATGAAATTTCTATCAAGAAGAACCATCCATACTTATATCAAATAATTATGTCTTTAATTATTTTGGATATAGAAATGTGCGTTTTTGTTGTTTGGACCCCTAGAGAAATTCTTACCACGTCGATTTTTCAGCGTGATTATGAAGATATTATGAAGAAATTGTTGAAGAAATCAAAATTGCTATTCCTCGTTTCTATTGTAACATTTACGTACCAGAAATGTTTGCAATGAGAACAGTACGAAATTTAAATCCCATTAAATTAGATATTTTGTAATCGGCAATCTTTTTTTGGGATGATTTAGGCGAGACGGACGTGAAGGATGAGCATAATCATGGTTAGTGGTTAATACAAAGGGTGGAGGATGGGTTATGTTGTAACATCCTGGTCAATGTACATCTTAGATCAGTTATTAATACAAAGGGTGGAGGATGGGTTGTTATTGTTGTCACTATTTTGATCGTTTAACATCAAGATACGATCGGTAAAATTTTTGTTTCAATTAATAGAGGACCATCTTGGCTATTAATTGCACCATCGGAGATTACATCTCAAGTACTAAATAGTTACCAATACTGCTGTAGATAAGATCTGTTGACTCTTTAAGAGTCGAATTTGTTAGATATTTTTTTATTTTTTTATTGCTTTAGTTTCTATGTCCCAAGGACGCTGATTGCCTTGGTCCGAAACATTTTTTGGTGCTGCTGGGGGTGTGTATTTAATTTAGATACCCTTGCGAGCCGTGTGAAGTGGGTCCTATGTGGTCCATTTCTTTCCAAGCACTAATGGTGATTAGCATGCAATTACCATAGTGTTGTTTTGAATTTTTTTGTGAGTAGAATACAGGTCCGATGCGGTGCTGTATTCAAATTTTGCTAAGTCGACGCTATTGGTTAGAAACGCCTTTTAGGTCGCAGTTTTTTTTGTTGGCTAGTAGAAGTGTTACGCACTCAGTCACTTCGAGATTCACGCTTAGGCGGATGTAGATTTACAATAATTGTAGTTCTAGTGAATTCTCACCTTTTGTTTATTTTTTTGGGTTATTTTATTCTGCGGTAGTCTGATTGAGTATCATGATTTTTTTGACTTGTTCAAATAAGTTTATTTTATGTTTTATTTCTTCAGTAGTGGCGGTAGCTGTTTGAACGACGTACTCACACACCTTGGTCAGTCGAAACGTTGAAATAAGCTTCCATCTAGTTGAGTTACCGTCTTGACCCGGGTCAGACATCTTAGGGGGGGGCCGTGTAACAAATTTTAGTAATTTGTTTTATTTTCTAAGTACGTCCCTGCCTAGAATCTGATTTGGGGTTTGCACTTTTTGAATGTGGGTTCGATAAGTGAGTGTGTTCACGGTGTTGGTCTTGTCAAAAGATTTGGTAAGTTTTGCTTTTTCTGTAAAACTTGTAGGGAGACACCTTCATAGTGGACAAATTTGCATGTTTTTTTTTATACCTTTTGGTAGTTCGATTTTTTGGTGCTTATAAAGTTGTTTTCGTTTCCGATCTTTTCATAAATTTAATTTTAATACGGCAAATTTTAATTTGCATTGACGAGCTTATCCATCGATAATATTTTATCTTAGCTCGCGAATTTTCCACAACGTTAAATTTTAATCTAAGTAAAATATTTAATTTTAAGAATTAAATTAATTTACTTTTGGTGTGAACTACTTGTCTTTTTTTATGTTTCTCCAATAGGATAATACTAAGGCAAGTAGCTACGATTTTCTTTCACCGGTTGTGGCTGTCGATTTGTCGACAGCAAACTTCTTGCAGAGATCATTTTTTTTTGTTTATCTATCACCTTGTTTTGGAACTTATGACCCTAGCTTCCGCATCATCTTCAGCTAGATAACATCAGCGGGCCTCTACAGTAAATAAAAGCTGGTTGATTTATTCCCAGCGTGTAGATAGAAAAATTCTGGATCCCCAACAAGGGAGGAGGAATTTTTTATCTCAATTTAACCCGATAGATTAAAAATTGAGGGTGGGTTAAAATTCTAGAAAATATTCACAGCTTCAAAAAAGGATAAAGTGACTTTCTCCGTAGGAAGCACCCTTTTAAGAGTTTCGGGCCAAAAACTGAAATCAATCGAAAAATTTCAAGGTTTTTCGAAAGTTTGAACAGGTCCTTCGAAGCTGTAAACTTGTAAACGCCATTGCAATTAACGAAAATATTTTTTTCAGAGACTGCTCACATATTCATCAGTTATCCTCGAAAACTCATTTATTATTTTACTGTAAAGTGAACTAATTATATTTATAAAAATGTCTTTTTTCCGTAATTTTCCCAGCTCACAGGTAATATGATGTGACCTAGTTTTGTCTAAAAATGTTTTTTTTTTTAGAAAAACTATAGCGGTTAATAGGAACAGTAAGAAACCATTAGGATACAAACATTCGAAGCTACTAACTAATAATTATCTGTTAGTAATAAAATTTAAAAAATCAGTAATAATTCAATACCTAGTATACTAACAACTTTCGTATTTATTTTTAATTAATTTTTATTTTTTATAAAAATATTGACTAAAAAAATTTAAATTTTTAAATAAATTTTAATTCAAAAAAATTTGATTTTGTAGAATTATTTCTACAATTAATTATCAATTTTCGAGTAAAATTTTGACTTTTAGACTGAAAATTTACAAAATCTTTTGTAATTTTTGGACAGATTTTATTCTGGAAATGAGCTAAATGATCATTTTATCAGTAATTCGCCATGAAGAATAAGTAGAAAATAAATTATGTTTAATAGATATAAATTGGATATAATTGAATCAAATTCTTAGTATAACTAGCGGCATCTTAAAAGATTTACTAAAGAATTTATATTTTATAATATAGATACCTACGATTATTCTCATAATTATCATGGCCGAGCGAGCAACCACCGAAACAATTTTGCTTTGATGTGAAAATATCCTTATTTTTTTATTATATATTTTTCTTACAGTTACTTCAGCTGTAATGGTTATTAATATCTTTTTTTATTAACCTTTCTGATTTCACCATAATATGGTGAAAAACGTTAAGCGAAATTTATACTTACAGTGTATTTTATTTGTGAAAACTTAAAAAAACTCTTAAATTTGTTATTGCACTATATTGTAATCACTTCAAAATCAAAAATAATCAATAATAATAACAAAGCAATAATCAGTACCATTTTAAAAAAAATTTTAATCCCCGATTTGAACCTGGAAGCAGTAAAAATTACACCGAAGTATTTGTCGAGAGAATCATTCAGAAAAAAAAGAAGTGGAAGAATAAAATATTGGAAAACAAAAGATAATAATAAATTAAAAATAATATTTTAATTTTAGTTGTTTAAAATACAAATATTTACAACGATTAATAAAATGCTTGAATTCCTGTAATGGCTTTTCCCAAAACTAGTGCATGAACATCATCGGTGCCTAAAATTAAAGAAATTAGGGTAATAGAGATGCCAGGATTATGAATTATATAAGTTCTACCTTCGTATGTCTTCACAGTTTCAAGATTTAGCAAATGCCTGATTACATGATACTCATCGTGAATTCCATTTCCACCCAACATATCTCGAGCCAATCGTGCGCCTTCCAACGCTTTAACGCTGTTATTTCTTTTGATAATGGAAATCATTTCAGGAGTATGCCTAAAAGTTATATATTTTAAATATATTTCTTGACAGCTTCCTTTTAAGCAACTTACATATTTTTGTCTTTCAATCTACCAACTTGTACGCAGGCTTGCAAACCCATAGCGATATCGGTCATCATATCAGCAAGTTTTTTTTGAATTAATTGATTTGCTGCCAATGGCCTGTTAAATTGTTTCCTATCTAGTACATAATCCCTAGCAATCGATAAACACGTTTCTGCTGCACCCAAACAACCCCACGCAATGCCGTATCGTGCATCATTCAAACAACTGAAAGGTCCTGAAAGACCAACCACTCCAGGCAGAAGATTTTCTTCTGGTACTATCACATTATCCATCATAACCATTCCAGTAGGCGATGCTCTTAACGAAAATTTTCCCTTAATTTTTGGCGTATGAAGACCTTTACTGGAATCTTTGCGATTGACTATAAAACCTCTTATTTTACTATCTTCACATTTTGCCCAAATAATCAGAATGTCAGCAACGGGAGAGTTAGTAATCCTGAATATTTTGTATTAGTATAAAACAAATTCAATTAAAAATTATTTTACCATGTTTTGCTGCCACTCAGTGAATACGTTTTTGAAGATGAATCGTATTTGGCCCGAGTTTCCATTGAACTGGGATCACTCCCATGATTTGGTTCAGTTAATCCAAAACAGCCAATCAATTTTCCCTTAGCTAATACAAAATATATTTTCCGAATAATCACAAATTATGTAATTGTATTTACCTACCTAGTAATGGTAAATAGTCATCCTTTTGTTGTTTTGAACCAAATTTTTCAATAGCACCCATAACAAGAGAGGATTGAACACTTATCGCCGATCGATATGCGCTGTCAACTTTTTCAACTTCTCTTGCTATTAATCCATAAGCTACATTTGAAACTCCTGCACATTCGTATCCTTTGATAGTGCATCCCAAAATTCCTAGTTCACCAACTTCTCTTAGGATGTCCTCATCGATTACTGAAAACCGCATTGTTAAAAAAGGAAAAAATGTAGAAACTTCTTACATTCTTCCCGATTTGCCTTCAGGATTCTGGGTTGTAGCTTTTCCTGACAGTAAGTCCGCATACTATCGCGGATAAGTTTTTCATCTTGGGTTAGCTGCGATTCTAAGTTAAATGGATCTTGCCAGTTGAAAGCTAAAAGTAGTAAAGAGAAATTAATGGGCCGTCTGAGGGCCCGTAAAAATAAATTTCCAATCCGGCCCTGTCGGTGGAATATTTTGAATAGGTATAAAAAAACGAAAGTACTTACTTGTAGTGGATTTAAATCGAGTAGCAACAAATTCTAAGTAGATGTTAAGTTAAATAAAATTGGAATTAATGGATTTATTGATTGAAGTTAAAAGGATACTGTTGGTTAGTATGTTAGCAAAACTTTTGCTATTTTTAAATAAATTGAGAGCCATTTCTGTTATTTTTTTCGTGCGTCTACTAGTTTCATTTATGTGTGAATAAATACAGTCTTTTATCTAATAACCTTTGAAATGAGATAAGTGAATCTGATCATGGTAAATATCTAAAACTCGAAAAATAAGTTATTATAAAAAATATTTACACAAATGGAAGAATAATCGATTACGTATATATAATTTTGTGAGTTGTGACATAACAAGATAAGCTATTAATATAATTTAGTAATTACATAAATATTACCGTACTTCTAACAACTATCACAGAAGATTCAACAAAAACATCGTATTATGTGGTAGCGATACAAAACTCACATATGATAACATTTTGTTATTTTAAACTGGTTTCAAGGTTGCATATACAGGAACGTAATCGTCCGAAATTTAGATGAAACTTTGGATACTGGATGGCCTGCCTCACATTCTAACAAGTGATCAAGTGCTTCTCAGAAAAGAGCTATTTGATCAGCAGGCTGACCAATATTGGGTTTCAAACTCAATTTTTATGGGAACCCATAAAAGACCAAGAAAGAGAAGAACCGAAAAAACAAATGGCTTCTCGTTATTGGGTTGATTATCTTTTTATTTTTTGACCAAAATCTGACCCAAGGAACGGTGTTTTGGCAACAAAAGCTGTCAGAAAAGTTTAGCGAATACAAAAAAGGTTCGATAACCTTTTATATAGGTAGGTACCTAATTAATGATTAATGTGATAACAACAAACTGTTAAACTTCACGCAAAGTTTTTATCGATAGCTGAATTGCGTGATGTGAAACGGAAATTATGCTCAAAGTAAGTCTTAAAAATTGAATGTTCTATTTTGTATGACCCAAATTGTTACATAGAAAACAGTCAAAATATTCATTAAAACAACAAAACATGGATACGTTAAATATTGATTTATTGTTAGAAGTCTTATTAAAAATAACAAACTAAGTTTATAATTTTTTTTACATTTTTATCAAAAGGTATGAACTTATATAAAATAGTTGCTATTTTAAAAATACTCTTTAAATGTGCGTCAGTTATCTAAAGAAGACAACCTATATTATCTATATTATAATTGTATAAGGGGGATTCACTCGGTAGCCAAAAACAGTACTATCATAAACTATTACAAAAATCTATAAAGAAGAGTGATTAACTTAGAAAGGTAGCATAATGTCGCCGCCTCATTATAATTTATTAATTAGAGTCAATTAATCAGTGAGCTAACACCACGCAATCAACAAGATACTATTAATTTTTAACAGCGATTTAATCTTAATCCATTAGTTTTTCAGTTTTGCCCTGGTTTCAGAGACACCAAAACAAAAGAAAATTTTCTTTTCTTTATTAACTGATCTGTTGATCCTAACATAATTAGGATACTTTGTACTTGGCCAAAAATTCAATTTTACTTTTTGGTCAAAAGAAGGTAAAAAAATATACAAAGCACTATATATTTTTCACACAATAAACAGAGAAAAAAAAAAGAAGAAAGAAAAAAAATCATAAAGAAATAACTGAAGAAGTCCGCACTTCTATCCGTTATATTATTAAAATATCTTTTCTTTTTTCAGCTTCCGATGGGCCAGATTGGATTCTTATTTTGATTCCGGAGCAAAGCAAACTTAGTGCTTCAACGATCGGAACTATGACTGCTTCCACAACTGCTGCTATAAAACTTCTGGTGATGGCCCAGGATATTTTCCAAATTCTCAAGCAAGGATTAAGGCACCAAATATGCTGAAATTTATGTAAGGTGCAATTTGAAGATTTGGATTAAAACTTTGTAATACCTCAAATGCTATACAGGCAAATGTACATCCTAAACAGCACGCAGTGATTGGAGCACATAAAACCGAAAGGAAAACATAGCAGCATTCTTTGGAAATTCGGAAGCAATGATGGCTTAGGCGCCATGCACATTCCGGACTTCTTATTGTTTCCGGTTCACCTATTACATCTATCCAAGCAACCTTAAATCATAGAGAAATCAAGTTATTGACGTCGTCAACCGATAAAATATTAACAAAACCACACAGGAAACAAGAATATTTTAGTAGTCACGCAAACAAAAAACCAAATGCTATTCATTAAAAAAAAAAACGAAAATTTATTCAGTAAACTTTCGGTAAATATTTGAAATTAACTTTCAAGTTTATTGCATGAGTGAATGGTTAGTATTAATTTTATGAAGGGGTAAAAGAACCCTGAACGAACTACAGGGGCTGCAGAATGAGAATTTTAACGGTAAAGTGAATTAGGATTAATAATATTTAAAAGTAAATATTAAGATCTATATAGAGATGCCCAGAGGGTGCAATAGTGTACTTGGAGTGGTAAATAATTTCAGAAACGGAGTGCAGGAAGAAAATGAAGAAGGATTTGGTGATGCCGAAATTATAAATAATAAAAATTTGGAAATGGAAAATTGAAATAAAAACATTTTGGTTAATAATAACAATGTTGAAGAAGTAAATGAAGAAAATATGGTCGAAGATTTGGTTGTAAAAGAAGATTTTGGAATAAATAAAGCCGAAACTAAAGATAAAAATATGGAAAAACAAAATTTCGTCATAGAAGAAATATTTTATGGAGTCAAGGAAAAAATACAAATTTTGGAAAACGGAAATTTCGTTATGGGAGAAAATTTTGATGGAAATAAGGCC
Organism: Cantharis flavilabris; assembly: GCA_949152465.1. Classification (NCBI taxonomy): domain Eukaryota; kingdom Metazoa; phylum Arthropoda; class Insecta; order Coleoptera; family Cantharidae; genus Cantharis; species Cantharis flavilabris. The sequence goes on along the minus strand of OX424441.1, from coordinate 26,053,721 downwards.
AAAATGATAAAAATGGGGAGCTGGCAAGAGAAGAAGATGAGAAGAAAAGAAATAAAATGATGGACGAAGTAATTATTGAAAAGAAGATCAAGAGTGAATTGCCAAACCCAGTACCAACGCGAATATTGGAGGATTTGCATGGATTTGGCATTTCGGCATTTGGCATTTTATGGATTTGCGAACAAGCACCCGCACACAACGAAAATATCTTTATGGAAATCCATTAGATGGAAATTTTTTGTTTTATTTTAGATTTGGTACTATACCACACCACACAACACAAGAAACCAGGGGAGCTTAAGATGTCGTGCAACCAAATCGTTTGTGGAAGATTTTTGATAATTGGGAATCTTTTGACTTGGTTTTTTTAAATTTGTTAATTTATTTTGAATTTTGAATATTTTTGTATTTAATTGTTTTTCCATTTGATTTTACGTTTATAAATAATTTTTGTAAATTTGGTGGGTGTTTTTGGTTTTTTGCGAGTCCTGAGATTTTTTGATTTGATTTTTAATTTGCGTTCCTAGTTTGAGATTTTGCGAAATACAGTTTTTGATTTACGTGAGTAAGAATTGAAAATCGTCCGAAATTTGGACGAAATTGGGTTTTTGGATATTTTGATTAGAAAACTGCCCTCCTACCTAAAATCCAGAATCAGGAAGAGTGCACTGGGGGGTATTCCATACCCCCCAGACCCCCCGGATTACACCAATTGTTTTAAATAATAATGTTTAGAGTTTTACTCCCTGATGAGCAAAAATTTAATTACTTTTGGACTTAGCAGCGATACCAGTTTTTTTCCGACTTCAAGGTTCTAAACATTATTATTTAAGTCACAAAGCCATTGGTGCAATCCGGGGGGTCTGGGGGGTATGGAATACCCCTCAGTGCACTTTTCATGATTGGGTATATCCCAGGGAGATATCCCCACTTACACTCAGGCCACTAAACGGGGCTCATTGCGGTGTGGTTACATCAATAAGCGAATGTAAGCAATGCTTAACCCGTCGTTGGTACACATGTGAGCGAAACGCTCACATGAATAAGATTTCGACCGTCAATCCTATAAATAATGTCGAATTAATCTGATACTATTAATACCTTCAAATGACATGTCTACAAATATTGACAAAAATAAATTATAGCGCTATTTGGCGTTCCCTCAGAGTTATCGTCTTACAAAGTTGACAACTCCGATAAAATGAGCTTCGCTCAATATTTTTATCACCGTCGTACGTACACGTGTTTCTATTTTTTCAATTCATCATGACCAATAAATCAATTTCGTAGTTGGAGAAGACCGAAGAACAATTTTTTGAAGTCTGATAGTGATATTTCTAAACCTACACCAAAGCATTAGTACACAACAATCAAATACTCCTCAAACATCTCGTTGGAGAATAACACAAAATTATTTAGAGTACATATAAAATATTGCGATGAAACACGTAGGGCGTATAAAGCCAGTAGACGTGGGAAACTTCCACGGTCCTAAAATTGAATTTGAGTTGTTAAATAAAAATAAATAAATCAAAGTAAAATTTGTAAAACTTTAATTCAAGAAAAACTTTACAATCCGAAATATATAAAAATATAACAAACCAAATTTTATAGTTAAACAAACAAGCGAAAATTAGAAACCAAAAAATGTGTATAAAACAAAAATGCGCGCGTGCGGACGAATTTTTGATAAAAAATCGCGTTATCAAATAACACGCATAAATTTGAAAAATTGAAAAAGAAAAAATTGAATTGTCTGGGCAACAGATGATAAAAGATAACAAAATAAATTATTTATTTTTGCGACGGAATCCCAACGAGGAAGGTCGTTCTTTTTGAGTTCGTGATTGAACCCCAAAAAGGAAAAATAGTGCGAAGTTAATCATGGCTCTTGAAAGAGATTGTGTGCATGTGTATGCTTTGGAACAACCATAGCATACACCAATAAATCAAAATTAAAATATTTCGATCCAAGAAAAATAAATTTGATTTTTGGACGAGAACCAGCGGCCCATAATCTGGAACAACAATTTGAAACTGAAAAGAACAGTTCTTCTTTAACGTGGGAGACAGAAGAGGTACCCAAAACCCATTTAAAATCACCACAAGGACAGAAGTTCAGGTTTGCATAAAAATAACTTTTAAAGTGCTCGCGATTTAAGCGGAATCTTATTCGGTTCGGAATAACGATGCGTCACTGCCAATATTTGTAAATCCAAGATAAATTTTTGTAATTCAATTGTTTTGTTTAATAAAAATAAAATTTCCATTCATTCAATAAGTTGGATATTTTTTTTGAATTTTTGAAGAGATTTAAAGAGTCACATCCATCAGATATTTTACTACCTTACCTCAAAGAGTTCAAAATAGAGAAAGTAGACACGAATTTAGGTTCTTCACCGAGTCGTAGCAATATATTTACATTTTTAATTAAGGGTAAAAATATACATATTTAAAATGTTAAAAAATGAAGTGTACTAACGACGGGTTAAGGCCCGGGACCATAAAGGGTAGTAAATCCCAAAAAAGAAAAGCATTGCTTACATTCGCTTATTGATATCACCGCCACCGCAATGAGCGTGGTTTAGTGGCCTGAGTGCGCGTAGGGATATCTCCCTGCTCTCCTACCTAAAATCCAGAATCCGGAAGAGTGCACTGGGGGGTATTCCATACTCCCCAAACACCCCCCGGATTACACCAATCCTTTTGTGACTTAAATAATATTTTTAGAGCTTTGGAATCGGAGAAACTTGGTTTTGCTGCTAAGAACAAAAGTAAATTTATTTTTATCACAAAAGAATTGGTGTAATCCGGGGGGTCTGGGGGGTATGGAATACCCCCCAGTGCACTGTTCCAGATTCTGGATCTTAGGTAGAGGGGCAGGAAGATATCCCTACGCGCACTTAGGCCACTAAATCGGGTTCACTATTTCATTGCTGTAAGCGTTCATTCTTTCTTCCTTTTTTGGTATTGATGTTCTATTATCTATGGTTCTTTTTTTTTCTTCACTAAGCAGTTCCTTTAAATATTCTTTCCATATATTGCTGATTTATATTTCTTCATATCTCGTATTTCTCTTTTTTTCTTGCATTCCTCTTGCTTTTATGCATTATTTATATATCTGCCATCATTCCTTCAATCCCCTGCGGTTTTTTTATGCTTGCACAGGTTCACAGATTGTCTTCTTTTTTCTTTGTATATTTTGTTTTCTGTTATTATTTGAGAAATCATCATGCTTTACATTCTTCATCAAACCATTCGATTTTAATGTTTTTTTTTCAGTTTGATCCATTCTACCTCTATGGTCTGATACAGAGATCAAAGAACATTTACATTTACAATGTTGGTCTCCTAGCCAATTCAGGATTAGCTGGACGATTAGTCCGGTAACCACGTCGAAAAAAAAGGGTCTAGCTTGCAAAATTCTCAGGCAAAGGATTGAAAACTCATTCCTATGTAATTTTGATCGTAGAATCCGAATTTGAGGTTTGCGAACAAAATTTCCTTGTGCCAAAGTCGCCATATTGGAAAAACGTTGCCAAATCTCGTTTTTTTTAATTTCATGATTTCTCGAGTAAAATAATGGTTTCCATGTCGACGGCAACGGGTAAAAAATCAGAGGTCGGCATGGAATTTGAATTTATCGAAAAATCGGTAAGAACGCGAATGGCGCCTGCGGCATTAATTTTCGTCCTAGGAAATGAACCAAAAAATCATTTTGTAGGAAATTTTATGTACTTTTCGATGATACATTTCATTTTTTCAAAAAATTAATAGGGTGCCCAAAATTTTGATTTTTTTGAAGAAAAAAAAACGAAATTTGGTAACGTTTTTTCAAAATGGCGGCTTTGGCACAAGAAAATTTAGTTTGCAAACCTTAAATTCGGATTCTACGATCAAAATTACATAGGAATCAGTTTTCAATCCTTTCAAAACTACCTGCTTACTGGACTAGATACTCAAAATCCCAATTTAGAGTTTCAACGGCCTCACTTTTATCGGAACCTTAGGCTCAAAAATGAATATCGAAATTACGGATTACAATTACCATACAGTATTACTTCAGTTTATTGAAGAAGGTGAAAATTATTAAGTAAATTGATTCCTTCAAAATCAGTTAAAATTAACCACGATTGAGTGACATCCTTTTAGATGATAAAAGGTTGCACCCTTTTCTATTTATAAATTAAAGATTATTACTAAAAGAAAATTTTGGTGAAAAATTCAATGGCACACCTAGAATAGGAAATTGATTTTTGTAAAAGTTATTTTTAAGAATTTTTGCAGAAAACAAAAATACATTTTGAATTATAATAAAAATCAAATTATAAGTAATGAATATTTATGTATTGAGCTGCGTGACTATCAAAACACACTGTACAGTACCTATACGAACTTTTATAACCGAATAAAAATTATAGTGCAATTAAAAATTTTAAATAAGAAATAGTGAAAACAATAACTACTTACAAAATCACAACAACATTGAAACAATATTAATTGCTCAATTAAAAAGTTTAGTATTTTGGTTTTTAATTAATTAAGTCTACGTAATAAACAATAATATAACATTCAAAAATTGATTAAATCAATAAATTACTCAGCTAAAAATTCTTATACTGTTATTTTGGTTGCCTAATCTGAAGATTTTTTGAAAAGAAAAATTACCTGCAAATGTTGCCCCAAATTATGGGGATCCCGATCTTCCAATTCGTTCAAATCATTTGTGGTTTTGGTGGACATTTTCATTCACTTGGTTCCTTCTAAGAAATTTTCAGGAAGACTGGTGCATTAATGCAAATGTTAAAATCAACAAGTACCAATTATTGAATTTACGCCGGCGTGTTGGTCACTTTTATAAAATATAAAAAGAAAAATATCGATCGCATAAATTCTGTTTCCCAAAAAAAATCTGCTGTGGGTTAACAAAATTTTTTTTTTCCCAATTCCCAATTTTCCTTTCGATAAATAATAAATAAATCCAAAAATAATTTTGAAAATCAAAATTTTTCCTTTTTGAAAAATTTAACCGGCATCTGAACCTTAAAATAAAATTTTCTAATTATGATCAATACAAGTGAAGTTCAGAGAAATACGGTTAGATGGCGGTAGCAGCTTTGGAGCGAAATTATGTATTAAATTTAAAAATATATTATAATAATTGTTTGGATATAATTATAAATTTTTCTTATTTGTGTATTATTCAAATTATAATTATAATAAAAAATATATTTGTGTAATATAAACAAACATGTTTGTTTACAACTAAGTAGTTAATTTTTGTTGCGACACTTTCTGACGTAATATATTTTCGAATTTTGTATTATTTTGGAAAAGCTGAACAATTGATTTTAATTTTTTTAAATAAATTGCGCATTTACACGTGCCGGTAATATATAATCGAGAAGGGTATCTATTTTAAGATTTGAAAATAACAAAAATTGTACTCGTTTCCGGAAACACAAATTTTAATAGGCGTAGTCGCCCACTCTAATAATGATTACGTAAAATACACGTATAACCTCATGTTAAGTACAACAACCTGTAAAAAGAATATTTAAAAAATATATATTAGTACACACTAATTTATTATTTTTATTATGTTCTCAGAAATTAATTATTGAAATTCAAATCTGGCCAGAAAAAACTCTTTTACCTGAACCCGTGTCTCGATAAAATTAATTATATAAAAAAGTGTAGCTCATAAATAGTTGACATCATTTTGAAAATTTATTTTTATTATTTTTATTTTTAATGTTCCAACTATTCTGAAATTTTGTAAACGTTTTCGGACATTGCTTTGAACGTTTGTCCCTGAAAAACTCCAAAGGACTACCGGCTACTTTAAATTTAGTCTGGTAGATGATTAATTAATGATCCTTTGCAAATTATATAATCTCGCCTAAAAATAAATATATTTAGATTTGGGCCATTTGAAGTGAAAATGAACCTAACCTATAAGTTTGGTGAAAAAAACGTCAATGTCGTTGTTGAAAATATTACCAACCATATAAGGTATCGATTGGATATAATAGAATTGTATGACCTTTTTGAAGTATAATCAAAAAATGGATGTTATAATGATAGAAAGCATAAAAATATATTAAATATACATACATATAGAGGTCAGTAAACGCTTCCAAGTAATTTATGACAGATAAAAATTTTTTAGAGACATATTCCCTAAATAATTTTCTTACGCCAATATGTGACCATTTCGCCTACAAAAAGTCCTCGAAATTATTTTGCAAAGATTAGTTATTTGTTTGTCAGGTATAATGTTGTTTAATTTTGCGAAATAAGAGTCGACAACCGTTTGGCATTGACCAGGGTCGTCGACAAATCATTATTTTGGTTATGACTTCATTGTGGTGTTGGTTATTTTGATGTGGTTATTCTTTGTTTAAAACAAATTAGTACAAATATAACAAGGTCGTTTACCAGTGTGCATGAACCCGATTTAAAAAAAATGACATACGGCACCGGTTTGCTTGCGAAACGCGAATAAATTGGCTTCACTGTTCATTGTTAATTTTCATTATTAATATATTTAACTCAGGTATGCTTAAGGTCATTACACTTCTTTTACGTCATATTTTTTTGCCATAAGTGATTCATTTCAAAATGATGTAACAATTTATAATAATAACTTCTTTAATTAATCTAGTAGCCTTAAAAGAACCCTTTCAGTTTAAGTTCATCCTCAATTATATCTGCAAAATAACAAATTTTATTTTTCCCAGTCTTCGCAAATTTACTAACATTGCACTTTGCACTTACAAATTTTACCGTTTTACGGTCTTTCAAATAAGCTATCTGCATAAAATTCTTACTTTCGATTTTTGCTTAAAAATGTGAGTTTGGTCAACAAGTTAAACTAGTCATGATTTATGACTTCTTCAAATTTTATGCAAAACAAACAAACAAAGTTATTACAAAAATTTAGCATTCTTTCAAGTTTTCCAATATTCAGGTAGGTACTTCGCCCAGTAAAACCAAAAAGTGAGAGAGCTTGTCGTCGGTTCGATACTAGCCTTACAAGAATTCCATTCCAATTCATGGCTTGAAAAAATTATTTATATTTTTTAAACCAAGATAATTCGGTTTCCCGTTGTCTTCTTCACAATATCCCACAGATCGAACTTGGACTTTAGATCACAGCAATGTATTTGAACCGCAGCTTCCTGCTTTTTAGTCGACCGATAACATTACAACTCATGTTACAACATACACCTAAATAGCGGTAAAAAGGCAGAATCTATCAAATGGTAGCTTTTCCAATGATAGATTCCCTCCCATCTATTTTATTAATTTTTGAACGATTATTTTAGCCTTTACATTTCTTCTGGTAAGCTAAAGAGGTGAAAAGTTAATATTTGTAGCAAGAAAGTTGATTTGGGAGAGTATTGAACTCAAATTCGGGGGCTAGTCGAGAGTTTTTGCGAGTAGTGCCTCCACATTGACGCACATGAATAGATTAACGAGATTCCACCAAGTATTTTTTTTTTCCTTCCGACTCATCCTTTTTGCCATCTCTGAACCTTTTCGTGCTATACTCGTAGGTAATAGCCAACTGGACATTTTTCCCGAGTATTGCAATCGGTTGGTTGCGCATGAATGGCTGAAAAAGTGGAATAAACGGTAGAAATATTGAAAAATTCAAAAATTTTCAAGTAAAGAATCAATTTTTTGGCAAAAAAAACTAGTTTTTCAGCGTCTGAGAGCCTTCTCGTGCCATACTCGGATAAACAACTCCTGGCGGGAGGGAAACCCTCTCAGATCGTCGTGGTTCTCTCACCCCAAGCGTAATTTCTAAAATTTCAATGTCAAAACTTCAAATCACCAGACGAACAAGATTAAAGTGCCTCTGGCACTACACGCTTCGCAAATCACTCCGCTACGCTACGCTACGCTGGCGGGAGGGAAAAATCTTTGATTTGTCCCCTGAAATTGTAAAAAAATCATTAAATGTGATCGAATTTTCCGTTTTTCTGCTCAATTTCTTTACTTATTTTCTACATATTTCAGTTTATATAGCCTCCTCTCAAACACAAATTAAATAACAAATAAAAATTTTGGTTTTCTTTGATTATTCGCGATTTTTTTTCCGCGAAACGAACACCACCGCGGGGAAAAATATTAAGTTAATCTAATACGTATAGTTGGTATAGAAAGTTTTGTTTAGAACCAAACGTTCGCCTTCACAGGCTTATAACCCCAGATGTCGGGGATGTAATACAGCAGACGAAACCGCGGAACATGTGCTCTGTCACTGTCCGTCGCTAGCGTCAATTAGAGGTGCCATGCTAGGGGACTTCTGGCCTAACATGGCCTAACATGGCCAGAATCAGCGACACTCCGCCTGCCAAGATATTCGAATTTATCCTGGCGACAGGGTGGCTTGAGGACTGACAGGACGGAGGGCCGCTGCATTCGGAGGCAGTACAATGGGCCCGATTTAGTGGCCTAAGTGCGTGTGGGGATACCTCCCTACCCTCCTACCTAAAATCCAGAATCCAGAATCCACAGCGAATTTACGATAATAATTCAGAATTAAACTCAAAATAACATCAATTGTAACGTAATAGAGCCGCCATGTTCTTGATCATGAAGGTGTAAGCTACCAATGATTCATAAGGCAAATTTTTGTACACTACATTTTCTTTTACGATATTTTTAAAAGATTGCTTCAGATTGCCTTCTGGATGGCTTCAAGATTTTCTTTCGAAAAAATTGAAAAAGTAAAAAAATCTATTCTTGAGGTTTCTTAATTTCCCAAGACTTCCTTAAATTCCCTAAGATTTTCTAAGATTTCCAAAAATTTTCTTGAATTTTTACATTTACTTGGATTTCAAATGTTCTATTTCGTTGAATTTCTTCGCAGCAATTCTCTTCTCGGTTTGAAGTGAAGAGAAACCTGAGAAAATTTTACAAAAGATAATGAAAATTCTGTGTACAAAAATTTATGTAGTCATTCAAGTGAAAAGGTCCTACCATTTAATAACGTTGATCGAAGATTTTGAATATAAACGATCAGTTTTTAAAACCGGGGGGTCTGGGGGGTATGGAATACCCCCCAGTGCCTCTTAATCTCTTGATGTGTACTTATCTAATCGAAGTCATCTCGAAATTATCAGTAATACCCCAAGTAACATTTTTCCCTGGTGAAATTAAAATTTCTCTGCTGACCCCTGGCAAATATCTACCAGGTCATTATAACAGGGTTTCTTTTGACAAATCCCTTACAGATAAAATACTAGCTGGTGTTTATATGGGATTATTTGCAAGGATCTGAAAAATATCTGTGGTAGGGCTCTGCTAGATACTCTGTTGCAGGTAATTTGCAAAGCCCTGATAAAAATTGTAGTAGGTCCCTGCTAGGTATTCTGTTGCAGATAATTTAATGCAAAGCTCGTCTTCACAATTGTGGTTTTTTAACAATTTTCAATATTGTAGTTATTTGTCATAATTAATTAATTACTTTTAATATAAAACATGAAATATCTCAAAATTATGAAAATGCAGATATATTATAGGACTTTCTTCCTATATTGTATTGTACTTTCCGAATCAGAATCAAGAATTTGTTAACGCTGAAATTTTTCTTCATTCTGATTGGTTCAAATTGTTAATAGAAAGCTTAAAGAGATTTATTGATTTAATGAATGTGACAAAAATCCATTATTTTGAATATTTTTTTCTCTGCCGATCACCTGTAACAACTTCCTAGTAGGTCTCTGTTACAGAGACCTGGCAGGTATCTAACAGGGAAACCTGTCAGATCTCTAACTGTGAGCTCTGCTACAAATTTGCTACAGAAAGTTTACGGGGTCTATTTTCTCTGTCTCATATTATGTGACAAAGCACTGTTACAATCCAATCACAGAGACCAATCAAGTTAAAAATGTTACTTAGGGCAGTAAATAAATCTCCATCTTAGGAAATTCATTAGAGAACTAGGTTTTCTGATGATATAAACTAAAAGGAACTAAAGCTGTTTTGTGTTGCTAAAATTATGCGCTAAAAACAATTAAGAAATATTAGAGTGAATGGATGGCCAAAAATGCTAAGTCAAAAAAATGACTAATACTCGTAGATCTGTGGATTCCAACTACATTTTAATGCAAAATTGTGTGTAATAGCCCAAATATTTATGGTATTACTATAATTATCATAAAATTTTAATAATAGGAACAGTTTGATTTATAAATATTGAGTGATTCGTTTCGGCCCGTGGGAAGGTGCATGCTTGCGGTGGTGTATGTTTATAATCAGTATTATATCGAAAATTAATTTATGGATTGAAAATTGATCAAAACTTTTTTAATATTGTAATTAATGAGGAAGTGGTAAAAGAAAAAAATTAAACATAAATGAACAGTGACTAAACAAATTAATATGCGTCCTTTATGGTAACAGGTATCAGAAAAGCGAAGGCTTCTATGGCGGAACTGTCTTAACCTACCTTAACCTTCTGTCAACCACAATAAGGTCTCATTTTAAATGTCCTATTCGTGTTTGTCTATCAAGTCATATTTATTTATTTTTTATGAAATTTTATTAAAGTATCAAATATTTTTAATTGTTTGATGATAATGTCGCAATTTTAATTAATCGGAATAAAGGTTAATCGCGTTACTTGTTGTATTGCACCATAGTAATTATGTATTATACCTATGTTATAAATAATATGTAGTAAATGCTTTATGTATTTAAACTTAAAAATTTAAGAAATTCCAGACGACCTTCGCGGTTTTTGAACTTCCAGGGCATTGCGCTAATGCAAGCTAATAACAATAATTAAAGTATGTTACGAATTATAAAATTATGATGAAAATTTTAAAAACATAGCTTAAACCGGTATGTTAACATTATAATCGTATTATAAAATATATTTTTGTATGAAAATTACTTTCAGTAATATGTAAAGCAACAAACGCAATTGTCTATATAATCATTAAGTTTAAGCTTTACTACAATATAATAGCTTCGTAAATTTAGAAATAAATAATTATTTAGAAAATTTTTTATCTAACAGGATCATCAAATCTAACTTCATTACAATATTAATACAAAATACCAAAACCCCATTTTGTATTTCGTTTTTTCTTTTTAGCTGCTATCTTCTTCAACTAATCGATTGATACCTGATTCAAGTATAGTCTAACTCGATATTAATAATATCAATATTTTAGAAAACCCAAAAAATGCATTAAACACTTTTCAGAACTAAAATGTTTAGTGCATTTTTTGGGTTTTCTAAAATATTGATATGATGTTCTTCAACGGCCAATAGATTAGTTATAGACTGTTGCAGTCTGACCATTTTGATTTTGAATGTAATTTATTTAATCCAATCATCTGAAGGAATGCAATTCTGCTTTCTTTCATTATTTGGTATTTTTGAAATTTTTCCGAAAAGAAAAATGCAGGATAAGTAGATGTTTTGATGAAAATAAAGCAATGTACGTGTAGAAATAAGGTGGAATGCGCAGTAATTAATTGTTTTTTAACAAAATTTTTTCGTAATCTGGGTCACACAAATAGGTTTCCTAAGGCTAATACAATTTTACCCGTATTACACTTGAACCATTATTTTAGATTATCCTAGAGTAATATTTCTGACAAATTTTATTTTTATTTAGTGTACAATTAGGACTCCCAAATATTACATTTAAAATACTTCTTGCTGACGCAAGTATCACCGTTTAATGCTCTGGTCTCAATCATATTCAATTATTATAAATCATCACGAGTAGGATAGCACATTACACAATGTCCACAAAGATATTACCCATAACCGAAGGTAGATTGCGTAATTTTTATTTCATAATTCTTAAATTAAAATTTAGAACAGAATAACTAAATATAGAGCAGTTTAAATATTCCAATTTTCTTACATAATCCTTCTTTACTCCTCCTTGTTCCTTTTATTTTCTCGCTTTTCCTCGAAACAGATTAAATATTTCCCAATTATAATATTATTTTTGTGTTTCACAGTCTTGTTTAAGTTACTGCCAGTCAAAAAATGTACAGGTACAAAATTGAAGACAATGAAAATTTTAACAAAAAATGTCTAAAACGATTTGCTGTAAAAGCGATTTTTATGGCAAAAACCGGTTTCAAAATGCGCAATTTACATTGTTAACAAAGCAGGGTCCGAATATTTTCCTTAGCCAATGTATGTCCCCAGTGCATTTTAAATTCAAAACGTAGGTGTCAATCCGGGGGGTCTGGGGGGCATGGAATGCCCTCCAGTACATTCTTTACCAACTACCTCGAATTGACGTAGACTCTGATGAGAATACCAATACCAAATACCAATGAAGTATTTGGCATAGGGTGCACTGGAGGGCATTCCATGCCCCCCAGACCCCCCGGATTGACACCTACGTTTCGAATTTAAAAAGCACTGGGAACATACAGTGGCATTTCCGTGATATAGATTTCGATATTTTTTGTGTTTCACAAAGTCTTGTTTAAGTCGCTGCCAGTCAAAAATGGAGCGACAAAATTGAAAAATGTATAGGTACAAAATCGAAGACAATAAAATTTTTAACAAGAAATGTCTAAAAAGTTTTGATGTAAAAGCGATTTTTATGTCAAAAATCGGTTTCAAAATGTGCAATTTACATTGTTAACATAGGAGGGTTCGAATATGTTCGTTAGCTACTGTCCGTCCCCAGTCTTTTTTAAATTCAAAACGTGAGGTTCAAATCCGGGGGGTCTGGGGGGCATGGAATGCCCTCCAGTACATTCTCTACCAACTACCTCGAATTGACGTAGATTCTGATGAAAATACCAATACCAAATACCAATACGTATTTGGCATAGGGTGCACTGGAGGGCATTCCATGCCCCCAAACCCCCCGGATTGACACCTACGTTTTGTGAATTTAAGGGGCAATTAAGTACAGTTTTCAAGCCACAACTTGTTATAGAGAAGAAACATACAGAATATCTTATATACCATTCGAAAGCTAATGATCATAAGCAACTTTTTGCTGTAGAAATTATATCTATTCAGTCGAAATAAAACAAGTTATGAGCATTTCTGTGAAGAGTTGATTTACGACCGAAAAAAAATTTGACACCAGGTATCCACCACCAATCACCAATCGACTACTTTATTGTAAAATACAAGAGGATCCAGTAAAATTTTTGTACACAAGAGTAGGAATTCCAGAGATTTCCAAGAATTCCAACGATTTCCAAGGAATTCTAAAGATTTCCAAGAATTCCAACAATTTCCAGGAATTCCAAGGATTTTCAAAGAATTCCAATGATTTCCAAACAAGTTCCAATCTAAGGAATTCCAAAGAATTCTAGTGAATTCCAAAGAATTCCAGTGATTTCCAAGAATTCTAATATTTCCAAGATTTCCAAAGAATTCCAGTGATTTCCAAACAAATAGATGATTATTCACGTCCATATTAAACGTCCATAAACGTCGACATTAGATTGAAATTTTGAGTTTTTGTCCTGTATCCCATTACTTTTAAAAAGTTCCAATATAAGGAATTCCAAAGAATGCCAGGGATTTCCAAGAAATTTCAGAGATTTGCAAGAAACTCCACAGAATTCCAGAGATTTCCAAAGAATTCCAAGGAATTCCAAGGGAATTCAAAACAAGTATACACAAAATTTTCGAGATATTTACCCCTTGGTAAAATATAAGAAAAATGTTGAATTTATATGCACTGTACCCTCAGGTTTTCGTTGAATAACAAAACAATTATAACAACAATTACAAAAAAATCAAATAAAACTTTTTTGATAAAATTTTTACTCGATGTTTGAATCACATACAAAAATTGTGACTATTGACTTCGGTGTCTTAAAAAAACTAACTTCCAACATGGAAAAATGTTGACAATAGCAAAAGCCGGACAATTGGCATCGCAATATGGAAAATTTTGCATGTCTCACATCTGGAGCCGTCTCATAATCGGTACATCCCCCCTTACATAGTTCTATTTTCAAAATTGAAGACAATGAAATTTTTAACTAAATTTTTAACTAAAAAAATTTTATTTCAAAATGTGCAATTTACATTGTTAACATAGAAGGGTTCAAATATTTTTGTTAGCCACTGTATGTCTCCAGTGTTTTTTAAATTCAAAACGTAGGTGTCAATCCGGGGGGTCTGGGAGGCATGGAATGCCCTCCAGCACACTCTTTACCAAACACCTCGAATTTTTTTGTTAAAAACTTCATTGTCTTCAATTTTGTACCTATACATTTTTCAATTTTGTCGCCCCCTTTTCGACTGGCAGCGACTTAAACAAGACTTTGTGAAACACAAAAAATATCGTAATCTATATCACGGAAATGCCACTGTATGTTCCCAGTGCTTTTTAAATTCAAAACGTAGGTGTCAATCCGGGGGGTTTGGGGGGCATGGAATGCCCTCCAGTGCACCCTATGCCAAATACTTCATTGGTATTTGGTATTCGTATTCTCATCAGAATCTACGTCATTTCGAGGTAGTTGGTAAAGAATGTACTGGAGGGCATTCCATGCCCCCCAGACCCGTCAGATTTGATACCTACGTTTTGTGAATTTAAGGGCCTATTAAGCATCTACATAGTAATTGAACAATAATTTTTTGGGGTTACAGTTACGTCTTACAGCTTCTGAAGTGATTTGCTTTTATCTTCACACTTTTTCATCTTTAAACTTATCTTTAATTGTTTTCATTGTATGTTACTTCGGTGGTTTGCCATTTCTTACCAAGAAAACTAATTTTTTCAGTTGTTTTCTTGTTTTAATCCTAAATTTTGGTAAAAAATGCTCCTGGAGACAATAGGGAAATTAAGGAGGTAGACCAAATATAAAAAAAACAATGAGAAGGTAAATCCTGTCGGTGCGGTGGCGGTGGTTTGATGTGATTGCTGAAAATATTTACAAATTAATAATTAATTTTATAGTTTTTATTATAAATATTTTATAATGCAAATTAAAATTTATAACAGCGTGATTATACAAATCGCATTATCATTATACAAATCTGTAGGTGCTGCTGTATAACATGTGAGTACATGTTCAGCATACTGAAACGTGACTAGTAGACTGAGCACCATGATCACCAACAAACGATGCCATTATCAATGAGAAATAGACAAGCATTTGTCACACTTACTTAAGGCCACGTGTATAATAATAATAATAGTAATAAAAAAGGAAAACAAAACACTTGAATCAAGCATCGCTTTAAATATGAGACAGAATAGCATTGTTTTCTGCTATGCAGAACATCACCTGTAGATTTAATTTTCAAAACTTGGATACAATGAATTTAAATATAAAAGTTAAAAACTTAATAGAATTCGTATGACTTATACAATCGATTGATGTTAGAAAACGTGATGTATAAATTAAACATTACACTACTATATTGTAATTACTAATTAGCAAATACTTTATTACCGTTTAAAATAGTTATTATTATTTTTCTGTGCACATGCACAATATTCATAATTTAATTTAAAAAAATCTCTTGGTGTGATATTGTAAGTTTTATTTTCAAATTATCTATTGATAACTCGTAGATACAAATAATTGCAACCGTGGTTTCGGCATCTATCTAAAAAAAACTGCATGAAATCCACTCTATAGTCGATTATCAGTTATTCGACATAGACGATTTTAATTTTTGAATTTTTTGTAAGGTTATGGCGACATCCCAGTTGGTGTAACGGTCAGCAATCGGGAATAAAAGGTTGCCAACTGAAAAACACTAAATTACTGTATGATGACGTAAAACCGAATAGGAATGAATTGGATTAAAATTATTTAAAAAAATGTTGCAGTAAATTAATGTAGGACAAAAACAAGCTGTAATTTATTATTCATATCAATAATTACGTTTTAGCTATTTCATTGTTTTATAATAAACTGGAAGATGTTAATCGAGGCCAAATAAACACAATTTACTGATATAAAATATAGTAATTTTAATATTGTTCACTGAAACCTCGATTTGCAAGGCCGTATTACGCATCATTGCAATAAGGAAAAGCAAAAAGCACGTTTACAGTCTGTCCATGATAAGTAATTTAAGTTATTCTTTTTAACCCTCACACCGAATGGTAACAATTTTTGTCATTAATTTATACAAGAATCATGTCTAACCTTATTTTGTTGTAAATATTTTCCAATTTACACGTAAAAACATAATTATTCGCTTGTTATAGCTATTGACAACCCTTTTTATGTAAATTTTTAAATTATCGCGTAATTGTTAATTTAAAAATGAATAATTATTATTATATACAAAAAATGCTTTTAAATTTAGAGTCCCCAACCTTTACAGTGACCAACCACAATAGCAAATATCCGTGACTTCCCGCGAAGGATCTATGACCTTTGTTTTTAAACCAATACCCGTAAATCTCGAATATAAGTTCAAGTGGTAGCCTTGATCTGTAAAGATTAACAAACTTCAAATTTTAAAATTACCCACACTTATGTACAATTGTTTAATAAAAATACATTACAAAATTATTTACAATAACTTAAATAAGAATAATTAGGACTTACAAAATCTTTTTTTTTAATTTTATGAAACAATCAACTGTTTCGGATGGAACAAGGAAAACGAGAGTTTGGCTTAGTACTTATTGGTCTATACAATTTTTGGGCTTAATAACTATTGTTGCACAATACCGATTTTGGACAATTTTGAATCCAAAAACGAAGAAGTTGCAAAACCATACTGGGAAATCAGAGGGCAAAACGGGAAAAAAACGCTATCTACTACCCAGACCCAATTTTTGCTCAAAAAAAAA
The DNA here is from genome assembly GCA_949152465.1 of Cantharis flavilabris. Classification (NCBI taxonomy): domain Eukaryota; kingdom Metazoa; phylum Arthropoda; class Insecta; order Coleoptera; family Cantharidae; genus Cantharis; species Cantharis flavilabris. Next base: position 26,036,931 of record OX424441.1, on the reverse strand, counting down.
TTTGAATATGGGTTCCAGGAAAACTGAAAAGATGAACAAATTCTTTTTGGGGATCTTTTCGGGATCAGGAATTTCGAGTCCTCAAAATTGTGTTAGGAAATGCTTATTTGGCTTTAACTTATTGAAGTTATTTGTAACGCAAAACAAGGTAATCGATAGATTTAAATATTATCGAGGAGACTACGTAACAAGGAAATGCAGTAAGCATTAATCGCAATGTAATCCACACGTGAAGATGAAGGAAACTTAGATCAAGGTAAAGTATGCAAGATGGAACCTTCGAAGTAATTTACACATTTATTTTCTAAACTAAAGGATATCCATGAGCTATTCGATAAGCTTATTGATTTTCTACTTCCATGCAATCAAAACGTTATATCGAGTAATATGCGATAATAATAGATAAAATGTCCCATTTAATGCAGAATTGCAAACCATAAACTAACATCTTTTTAAAAATGAAATTTGAACTTAACACGAGTTAAAATTCAATTTATTGATTTTTGAAATGGTATGTAAAATATGCTTATGACATAATTTCGAAATATTGTACGTGTGTCTGACCTTAGTGGTGTAATAGTGTATTAGGTTCATTTCCAATGAGAAAATTAATGAGTTTACAAATTTTTAAAACAATATTGTTTATTTTAAATAAATACTTTGCTGGTCAAAATAAAGGCAAAAGTATAGACAGCGCCTCGTGTTTAGCAAACAAAGACAGTTCTATTTAGAGAATTATCAACCTAATCGATTATCAAACAATTTATAAGTTAAGACACCCAACGTTTAAAAGGTGCGGAGAACAATAATCTATATCTGATACGATTATCGTTTTTGTCAACAAAATTGCAACAATATTTGTACCTTTTTTCGTCACAATTCTAACAAAAGAACTTACACGCGAGACAACAATAACAAATATAAGCAAATAGTATTTATAATATTATTTGTATTTATTCTTATACAGGCTGTTCAGGAAAGTCAGCTACTTTTATGCAATACCTGATGTTCTGCCTGACTAGTCTCATATTTTTTGTTTTGAGGGGCCCGAAAAGAGAGAATATAAATCGTAAAATAAAAGTCAAATTCTGATAAAATAACCCAAAATTGGGCCTTCGATCCTATTCGATCCTGCCTCTAAATTTTTTCCTTTCCACGTTTTCTACTACTATTGGTTTATAAATAAAGAGTACACCCTAAACCGGGGGGGGTATTCCATACCCCCCAGACTCCCCGGTCTTTGTTTGTGTCCCCGGACACAAAACAACGACGATAAACCGGGGGTCTGGCGGGTATGGAATAGTAAATTTTATATCAAATTTAGTAAAATTTACTTCAAATTTAGTAAAATTTACTTCAAATTTAGTAAAATTTACTTAAAAATTGGTGTGAGGCTGATTTGAACTTCAATTGTAGTAAAAATTACTTCAAAACACCAAAAAATTTCTCTATGTAGTCATCAGTAATCAATCGTAATCTTTTTAGAGGTAGACCACTCTTGTATTTTTTTGCAGCTTTCACTTGTAATCAACTGTAATCACTCGAAAGATAAACCACTTTTGTAATCTTTTATATTTTGAACTTGTAATCAGCTGTATTCACTTGGTTGTCACCAGTAACCTTTGTATTTTACTGAATTACCAGTAATCAAAAGTAATTCAGAGTAATCCCTGTAATCGTCTTAATCAACTGTAATCTCTCGAAGGGTAGACCACATTTGTAATTATTATACTTTTCACTCTTTTGATAGTCATCAGTAATCAATCGGAATCCTTTGATGGGTAGACCAATCTTGTAGTCTCCAGTAGCTTTCACTTGTAATCAACTGTAATCACTTGGAAGTCACCAGTAATCCATAAAATTTTGTGTAATCCTTCATACTTTGGCGTAATCTTTTCGTAATCTCGAGAAATTTATTGTATTCCTCGGTAATATTACGTAATCGCTGTTAATCTGTAATCCCTAATGTAATCAGTATAATTTGTGATTACCGTAACCAGTCGCGTTTTATTTTATTCCCAAATCACTACACCCAACATAACAAACTAGACTACATCATCTTCTCAACCTCTCAATTTTTTTCTTTCCACTTCCTTCCCTCTTCTTCGGCACTCACATTCAAGGATCCCGGTATTGGCTACTAAGTAATTCTGCATATTCGTCCAGTAGTTGATCTATCTCTTTCGTTGCTCAAAGCTTTAAATATATTGTGGGATCTCTACAACTTATTAAATTTTGAATTTAAGTTTAAAAGACGATAAACCGGGGGGTCTAGGGGGTATGGAATACCCCCCAGTGCACGTTTTTATTTTATTCCCAAATCGCTAAGCCCAACACAACAAACTAGACTATATCATCGACTTAACCTCACAACAGGGCCTATTTTACTATTAGACGCATTAGGCACATGCCTAGGGTCCAAAGAAAAAACATAAAATCACAATCTGATAAAATAACCCAAAACGTGGGCTTTCGATGCTATTAGTTACAAAATTTGCTAGAGCCTAGTGCCCAACCCAGTTAGAAATAGGCCCTGGATGCAGATTAGGTAAATAGTCGGTTAAATTCATACCAAATGATCCTGGCACAATTCCTGAAATTAAAAAAAAATTATTTCGAAATTAATTTAAAAATAATCATTATTCACTTTAGGGATTATTTGTTAGGGGATTATTCGTCGCGACACTAATATGTGATTTCTAGGGGGCTTAGCTCCCCTATACAATATTCCTAACAATTACTCCCCGATTTTATAAATCCAAGATTTGTGAGCATGCTTTGTGATTAATTTTATTACTCGTACATAGCAGCCTTTCTCTCTTTCAGGGCCAATACATTTATATGTTGTGGCAGAAATTTTATACCATCAGTTGGATACTGGGGTACTCGGTACTACTCAGTGCATATTGTCTAAACCTACAAATGTACTTCTTCTCAAAAAGTGATCACAGAACATCTACACAAGTTTTCAGTTTTGAGACCGGGGGGTCTGGGGGGTGTGGAACACCCTCCAGTACACCTAAATATAATTGGTCCCAGAATCCAAATGTCCTTCGTAGTCTAGATCCACTGGAATCGAAATCTGTTTGCTATTTGGAATATGTTCGATAGAATGTACACCTATTTGTGTTTTTTAACACACTTAAGTACACTGGATGGTCTTCCACACCCTCCAGACCCCCCTGTTGTAAAAACTACATGTTTTGTGTGATTGCTGTTATTTTTTGCTGAAATAAACAGCAAAAATAAGTAAAAAAATTAAGCAAAACAAAACAGAAAATTCGATCAAATCTTCACCCAAATCAACTTTCTTGCTACAAATATTAACTTTTCATCTCTCTAGTTTACCAGAAGAAACGTAAAGGCTAAAATAATTGTTTAAAAAAATAATATAATAGATAAAAGGGGGCATCCCCCGAAAGCCGTGGATTATGGGGGAAAACGGAAGTCATATTCAGATTCAGGAGGTTAATTTACATCAGAATCAGGAGGAATGGTATCAGGACTCAAAAAAAATCAACTTCTAGAGTCGCGTCCATACTGAATGATCAATTAAACAGGATCGTGGGGATGGTGGACAGTCAAATAAAACACATTTTTTTATCGATCGATGTTTCGAGGTCTTTAAGTTTTCCTCTTCATCAGGATCTGTAATGGAATGATACCGTACAAACTAGCAAATTAATAGGGAAAAACTTTTTTATACAAACCAATATAGATATTTGTGTATGAAAATACAGAGCTGCTGAAATCTCGTAACCATAGTCCCAAACAATTCTTCGATCATAGATATAAATGAAGTAATAAATATGTATAATAAAAAACAAAAAACTATGTAAATATATAAAAACTAACTGTAGAATATAACAATAATAATTCACACTGCTATGTCAAATAATAAAATTGCAACAATTGTTATCATTCAGGTGATGATAACCTGCATAATGTAAGGTTTAAGGTAGACCCCACACTACAAATCGTTGAAGCAGACAACCCGAAGTAAGTATGGAGTACTCACAACCTAATACTCAAGGTCAACGCGGTCCAGACATCTGGTCTGATTAATCCAAGATACCACTGTAGATTTTGCTTAGCTGCATGGCGTCTTCTCTGAAATTGATGCAGTTGCGAGATTTAATGTGATACATTTCTGCGATATTTCTTTTTAAGTTATTGGGTTCAAAATCCAATATTCGGACGTTTTCAAACCGGAACTCATGTCCGGTCTCTCTGTGGTGTACTGATAGAGCTGTCTTATTATTAGGGTTAGTTGCATTGGTGTTTGGTACCCCAGATATAGATTCATTGTCAGCTCTTCTTCTCTCCGGTGACTTCCTTCTGCAATCGTATTCGTGCTGGGCGATTCTACTCTTTAACCATTGCTTGGTCTGGCCTATATAGCTTTTATCACATATCCCACATGGAATCTCATAAATGAGTTCAGATAGACGATCTCTCGGTGTCTTATCTTTTAGTTTGGTCAAAAGAACTCTGTTATTCAAAAGGTTGTAAATGCTTAGCTTACAATGGTCTTTCAATAAGAGTTGCATTTGTTCTGTAAGTCCTTTGATGTATGGGAACCTAAAATATTTTCTGTTATCCGTTCTGTTATCAGAATCGGATTCAACTCTCGAATTAACCTTCATGGTCTTTTGCCATTGTAAATTGATGAACCAAGTGGGATAGTTATTTTCTTTCAGGATGTCTGAGATCTTGTTTTTGGTGTCAATTAAACGTGTCGGATGTGTCACTTCCTTGGATCTTTTCAGAAGTCTCATTACCACCCCTTTTTTAACATGTCTATGGTGATAAGAGTTATAGTTCAGTAGGATGTTGGAGTTAGTGGGCTTAGAATACCAATCAGTGATGAGTGCGCCGTCCTCTTGTCTATGAATCACCGCATCCAAGAAAGGGATCTCACCTTGTTTCTCTAATTCCATAGTAAACTGGATGCTTGGGTGATAAGAATTGAACGTTTTCAAGACTTCCTCCTGTGTTCCCCGTGGTATAGTTGTTAGTGAATCGTCCACGTACAGTAAGAAGAATAGCACTTGGAATAATAATTTTGGTAAAACCCATCCCAGTAACTCTTCCATTATCAACGCCGCTATTGCTGGACTAGCCGGACTACCCATGGCCAAACCTTCCACTTGTTTGTAGGTTTTATGATCAAGAGAAAAGTAGCTACATTCAACACACAACAGAATCAGTCGAATGAATTCTTCCCTATTCAAGGAAGTGTAACACTGTATGAACCTCCATCTGCTTCTAATTACCTTTATTACTAATTCTTTCGGGATACTAGGGAACAGCGATATCACATCCATTGATATGTGTTTTATTTGACTGTCCACCACCAAAAAAAAATTTAATTTGCACACCTGTGTTATCATTAGGGGACGTCCATTAACCCTACAGTGCATACGTAGGGCCTGTCAGACCCGTAGCTTTATCGACGAATGTTGGGATATTTCAGGAAAATAAGATCATTTTTGTATTTATTAAATTTTATAATAATAAAATATTAAAGAAAAAACAGAATTGTTGAAATTATTACGAAATGTTATAAAATTCAAAGTCACCTGACTCTTGCAATTAGCTCCAGCTCCAGGAGGTCCTTTTCTCTGTTTTGATTTTTGAGCTGAAGTTGTTTTCTGAAGAAATGCGGTTTACGTGCAAATCGGCGACATTAACCCAAATGATAAGATAAAATAAATAACCTGTAGAAGACCTCTGATGTTAAGTTTAAGTTGTTAGCTTTTACGTATTACGTAGATTTTACGTTAAAAATAAATAATATTTTGGAATCTAGATTAATTATTAAAACGTATTAAAAAATTATTTTTGGTAATAAAATTAATGAATTAATATTTTATAATAATAAGTATAATAGAATTTTAAGTGGGTTTTGAAAATTTAAATTACCTACTTAAAAAAAGCTATTATGCAATAGATAATCAACATAAAACGGTAAATATTACAAAATATTGTGCACTACTTTCTTTGACACGTTATTTTAAGATAGGAGAAATTCTTTGGAAATTATAACATCAAATAAATTAAATTGATTTTTTCAAGTCGTAGTATGTTAATTTTAATAGCATGTTTTGAATATGTAGTAATGATATGCTATATTAATTTCCTCACTTGCAAAGCGCACCATGTTTGACCCTGCGTTTCTAGGCCAATAGGACAATTCGCTAAACATCTAGATTTCACTTCGTCTTAGGTAGATTTACTATCTGTTATTCATAATAACACCAATATACTTCTATAATATTTAATGAACCTCATTTCCCTATCTAACGTCTAAGCTCTAAGGTCTAGGTCAAACTTGTGATCGCTTTTAGAGATGGCAATGCAGCATCCGCATCGCAACCTTGTCCTATTTGTAATAGTGACAGTTGTAACACGTAAGAAACATCATGACATGGATTCATCTAATTAGGTTATCTCTGGTATTTGCTACAGATTATATAACCCAAATAGATTATGTTATAAGGCCTGGTTCATATTCAATTTCTTGCAACAATTTGATAACAATTGTTTGTTTTACGTTTTTGCATTATTGCCCTTAAAAAAATTCAGATGAATATCATCATTTTACCCGATCTCCGCATCTTGCCTATTTCTACCCATTCGCTTCTCACCCATTCTTTCATCTAAAAAAAAGAGAAGTTTTCTTCTTTTTTCCCACAGTCCTTAGATGGTTGCAAAACTGTTTTGGCACCTTTGGGAAAATGTTTGCCCAAAACTGAAAGAAGTGAAAAGAAAGGAGATTTCAGGAGTTTGGGAAAAGCTCGTGGTGCACTCCTAGCCGATGATGTTTTGAATGCATAATCTGTCACTCCTTATTTATTTATTTATTTATTCTATTTTACGTCACTGTGTGCTAAAAAAGTTGCATTAATATTGCACTAACGAAGTGAGAGTAAAGAACATCCAAAGGTGCTCACACACTAACCTACTAAATTCTGGTTCCTATAGAGATGAAAATATAATTTATTAAAAACTGGTATGAAAATAGTTGATCTATCGAATGATTACTAAATTTTTTATGGAGGTCATAGGTCATTAAGAACAAATACTTGATTGCCTGTCGTTTCGACTTTATGTTATTGACCAAGTTAATAATTTTTTGAACTTCATTACCTATGTAGAACTTTTAATACAAATCTATAATTTATGTTTATTGTTTTAACGAAAACATTAAATTACTTTTACTTGATGATAAAGATAAATTCTTGCTACCAAAAATTTTATTCATTAAACTGCTTAAGTGCTTATAAATTTCTTAGTATTGTTTATTTAATTTACAGTCATTGTTTTATTATGTCTGAAAATTGCAATTATTTTATTAAATGATTAATTTTTCATAATACGTGGACCATTCAAAAATTGACCAATAAATACTACAGCTTTTTTATTTTTTATTTTATCTGCCCCAAGAGAATACTACTGAAACCATGGACACTACTGCGCATTTCTTCTCTACTTTCAATTATTTGTGCCGTGGTTCGTACACCATGTTAAATGGCGATTAGAAACAAACTTAATCCTAAACCTCTTTTTATTTTTAGAACATATTGATATCAACAGATAAAATATTATATTATTATTACTATCGCATACTTTGCCATCCGCCGGAAATTATTTGGAACAATAACATTTCATAGACAAGATATACCCAAATTTTAACTGATAGAGCAAACAGATCAACTCGTTTCGAGAAGAAGAGATAAATCTACTTAAAAATTCGCTCACTGGGATATGGGCTGCGTTCTCTACCTGACGCTACCGAATTTGATAGAACCAGATAGAGAAAGGGTATATACCGAACCGAATCTTAATTTTATATTTAGATAATTTTATTGTTCTCGGGGGCGGCCAATAAAAATATTACCTACTTCTGCATTACGTGCTAAATAGAAATGATTTTCTGGTAGACAGAAAATGCGAATAGAATAGAAATTAGCCGACCGTAGGTAAACAACAAACAAAACCAACCATCCAGAAACATATTATTTTGTTACTGCCAGTATCACTTAATTTTGCTGTCAAAATTCCAAAATTGGGTGATATAATTATAAATTATAATTATAAAAACAAAAAAAATTAGTATTATTATTATATGAAAGCCCCTGGTTTCATATGTAAGTTAATTATTTTTACCTTCAAAACAAATGTAAATTAATCTCGTTTACTATGCATTGTCCAAATTCGTGAATCTGCTTTGTTCTGTTTCTATCTCATAACTTGTTCTACATTCTTGAATAAGTGTTTCTATTATGACTTACTTAATACATTAAATAATTTTTATTTTAACGTTTGAAAATATGAAAGTTTAGTTAGAACTGTGGGTGCCCTACATAGCAAGCGAATCCAACTAATATGTATCAATTAAAAGCAGAGTTGGCTCTTGGTATCATTTAATACTGGGGAGTATTCCATACCCTCCGGTGCATTCAAAATGCAATATTTTATTTTATCAATAAAATCAATGCTATCGATAGCAAAATAAAGAAATCTTTCGATTTTTCTAGTTTTCACATTAAGTGCTCTCGATTCGAGTTTCCGCATGAGATCAAATTAAATAGAAACAATAATTGTAATTAGTTACCATAGTTATCAATTATCATAGTTGGAGAAAGAAATAATATAATCCGAGGTTTTGTACATAGCTCTGTAGGAAAATGTGTAAATATTTTATTTAAAAATTTAAGTTATTTGTGTGGCCGGAAATTCCAATGAATTTTTATTGCTTTGAAAAAAGTGTTAACGTCTCATTTGGAATTTAATTTTTGGCTTTGACGTTTTACGTAAAGCTAGGACTTTTTAATCCACAGCGTACCAATGTTCATCTGAGAGCCAAACTGAGAAATGTTGTCAGTGATTTTTCTTCTTTTTTTAACTGGGAAAAACTTGCAAAGCTGGTCTCAGCTATGTCCTATACCCTTGCTTTTATATTAACCCATCAGGAAAATCGAAGGCTCTACGGGCTCTCCAAAGCAGGGAGACGACAATGGAAAAGTTAAAATTCTCTCAGGATTCAAACTGGGTACTGTGTATCTGCAATTTATTAGGTCGACAACCATCTCAAACTGGTGAGTTCAAGGCCTATTTTTAACTGGGTTGAACCCCAGCCTTTATCAAATTTTCGGGCCCCCAATTCGAGTGTAAATTAGGCCCCGTTGAGAGGTTAAGTAGATGATGTAGTCTCGTTTGTTGTGTTCGGCGTAGCGATTTGGGAATAAAATAACAGAGTCCACTGGAGGGTATTCCATACCCCCCAGATCCACCGGTTTATCCTCATTGTTTTGTGCCTCTTAAACTTAAGTTCAAAATTTAATAAGTTGCAGAGGTCCGGCAAGAAAAAGAAGAAGAACAAGAAGAAGAACTGTAATTTTAACATATATATGTTGCGGTCAATGGCGTAAATTAAGCATATTGACGTCGTTGTCCGGCCATTTACGTCAATGCCCAATTTACAAAGCGATTTGGGAATAAAATAAAAGCGTGCACGCTTTTACGCTGGCCATTAACGTCATTGACCGGCCATTGACGTCAACACCCGTTAACGGTGGGCAATAATGTAAATTTTTTCATATGATTGTAATATTTACGTCTTTGGCCGGTCAAAGACGTTAATGGCCAAAATGGATTGGACAATGATGATATTATAGAATAAATACTATAAGGAACAGCAAAATGGCGATGCACTTCAACCAGAGACAATTATGTGTTGTACAAGCGTTTTTCCGTATAAATAACACCAACTCGGCTCTTCTCACGGCCTCATAAGTGTACAGGGATTTCTATTTAATTTGGACAAACGCAAACTCATTTTAGGGACGAATCCGTGATTCGTAGTGGTTGCATCAGCCAAAACGGCCCGGACCTCTTTAAAAAGCTCTTTTACTCGCTAAAAATATCCCCGAAATCAATCCACGTCGACTGGGAAGCGCGACCTCTCCAAGGAAGCCCGAACTCGGCGAAATACAAAACGTGTGTGACGGCTATCACAAAAAGTGATAGAATATGGAATCTATATAGAATAGTAGTTTCATCATTGCCTACCCTGTATTGGGCATTAACGTCATTGCCCGGACAATGATGTAAAAACCACATATGAAATTAAATGTTAACATCGCCCAAAAAAATCGCCGTCATCGACGTCAATGACCGGTCAATAATGTTAATGCCTAACTAAGCTGGGTATTGACGTCATTGTCCGGCCATTCATGTTAATGGCCGAATTGTCAATTGCCGCTTCCTCCTCACAGAGGGCTGAGGAGTGTTTAGGCATTTAATACAACAAAGATGTTGCCAGTATCTTGTGAGGGAGACACGGTCGAGATAGTCAGATGTACTTAGTCGGGGATAGAACCCACGGCTACCCCACAGCAATCTAGCATTCTAACACTAGCCTACGACCGCGCTTTTTTTTACTCTTTATTCATTGATTAATATTATTAGTTTTTCTGTAATGAAGAGTTACTTAGAAGCCAATGCTAAGATACTTGATTGTGAGGGTCGTATTTGGAAGTCGCAGTTTTGAGAAAACGAGGGAAGGAAGTGGAAAGGAAAAAATTGAGAGGTTGAGAAGATGATGTAGTCTAGTTTGTTGTGTTGCACTGGGGTTGTATGAAATACCCCCCAGGCCCCCCGGTTTATTCCCATTAGTTAATGTCTCTTTAACTTAAATTCAAAATTTAATTAGTTGTAGAGGTCGCACAATATGTTTAAAGCTTTGGGCATCAAAAGAGTTAGATCTGTAACTCTTAGATATGTAAGTAATTTTATTTTTGCATACCCGGAAGTTGAATCTTGAATATCGTCGATCGATGACAGTAATCATAATAAAACGGGACCGAGGTTAAATGTATTCATTTAATATTATAACTTCAAATATTGATTGAGCTTTAGTGTAGCCATCGGAAAACCGAGGGGTCTGGGGGGTATAGAATAACCCCCAGTGTACGTTTTACTCTTTATTTCTCTGGTAAATGGTAAAATAGACCCTGTTGAGAGGTTAAGTAGATGATGAAGTCCAGTTTGTTGTGTTGGGCGTAGCAATTTGGGAATAAAATAAAAGCGTGCACTGGGGGGTATTCCATACCCCCCAGACCCCCCGGTTTATCCTCATCCTGTTAAACCATAACAAAACGGGCCCGAGGTTAAACGTATTTATTTATTATTATAACTTCAAATATTAATTGAGCTTCAGTGTAGCCACCGGCAAACCGGGGGGTCTGGGGGGTATGGAATACCCCCCAGTGCACGGTGTACTCTTTATTCATGAACCAATAGTATTAGTTCTTCAGAACCGAAGAGTTACTTAGTAGACAATGCTGGGATCCTTGATTGTGAGCTCCTTATTTGGAAGTCGCAGTTTTGAGAAGAAGAGGAAAGAATGTGGAAAGGAAAAACACTGACTGAGTTGCCATTTAAGTTAAGCCTTTCTTCGGGAAGAAATATGAAGCCATAGACGCAATCTGTAATGAAAACCCATCTTGGTTGTGGTGGCCTTGGGTATAATATAGATAAAATAGTGTCAATCAAGAATCAACCATCAAGAATCAATTCGAGAACACCACATAACCAAACAATAAACCAACTACGATAGCAATCTAAACTAAAGTCTGTACTTGATTAAAAAGTATTTGGGTAAACAGGGGATCAATATCAGTTGTCTTATCATTCATTGGCCATTATTTTCAGAAATTTAGCCACGGTTACGCTATTCAGAACAATGCGAAGACGAAAATACTTTCAGTATCTGAAGCCTGTTATCTCGTTCTCTGTTTAGTTATTCAACAATTATTATACAAAAATATTTTTATTACAAAATTTTAATCTCTTAACCTTTACATTATTTAATCAAGTGAACTGTGGTTTATTATAAACTATATAAAATAACAATTTAAAGGTGTATGTTTATTCAGATTAAATTTATAACAAAACTTTTTCAGATAAGCGTTCATTCACTTTGATAACGGTGCCAAAATAGATATAATATTCAACACAAAGACAGATTTTCAGTAATTCTCTATAACACGGCCGGTTGCATACCTCTTGTTACTTTAGGAAAAATTGGAAACTTTTCTGAACAGTTGCCAGAATCAAAATTGCTGATTGGAGTCGAGCAACAGCCATGGAATCCATGTCCAGTATAATATATACCTTAATCATTCTATTTCGTTTTTTTGTCAAGTTCCTCAACTTCAAAACTATTCCTTTTATTGCTGAATTCTTTTCAGACAAGCTTTTGAGCAGCTTAACTGCTGAGCTGCAGTTTTGATAGTTTGTTTTTGGTTTTCTCACTGATTGTAGTTAGCTGAGCCGAAGCAAATAACTTTTCTAACAATAAAATGAGAATTTTTTTTGCCACTTTAACTAAATAGTTGAGATAAAATCAATTTTGAATTAGTTACACTTAAAAATAACGAGACAATCCAAATAAACTTCAGTTAAAAATAAAATAAAATTTATTATCATTTTATTTACATAATTCGACCTTATTATATTATATAGGAAATTAATTTATAAGGTTGACTTAAAATATTGTTATTTGTTACAGTTTTGTGGTGGCATCTAATAAATTTTAATTTCAATGTTTTATTTCTCATTAATTTGCTACGCAATTGCAATAAAAATTATGGAAGTATAATTATTAAACTAAATTTAATAAAAAAGAAAATATATCAAAACAAAAATAAAGTTGATAACTTAGAAGGTAACTAATAAAAATATTATTCGAGTAATTATAGGATTTCCGTTCAATGTAACGGATGTTTTTCCCAACAAAATGTTCTCTACAGTTTTTGGATCGCAAGGGACTGTAGGACTTGAAATATTTGTATCTTTTCTGCTTTTTGACTTGGTTTTTGGTTTTATTATTTCTGTGAAATTAACCCAGAGTCAATTCACTAAACCCGACAAAGAAGTCCAGTGAAGCGCAGGCGTTTCAATTGATTTGGATAAAACGGATATCGGCCGTATAGTTTAAGAGTAAATAAAATTGTGCGTAAAATGTAGGTGTAATTTTGAACTTAATAGTAGGAGTAGCAGTTTAATGTCTAATAAAAGTTAGAAAACTTTCTCGAGATTGTAATTAATAAAAATTTGCATAATTTTTGAATGCAGCCGAAACGGGCGATATCGTAAAAGGAATGAGGAAGGAGTACTTGACCGCTAAAACGATGGCCCTGACTTTTTTGGTTATAACTTTCATAATACAACACATTATACAACTGACTACTTTTGTATACATCATAGCATAATGACCTGAATTTTGGTCTTTCTATTCCAGCGATTATAAACATTTTTCGCATTTATCATAATGTAAATAACAATTTTGCAATATCTTATTTTTAAAAAGTTTTTAAAATTATTTTTAATATTTTAAGTGTAATTATAAGTGTAATGAACTTGACTTTTTGTCTATAATTTATATTGTTTTAATTTTAAAACAAAATATTCCTTTGGGTAAATTTTTCAAATTTATTTTTATATTATCAAATAATATACCTCATAGCCAATATTTGATTTTGACCTAGTTTTGGTAACATTCACGTTTTAAAATAAATTATGTATATCTTCATTTTACAAGTTTAAAACGCAATAAGAATCAGTGGAGCCAGGGGTTTCGCGAGAAAGTGCGTCCCCATTTACTGACACACTTTTCACTTATTTATCTTTGTAGTACTTACTATTTTCTCTATATATGTATACACATTTTGTATATTTTTCTTTGGCCCCAATTAGAGAGAAATTAAATATTAATATAATACAGTTGTAGTTATTTTGTAATTTGTTACAGAGAATGTTTTTGATAAAATAAATATGAATGATTTTGAAGCTTGAAAATTTAATAAGAAATGTCAACTTATCTATGACTAATAGAAAGTTACTTTTTCTTTTAAATTAAAAAATCAAACTAAAGCCAGGGTCAATTTATTTAATTATTACATCGTTTCAGCTACTCTACTCGTTACGCTCAACCAAATGCTGAATCTGGGATTCACTCACCATTACTTCATTGCAGCTAACTTCTTTATGCTCCCCCGAAAGGCGCCAATTTTAAATGTTGGTTTTTTGACCTCCAACCTTGAATACAGATTAACCTATTAGGCAACGTTTAAAAATTTAAGTTGCATTCACAAAGTTCGATTAGACTCAGGGAATGTAAGCTTGCGTAATCTATAAGATCAGTTACAATCGATTGCAACTAATTGTGTTGAACTTGCCGTGTGTTGAACACTTGTTGATCTAGCTACTCTTATCCGATTACATAATCACTCAATTGTTTATTTGTTGTCGACTAAACGATTTAACTTTTTTGTTACCTACCGTAAACTATTTCTAACTAACATCAAAATTACCTTGATGCGCACGAATGGAACAACCAAAAACTTCCTTACGTTCTAGAATTTCCAAGAAAAACAATTGTTTTGTTTTCGGATTTTTAATTGTTGACTATAAATAATAATCAGAGTGATTAAAGATGAACAAGTTTCGTCATACAGCTATTTATTCATAATATCTATTTTTAATTCGACGAAAAGTTGTAGTTTACAGGAGTTTTTGTGTCATCGGTGGAGAAAGTTTATAAACTAACGTCAAAGAATTTCCCCCAATAAAGTTTTGACGTACATATTTGACGTGAATACATTTTATAATTTTTTTGGTATATCCTAGTATTGGAAAACCACATGGTAACAAATTCAGTTCCGCGGCTAACTTAAGTATTTTCTACTAAAATTACTTTTTACATTTGCTACTTTCTCCATTAGCTTTTCTTCTTCCTTTTGTGTGATCACTTATTTTCTTCCATCCCACTTGTCCCACTGCTGAAAATTTAACTTGGCTGAAAAAAAAGCAATTGTATGTTTGAAGAATTAGAAGAAATATCAATGTAAGATAATTTGAAGATATGACGATAATCCGTTACATCAGGATTATAAAATTGAATAACGATTTATTTAAAAATGTAAGTGTATATGTGGAATTGGAAAGGATTTGAATTTAAATAGAGAGTTTTGAAGTCACTTACGTGATAGAACTACAGCATAACTGTTAACATAGAATAAAAGTAACAGAATTGAGATTACCTGGGGAAAGTTTAATAATAGAGCATTCATTATTTCACCGTAACCTTGTTACGCTGGCTATTAGCAAAAGAGAAACTTTAGTGCAGAAAAAATGTGTTGATGATTATGGTGAGAAACAGATTTTGATATTGACATTGTTTTGCTATGCACTAAGCACTACTATTGTTAATAGCTAAAAGAAAGTATGTGATATGAACTAGTAACGATTAAACAACAAATAAATTTGCACATTTTATTATATATTGTTCAATTAATTATTAAATCATTATAAATAATTTATATACTATATGTTCATCAATACTAAAAATTTTTATATAATTATGGAAAAATTACAATCAAAACAAAAATCTCTACAAGATTTTCTCTTGTTACACATTTATTTAAAAATAAAATGTGTGCTACTTCCGTTACAACGGAAAGTGAAAAATTAGGTTATCTAAAATACCGTTCTGAAACACTTTTACAAACTACCTAACGCGTAATTTAAATATTCAGTATTTTAATCTTAACGATTATTTGTTTAAATTAAATCACCAAAATCTACCATCAATAATCAACTCTTAATTTATCTCATTTTGTTTCAAGATCAAAATCCTTGTTTCTAATCAAAAACAATAAATGTTTTACTATTGTGAAGGCAATGTGGTTAGCACTGTGTTTTTATCACGATTTTTGGGTCTGGCTTCCGCATATGAAATTTTGGTTTCACCTACGTTAAAACTAAGGGAAAAATAAATTTTTTTGATCAAAGTTTGCTTTTGTAGAAACTAGAGCAATTTTTTTCAAATAACAAATTTAGTGTTTCTCTTATGTTTATGTGTAATCTCTTATCATATTCTCGTTCTATTGCCCTTGGTAACGTCGTTTAGTCCATCACATCTTGGTGAAAACGTTCTCCTTGTTCCATGAGTAGGCACCCATATTATCTCTGAGTTGCTTCAGGTGAGAATGTAGCATGTGAAGTTTATGGGACATTCTTCATCCCATAATTTCAAAGCATATAGTTTAACGGTAAGGCTGGTTAGGCAGCTCGAGCTCCCTAACTCGTACAGACCAATCTGCTTACTAGACCACACTGGAAAACTGTTCGAAAGACTGATCCTGCACAGGCTACAGCTAGAGATCGAAAAGACCGAGGGCCTCTCGGATAAACAATATGGCTTCCGAAGAGGTAGATCCACCACCGATGCGATCGACAGCGTGGTCCAGAGAATCAAAACGACATTGGGCAAGAAGAAGAAGAAGCGCTACGCCGTTCTGGTGACGCTAGACGTCAAAAACGCTTTCAATTCGGCGAGATGGCAGACGATTATGGAAGAACTCGAGAAGAGGGAGGTGTCACCATACCTCCTCAACATCCTGTTAAGTTACTTTCACGATAGGACTCTGGTAGTTAACGAGAAGCTCTGGCAACAGACGCTCCCGGTGTCCAGCGGAGTCCCACAAGGTTCGGTACTTGGCCCTCTGCTATGGAACGTGATGTATGACGGCGTCCTCAGGCTCCCCACGCCACCCGGGGTGAGCATCATCTGCTTCGCGGACGACATCACAATCGTGGTAGAGGCCGACACGGAAGACGAGATGGAGCGATTAGTCAACGCTACCATCGCTGACATCGCTGAGTGGATGGCTGCTAGGGGGTTGCAACTGGTCCCGGAGAAGACGGAAGCGGTCTTGGTTATTGGAAGGAGGTGGATCAGGCCGGTCCGGTTTTCCTTGGGAGGTCACACCATAACACCGTGCGACCAGGTTAGAGTGCTGGGCGTGGACATCGACCGGTGCCTGTCGTTCAAGCCCCACATCACAAGGGTTGCAACAAGAGCAGCAAAAACAACAGAAGCACTTAGCAAGATAATGTCGAATTTGAGCGGCCCAAGCCAAGAAAAGCGAAGACTACTGTGCGCCGTGGCGGAGTCTATCATGCTGTACGCTGCTCCGATATGAGCCTCGGCCCTTAGAAGGGTGACGTACAGGCACCTGCTCGAGTCAACCCAGAGGAAGAGCGCTCTGAGGATATGCAGAGCGTATAGAACCGTATCCACAGAGGCGGTTCTTGTCTTGGCGTCCCTTCTGCCAATCCACCTCAAGGCGGAGATGCGAGACGCCAAATACAGATCCGAAAACAAGACCATCTACAAAGGCAGGTGTATGGATATCCAAAAGCAGTGGCAGTCGTCATGGACAGCGTCAGATAAGGGTCGGTGGACTCATCGTCTAATTCCTGAATTAGAGCCTTCGATAAACAGGAGGCACGGTGAGCTCACCTACGAAACCACACAGGCCCTTAGCAGGCATGGATGCTTCAGGAGCTACCTGCATCGCTTCAAGAGGTCCGAGACCCCCAGCTGCCTCTTCTATGGAGAGATCGATGATGCAGAACATACTATCTTCTTCTGTAATAAATGGACAGACCGCAGATTAGCCGCCCAAACGCAGCTGGGGCAGACCCTGACCCCCACCAACATCGTGAAGCTGATGCTGGCTAGCGAAGAGCTCTGGATGGTGATCGAGAGGATGCTGGTCGACATCATCTCCGCCAAGGCCAAACTACGAGATGAGTCACCAACATGAAGAGCAAAGTCCCGAAAGGGCGAAAAACCAGAGGCAGGAAAGTGTACGGAAGAAATGCCTAGCGATTCCTGGCACCTCCAAGGAGTGGGGTTTTAGTCGGTAAAAATTCGACACTACCACCCTAACCATCAGGGTGGTGTCTTTTAAAGATTTCCCCACTCCCAACGCTCACAAAAAAAAAAGGCTGGTTAGGCTATAGCCTAGGGCCCGAGCTCATTGGGGGCCCTTAAATATGGTCCTCGCTTGTTTTTCAATAAATATTTATTTTAGTATAAAAAAATAATAGATTTTATTCTGATTTTACTACTTGTTAGTCTAAATTTAACTTAAGAAATGGGTTGCCGAAAAATGATAATTTATCACTTTGCAGAAGGTGAGCCCTAAAAATGTCATAGCTTAAGGCCCAAGTAAGACCTAATCCGGTCCTGGTTGTTTCCAAGAAAACCACCAATTATGCTTTAAGACTCTCTCAGGCTTGTTTTCCATGAGCATTGAGGAAATTTGTGAAATAATTACTTTTCATTATTTGTTTTTTTTGGGCCCAACAAAAATACCCGCTTTAACTTTAGCTTCAGTTAATTTGAGAACAAATCCCTTTTAATATTCACAACAGTGGCGGTGATATCAATAAGCAAATGTAAGCAATACTTAGGGTCCTGGAACCATGGGTCATGGGTGTCTCGATCGCATTCATCCTGGAGACAGGATGGGTTGAGGAGTGACAGGACAGAGAGCCGCTGCATTGGAGGTAGTACAATTGTCCCCATTTAGTGGCCTCAGTGCGCGTAGGAATATTTCCTTGCCCTCCTACGTAAAATCCAGAATCCAGAAGAGTGCACTGGGGGGTCCCCTAGACCCCCCGGATTGTACCAATTGTTTTGTGACTTATATAATATGTTTTGACTTTTACTCCCTGATGTGCAAAAATAAAATTACTTTTAGACTTAACAGCGAAACCAGTTTTTTCTGATTCCGAAGCTCTAAACATATTGTTTAAGTCACAAAACAATTGGTGCAATCCGGGGGGTCTAGGGGACCCCCCAGTGCACTCTTCTGGATTCCCTATCGCACACTTAGGGTACTAAATTGGGCCCATTGCAGTGGAGGTGATATCAGTCAGGGAATGTAAGCAATGCTTAGAAGCCTGGAACCATAAAGGGTAGTAAATTCTTAAAAAGAGATTTTTAAACAATATACGCCATTCAAAATTAATACATTGTTTTTTTGGGCGCCCGTTTTGCATATTTGCTTACGGGTTTTAGGTATTCTTGCACCGCCACTGATTCAAAAGCATCAGAATTTGGATCCAAAGCTTTGGCGAATTGTTTCATTAGGCCTAATTTTATATGTAACGGCGGCATCAATAGATTATTAGGCCCTACAATTGGTTCCGACTTCACATTACGTTTTCCTATCTTAAATTTGATTATATTCTGTTAAATTAAATTCTGCTCTGCTATCCCATAAGTAAAGGTGACATCCTTCCCTCTTCTTCTCAAAATCAATGATCCTAGCAACTCTTCAGTACTGAAGAACTAACACTATTGGTTCATAAATAAAGAGTAAACCGTGCACTGGGGGGTATTCCATACCCCCCAGACCCCCCGGTTTGTCAATGGCTACACTAAAGCTCAATGAATATTTGAAGTTATAATAATAAATAAATACGTTTAACCTCGGGCCCATTTTATTACAGTTTCTGCCATCGATCAACGATTCAACTCCCGGGTATGCGAAAATAAAATTACTTGCATATGCGCCCAGCAGTGTATCTAACTCTTTCGATGCCTGAAACTTCAACCATATTGTGGGATGTAATAATAAAATTCTCGTCAAAACTTTGATATATGAAAATCGAATATTGGGCTTAGTGAACTAAAATCAAACTAAATTTTTACAATGTCAACGTTTCGAAGACTTTATGTCTTCATCTTCAAGACTGGAAGAGAAGCAAAAAACGTCGACATTGTAAAAATTTAGTTTGATTTTAGTTCACTAAGCCCAATATTCAATTTTCACATATCGTGGCACTTCTACAACTTATTAAATTTTGAATTGAAGTTTAAAATGCACAAAACAGTGAGGATAAACCGGGGGGTCTGGGGGGTATGGAATACCCCCCAGTGCACGCTCAAGGCCCAAAAGAAAGAACATAAAATCGTAAAATATAAATCAAATACTGATGAAATAACCCAAAAATTGGGCCTTTACACAAGTTTTCACTGAAAGAGGGGTGAGGTAGCATACCCCGAAAACAGGTTCTGAAAGTGAGAAACGTTTATGGCTAATAAAATTTTAATGAAGTTTTGTACATCATAAAACTTTTGGCTGTGAAACCGGGGGGTCTGGGGGGCATGGAATGCCCTCCAGTACATCATAAATTGTGTTAAGTTGTATTCCATAATCAAGTTACTGCGCCAACAAATTACAATTCTCCCCAGACTCTCCGGTGTAAGTGTATTTGGTTCTAAGAGAGTAAAAGCTTCTTTTTTAACAAAATTAATCCAAAAATTTATTTTATTTTATTCCCAAATCGCTATGCCCAACACAACAAACTAGACTAAATCATCTATTCAACCTCTGAACAGGGCCTATTTTACCATTAGAAGCATTAGGTAGGTGCCTTAGGGCTCAACGGCCAGAGGGGCTCGAAAAGCGAACATAAAATCGTAAATTAAAAAGCAAAATTGGGTCTTCGATGCTATTATAGTTACACTCGAATATTAGGGGCCTGAAAATTTGTAAGAGCCTAGTGCCCAACCCAGTTGCAGTCGTGTAGAGCTGATATGCTTTGGTATATTTGTGCAAAAGTTGTTTGTGCATCTTTTTGGGTTTTATTGAAATATTGATATGATATTTAATATTTTTTTAGTTTGTTTTTCTCTGTGCTGGGTCTTGTGACTATTATAAATTATTTTTTATTAGTTAATAGTATAGTGTGTCGATGCACACACTATCATAGATCATAGATTGGAAGCCAAGTTAAACAAGAACAGAAGAAATACCAGAGCGAGATGGATTGATAAAATTGCGGAAGATATTGAGAAAAATAGTAGGGGAGAGGCTTGCAGGTTGCCACTGCTTGCAGGTTGCCACCCTTGCCGGATTTTGAAATTCTAACATTGTCATCCCCTAAATTTCGAAGGACATCGAATACAAACGAGTAGTTGTCGCTTTTAATGTAATTGTGATGCACTCAAACACAATAACAGGGTGTTTGGTAAAGAAAATGTAAAAAATGAAAAATTAAAATTGTGTTTTTCTTCTGTGCCCATAAATTGAACATTTTCAACGAAAATTTAAGGGAAATATTTTTGCTGTGTTGCTTTTTCATTCAATTTTTATTATTATTAAATAATTCTAAACATATCATGAGTTGGAAGTTTTTTCTCCTATATATTCTAAAGTGGTGTAAAAATGCAGGTTGCCACCTTTTTTGGCTTGCAGGTTGCCACCCCTCTTATTTTACATTGTGACGTATACTACAGTGACTGTTTAGGGACAGTGGCAACATAAGCCCCTAAATCGGCCCAGGACAGGTTCCCGCGCAAAGGGGGGGAAGGTTTAACCCCCCCATTGCATATTTTATATATTTATCGACGTTAACGCTTCTAAAATATTTCAAAAATTAATATAAATAATTATTTACTAATAATTGATGCATTTTTTAATTAATTTTAGATTTAAATGAAAAAAAAAATTAAATTTTGTTTTCAATTTTAACTTTTTTTTTTTTCTTGTCAATTTACTCTCATTTTTTTTGGTTCACAGCCACTAAGTGTAATTAATATAAATAATATGTTTTTACTTGAGTTTTTCTACATTTTCAACAATTTTGCAAGGGGTGGCAACCTGCAAGCCGAAATTTCAAGGTGTCGATTTTAGATACTTTTGAAATTTTGCTGTAAATTTTTAGTTTCTGAGAATTAAAATGATTTTTTGCGCAGGATCGTGGCTTTATACTTCCCCTTTCCTGTATATGTTATTATATCAAAAATACGTTGATTGTATGACGAGTTATGACCAAAAAAGCTATGGGGTGGCAACCTGCAAGCCTTTCCCCTACAAGAAGCGAAAACATGCAAAATTATAAAATAATGGAAGACCAGAAAATCAGTAGTAATGAAGTATAAAGACGTATAAACCATTGAAAATAAATTATTAATATTATTATTGATCGATGATAGCTAAAGGTGCTGCCACATTTTTTTGATTTTGGATCGGCGTTGATTACAAATAGAAGTTTCCTTTTTGAACCAAGCATATTTTATTTGTTTGAGTTGAAGTTTTACGAAAAACTTTGTACTTTGTCATTATTCATTTTGCATTACATTATTATGTATTTGTGCATTCAGTCAATTAAATGTGGGTGTTAATTTTTTTTAGTTGCACCTTGTGTGCAATTACTTTTGTTTACTGAAGTCGTTGACTTCGATAATCGTTTTTTTGTTTTGTAATTTTTATGATATATATTTTTTCGTACTTTATTATTAATTTTGTTTCTTTAATCTTTTTGTTTTTGTTTTATTTATTTATTTTTTTTTCTTCGCCCCGATTTTCAGGCCAAAAATACTAAACTTTTGCAATTAAAGAAAAAGCAAGCTATGGATCTATATTGGTTATAAAAGTGTATTTATAATATTCCAAAGTTCATATTTTTATCAAAATTAGAAAAAAGAATGAAATGTTACAATTATTATAATTTTGTGTTATAACATGAATATATTATGTGCGCAACTTGGTATCTTAGGTCAGGATTGGGTAAAGTTTCTCTGTCAGTGGCAATGAACGTGAGCCGGCATGAAGTAATGCTTCTATCGCCTCCTCCATCTCTGCTATAACTGTGACCCACTTCCTTATCCAGGTCGGTCTATTCACTGCCTAGGTCTGCGAAGTTGTTATAATTTGTCCTACAAAACTAACAAGTCGACTAACTTATCATAAATAAATTGTTTTTTCGTGCAGGCTCTGTTTTTCGCAACTGGGGGGGGGGGAGCATTTTTGAAAAAAGAACCCATTTACACCATAAAAATCGAATAAACAACAAGTGAACCATTTAATAAATTGTTTTTAGCCGCCCTTGAGCATTTTTAAATCTTGCAATGTTGACCTAAAATTAATTTTTCGTTTGCCAAAATTTTCGTTTATAAATTGAATATTATTTTTTGTACTTTGAAAGTTAAATACAATTAATTGGTGAAGTTCTAGGACATCCCCCCTTCTAGCCTAACTATTGACAATACAAGAGAAACTTTCAGCATAAAAAATCTGCAGAATAAATTTATTAGAAAGCTGAAATGCACTTTACAAACAAAATAAGAACAAATAATATTTAAGATTTTCTCCAGTGCACTTGAATTTAATACAGTATTATTATTATTATTAGAGATAAAGAGTTAATTAAAATCTAATTTTTATAAATAAAACAAAAAAATTATTAGGTGTAAGTGTTGCTGAAAAGATAATAAAAATCGACATTTTTATCGATGAGCGCAATGACTTGAAAGTGGAAAACATATTTTTCCTGTTTTCGTGTTGTGTTTTTGGTAAAATGATTTCCATGCCGTAAAAGTTACAATTTTGTTTGCTTCCTTATCTCTTCCGTACTTCAGTTTACAAATTTTTTTGCTAAATTAAACCGCAATAATTTGTTATTGAACAAAATAAACATGATAAGTAAAAATTTTGAATCTGAAAATGTTTTATTTTTGTTTACATGCGCTGTTTTTCTAGTAGGTCGTTGTTCCAAAGTTATTTGCGCAAAAACATATTATTTAATTTCGTGTCTAATTTGCTCAACTCGAAAATTATAAACAAAAGCGAAGAAGGTTATTGAAAAAATACGGGGCCATTCAACTTCGAACAAGTAAATTGCAGGGTTCGAAATTATATTTATAAATATAATGCACAGAAGTAAAAATATTTCTGCAGCCAAGCCAAAAATTGCAAGTGTTTACTGCACTAAAAAATATTTATAAAAATTTTTAACAAAGAATAAAATCTTTTCTTAAATAACCAGTAATTGCCTATCCAGCATTATTTCGTAACTTATTATTTCATACGTAGATAACTTATCACTTTGTAATTATTTATTAAACAGAAACAGAAACGCAGTTATATTTTTTTAATACTACGTATTTGGGTTTTGGAGTTTTCATTGGAAAGTTATAAAAATTTGAAATAAAGAAAAGCCAAAAGGATCATCAAAAAAGCTCAAAAAAAAATATTTTTTTTGACCTCGATAATAAAATTGCATTTTTCTATTTCAAAAAGTTCTTGGCTACCCAAGTGTAATTAGCATACATTCTTCTCTTTTAAGTTAACCGACAATGCCAAAAAAGCTTCCTCCAAAAACTTTTTTGTTTGGCTGCAGCTTTAACCGCTTTTCCCTGTAGAAGGGATTAAAAATCCATTATGTATAATTTTCATATGAAAATACAAATGCACGGTATGCATATGCAAAACATGAACGTACGTGAGGAGGGGACGGTTGTCTGCTTAAAGCAGAAACAACAGGGTCAATGGCTGATTGATAATTAGTTATTTCGTCAAGGTCGACCATGACGTCAAATAATGGGGCTTCTGTTATGCTTGCATTTTAAGTCGCCCACAATTTTTTAAGTAAATTGTGCTCCCAAACAAAAAAAATTATATAAGTAAACAATTACTACTTGAAACAGAAAATACAATAAAATGATAAAGAGTTCAATGACGGTAAAATATTAAATTTCTCAGAATTTTTTATTTTATATTATTTTCCCTTGCTTGACAAATTTGAAAAATATTAAAACTTCATAAAGTAATTAAAACGATTAGATAACATAAAACAAACAATTTCATAGAAAATGGGGAAATACAAAATATTTGTTGTTAACTAATAAAAAAAAAAAATCGGCAAACTGCGTTTCAAGTTATTCAAATTTAGCACCATTGTTCGAAAAAGTGCAGTATCCTGTCGTCTTCTATGATAAATTATTGCAAAGGTAATACCGATGATTCAGTATATATGTATATATTTGCAAATTATTGCAGTATGTACACCCAAAATAACCTCAAGGTGACTTACATGTAAATAAAAATCTCATTTTAAATTTTACTCACTATCAGTTGCTTAAAGTTCTCTAATCATATTTATTCTTCAATACACAATTGATTTCAATATTACGTAATAATTATATTTCAAGAAATTTTAATAATTTATCTATCCTAGTTTTTGATGTCACGGTCAAATTTATCTGTAAACACAACAATCATACAAATAAATAAATTATATAAAGCACTAATCTAAATGATAAGTAATAAAAATCCCGCAACGATACATTAAATCAGATTTTTTATTTTACATAATAATTATAGGTTTATCGAATCAGGGGGGGCTCTCGGCAAATATCACGTAATTTTTTTCCGCAAGAGACTGCAAAATTGCGAAAGATGAGCTAGTTATAATGCAGAAAATTATCCACAGTAAAAGAGATTTTAAATCATGGTTCTTAAAAAAGTGAACAGAGTTTGTTAGTTTATTGGGTTTAACATGTATACTTGATGTAATATTGTAAGTCCGTTATCCTAGGTTACTCTGTTGGGTTATAATGTAGAAGTGAACCGATTTTGTCAGTTTATAACATTGATCAGCATTGATGTCTTGATGTCACGAAACAATCAATGGCATCGGACGGCCATGTTTGGCCAAATCCGGTTGGTTAGCTATGGCGGGCAGATTCAGTATTTTTATGAAATTCAAAAATTATTTTTAAATTTCACGCTGAATTTTAAGACCAACCAATTACATCAACATGCAGCATTTTTATTACAGTTTCATGTTTATAAAAAAATTATTGAGAAAAAAGAAACTCCCCGATTAAGTAAAACAAACAATCTCGCGTGAGATTAGAGGAGGGGGAGGGGGTCGAAAAATCGCTAAAATTGCCTCATGGACGTTTCTTTATTACAAATTATGATCATTCAATTAAATACTTCAATTCAATACATCGCAATAATTTTGAAGTAAATATTACATCAATTAAAGTAAATTTTATATCAAATTTAGTAAAATTTACTTCAAAATTAGTGTGAGACTGATTTAAACATCAATTTGAAGTAAAAATTACTTCAAAACCAAAAATTTTTCTCTGTAAAGTTATGAAATTAAAATAATTATAATCTAACATGTAAAATTTACGTAAAAAAATTTACCTAACTTTAAGTTACTTTTTGAGATGATAAAATGGGAATGAGCTTAACGAGATTACATGTATATTAAATGTCAAGGGGTAAATATCTCGAAAATTTTGTGTACACTTATTTGGAATTCCCTTGGAATTCCGTAGAAATTAAGGCTGGGAATCGTTGTCATTTTTATATTCGAATATTCGTCGATCAAATTATTCGAATATTCGAATAATTCGAATATTCAAATAATTCAAATAATTATTAGAATATTCAAATAATTCGAATAATTATTCGAATATTCGAATTATTCGAATATTCGAATTATTTGAATATTCAAATTATGTATTCAAATATTCAAATTATTATATCTCGGCTTCCAAATGAATTTAATATTATCCTGTCGACTATTGCATACATTGTCGATGTTTAGATTTATTTATTATAATTCGTAAAATATATGAAGTTAATATATTAAACTTAATAGTAGTAATAAAATAATGTTAAAACTTTTTTTTATTTATATTTTATTCAAAGAACGAAGAACCTTGTATTCAAATACAGGGCCGGAATCTTTTCGATTTTCCGTGTTTTTCCGTTAGCTTTGCTAAATCTATTTTTATTTTTTAATAACTTTAAGTATTAATTTATTATTTTTAGAATTTATATTATTTACCGTGTGTGTCGAAAAATTATTATATATGCAATTTTTTAAAATTTTTAATGTGGTGCTCGAGCACTTAAACAACTGAACTCGGCCCTGTTCAAATATTTAAATTTATTAAATAATCGAATAATTTAAAATTCAAATAATTTGTCAATATTCGAATATTTTGAATTTTTGAATAATAATTCGATTACTTATATTATTCGAATATTCAAATTATTCGAATATTCAAATTATTCGAATATTCAAATTATTCGAATATTCATATTATTCGAATATTCAAATTATTCGAATATTCAAATTATTCGAATATTCAAATTATTCGAATAATATTCGAATATTCAAATTGTGATATTATTCGTATTCGAATATTCAAATATTTGAATATTCGAATTATTCGAATTTGATTCCCAGCCTTAGTAGAAATCATAGATATTCTTTAGAGTGAAACTAATGTCGGTACGATACCTATAGTATTGGGGGGACAAGCTCTAAGGGTTCCCTTTTAAATACAATTGCTAGTGTACTGGGAGGTATTCCCCAGATTGAAAACAAGAGGTTTGTCTGCTTTGTTCAGCTTAATCTCTGATTTAAACTGACATTTAAATATCAGCCCTTAAAACAACCGATCGTAATTGACTTGTCAATATTGTATTATTGTATTATTTTAATATTTTATTTTGAAAGGGTGGCGTGGTGTGTACCACATCAATTCATAAATGTATTTTGTTCTGAAAGACTCAGAAGTTCTGATTTAATAAAATCGATCACAGAAAATGTACGCTAAATTTCGCATTATGAGAACGGGTTTGAGTGAAAGAGAGAAAAAAACCACTGATAAAAGAGACTGATCAGCAGCTTCCAGATCTCGCTTTGTCTTCAGCTCGGAAACTATCTCGATCAGACTGAATTACTACCGCAATCCATAAATGCATTTGGTTCAGAAATACTGAAAAGTTCTCACTTAATAATACCGATCACAGAATGTTTACTTAAACTTTCTATTTTTCAATACGGGGGGTCTGGGGGGAATGAAAAATCCAACAGTATAATCTTTACCAATTACTTTGAATTGACGTAGATTCAGATGACAAATATTTACCAATGAGGTATTTGGCATAGGTTGCACTGGAGGGCATTCCATGCCCCCCCAGACCCCCCGGATTGACACCTACGTTTTGAATTTATGAAGCACTGGGAATATACAATGGCATTTCCGTGATATAGATCCCCCTCTGTGAAAAAGGGGGCGAAGAAAATTAAACAATCTATGGATACAAAATTAAAAGCAACGAAAATTTTAGCAAAGAATGTCTAGAGTGTTTTGCTGTAAAAGCGATTTTTATATGCCAAAAAAAGGTTTCAAAATATGCAATTTGCATTGTTCACCAACATTTTCGTTAGCCACTGATCCTCACCCATGTTCAACTATCGAGTTGAAATTGATTTTTCTTGTTAAATCTGGACCTTTTAGAATGTTGAGAAGTCATAGTCAAAAATCAGCCAAATCTACAAAAAGACATTTTCCTATAAGAATGGTGCGGGATCCTTAAATATAAAAGAGGCTGATGAAGAGGTCAAACACAGCTTCCAGATCAGCTTTGTCTTCAGCTCGGAAACTATCTCCATCAGACTGAATTACTACCGCAATCCATAAATGCATTTGGTTCAGAAATGCTGAAAGGTTTTTACTTAATAATACCGATCGTAGAATGTCTACTTAAAAATTCTATTTTTCAATCCGGGGGGTCTGGGGGGTATGGAATACCCCCCAGTACACTAGCAATAATTATTGTATTCAAAAAGAAAACTCTTAACTTAAATTAACTAAGACTGAAAAAGAATTTTCTTTGTGAACACAATTGCTAGTGTACTGGGGGGTATTCCATACCCCCCATGTTAAATATACCTTTGTATTTGCTATTTTATGCAATTTATGAGATACTTTTCGATTGAACATACAGTATAAATAATTTTGAATTAAAAGATTATCAATTTGATGTTACTGGTTTATGTTTGCCTACACAAATCTATTTACAATACTCTATTTATTCACTCCAATAATTCCTTGACAGCAGGTATCGACAGCATTCAATTCCTCTTATGTATATTATTGTTTTATTATCAAATATTTAAAGATGCGAATATACAGAGGTAATATTATTAATTAAATTTATTGCATAATTTGGAAATTTACATTTGAACGCAATTTTAGAGTAAATAAATAAGGACAGGGGCAGGGCCGGATTTTTGAAGGCCCACCAACTTTTTTTTTTAGCTAAATTGAGACTAACAAGTAGCAAAATACTGTAAATATTTATTTCAATAAATTTTTTGTTTTTATTCATGTGATAACTTTTTGATACTGGAAAAAAAGCGGGGACCATAATCCGGCCCTGCTTGTGGGGCAAAGGGGGCACAACTTGTGGTTGCCATTTAATTATATTCTTGACACGTGAAAGTATTTGTTTATCTAGTTTAAAATAAAATAATAGCAATTATTATTTATTTATTTAATTTTTCACCTTTAAAAATCAATTTAAATATTTATTGTGTTTTTAAAAAAATTTAATATAGAAGCACTTACACTTGAAAATATTTAATGTAAATGAAGTAAATCTAATTGAATACAAGGTTCAAGTATATTAAATTACAATAGTCGATGTAATAGTCACGTACAAACTTGAATAATTATAAAATTCACGTGGTTTAACTTTTATGCCCTTTAATTATAGAATGCTCGATATTCTTTTTTTGCACATAAAATATACCGAAGTATGTTATTAAGTTGTACTATTAATAAATTACTGTGCACCGGTTTGGTTTATTAAATTATATTTCTCATTTGGTTTACAGACAGCACTAATTGTTTAATTTCTCCCATTCTATGGTTTCATCATACCGATTTAATGGTTTCATTTTATTGCAATTTCTTTAAATCGATATTGAAAATTTTCAATTTATAAAATTACTCATAAAATTCTTATTTACGGCTAATAATGTAGTGAAATCAAACCCACAATATTAATTATTCTAACATTTTTATTCAAAATATCAAATTTTTTTTTAAAACAATAATTATTTATAAATTTATGTTCAATTATTTTAAATTTCTCTATATCACTCTCTAATTATTTTCTATCCTCTATTTTATTCTTTGTTTTTTTTAAATTTTCCTGTTTTTGTCTTAAACTTTCCTGAAGTAAATCTTTCAAATCTTCACTCTATAATTTTCTTAAAATTAATTTTTTTTTAGTTTTCCTTTTGCAACGGTAATCAATTGTTTTAATAATTTCTAATTATTTTTTCTGTTACGAAAATTCGAAAAACGATTAGAAATATGTGATAATAAGTTCAACTGCGAAAACTTCAGAATCAAATTAAAAAAACAATTTCGAGATATTTTAAAATAAAAATGCGATAAATTTTTAATTATTAAAAGTCAAAAACCTAATACTTGATAATCTTATCGTTTACAAAGCTTTTTTATTTCCTGAGGTCAATGTAAATTTTAAGTTTGATTTCTAATCTCTATTAGTTACTAATTTGTATTAAAACGCATTTCAAATTTTGAAACTTCCAATAAGCTCAGTTTCAAAATTAAGGCGTTGTAATTTCATTTTTTCTATTATGTTGGTGTCAAATTCAAAATTTGAGCTGCGTATTTGCTCAAAAACTAAGATGAATAAAGGATTCACAAATAAAATACAACGTAGAATGAATCAATTAAGTCAATATTTTAGAAAACCCATAAAATGCACACACACTCTTTAGAACTAAAATGTTTTTAAGTTATCACAAATGAAATACACTGTGTGCATTTTTTAGATTTTGCCCCTTTTTGGCAACTTTTAAAAATAAAAGAATCCAGTTCTGGAAAGATGAATTTTTAAGTCTATAAATTGTTCAGGAACACCTAACCTTCCGGTGTTTTTTTGCTGTTTATTGTTACCCTTCGCAGCCCGCAAAACCTTGCGTTCTCGTTAATTTCAAATAGTAGATAACAATGATCAGGGTTACTAACGGTAAAAATTTACAACAGAATTTTGTTGGCACATCCCATATAGGGCGATATAATATTATTTCTTCCAATTTCGGAATATGATTTGATATTGCATCAGTATTCTGTCCACTATCAAGGATTTCAAGTGGATATTTTATTTTTTCCTAGGTTGATAATCCCAGATGTAAGATTGACCAAAATCTTAGTCGTAATTTTATCATCTGTAAATAAATAATGTACGCAAGCAGTGGCTATTTGTAATAATCATTTACACGTCTGTCCAAAGTTATTCGCGTAATCTGTTACCCAAAGAATTTTTGAATTTGTTTGAAATTTCAGTGAAATTAACCTCGCGAAGGCCCCAATATACAAATAAATGATAGGATAAAATTATAAAATTGTTAAGTGTAATGCCTATTTATCCTATTAATTTTAGAACGATTATTATATATACATAAACTCAATGTCATTTATTGAACCATGTAGTAACAAATTTAATCATTTTAATATTCTAAGCTGAAAATGATAATTTCCATCGAGCAATTTGGCCTTCGTAAAAACAGTAACTATATCAATGACTATCCATTGAACTTTTTTCTTTTAGTTCAAAAACCTTGATTAATATTTGAAAAGAAATCTAAAATTATTCGAGAAAAAAAAACGTCAAACTTATATTATGTAGTTGGAAAACAATAAACAAAGTAGACTCGTCGCCTTGTTTAGTCAATGCACTTGTTTTCTTCGGTAAGGTTACTCAACAAAGGATCGCGCTTATGAAATGCAATATTCACATGTTTGGTGAGTGAATTCAGGGCCAAAGCAAGGCCCACACGTTGACCATGCATCTAGCGGGGCCCGTTGCACCCGATGATCGAGTCCCCCGCTCGACCCGTCCAAGCGCGAGCCATTCAAGGTTAACTGGGTGCACCGCCATAGGCCGTCTGGCATTCGTACCAACAGTGCTTTACCATTACTTAATCATAATCATAATATATTTCGATTTTTTAATTTTACATAAAAGTTCAAATTAAATAAATTCAGAAACCGCACGATATTTTGTTGTTGTTAATAAATGCTAAATTCCTTCGGGTTTCTAAAATAGCCTTCGTTTAAAGATTAAAATTATTATAAAATGTTTATTGCTCCAGTAGCTGGTTTAAGTAAAAAAACGGCATTCCATATTAAACCATAGAAAAAGATGGCGAAAACTACGATGTCATTCAGCGCCCTCTATGTAACAACAATTATTTTGAATTTATTACCTAAAATTGAATAATATGTTTTAATTGGCGTCTTAAATCATAAATCACTGACCAACTCAAAATAAAAACCATATTATTTTTATTAAATATTTTAATAAAACAAAGAAATATTTTGTAAAATAAATTGTAATATTTATTACACGCGATAAAAGTTATTAAACAAGGTCGTTGAATGTTAATAGATAATATTATGAGTTAAGTCAAAAACATTAGTTTGATTACCTAATTGAAAAAAACAATGTCGATATTGGCATTTACTAAACAAATGATTTTCGCATTTGACAGTTTTTCCCAAGAGGAAAATCGCTTTAATTGCACAACATGAGTTATTGTTAGTTATTTAATCATTATAGATATAACGCAAAATGTGAATTATTGCTAAAAATCTAAGCTAAAAATAGTAAAGCTTATCTATAACCTCAAAAATGTGAGGTTAAAATGTTTATGATTTTTAAAAACAA
The DNA here is from genome assembly GCA_949152465.1 of Cantharis flavilabris. Classification (NCBI taxonomy): domain Eukaryota; kingdom Metazoa; phylum Arthropoda; class Insecta; order Coleoptera; family Cantharidae; genus Cantharis; species Cantharis flavilabris. Next base: position 26,004,688 of record OX424441.1, on the reverse strand, counting down.
GTGAATAGCAAAATTAAACAGTTTAGAAAAACCGTTTAATTTTGCACTTTTGTTTAGAACAACAAATAAAGTTTAAAGTTTCGGTAAGGAGAAAATAATGTATTTTGGGAATCTTTTGTCGCCTATTTTCTAAAATTTAGCGGTTGCTATGAACTTGACCTAAAAAGAAGAGTTAATTAATAAGTTAGAAATAAATAGGTTAATATGGCGGCGGTACTTAATAAAAATGAGACGCATAAAAAGCTTCTTGTCAAACAAATTAAGATATAAAAATGTTTGCTGTAGCCAAATCATGGGGATTACAAAATTAGATGTTTTGAAGTAGTTGCAATAATTCGTGGGGTCGTTGAAAGGACGGTTCAAAATCCGAGTGGCCGACTGCCTTGAATAGTCCATTGGCCCAACATTTTGCACACATGCACTTCGTCTGCATCGTCTAATGTCTATGACCCCAAATTTGGGTGTTTGCCTTTAAGCTCACTCATGGTTTATTTGTGGTAGGCACCTGCATTCAAAGAAATGCGCCATATTTTATATTCCTGCTTTTTTTGATAATTTTAAACGCCTTTGTAGTTTTATTTTTCGTTTCGGCTAACATTAATTAATGACTTATGGGTTTTAGGGATAATTGCGATGCTTTTAAAATTTAAACTTTGAAACTTGCATAGACCCAGTGTTGATACCAAATTTCTTGGTGGAAAACAAGGTCAGATTCTTTAACGATGTTAGTGCCAAATTAAAATGTGTCTGAAATTTTTTAATTTTCAACTGAGGCCTTAATTACTTTACTCCTGTAATATTCATATATGCAGAAATTAAATAATTTATTAAAAAAAAGAAACAAAGTAAAAATAAATAAATTTTTTGTTTTGCTTATTTATAACTTGCATAGGATCATGAAAAATAAATTAAATAATAAGGGGGGCTCAATTAGGTAATTATTGTTTGGATGTTTATTAGATTTAGATTAAGTTTATATTACTAATGTTCAATTATTAATACGAATATACCAATGTATATGCGTAAGTACTAAAAAAGGAGAGAAATATTGTTGATGAAAAAAGATAGAGACCCTGGGCCCGTACGATGCACTTTGATGAAGGTCGCATCCATCGAAATGAACAAACATGTCGTACTCACTACGTAGTGTCTGGCTCATGGGTACATACTACATCACTATGTATATTGCAAAAATCATAAAAATACAGATTTGAGAGACAAATAACAATAAATCTATTCAGTAGATAATTTTTCTATGGAAAGTCCTAAAGTTCAAAAGTTCCCAGGAGTTTGAAACTTTGATTATTCGTATCGCAAGATTTTTAAAAAAATTAAACAAAAGTAACAGAGTTGGATAATCTAAACAAGAGAAGTTTATTTTTAGTAAATTTTCAATCCTTGGAGTTGCAGCTTTTAAATTTCTAGAAAAACAAGTGCATCGTCCTGCACTTCGATTGTAGAGGCTCTGTTTAGGTTTTCACTATCATCGACCCTCTTCACTTTAGTAACTAAGGATATTTAATAATGATAAGATATAACCAACTTGTTTTTCCAAATCATATTGTATAATATCAAATTGTGTAAATATCTACCACAATATCCTTCATCGACCGCAGGCTACTGAAGCTTTTCCAAATATAAACAGATTCTGATACGCATCCACTTGATTCGGAAGCGATTACATAATTATTTTTAGACGAAAATCGATGGTTTTTTCCAGACCTGTTATAAATTTGTTGTTGCCAAAATTATAAAACAATTGCTCAATTCATACTTGGACTTGAATATCTAGAACGTACATCTACAACAATTACGGGCTAGGTTTTTGACAAGGTCGCAGATGAGTTGAACGAATTCGGGACTGAGTGCGTCGTTTTCGTTTCTGGTAAACAACCCACATTAAAAAAAGCCGACGATTGGTGATGATAAGTGTTATATTATTAACTCACAGATAACAAAGGAGTGCGTTTAACTTCAAGTTAAAAGAACAACGTACCTTAAAACTGGTTTATACTGTTTTTCATTCTAATTTCACTATTTGGAATTTTTTAAATTCAACATTTTTTCAAATAATGCGCCGCGCCATATTGGTCCAAATCCTATATTTTTGCATCGGAGGTAGTACAGCGGGAATGGGCCCGATTTAGTTGCTTAAGTGCGGGATATCTCCCCCCTCCTACCTAAATAAAACCCACAATCCAGAAGAGTGCACTGGGGGGTATTCCATACCCCCCAGACTCCCCGGATTACACCAATTCTCTTGTGACAAAAATGAGCTTACCTTTAAACTTAGCAGCGAAATCAGGTTTTCCCGATTCCAAAGCTCCAAACATATTATTTAAGTCACAAAAGAATTGGCGTAATCCGGGGGATCCCTCCCAGTGCACTCTTCTGGATTCTGGATTTTAGGTAGGAGATAGGCCACTAAATCGGGTCCATTGCGGTGGCGGTGATATCAATAAGCGAATGTAAGCAATGCTTGGGGCCCCGGACCATAAAGGGTAGTGAATCCCAAAGAAGAGATTTTTGAATAATATACGCAATTCAAAATTAATACATTGTTTTTTTAGGCGCCCGTATTTTTCATCTTTCGTATCTTTCATATTTTATTTTCCTTGTTCGCGGTAAAGAAGGGAACTCGGGCATTGATTTTCTTGTAAATCTCATTTTTATAAACTTTGCTTAGAGTGCGACTTCTTCCTCATGTTCTAAAACACTTGGTCACCAGCTAAATGCAATAACGGCAATCTCATATTTTTACTTTTTTTTTTTTTCTATTCATCACTCATTTATATACAAGGGGTCAATATCTCAAAATAATTTTGTACACAGGACTCGGAATTCCAATGATTTCCATGGATTCCAATGATTTACATGGAATTGCAAAGATTTCCAACAAGGGGGAGGTAACGGGGTAACTGTCCCTCTCCCCCATGACTCATCAAAACCAATAAAATTACAAAGTTTTATTAACATTTGAAAAATATACCTAAATTTTTATCAAAAAATAATGTGCGTGAAGTTAGCCCCCCTTTTGTCGAAAACTAAAAATTGCTTTTTTGTATTGTGTTGTATTCAGTTTATATTGTTTGTATTGTAAATCTTTTTTTCATTTCGCGAAGCATAAAGTTATAAACTGCGAAAAACCATTTATGCGCTGGCCCCCCTTTTTTGAAAATTTTGAAATTTTTTGTTTGTATTGTGCTGTATTCAATTTGTATTGTTTGTATTGCTAAAATTTAAAGTTCTAAATTTAACATTAGTCGCGTAAATCTCGAAACAAAATTTCGCCCTGGCCCCCCATTTTCGAAAATTTTGAAATTTCTTTTTTGCTTTGTGTTATATTCCATTTGTATTATTTGTATTGTTAAAAATTAAAGTCTTAAGTTTAGTATTAAACAAAATTTTGCTCTGACCCGCTGCTTAGCTGACTCAAAATTTCAAAATTATTTTCGTATTTGTATGCAATTTGTATTGTGTTGCAATGTAACTTGTACCGTAAGAATTAAATTGTTGACTATTACAACAATGAAGCTACGTCAGCGGTTCCCAAATGGGGTTCCACGAAAAAATCCAAGGGTTCCGCCAAAAAGAATTTCAAAATGGCGAAAAATAAATTTTGCAAAATTTTTTACTTCGCCTAAGGGTTCCGCGGTCAAAACTAATTGGGAACCGCTGCTTTAAGGTAACTGTCTTATATAAAAGCATGGAGAGCATCCACTGCGACTTTAGTCGCAGAGCCCCGGCCGCAGCTAAAGATTAATATCTTTCATACTTTTATATCAATCATGCTTTCGTATGAGAGTGTTTCCTTAGAATGTGATTGTATCATTCTAAGAAAGCATAGAGAGCAGTTCCTGCGACTGCAGTGGCAGAGCTCCAGCCGTAGCTAAGGAACCTTAAGATGACCAGCTTAAGGTGTGATTTTTTAACTGCGGCTTTTACATAACATTTAACTAGCCCGTAGTGTTGGTGAAGAAAATTTCTCCCAGCTAAAGGTGTGATTCCTCAGCTGCGGCTGGGGCTCTGCGACTGAAGTCGCAGTGACTGCTCTCCATGTTTTCTTATGGCAGTGTTTCGTTAGAATGCAAATTTTGCAGGGGACTCTAAGGCAGCGGTTCCCAAATGGGGTTCCGCGGAACCCTTAGGAGTTCGCGAAAAAATCCAAGGGTTCCGCCAAAAAGAATTTCAAAATGGCAAAAAATAAATTTTGTTAAATTTTTTTCTTCGCCCAAGGGTTCCGCGGCCAAAACTAATTGGGAACCGCTGGTCTACGCTCTGCATAGTGTATGGCACTTGAAAAAAAAGTAATGTTGCTGTATTGTCCCACTAATTTGAAATTCTTGGGTATAGGGACTTCTTGGGTATAGGGACTTCTCGGGACGGACGTTTCGACTCTGACATTTCGGCGCAAATATATAATTTAACAAAATAATGATTGTACGGCCAGAGAGGAGGATTTAATTTTTACGATACAAATTGCATTGCAACACAAAACAAATTGCATACAAATACAAAAATAATTTAGAAACTTTGAGTCAGCTTAGGCAGTGGGCCAGAGCTAAATTTTGTTTTGTGATTTACGCGGTTAATATTAAACTTAAAACTTTAAATTTTAGCAATACAAACAATACAAATTGAATACAACACAATACAAACAAAAAATTTCAAAATTTTCGAAAAAGGGGGGTCAACGCATAAAATGGTTTTTCGCGATTTATAATTTTATGCTTGGCGAAATGAAAAAAAAATTTACAATACAAACAATACAAACTGAATACAACACAATACGAAAAAAAACATTTTAGTTTTCGACAAAAGGGGGGCTAACTTCACGCACATCAAAAAATATGTACTTATTTACCATCTCCTAGCCAACCTCACTTACCTCCATGAATTTTTCCTGAATCTGTTCTCATGTATGAGTGAAGGAAAATTTGAAGAAATCTCAGGAAGTCTTAAGAAATAGAAAATACAAAGAAATCTTAAGAGTGCTATAGATGTTTTTTTTAAATATTTTTGAGTTTTCCTTGGCTTTATTAAAATTTTCCGAGATTTTCAATATTACGATTAAGATTAAGAATAAAATTTCTTTGGATTTTAAAGATTTCCTAGAACTTTCTGATATTTGGTTGGATTTTTTTGAATTTTTCTTCATTCTAGATTTCTTGAGGTATCCCAGAATTTTCTACATTTCCTTAAATTCTCCTCTTCTTCAACATTTTCTTAAATTTCGTCAAATTTCCCTGAATATCTTCAAATTTTTCTTCACTAGTACACCGGAGTTTTCCAACGATTTCTCCCTAGTTTGTTGCTGGAAAAACGAGGGGAAATCGTGATAGACAAAAGTGAAGGAAAATCTTAAGAAATTTTAGAAATACTTCAGATGAGCTTCATTTTTTAGCTTTTTAAATTTTTGGAGATTTCCTTGGCCTTCCTAAAATATTCTGAATATTCTAAATTTCATCGAATTTTCCATTTTCTAAGTTTGCCTGGCAAGGGCGGCTGGAAGAAGGGAGGATAACGGTGTATCTACACCCTCTCCTGATGACAAAAACAAACGAAATCTACTAAATTTTTTTTAAATTCCAAAAATATACCTAAATTCTTATCAAAATATATTTATTTGCCCTTTCCTCACCAGCCTCATTTACCCCCCACATGAACTTTGCCTAGATCCGCCCTTGATTTTCAAACTTGTTTCAATCTAAAGAATTTCTATGATTTTCAAGGAATTACTGAGATTTCCAAGGGAATTCCAAATAAAAATTTTTTCGAGATATTTAACCCTTGTTTATTAAGTAGCGTTACATTCCGAAGAATTGAGTTCTGGGGGGGATTGGTCCTCTTACAACTTAAAGTAATATACTATTCGTTTTCTAGAGATTGCGATGTTTTTCGGTTCATTTATTAGGTTCCTCCATCTCTCTCTGTCGTGTATCAGTTATGACCATTCGTTTATACCCATCTTTTTCAGGTCATCCATCACGCAGTCCCACCATTTCAATTTGGGTCTTCCCTTAAATCTTTTTCCATCTGGTCTCCACGTCGTCAACACTTTTATCGGTTCATCATCATCATCACTTCTCATTACGTGTCCCAGCAATTTAATTCTTTGTGGTTCGTGACGCTCACAATGTCTTCTTCTGCCATTTTGTCTCGTATCTTGTAATTCATTCCTCGCTTGTCGGTCATAATTTCATCATCCGTTTGGTTTTGGTTTAGTTTTTTGACTCGGGGTATAATTCTTCTGTTGTTTTTTCAACCAGTCCACCTTTCTTTCGATCCCAGATTATTATCCTCCCCTTCATAATGAATTTCATGTGACCACCTGGTGTCCTCTTTCTCTCGCGCGAGAGAGTTCTTGCTCTCTTTCTCATCTCACTCATGATACGTCTCTGCGTGGGTGTTAGATCACTATCGATGTATATTTCGCTTGTCTTCCCACTTATTCAATTCTATAATTGATTTCCATATTCAGTCCTAGTTTGTGCCCAATAATAGTTTTTACGGCTATTTTCAGCTTTTCACCATCTCTTTCATTTATCAGTATACCGCTCTTGATTACGTTCTTTTTCACCTTCTCTTCCTCCATTTTTTCCAGTTTATATTCTAGTTGTTTGTAGTTGTTTTACTTCTTCGCTTAGTTCACTGAGTCTTGCTTGTCCTCTCTTTTCAATGATTGCAGTTCGCTCTGCTCCAATTTTGACTTCTCTTATTTGAATCTTCAGGTCTTCCATTTCATTCTTTATTTCTTGCACACTTGATCTAATTTGATTTACTTTCTTCTTTGGGCTCTACTTACTAGATGATTTTTTTGTATCCTTTTCGTAATTGTATTCCTTCTGTTCAGGGTCGCTTTGTCTTCCTTTCATTGGGGATCTTAAGATTTTTTTACTTCTTCGACAGATCTCATGTGGCTAACCTTTTTCTGTTACTCGGAAGCGTCCGTGTCGTAAGTCACAATTTGGGGTTGGTTTTTCTCTTTAGTAATTTTTAGTTACTTTTCATCAAAAATCTTTTTAAGTTGGTTTGTATCTTCCAACTTTCGGGTTTCCATAAATTTAAAATTTGTTTTTTGTCAACTGATAAGTTATTGTCTTCGGTAGTTCCAAGACTCTTTTGATAAAATGTCAAGGCTGATGTATGTTATCTATATGTTTATCGCTTTCTTCTAAGTGTGCCATAATTGATACCCTATTTATTGGGACGAGTTTTTTCTCTAAAAATTAATTTAAATCATTGTACCTAGTGTGCTTGTACTAAATTCCTCTATGGGCTCTAGGAAAAACAACAAAAGACAGCCCCATTAATGTAACGAGGGCTGCCAAAGGCCGGACAACCACCTCAATCGCAGATATTTTTAATTTAAAATATTTAAATTGTAACGCAGATTAATTTTTCAGGTATATGGCGACAAAACTGTGTACAAAATAAAAGGGAAGAAGATAAGAGTAAGAGTTTTTAGCAAAAACACTGAGCAGCCGTTGAACGCTCGAAATACCTGCGCGATACATCGCTCAGAGTCTGATACACCTTGCGCTACTCGACGCACCTCCGCTCCGCTCCCTCTGAATGCACCTTGCCCGACGCGACGCTTGCACTCTAAATAAATATGAGTTTAAACTTTGATTCGTCCCAAAAACGAGAAAATACTTCGTAAACACATATTGTGTTAATAAATAATAAACGTGAAATGAATTCTGGTGATAGGATCCATGAGCGTTGGACTGTATTAATCGTAAAATAAATTTTTTTAGCAATGCAAGATTACAATTACCTTTGAGGGAAACAAAGAAGGTTCAAAATAAAATGTCTGACCTGAACTCATAACGATTCGGAAAATGTAAAAGTAACGTGTTCGTCATGAGGCCACAAACCCTATTTGCACTCTTATCATACTAGTGAAAAGGTGAAAGGTTAAACAGATACTACGTAATATTTTGCGCATGACTTTGTTTGTCTATTAGAATCATCCCCCGAACGTTAATAAAAATATTTACGTTTATTTCAGGTTACAGAAGTTACGTTAGACGTACACGCACTGGGAAAATGATTCTAATTTTTGAAACATAAAACGAAAAACGAAATAGGTTTTTTGTAGAATAAAATTAGACAAATTGCTATTCTAATAATAATTTGTATTCAAATTGACTCTTTTCGTATATCTGTTCATAATGTGATCGCGTGATTTTCACGTAAGAGTGAAAAGCTGAAATATCTGCAATTAGTGCAGTAGATGCAAAGATTAAGTACTCACAATATTAATTTAAAAGTGAGTAAATGTAAAAAATGCAATTATTTTCGGGGGTAGTTTATACGTCGGTGATTTTTTATTCGACGCCGGCGTCAAACCATTTGAAAGGTCGCTAGTTGAATGCCCGCACCCTGGCAAAACCTTCACGTTGCAAGGCCAGACAAATATAACTATATGCATCACAGACAAGATTACAAAGAACTTAATAAATATTGTAGAATGCAAACTCAATTTTAAAAAATGCAGTTATCAAGTTTAAAATTAATCGCATAATTATTATATCAGTTATTTAGTAATTAATTTTACTTAATCGCAACGTTGTGTATTATTATGCAATATTTATAAGTTCTTTTTGGAACCTCTTCAAAATTCGCCTAAAAAATTATTCCAAAATCTACTAGAATTTTGATTTATTTTTGTGAAATTAGCATCTCGCTCGAAATTTTTTCAAGAAAAATATTTTTATTGGACAGTTTGAGCTCAATATAATAAACGCCTCGTTATTCTTATGCGATAATTATTTTTATCGCCACCGCCATAATTTTGAGTTGCCCAAATTTTGTTTATGTTGTTCTTACTACCCTTTTCAATCAAACTTATCCTTGTTTTTATACATTTTTAAAACTGCTCTATTTTATAATTTTTATTTTCTTAATCTTATTATTAATCACTTTTTTATTTTTGAATAAAATTATTTAGTTCAAAATTTTGTTTGTGGATTTGGGTTTGTGAAGGTTCATCGAGATTTACCACTGACGCGCATGAATGGATTAACGAGTTTCCAAAATTATTTGGTCTGCCCTGCCCCCTCCAAACGCATATTCTATATACGACACAAAAAATTTTTCAGGAACGTAAAAATTTTTTAAAAAATCGATCTCCCCTAGCCCCCAATCTAAATAAAGTGTTTCAATTTTTAGTCGTCATTCTCTCATTATAGCAAACTTGGAAAAATTACTACAATTAATCTGCTGGCATAATTTGAAACATAATTCAAAAAATTTTTCGGTATTTCTCGACGAAAAACCACCTGTTTGTAGGTGGGATTGAGTATAATACAGGGCCTATTTTAGAGGTACAGCTCAGCTATTTTATGTAACTCTAAATACTAAAAACTCGTATATCCAGACTAAAAAAAAATTAAATTGAAATAAATTTAAAAACAAAAACTCGAAATAATCTACCAAATTATTCATCGAATTAACTATATTTTAATGCAAATTTAAACCATAAACTGTTAATATATTTGTATCATAATAAATATTCTAAATTCTTTCAACTAGATTCTGTTCTTGTAGCCGTAATATAGTAAAAATTATTTATACAATGTAGTCTTTCAACTATGGTTTTCAGTTTTCAATATAATAAGAATGACAGTCATAAATTTGGAAATTTATTTTTTGCTTCTACGAAATCTATTTTTAGAATGCAATATAATTTCAAACAGTTTGACCTTGAAAAACTAAAATTTTCCGGAAATTCGAAAATTTAGCTGCCAAATTACCACGAGTTTCCTAGAGCATCGTTAGGTAGTTGTTTTAATTTTATTATTAATATTCAGAGCCGGATTAAGGATATGTGAGGCTCGGGACTAGCTATTTTTTGAGGCCCTAGGCAAAAATTTTTGATTTTTCAAGGTCAATCGCACTTAGATCACAGTTTTGTGATAAAAAACCAGGAATTTTGCTAGATATTCTGTGGGGTGTTCCACACCCCCCAGACCCCCCGGTGCGAATTTTACGGTTCATGATGTGTGAATATGCACTAAAGCCTTTTGTTTATGAATCTGGGGGTATGAATTGTATACACAAACGACGTATTAATGTATTTGTTCTGGAAATAAAACATTTTGGGATTTCAAACCGGGGGGTCTGGGGGGTATGGAATACCCTCCAGTGCAACAGCAATTATAGTTTTTTCTGGACCCAGAATCGAATTTCTTACAAATGATTCACTTTATTAAAAAATCTGATGTGGTTTGTCATTTTTAGAATGGTTGTACAGGAATCTCGTTAATCTAATCGTGCGCGTCATGAATGAATGCACTTTTGGCACCGACAATCGCAACCAAAAGTAGGAGGTACACAACTAGATGCTATAAGAGTCCCAAATACACATTTTTAACTTTCTACGATCTATCGTATTTGAGTTATGCGACAATTTATCAATGTAAATTACACATTTTGAAACCGTTTTTTGACACATAAAAATCGCCTTTACAGCAAAACTTGTTAGACATTTTTTCTTTTCAATTTTATTCTCTACATTTTTGTTTCTATATATTTTTCTATTTTGTCGCACCGTTTCCGAGATATGGATGACAACATTGCTTGCATTTTACAAAATTTTTTTCTGTAAAATCGATTTTTATATGAAAAAAAATGGCTTCAAAATGTTGAGTTTACATTGATAACAACATAGCATTGTCAGAGTTCTTTTAAAAGTAACTGTACAGAGCCGGATTAAGGATATGTTTGCATGTTTTAACAAAATGCGCTGCCGGAAAAAAATTTAGATTTTTCAAAACGGGCAGCGCTTAGATCAAACGAAAATTTTTTGAAAGGATACCAGTGGCGTGTTGTGTTCCTGAAACCCTCCCTGATAAAAATAATGCTTACCACTAAGTTTTAAAATTTAAATAATTTAAAATTTTTAAAAAAATTTTTCTTTGTTTCTTAGTTTTCGGATTTCGTTTGTGAAGGTTCATCGAGATTTCTGGAATTTGGCAGGTTTACCACTGACGCGCATGAATGGATTAACGAGATTCCAAAAATATTTGATCTGCCCCCTCCAAACGCATTTTCTAAATACGCCCACTAAAGGATACTAATTATTTATACATAGTTTATTATAGTTTTTTGATAAAACAGGTACTTATATACTATAATAACATGTTTTTCTTACTTTAAGTTGCAGAAATTCAGTAATTCAATCATCAAAATTTGTTGATTGAATTGAGCCCCCGTAATCCGGCTCTGTTAATATTAATAATAATAATAATAATTAAAGAAATTATATTTTAGCCAATTGATAATCGCATTTAGGTAAATTACTAAATGTATTTAGTAACATCATTGTTTTTATAATTTTTCAAGTTTCCTGTTGAATAATTGCAGAACATCAGTTAAAATTTTAATTAAGGAATTGTTAAGTAATAAATAAATAATAAGTTTAATCTAAAATTTTGTATTGATCACGAAATATCAAGATAAACCTCAAAGCAACAATATTTTCGAAAATACTAATTAGGATGTTTTTAGCGCAATTTACAATTTATTATGTATTTAAATTTTCCAGCTTCCATTTATGAAATATTTAGATTTATTTTTTTAAATATTTATTTAAATATTATTTACCAAGTCATACCAACAAACTTTTCCATGATGTGGAATTGAACCTGGAATTGGTAACAAAAAACTTGAAAAAAATACGTTTGTTTATGATTATGTTATGTATTTATTTAGTTAAATGTAGATATAAATATTAGATAATATTTTCCTTTAACAAAACACAAACTGGTTGATTGAACTGCTAAATTAAGTCAAAAAACTAATATAGCTTTAGTTACATGATCAAAAGATTGGGGAACCTACCCAAGAGAGAAATCAATAAATATTTATAATTAAAAATCGATTAATACAATAGATTCCTTATTTGTAAGTGTCCTATCTAATACGTGAATGATATAGTCAGTGATATCATTTTGTCGAATTCTTTATCTAATTCAAAATTTGGGAGTTTATCCTGAGAAATCTCGTTAATCCATTCATACAATAAACAAGAAATTAACTAGGGATTATATGATATGCATGATAATTATTATAAAAACCATCAAATAAAGTTATCGAATAATAAATTTGTAAAATGATAAACAAAGTAATATTTCAATAATGAATAATTATTGCTTTACAAGATAAAAATTAGTAACTTGTTTTTTGAAGTATATTGACCCATCGTGCAAACTCTTGTTTTTATCTTGACCTTGTGGTTAATATTACATTTATTTAAATATATTATTATATATTTGTTTTTAAAAATATTCACTTTATTACGTAATCAATATTTAATTGTTATTCTCTTCGGTTATTATCTTTAATTGATTTTATTGGATGTCACTTTTGAAACTTTCGTTCGTAATATTTCTATTTTTATTTTATAAGCTTTCTAACAAATCCAAGACGCCGCAGTTACATAAATTTTTATAAATAGATATTTTTACAATTCTTGAATAAGATATTAAATTTATTGTATTGTTATATCAAAAAAAATTGTATTTATGCATAATGAATACAATCAAATTTTGTCCTACATGCTACTTAAAAATGAAATCTTTCAAGCAGGATTTCAGTTTTATTTACTAAAAAATATATTTAATAAATTCAAGATTACAGATAAATTAGTATTTTGTGCAGAAGAAGAAGAAAAATTTTTTTGCCTCCGTCCAGGAAGTTACTAGTTCTCATCATTTTTAAAGTAGACTTTTAGGTACTACATTTTTCCAGAAGCAAACCGGAAAAACTGGTAAAAACTGCTATCAGTCTCCAAAATATAAAATCATCAAATCTTTAATCAGATAGGCTCTCCTAATAATTTCAAAGATCTTTCTTCAATAGACAACAAATACGCCGACCGACCGACGGTCGGCATAAATGTCGTCGGTTTTAATCTTTAATTACAAAAAATCACTCAAAGACGCTTGATCTCACAAAATAACGTGAAATATTAAGCTAGTAGATTTAAGACGTGAGAATAATACTTTTTAAGACGGAGTATGGTTATTATGAGTCGGACGTGTAAACACCTAATTTACACGTCCATCGGACGTGCAAATAGCCACTACTGCGTTTAAATAAATGAAATGTTGTAAATGCCCGATTTAAAAATATTGTTACTAAAGTTGTGTTGCGAAGTTATTATTAGTTCGAGTTATTATGCACATATTAAACATACAAACATATATATCTACTCTAGATATACAAAAATATTTTTCATATGCCAGAGTACTGCAAATTAAAACAGTTATTTGTCGTCTGCATGTGACAGTAATATTTTTTGCATTTATCAAAACATTCCTAACTATTATCATCCCATTAAATGTATAAATACATTTTAAGACTAAAAAATATGTAAAAATAATAACAATATTCCTATTTGGATCGGGAAAAGGTCAACAACGTCAGTACTATGAACGTAATCAAAGATGTTTTTACTACATAAAAATATATTATGCATATATATTTATCGTACATGACAAAATTTTTAGAATTTAACTCCAAATTTAAAAATTCCTTCTTTCTCTCAATGCTTTGAAGCATGAAAATATATCACAATTTCCTGATCATTCTTTGGTCTTAGTCCTTCAGAGCATTTTGGCTTCGTCCCATAACTGAATTATTTGGATATGATCGACCTTTCAACAATATTCCATTTGGAAAAACTGTGAAATTAAATTGGAAGACTTGTCGTTTCTTTGCCCAAACGGTTTGGTGGTTTGGGCATTAGCCAAAAGGCATATGTATAGTAGTGGGACGGATTTTGACGTTTCAATTATGGACATTCAATTATGTAATTTTCTATCGACTTAAAGGTGAATCAAAGGTTCGTAAATCGTGACGACAACACTACTTGAACCTTATCATTAAAGTGCATTGTTTATCCTCAATATCAATCAATTGATAACAAGTTTTGAAGTGCTGTACATAATATGTACTCCATGGAGATCTGGAGGGTATTTTTTTAAAGAAATGTCATTGTCATTTGGTGACACGACGTCTCACATGAAACTTTATATCGTTGAAAATGTTTTACCTGATAATTTCGTAATTTTGAGAAACCTAGTAATTTTTCTCAAATAAATTTTTCAAAAATAAAGTTTTGAGTTTTAACGTTTGTTGATGCTTTTGCTAGGTTGTTTTACGAGTTATTTAATCACTTTTTCCTTCACAAAGTTATTGCAAATAAATGAAAAGCATTAACCACAAATCGATAGGTCCTCAAATTGAATGATTCCGGTTGAATGTTGAGAGGTAGATGTATTTTTGTTCCTTTCGTGTGTTTTTGTCAGGATTAAGAAATTTTGTATATATTTAAATAAACTCATAATTATGTTTATTATTTGTTATTATTTATTGAGATAAAGTATATTTCTTTACACTGATGTCTTTTTTTCGGTCATTCATCGCGAGAGAAGTGCATAATTTTTATCAACATTTTATAAATTGACCTTGACGGTGTTTATAAAACACGAATATAAGGTTGAACAAAATCATTGTTATGACAATATTATGAACAAAAAACATTTTGTTTGTTTTCAAAACTTAATTAGTTATTATGGGAGCTTTAACATTTATTATTGTATTGTTAATAGGTTCTTGGCGAATAACAAACCTGTATGTTGTTATCCGATTTATAATAAAATAATAACTTGTAGATCTACCTATTTGAATCCATTTATGGCAAACAAGGGAAAAACATAAAAAGTTAAAATTTGCTAAAAGAATGTCATAATATAGAGAGTTGGATATTATGTATAAAAGTTTATTAATTTGTAAACAGAAATTTACCTTGACTATTCACATGTTTCATTATCGTCCATATTGTAAAATTTGCTAATTAGGTATATCGTTAACCCGTTCGGAGTTAAGTTTTGAACTTTCAAGTTCAAGGGCAAAACTTATATTTCGAAATATCTCATCGCAGTTACGTTTTGGGGTTACTAAATTTAATAATTAGTAATGTAAAAGTGTTTAGTAATAGAAATTAAAAATAACGGTAATGTTTGTTACAAGATGAACAAAGGAAGAGAGTGTTTTTATTACAGAATTTAAATCTCGGTCACGGTAAGAACGCTATGTAACTCTCTCCTAATCTTAACCCTATTTAGTTGTTTCTAAGTCAACGATTTCATTTTTATTTGAGAATATAGTTCAATATGAAAGTTAGTCCATAATTGAGGACACAAACATATTATGTCGTGGTAATCTCACGTAACTACAAGTTATAATGGCCGCATTTCATTTTAGTGTCCCTTTCTCCGCTTTCATCGGTTTGCCACTACTTTGCGGACCACAGCTTGCAAGTAGGTCACTATCGCATACTTTTACATCCCATCGAGTGGGAGCTTGCACTTGCAGTACACGAAATCCAACTTCCGATGAGAGAAGACGTGTGTGGTGATGTGTAGTGTTGTTTTGTGAACGTGCAACCCTTATAAAAATTACATCACTTCTGAGAATCATCAGCCCAATGGGCCCTCTACAGCTTCCAGCAATGCATCACGACAATGGAGTTATTTTTTCCGCACCTCCCAGTAAGTACTTCTTCGGCATCACCATAGTGCTTAAGTTACTCCAAATAGTTCGCCAGTGTGTCGACATAATCTTCAACTGTCAATGTCAAGGTTCATTAAGTTTCGGTGCGTTTCACTAGTTGTTAAACGAATAGCTTTACGGTTTAAATCATATTTGCGAAGAACTTAAAAATAGGATCATGGAAAGTTCTCGTTCCAATGGGCAAACAACCGTAAAAGAACATAGGTAACGTTTGTCCAAAATATGCCATTTCCAAAACTTAATCAAATGGAACATTTTCAAGGTTAGACTTAAATAATCCAATGAAGAAAATGGCGCAATTGTTTTGAATTAATTTAAAATGTAATGGGGAAGGGCATTTAAAGCCAAAAATAAGTTTTGCGAATCTGAATGTGCACGAATACGAGTCGGCTGGCATAGAATAACCTTACGTTATTTTTAAAACTGCAACGCAATTTTCCCCGAAAATTGCATCTTAGGGATGGTACATGTTAGAGAGGAAAGAGGATATTGGGGTTAATGACAAAGCATACTTTGCACATTGCACGCTGATTTTATTTTTAAAATAATCTCTTAGATGCGTTCTTGAGACAGAATTTTTATGACTTTTATTTGTACCTACGCCAAATTATAGTGGATTTAAACTTTGTTTTAATTTCTTTTTGTTACTGCGGTACAGGGTGGTCCTTTTTCTAATTTAATGTTCATTTTTTTTATCACAATTGCAATAAAAGCGATAACAAACTTTTTACTATATTCAAGTGTAAAATTAACCTAACTTTTTTTTCAAAAAGAACAATACACATTAAATATAAATTATAACAGATAAGAGTTGTACTTAATTAGATTTACAATTGCAAGATTAATCAATCAAATATAACTAATTTATTTAAGGAGATATCAATTATATATTTCTTAAATTTGTACTCCATTGATATTTTACAATAATTCATATTGGTGTATGTATGTAAATATAAAACAGTTCTTTCAATTGTTAAGAATAATAATCGTTTTATGAAATGTTAACGGTTTGTTGGCCTACATTTACAAGCATGGGCGATTTCGATCAAAAACTATTAACTCCGTTTTGACAATAGCGTAACCGAAATTTTTGACATTTTCAAGCCTACATACTCTTTTAATGGTGACAACAAATTTTCATTGTTTAGCAAGATTTTAAACTTATTGAGGTTATGAATTCAGCGTTTAAAAATGCACCGATTGCCCAGTTTACCCTGCACTTCCTAATAGGTTATCTTATATATGGGTAGCCTTGTTAGGCTAAATAGATTTTCAATGCTTTTTTCCTACTTTACACTTCCTAACATGCGAACTTGATACCTTCGTATCCATTTGGAATTTTAAAGATATCTCATAGTATAGTCGAAATAGCCTTTCTTAATTCTATTGTTTTTGTAGTCTGAAGTAAATGAAAATTTATTTTAAAATTCCTCCAAGGATAATGTGGAACAACCATTGGTACCATTGAATAAGTTCCCAAAATATTTCATAACCTAGCTTTTTTTATCTATTCTTTATCTAGCTATGTAATGCAATTTTGGCAAATTTTTCAAATATTCAGCAATGGGCACACATTTAAAATAAAAATTCAATTAGTAATAACTATAGGAAAGGTGCGTTACCGGAAACAACCCAAAGTAGAAATAAGAGGTTACTTAACCGACCTTGCCTTCGTAATATTAACTTGCCAACCTTTTACCATGCATTCATAAATAATTATTAGATATAAGTTATAAGGATATCTTAAGAATATTTTATTTATTGCAATCGTTCGCTTGCCAATTTCATCAGTTATGTAATATTGAAATAGAATATTATTTATGACTGACCTTCAGGTGGAGGAATTCCTTTTAAATGGGTTACATATTATTGATTTTCATTAGGAAATCTCAAAATTATTTTTTTTTCGTATCACTGATAGATAGTCAAATTTTGTGCAAGAATTTTTCCTTTTAGTACCGGATGATGTCATGTATGATGAAAACGTTTGGTATTTTATAGTATAATGAATTAGTAAATTCTGTTTTAATTTTTAATTAAAATGTTAATTAATAAAATAAGAATGAAACCGTCAATTTTTTGGAATTATAGGTATATTGTATACCTATGTTCTATTTTGTTTTCACTTCCTTTATTAAAGTACGCGATAAGATTATACAAGTATTAGTTTTTCTGTAATATATATATATATGTATGGTAAAATTGGAAAAAGAATTGTAAACATGTTTCTTGTCGTTTGACAACTTCCTATATTTTAGCCTTGTTACTGTATATAGGCCTACTTCAATTGCACGACCTTTATATTGTATATACATTTTATGACCTGTTTATTTCTTATATGTCGAAAACCTTCAAAATTTTTATCACATTTGCACAATCAATTACTTGTAATACAATATATTAAATAAATAGAAAATTTATTTGTACATGCAATGTATCGTGACTCTTAAAATATTGGATACAATACCAACTCAAACACTATACACCTCAAATTAAACTGAAATTAATAAAATATTGTATTTTTGTTATGTCATATTAATTTTCAAGAAATTTTGCATTAAAGGTGAATAAGCGTCAATAAAAACTAAAAGCCACTTAAAACCAGTTTCACCAAATTAATCGAATGAAACAATACGTACCAACTAATCATAACAAAAATATTTTGTTTTCCTTAACCGAATGAGATAAGAAAGTAAGGTTATAAAGGAATTGCACCTTCTTTGTAATATTGTAATTGGCTTTCAAAAATAACTAAAAAATTCGACCGGAAAAACTCATCGGAACGTTGCCCTGACCTTAACAGTTTTCTCTGAATAGACGTTGTCTTGATTTCGGCAAAGATAAAATTATAATACTTTTTGCGGTTGTATATTAATGATGAAATACCGAAAACAATGGAAAAGATCCAAACGATCACAAAGAAAATAGCTGACGAATTGGATACCAATAAGGTTTGCCCAAAATGGTTATGGGATCGTTGAATAATCCTTGACAAAATTGGATCTGCTTTTTTATTTTTAAAGTTGAGAGTTGATCATTTTGATGTGTGATTGAACTCATTACTCATGGGACCATGCACGAAAAGCTTATTTATAAATATGAGAACAAATTACGAAAATGTAATTGATTTTTTTCGCTATTGCTAAAGATGATCTCTTTTTCCGAGAATTCTAAATCTATCTATTTTGCGGTCATTACAACTATACATAATCTGAGCTTATCTCTTCTCTAAGTGAAATGATATTAAATGTATAATAACTCAAAAATGTAATGGCACTTGAATTTATTTATTGGTAACGCATTTAGCCAATTATGACATAAATTACTTATACAAATATTAGAACAAAGTATCATGTTCACGTATTTTTAACGTGAATGGTTATCGAAAAATTGGTTCGCTAACCTTTACAAAAAATATATAAAATTATTATTATTATTATTGGTATCAATTAGAGGATGATAATATCTGATATCTCTGAACGTTTATGAAGTAAATAAGTTGACGACTTACATAAAAACACTTACTTATAAAGTGTATCTTATAAATCTTAACCTAAGACAACAATTCAAATTTATTTTTATAGTGAAGATCCTCAACGATTGATTGACATTGGATATTATTTGTGTTTGATAAATACACTAAAAGCAATACCGTGGTCAGTAACCTAATAGCAGATACGAGAATGAACTCCGAACTTTCAATCGATACAGTCTGGAACTTTATGGTGTTTTAATACTTCAGTAGCTCTTATGACATTCAATTTAATAAATTATTTAAAAAAATATTAGCGAACTTGTTACTCGAAATCCTAATCATTAATAATTTCAGTGAGTCACAATTCTAATGTAACCTTATTGTGTTTTATTTATTCCCACGCTCCTAGAAGCACAAACCTTGCGGTGATATTGGCATCGAAACCTTGAAAATTTGCCACAAAATTTAAATAACTTTTTTCGAACATTGTCTTGATAAATTTATTACGCGAAAAAGTTAATTTTAATAATTAAAACAAAGGTACGAAGAACCTTTTGTGTGATTCAACTTTGTTCGCAGTAAACAAACTTAAAGTTTCGCGACAATGAAAATTATTCGAAAAATTTCATTTAAATATAAATTAATTCCCAGAATTTATTAAATAATATTAGAAAAAAATTTTAATTTATCGGGCAAAACAACACAATTTGGGCTAAATTTGGGTGGGTGTGGGAAGCAATCACCATTGATAATCCGTTTCGTCAAAATTACCCAATTTTTGTTTTTTTTTCAAGTCGCGTTAACAAAGCAAGCATTGCCTTTAAATGGAATTTTTTAAATTGCTTAAATGGGAGTACGGGGGAGAACCGCGAAAAAAATAATTATTATGCGACATTTTTTTTTTAAACTCATAATTAATGTGCAGGTAATGCTTTGGTTTTTAAATATTCAGTAGGTGCATGAACCGCGCTGACTAATGTTTCTTTCATCAGAGATCAATCATTTTCTTTCGCTTCAGAGAAGTGACCTGTTATCGTGCCATCTCTTGGAGGTTTTCCAAATGTTTGTTTCCACGTGGCTCCTCATATGCGCACATCCACGTATACGGCGTATTTCTAACTGTTTACAATTTTTTGAAAATGAAAGTTAGAAATTATAGCCTCTCAAATTACAATCCAGTTCAAAACAGCCAAATAGGCAGTTGCAAATACCTCCCAGTTTGAACGAAACCTCGCTTGTTGCATTTTAAAATGCAAATTTCCTCAAATAATTTAAGTTGCGCACATAATTTATGATTTTATCGATCGGAAAGTATTTTATGTTAGACAATTCTATGTTAGTTATAAAGTACAAGCATAATTATTATATAAAATATTAAAATTTTTCCTTATTACTTGGACAGGTATACCTACACTAAATTATATGGTGTATGCAGTTTATTTTTAAAATATAAATTAACTCGATCAATATGAAATATATTCCGTTGAAGATTTTGATGTACAGGAACAGAAACTTATATCATATTAAGTCTTATTTATTATTTAAAACTCCATTCAATTGAAATGTACTTATTGTCCCAATTATTAGTCACGTTTTTCGAACATTTGTTATCGATATTCAATAATTTTTTACAAAATTCAAAATTATACCCTAAAATAGGGTTGCCATCCGTACCGGTTGATCTGCAAAATGTAAAAAAAAAAAAATTTCTTTTTTTAGTTACCCCGAATACTCCCCCGAAATATAAATTTATTTTGAATATTTAAAATATTCAAAAAATTCGATTTTGAATATTTTCTAAACCCAAACAAAAACTTTATAAAAATATAAAATTCTTTAAAAGTCAAGTTTTACAAAGTAATTCACAATTATATTATTCTTATATTAAATCTGGACAAATTAGGTAAAAATGAATCCGAAAAACTATTTATCAAAATGTATATTTTGCATATTTTCAACATTTGGTGCATATTTGACTAAATAATGCATATTTGTGCATATTTGGGCCAATACAAACAATAATCAATTGTTTAAACAGACCTAAAACTCAATGATTTTTTATTTAAATAATAGAAATTTATTAGTGGAGACCGGATTATATGCAACTTAAAATGGTCGAAATATGCATGATGCAAATATGCATCATAAATGCTCGAAATATGCAACAAAATCGCCAAAAATGCCAACATATGCAATATCACATTTCAATGAATAGGTACTACAGAATAATGTTATTTTTTTATTTAAAAAAATCCGCAAAAAAAATAATAAAATATTTTTTTATTTTTTGAAAATTGCGCCCAAACTTTCTTTTACTTTGAACAATTTTAATACACAAATTTAAAATCAAACTCAACAAATATTTAAAAATACGACGTCTCGAGGAATATTTTTGAGGATGAGGCTCACTTCGGTTTATTAATATTTTATTTATTTTCTACTATTCTTGACCGGTCAAGGCCCTTATACCTATGGGGTACCAATTCGGGCCTACATAATTTAAAAATTCAAATAATAATAGTATAATACAGAGCGTTACGAATATTAACGTAACGCAGGATTTCCACTCGTTTGGAAAGCATGGAAAATCTGTAAAAGTCTAGGAATTTCAGATTTTCCTAATTTTGTCAGGGAAAAGTCAAGGAATTTTTTATTTTAATGCCAAGTCAGCAAAATTAAATTTTCAGTCGGGGAAAACAATTTAATGTAAAATTTTTTCATTTTAAAACTTTATTAACTAAAAATTTAATTTTTTTAATTTTAAAATTAAGATTTTTATTTGCCTATTTATCTTCCGATTTATCGAAATGTCAGGGAAAATTTTTATTGTTTTTCAGGGAAATTTGATTCGGAAAATTCAGTAAAACCCTGTAACGATTTGAAGTTTATTGGATGCTGCAAAAAATTTGAAAATAAACACTTAAATAAACTGCCAAAAATGTACTTACACTCAAAATATGTATTTATAGGCAAAACAAAAGCTGCATAAAACGACTCAGAAAAATAACTTAAACACCATTTAAAGTTTATGCTATTTATAGAGTAGAAATAAAAAAAAAAAAGAAAGCAAACAACACTAAAATTCAAAGACACATAATGCAGAAATATAAACTACAAATGATAAGAGCATTGGATTTCACCTAGCTTTTACTTAAAGGTCAAAAAATGCTTTTGAAATTGATAAAATTTTCATTTATCAGACTGGCCAGTTAAGTTTCCAATGTAATTATTATTCAATTTATAACATGGTCAGTGTGATAAATGAAAATTTTAACAAATTTCAAAAGTAACAACTCGAGATGAAATTTAATGCTCTTATCATTCGTAGATTATATTTTTTCTGCAATAAAATTGTTATTTTAAATTTTAAAACAATGAAAGGGGCCCGCTGTGACCCACTTGCATCAGGGGCCGGCTTTGACTTGTTACGTCCCTGGCGTAAAGGCGTTTTCCGATCCGATCCCTAGTTATTAACCGACGAAAAAAAAAATGTAATTATTATTCAATTTATAACATGGTCAGTGTGATAAATGAAAATTTTAACAAATTTCAAAAGTAACAACTCGAGATGAAATTTAATGCTCTTATCATTCGTAGATTATATTTTTTCTGCAATAAAATTGTTATTTTAAATTTTAAAACAATGAAAGGGGCCCGCTGTGACCCACTTGCATCAGGGGCCGGCTTTGACTTGTTACGTCCCTGGCGTAAAGGCGTTTTCCGATCCGATCCCTAGTTATTAACCGACGAAAAAAAAAATGTAATTATTATTCAATTTATAACATGGTCAGTGTGATAAATGAAAATTTTAACAAATTTCAAAAGTAACAACTCGAGATGAAATTTAATGCTCTTATCATTCGTAGATTATATTTTTTCTGCAATAAAATTGTTATTTTAAATTTTAAAACAATGAAAGGGGCCCGCTGTGACCCACTTGCACCAGGGGCCGGCTTTGACTTGTTACGTCCCTGGCGTAAAGGCGTTTTCCGATCCGATCCCTAGTTATTAACCGACGAAAACAAAAAAGGAGAAGGTTATCAATTCGACACGTATATTTTTTTTTTTTTTTTTAATGGATGACCACGCATAACTTTTTCCAGAATATTCCGATTTTGATGATTATTTTTTTATTAGATGAGGTATACCTCCAAGGTGGTCCCATTTAAATTTCAAAAAAAAATTCCAACCCTAAGGGTAGAAAAATTGGGGATGATTGAATATTATCCACTGAATTTTCACCTGTGAGCCGATTTTTTTTTTTTTTTGTAGAAATTTGGCATGTATGACAACTTTAGACTGCTCGACATGATTATGACTGCCATTGAGCGTCTAAAGCTCGCGACTCACGTTCCAACGCTGCAGTAAGATTCTGCTGGATGTGACGAAATCAAAAATTACAATTTGTGTATTTGTGTAATTATTAATGATAGATAAAAATTTTAAATTAAATAATATAAAAAAAAATTTTTTTACAAAAAATAAAACCGAGAAACGCAAACAAAACGCAAAAATAAAAAAATTATTTAAAACAAAAACTAATAAAGTTAAAAATTAATAAAAAAAAAATTTAAAAACACTGAAAAGCTAAAATAAAAAAAAAAAATTTTTACAAAAAATAAAACCGACAAAAACAAAAAGTTAAAAATTAATAAAAAAAAATTAAAAACACTGAAAAGCAAAAAATAAAAAAAATGGCTTTCATAATTTTGAAGTCGGTGCCAAGTTGTATTTTTTCTTATATATATTTTTGTACAACATGGCACCGACTTCAAAATTATGAAAGCCATTTTTTTTATTTTTTGCTTTTCAGTGTTTTTAATTTTTTTTTTATTAATTTTTAACTTTTTGTTTTTGTCGGTTTTATTTTTTGTAATTATATTACCAATCGATTTTTAATGATCATGAAGTTTGTTTTATTCGGAGAAAATTAACGTTTTCTCATCAGTAATGTATTGTCAAACCTACGTAAACCAAAACAAAAACAGTTCTATTTTTCTGTTATTTAATACAAATTTTTAATTTAAATTAATAAAATTAAATACATTATGTATACAAAGGAGAAACACTGAAATATACATACATACATATTTATTTATTTTTATTTTATTTAAATTATTTTAATTTTGAAATATATTTTTTCGTTAAATCAAGTTTCTATGGCACATTTGAAATAACAAGTATAAAACTTGTGGTGAATACGTTCTTAACTACAGGGTGTCTTTTCTGATATTACAAATTCTACAAAATATTTAATATTTTGCGATTTTTCAAATAAAGAAGACAAAATTTACATATTGTTTACAACAAAGAATTAAAATGTTGACATTCTTTAATCGTAATTTGTATTATTCCATATTAAATATTACAGTATTGTATGTTTTTTTCCAAGTTGCAAAATATTATTTTAGCAATTTTACGACACATTTTGCAGTTATGCAAGATTTACTGTCAAAGATGCAAAAAAAAAAAATAAAAAATTTGCAGTTACAAAATAGAAGAAGAAGAAGATAGGAGAAAAATGATAGATGATAGATAATAATTCCAAAACGATCATTTTTTTATTTTTTTATTTGGTTGGTACTTAGTTACATATTGCGAATATTGGAAAAGTTAATTATAAAATTTGTGTGAAATTAATTAAAATTCAATTATTAACATTTGTAATTTGCTAATTGAAAATTAGTTGAGTTGAATAATTTTGGCATAGAGCTATTAAATTAAATTTGTAATAACTAATAAATATAAATATCTATACATGGTATTGATAAAAATTGTGCAACACGTTGCGCTTTGTCTTACTTTGCAGAACACTTTATCGGTTATCAAATTTTGATTAAAACGCCACATATAAATAAAAATATGTAATTTGAAATGTGAAATTTTTCTTTGTGCGAAAGGAAATTTATTTTGCTGGACTCTTTTGGATTTTGACCATCGAAAAGTGTGCGTGAAGGATTACAAAATGAATAGTGGTAACATTAATTATTTCCGTAAGTGTTTGTGACATTTTTATTACTAAAATTTTCCCGTTGCCTGAATTTTGTCTGTTATTGTTTTCCCGGAGTGGAAAAATTGGGTTTTCTATTTTTATGCGAGTACGAAATTGATTTTTGGAATTAAAAAGTTGAAATTTTGAGGGAATAAGTGCGCCATAATTTGTTGTTAAGAAAAACATGTTTTTCGCAGTATTAGTTCATAGATTATTTTATTATTTATGTTGAATTCTTTGTTTA
Organism: Cantharis flavilabris; assembly: GCA_949152465.1. NCBI lineage: Eukaryota > Metazoa > Arthropoda > Insecta > Coleoptera > Cantharidae > Cantharis > Cantharis flavilabris. The sequence goes on along the minus strand of OX424441.1, from coordinate 25,979,389 downwards.
TTTTGAACGCATTTAATGTTTCGCGTGTAGGATAATTATTGAATTTTCACGGAAAGTGATGAATATGCATCTTATTTGCATAATCAGTAGCATAAATAATTATGTAATGGTTAAAATTCCGATGTACGCACATGTATGTTCAAATATTAAAGATACGCACGACACAGCACGAGCCAGTTACGTAACCTACGAAGGTGACCTGTCACTGTTCTGATTGGTGAGTCACTGAGGGTGTTGTCCTCGTCTCCCCCACCGTGCTTTCCCCCCCGTTGGCGGCGAGACTGAACTCCACGCGCTCGCTGATCATGAGCGCGAGTTCTGAACCAGAGATTAGTTGCTACTAAGCTATTGTGTCAGATAGGTGCGTTTCCTAGTGAATTTTCGCGATACTTTGTTTTGATTAACAAATTTTTGTTTATAGTTCTAAAGACAATTGTTTTAATAATTTCGATTTGTTTCTATCGATTTTATATTTTTGGACTACTACAAGTTTTTTCAACGTCAACCTGAACTAGTTGGTAAGTTTTCGAAAATAAAAAATTTTTGAAATTGTTGCACTCGCGTGCTTTTTAAGTGACAGACACGCTCTACTAACACCAGCAGAATTATTTTCAAGGCGCTTATTTTACAGTTATATCTACATATTGTTGATCTAGATTCCTATTTTCATTAATTATTAGTGCGAACAATTTTTTTTCGAGTCGGTCGCAGCGAAAAGTATTGTTGTGCAGTTTTGAATTTTGAACGTTCGCGCTTTGACATTCAAAAATTTTGGCGCGCAAATAGCAACGTCGTGATCCTGATTTTTACGCGAGGGGCAATAACACGTTATCTAATTGTTTTTATACTTGTTTAACTTTGATTAATGGGTGCTATCGCTGGTTTTTCATTGTCATACATAATAATTACGAAATATTAATAATAGTTGAGCAATAATTATGTATAGGTAATAATGACGCAATATCATTCGAAAATCCTTAATTAAAATCTAATAACTGTTGCGTTACCATGAACCGTCAAACTTTACCGTTAATGACTAATAACAATATGACTAAATCATAATGTGAAGTCATTCAAAAACGTTTTGTTCAAGATATTCCAATATTACGTTAATTCCTTTGTGTCTAATTACGTTATTTTATTGTTCTCCTTATGTTGTAATTATTATTACGTTACCTCGCAATTAACCATTTTATTAGTTCAACTTTTCTTTTCGTGTTGTGTGTTTACCAAGTTGAGATATTTACTTTGTGGTCTTAACTAAACATTAACAACATAATCGTGTTGACAAACAAATACAGACACCCAAATCTGTTAAACTAATCAAATTCAAAATAATAATTAGCTTTAAAAAAACCACATTGTTCAATAAATTTACAAAGCGCGAAGAATTTGTAGAGCACCTCAACTCCGGCTAGAGTTCCACTGGCCTACTTTTCCGATAAATTGAAATAAAGCATAATTCTCATTATCTTATTTTAATAATAGCACCTACTGCCAACTCATTCTTTTTTTAAATTCAACATTCTTCGGGTAGAAAATTTTATACCGACCTGACTCATCAAAAATTACCCGCGGGAAAATCCTCGTATGCAATTAAAAAAACTTGAGTTGTCGAAAAATCATGGCGCATTTTAACACAACATACTACGCGTGCTCCAGTTAGATGGCGCTTAATTTGTATTTTTTGTTTCGTAAGGTCAAAAATAGGGAACAAAGAAAACCTAGTTTTTCCGAACAAAAACAAAGGATAATTTCTGGCAGGACTTTTTTCCGAGAGATGAGTCGGTGTTGAACTGGTCAATTGATTTTTATCTGAGTCACGCTTTTCTCGAAACAATTTTCCGTTCGTGGAATCAAAATCAAGTGGTCAGTTTTGAGAAGTTTTAATGAATAAACCGCTTACGTAGTTACATAATTTCATATTAGTAAGTATAACACGTGGCATTCGCATCATCTAAAAGTACCTATAACTTATTTATATACGTGCAACTTTTGGAATGGGTCTTCATAATAACTTGGGCTATATATAAATTAAATAGGTTTCGTAACATTTTGTTTTGAAAACTATTTGGCGACGTATCTATTAATTTATGTCATTAAATTTTATAGAATTGTGCTAAAATTGCAGTATAACCAGCGAATTTTGGCCTACTCCAAGGATGGGTTGGCGAAATTGGGCCTACTACGATTTAGCGATTTTATTGTTTTCGACTGCGTTGTTCATAAATAATTCTATTTATGCAATTAGAATGTTTTTCGCAGTTTGCTCTCACAACTAAAAATAATTCGGCATATCTACTGCGTTACATTTTTGTTGTTTCTTGGAATATACCTTATTTTCATGATATTATTAATTAATATTCGTTATCGCGTGTTATCTAATGTCATCCATTTGCGAACAAAGAGTTAGTCATTCCATGAGTAGTTTAAAATTTAGATAATCGCGTAATAAGTAGGTTTTTTCCTTCGATTAATATATCATATAAATATACATAAGTACACTCTATTGTTTTGACATTAGCTAGTCAGGTGAACAATCAGATTTTTGCGACAAAAACCAATTATTTTTAGAACGCCCGAATCTGGTTAATTAAACAAATTAAAATTACTTTTGAACTTGGGGTGAATATTACACATGGCCTAACTGAATCATATCCGTTCTCAAATTCTTGGCGGGCGCCAAAAACCTTGTGCATCATCGTAGATGTGGATGAAGGAGGGGCTTTGCCAATGACCTCTCCAAGGATACTGCGGTTAAGCTATAAACAAACATTACTTAAAAGTATTTTGTCACCTAAACCTTTTTTTATAATCTCCTGTCGTTACACAATTTGTAATGAAGCATCTAACCTGCGGTAGCGGTTACGCCAGGTGAATCCCCCCTTGTTTGAATTTTAATTTTTGCACTATTGCCTTAATGCGAGATACTAATAGTGATTTTTTATTTGCAGATGTTTTAAACCAGAGGATAATGGTTGCCGAATTAATGGGCCGCGGTCAAAGTGGGTCCCCCGTAAATGGTGAAATACCCCACTTAAACTCCAACATGCCAGCCAGCCACGGGCACGACAGCTTACTCAACAGTCCACCCCAATCTCCAAATTCCGACTCGTATCAGGGTTATAACTTATCGCAACAAATGAAACACAAAGATTTGTTTACGCAAAGAAAACAACGGGAGTTTATTCCCGACAACAAAAAAGACGACAGTTATTGGGATCGTCGCCGAAGAAACAATGAAGCTGCAAAACGATCAAGAGAAAAGCGCCGTTTTAACGACATGGTTTTAGAACGAAGAGTTGTCGAATTGACAAACGAAAACGCAATTCTCAAAGCCCAATTGGAAGCTATCAGGGAAGAGTTCGGGATCTGCGGCGAAAATGTGGTGTGTGTAGAAAAAGTGATGGCAAATTTACCAACAAACGAACAAGTCATAAGTCTCGCAAAACGTCAAAAGATTTCTAGTCCTTCTTTGATGTATGGACACTCGAGCCCCAGCCCCATCCCCACGTCTGTGATCCATCAACCTGTTTTAGGTTCTCCTCCACCACAACCCTTAAATCATTCTCACAATATGTTACACCATCCCACATCTCATCACGAACCCCCATACAGAGAACACTCTGAATATCCTTCGTATTTCCCAAATTTCCATAGCACCCCTCTCTGTGATTCAAGCAACAGCGCTTTAAATTTATCAAGATCTCGTTCTAGAGCTCCGTCTCCCTACGAAATTTCAAGTAATTCCGGAGACGAGAGTGTTCCCATTGCTTTAACCACCACAGAAGCCAACAACAGCCTACCGCTCAAATTACGCCACAAATCTCATTTGGGTGATAAAGATGCCGCCACCGCATTGTTATCCCTTCAACATATCAAACAAGAACCCAATTCTCGAGCCAGTCCTCCGTGGGATGCGGAAGGATCTAGTGACGAACGCGATTCTGGAATATCGTTGGGCGGGGAATGGTCGGCCTCGCAGGCCGCGGCGACTCTTCAAAGTTTACAAAAACAATCGCAAGCCGCATTGCAAGATTCGGAAGTTGATCCAGAAACCAAGAATCGTTTGCATTCTGAAATAGTGCGTTTATCTTCAGAAGTGGCACATCTCAAATCGATAATGATACGCAAAGATTCCCCGGCTAAACGTTAGTATGGGTGGGAGTTGTTACAAGTGTAAAAAGGAAAAAGTGTTTTGTTGTGATTACCAAAGGGCTGTTACATGTGCCCAGCATCCACTATTAGCGTTTATTTTTTATTTTACGGACATTTTTTACCGCTTGTGAGGATTTTTAAGTTTGTTTTGAGAAGAGCTATTTATTTGTTACTACAAAAGATGTTATTGAATTTTGTGATGTTGGAAGATGTTATTTGATTTGATTTGATAACGGAAGATGATTTGACCCGAAGATGTTGGTATACATTAAATGTGATGGAAGATGTTTTTACGTTAATTGATGCATTAAAAAAACTTTCTATGAATGTTTCGACCTGCACAGTGTTACTACTACTATTTTTATCCATATGCTTTATATTTGCCGATGTATTCTTATCTTTATCCTTGTTCTTATTTCTGCTATAACCTAATTATATAGTGTATTATTCGTTTTCTTATAAATAGTCGTTTCATAATAATGCGTTTATAAGCAAAAATATTTAAATCATGTTGCATCACCAAATCATTCACCTCATCCTATCATTTTACAATTAACGTACCTATTTATTTTTAGTTGGAAATGTGTGATTTTTGTAACTATTTATCTTAGAATTAATGCAATTATTTATGTATAAATCAAAACTTTATTTACTTTTATTAAGGATAATTATAAAATGAAGATGTTAATTCAAAAGACCGTTTGTTAACTATTACAAATTATCTGTACTATATGTTTAGCAAAATGTTAAATTATATAATAGCGGGGAACTACGTGAAATTGTCAAAACTGGTTTTTGACAGTTCCAAAATACGAAGTGCATAATTGTTTTTAAAAAATGAAAATCCATATATTTTCGTATTGCCGTTAAAATTAATGTATCCTTACTATATTTATGTACGGAATAAATATTTTCATCGTTTTTCCTTGCTTGTTTTTTTTACAACAATATTTGTTTATTTTATTCCGATTAAACACACGCTAGGACCATGACCACGCTCAATGTTGCGCAATTTATTCGACAGAACAACATTGCAATCTGTGCGTCATGGGTATTTATCATGCCAAAATTTGCTATTCATCTTAAAACGAAATATCCCAAATTAAATTAGAACCTCATTGTTCCCAAAAATTTCATGATTAATCGCCATTTCCAGATAACCATTTTCTTTGTGTAGGTACACATTATTAAATTGTCCTTTAAGTTGCACACAACTTGGGTGAACGTACTATATTAAAACATAAACAAAATATAATTATATTACCTCCCCGCCATAGCGGGGAGTTAATCTTGTTAACTCCCTTGTGTTGTTTCATAGAGCCAGGAATTCGTAACGAATTTCTGAAAATTTCCAAAACACCTTAGTAGTTTACAGTTGGAAAGTTTTTATTTTTCAACCTTGAAAATCATTAGAGGTTATTGTCCAATTTGGGAAATTGAAACCAATGCTATCCAGCGCTGATCCTTGGTGAGATCCGTTTTACCAAAATGTATTTAATTAATTTTTCATTTTTGAAATCAAGTCGAGAAGAGCTTGGATGCTGTAATGATATTGTTTTCGCATTCTTATTAACCCTGATTAATTAAAACTTATCTATCCGCTTCCTACTTAGCAACCTGGAAAAGATCATCACCCTAACAATATCCGCTTTCCTACAGCAGATTGTTTCGTTCGGCACTCGACACCGCTTCTTATTAGTTATGAAATGAATAACAAACTCATTACAATAGTTTACTTATAGTTAGTTCCAAAGTCGCATCATGGTGATTAATATTGTAATTGCAATTATTCATCCAAAGTCGACATAAATAAAAAACAGTATTCAAATCAATTTGATTCAAATTTCTTAATCAATAATTATTATTATTCTTCAGTAGCCCAAATGTGTTCAAAACAGTAAAACTAAAACACTGCACAGTTTCTACCCCCCCCCCCTTTTTTTTGAAATCTAGGAAATCAGGAGGCCATCTTTTTCTTCATTTTACCTCTCATCGACTAGGAAAAACGTCGATTCCCTTTCATTTAATGAATTTTACTGATATCGTGCCGGCCGGCACACATTTTGATTTTTGTTATCACTGCAAAACCATGGAACGCAGTCAACATTAGAAATTTTAAATTGTCATTTTATTAAAAATCAAGTTGATTTGTTAATTTAATTTTTAATTATTTTAATTATTGTCGCACGTGTTTGCTTCTAAACAGGTAATTATTAATTTTTTGTTCAATCTATCGTCAACGGCTGATTAATTAATTTATGATTAATTCCAATCGTATCATTTTAATATTTTTAAAATTGTGCCACAATAGCTTACTTCACACATTTTTGTAAACAGATAATTATGAACCGCATTTGGATATTTTCCACTGTAGCAATCGGAACTGCAACAATTATTTTTGCATATTTTTTCATAAAGAAAAGAAAAACCCCCGTTCCCTCCGAAACTCTTCCAGCTCCAGAAAACGAATTGGATGAGGAAGATTTCCAAAACAAGTCAAGTGCAGAAGAAGAGTTACCCGAGTCAGAGTCTGAATATGAAACTTATGAAAATCTTTTAAAACTATTAGGTATTCCAGCTGAGAAGGATCCCCGATATAGCCAAAATTCAATTAAAGGCGATTATTTATATTTACAACCACTAAAATCAACTAAAAGATGGGATATTGCTGGCAAAGTTCACCGTCTCTACACATATCCTCTTGAAGGGGGTGGTAAACATAGGCTAACTAAAATTCATTGCTCTAACATTGGATCTTCTGAATTGGGTTTTAGTTCTTTCCTACGCGACAGGTACAATTTAATTTTTTTGATTAAATAAATCATAATATTTGTTCAGATGTTTTATAGTTTATTCTGTCAATCCAATTTCAAATATTAAAAAAGCACTACTCGACGATCCAAAACTGAGGGCAATAACGATTTCCGAATCAGAGGGTGCTATTTTTATGGATTCACCAGATATCAATCGTAGAATACGACTGGATCCATTCAAAATATTTCGAGGTGGTGGAACGGATGTGTAAGGCTATATTACTTTAATTAATCTCATTTATCATAACTTTGCGTTGTTTCTTTTTATTAGTTGCTATGAAGATGGAACAATTATCAACGTTCAAGATTGTGGTGACGAAGTGTCAGAATTTCTTACAACGGTTATACCAAATTATTATGAAAATATGCCTCGGTTTTTAAGGATGGGTATGTACACGAGTAAACCCAGAGGATTAAAACACCACATCCAAGGACAAAATTTGACAGGAAAGGAAAAGAAAAAGCACTCCTTGGAGGTAACAGTAGTTCGTGAATTAGCCAAGTTTTGTATTTATTTTAACAAAATTCCAGGCTTTATCACCTACTTACTCAGCTTGTACTATTGTAAACGAAGCAAGTGTAAATTCTTTGAGAAATGAAATTGGAAAAAGTGATTTGACCCATGACTACTTCCGTCCTCACATTGTGATAACAGGACAGCTTCCAGAATATGCTGAAGATAAGATTAGGGCCATTCGAGTTGGTCAAGCAGTGCTTACCAACAAATTGCCTTGCATTCAAACTATGAATGTAAGCACTAATCCCATCACAGGAAACCTTACATTGGATGAAGAACCTTATCGTACTTTATCAAAGTAATTAATATTTTGAAGCACTAATTTTTGTTAGACTCTATTTTCTCATTTTGTTAGGATCCGACCGCTGGCTAATACATTTTCCAAGTACAACTCCAATAAACCTATTTTTGGAATAAACATGAAAGTTCTGAGCGAAGGTAAAATCTCAGAAGGGGATAACGTTTATGTACAATGGGATGGCGATTCTCCAATGCAGTAATCGCTATATTTGTTGTTAGCTATTTTTTTTCAAAAATAAAATTTGTAGTTAAAACTTTAAATATCCCAATTTTATCATCATAAAACCGAAAGCGGCTCAGAACCGCCCTAGTTTGCCTACTAATATTACATTATTTAATGCGTGCAGAATTTCTTAATTGATTCCAATGTGTCTATTACAGGTTAATTAAAAACATTATTTACATTTAATTAAAGTGTAAATTATTTACATACATCATTGTTCGAGTTCCAAACTGTTGATTTTTACTGTTTAATTGGGATTAACTTGATCTGTAATTTAAAAAAAAAATCAATAAATAAATCTGCAAAGTGGAAGTGCTTTATTTGGAAAAGCATTTATTGTATTTAAATAATTATTGTTACTAACGTGAATTTTAATTAATATTTAAAAAAAAATTTAGTTTCAAGGTGGCTAAAGCCAATGGCCTTCCAAATCTTTACAATATGAACGATATTTATTACCAATCGAATACCTTGTAATCTTTGAACTATCGAAGGACATAATTTTTATTATAAACAAAGGTTACATAAAATTTATTTAGTTATCGTATTTAGAAACGATTAATATCTCATTAAGCGCCTATTTGAGTTATCTATGTTAACTTTATTTAGATTAAATTTGGAAAAATTACCTTTTTTAAATATTTTTCAATTTTTAAAGGGTCCCTCCCGCACCATTCTTATAGGAAAATGTTTTTCTGTAGATTTGACTGATTTTTTGATATGTTGTCAGAGCCGGATTAAGGGGGGCTGCAGCCCCGGGCGGCCTCCAATTTTCTAGGGGCCTCAAAAAAATTAAAGCAACAAAATTTAAATCACACACAAACTTTACATTTCATCTAAGCGCGGTTGGCCTTCAAAAATCAAAAATTTTTGCCTGAAGTGCAGGCCAAAAGGCTTCCAAAAAAAGTTAGCCCTGGGCGTCGCATATCCTTAATCCGGCTCTGTATGTTGTATTTCTCATCTTCTGGACAAATGTCTCAATGGGCACAACTTGATGAGCAGTTTCCGAATTATAAGTTCTAAAAGGTTCAGATTTAACAAGAAAAAATCAATTTTGACTCGATATGTGATCGTCAGTCGAACATAGGTGATGATGTACACTGAACCAAAAAGTGTCATATATGCAATGAAATTTCAATGAAAGTTTCATTAAATTAATGAAATTTCAACCAATGAACTAAAATTCACGATTATTATGAAAATTTCATAGTATTAATGACGAATATTCATAATGTTTATGAATTGTTCTTTGTATTTATGAGTTTGTTCATTGATTTAATAGATTTGTTCATTGTATTTATGAAAGTTTAATAAATAACTTCATTTGTTACTTCCTTGTAAAACAAGGAAGTATTGTTATACCGATTTTTTTCGATTTCCAGATTTTGACGGAAATATCCGTTTTGACCTTCCCTGAATCCATTTTGACTATTTTCGTTGTGACGTCTGTACGTACGTACGTGTACGTACGTGCGTACGTACGTATGTACGGACGTCTGTATGTCGCATAACTCAAATACGGTAGGTCGTAGAAAGTTGAAATTTTGGATTTGAGACACTTATAGCATCTAGTTGTGCACCTCCTATTTTTGGTTGTGATTGTCCATGCCAAAAGTTGTAATTAATGACGCGCATGAATAGATTAACGAGATTCCTGTCCAATTATTATAAAAATTACAAGGAAGTTATGTGGTGTCCACATCAGATTTTTGAAATTTATTTTTCAGTGTACAGTGGCTAACGAAAAAATATTCCAACGCTCCTTCGTTAACAATGTAAATTGCACATTTTGAAACCTGTTTTTGACATATAAAAATCGCTTTTACAGCAAATCTTTTTAGACATTTTTTGTTAAAAATTTCATTGTCTTGAATTTGTATCTATACATTTTTTTAATTTTATCGCTTCCTGTTTGACTGACAGCGACTTAAAGAAGACTGTAAAATACAAAAAATATTACTACCTGTATCTCAAAGTCGCTGCAATGAAATAAAACTATCTACTATGTATGTACAATTAGTATGCACTTAATTGCCCCTTAAATTCACAAAACGTAGGTGTCAATCCGGGGGGTCTGGGGGGCATGGAATGCCCTCCAGTGCACCCTATGCCAAATACCTCATTGGTAAATATTTGTCATCTGAATCTTCCTTAATTCGAGGTATTTGGTAAAGAATGTACTGGAGGGCATTCCATGCCCCCCAGACCCCCCGGATTGACACTTTCTTTTAAATTTAAAAAGCACTGGGGACATACAGAGGCTAAGAAAATACAAGAACCCTCCTATGTAAGCAATGCAAATTGCACATTTTGAAATCGGTTTTTGCCATATAACAATCGCTTTTACAGAGAAACTTTTTAGAGGTTTTTGGTTAAAAATGTTATTGTCTTGAATTTTGTTTCTATACATTTTTTAATTTTGTGTCCCCCTTTTTGACTGGCAGCGACTTAAAGAAGACTCTGTAAAATACAAAAATAATATTATTACCTAGGTAAGATACAGCTGTATCTCAAAATCGGTGCAAAATCGGGCCCTTAAATTTACAAAACGTAGGTGTCAATCCGGGGGGTCTGGGGGGCATGGAATGCCCTCCAGTGCAACCTATGCCAAATACCAAATTGTTAAATATTTTTCATCTGAATCTACGTCAATTCGAGGTATTTAGTAGAGAATGTACTGGAGGGCATTCCATGCCCCCCAGACCCCCCGGATTGACAACTACGTTTTGAATTTAAAAAGCACTGGGGACATACAGTGGTTAACGAAAATCCAGTAGTCTCGATTTAGTGAACTAATTAATGCACGAGTCTTATACAGTATCGAGGTTGTTCACTATTGTGAGGTGTCAATAAAAATTACTACAATATGGAATAATAACTATATTAAATAAAACAATAATAAAAATTAAGCAAGATGGTTAATCTGTAACTTATAAAGGAGCTTTACAAAAAGAATTCCTTTCTGAAAAAGTAAACTTATTCTGTAACTATAAAGAATCCTTTAATGACATTAAAGATCGATCTTTATGGACTGGATTTTACAAAGGAATGCTTTTATATTAAAGGATTGGTAAAGGACACATAAAGTATTTGCTTATTCTGTAAATCTCAAGAATTCTTTAACAGCGCCTTTATGTTGTGTTTTGTCGATGATTGAAGATCGATCTTTAAAGGACGGTCTGTCATTAAAGGATTCTTTACAGTTACACAATAAGTTTATCCTTTCAGAAAGAAATCCCTTTTGTAAAGCTCCTTTATGAGTTACAGAATAACCAACTAAGTGCTTGAAAAGAACTGGTGAGTTTGGTTTGTTTTTCTTTTTAGTGTAAAATTTTTGAACTAATTTAGTTCTTAACTTCTGAAGATCGACTATTTTTCTGATTTCCATTTCCCCTTCATTTTCTTCAGCTCACTGCAAGACTATGTTTAAGCATTGCAAAGCTTCGCCTGCGGAAATAAGTTTATTGGTTACAACCATATCTTCAGTAGCTTCATCATCTTCATTATCCATTTGTAAAGCACAAATGTAAGCATTGCTTACTCTATAGAGGTAGAATTTGTTCACTATAATATATTCACTCCATATTATGGAGTTCAATGTATTTATTTTCGTGTTCTATACTATATAGTGTATATTATACACTATATCGAGACTCGACTGTATTGGAACCCTCCTATGTTAACAATGTAAATTACACATTTTGAAACCGGCTTTTGACATATAAAACTCTCTTTTACAGTAAATTTTTTTAGACATTTTTTGTTAAAAATTTCATTGTCTTCAATTTTGTACCTGTAATTTTTTCAATTTTATTGCCCCTTTTTTGACTGGCAGCGACTTAAACAAGACTCTGTAAAACACAAAAAATATCTGCTAACTAAAATCAGCCAAATCTACGGAAAGACATTTTCCCAGTGACGGGAAGTTTGAGTTTATTTATAAATTTTGTGTGCTCCTGCCCACTCTAAATATATTGGGCCCAATTTGTGCCCATCCATTTCAAAAATGCGAGCACCGTCGCTGCATTTTTCCCTAAGAATGGAGCGGGGTCATTTAAGGAAAGAAGGATAAAATTTCTAACAGAATTTTCTTTATATTGCTTGATTTTTAATGAAATTTTTTAAATTATTATTACTGGTCAGGCGGCGTACCGGCCGCCATGACCTCCTAGTCTCTGGAACTCGATGGATAAAAGAACTATTCTAACCGGTACCTGTTATTAAGCTAGTAATATTGTTTTATTCTTACAGGAAAAAAACAATTCTCACTATTTCACAGAGTAAAAATGTCTAAATAAATAAGCTCTATTTGGAAATAGGTATCTAGCATTAAGTGAATTGTGAATAATCGATGGATGTATCTAGATTGTCGTAATAAAAATTTTATTGTTGACGTATCGCACGCTTACTTTAGAGTTTATTTAAGTTCGAGGCTAACGATCTCCGCAGTTTTTTTAGCTTCAAGTAATTTTTTGTATAAATTCTTGCTGTTATTTTCCTATAGAGTAAACATTTACCCAAGGAACCGCCACTGCGATTGATGCGATATATACACCTACACACATAAACAAAATTCCATAATAATTGAAATAAATACGTAGGAAAAAATTTCTAACAAAAGCTAAAATTAAATTGTTTTCTCAGAAAATAATATTTTAAAATCATCGATTAGATATTTACAACGGAAATTGTTATTATGAAGTAATAAATTGATAAGAAATATTATGTGAATGCGCAATTAAAAATTATAAAATAACATAATCAACATTTTCGTAAAATTACGTCGATTGTTTGCATCAAATTTTAATAAATTTCCAAATGATTTTATACAAAACATTTGTGATTCATTTATTTTTTTTGATAGCTTTTCTATTTTTCCATGACTCCTTCAACTTCTAAGTTGCGGTGGAAAATTTGTTGAATTATTTTGTAAAAATTTAAAAATAGAAGAAATTTCATCTAATAACAAATCGATTCATTGATTCTGGATTACTAGTGATTGTAAAACAATTTTTGCGCAAAGGTAATTGAATTTGAACGAGTTTTTAATTTTTGCTCGTAATTTGAAGTGAAACAATAAAAATATTTGAAATGCTAAAAATACTTATAATTTTTCTCGGTATCAAAGTCATTTACATTAGCTAAAAAAATTGTTTATTCACAAGTGTTGTTGTAAGACGTTATTTGGCAGTAAGTATCAAGAACCTTTCAAGGCTTTTTCACATGTTATAACCCCATTGATTAGATGATGTCAGATTTGTCTACACTAATATCACAATTAAATTCGCTTAATTGTTTTGTTTTGGGTAGAAAACCTTATTTTTCATAAATTGCTCTGTTTTACATAATTACTCATCAAAATTACCTAGTTACATAATTTGACTCATACAATGATGCGACTCTTTTCGTTTAAATTAATCCGTATAAATACTAAAAATTTGCAATTTTATTAATGCATATATTCAAAATCAAACTTTTTATTACCAACTATTTAATTACTCTACTGTAATGGCTAAAGCAGGAAAAATTCCGATAAGCATCAATCAACAACTTTCCATAATCAATACAGATTCAATTCTTTCTACCCCACTACATCTCAAACTTTACATAATATTTCATATTAAAAACACTGCCATTTTCATAAAAATCAAAAATTTTTCAAAAAAACCCATCCACATTACTTTAGAATTCGCGCGACAATTCATCGTGCGACAATTTTTCGCGTGCGACAATTTATCGCCGCGACAATTCATCGCAATTACTCGGTCGGCTGAAAAGTTCGTATCGTTTCTAAGAGAGGGCGCTACTAGAATTTTTTTCATGTGATTTTCTGTGAGAACTAATATTCAAACGATATGGGTCAAAAATTGACAGAGATCTGTCAATTTGTTCGTGAGTTATAGCGTTTTGAGTAAAGCAACTTTTGTTATTGGGAATAAAATGGATAAAAAGGAATTTTGTGTGTGTTAATGAAACACTGTTTTTTTATAGGAAAAAATAGTGCTCAAACCAAAACTTGGCTTGATAAGTGTTATCCGGACTCTGCTCCAGCGCAAGCAACCATTCCTAAGTGATTTGCTAAATTCCGCACAGGCTATATGAGCATCGAAAATGATGAGCGCAGTGGACGTCCAAAAGAGGCCGTTACAGGTAAAAACTTCAAAAAATCCACCCAATAATTTTGGATGACCGTAAAATGAAGTTGATCGAGATAGCTGAGACTCTAAAGATATCAAAGGAACGTGTTGGACATATCGTGCATGAATATTTAGGCATGCGAAAGCTCTGTGCAATATGGGTGCCGCGTGAGCTCAATGTCAATCAAAAGCGACAACATGGTAATGATTCGAAGCAGTTCAATTCGAGCTGTTCAACCGCAATTAAGCTGAAAATTTGGGTCGATATGTGACAATGGATGAAACATGGTTCCATCACCACACTCCAGAGTTCAATCGGTAGTCAGCTGAGTAGACTGCACGCGACGAAACCAATCCAAAGCGAGGAAAAACACAACAGTCGGCTATCAAGGTTATGGCGTCTGTATTTTGGGATGCTCATGGTATATTGTTCATCGATTATCTTAAAAAAGGGAAAACAATCAACAGCGATTATTATATAGCATTGTTGGAGCGTTTGAAGGATGAAATTGGGAAAAAACGGCCCCATTTCAAGAAAAAAAATTATTTTTTTTTACCAAGAAAATGCACCCTGTCACAAGTCGATAAAAACGATGGTCAAACTCAATGAATTAAGTTATGAATTGCTTCCCCACCCAGGGTATTCTCTAGATTTGGCCCCCAGCGACTATTTTCTGTTTGGAGACCTTAAGAGAATGCTCGCTGGAATCATTTTTATCATCGACAAAACACAACATAAAGGCGCTGTTAAAGAATTCTTGAGATTTACAAAATAAGCAAATTTTTTACATAAATGTGTCCTTAACCAATCCTTTAACATAAAAGCATTCCTTTGTAAAATCCAGTCCAAAAAGATCGATCTTTAAAGGACATTTTGTCATTAAAGGATTCTTTATACAGAATAAGTTTATCTTTTCAGAAAGGAATTCTTTTTGTAAAGCTCCTTTATGAGTTACGGAATAACCATCTAACTTAATCTTTATTATTGTTTTATTTAATACAGTTATTGCGTGCTTTAATCAGCCATTGTATGTGCCCAGTGCTTTTTAAATTCACACCGTATGTGTCAATCCGGGGGGTCTGGGGGGCATGGAATGCCCTCCAGTACATTCTTTACCAAATACCTGGAATTGGCGTAGATTCCAGATGAGAAATATTTACCAATGAGGTATTTGGCTTAGGGTGCACTGGAGGGCATTCCATGCCCCCCAGACCCCCCGGATTGACATCGACGTTTTGTGAATTTAAGAGGCAATTAACCCTTATGTACACACCCGGGTACCTGGGTACCCCTGTATGAAAATTCATGATTTGAGTAGAATTCTTTTGTTATCCTGCAGTTAAATAATTTATGGAATAAATAATTAATAAAGGATTATCAAATAAATAATAACAAATCATTATGATGTGAAAAAATTTATTTATAGTTAGCAAAGAAGCAATTGAAGATTTATTCAGTGCACTGCTTACATTTAGTCGAAATCACCGGTGATCATCGCATACAGGCTTTTCGCAAGTAGCACAGTTTTTTCTGGTTTTTCTACGTCTTTTGATGGTTTGTTTATAACAAATATGATACGACTCTGTTACTTTTATTCTACCTGTTTGATTTCGCACAGTCGCCAGTCTGAGGCCAAAGCGGAATTTCATCGGGAAGCAAAACGCACCTATCAAGAATAGTTCTATCGCCAACTTAAATGAATGGATGAAATATAAAATATACGATACAAGCACAATGCTGCAAAATATTGATAAGGAGACGTCCATTAATTACGTGAGCTCAAAATGGGGAGGGGGTCCCCCAAAATCTCACCAAATCTCATGTAAAGGAAGGAGGTCATTTAAAATCTCACGTCAACTTTTTAATTCAGAGGATATACATTATTATAACAGATAATATTTTGTATTTTAGTGTAAAAGTTTAAATAATCTCGCCACATTTTATAAAATCTCACAGGGGGAGGGGGGGGGCAAATTTGAAGAAAAACACCCCACGTAATTAATAAAATATCTGCAATGCAAACAGTGAGCCAAACTATGAAATGGGACCCAAGTAACTGTGTAAAAGTGACCCCCTCTTTTCTCTTGCTTTTACATTTCGGAGCAGCTGCTATTTCCAAAAAGAACTATGCAAATATACACTCAAAAAAATGTTATTCATAATATCTATGAAACTAGGTTCATTGACCAAGTTCATTGAATTTTTGCAATAAAAATTATAACATTTTCATAATAATAAAAATGCCGTTCATAAATGTTATGAACTGCAGTTCATTGAATGCTTAGTAAGATTAATTCATGGTATTTATGATTCACTTCATAATATCTACGAACACCGTTCATTGCATACAATGAACCAGTTCATAAATATTATGAAATGCAGTTCATTGACTGCCTTGCAAAATTTATTCATGGTATCTATGATTCACTTCATAGTATCTATGATCACCGTTCATTGCATACAATGAACCAGTTCATAAATGGAAAAAGAACTCAAAATAAAAAATTTTAAGTAAATTTGTGGTTTTTAGTATGTATTTATGGTTAAATTCAAAAATATAAGAATAATACAATACGTAGAAAATCAAAATTCAAAAAATTTAAAAAGGAGACAATTAACACATAACAGGTCTGGATTAAGAAAATTTGAAAAAATGAAAATTTCGTAATACGAAGTACAATATAACGTTATTTCATGGTTATTGCCATTCATCAGTTGTACGCATCGATTACGATTACATTGTAAAATAAGAAGAAAAAATTTTTCAAACTAAACAAAATTATCGACTAAATTGTACAAAATTGACTTACCATAACCTCCAAAGATTATCAAAACTGAACTTGTTACACGAGGTATGAATAATTTAAAAATGATTTGAACTAAGAAATTCGTTTACCTAGCACTGCTAGTTTGAAATCCGAAGGCACTGCCCTCTTAATATGATTTCTACAAACTTTGAAAAAATTCAAAATTCAAAAATTTACCACGTTTTTTAACCGTGAGGCGTAAAACTAGAAAAAGAACTCAAAATAAAAAATTTTAAGTAAATTTGTGGTTTTTAGTATGTATTTATGGTTAAATTCAAAAATATAAGAATAATACAATACGTAGAAAATCAAAATTCAAAAAATTTAAAAAGGAGACAATTAACACATAACAGGTCTGGATTAAGAAAATTTGAAAAAATGAAAATTTCGTAATACGAAGTACAATATAACGTTATTTCATGGTTATTGCCATTCATCAGTTGTACGCATCGATTACGATTACATTGTAAAATAAGAAGAAAAAATTTTTCAAACTAAACAAAATTATCGACTAAATTGTACAAAATTGACTTACCATAACCTCCAAAGATTATCAAAACTGAACTTGTTACACGAGGTATGAATAATTTAAAAATGATTTGAACTAAGAAATTCGTTTACCTAGCACTGCTAGTTTGAAATCCGAAGGCACTGCCCTCTTAATATGATTTCTACAAACTTTGAAAAAATTCAAAATTCAAAAATTTACCACGTTTTTTAACCGTGAGGCGTAAAACTAGAAAAAGAACTCAAAATAAAAAATTTTAAGTAAATTTGTGGTTTTTAGTATGTATTTATGGTTAAATTCAAAAATATAAGAATAATACAATACGTAGAAAATCAAAATTCAAAAAATTTAAAAAGGAGACAATTAACACATAACAGGTCTGGATTAAGAAAATTTGAAAAAATGAAAATTTCGTAATACGAAGTACAATATAACGTTATTTCATGGTTATTGCCATTCATCAGTTGTACGCATCGATTACGATTACATGTGTTAATTGTCTCCTTTTTAAATTTTTTGAATTTTGATTTTCTACGTATTGTATTATTCTTATATTTTTGAATTTAGTTCATAAATACTATGAAATGCAGTTAATTGACTGCCTAGTAAGATTTATTCATGTTATCTATAATTCATTTCATAATATCTATGAAAACCGTTCATTGCATAGAATGAACCAGTTTATAAATACTAGAATTGCAGTTCATTGACTGCCTAGCATACTTTATTCATGTTATCTATGATTCATTTCATAATGATTCACTTCATAATATCAATGAAAACCGTTCATTGCATACAATGATCAAACGGCTCGTTAAAAGCTTTGTGAATACCAACATAAGTATTGTAAATTATAAACAGTTTTTGGTTGATATCTTAATAAAAAAAATAGGAGAACAAGATATGGAAGACGGATATATCTGCCTATAAACAATTTACTTTCTCGGGCCAAGCCTAATAGATATCTTATAATTAAAGATACACGATAAAAAGGGAAGATGATATAAGATAATTTAGATAATCTGATAATCCGATTATGTCTTTATAATTATCTATATAAAAGAAATAATACTTAGGGTTTAGAAACCTAAAACCTCGAACCTCATAGAGTATACCAAAAGGGTGCACCCTGTACACTTTACATCACAAACACTTTTCGTTGCATATTTTTATAAAAGTTTTAAACATGCTACCGATTTTATAACCGTATTCACGTTAAAAAAATTTAATTATAATACAAAGTTTTACATCGGTGAAATATTTAATGGCTAAAAATGATTTAAGGCAAGATCCAGGGAGGGGGCAGCTGCCCCGCAACCGTGTAATACAGGGTGACCTCCAAACATCGTATGTTGTCAGTTGGTAGTACCAACTTATATCCTCAATATCCTAAAGTAAGTGGTACCAACTTTGAACCACTTACATATATAAAGACTTGCAGTCATGAAATTTGATCAAAAAGCCATGGAAGAGAAATTCGCAAAAGTTAAAAAGAATTGTAAAAATTTGCAACGTTTAATATTGGTTATTGGATCTGATATCTTAAACACTACTGACTATTTTGTGTACTTTCAGGAAATAAGATACCCGTTTAAGAATTTTGTACGAGCTGTTGATATTTGCTTCAAAGCAATACATTTGTTTAATTTCAAGTATGCTAAGGAGTCAGCAACTTTTTGGAATTTTATACAAACCTTTTTGTACAAAATTGTAGAAGAAACCGTTATGGCAAAATCAGCAATTGTTATAAAAGATGTAGAAAAAATATTTTTAAATAATTAATTGTAATAAAGTTATTATTATGTAAACCTTACTTTTTTCTGTTTTGCAATAAACCGAGATCTTAATGTAATAAACTTACTTCATACATACAATAAATGCATTTCATAGATATAATGAACTGTTTTCATAGATACAATGAACTATTTTCATAAATACGATGAACTGTTTCCATAGATATCATGAACTATTTTCATAGATACGATGAACTATTTTCATAGATACGATGAACTGTTTTCATAGATACAATGAACTATTTTCATAAATACGATGAACTCTTTTCATAGATACAATGAACTGTTTTCATAGATACAATGAACTATTTTCATAAATACGATGAACTGTTTCCATAGATATCATGAACTATTTTCATAGATACGATGAACTATTTTCATAGATACGATGAACTGTTTTCATAGATACAATGAACTATTTTCATAAATACGATGAAATGTTTTCATAGATTCGATGAACTGTTTTCATAGATTCGATGAACTGTTTTCATAGATATAGTTACATTTTATTACATAAATTTAATGAAAATTATCATAGTTTTAATGAACTTATCATAGGCAGAGAATCAATAAAGTTGTTCATTATTACTATGATAATTTTCATTAAATTTATTATTTTTTTAATTTTTATTTTGTATCATTACATTAATGAACGTGAGTTTATAGTCACAATGAACTTTATCATTGGTTGAGAATTAATGAAAAAGTTCATTAATACTATGATAACTTTCATTATATTTATGACGGTTTTTGGTTCAGTGTAGTTTCCTCTTTTTTTCGGTTTTCGTCGTTTGCTTGATTATTTAAAAAGGGAAGCCTTAGTGTTGTATACATTCATAAGAATCTAATTTAACATTCAGATGTCCATAAGACCAGATTCTGCTGAAAAATCAGTTGAATTTGTAGGTGGGTACCCGGGTACTTCGAGTGTATAACATAGGTAATTCCGGGTGTACACCTAACAGTTAAGTACATAGTAATTGTACATAGTTCTATTTCGTTGCATCAATTTTGAGATAAAGGTAATTTTATTTTTTGTATTTTACAGAGTATGCTTTAAATCGCCACCAGTGAAAAAGGGGGCTACAAAATTAAAAAATGTATAAGTACAAAATTGAAAACAATGAAATTTTTAACATAAAATGTCTAAAACAATTTGCTGTAAAAGCGATTTTTGTATACCAAAAAACGGTTTCAAAATGTGCAATTTACATTGTTAACATAGGAGGGTCTGTATGTCCCCAGTGCTTTTTAAATTCAAAAGAAGGTGCCAATCCGGGGGGTCTGGGGGGCATGGAATGCCCTCCAGTACATTCTTTACCAAATAACTCGAATTGAGGAAGATTCAGATGACAAATATTTACCAATGAAGTATTCGGCATAGGGTGCACTGGAGGGCATTCCATGCTCCCCAGACCCCCCGGATTGACACCTAAGTTTTGTGCATTTAAGGGGCAAATTAAGTACATAACATAGTTCTATTTTGTTGCACAGATTTTGAGATACAGGTAATAATATTTTTTGTATTTTACAGAGTCTTCTTTAAGTCGCTGCCAGTCAAAGAGGGGGTGACAAAATTAACAAATGTATAGGTACAAAATTAAAGACAATAAAAATTTTAACAAAAAATGTCTACCCTAATATGTAATTTTAAATTAAAAAAATAATTATTTTAATTTAATGCCGAATCTAAAATCTATTTTTTTGAAAATTAAATACCTAGTTGGAAACAGCAATATATTTTGAATTATAATGGACGAAATAAAAAAATTAGCTACGGTTAGTTAACACATAATTTTTAATTTGTAGTTTGTTCATGAAAGCAATTTTAAACAAATTATTTTTATATTTTTTAAATTCGTTATTGAGTCTATTGACTTTTCTTTCAATTTCTAGGTATGTAGCATATAATAATAACAAAAAACTCATTATTTATATAATAATTGAATTATTTTTACCCCTGACTGTTTTTCAAAAACACAGGGTATATGAAGTTACTATGTACAATCTTTGTTTATATATTTATATGTTTGTGTCACCATATCTCCCGAACGGTTATAGGTAGCGACATACTTTTTTGACAGCATGTTTGTAAAGTTCAGGAGAATGTTCCTGGATGGTCAAATACAATTTTCACCCACGAGAAGAAATTCTATCGCAGAAAACCATCTCTATCCCCCCCCCTGTTCTTTATATTTGTTAGATTATATAGGGTCATTCGTTAACTACTATGATACATCTTTGAATTTAAATTAAACCAGTTGTATTGGAGGTGTAGGGATTATTTTTATTTCTAGTTAAAGAGCATTCCATACAAAATTCCTTATCATTCCCCCCTCATCCCTCCTACATAAGCCAGAAAAGCCCTCCAACTACAAGCCCAACTTAACAACTTAGCTTTCGATAGCAATGACGGACAAGTGCATTGGAATATATTTGATAGCTATGTACAACGCCCTGAGAATTTGGAAGATCTCAGCTTAGCTGAGTTTGCTGTTAGCTACGACCACACTACACGGCTTCAGAATGATGAAGAAGAAGGAGATGCCGAAGCTTATGATGTGGATGAACCTCCAGTCCGTCGCCCATCATATATTACACTACTGAACGGCACCAAAATGAAACTGCGATCCAGAAATAGCAGTGTTGAGAACGAAGTATTACTCACAAACCGCTGATAGAGAAGGTTACTTCTATAGTTACTTGGTTGCGCACTTACCCTTCAGGAAAATTTGATCGAAGATTACAACAGTGCTGAAGCAGCGTTTCTTGCTCAACGAAATCGTCTGCAACCTCTGCAAAAAGGAGGGAATGTAGAACAGTTCCAACACGTTGAACGAGAGTTGCAACAAGTCATAGCTCAAGTTTTAGCGATGGGAAATGTCGAAGATTTGGGTAATGACAGATTCGTGCCACCACCCGATGATCTTGTCGGAGCAATGATCGACGGCTACGATCCCGACTTAGTAGACATTGATATCCAAGATGGCGGTTTTGAGGATGACCAGGAGCATAACATCTCGGAAGAAGACTTTCTGCAGATTGTCAGAAGTATGAATATGGAACAGAAGCGTTTGTTCGACACAATCACTGACCGTATTCGTCAAGAAGTGTATGCCAACGATCAAAGCGTTGACGCTTTGAAGCTCTTTATTACTGGCGGTGCTGGTTGCGGTAAGACCTTTTTGCTTAAAACTATTGTACACCAAATCAAAATATGTTACGCTCCGACAGTGGATCCGTTGATGAGAGCTTCATTTGTTGAGGTGACTGCCCTCACGGGTGTCGCAGCCCGATTAATTAACGGACGAACTCTTCATAGTGCATTTTCTCTAGGAATAGAGAAAGGAAGAGCCACAGTTTACAGACAACTGACCTGAGTCATTATGGCTGTCAAAGTCATATCATTGGCTAACTATTTGCGCAACCACATCCCCTGACTGGATCACGAAGCGGTTTAAAACATAATTATATTCGGTTTATCTATAGGTAGATTTTGACAAAATATACTTCAAAAAGAGTGAAATAAAATAAAAATTATAAATTTTAAAAACCCCTGACTGTAAAAAAAATCCAAAAATAAAAATTAATAATAAAAGCACCTTACTGTAAAAACTACTGTTCTCTTTAAAAAGGAAAAAATAATTTTTTCTTCTTCACTCAACATCATAAACTCTCGAACACTTAAGTCGAAAAATTAACTTATCATCCTCCCCCCCCCCCCCTATACAAAATTTAAACATCAATTATGAAGTCAGGGGGAACGGAGATTTGTTTCATTTAAGAAACATGTTTATAAATTCCGTATTATTGAAGTCATTTTTTGACACATAAATATCACTTTTATAAAAAAACTTATTAAAAATTTTTTGTTGTAAATTTCATTAGCTTCATTTTTATTCCTATACATTTTTCTATTTTGAGGCACCGTTTTCAAGTTACAGTGACTTAAATGAGATTTTAAAATACAAAAATATTATCATCTGTATCTTGGAAACGGTGCGACCAAATAGAAAAATGTATATGAACAAAAATGAAGCCAATAAAATTTTCAACAAAAAATCTATAATAAGTTTTTTTTATAAAAGTGGCTTTTATGTGTCAAAAAAGAATTCAAAAAGTAATATTTACATAGTTAACATATATTTACTAACGAGTACTAACGTGGGTCTGTGAAACCGATTCTAGTTTATAATTATTTTAACCCAGTGTTTACATTTATTTTTGCCTCAGCTGTTATCGTTTTAAATTTACAGTTAAAGATAGAAGTCGTCGGTCTGGGAAACCGGCTGTTAGTACTGGAGAGTTAATGCTTGTCTTGATTATTTTAGAAGGTTCCTTTACATGTTTACTTACGCATGAAGAAAGTCTCGAAGTGGGATCACTATATTTTGCTGGATGACAAAACTTTGGTGTGTAAAGTACCTAATAGTACAAAACTACGTCAAGGGCTTCATTAAAACAAAATGTACACCTTTTCAAAAATATTTGGACCAAATGCAGTACAGTCGGATTTATTCGATTGTGTGAAATTAAAAGTTGCACATTTTATTAATGGCTATAATTGCAGTTTGTTAACCTATGGTGCTTCTGGTTCAGGTAAATATTATTGATTTGTACTTTTTTTACTTTTTACACAAGACACAACAAACATTTTTAGGAAAAACTTACACGATGATGGGTACGGCAAGTCAACCTGGTATAATACCAAGGGCATTGGAACATTTTTTTCGAAGTCTGCCGCCTCTACCTAAGGAACCACACATTAAACCACTATCAGCAGGTGGAATTATACAATTAAATGATTTGAATAAGAAAACGGAAAGACTGGATACTCATTCTTTACTGGATAAGTTTAATAATGCTGAAGTTTCTCAAACTTACAAGTAAGTTTTCAAGATTTGACTTTTATAATGGAATTATAAAAAATTTTAAAACATTAATAAAATAAAACAGAATTAAACATCTTTAACCCCCCCCTCCGCCCCATCTAAAAAACAATTAATATTCATACTTGTTAGTATACGGGTCTAATTACAACTCACCGATTGATTATTTTTTGATTTGGGTTTTTTTCAAAATTCTAGGGCGATGCAACAACAGCTTGCACAAGATCTCCCCCCTGAAGTAACATACACTGTTGTGGCTGATGTAACAGTAGGAGTGTGGGTGTCTTATGCGGAAATATACAACGAGTGCATCTATGATCTTCTTAAACCAGAACAAATTCGAGGTAAAACAAGAACGAAATTACGTTTAGGGCATTCAAACGGCAATACATATATACAAGATTTAACTTCTGTGAGTGTATCATCCGGATTAGTACATTAGTACAGATAGTACAAAAACTGCAAAATAAATTTGTGCAACAGCCGAGTACCTCAAAAATAAATTTGATGGATATAGTTGAAGAAGAAGAAAAAGAAGAAGAATGTACTACTAACATCAGCAGGCATTAAACTTTTCTACTTGTTTATTTAGGCATTTAATACAACCAAGATGTTGCCAGCATCTTGTGAGGGAGACACGGTCGGGAAGCGAACCCACGACTGCGACGTAGCAAACTAGCATTCTAACACTAGCCTACGTCCGCTCTCGATTAAGGAAACCGAAATGATTTATGAAGATTTAATAAGCAATTAAACGAAAAGTTGGAAAATCAAGAAGAAAGTAAAAGTTCTACTGAAGAAAGTACAAAATTTACCGAAGAAAGTAAAAATTAATTTGTAGTTTAAGAAAAACATTTTATTTAATTAACAACATTTATTTTAAAATTTATTATAGTATATCTAAAACTACAATAAATATTTAAACAATCAATTTTGTTAAAAAAAAAGAATAAATAAAATAAAATCAAATCAATTTTTATCAATAAAAATGATTTTGGACTCTGCAATAAAACAACTAATCAATATCAACGTTTCGAAGATTTTATTGTCTGCCTTTTTTGGATTTTATTGAATTTTCAAAAAGTTAGATTTCCCATCACTCGAACATTAGATTTCTTCAGCAATTCCCCTCTCGTTCAGGACCGGATTAGGTCTTATTTGGGCCCTAGGTTATGACATTGTGAGGGCCCACCTTCTGTAAGGTGAAAAATTATTATTTTTTGGCAACCTTTTTTTTTTAGCTAAATTTAGACCAACAAGTTGAAAAATCTAAACAAAATATTAACAAAAAACAAAAAACAAAAAATTACCTATGGGATGCTATCAAATGCGAATGCTTATTAGTAATCCGATGGAATATAAGCCACTTTTAAGATAAGTAATTGCGTTGTTATTGTCATGTATGTTAGAACATTTATCGTTTATTACACGTGCCGTAATTTGTATAAGTAAATCAAACGCATATAAATGAACTGCTTATTAATGAGATTTTTTAATTTAAAACTAAGCTAAATAAAATGCAATTTCAAATTTGAAAATATACTAATTAAACTAGAAATAACTCGATAATAGTTTAAGCTTAGTAGATTATATTTAATTCTTTATTTTTTGTGGTTTAAAAATCAAAATTTTATTTATTTGAAAATACACGGACACGCCACCTAGTAGGCAATAGTTGAACTATACTCAATTTAATTTTATTTCTGTAGATTATGTAGTTTTTCTTTAATCTAAAAGGTGGCACTGAAGTCACTTTAAACGTCAACTGCTGATTGTTATTCTTGTTCGTACCAGCTGTTGTGTTGTATGGTTTACTTTTTACTGTTAAGTGGTTAATAATAGTTAAATATGACGGACAATGATAACAGAAAAACTGTGAAAAATGAGCTCTTTAAAGCTTCGGTGACAGGTGCTACATACGAAGAATTTTCTCAAAATGCCATGTTATTTCCTGTGCAAGATGTACCTACACAAATTACCGCACCTCTTCTAGGTAGGACCTGTTTTTAAAATTTTTTTTGAAATAGCTTTCTTTTTTTTATTGTTAAATTAGGCTAAATATATTTTAATGCGCCATGGCACACTTGATGGATCATCGAAATATTTAATCAAATACCTCGTAATACTGATATGTATTCGGTGGCATGTGGCAGGTATCTTACAGACTGATAAGGGATTTTGTTTACAGGATTGCACTCAGTTTAAGAATTCCAAACTTTGTACTTTACACCAATTCTTTAGATCTTGTACAGGGCCGGCTCAGATTTTTAGTTTAATAACAATGAAAAATATACAGGGTGTCTCCGGATACACTTGACATAACTTAGGTCTTAGGTGGTGATAGAGGACACTTTTCTAAGAAAAATATTTAACCAAAATTGTTTTCTAAATTCAAACCCTCGAGAGTTAGGCCTCTTTAAAGCATTTTTTAAATTTCCACCTTTTCATGGCCACAGCTCTGAAAATATTGATTTTTCAGTAAAAATGCTCTAGTACTTTTTTAAAGAGCGTGAAATAATCTACAAACTAAATTCAAACCGTTTTTTGTCTAAAATCAACGGTTTTCAAGTTATGAATTAAAGTAAGAAAATGTTGAATTCGAGACTTAATTTTTTGTTGTTTTTTTTCAAAACGAAACATTTTGGAAAAAATCAGGATGGAAAATTTAACTGATTACAATTTTTGAAAACCCAATCCATTTCAAAGAAAATCGGGAAATAATAAACAAGGCAGCTACAAAAAAAAATTAAATTCACAAAATTTTTATTTTTATGAACTTTTACCTTTTGAAGACATAAAAATCGCTTTTACAGTAATACTTATCAGACATTTTTTGTTGCAAATTTCTTTCTCTTCAGTTTTGTTCATATCCATTTTTTTATTTCGTCGCACCGTTTCCGAATTACAGTGACTTACAAAATAGATGTGGTTCTTTATAGGAATTTTATTTTAAGTCGCTGTAACTCGGAAACGGTGCGACGAAATAGAAAACTGTATATAAACAAAATTGAAGAGAACGAAATTTGCAACAAAAAATGTCTGATAAGTATTGCTGTAAAATCGATTTTTCATTATCACTTTTATAATAGGTGATTTACCATCGTAAAAATACAGCTGCTACTGCATAATTTGGAGATTATATACCATTGCACAATTTTTTTTACCTTAGAGTAGCAGTTTTATTCTGGGATGCACTAATGTCTCATTAAAAACTCCATTAAAATTTTATAGATCATAAAAGTATGAATGCATATTACTAATTTATTGTTTTGCCGAAGCAATTAGTCCATTAAATTTTATGTGGTACATATAAAATTGTAAACATCAGTTTCACGATCGGGAAATACAAAAAAATTTTATATAAACGGCACAAAGATTAGGCTAATAACAGTTAACTTATAATCTACTAGTGCTGACGTTCTCTCTAGTGTCTCGATATACGGATACGTCCATAGATTGCTTTTCGGTCCGATATCTGCAAATCAGATATATGAGCAAAACTATTAGAATAATAAATAAAATGCTGCCCAAAACAATTGCAGAAATGCTTCCAGCACTTAATGATGCCCCTAAAAACCAAGCAACTGTTAGAATCACCAAAAATTAACAATTGCTGTAACTTACTGTATGCATCAGCATTGTACGTTCTTCGATTGTTGAGCACATCAATTGCTATAAGTTGTATTTTTGGCTGGCAACAGGAACCCCCAAAAATTCCAATAACCGGTTCTTTTGTCCCGGCAATGTAAGGGTTGGGAAAATATAGACCTTTTGGGATTGACGTTAATGTGAGCAACCCTAAAATTTTGATACAGTAATGCGAAAATGCCCGAATCTTTTTTCATTTTTACCCGAATCTGTATCTTCAGCTGTCGCCTCTATAACCCAAGTGCCGTCTTTGCAATTACCAATTAGAAGATTTGTACAGTCACTTGTATATCTATGAGTTAGCCGTGGTGGTCTTCCATCGTTGATTCTGTTAGCAGTAACATACATAGCTGCTTGTTTTCGAGCTTGTTCCGGGCCGGTAGCGGTCAAGGTAATTAAATTTCGAAAACCAGACGACACGGAGTAAGGTGCTAAGGCTACAACTTTAATTACAACAGTTTGCCTTGGATTTATCCAAGATCTGTAAGAAATAAGTAATAAAAAGTTCTTAAACATGGTAAAATCTTACGTTTTTGGTTGTAAACTTCGCAACAAACTCTTTTCATCCTGAACCAAAAACTGAACAAACATAACTCGGTCTCGATTATTTGTTACTTCAAAGAAGATAGCTCCATTTCTTCCTGGCTGTGTTATCAAGTCGGATCCGGGACTCACATCGATTGTTAATGGTTTAACTAAATAAGATACTTTCTCTGTGTCAAAGTACGTAACCCGAGAAAATGTTTGCCCTAAAATTGACGAAATTATTTTGAGCTATTCGCTTTTTCACAAAGTTACCTTTTTTGTCTTCTCCTGTTATTTTCAAATAAAATTGATCTTTTGGGAGGTCTTTGATTGGAATATCGACTTCGCGTGTTGCTTCTTCTTCAACAATTTCTGCGCTCGTTACTGAGTTTTTTAGTTTATTTACTGCTGCATATGAAATATTATTTTCAAGCTGCAAGCCCCAAGTATCAACGATAGCTATTTTTTGTATGTTGCTATATTTCCCAGCTACTGATACTCTCAGTACTTTTACTAAAGTGTCATCTGAAAATAAAAAGCTGTTGTAAAAATACATATTGTATGGTAAAGGAAGTATCTATCTAATTTTTTTTTATTTGAAAAGATATTCATAATTTTGTAATAAAAATGTTGTGAAAATAAAGTTTGTACATAGTCTGATTCAAGTTGAACTTTATTTCGATTGATAGGTTAACTGCTTGATCGGATCTAATATCGGATGATTTTCTATTACAATTTAATTAGAAGTAGTATACATAATCACCAGAATGCAGTGATAAGACAGGTCAATGATTAGTTTATTTCTTAAAAAGTATAATTATCTATTTTTACTCTCGGTCCGACGTTCCACATTGTAAAATTGTGTCGTGTTATATTTACGGAATCTAGATGAGTGTAATCATTGCGTAAGGAGAACTAATTAGTTTATAAGTAAATTAATTAGGTTAAAATTTGTTCTATAGGGAGTATGCGTGAAATAATTGGAAACGTGCAGTACAAAGTTCAATTTTTGTGATATTAGTTTACTTAAGATTTGGAGGTCAGTTTTACCGATCAGTTTCCTCTTTTCTGTCGATACAGATAGATCTCATTTTTTCTGTTTTATTTTTTGGTAAGTTTATTTGTATTAAATTGATTGTAGACATTTGCTTACCGGAATTAAATTTATACGTAGTTAAAGTTGTTACATTTAAATGGGATTGAACAGATACGGTGACGTTGGATCCTTGCGCATTTTCCGTTCCAGGGTCAACGTCGAGACGCCAAATTCCGAGAGTATTCGATGGTGTATCATTACTAACGTATAGCTGTATTTCGTATTGACGAAAATATTTATCGAATATGAAAAATGACCCCCTCGAAAAATTTTCTACTTCGGTGCTGTTCAAAATGTTAATTTCGTAATCTACAAAAAATATTGGGTAATAAAATGCAAAACAAGCCTGTATTTATTTACTTTCGGGCGTTGTTAACAGAAGCCTGGTTATTGGACCAGCAGCACTTATATGAATATCTGTAACGCTTGAATCTATTGGGAAACTCAACGATTTATTTGTCGTAATGTTGGTGGAAAACGCAACCACCTCCTTGCTTAAGTTGGCTTCTGGTTGTTGAATGTAAAATTTGCTATACAATTCGGATAAACGGTCCTTCGAGTTGCTTACAAAAAATTTACCTCCTGTTATAATAGCCGTATCGGCCATCAATTTTTCTTCGTTATTTTTAGTTGGATAAACTCCATTCCACACCACAAACAACTGAAAATGTAAATTGCATTAACATTGTTCGCCTTTGAGACTCGAACTTGGAACTTACCTTGACGTCTTTTTCTATTAGCTCTTTAAGCGCCAATTGGGATAAATCTTTATCATTGATTCTAGAATCTGTAAAGATGAGAATTCCGCTGTCTTCCGGTAATTCCCTTAATGCTCGAAGTATTGCGAAAAACATAACTCCGCCATTTAATGATTCAGGTGCAATTACCTTGAATGTGTTTTGCGGTTCCATCCATTTCAAATAATTTAAGAAATTATTTTGCCCTGTACTATTAGCCAACAAATTGCTAACTCCTAAAATATTCGATTTGTCACGATTGTTTTTTAAAATCACACCCAAAAGAGTGAAAAGGGAAAATTGACCTTGTTGATAGCGAAAACTTGTCAACCGGAAACGGTTTATTTTAATTTTTTCAAAATAGTTTTTCCAAAATATTTAAAATATTTCCACTCACCTGAGCTGTTATACTTCATTAATAAAAATTCAATATATAAGTCGGACACACTTAAGATATGTTTCATGTAAGTTCTAGCATTACGGTGTGCCTCCATGGTATCGTCAACTAAAATCATTACTGCTCCAGAATTTAAAAAGTATAGAGACTGTATTAGACTGTCCAGCGTTGCATCTCTTTTTCTATCTGATGGTTTTCTGATAACATTTGATTCATTTACTCCGATTGGATCAGGCTTGTTAATGGATATAATTCTTGGAGATGCTTGAACATGTGAAATATTTTTCAATGATGATTCTTCAATTATTGCCGCTTGTATAATAAACGCACTTAGAACTAGAAGGAACAATAATCTCCACATTTTGAAGCACCAACAGCAATTTGTCACAAACTGAGCTGCTTATCAAAACTTACACCTTATGTAGAGTAAAATGACGTATTCATGGGTATGAACGGATATTGTCCAATTTGCTTATTGGTTTAGGGGTATGCTAGAGTACTCTTACCTCATTCATGCAAGTGATTGTTCGAAAATGTTGATATTTCTATGTGCAACCAAATACCAGGAGTCGCAAAGCACCACAGTGCACTATTATGCAGTTTTTTTAAAAGTAAACAAGATAACGAACAATACCTCTCGATTAAAATAATAGAAAATGCAAAAAAATGTTAGTAGGTAATATCAAAATTTTGGAAAACCGAAGTTTTGATTTGTGACCTAAATTTTTACGATTCTGGGAAGCTGTGGAAATTAAATTTTTCCAATAGTTTTACGAATATTTACTACAATCGGAAATCCAAATTTGTGGTTCTTCTTCCTGAAGTGAGCAATCTTATCAGTATGAGCATATTGACCTATTTACATGGTGAATCAGATCTGTTAAATTTTTGTAATTTTTTCAGTTTTAAACATGATATTATTTAAAAAATCTATTCAATTCAGAATTTTTATTTATATATATATATTTATTTTGGTTTTGCTTGTATCGAATTGTAGTATCATACAAAATATTTTGCTTAAAAGTGATTCAGAGACACCTTGTATGTATAGCATCTTTGTATCCCAGTTAAACGCGATTATTATCGTTTTAATTTATTCAAATAATAATTTTAATTTATTTTGTTTTTTAAAATTAATAATTAATTTAATTTTTGAATCTGATTTATTTCCTAAAAAGTGGAAAATTTATAAATAATCTACCTACTTTATTTATGAAAAATACAAAGGTGTGTATTAGGCCTTGTGATTAATTTGTTTGCTAATTAATACTGATTTGGTATGTTCACACGAGGCCGGATTTATATGCATTTTATGTTTAAACGAAGGTTTATTACAATAATCTATAACATAATATTAAATTAAAATTATAAATGTTTTGCTTACCAAAGTAATTTTATTATTTTTATTTTAGTATCTTCTTCCGATACCAAGGGTAGTACTTCTCCTGTACCGGCAGGTTTATTACAAGAAAATTTAATTGTAACACAAGAAATTCCATTGAACGAAAGTCAAGATAATGTAAATCAATCCCAACTATCTTCAATTTTTTCGTCGTTTTCAAACATCCTAACATTTGGAGAAACGAACCCTTCTGCACCTCCAGGTTACGTTAATGTAAATCAACCTCAAACAGATTATTCAAGTCCAATTCCACAAAATATTCAACCCACGACGATTCCACTTTTTCCACCAATAAACACTAGTACTCAGAGTGCGGTGCCAACTTTAGGAGCACCTCCTAGACCAAATCCCGTTGGTTCGACATCAGCTTCTCCGCAAGGTAAATATCAACAAATAAAAATTCTATATGCACCATAATAATATTTTGATTTTAGGACCATCCAGTAATGTTTATCGACGTTTAGAAACAAAAAAGGTTGTATATGCACGAGTTCCTGGTTTATCAAGTTCTTCATTCAATATTCCGCCAAACCCAGAAACTCAAGCAAATCCACTTCCGTTTCTAAATAATCCTACTCCACCTCCCAGTTTAATTAACCCTCAGTCTCAAAATACCAATTTCTTTCACCCTCCTTCTCTACCAAAACCAACCATTTCACCTTCCCAATCGTCGAGCATTTTGGAAGAAGCTTCAACTGATGTTTTAACTACAAGTTATCCTACATTATTAAATCCTTCTTCTTTTACTTCTCCAATGATTCAACCCAATTCTGTTAATCCGCAATTTTCCGGTTCGGTCATGTCTTCCATTCCAGACAACGAAATATCTCAACCGCCAATTTTGCCAAATGACAGAGTAAACGAGGCACAGCCTATGATACCTACAGTGGTAAGAAAATGATGTGTAAAAGTAAATGAATACTATGTAAATATTTATTTTAATAGGCTACTAATCCACTGACGTATCGTCCAGTTTATCATCACTGGTTTTTCAAACAAGTGATTGAACGAAAAACGCTCTGGGAACCTTTTTCGATGGTCGATTCTCTCGCATTAGAGCACGCTTTCACATCTGGTACAAAACGCCATTTTTATTTTAAAAATAAAAATTAATTATTATATTTCTTTTCAGCTGATATGTCACCAGAAACTGTTGTTCCAACTGATGGTGGACGATATGACGTAAATATTTTACGTAGGGAACGAACCTCTGTTTATTGGAAAGCCGAACCGATGCAAGTTCGGCGGTGTTCGTGGTTTCACAAAGGTAGTGCAAATGCCCGTTTTCTACCTTACGAAGAAAATATTGCAACAATGTTAGAAAATGAATATAAAACATCATTTGAATCTGGAGAGTGGCATAAAAAAGTGGAAATGCCTTGTGGAGATTCTGTCGTATTTCACGGACCAGATGTTTTGGTTCTTTTCCCACCAGCAATGGCACCCGATGCTTGGGGGAATACTCCTGTAAGTAAAATTTAGATGAAACTACTTTTTTTAACTTGAAAAAATTAACAGCAAAGTCAGGCAAAACCAAGTGTTATCAAGCGAGGCATGGATGAGTTTGATATTGATGAAGGAGAGCCTACAAATGTAGATCATGTATTGTTTATGGTACATGGAATTGGTTCTGTATGTGATTTGAAGTTTCGTACAGTTGAAGAAGTTGGTGAGTGAATAATTATTTGAAATGTT
Source organism: Cantharis flavilabris (assembly GCA_949152465.1). Lineage (NCBI taxonomy): Eukaryota > Metazoa > Arthropoda > Insecta > Coleoptera > Cantharidae > Cantharis > Cantharis flavilabris. Next base: position 25,945,743 of record OX424441.1, on the reverse strand, counting down.
TAACTCAAAAACTTATCATTGCTTTAATTAAATAGTGGATGAGTTTCGTCACCTTTCCTTACAATTAATTAGATCACACTATCGCTCTGCGTGTGATAATGGATCTGTTGGTCGTATTGAAGTACTGCCAATAAGTTGGCATAGTCAGTTACATTCTGAAGAAACAGGAATTGATCAGAACTTAAAAAATATTACTTTAGAAAGTATTCCACGTTTACGTGATTTCACCAACTACACTTTATTGGATATTTTATTTTACACAAGCCCAATTTATTGTCAGGTTTGGATAACCTAATCTGAAAAATATATATTTGACTTACCTATTTCGGTTTTAGACAATTGTATCCACTGTTGGTTCGGAATTAAACCGGATTTATGATCTGTTCAAACAGCGGAATCCAAATTTTAAGGGTGGTGTTTCTCTTGCTGGTCATAGTTTAGGATCACTTATTGTTTTTGATTTGCTTTCTCATCAAAATCCAGAGCCTCCAAAAGAACAAACATTCGTTGACGAAGGTAATTCAGTTTAATTTTTATTTTGAGTGATTTTGTAATTGAAAATATCTTTAGATGATGAAGATATTGTACCACCTTTGAAAAAGCCACAACCAAACGAAAGAACTCTTAGTCGTCGCATTAGTTACATGATGTCGGAAGCTGGAACTGGTCAACCCCAGTTACAATACTCCCACTTAAATTTTGAACCATCTGCATTTTTTGCATTAGGTTCTCCAATTGGTAAGCTATTGAAAAATAAACGAAAAAAGCTGATGTTGCTGAAAGTAAAATAATTTTTTAAACTTGCAGGTATGTTTGTCACTGTTCGTGGATTGCATAAACTCGGTGTTGAATTTACCTTACCGACGTGTCCATTATTTTTCAATATTTTTCATCCATATGATCCCGTGGCATATCGAATTGAATCTTTGATTAATCCAGATTTTGCAAAATTAAAGCCTGTATTAATTCCGCATCACAAAGGTCGCAAACGAATGCATCTAGGTAATTGTTTTGGAAAACAATAAATTTTTAATTTATTAAATTAAATTTTATTGTAGAACTTAGGGATACCATGGCGAGGGTTGGAGCGGATCTAAAACAAAAATTGGTTGATTCCATGAAAAGCACATGGAATTCAGTATTCCAAATGGCATTATTTGGTCGTTCCGAAACGAACAATCCGCCTAATTTAGAAGCAGAAGTGGATAAGGTATTGGAAGAGAAATTTGCGGAAGAACAAGCAAAACAAGATTCTCATAGTAAACAAAATATTGAAGAACAGAACACTGACTTGTGCTTAGGTCGCTTAAATAATGGACGACGTATTGATTACGTTCTGCAGGAAGCACCTTTTGAGTTCATAAACGAATATATTTTTGCTTTGACCAGTCACATGTGCTATTGGTAAGAAGTTTTTCTTCTAAAATTATACAAGTTTAATAATAATTTGTGTTTAGGGAATCTGAAGATACCATTTTGATGATTTTAAAAGAAATTTATAATTCCGTTGGAGTGTCTTCAGATAATCAAGTTCCACAGCCGACCATGACAATTGAAAAACCTGCAGCTTCACTAAAACCAGTGTACGTTAAACAGTTGCCTTTGCAACATGCACCAATTGGAATGGATCCAACAGCGCCAATAGCACCAAAAACTAATATTGGTCCACCTCCTATTCAAGGTTTTGTGAGAAAACCATAACACAAAATGAGTTGTAATGTACGTTTACGTTTTTATTGAATGTATTAAGTTTTTGAAATATATTTACTACTTTTATTTTAAATGACAAGGTTAGTATATAAGTTTTCTCGTATTATAAAATTGACTGTGATATGGTGCACGTTAAAATAAATTATATTGATTATTTTTGGGACAATTTTAAATGTTTGTATTTTAGAAAATTTTATTTTTTATGTAATGTAAATATTGCGTTGTTTAAATGTAATATATTATTTCATACGTAAATATAAAATACACTTAATTTTTAATTATAAAATAGAAATTTTATTTATTCAAGTCTTTGAAAACTTTTCCCATTTGAATAATTTAAAGATCCTATATGTCTACTTTTTCCTGGGTTCCCTAAACCTAAAGTGCAATGTAATAATTTTCATAATAGCCGTCATATATAATTTATGGTGGTACGCCACTGGGCAACTCAGTTTAAATAAATGAGCCGATAGATGGCGCTGATTAAAATACCAACATTAGGGTAAACCCTAAATATTTAACAGTTAAAATTTTCTAGTGGAAAATGTTGTTGTAGTGAGCGGGTGGAGTCGTTTGTATAGTGAATAGCAACAAGTGTCAAAATAAAGTATTTTTTGGGAAGCATGGGTTGTGCAGTTAGTACAACAGGAGATAAAGAAGCTACGGAAAGATCCAAGAAAATTGATAGAGATCTTAGGGCAGATGGGGAACGTGCAGCTAGTGAAGTTAAGCTGTTACTTTTAGGTATGCAAAGCTGACTCACTTCTCTTATTAATTATATCTTAATAAATTCTTACTCCTTAATTTGGCTTTTCTTTATTCAAGGAGCTGGGGAGTCCGGTAAAAGTACAATTGTAAAACAAATGCAAATTATTCACGAGAATGGATACTCAAAAGAGGAATGTGAGCAATATCGACCTGTTGTTTATAGTAATACCATACAAAGTTTGATGGCAATTATTAGAGCCATGGGACAACTTCGGCTTGATTTTGCCGATCCCACTCGTGCGGTATGTTTTATTTTATCTTACAAACGTTGAACTAACCGTTTGTTATTCATTAGTACTCAAAACAGAACCTACTACTTTGGAGTTATTACACTTTTTATCTTTATCTTATGCACTAATCTTAGGTATATTTTTTAATTAAATTCACCACTTTAGTTGCCAGATATTTTTTGGGGTCGAATGGATTAACTTAAGCCGACACCGTTAAATTGATAGTAAACCGATTCAATTAAAGTAAATTTTAACAAAAGTAAAATATTTCATATTAAATAGGTTTACGAAGGACAAATCTATTTTAAATTATTGGAGATTAATTACTAGAATCAAAAATTTATTGTCAAGGTTTTCGGTACCTCATTCATGATTCAGCATTTAATTGTGAATTTTTCAACTTCTTTTCAAGTTAATTAATAATCGTTGTTCCCATAAATTGTACTAAGGCTGCAGAGCTGGGTATCAATGAGAGAAAATTATTAAAGTCGTTGTTAGTATTGCTGGATTGCATGCAATGATCATTATTTTCCACAGAAATACTTAAATTAAAATGAGTATACCAACTCTCGGTACTGACAATTTTTCAATTACAACAATCAACAAAAATTGCCGTCGCCGAGATTAACACATTAAATTGAAATGATCCAGTTGCTAATGTGATTATTTGCTTTTTTTGTAACTTTTAAAAGGCGTTTTGTTAAAAACGATTGAATGATGGACTAACGTGGACTCCAAACCACGGGAAGTGTAATATACTTAATTTTCAGAAGAGTTCTCATGGCAGATTTATCCGTGGTTTGCCATTGCCTTTCAAAAAATGATAACCCAAATTTGTTTTCACAGCCTAAACAACAAAAAGCTGTATAAAAGCACTAATAAATTATTATTTTTAAAATTAGGATGTTGCCCGTCAATTCTTTACTTATGCTAGTGCAGCTGAAGAAGGTGAATTAACTCCCGAATTGGTGATGTTGATGAAACGATTGTGGGCCGATCCAGGAGTTCAACTGTGCTTTTCAAGATCGAGAGAATATCAATTAAACGATTCAGCCGCTTATTACCTAAACGCATTAGATAGAATTTCTCTATCAAATTACATACCTACACAGCAAGATGTACTGCGAACTCGTGTTAAAACTACAGGAATTGTGGAAACACAATTTTCATTTAAAGGACTTCATTTTAAGTGAGTTTAAAATTATCGGTAAAACGTTTGATAATGTCGAAATAATGTTTTTAGAATGTTTGATGTTGGTGGTCAGAGATCGGAACGCAAGAAATGGATCCATTGTTTTGAGGGTGTTACTGCTATTATTTTTTGTGTTGCATTATCAGGTACGAGATTTTATTAAAAATATGAAATAAATTAAAACATTGTTTAAATTTTTGTGTAGGTTACGACTTAGTACTAGCAGAAGACGAAGAAATGAATAGGATGGTGGAATCGATGAAATTGTTTGACTCAATTTGCAATAGCAAATGGTTCGTTACGACGTCAATAATTTTATTTTTAAACAAAAAGGATCTATTTGAAGAAAAAATAGCGAGGAGTCCGCTGACTATTTGCTTTCCGGAATATACAGGTTCAAATAGTTACGAGGAGGCTTCCGCTTACATACGAATGAAATTTGAAAATTTAAATAAAAGGAAAGATCAAAAAGAAATTTACACACACTTCACTTGTGCCACAGATACAAATAACATCCAGTTTGTATTTGATGCAGTTACGGATGTTATTATTAAAAATAATCTCAAAGATTGTGGTCTTCTTTTGTAAAAATGTTGTTCGATGGCCTAATTAATTATAATAAAATTGTAAATTTGTAAGTCAATTATTGGATTTTGCAAAGCAAAACTAATATCGTACATTCTTGAAAAAGTAAATGGTTGCCACAAAATTTACAATCGTTTTTAGTTTGTAAAAGTATCAGACTGATTTTTGAACGTACACTAGTGGTGCTTATTTAAATTAATTGATATAATAAATAAATGAAATGGTGAGGTAAGAATAATTGTAATACCGGACTGACAGTATTCAATATTTTTTTACAACGTAAAGCACAAGGTTTGTATTTTTTTATTGGTACTTAGATTTCTCAAAAAATTTTCAATCAATGAAATCAGGTTACGTAATTATTTATTGTAATATTTAATATCGAATAAATATTTTGCTGTTATAGTATTAAGGATAACTAAATTACTGTATCAATTTGTAATTGTAACATCGTAATTCAGTTTATACAAATTCCAAGAATGCATTTTTTACTTTTTTAATTTTATACAAATGTAATTTTTATATTTTGTAATAATTTACATTGGTTTTATCTGATACAAAATAATTTTTTTAATTATTCTGTAAAATATAAAACTGAAATATTATGAAATAAATGTTCTATTTATTATTTCATAATAAATTAATATACACTGCTTGTTATTTGGTATAACATGAAATAGATAAACACTTTTTTTACAAAACTCTATTTCTTGTTGTATCTAGTATATTTTTGTAAAAATTATGAGTATTTAACAAATATATTAAATTGATCAAATTTTATGTTTTTTCTTTTTATTTTCGTATTTCAATGTTCTTTGTCAATTTTATAATTGATGTGCATTAGATTTGTACTAACAAGTGAATAATACGAAATTTATTAAAAAGAACTGTTGTTTTGTTACCTCTTTCAATGCCTAGTGATATTTTTGGAATATTTTGATTTACAATGGGCCTATCGATCTATGAATTTTTATTCACCGTTAAGAAACCCAGTTCATTCCATATCTTTGGGAGATATCCAAGTAGAAAATCCAAAAAATATGGGGTTTTTGAGAAAAACAACTTTCAATTTTTTGTAATATTGTTGGTCTTTTAGGAAAAAAAAAATCAATTCAAAAGCTACAAATTCACCAAACATTTATTTTGAAATCTTGAGGTTTTTTCCTATTTTTACACAAGGAAAACATATTTCAGCAAAAACAAATGTTGGAACATGCGGTGCTCCACTCAGCCTGCATGGTTTGAAATACAGGATTCCCACTCATCTGGAGAATTTTGAAAAGTCAGGGAATTTAAGAAAAATCTGGAAATTTCTCATTTTTAGTGTCAAGTCAGGGAAAACAATTTAATTTAAAAAAATTCTTTAAAATTTTTAAATTAATTTTTTTTTAATATTAAAATTAAGATTTTTTTTACCTTTTTATCTTCCTATTTATTGAAATGTCAGGGAAAACCTGGAAAGTCAGCGAATTTGATTTGGAAAATTCAGTGAGAACCATGTAATGGTAAACTACATAATTATTTTTCTAGCGACTTTTTGATGAATTTAACAAAATTCAGTTAAAAAGTATTAAAACTCTGTCTTTCATTTCCAGCAGTGACGGCTGGTACGTGGAGAGGTATGGAGTGCCACCCTTCTGAAACTCCGTTTCCCTAATTTCGGGTTTAAACTGACACTAACGATGTGACTACTGACGATATCAGCTTTTCTTTCAAACACAATAATATTATTGTTGCAGCGGTTGGGGGGGGAGGACTGGTGTACCCAGACCTCCAGGTAGCCAGGTGCCAGGAGGGCTTATCTGCGTCTGCGGGAGCTGGCTCTGAGACGTCGCAGAGATTCGCTTTCAACTCAATGCGAAGATGCAAGACAGGAGCTAAAGAGACTCAGAGATGACCTGACCAGTAAAATCCGAGAGAGTAAGGAAAACAGCTGAAAGAAACTCATTGAAGAGGTGAATGAGGATATCTGGGGAAGGCTTACCAAATAATTACCAAGAAGCTGGGCAGTCCACCGATTCCTGGTGGAGAGAGATCATACAGACCCTTTTCCCTGAGCACCCGGAAATGGCATTTACGAATAAGCCAGTAGGCGGAGACGTTCCATTCTTCAGTGAAGCTGAACTGATTACAGCTACGAACAACAAGGCACCGGGGCCGGATGGGGTTCCGTCGGCCATCATCAGAGAGTTAGCGGAGACCCGGCCGGAGGCACTGCTGATATTCAGAAAGTTGGAAACAGGCCAAACTCCGACTGTTGAGGAAGGGAGACAAGCCTCTAGAACTCCCGAACTCATACAGACCCATCTGTTTGCTGGACCACGCTGGGAAACTATTCGAAAGACTGATCTTACACAGACTACAACAAGAGATCGAAAAGACCGAGGGCCTCTCGGATAGTCAATTTGGCTTCCGAAAAGGTAGATCAACCACCAATGCGATCGACAGCGTGGTTCAAAGGATAAAAGTAGCGAAAGAAGGTACCAAGAAGAAGAAGAAACTGGTCGTTTTGGTAACACTTGACGTGAAAAACGCCTTCAATTCGGCTAGATGGGAGGTGATCATGGGCGAATTGGAAAGTAGGAAGGTGTGCCAGCTTACCTACTCAACATATTGGCTAGCTACTTCCACAGGAGAACTCTGGTTGTGGATGAGAAGCTATGGCGGCAGACCCTGCCGGTATCCAGTGGGGTTCCACAAGGCTCAGTACTCGGTCCGATGCTATGGAACGTGATGTACGACGGCGTCCTCAGGCTCCCCACACTACCAGGGGTGAGCATCACCTGCTTTGCGGACGACATCACGGTGGTGGTAGAGGCCGAGACGGAGGAAGAGAAGAGGTGCCAGAGAAGACAGAGGCGGTCTTGGTCTCGGGGAAGAGGTGGGCCAGGCCGCTTCGGTTCTCATTGGGCGGACACACTATCTTGACAAGTGACCGCGTTAGGGTGCTTGGAGAGGACGTAGATCGGCACCTGTCGTTCAAGCCCCACATAGAAAGAGTTGCTGCAAGAGCAGCAAGAACTACAAACGCACTGGGCAGGATTATGCCTAACTAAAATGGGCCCGACCAGGCGAGGAGAAGACTGTTGAGTGCGGTAGCAGAGTCTATCATGCTGTACGCCGCCCCAATCTGGGTCTCGGCCCTCAAAAGGGTAACGTACAGGCGCCTACTCGAATCAACCCAAAGGAAGAGTGCCCTGAGGATATGCAGAGCATATAGAACGGTATCCACAGAGGCAGTACTTGTGCTGGCGTCCCTTCTGCCAATCCACCTTAAGGCGGAGATGCGAGATGCCAAATATATATCTAACAACAAGACCCTCTTCATGAGTAGGTGCATGGACATCCGGGAGCGGTGGCAGGCTTCGTGGACGGCATCGGACAAGGGCCGGTGGACACACCGTCTGATCCCGGACTTGGAACCATGGCTAAATAAGAAACACGGTGAGCTTACTTACGAACCACTCAAGCTCTTAGTGGACATGGCTGCTTCAGGAGCTACCTAACACACCATCTTTTCCTGCATCAAATGGACGGACAACAGAACAGCCGCTCAAATGCAGCTGGGGCAGAACTTGTCTCCGTCGAACATAGTGAAGCTGATGCTGGTTAGCGAGGATCACTGGAATGTTATCGATAGGATGCTGGTGGAAATCATCTCTGCCAAGGCTAAACTCCAAGATGAGATGCAAACTTGAAAAGCAAAGTCCCGAAAGGGCGAAGACAGTCAGAGGCAAGAGCGTGTTCGGAAGAAATGCCTAGCGATTTCCGGCACCTCTAAGGAGTGGGGTTTTAGTCGGTAAAAATCCGACACTACCACCCAACACATCCGGGTGGTGTCTTTTGAAGATTTCCCCACTCCCGACGCTCACAAAAAAAAGACCTCCAGGTAACATACACATGATGGATCGATATATTTGCTCAAAGATGGAAATGTTAATATTTAATACAATAAATTACATAACATGGATACAAAATTTTCGGGTTCTCAAACCGGGGGGTCTGGGGGGTATGGAATACCCCCAGTATCGCAGAAATAATTTAGTTAAGGTAAACATTAAAAGGAAAACTTTGGTTTGTGAATCTCTAGCCTGAAAAGGTTTTTAATTAAACACAAGTTTTCCACTCGTCTAGAAAACCTGGAAAAGTCAGAAATTTTTCAAGGAAATAAAATTTTCAGTCAGGAAAAACTATTTCATTCAAAAAAAATTTAATTTTCTTTTAATTTTACAATTAAATTTTGTTTTAAATTTCAAAATTAATATTTTTTTAAATTTTTATATATTAAGTTTCTTCTTTTTTACCTTTCTATCTTCCGCCTTATCGAAATGTTAGCGAAAAGATTGACTCTTTGTCAGGGAAAACCTGGAAAAATCATGGAATTTGCTTTAGAAAATTCAGCGGAAACCCCAGTCAACTCCATAGATTTTCAAAAGAATACTGCAAACTGGACTAGATTTATGGAATTGATTGTACGCATGACAAGGACTCAAAATCACGAGAAGATAAAAATATTGCGGAGGTCAATATTTGAAAAAATATAAAGCTTGGTTCACAAAAAATTCAACCAGGTCAATTCTAAGGGTATGTTCACATGAACGCGATAAATTATAAAATTTGAAAAAATGACCCAGTAAAAACAAGTTTTTCGCTATGAATCCTTTTTTAAAATTGTTTAAAATCGTCCTTTTTCCCCATGACAACTGCGCATGCGCTGAATTATTTGTATATACAGGGTGTCCCCGGATACACTTTGCAATACTTAGATGGTGATACTGGACACTTTTTTAATAAAAATACTTAATAAAATTTTTTTTCTAAATTCAAACCATGGAGAGTTAGGCCTTTAAAGCATTTTTTTAAATTTCTACCTTCACATGGCCATAGCTCGGAAAATACTCATTTTTCAAAAAAAATGGTTAAGTGCTTTTTTAAAGAGCGTAAAATAATCTACAAACTAGATTCAAACCTTTTATTGTTTAAAACCAACGGTTTTCGAGTTATTAATTAAAGTAGAAAAATGTTGAAAATTTCGAATTTTTTTTTCTTGAATTTTTTGACGCCCCATTCCGGATAAGAAATTTAACGGAAGTAACAATTGTCAAGTAACAATTTTGAAAACCCAATCTATTTTTTAAATTTTTAAAATTTAAATAATTTTTACAAAATTTTTATTGAAAAATTATTTTATCAATTAAGTTTAAACTATTCCTCTCGTGTATTTTCAAGAATGTAATTTGAAACTAGCGCATCCGCAGTTGATATGGAATCGTGGGCGATTTAGCCTCTCGTGACTGATTGACAATGAATAAGGATTATAACGAGGGGTAAATCACGGTCAAAAATCGTGTACACCTGACTTCCTGCTACTTCGGACTTCCCAAACTTCCCCAGATTTCCCGGACTTCCTCAGACTTCTGAATTTACTGATGTGACTATTGTTCTATTGATCTATCTAGAAAGACAGATGAAAACCTAAAAAAACAAAAATAGGTCTCGCGTCTTTCCTGGTACTGGTTTTAGTTCCTGAGACTTTCTGGACTTCTAATATTACTGCTGTGACTATATTGATTTATCTTCAAAGACAGGTGAAAACCTAAAAAAAAAGAAGGCCCCTTGGTTTCCCGTGCACTGGTTTTACTTAAGATAAAGAGCTGAAAATTTGGCTGAATTATTTTTATTTGATACCAAAACGATCCCCCAAGTACGAGTCGAAAACCCCTTTGGTATCACAAAAATTTACTACAAAATTTTCTAGAATATTACTGCAATTTGTATATGTCACTATTTTATTTAGAAATTGTAGTAATTTGTTCTACAATTGTAGTAAAATTTGCTACAAATTTTTTTCAGTGTAGAGGCCCCTTTCTGATCTGCAATGAATTATAAATTATTACTATTTAATTTAACGTAACTTTAAATTTGAAAACAATATTAGTTATCGGACCAATAATTTGAAAATTAGAAACTCGAAATACTTGACACCAAGTACAACAAGAAATTCGACTTTTTATTATTATGCAGATAAGCTACTAAAAAACGAGAATAAAATAAGTTATAAAATAGGAAAATAAAAACATATTTTATTTATTAAATACCAAACCGACTTAATTATTACAGCAATGAATTTTGAGTAAGATAGACATAAAATTAACAATAATTAATAAAAAGTAAAAATAAAAAGCTGTTTACATGTTAGATTTACAAAAAAAATTAATGGCTCCTAATTCTGTCTTTTATTTCGTTTAAAACCCAACTTGACCTGCTTCACTTTTGCCGCAAACCTCAAGGAGTTGACACTTTCTCCGTAACATTCTTCAAAAGGAGCAATGTTAACAAACATCAACGTTTTGGAATTCCCTCCTAAGCAACTTTGTAATAAATATGTAAGTTTTGAGTTTCTATAAGGTACGTGTGACTCTCGACTAGATAAAGCCGATATCACAGTACCTAAGGTAGATAAGCTCTTGTTAATGTTCTTGGTTTCCATCATGCGTTCTGAAGTTTTTGCACTCTCAGAGCCGGCCAAGTCAACTAAATTTAATGAGCCTAAGTAACAGTGCTGCGTATTTTGGTTTGTGCCTTTAATTGTAATTCGAGTCACGGCGTGAGATCGAGAGCTGTGTTCGTTGAAATTAGTTGCTGCGGTGGACCGATTCCTGTTGGCCAATACCATTAAAGAATGCAATTCTTCAGAAGTATTGACATCTTTTATAGTTAAGTTAGTTACAGTAGTTCCATGTCCTTGGTTAAATCTAATTTCTAAATTTTGTGTATTATTACGATTCAGTAAATCTTTAATAGTTTCGTTGTAGATTTCTAAAAAACTTGCTTCGACCTTATAAATCCATCCAAGTTTTTCCAATTTAGATATTATTTGGAATATTAAATTAACTGTTCGAGGTATCATACCTTGATGATGCTGGTCAAATTCACCTTGCATGGTGTATGTTTTGCCGGATCCAGTTTGGCCATATGCAAAAATGCACACGTGATAACCGTCAAGAGCACTTTGAACCAAATGAGACAACTCTTGAAATACTTCTTCCTGTGTTGACTTAGTATCAAATACCTTGTCATAATTAAATTCCAATTTTCCGGTATGCAACTCTTGTAACTTCTGAATCTCCAAAGTGTCTTCCTCCAAGCAGTTTATATTGCACAATAAGCGGTGATCTTCGTTTTCTAATGAAGGACGTATACGACAAAAGACACGAATGTTACCTTTTAAATCTTGAATTTCGTTGTGCATTAAACGACGTTTATCTTCTTGGGACTGTAATAACTCTTTGTACTCGCACACTTCTTTGGAAAGCTCAATCACTTTATTATCTAAAACTTCAACTCGCGTTTTGGAATTTCGATACTGATCGGATATAGAACTATAATCGGAGATTAGAGCAGTATGCTCTCGTTTTAACAATTGCAGTTCTCTACTGTCTTGCGTTAATATTACGTTTTCTTCTTGAAGTTTTTCATATTTCAGCTTCAGTTTCAGATGTTCTTCACTAAGTTTTTCGTAATCGATTTTTAAATTCTTATTGTATTCAATTTCTTCTTCATACGTGCTAAACTTTAGCTTCATCTCTTTATGCGTTTCCACCAAGGTACTATGCTTCTCAGTTAATAGAGCAAATCGTGCTTTGTAATCGTAAGGAGCAGGTTTCGAAGGATTTGGCATTTTTGGTTTAACTTCATTTGCAATTGTCACTGCTGGCCTTTTGCAAGCTCCTCGACTTTTCATGTTGACATTATTCGAAACCGTCGGCTTATTAAAACGATTTAGATTTAAAGTGGAAGTTGGTTTTACCTTAGTTTTGGCATTCAGTGTCAGGGGGTCTACATTATTCGATTTTACATCGTTGCGCAAATCGGCCAGCGACTTGGAACGTCGTGACAACGGTCGTCTAGCAGGTGATCTGGGGATTGGTTCTTCCTGAGTTTCATTTTGTGGTTGTAAAATTCGCGTTGAAGGAGTTGGTAGTTTTGAACGAGACACAAAAGAACTTCCTCCCGATTTATTCATTCTAAAAAAACATTAAAAACCGATAATCAATAAATCAGAACAACATGTCTAACATACCTATTAATATTACCTATATAATATTTAAATATATTATTTAGTTAACAATTTTGCAAATATCAATTGAACTACAGTTGATTATTTAAAAAAACGCTCAATTCATATCTCTTTTATCAGCGTTTCGATTGGTTCTTCAAGGTTCCACCTAAACGTGTATTTGTTGCCAAATGAGCTAAAAGTCAGTGGGGCTAATTATCAATATTGACGTTTAGAGTCCTAATTTATTCGACGGAATAATCACATTTTTAAAAAAATGTACTTAAAATTAAAATATCCGAAATAAAATTTGGTAAAAAACAAAGAATTTTATAAAATACGTAAATGTTCATGAAATCTTACCAGTGGCGGATTATGTTTAGAAACACTTAAACGCGATTGGATAATATATCGTCGGCTTACTGCAAAAACAAGATAAGTCCATTTTTAGATATGTGCGCCTACTTGCTTAAAAATTGGTAAAAAATGTACTGCAAAAATGAGATAAGTCTCAGACAGGTGTAAATGAGGGGGTATACGGACGTTTGATCCCCGGACGATTGGTCCCGGACGATTGGTCCCCGGGCGATTGGTCCTCGGACGATTGGTCCAGCGGACGATTGATCCAGCGGACGATTGATCCCCGGACGATTGATCCCCAGAATATTGATCCCCGGGCGATTCCAGAAATTGCCCCCTCCCCCCCGGGGGGGGGGGAGGAATAATAAATAATCAGATGTTTTGTTTTTGTTTTTATGTTTGAATGTTTTTATTATGATTATTATTCGATTAAAAATAAAATTTGTAACGATTTCCTCTCTTATATTGATTAAGTAACAATATTTAAAATAACAAAAAAATTTTGTTGAGTGTCAAATGCGCAATTGCACTAAGATACGTCAATACATTTGTTCGACCGTAGCCGTCAACAGCACGTTTGACTCTGACGACCAAGTTACGATATTTTTTGACACCCATTTCTTGAGTTCCAGCAGTTCCTTGCAGAAATGCTGTCTTTTGTTTCCGGAAGTCTTTCTCCAGCCCTTCGACCAACAACCACATTGTAGGATGACTGCACATAAATATAGATTGAAGCGCGTGATGCCAGCCTTCGACGATATTTGTGGTTCGTGTAATTCCGTCACCAGCAGATTCGTACTGATTCTACATTTGGATTGGAAACGTTGTTGCACCATAAGTTTCACCTCTACCTCGTAATAGCCGACCTCTAATATAAGTATGTTCAAAGTAGGACAAAAGCTCGTTCACTCTTTCGTGTTCCGGCATTTCCTCAACTAGCAAGTCAAATGATTCACCAACATCGTCAACTGGTACATGTGCAAGTGCCGATAAACATCGAACACTGCTTCGAAACACATAATCGCTTTCGTATGCGGCCTTCATACCCAACTCATTGACCTTGCGCAAAACACTTTGGTTCAGATGAAAGTAACATCCTGTTATTGTTGCTTCTGGATAACCATCAGTAAATGCTCCCATTGCCGCCATCTCGAAATCGATTAAGATCCTTTGGGGTGATGCATCAGGGATAAGTACCTTCAACTCCGCTATAACACGATCGTAGATTACTCGAGTCTTGTTAGGTAAAAGACAATATATTGCTGCTGGATTAACTCCGTTCATAAACTGGAAATGTATACTGTATAACTAAAAATAGATGGATGGCACTATTTTGAAAGTGACATCGGCCAACCAGATATCGGATCTGGCAAGACCATCTAAAAGTATTCTATCGCCCAATATGAGGATTCGATCATCTCTCGGTCCAGAATCGTATAGAAAGAAGTCAGCAAATCTTAACGGAAATTCAAAGCCGAGATCAGTTGGTGGTGGTGGCAAGGTCTGCTGGTTATTATCGGTTGACAATGCGACTTGACGATGACGACGGAGAACGCGGTGTAGAGAAGTTTTCTTCGGCAAGGCCATCAATACATCTTCACCCAGATTAGCCATAACAGCAGCAGAAGACGAACTTGGTGTTGCTATAGTTTCTGACATTTTTATCTTCATATCATGAACGGATTTCGGTGCACGTGCTGTGGCAATATTACCCCCGTGAGTGTGATCCAGAGATTGATTTCCAATAATGGCGTGGTTTGCATTTGTGACCAGTTTTGCTTTGAATATCGAATCATCCGCTGGACGAATCGTCCGGGGATCAATCGTCCAGGAATCAATCGTCTGGGGATCAATCGTCCGCTGGATCAATCGTCCGCTGGATCAATCGTCCGGGGATCAAACGTCCGGGACCAATCGTCCGGGGATCAAACGTCCGGGACCAATCGTCCGGGGATCAAACGTCCGGGGACCAAACGTCCTACAATCAAGTGGTTAAAATAAGATAAGTACTCTTGGATGACTATTGATACTAACTTGCCAAAACAAGTTAAATGCTAATTATTTTTATGTTACTCTTGCAGTAAGCCGACGATATATTCGGGCCCCTCAATGCAAAATAATTTCCGATCGAGATGGTTTTTATATCTTTACGGGCTTGATTAAACTTTCATGGGACCTGAGGCTAATAAATTTACAAAATAAATTTTTTTTGTTTTTATTTGTAATTTTCAGAGAAAAGAAAAATATTTTCTATTAAAATTATTGTAAATATAGTAAATGCGTCACTGAATATAACAGTCAATTACTTGCTATTTTAATGTAGAAATTTTTATAAATTAGAAACTTAAAATCTCCTATTTTATATTTCGCACATATCTTTAGGGTGATCCGTCCGCCACTGGTTGTAACCGTTTGTGAAAAACGAATCACTGTCATTTGGCCGAAATTTATTTGGCCGAATTCTATTGGCCGACTGTTTTTGGCCGATAAATCACTTGGCGGACATATCAATTGGCCGACAGATAATTTGGCCGAACAGTTTTTGGCCGACAGATTGTTTGGCGGAACAGTTTTTGGCCGACGTTTATTTGGCCGATCAGTTTTTGGCCGACAGTCACTTTGCCGATAAATTTTATTTTTTTGGTAAATAAATAAATATTTTGTAAAATTATGTTGTTTTATTTAAATTATATTAAATTATTATTAAAATACACAAAAAAACATGCAATACAAAATATTCGTTACACACCAACGAATTATTTTTAAGATCCATTAGGTTTAAACTGAAGGTTATGAGAAATGCCACGAAGGAAGTCGTCTTGAGTTTTGTTGGGAAAATCCACAACAAGTCGTTTGAGCCTGTCCGCCAGTTTGACGTATTTTTTCTTGGGAGGATTGGGCACGTGGCCTGCATTATACTGAGCAAGGCTGAATTCAACATTACCTTGCTCACGTTTGAGTCCATCAATAAATTTCCAAATTGTAGGGTGATTGGCTCCGAGAAGACTACTGAATTTATTATTCCACCCTTCAATGGAATTATTTGTTTTAGGAAGGTCTCCAAGGCAGGCATCGTGACAGTTCCAAACCGAAATCCCGAAATTCACGGGTTTTCGCACTGGATTGCTCCTACTTCGAATTGCGCCAATCCAAGTGTTCTCAAAGTAATCGAGAAGTGGTTTTAAAATTTCTTCATTTTGCAGAAAAAATTCGGTTTGCAGCAAATTCTCGAACATAAGCTCCACATTCTCTTGAGGAGCAAAGGCTAGAGCCGCCAACTTTCTAATATTTAAGGGAAACGATGGATCAGCCAGATTTTCGTACCGAACTCGAATAGGATTGTTAGCCTGTATTACACGCCAAATACATTGATTAAAATGAAAAAAGCATCCGTGGTGAGCGATGCCAGGAAAAACACGTTGAAACGCTTTTTTCTGAGCAATTTCAAAATCAGTCATAATACTTACAGGTTTTAACTCGGGTTTCAAGTTTAGCATAGCTTCTAGAACTCTAATATAAGTGTCCTCCTTCTTATTCGGAAGAAGGACAAACACAGACGGAATTACCACCTTATACTTGATAGAATGGATCGTGTACAGTTGGAAGAACAGTGATGGGGCCGACTTGAATGTCCCATCGGCAAACCAATGATCGCAATCAGCCAATAATTGTAAATTTTCTGCGGTACTAAATATAAGAATCCGATTTTCACTGGGTCCGCTATCATAAAGTAAGAAAGGCTCTCCTTTGCCAGTTTTTCCGTAATCTCCTTCAATCACTAAATCAGTCAGGCTGTTAGGAGATGTTGGAACAGCAGGACCATTCCTATTACGAGTTCTGCGAATGGTCTGTTTCAACAAGTTGGTGGAAGGAAGATGTGGGGCCACTGCTGTATCAAGATTTAGAGTAGCATCTGCCAGAATCTGTTGGGGGTTTTCTTTTGAAGTTTTCGCCACTTCTTTAATATTAGCAAGCACAGTTTTTGCTGCAACTTCACTACTTTCCACCGTGTGACCAATATGAGTGCCACTAAGTCCAACAAGTTCATCGTTTTCAGTGATTGCTCTTGCTTTGCACTTTGAAGTGTTGTATTTGGCACATTTCCAATAAATTTTTGCACCACCTTGTTTATCGCGAGTAAACAGAAATCCATTATGTAAAAGCTGCTTAACTCCACGACTGCTTTCGACATATTCCAAAGGCATATTTGATATAATTTTAATTTACTTTTGATTTCTTCTTTTTCTTCTAATACTTATAATTTCTTCTAATTCTTTCTACTTACTGATTCTTAATTACATAATTGTTTATATAGAAAATAACAAAAGGTAATCGGATAGGATTAACGCGGATAATTTTAATACCGCGTCGTTCAGAAACGGTATTAGTTTTTTTATTAGATTCGTCCTTGGGTGACGTTGCTTTCTATTGGTCTGCTCATAGTCAGGACCATATTCCTCGACTATACGTGCTAACACGGCCATCCTGCAATTGCCACCAAATAACTGTCGGCCAAGTGACTGTCGGCCAAATATTGTTCGGCTAAATGACTGTCGGCCAAAAACTGTTCGGCCAAATAATCTGTCGGCCAAAAACTGTTCGGCCAAATAATCTGTCGGCCAAAAACTGTTCGGCCAAATGATTTATCGGCCAAAAACTGTCGGCCAAATGATTGTCGACCAAAAAAATTCGGCCAAATGACTGGATACCGTGAAAAACATTCAAATTAATATGGTTA
Organism: Cantharis flavilabris; assembly: GCA_949152465.1. Lineage (NCBI taxonomy): Eukaryota > Metazoa > Arthropoda > Insecta > Coleoptera > Cantharidae > Cantharis > Cantharis flavilabris. The sequence continues at coordinate 25,928,101 of OX424441.1, read as the reverse complement.
GTGTTTATTATTAATTTTAAAATTCAAGAACTTATAATTGCCGTATTTTGTGATATTTTATATTGATATTGTGTGATGATATATTACACAGGTAATATATAAATATATCGATACCTTAAAAGAATAGTGTAATAACTCAAAAACTCATATTTGACGGCAATACTGTAACAACTCGATTTTGTTGTTGTTTTTTTGTACTAAAATTCTAAAATTTTACATTATTATTATGTAGAAAAATGTGCCGCTTAGGACTGAAAAGCAAAATTGTTTTTTTTTTAAATAAAAAGTAACAAAAAACCAGAGTTGTTACAGTGTCGCCGTCAAATATGAGTTTTTGAGTTATTACACTATTCTTTTAAGGTATCGATATTACCATAACACGAGTGTAATGGTGAAATGTTAAAGTTGAAACCAAGAGCAAAACAAACTGCAAAAGTGATCGACTTCTTCGACAAATTGTTCGATAGTGTTATTGGTCATGTCGAAGTTCCAGGCAAGAAGTTACGAACCTGCGTCACCAACAAATTTGATCATATTGAATTTTGGAAGAGAGCTATTAGAATTTTTAAGACGATGGTATTATTTATTGATAAAGATGACAATGGGTACTAAGCAATACTAAATAAGGAAGCACACGCCACCATCCATAAACAATTGGATTACTACGCTAGAAGTAATTTATAAAATAATTCTAATATAAATAATTAATGTTTATATCGTGCAATTTTCAGGGCTTTGTTGACATTACTCAAACATGAAATTTTTGGTTTTTTTTCTGGAGAAGTAAGACAGAGGAGAGTAAGATTTACAAATTCAACAGTAGCTGCATTTACTCCATTTTACAAGAGTTTGTTGGTAAATAACTACAGCAAGGGTCATTCAGAAGGCAGTAATTGTGAAAACGACGAAGGAGATATTTTAGTTTCATTGAAAAAATTTGTGCAGCAGGTAATTACTTACATGTATTATATAAGTGCCCTACATATATTAATTTACTAATTATTATTTTAGCATCTAGCTGAAGTTCAGCCAGTACTCCACAGTAATGAAGACATCAAGATTACTGAAAATTTAGAAAATCTAAAAGATTTTGAAGCATCTATATATAAGTAAGAAAATGTGAATCTTTTCTTTTCTTTCTTTTTCTTTATCGAGAACTATTATGTTAGTAAATGTGTATGCGGTACTTAAAAAGGCTAATAAGCCAGAAACATGGTGTTTATCACTCATTCCTTATTTAAATATATTATAAATTGTTAATTTGTGAAAAGTAATATTAAAAACTTCAATAAAGCAAGTTAATTAAACTAATAAAAATGAAATTATATTTTTATGCTTTCAGCGACGTTTAATGAACTTGCTTTATTGAAGTTTTTAATATTAGGTTCTTTGTTTATGCCAAAGTTATTAATATTGACTTATAGATTGTTACGTGAAATTTCTGTAGGGTAATTTATTCTGCAGGAATTTTCATTATTATTTATTTTTGGTTATTTTATAGATGGCAATGCAGGTATTTATTTGGAATTTTTGTAAAGAGTTATCGCCGTCACACAGGAAAAATGTGGCGGATAAGAATCTTAATTTTGGATTTAATATGTGTGAACGTAATTTTTTAGTTAATTTTTAATATGTTGTAAATAATTGCCTTCTGTGTCGTCCAATTGGTTGGTTTTGTGTGTATTTTGTCCTGTCTGATTTTTGTGAAGAGTTTGGAAGAGAGAAAAATTTTTAAGTAACGTGGAAAGCCTAGTGAGTTGGTCTTAGTAGATTACCTGTTGTTCCCACGAAGATTTTTTTGGTCATCAATAGCCTCTGTGTGGCTTGTTGTGCTTCCATTCTGGAAGACTGCAAAATTTTGGGTTTTTTTATCTTTACTTGCACCTTTACGAGCACACCTGGCAACTTTCCTGGAAGAAATACCGTTTGCTGAAGTTTTTCCGGAAAGATTGGTTCATCCTCTTGTAAATATTGTTACCAGAAGGGATTCAAAGAGGGAATATTTGGGATCAAAATCAAACGACCATAGGACTCCAACATCTCATCCAAAGGTCAGAAGTTTTAGTTTTCCTTTATTTTGGTTATCTTTTAAACCCATGTGGATATACATCTACCTGAAATTTTGATATTATTTGATAACGTTTTCGAATTTCGGAGAGATTTTATTTGTTGAACCGTTTTATCGTTGGTCATCCGTTAATTTCTATCAAGCCGGGAAGATTAATTTTGACGTCAAGAAGGAAGAATAACCAATTTATGTTCGTGTGTTTGTTTGATAATTTTTAAATTTTCATTGTCATTGTTACCGAGTTAGAGGTAGTAAATTTTGTATATTTGAAATTGTTGATTCAGGAGTGAATAATTTCTTAAATTAATTTGATTTGGGAAGTAATCCGAAACGTAATTTAAATTTTAGTTGTGAAGCGTTACGCAAAATTTCGGATCTTATTAAAATTAAAGATACCCGGGCACACCCTGTCGAGGTGTGGTTATCTTATCATAAAGGAATTGCAATTCTTCGTGGTAGGTACGACAATTATTTTTCATTTTTAATTTAAATATAACTACCGAAGCAAATGGTTATTTATGTGCAATTCAGTATTTATTAACATTTTGCGTACCGACTGAATTTTTATCTCTATTCAGTTTACGTTCGGTTACTATAATTTTTTTTATCTAATTTTGATTGATTTAATCTCTTTATTTGTAAATTTGAATTATCTACATTAAACTCTGTTCTCGCTCCTGTATGTTACTTTAATTTTCCTACCTTTTTATTCGTTTTGAAGTACCAAGGTTAGTAATTACCTAATCTCACTTGGTGACTTATTCTATAATTACTTGGCGCCCTCATTTTCAACATTTTCGACAGGTGAGCCACTGAGCTAGACCAGGGAGTATTTTTGTACCCTTTTCTTTTTTTTTTAAGTTACAAAAATCCCACGAGCCCTGTGATCCCAGGTACGTTTTAAATCATTTTTTTTAAAGGTAGGATTTATCGGGGTACAAGATTATTTAAATATAAATATTATTATTAAGTTGTGAAAATTGTATGTGGAATAAACTTAAAAAGCTAAAATCAGGTTAAATATACTCTGTTTATTCATAAACACTTTGTAAAAGGACGATCACTTGTCTGAAAGTTCAGTATTTAAAACTATTTTTAATGAGTTTATTTAACTTGATTTTAGATTTTTAAGTTTATTCCTCATATAGGTTATTTAAGCTATAATTTGTAATTTATGATTTAATTATTTATTATGTAATTTTCATATTTCAACTATTTGCCAAGTTTTATCGAAATTTTTAAAAAACAGAAAGTTTTCAATTTTAATTTAATTTTCTAACATGTAAATAATAATTTTTCTTTTACTATAATATTTCACATGTTAAATAACTACTATATCTTATTTATTGTTATATTAGGTTTATTTAGGTAGTAATAAAATCAATTTAATAATAAATCGAAATGTCTTATTTTAAAATTACATCAAAATTACAATGTAACTTTATAATCATAAAATTTCATTAATTCTTATAGTAATGTATATGTATACACTTTATTAGTGCTATTTAATACATCACTTTGAGATTTAATGAAATTTTAAAATTGCCGCTGTCTCCCCCACCTCTTTATATGCGCACCCTGGCGGATAAATGGCGTTAAAATACGATACTAAAGTTTGTTAAGAAGATAGCATACCCTGCTGCAAACTGTCAGTCTTGGTATCTGTAATATAGAAAATTACTGGATACAGCATATATTTACAACAAATTTAAAAAGTTAGATGGCGGCCTCTGGATACAATGATGTTTACTACACCAACATAGTAGTTGCTGCAATAGTTTCGTAGATGGCGCTACAGTATTTTTGCGTTCGAAATCTGAAAATAATTGCAATCATAATAATTATTGCCACAGTAACTTATTTACATAAAATAGATTATAAAAATTAATCACTATATTTTTAATTGCTTATTACAAATTTTCAAAATTCTTAGATAAGAAAAAAGATATATTAGCAATTACCATTATTTTTGTTTTTGTAGGGAAAACTTTGGGAATGGAAACAAGTCCAAATGTTGATCTTCATATCTTTTGATAATTTTTTTCCCAGGCCCAGACAAATATTCAACAAAACTTGAAATTTTTCAAAATTTTTTACTTAATTTAATCTAACTCAAAACTGACTAATTTAAAAAAAATACATTTTTGAACTATCTGGTAATTGAATTTACCATCTCGAAATTCTATAATTTGCAACTTTTAATATTTTTATGCTATCAGGTTCAGTATACCAAAAAAATCTATAGCAAAATTAATTACATATAAATGGTAATGTGTAATCATAAAACAATTATGTAATAAAAACTTCAAATTTATTAACAGAAGCTAGTTGTTTAATAAAAGAAGTATATGTTTTTTTAAGTTGATGTAAATTAATTGGCATATAAAATATTTAAACTCAACTGCAAGTGACCAAAAATGGCTAATAATTAAGTTGATAGAATCTTCTGGTAATTATCTATTTTTACATTAAATATGCTGTTATATGAAGTTCAGCTTGGGCACTTTCCTGTGGTAAAACCGAAAAAAATATTTATCACAAATAATTGTGCGCACGAGTGGATTTAGGAGCAACGAAAGCTTGTATTTTATCAAAATATAATTTTGTTTGTCTATCTGGTCGTTTGATCTACTTGGGAAAAATCAATCTAAAAGTCAAAAATACCTTAATAATATACAGGGTGTACATTTGAATACAGGTAAAGTTAAAACGTAAAAATCTTTGTTCTTTTTTTAACCTTCTCTTAAAAAAAAATTGTGTTATAACTTTAAATTTTTGTTCAACAGCATATTATTAAAAAATTTAGTAGAAAATTTTATTATTTAAGTTGTTTATGCTAAGCTAAACTGTTAAACAACTGTATTTTAGAGGTGTACAATTAATAGTTAACGATCTTGTTAGTTTTATTGACTTGTACAAGTAAAGGTGCAATATACTAGTGGAGTTCATATGGATCCTGATCTACTGGTCGATTGCCCGAACCCAATGTATGTATCTCCCAGGTTTTTGATGTATAAAATGGATAACTTAAAGAATAAATTAATATTTAAAATTAAAAAAAAGAAAAGAAAGAAAGAAATATTTAAACTTTAATAATAATAATTAATATTAAAACCTTAAAATTGTGATATACTTATTTTCTTTTAACTTTTAATAATTATTTAAATATTTATTTATTTTCGTTATAAATATTAAAAAAAAAACATGAATTATATAAAATTATATAAAAAATATACTAATAATGAAAAAAAATTTTAATTTAAAAAGAATAAGATGACTTGCCAACTTGGGTAGTGCTTTTTCACCATCAGCAAAGGTATAACTTAAAAATAAATGGTTTCTAATAAAATCTGCATTTTGTTTTCAGTCATTTATGTCTATAGTTGTTTATCTCTTAAGATGTTTACGATATTTTTAAAAGGCAATTCCAACAGATTCTTAATGTTACCGTGTGGTGTGGTAAAAAATACGTTTTTAACTGCTCGCACCGCAAACTTATTTTATTTTTATTGCTAAAACTAGCAGCATTTAAATAGTTGACCCAGTACTAAATGCTACCATAAATAATAATAAAAAAAATTTAATGAACACTGGGGGAATTAATTTTAACAAGATTTCAAGAAAGGTTTTAACCAAATTCAAAATTCAAAAAGCCTCAATAATTAATTTTTCTAGTATTTTAGAAATCAGATTACAAATAATTTTTAAAAATTTTCAGTTTTTCAGAAAATTTTGTGTACACTTATTGGGGATTCCCTTGGAAATCTCTGAAATTCCTTGGAAATCATAAAAATTCTTTTGATTGGAACTAGTTTGGAAATCAAAGGAGGATCCAAGTAAAGTTCATAGAGAGGGTAAACAAGGAGTAAAAAAACGAAAAAAATTGAGTAGACTTCGTTGGTTTTTAATGAGTCATAAGAAGGAAGTTAGATAGCCCCGTTATCCTCCCCCTTGGCGGGCAAACTTAGAATATGGGAAATTCTAGAAAATTTAGAAAATTCTATTATTTTAGGAAATCGAGAAAATCTTAAGAAAGCCAAGGAAATCTCAGAAAATTGAAAAAGGTAGAAAACAAAACTTATCTCGATCATTCTTAAGATTTTCTTTTTTTCTTATCATAAGATTTTCCTTCACTTTTGTATTTCACGATTTCCCGTCGGTTTTCCAGCAACAAACTTACGAAGAAATCATCAAAAAACTCTGGTGTATTAGTGAAGAGAAATCTGAAGGTATTCGAGGAAATTCCAAAAATTATCCAAATATCTTAGACCAATCTTAGAAAATTTCAAAAAATTCATGAAAATTTTAAGAATTTCAAAATAATCTCAGGATATCTTAGGAACTCTAGAAAATCCAAAGAAATCTCAGAAAAATCTAAAATGTTTCAGGATCTCAGGACATCTTGTGAAATGGAAAATCCCAGAAAATGTAGAAAATTCTAAATTCAAAAATAAAAGAAGCTCTTCTATAGTATTCTTAAGATTTTTTATTTTCTATTTTTTTCTTAAGACTTCCTCGAATTTCCCATCAGTTGTACACAAGAGCAGACTCAGGAGATATTCATCGGTGAGGTAAATGAAGCTGGGGAGGGTAAACCCATATTTTTTTGATTAGAATTAAGATATAATTTTTAAATTTAAACAAAATTTAGTAATTTTATTGGTTTTGATGGGTCATGGAAGGGGGGACAGTAAGACTATGCTACAATCAGTGGTTGCATATGCAAGGAATAATGTACAGTAAAGATAAATTAATGCTTGAGGTGTGGACAGAGACGTGCCTAAGGGGGGGGGGATCGCATAAAACATGGCATTCTCTTGAAAAATTGATATACTGCGAGGAACAAAATCATTGACAATTTCACGACTGCTACCCCGTCATAAAAGTTGGTTCGGCACGTCCTGGGTGTGGGAGAGAAAAATATAGAGAAGAATCTGTGGAGCAAACATAGAAGCAACGGGATGGCAATTGTGGACCAACAATGAAATCAATCAGTAATAATAGGGTTTACAAGAGCACAGACAGAGAAATTCTGATACAATAATCCAAAAATTGGGCCTTCGATGCTATTAGTTTCACTCGAATTTCAGGGGCCCGAAAATTTGCCAGAGCCTAGGGCCCAACCCAATTAAAAATAGGCCCTGCTTCTCAATTTTTTCTTTTCCACATCTTTTCCTTTTCTTCTCAAAACTTCTCAAAATCAAGGATCCCAGCATTGGCTACTGAGTAGCTCTTCAGTACTGAAGAATTAATACTATTGATCTACGAATAAAGAATAAACCGTGCACTGTGGGGTATATACCCCCTCAGACCCTCAGGTTTGCCAATGGCTACACTAAAGCTCAATCAATATTCGAAGTTACAATCCTTAACATATAAAATCCCAGCACGCTGCTGCTCCTGCTCCTGCAACTGCGTGTAATTTTTTGGTGATAAACCCCGAAGACGCAGACATGATTAATGGAGAAGAAAAACAAAATGGAGAACATATCACAGGGTTTCCATCCTTGTGGAATTCCTGAAGAAAACAGGAAATTTATAATCTTACAAATTTCATCAGGAATAATCAGGAAAGTTGAATTTTTCAGCAAAAGTGAAAGAAATTTAAACCTTCGACTAGAGAAAATCAAAACTTATTTTGCAGAAAAAATATTTATTTAATTACCTTACTGCTTACGGAGTTTAGCAGCAACTTTCTGTGTTACTTTGAAAGCTAATTATAAAAATACAAAGTCAAAAATGTAAACCGGGGGGTCTGGGGGGTGTGGAACACCCTCCAGTACATATTATAAAATTCCCACTCTTCTTGAATACCCACTAAAGACGGAATAATTGCTTGACGGCACATCAAGTTTAGCAGCAACTTTTTGCATTACTTTGAAAATATAGGAGAATGGGGAATCCCCCAGTACCGGGAAACGAATTTAAATGTTTAGATATTATACTATATTATTATGCTAACAGAAGATCCACCGTCTATCTGCCCGTCCGCGGACGGACTTTCCAGCTAGTAATAAATAAATGCGGTTAACCTCGGCCCAATTTTATTATGGTTTCTGCCATCGATCAACGATAATAATTCTTATTTATATTTGCCAAAATAACTTTATAAGCCGGTAAAATCGGTACTAATTCTATAAATTATTTTCAAAATTTTTATCTGGAGAATTGCTTGAACTGTGGGGTATTCCATACCCCCCAGACTCCCCAGTTTGCCAATAGCTACACTGAAGATCGATCAATATTTGAAGTTATAATAATAAATAGGTTTAACCTCAGGCCTGTTTTATTATGGTTTCTGCCATCGATCGACGATATTCAACTCCCGGGTATGCAAAAATAAAATTACTTACATATGCGCCGAGCCCAAAACTTTAAACATACGGGGACGTCCATTGGTGAGATGTCGTGAGATTTGGTTCGATCCCCCACCCTCTAATCTCACGTGAGATTGTTTGTTTTACCTTCTTAATTTAACCCATTTCTCTCGCAATTTTACAGTTTCTTGTTGAAAAAAAAATTACGTGATATTTGCTGAAAACCCCCCTCTCCCCCACGTAAGATTCGATAAGAATCTGCTCGACCCCCTCCCCCCCTCTAAGCACCTATTGTGGGACCACTACAACGTATTAAATTTTGAATTTAAGTTTAAGAGGCACAAAACAATGAGGATAAACCGGGGGGTCGGGGGGGTATGGAATACCCCCCAGTGCACGCTTTTATTGTATTCTCAAATCGCTACGCCCAACACAACAAACTGGACTACATCATCTACTCAACCTCTCAACAGGGCCTATTTTAATCATAAAATAAAAATCAAATTCTGGTAAAATAACTCAAAAATTAGGCCTGGGGTCCGAAAATATGCTAGAGCCTAGTGCCCAACCCAGTTAAAAATAGGCGCTGGTAATTTGCTGAGAGTCGGTGAAGGCAGAGTACCACTGACGGAAGGAAAAGACTTGAAAGGTCACTGTCTGAGTGAACACCGACTTCTGAAGGTGAGAGATTGTCAGAAGAAAGAAATGGAGAAAGATATTAAATGTATTATATTAAATATTTATATTATATTAAATCGTTTTTAAATTATATTAATTTTTTTCGATTATCTGGAAATTTAAGAGAATTTTCTGCAGACTTGGTTATTCAAATAAATTTTGAAAATAAGCACAAACCAAAAATAGTTTTAAAAATATTAACTAAATTTTATGTAACTTTTTTGCATAACAAACTTCAAAAGTGGCTATTTTTTTGAAAAATTTAAAAAAGGATGCGGCGACGCTTTTTGAAATGATTTTAATTTTGAAAGGAAAACAAATATGAAAAAGAAATGCTGTTTTATGTTGAAGGCTTAATGTCGAGCATTTGTGGACCTTATAGATTTTTCACGGTGTATTCGAAAATGTGATTATAAAGTCTTAAAAATTTCCCCCAGAAAAACAGTAGCACGTGGTGCGTGCGCACGGCGTCGGGATCAACGTGGATCCTTGGATGGATTCTCTCGAACTGTCAGTTGCAACTTGGTGGTTATAGCGCGGGTTTCGAAATGAGTTGGAGCAACGTACGTTATTCGCACTACGTAAACTTGCAACGATAGACGATACGTCAGGTACAAATTAAACCTTCGATCAAAAATTTTTTAAATTAATTTTTATAAATTTAACAGAAAAAAAAGAATTTTTTTCGTTGCAATTCCAATTTTGTTTATAATTTTACTTAATTTGGTGTAAGAAAAGGAAGAATTAGTTTGAATTGTTAAATAAATTTAGCATAAATTAAATTGATTGGGAATTTTGAAATAAAAAAATTTAATTAAAAAATCTGAAAATGCATATTTTAAGGATGGTTTATTAATTTTCAGCTATGGAAAATTCGGCATACGTTCCGAGTTCAGCGCACATGAATTCTCCTGCTTTGGTGGTATTTTCTCAAGCCGGCGGATTGCAAGATGCTTTACGTATTCAAAGACCGTTTAATCCACAGGTGATACTTATTTTGATATGTTGGAAGCGTTATAGGGGTTTTTCCGAAAGGAAATTTTAGATAAATTTGTAAATTAGATTTGGTTTTGGTTTAAATTTTCCACCTCCCCGAGATTAAATAAAATTGCTTGCATGACAAATTCAAAAAACTCAAAGTTTTCTTAATCGGTCAATCTTATTTTATGCAAATAAGTCACACATCTTTATATTGAGTAACTTGGAAGGATGTGTAATATCAAATTGCGATGGCATAAGTCATTGAAAATGTTGTACTGAGACAATGGCTCTGAAATTTAATGCCACTTCCTGAATAAATTGTTATTTGTAATAAAATATGTATTTTGTTGATTAAACATTTTGATTAAAAGTTTTTTGAAACCCAGTTTCAGATGTCGGAAGCTGCGAAGGAGCTCCACAGACCATTTACAGCTACCAGTTTTGGGCTCCGTCATATGGAAGCCTACGGTGGTCTTCCGGCACACATATTAAATCACCTTCAACCGCAATTTTTACATCCCGGTTTATCACTCGGTTCGGGCGCGTTTCGTCCTCTCGCGGATTTAAAATCATTCCCTACGCCGTCGGCATTTGCACCCCCTAAGTGTTTAAAAATCGAAACTAATAGTGAATCGGTTCAAGCACCACCGAATCATGGAATTTTCTCGCCTACAGAAGAACGTTATTTGGGCCCTAGTCCACGAACTGATTCATGCTCTCCAGCGAGCGCATCAATGTCTCCTCAGCCTCCTTCGAATCTCGGAAACGTCAAAGAAGAAAGCTTGGATGCTCAAATGTCGGAGGATGGGGACGTCGGTCATGGTCCATCGACTGATAACGATTCTCCAGGAATTCACGATGACAACAGAGGATTTCGGAGTAAGAGCTTTTTTTACTTTCCGCTACTCTAATTGTCACATCAGATGCACCAAACTGCATTTACTGTGTGCTTCTGCATTATTTTTTTCCTAAAATAACGTAAAAACATTTTCTTTTATTTATTTGTACAAGCTTGCTAGCAAAAGTTATATTTATATAGTTAAAGTGTAAACCCCGAAATTGCGATATGTCCCAACTGCTCAGTTTCTTAAACCAAACAAACAGTTAATGTTATCTATTGTTCTTCTGCTACAGTAGCTTGTGGCCACCTGGTTTTCTAACTTAAATGTTGATATAAGCAAAGATCGCTTACTTTAACTACTCATAAACAAAAAAAATTGTTTTTATTCGTTTTAAGTATTTTTAAATCTATTTTTCTTAAAATTCCATTTTTGACCGCTTTTCACTCATTTAGTCATCTTGACATTTTCTTGATTCGTCGTCTGCCTGAACATTCAAAATCGAACATTGAAAAATTTTAAAAAAATTCAAAAAAATTTAAAAACTACGAAAAAGAAAGTTTTGAAGTCAGCATTGACAATTGCGTTAAAATTTATAATAAAAAGGAGGAAACTAAATTTTCCCTTTTAAGCATTTTTAATAAAATAATTAAATTCGGTAATAACCGGAAGAAATTCTATCAAAAAATTTAAAATCCCGGTTTTCCCGGTCGGCTTTTCTATTCTATATACTAAAAGCTCTTTCTTTACATCTAATAGAAAATTAACAATCAAAAATGTTGAATTTTAAAAATTTGCTTAGGTCGAACGCAGGTTTGATCCTTTCTACAATTTTTCCCCAATTAGGATATAAAATATAAAATAAAATTATCGTTTTTCCAAGTTTCCAAGTAAGTTTCTCGCTTAGATATAAAAACTAAATTTTGAACAAAACGGAAAAACATAGAATGGTAATCGAACAGATTTTCGTGTGATCTTAACTATTGGAGACAATCGATAAAATTACATTTTTACTGGGATAAAAGCTAGAGTCTGATTAGTTATTTGATTTTATTTAATATCCGAAAGTTTAACTGGAACAAATCGGGTATTAGAAAAATAATGGCGCCCGAACTATTCCTTGTGAGATAAAAAGTATTAAAGTAACATTTTAACTTGTGAACTTGTGTTTTTAAAGTGTAAAAATAAATATTGGTTTATTCTCGCGACGTTATTGGCATTTAAGTACTCGAGGTGTGCGAAAATTCAGTGAAAATTGAATTTCAATATAACTTGGAATTTTTTTTCGAAGTTCCTATTCTTTCCACGAGTTTTTGGATTTTAAACGAAATATTTATTATTTTGGTCCAGGGAGCTGATCCCTGAATTGATTTTAAAGTCCTAGTTATCCGTAAAAAAACACAATTCCTATATTATTTTTGAATTTTACGACGGACTATTGCAGGCACGGACTGGCAGTATTTTCAGGGGTGCTAACAGTGGCGTAACAAGTAGTTGAGGAACCCGTGTGCGAAGTTGTTACCGGGGGCAGTTTTTCAGACAAAAATGAAAGAAAATAAAAAATAACTTATACACAGAGAAAAAAGATTGAAAAAGAAAAAGAAAAAGAAATATTTATTTCATAAATGAAAATGGAAATATTCTTCTTTTACAGAAATAAATATTCTTTTATTTCAAAGAAAAATCATTTATTTCAAAGAAATATTTTCTTCCCCGTATACAAACAACAATTTATTTAAGTGAAACAATCTTTTTTCTCTGTGTGTAATCATAATTTTAAGATAAACAAATAACAAAACTACATTATGGACCGTTTTTACAATAATCGGATAAACGTAGTATAAGGTTATTCCGGTATAACAATTACAAGGTTCGCACTTGTTTGGAAAATCCGGAAAAGTCAGGGAATTTAAGGTTTTAGTTTTAGTTTTAGTTCCAAGTCAGGAAAATTAAATTTCAATCGAGGTAAACAATTTAATTTAAAATTCCTTTTTTTCTTTTGTTTTTAAATTAAGATTTTTTTTACCTTTTTGCTTCTGATTTATTGAAATGTCATCGAAAATTTTTATTCTTTGTCATCAGGGAAAACCTGAAAATATCAGGATTTGATTTAGAAAATTTAGTGGGAACCCTGAATTATTATTGGTAATAATGGTAATACCAAGTCTAACGTTATACCAGGTTTATGCGACTGTTGTGAAACTGGCTTTTTTGGAAAACAAAAAATACAGTAATTTCCATTTTCGAAAAATTGTGAGTTAAAGTCTTTTATTTGCATCGGCAAATAGGTACATCAATTATTTTACTAATATCAATCAATTTCAGATAACTTGATTTTCAATACATCAGAGCATTGCCAAATGGCTTAGCCTTCTATGAGGCTTCTTAAGTCTACTTCTACTTTTTAAGTGGCTTCAATCATTTTGTTTGAGTAATTTTTGTAAGCAAATAAATTTTGTTTACTTTAAATAAAAGAATTTTTTGATTTAAATAAATATTTGTTGGACCAAAAATATTTTATTTAAATTAAACAAAATTTATTTGCTTAACAAAGTTATTCAAATAAAATAGTTTCTTGATTCAAAGAAAACATTTTTACTGTGTATTATGATCAACTTTAATTTTAAAAATGATCTTTCTAGCAAAGCTGAAGTCAGAAATCACTAAACGAGAAATTGTACTTTGGTGCTGCTAAATTGGGAAATCATTGCATATTAATTTTTTGTATGATGTACTGTAGGGAATTAAGATAAGGATAAATGATGCCCACTTTGTTTACCTCAATAAGAGAGAACCAGTGGCGGATTTGCAAATTTTCCGCCAGTAGGCCATTCCATTTTTGCCGCCCCTACTGACCTCTGAAATTCGATACTCTAGTTTTTCAAATTATAGCAATGATTAATTTAAAAAAAATGAGTAAAATTTACTAAATTTAAATTGTAATATTTGTCGCCCCCTAAAATCTGCCGCTCTAGGCTTCAGCCTGTTCTGACTGTATTAAAAGATTTGAGCATTTATAGTAAAAAACTGTTGTTTTGGAATGCCCTCCAGAGCAATTTAAGATTTTCTAAGAGTTGCAAGAACTGGAACGTTTTGTGCGTTTATGTAGGTTGCCCCTTAATACGATAAAATAAAGGTGACAATCCGGGGGGTCTGGGGGGCGTGGAACGCCCTCCAGTGCATTCTTTGTTAATTATCTCGATGGTAAATATCTCGAAACGTTGATAACTGAATAACCCTTGAAGAAAGAGCAAATAGTGCACTGGAGGGCATTCCATGCCCCCCAGACCCCCCGGTTTATTCCTACCCTTTACGTTTTTAAAAGTTTCTGTTACCATAGCATACGCTGGGGCAGTGGCGGATTTGCAAATTGGTAAACCCACCACTGGAGAAGACTGTGAATATTAAAAATTAAATACTAATACTAGTTTATTTTATTAAATTTGTAATGGTTTAAATTTTTTTAAAAAGATTGAGAAAGGTCACAGTAGAACTGGGGGCTCTTTTACCCAATTGCAAGGGCCTGGCCCAGTTTGATATTTTTTGTCTAACGTCAGTAGTAATATACAGCGATTTAAATGCTTGCCTGAATATTTTGTACAAACAGTCGGATATTGCAACTTTTGAACTTTGTTTGAAGTTATTCGTCACTTCCACTTTTTTACTTCCTTCCTTCCATGGAGTAACATGTATTCATTGGTCGAATGATGCACCTGATTACATGGTCTGGTCAACAAATTCCTTGTGCTCTAATCCCCACTTTTTGCTGGAGAACTTCAAAATTTCTTTCGTTGAAATGAATAAAATTAGCGATTTGCGTGTAGAAAGGGCAATGAATAAGAAAAAAAGAGAGGGGAGGGATGAAGAAGTTTAGGCAAAAATATATAAAGGGTTAATAACTGTTTTGGAGTGTCTAGATAAAAACTATGTTTAACCACGAAACACACAAACCACTAGACTCGTTAAAATCTCGACCGGGACCCAATTTCCCTCATAATACCAACGCATTACGTTAGCATTACCTAGACAGTTAAAATCTGTTAGCAAAAGCTTACATATGATTTGTTATTGCGGCTTTTAGTACCGCAAAACAGCTAAATACCAGTAGCATCCAATAATGCCTATTTGCTGTTGTACGTTATTATTTTTTATTGCTTCAAGTGACAATTTGATTTAAAATGATATAACTTTGTCGAAATTAAATTATTTTATTTGTTTGAGTTAATTTATAGCTTAAAGGCACAAAGTTATTAAAGTGATTTTGTAATTGCTATTTTGCCAAGTGGAATAATCGCGGCCAATAACAAGCAATCGTTATGTCTTTACGTTTTTAATTTCGATTGCCATTAATTGTAAGCGAGAATGATTTCTCCTTTTGGGCCCTCTACGATCCCTATAGATGGATTGCAATTGATTCGAAATGAAAGTAATATATCCTGGAGAGGCAGGCTATTAAACCATAAAAATACTTGCTATTGTAGGTTGCCTGCTTTATAAAACATCAGATTTGTCTGTTCGAAATGCTTAACTTGTACACTCATCGATGAAATATTCTACATTTATTTTTTATTTTTTTATACTAAATATTAGAATTTTTTTTAATCTCAAATTTTTCATTTTTCAAAATTTCATAATTATTTATTTACATAAATAACTAAATTAAATATTTTAACATATTTATTAGCGTGTCAGATACCTTATAACATTCCTAAAATATGCTGTATCTTCGTATTAATAAATCAGATATTTTTTATATAATATTAATTTTTAAATAATATGGTATAGTTATTATCATGAGAAAATATTTTACTAAATACCTACATTAATTGTATTGCAGAAAAATCTTACTGTTTTTTATCGATAAACTATGCAAATACATGAATAGTTTGCTACACATAGGCTCTATCGATAAAAACAGTAAGATTTTTCAATTATTAATTTTTCTAACATGTAATATAATTAATGTAGGTATTTAGTAAAATAATTTTTAAATTTTATGAAAAAATTTTTTAAATTGTATCAATCTTTTGGTGGGGCCAAATTGGTGCCCCATTAGAACATGATTAATTTTGCGAAAAAATTGCATCTGAACATGTTTATACCTATTTTTTAATCGTGCGAATAAAAATCAGCGCACAAAAATAACAAAATTCGCACATCCTGTGTACAATTCAAACTTTGCATTATCTGTTTTGAAATGTAAATCTTGGAGTAAAAATTACCGCATCTAGGTGTTTTCTTCGGTAATTTAAACAGAACGAAACATCCGACGGTAACAGTGTAATCACTGCATATCTCATTGATCTGATCGAAAATCACAGATTTTTGAATTTAAACTGATTGACAGGTTAGTCAGTAGTTTTAAGCTAATTTCAACAACAGATTTTTAACAGAAGTATGATTTTGTTTTTAATTACAATAATTTTGTATGTAAAACTCGAAAATTGTATCTATTTTGTAGAATAGAACAATAATTTTGTGGTAAAAATTTAAAAATAAATACATTTTTCAGTTTCAGTTTCTCAAGTTTTTCAAAATTTGTTATAATAATTCGTATTCTTTTTCTTTGTTTTGTTAAAGTTTAAATTTAATAGTAATTTTTGAAATTTTTTGAAATTTTTTCAAGTTCAAAATTACGGAGAAGTATTAGAAAACCATAATTAATTCGTTATTGATCTATTTTTACGGAATAAAATGTTGTCATTAATTTTTATGAGTCAGGGATTAAATCTTTCGAAACCGATAGTATACAGAGAAAAATTATTGGTGTTTTGAAGTAATTTTTACTTCAATTGAAGTTCAAATCAGCCTCACACCAATTTTGAAGTAAATTTTACTAAATTTGTAGTAAATTTTACTAAATTTGATAAAAAATTTACTCTAATTGATGTAGTATTTACTTCAAAATTATTGCGAGGATTGTTTTTTTCTCTGTGTACACAGAGAAATACTTGAAGTAATTTTTACTTCAATTGAAGTTCAAATCAGCCTCACACCAATTTTGAAGTAAATTTTACTAAATTTGTAGTAAATTTTACTAAATTTGATATAAAATTTACTCTAATTGATGTAGTATTTGCTTCAAAATTATTGCGAGGATTGTTTTTTTCTCTGTGTACACAGAGAAAAACTTGAAGTAATTTGTACTTCAATTGAAGTTCAAATCAGCCTCACACCAATTCCGAAGTAAATTTTAATAAATTTGATATAAAATTTACTATAATTGATGTAATATTTACTTCAAAATTATTGCGGGGCAGTGGCGGAACTACCGGGGTGCGGTGGGTGCGACGCATTCGGACCCCCGGCTAAAAGGGCCCCAGTTGTACTGTTTCATTTTTATAATTAATTAATTTAAGTTTCAATATTCACAATGAAATATAAGTAATATTTTGGCAGTCTTCTCTTTTTGAGGTAAATTCATCATCAATAATTCAATGTCCCCACTAAATTTTCAAAATCAAATCCTGACATTTCCAGGTTTTCCCTGACAACGAATAAAAATTTTCCATGACGTTTTGATAAATCTGGAAATAAAAAGACAAAAAAAATCTTAAATTTTAAATTAAATTGTTTACCTCGACTGAAAATTTAATTTCAGTGACTTGGCACTAAATATGACAAATTCCCTGACAAAAGTAGGGAATAAATAGCATGGGGGAATAAATATAATATCTATTTTGATACGAATGTAGTTATATTTTTAAAATGTTAACAAAACTTAGTAAATTTTTTGTATTCTTAGAACAGGGGGGGGGGGAGGTTGTATCCCGTTATAATATCTGCCTTTGCCTGGCAATCTTATGCCTGATTTCATAAAACTTTTAACGGGCCGTTAAATTTAACTAACCAATGGAAATAATTTCTTAGTGCTAACAAACCAATAGAAATCATCCGGTAACTTTAACGGCCTGTTAAAAGTTTTATGAAATCAGACATTAGAATAGGGGAAATTTCAAAAAGAAAAAAAGCCAAGGAAATCTCAGAAACTTGAAAAAGAAAATACTAGAATTAATCTATGAATTTCCTAAGATTTCCTTGGGAAGAAAATAGTATTCAATATTTCACTAAGATTTTTTCATAGAATTTCCTAAGATATCCAAAAATTTGCTTGCATTTCTATTCATTTTCGCATATCACGATTTTCCCTTCGGTTTTCCAGTTAGTACAAAACTAAGGGGAAATTGACGGAAAAGTTGCGTGTGGTAGTGCTAAGGAAAATCTGAAGAAATTCTATAGATTCTTAGAATTCCTAGAATATTTGTAGAAATATTGAAAATTTCAAGAAATCCATAGAAATTTCAAGAAAATCTCAGGAAGCTCTAGAAAATTTTAGAATAGAAAATAAAGAGAAATGAAGAAAACTCTAGAAAATCTTAGGATATTCTAGGAAATGGAAAATTCTAATGTATCTTAAGACATCTAGAAAAATCCAGAAAATTTTAAAGCCAATGAAATCTCAGAAAATGGAAAAACCAAAAAGGAATAATCTATAATATTCTAGATTTCCTCAAATTTCCGCTGATTTCCTTTTAGTTTTGCATATGACAATTTCTCCATTATTTTTCTACTTAGTAAAAACACGAGCGGGAAATTTAAAGAAATCCGGAAAAATTTTAAGAAATCCAAAAAATCTCAATCTTAGGAAATGTAGAAAATTAGAGGAAATAGAAAATTATAGAAAATCTTGGAAAAATATCCAAAAAAATTTCGGAAAAATTTTAAGATTTTCAGGATTTTTGGAAATCTTTCGAAGAGAGGAATCACAGAAAATTCCAAGGTATTTTAGGAAATCTAGACAATGTTAGAAAAATCAAGGAAATCTCAGAAAATTGAAAAATAAAAAACTCATCTACTATATATTTTTAATAAGAATTAAGGTATAATTTTCAAATTTTAATAAAATTAAATAGAGGGGGGGGGGTAGTTACTCGTCTTTATATCCGCTTTTGTTTTGAAGGAATTCCAAATCATTGGAATTGCATGGAAATCTTTGGAATTCCGAGTTTCGTTTCCAAAATAGTTTTTTTTGTCTTTTATAAAAGCAGGGCCCCGTTAACAACTTCGCACACGGGTCCCTCATCTGCTTGTTATGCCACTGTTGCGGGGATTGTTTTTTTTCTGTCAATTAGTCAATTAGTACCCTAAAAACTAATACAAATATTAATCTTGTTCATAATTCAAAAAATAAAAATTCATAAAAATCTCTGTGAAGCAATATTCTGTGAGCGGTTAGCGGTTACCCATCTATGTACCTAAGTGTGAAGTGAACATAATCCCATCATCTGACAAAAAAGGGAATGTGCTTCACCACAACTAGTCTTCACTGGGTCTAGTTTAACTTAACTTTCCCTCCTCACAAAAAGAACAATAGAAAAAAATTCAGAATGATTTTAGTTTTGTATCTGATGCAGGGGCACCGAGAACGCCATCCAGAGCCGTTGCACCCATCGCCAAAGTTCAGAAGGCGCCAAAATTGTTCGTTTTTAACTGAAATTTTGAATAAAAGAAATATCTAAACGGCGGGCTTCATATCAAAGCAATAACTCACTCACAATTCATATTTTCTTAAGCAGGGAGCGTCCATTAATTACGTGTTGCAATTTTTCGACCCCCCTCTCCCCCTTCTAAACTCTCGTGAAATTGTTTTAAATTTAAGCCAGTTCTTTCGCAACTTTACAGTTTTTTGCGTAAAAATTACGTGATATTTGCCGAGACTTCCACCCCCTCGCCCCCACGTGGGATTAGGTTCGACCTCCTCTTCCCCTAAACGCCTCACGCAATTAATTGACATCCCCTAATGATAACACTAGACTGCAAATTAAAATTTTCTTTTGAGCTTTGATATCATTCCTGCTGATTCTGACCCGAATCCGAATATGACCTCCGATTTTGGGGGATGCCCCTTTCCTATTTATACATATTTAATCGCTTTTCGATAATCAAGAGGGATGAAAACGATTATTTTAGCCTTTACATTTCTTCTGGTAAACTAGAGAGGTGAAAAGTTAATATTCATAGCCAGAAAGTTGATTTGGGAGAGGATTTTTCCCTTAAAATTGTAAAGAAATCATTAAAAATGATCGAATTTTCCGTTTTTTTGCTCAATTTTTGCCCCCAAATAATAAAAATTTTGGTTTTCTTTGATTATTCGCGATTTACGTTAAACGTATGACCACAGTGGTGGCTTGATGTGATCGCTAATTGAAGTTATGAGCGGAAAGTCTGGGTTCAAATCCTAGACTTGGGAGAATTTCTTAACTCAGCTCTCTGGTGAACATCAAACTGTGGAACAAAATACTTATAACTTTCGGTGGTAATTAGGTGGGGTAGTTCACAAAACTAGTATTCAATGCGCCATTTAAAAATGTTTTCTGTCCTGATACAGGAGTTAGCGAAATGCATGTTTTGCGTAGAATAAATTAAAGTTATATAAACGGGCGGTTTTAACCCGTAAGTAGCGAGGTGGGGTGTGAGAGCTCCCAGAAGATTTTGAAAATGCCGTCAGTTAACGATATCGATAGGTGTAATCATTGTATCATGGGACTTCATGTACCACTCGCTACTTACGGGTTAATAATTAAATTAAAAGTTTTTATTAAGGAAAAACGTGGCATAAATGTGAACGGTAGAAATTTTAATAAAGTGAGGTTAGAGGCGTTTCAAAAAAAAAAGTTTTGATTTTTTAATTAAATGAAAGTAGGAATATTTAGCTAAAAGGTCGGTTATTGATTGAATGGAGTTTATTTTGTTTTTCTTTAATCGGGAGGGTTTTAATGAAATTTTTGTAGTTTTTTAAAGAAGTTTGTTTCCGTTTCTTTCAATATAGGTGAAGTTATTAATAAAGGAGTTATAAAGTACGTCAGGAACCGCGAGAACCCTCGACGAGATACAATATAATTACACAAAGCTTGGTATCATTTTGTGGCTTTAAGGGCAGGGGTATTCATTAGGCTCGGTCACCACATTTCGCCCTCGCTCGTTTTAACCGTCGTCGATTATCAAGAAGCTGCGCTTATTACCCTCTTCTCATTATTACATGTTAGCTGCTTTTTAAAACTGAAAATATGCTTTTAGATTGCATAAAGTAGCTTCAGTTATGAATCTAAACGGCGTTGAAATGAAATGACAGTGCAGAGATTTGAGTAACGCAATCAATTATGGAATTTGGCCAAGCATAAATGACGAGCTAATGTTTGCACATTTTTAATTGAAACGTAGAAATGGCAGTAACTTTTTACGAGACGAATACTGCGGTTTGTTAGGTATGCATTTTTGTGACAAATGATAAATCCTCACAATGTTTTGTCAACTTACCGTGTCGGTAGTTTGTATAATTTAACAGGTCTGGTTTCAATTACATTCGTCAATCTTGCGATTCTTATGGTATCAACTTTTTGCCTTCTCATGGTTGAGGTGTAGTTAAAGGAAAATGGCTTTGTTAAGAAAATATATATATAAATTTATAAGCGTTTGTAATTGCCCGGGCAGGAATTTGTTGTATAGCTTATTCCACTTTTCTTTTTTATCAAAAAGGATAAAAAAAACTATACGACTTGTGGTCGTAAATATACGTAAATGCCCAGTCGATTGAACAATAAATAGTTTTGGTGTGAAATGCGGGCTCCATAACAATGTGGTTTATGAGACGATTACATCTGATTGAGGTAGTTTTATCTTGGCCTCAACGAGTACACCCCTGGCAGCATTAACAATTCAGATTGGCGATGATCTGTTGTCGGCGGAGGCGGCGGATCACGACGAGATGAATAACTCGGCTCTTTAACACGGTCATAACACGTAAAAACCCCTCTTTAAATTCGACGTCCTTTTTGTGATGTAAAAATGTTAACACGTTTCAAACCCAAAGAGGATTACTTTAAATATAAAAACTACATTTTTTAACTTGTAATAAAATTTTAATTGAATTTATAATTATAAAACTAGTAGCTTCGGTAGCACACACTAAAAGATAAATGGCTATGAGTTTTTGACTTTGACTATACGCGCGTGTCACCGCTTCATCCTTCTTTTATGAGCACTTAACTCAAGAATTGGTCAAGTCTGCGGACGTGGGTCACGGGTAGGTATTGTACAATGTACGCTCATTTCAAATAAGGCCAATAAATTATACCGTACATCAATCCGTGCTTATATTTTACGACAACTTTATGGCCAAGCGTTTAGCAGAAAGTGTTGCCTTCGTTGTTCGGACAACGGCAATTGAACATTGTGCACCAATGTCACTGGAGGTTATAACCGACGCTATTTATCAAATTGCATTTTTCAACCTGTTTCAATCTCTTTCTTTTTTTTACCATCTCCTCCTTTGGCCAAATCTATTTCTTCCAAGGTTGAATTCTTTTATTGGGCTTTTGCCTTTTTTCTAACTACAATAAATCGCTAAATATACTTTGTATATTTTGGTTCCGCGTCCGCCGGCTTTTCGCCGACATATCTCACAAGTTTGCCCAACACTTAGTGAGCAATTAACGAGTTCCTTAAATATCTTTACCCATTTTTAATAAACGAAAAAATGTTACCCCGTTAAAATTTTGCTCAGAGTTTTGAAATTTAACTTGTGCATATTATGAAATGGAACATGCCATTTGAATGTTGAGTTGTTCTCCGAATTAAATCACCGATAACAGAAACAACGAAGAGCCAAACGCACGTTTCCATCAGTGTGCAATTAGTGTGTACGTGTTGTCGAGAATCGGCGTCGCGACGTGGACGCAACCAACAAGTATAACATCACTTGCATACACAATTACCATTTCGTCGTCCCCTACAAAATGCTCAATTATATAATCCACTTGAACTGTTTTTAACAAATTTAGAAAGCACAATTTTCTACACAATTTCAATTTTGTTTCGACCAACTACCGACCTAATAATGTAAATCAATTACTCTACTTGTTAATTCATTTCTAAAACGAAACTGCATAAAAAATATTAATTTTATTCCAACTTTCCAAAACTCAAAACATAAATATTTTTAATTAATTTTCGGTAATTTCTGACTTATTTAATTTAGTGTTAAAAGCATAAACAAAGATTTATCTATGAACTACAAGAAAATTTTTATAAATATGCTTAGTGAATAAGCCGCCTATTTTTTGAATTATTAAATCATTGACAGTAGCTTCTGATAGTAATCTATACACAAACTAAACGAGTTATTTGAAGATGTTTATACAATATTAATAAATTATAAGACACTAGCCGAAACATTCTTTTCTATTAAGAATTACCCAAAAATAATATAAATAAAATTTTAAATATTATACATATTTATTTCCATAGGGGATGATTTATTACACGTGTTGACACGTTTTTTAATTATGCAAACATTTTTATTTACCGATCTAGTCAATTTTTTTAAATTTCTTATATATGTTTATTAACGATCTGCGGCGGATTATCGCACAGCCTCGGGCCCCACACGCTCAGGGGCCCAAAACCAACAAAATACAAAAATTGTCACACCAAGGTTTTATTTCCGGTTTTTACCTTAAAGAAATAAACAAAACAAACTAATATGATTGACTAATTTACTTTAGAGTTTTTTCCTGTATGATTCATATCAAATTTCATATTTGATCATATAATAGGTATTTATGCAATTCGATGACAAAGTATTTAAACACTTATCATAAATATTATCAATCTCATGCTTTGAATTTCAATTATTTAATCGGTTTTATAATAACAGTTTAAAAAACGGAACGAAATGCAACAGCAACATTGTTTCGTGTGTAACAAAACAGTTTTACTCCTATAGTCCAGCCAATGGGGATTAAAAAAGGCCTTTTGCCTAGTACCGGGCAAAACCTTGATTTTTTTTTAAATAATTCCTCAACGGCTAATCCTTCGACAAAAATGTCTTATACAAATTTGAAGAAGACCAAATTCCCTACATTTCTTGTATGAACACTTTTTCTGTAAGTCTGATGTGTAACGAGTTACAGCAGAGAAAACGTAAACATTCTTCCGAAAAATCCTCGTTTTTTTTCAATTTCAGAAAACATTTGTAGCTATTTGTTTCATAACTAGCTGGAAAGCCCGTCCGCGGACGAGCAGCTACACGGTGGATCGGATCTCTTTTTTAGCGGTATAATATTTAAACATTTAATTTCGTTTCGCTCTACTGGGGATTCCCTATCTTCTCCAAGTATTCTAAAAGAGTGGAAATTCTGCTATATGTACTGGAGGGTGTTCCACACCCCCCAGACCCCCCGGTTTACAATTTTTACTTAATATTTTTATATATAATTTTTTAATTAACTTTCAAAGTAACTCCGTGAGTAGTAAAGTAATTAAATAAATATATTTTCTGCCCGAAAGTTAAATTTCCCTTTTTTTTCTTTAAAATTCAAGTTTCCCGATTTGGATTGATATTGGACAAATATCTTTAGTCCTAATCTTAGTTTAATATATTTTTCGGTTGGTAAAAAATGTCGACCAATCAGAGTGCTTTTTTTTACCAGAAAATGACATGCTGTAGCAGCAGGATTATAATAATTTTGAAAATTTAAAGCTAACTCATTTTCATACCTCTATGAGGTACAGTAAACGATTTTTGGTTAATGAAAAAGATAAAGCCCGTCTGATTTCCATGCTGACAAAAAAATTCGAACAGGCTGCTTTTTAATGTTCAGTAAGCTGAAGAGGATGCCGATGTCTAGATTGTCAACACAGGGATGTCCTTCTGTCTTAGGATCATCTTAGCCAGTCTTAGGATCATCCAAAACCAACATTTACATTCGCAAACTGGGGAGAGGCAAAACTGCTGCAAGAGTGTATTCCGCGAATAGATTTAAAGTGAAAGAAACAGCCGAAAACATCTTGTTAGCGGCTGTGATATGACATCCCTCTTCAACCACGAAAAATCAAATTTAATCGAGCTTCTTTACCATCGATTGGAACCTACCACAAAGTCCAAAAATGGTGTGGAATCCAAAGAAATCCATCCAGCTGGGGCTGGAAACTTGGTACTAATGAGCCACTCCAGTACCGATGTCAGAAAACCTGTCCCAGATACCTTATTGAATGTAATTGCATGCAATTGCAAAAAGAGGTGCGGTGAGCATTGGGCTGCAGAAAAAGTGGGTTAAAGTGCTTCTGCAAAGGCGAATCATGCGAGAATGCAGCAGAAGTCATTATCGAGAGAGACGGCGAAGATGAGGCAATGATATGGACTGACGACGGTGATGATGAAGACATCAACATCAACCGACCCGGACCCCATCAAAACGAAGGAAATAATATAAACAACTGGAAGACATAAATTACGGAATATATCAACTTATGGCTCGGAAGTCTGGGTGGTAAATGGGAGAAATAGAGATAGACTGAGAGCCGTAGAGATGGATTTCTGGAGACGCAGCTGTGCCGTCTCCAGATTAGAACACGTTCGAAATGACGATATTCGGCAGAGAATGGAGATAATTTGATAGTTTGGCCATGTGCAGCAAATGGACATATCTCGATGGCCAAAAGGAATATGGAAATGGACTCCAAGTATTAGAAGAAAACGGAACAGACCAGCAAGAACCTGGGCTCAGGAAGTGAAAGAGGCAATGGAAGCCAGACGCCTAAGAAAAGGGGGACTGGACTAATAGAGAGGTTTGGAAGGCAAGATGCGAGATACGGAGAAGCCTGTAAACCACTTGCCAATATATATTGTGGTGTTTCAAACATCAAATTTTGATTATTTTCGAGTTAATTATGAAGATTTTCTTTATTTTTATTTTTCAGTTTATAATTGTAAATAGTTTTGAATTTTGATGGAGGCGTGCGTAGATTTTTGAGTTGATAACAATTTTTATAAAGGAAGACGCTTTTTGCCGAAGTTATGAGGAGAGCGGACCTATTCGCGACGGCCTCTTAATTTTTGAGAATAATGGCCAGTCTTTGGCATAGTTTTGTAGGGAGTTGGATGATTTTTCGGAAGAAGTTTTACAAAAACACAAATATTCTAAATTACTTCATACAATAAATTACAGGAAGTCATTTTATACTTCACAGACCCTTCGGTACCTGAAAATATATTTTGTTCTTCAACCAAAAAATTATGGAACGAAAGATCCTTATAATATATGCTCTCCAACTTTTTATTTTTCCAACCGGTCGGGGGGGGGGGGATATTTGTATTAAGTTGTATTCCATAATCAATTTATATTGGAGAGTATTTCATACCCTCAGATCCTCCGGTGTAAATGTTCTGAAAGAGTAAAAGTTCCTTGTTTAATAAAACTAATCAAAAACTATGCAGACAAACTTTTTGTTGTTCAAACCGGGGGGTCTGGGGGGCATGGAATGCCCTCCAGTGCACTTTAAATTTGTTAACCCAGTAACTTACTGGAGGTTATTTCATGCTCTTTGGCTTACTGTTTTATATCTCAGACCAGTTTCAGAAACGGCAGTGGCAACAGCAGTGAAACGTACATGTTAATCCCAGCGACGGCGATAGTATTTTTTAAATAGGTGGGCACAAATTAGGCCCAATATATTTGGGGTGGGCAGGAGCACACAAAATTTATAAATAAACTCAAAAAAATACATTCTTGAAATAAGCACCTAAAAAATTTGGGAGGGCCAGGGTGGGCACTTGCCCACCCCTGGCGCCGTCACCGTTAGCCACATAAATATGTCGTTTACATTTTAAGTCTCAAAACGGTAGTATTCCACAAATCTATATAATATTATGTATGTCTATGTATCCACTATGTTCTTTGTATGTGTATGTACATATTGTATAAGTACAGTACAGCCTCGCTTATCCGGACACACTTTATTATTGACACTACAGTAATCCGGACACCCCGCCTCTTCGGACATTTTATATTTTTTACCTCTGCAATCCGGACGAATTTCTAGTTGCAATTTCAAATTAATTCATCTAAGACTAAACTATGACATCGGGTCGGATAAACCATGAGCCGCCGCATCCAGCGCCAAAATTCAGAAGGCTCTAAAATTGTGCGTATTTAAATTTTGAATAAAAATCTGAACGGATTTAATTCATATTTTCTTTGATTTAATTGGTAAAGTTAAATAAATAGGGGGTGGCCATTAATTACGTGGGGCGATTTTTTGACCCCCTCTTCCCCTGGTGAAATGTCGTAAGATTTGTTTTTTTTTAATTACGTGATATTTACCGAGTTGTTATCAACAAATGATAACACAGGTTTGCAAATCGAATTTTTTTTTCGAGCTTTGATACCAATCCTCTTGATTCTTATGTAAATTAACCTCCTGAATCCGAATATGACTTCCGCTCTCCCCCATCATCCACCGCTATCGGGGGATGTCCCGCCCCATCTATTTTTTAACAATAACTATTTTAGTCTTTACATTTTTTCTGGTAAACTAGAAAGGTGAAAAGTTAATATTTGTGGCAAGAAAGTTGATTTGGGAGAAGATTTGTCCCCTGAAGTCAGAGGTTGTCTCTGCCTGAAGTTGTAAAAATAATCATTAAAGATGATCGAATTTCCCGTTTTTCTGCTTAATTTTTTCACTTATTTAGGCTGTTTATTTCGGCAAAAAATAAAGCAATCACACAGAACATGTACATAATATGCAAGTTTTCAGTTTTTACAACCGGGGGTCTGGGGGGGGGTGGGGTGTGGAACACCCTCTAGTATACCTGTAAGTGTGTTAAAAAACACAAATAGCAAACAAATTTTGATTCCGGTTTTAAAGTTGAGATTCCACTGGTTATTACTGGCTCTAAGTTGCAAAAAACATTTAGAAAAATTTATATAAAGCTAGATTCTGGGAATAATTTTGTTTAGGTGCACTGGAGGGTGTTCCACACCCCCCAGACCCCCCGGTTTCAAAAACTGAAAACTTGTGTATGTTTTCTTTCAAACTTTCAAAAACAAAATCCCTAACTTTTCCAAGTCTTCCCCTAGATCAGGGGTGTGCAACCTGCGGCACGCAAGCCACATGCGGCTGTTTTGATGTCAAGTTCTCCAGGTACATGCACAAATATTACCTAATAATTAAAATACCATAATATTGAAATAAAAATGTTAGTGGCTCTTTAAAAACTGGGAAATTTTGTAAATTGTACGATTTGGCTCTTCCGTCTCAAATGGTTGCCGACCCTGAACATTTTGCAAACCTTAGCTTTTAAAAATTGTAAATTTTTCCTGCCTTCAAGTCTTAATTTCCACGACTTTTCCGTAAAAATAAAAAATTCCTCGACTTTCCCTGACCAAATTTGTGTAATTCTCAATTCCTTTACTTTTGCAAATGAAAATCCTGCTTAAACATACAACTCGCTGCTTAATCCATATTCGCTATCAGGGGCGGTTCCAGAATTTATTCTGGAAGGGGCAAAAGGATCAGACGGGCAAAAAGTGTTTTCAGATTTGGGATTGTCTCCTTGTCTATTTTTAAACGTCTGCTGTTTATTAAATATCTTTCATATTCCTTACTTGTACTTCGAAACCATGCAATAATTGTGATAAATTTGTTTTTCAATTAACAGTAACAATAAATAAAATTGAGAATTCATGCTTACGATACATTGTCAATTTGCCTAGTTGTTCATTTATTCAACATTAATAGGAATTACGTTAAACCTTTCACGATTTAGGAAGGAAGATATTTCCGAAGACCTTGATTTGATTCGATACCCCAGGTCAAATAGGAATTTTATGAAATAAATGAAACAACTGGCTGTTTTCCACTGGCCTGTTTAGAATTGGTTAATTTTAAGTTACCAGCCTAAAAATATTAAGTGATTATGGGGGTGTGATGGATCAGTGCGGCCTTCAGGCCGCACAACCTAGGCAATCAGACATAGTCAACTTTAATACAGATTTGTCAACTGCAATTCAGATTTGCTCAGTACACCCCCCAGACCCCCCCCCTGTTCTGTGATTGATCTTATCTACTTAATAAGGGACTATCACTTTTTGAGAGTAAGTATGCATTTGTAGGTTTAGGAAATACGCACTGAGTAGTACCGAGTACCCCAGTATCCTACTGATTGTATAAAATTATTGCCAAAAATTTTCGCTAATCCGGAAAACTCGGTTATCCGAACAAACTCAAAACTATATCTGTCCGGAATAACGAGGCTGTACTGTACTTATGATCATAGATGAGTATCTATGCAAATCTATATTTTTTTATTATAAAAATACATAAATAGATGTGAAAACCACAAATCTATGTATGTATAGGTTTATATCTCTATTTCTACTATATGTACTTTGTATGTGCATGTATTGTATGATCTATTATCATAATTCATAATATAATATACATAGTATATGATAGATTATATAATACATATGTGCATTGCATTTTTATTTTTATATATGAAGATTATTCCATGAAGATCAAAAATGGATTAGAAAAATCCAGTGCCCTTAAAAAATTAAATAACTTTATTATAATTGTAGGAAATTGGTACTTGATACGTTTTGCTATAACGATAAAATGATGAAGTTTTGAAATTGAATTATTTAAATATGATTTTGTTTATTATTGTGCAAACACCAATATAATTTTTTATACATACATAGATGTATGTATGTTGTTTTAAAAAGCTTTTAATGCAATCGAGCGTCAGTTTATGTAACCCCGACGCCAACCGTCACACTAACCACTCGACGACAAATCGAAATTGAAATGTCAGTGTCATTTTCACAACTACGATATACCACGTATCATGTTTACTAAACTGCTACAAATCTGATTTACACTGGTTTTCATGCCATCTCATGCTGATAGTATTATAACAAATTATTAAAATTTAAATTATATATAAATTTTTTCAAAAACGACACATTTTTATTAAAAATAATTTCGAGTTGCCTAATTGTGTAAATATTACTTTAGCAAAATTTTATCACATTCTAACTTCAAAGGGTGAAAATTTGCTTTCAAACAGAGACGGAGCGGCTTTAGGGTCTGAATAGATTTCAAAATAATGACGTTTGCCCGGTTTCCGGTCCTTTTTCGAAAGAAAAAGTCAAAATTTGTTTAGAATTGCAAACTTTTTGTTATACTTTTATTAAGTTAAATCTGATTGTTCGTTTTGTTTAAATTTACTACGGATTAACCGGTGTTAAATTTTTTTTCTTTACTCTTGTATTTATCTTAGTAATATATGTTATTACGTGTGTACTACGTACAGATTACGTATTATAATTTATTGAGATAGGGATGTCGTTTTGTTCTGGTTATAGGGATCAAATGAAATATAGAACGCTCGGTACAATTCCACCAAAGTTGCAATATCCTCACTTGGTAATACTTCTTTTGTTTTCATTTTTTTACTTCATATATTTTTTCCCTTTTCGGATGAAAATGAAAAATTTTGGTTTGACCAAAGTAGCCAAATTAACCGGTTAATCCCTTTTCCAAATTTTCATCGATGAATAAAAATTTGGTGGAACCACGACTGGAATTTACTAAGCTAGTAAAAGGGAGTAAGAAGAGGTAAACTACCCTGTCGAGGACTCCCCATTTGAATGACTCGGTGGCACACTCATAATGAGCCCGGCAAACGGCTATTTAGTGCACTGGACCGGAAAGCAGGTGTCCAGAAGTCACTTATACATTTTACCTTTTGACAAATAGCGGTATAATTGATTGATATTAGTAACATTTCATTATGGTTTACACGAGCACCAACTAGTTTTTATTATGATCAATCCGTTGTCATTTAGTGGTTATTAAAAATAAAAATAATTAATCATGCAACAGAATCATTTTTTGCTGTTTGAAAGTTTCTTTTCTGATTTTAATCAAATCAGCGTCAAATTTGCACAACAACATCTTAAGAGATAGTTTATAGGTTTCTTTAGGGACTTAAGTAAATGAAATCAACCCTATTTTAAACAAGTCACCCTTACACTCTACATTACCTACACCCAGCTGTGCAAGTTAACTTATACGATTTGTTCTTTTCAGATGCAACCCTGCCCCGTGAGAAATCAATTTAGATTTTATTGTTATTATATTTACTGCAAACATGACTTTTTATGACATTTTTTCCTTGCGCTTGTATTTCAAATTTGTCGTATAACAAAATTATTCGGCAGTAAAAATTTTTTATATCTTGTTGATATCTTGACTATTTACAAAACGAGATTTTCGTTTTTCATATTTAAGCATAAAATTTGCACAGGGGAATCTTTTCTCACTAATAAATATAATTCAGTTTAAAAATTTTGTTTCTAGTGTTTTCTTCCAAAACTCAATAAAACCAGGCAATATTGTAAAATTAGATAAATGCAACGGTTATTATACTTTTGATGCTTGTCGAAAATACGTTATGCTAGGGGAAGCACCAGAAAATGAATTCAAATTTAAACAACTTAATCGCTAAACTGTACAAATTCTTCTTATTTTTTATATGGTCTGTTTTATAATTTATTATTTGTAATTATTTGTATCAATATTTCGCGCTCTGCACTTCTTAACCCTGCAACTGCACAGCAACCCTAAGCGTCATATAAATTAATGCCACATGTGCTGTAACGATTTTTTTTTAAATTCATTCATGTAAATTAAGTTCAAAGGCATTCGTAGGTGCCTTTTAGTCATTAAGCGAATTACAATAATTGAAAATAAATTTTTATGGGTATCTCAGACCCCACAGTCTGCAGTTTACGTATACTTTTAATTTATTTTATGGAATATTAGCTTTATTTACCGTAAAATAATTACTGATTTATATCAAAGTGAGTTTTAAAGATATTATGACTTCATTATAATCATATTTTGACAAATTCAACAGCAAAGTTGAGAAGCTTGACTAAGAGTAGCCAGCACATTTTTTGGCAAACTAAAATCTTTTTTTGGTAAATGTATACCTTCTCAATAACTTGGTCAAAGTACAATTCATTTAATAAATATTTTTTTTTATAATATGTTTATGTAGAAATCGAGGTGTAGACCGAGACGGTCATTAGCTTAGTAGATTAACCGAATAACTTCTGACTCTAAGGTACTCGGTTCAAATCCGGGAAACGCCAAAAGCTTTTATATGACCGTCTCCATGCTTCGGAGGGCACGTAAAGCCGGCGGTCCCCCTGAGTTGATGATTGCCGCAATCAACTATTAAAAACAGAATTACAAGCATTCCCCAATCCGGATTAAGCAACCGTGGGGTCAAAATGCTTAAACATTTCTCTCAGAGGAAGAGGCTGATTGTCCTGCAGTGGGCAGAAAAGGCTAAAGAGAGAAACCATAATAAAACTGGTCTATAATGTTTCAATGTAGCCACCGGCAAACCGGGGGGTCTGGGGGGTATGGAATACCCCCCAGTGCACGGTTTACTCTTTATTCATGAACTAATAGTATTAGTTCCTCGGTACTGAAGAGTTACATAGTAGCCAATGCTGAGATCCTTGATTGTGAGCGGCGAAGAAGTAGGAAGGATGTGGAAAGGAAAAAATTGAGAGGCAGGGCCTATTTTTAATTGTATGTAACCCAATTTTTGGATTATTTTATCAGAATTTGATTTTTATTTTACGATTTTATGTTTTCTCTTTTCGGGACTCTCTGGCCATTGGGCCCTAGGCACGTGCCTAATGCGCCTAATGTTAAAATAGGCCGTGTAAGGCAGTATTTTTTTAAATATCATAAAAACAGTGTGGAAGACACGTTACAAAGAATAAGTGTGAAGTTGCAAGGTTAATAAATATGCGATTGACCGATTTGCAATGGAAGAATTGATCCATTGATGAGTTGAAATATTTGGAAGGAAGACAATTAGATTACTAAATAATGTAGAAGTAATGAATCTTAAAATAAATAATCTATTATGGAAAGTAGAGTAAGTTTTAGAACAGAGTTAATTTGTCATAGATGAAATTTGAATGTAAATAGGGGATATTTTGAGTGGCGTATAAACTGGAAAGGGTAGGTACCTCGGTATAATTTTTTGTGGGTTCCGGTTTTATTTTGATAATGGGGTTAACTGCAAATAAAATAAGTGTTATGGTTGTGATGGGAAAAAAGTAAGCGCATCAGTTGCAATGGAAAATTTAAGGTTAGGTAAATAATTTTGATGTAAATAATAAATTTAAGTTTATTTAAAGTAATGTAAACTGATGCAATTACAGAGACGTTCATTTGAATATAAATTGTAGTAAAAGAGAAAAAAATTCACAAAGGCTTGTGCATACTGCAGAAGTTTGGTATTGGCATTGTGTGTAAATTGCGACTATTAATAACGGACAGTGGAGTATCAATATGTCCAATCGGATGAGTACGCATCTACATAATTCATGTATTTAAATATCAGACCGCTTTGCTTATTACCTTATCATCCCGTCATCGCACCATGAATACGGAGCTTGGTATAGACAAATCCTACATCTGCCGGCCCTGTCAATGCAGCTTTTACAGGACTTTTCCTCGATTGCTCGATTTATTAGCATCGTTCATCTTTGTTTGCAGGGCACATTTCATGCTTAGTGGATTTGCTTATGTTTTGTTTATTTAAAAGAGATCGATGCTCTTAATTTCGGGTCATCCTGCATGGAGAAATTTGCAATAACCAAATTAGTGGCCACTCGGGGAAAAATACTTGAAGTCCGGAATAAATTGTTAAAATCGAACATATCGTATTTGGCAATATTTCCTTTTATAAAACAAGTAGGATCCGTAATTTATTTCCATATATAATGGAAGACTTGTTGGGTTGTAACAACAAGCGGCAGCATGTATCTTGCATTCTCGGGACCAAAAACTCGCAGACAACTTATTTATGTTTGAATTGTTTTCAAAATGCCGACATTTTCCCACTACCGTTGGATTGTCGAATGGGCTTAGTGATGTAGGAAATTTTAGAAACGTTCAAACGATTTTACGGATTTTTGTCTGGTCACGAAACCGCAAAATCGCGAGTAGTTGCTGTATATCTTGTATGTTAGAGTAGCTAACTTCTACCTAGTAGTTTTGTAGACCCTTTTTTGTAGCACTCGGCCAATTTCCTGTTTTACATATAAGAACACAAGAGGAAGCAACTCGTTTCAGATCTATTCCAGGTATGTGGCCATGGTCAGTCTGCTTAATTGATTTATTGAATGGAATTGTGTGATTTGTCGCCGCAACTTGGCTAGTACATTTGTTGTTGAAAACTCGATGACACTTCATGGTTACACACAGTTTTTCTATTTTTTTTTTTTTTATGATAAAACAAAATATATTACATGTATCGATTTTACAATGCCAAACGCTTTGATGCTTGCTTTTGATTTAATATCTGCCGTACATATGATTGCTGTGCACTGACTGGAAGGAAATATTTTGCGGTTTCATGTTATTACATAAATATGTTCCTTTGTTACAGTAGGCCCTCTACTAGGGGGTGGCTTCGGAAGCGGTGCTTACACATTCTCTGTGCCTGGGCTGCCGCCTGCTGCACACGCTATCACCAAGACCAGCCTCTTCTTTGATCACGGTAATTATTCTCTTCTGTTATGCTAAAAAAAACTTTTTGCTTTTAAATAAATTCTCATGTGAATTTTTATGTAGTACGAGATATGCGTATAAAAAAATCTTCCAATTTAAGAAAGGTTATCGCGTTAAAATTTTATTCAAGCTTGTGAATTGTAGAAAATATATCAACTTATTCACTTTTATCTCAATTTCATGTTTTTATTTTGGTGAAATAGCTCGTTGAAAAGATAACAGAGTAAGTGTCCATCTGTTCGGCGGGGACAACATTCAACATTCGCAATCTCAACAAGGTACCAAAACGAGCTTACTGTCTCCTCTTTTTATGGTCAAAAATCTTCTCTTAGATCTTTGATTAAATTAAATGCCAAGTTTTAATGTTCATTGGGTGGAAAAAGTTCATATCGTTTCCCTGCCGTGTGGCGCTCGTTCTGCTCTCCTCCCAAAGAAGGGAATTTAATTAAGTAAAATTACACTGCTTGTACTTTAATTATGTTAGTCTCAGTTGAGGAAAGAAGTCGGCACCTCTCTGGCATATCGAGACTTTTTACGATGGAAGCTCCCTTCTGTTGCAGCGCGACTCGAGTGCACATCGGCTCGCGTCAGCGATCAAAGCTTTCGTTCAAAGTAAATCCGCGAGATATCCGCGACGACGCAACGCCACCATTTCAGCTTTTGACGAATGCAATCAGAGACCGATGTAACGACTAATTAAAAAGATAAGTACTCAAGAATAACAATTTAAAACTACGATAAAGCAGAACGGATAAGCGCTTGGAACGGTGCATCTTCCCGTTAATGGAAATACCTGGCTCGTAGGGGATTACCCCTTCCAAATTCTACACTTTCTTTGACTAGTTCAATCTTTTTCTCTAGAAATATGGTAATTATCCTCTGGGCTTTCCATTAACACCTCTCCACACTTTTATGTCTATATCTTCGGGAAAAAAAATACTACTTTACTACTCATCATCTACCAGCACTTTCCGAATAGAAAAATCCAATGAAATATCTCACCAAAAAACTAAATCACATTTACTGTTACTTTAATTACTTTTTCAAGGGGAAGGATTCTTCTTTACTTTTTTATCGATTCATCCAAAAATATATTTCTTAACACTAAATTATTTTTTCAAACTTTCAATTCACTTATGCTAATTAAGCAATAAGGGTGAACGCAGCCGTCAAAATACTCGTAATGCATTTTGGGTTATTTGATTATCGGGGACTTGCGGAACTGACCTGTTACAGTTCACTTGTCAAACGAGGGAGAAAAGACACTCACACAAGCGTTTAGTTTTTATACTTCCATTTAGTAAGATCAAATTTCCAACTACAGCCTGAATCAATAATAATCAAAACAATAGAATTTAATTGAATCAAAGCTACAAATTTATAACCTCTCTGATTGATTGACATCCACAGGTCAAACAGAAATTGGTCAAGTAAAATTTTGGGTTACTCGTCCTAACATCCGAAAGATATAAAATTACGTTAATTCTCGCTGACGAGGTGCAAAAACGACGAAACTGTTTGGCGAAAGTGTAACTTTTGTATTTTACTACCGATTATGTCTAGTTAGAGTGGCATAAATTTGATAGCCATCAAAAAAAGCATTAATTGCAAAGTCTAAACAACTTTTTGTATACAAGATGAAATTGTTTTGATTATATCTACCTGATCTTACTTTTATGTCTTCAACTTATATGGGGATTTGAGAATATCTCATATAGGGGGTTTATAAGTTGGTCGAAAGAAGATTGTAGTCATAAACAGGAAGTGAGGAACTCTAATAAGATTTTGGTAAATAGGGATTGAAGTTCATTTTGCTTAAGTACTCAATAAATATAACTTAAACATAAGTGGATTTTACTACACACATGCATAATTCTTTTGTTTTTTTTTATTATTCAAAAATTTCGCCGTTTGTCCTATATATTTTTTGAATAAAACCTGTTTTATCAATTGTTTTTTCGGAGCAGAAACGTATGCCGAAACAATTTGGGTGATTTATTTTATGGAAGAGTTTAACTGCACCCCCGAAATGTTTTTTTTTCGATAAATAGTAGAATTTGTGTGATGTCAAAAAATGGAGAGAATTGAAATAAATTCTTACAATGCATAACTGGAGCGGATTAAATTAAATTGACGACTACATGACATTAGGGGTGTCCTGCGATAGTATTAATTGCAGTAGGGGATAACTTTAAGAGAAGTCAGTTGCAGTAACATATACAGATTTAGAAACATATTACAGTTTTTGACAGTCAACCCCTTCTTTAGTATACATACATATTTGGATTAAGTAGTTCTTTTGGATGAGTAATGAGTGTTATTTTAAAAGTAATTTTAGAGAAAATTATGTTAGAAGAATATATATAAAAAGCAATTTTTGTTATTGCGAATATCCTGATCCTGAAAAGTGGTGTGGTAATGAAGAATAAGGAATACTTGTAACCCTTGAACTAAAGTAAGCCTGGAGGTACATAAGCTGCGGAAGCAATTTCCACGTTGCGTTGGTTTGCGGTTTGAGGGTACCTCTCGTGTCTCTTTTACACCCTTATAATATTAGCCTTTGCACGTCTTTCTCGTCAACGGCTAGAATAGCAGCAATTTGCTACAAAGTGCTCCGATAACAGTCAGTGCTGACAGATGGCTACATATGTAGCTAAGTAGATACATGATAGTATAAATAAGTAGAACTTCCTCGTCTACGTAGACGTAGCCACTTAAGATTAAAAATTCCTAGATTATGTGGACATTTTCACAGTTTAAAATTAAACTTTTTAAATCCCTAAAATAATATTTAAAAATAATAAAAAGTGGACAAATCGTAGAAAATACGTGACGCCGAACTGCGGACGTCTCTGCCACCCCCGTAGTACATTTGGTCGTCTTTGTAGCTCCGCCTTGCAACCGCCTTCGCGAATAGCCTAACAAGTATATCTCGCCAAACATATTACATACGATACATTGTCCTAAACAGCATATCCGATAGCCTCAATCCTGATAACATTTTAAAATATCGCTAAATTCCACGCGACCCTCTCTTTGTAGT
This sequence comes from Cantharis flavilabris, assembly GCA_949152465.1. NCBI lineage: Eukaryota > Metazoa > Arthropoda > Insecta > Coleoptera > Cantharidae > Cantharis > Cantharis flavilabris. The sequence continues at coordinate 25,890,724 of OX424441.1, read as the reverse complement.
TTTAAATTTAAACTATCTCGTTTGTTTCCAGTCTAGCTGAAAATCTAACTAGGGGTTATAACGGATTTTTCTTTGTTTTGTAACACACTTTCTGCGCCTAAGCAAGAATCAAAACCGCCCCCTTTTTTCCTACGGCAATATATTGCGAATTTAGTTTATTGAAGATTGTTGAATAGATAATTCGAACACGTAATTTTAAACTTGTAACAAATCCAATAACATTCCTGAAAAACTACCCACACTCATATGATCGTCTTCCATAAGTCCATAATGAAAAACTATTTCATTCCACCCTTCATTTCTTTCGGCACACTTTTTAATTGCAATTTCAAACAAACCAATAATAATTATTCCAAAAATATAACAAAAAATTGCCTAAATAGTGTTGATCAGTAGGTTAAAAATTTGCCAAGGGGAAGAGATCACCAGAGCCATCAGGAAATGACTTGAAGGGTAGGTGTCTAAAAGATCCTTTGGTTATTAAAACATTCAAATTAAAATAATTATGCCCAATTCAAACTCAAATTAAATTTGAAAGCTTTTTACGTTTTTGAACTCAAAATTAACTAGCTACCTAAGAATCTTTACGAATTCGTTCTAATTCACTTAACTGTGTCGTTAACATTATAGTGCGTACGTGTGCTTTGAAACCCTTCTATCGAACGATATTATTCTAGGAACCCTAATTTTGGAAAACGCTTACCAATTTTTTTCTCCAAGTAAAATTTAATTTTATTCCAATATAACCGAATAATGGACAGAAGTTGAAAATATTTTTCATTTATGACCATCTTCATACGCAGAGTCATAGGCACATTTTCCTATCCGGTTTAAGTAGACTTGGTGTCTAAATATTGAAATTTTTCTCTAAAAGAAAGAAGCTAGATGTTCAGGAGATATAAAATCCTTGCTTGGTCAAAATAATTTTGCTTTTTGGGGGTTTGGGTTGTGGGCAATTTGGCATTCCGTGAAATTTGATCTTTGTTGGGTGAAGTTTTAATATTTTGTAGTGAAACCAATCAGATCCATTGTGAATAAAAGATAAATGGAAATTCTTTGAAATTTGAAAAAATGTTTGTGTTGAAATGTAAAGCAATGATTAATTTTATGAAGTCAATTGTTATAGTAAACCAATTTGTGCATAAAACCCCTATGTCAAATGCAATAACGAATGCATCCCGCATTCCTGTGCGATGATAAATACTGGGCCTCGCAATATCCTTTCTTTCAAATAAAAGGTTCATTTTACAAATGTTATTACAGTAATATATTTATGACTCCCTAACCATCTTTGCCCTTCGTATCATTTCGTTTCACTCATTTCTACAATGTTTTGTAAATTTATGTCCCCAAATATTAGCTTCTGTTTCTGACAGCGGTTTGCTAAGGTATATTTTCGCTGCGGTCTTAGTGGTTGGCGTATAGCAATAAGAGATATCTTACTTTCCTAAATAAATGTCAATGGTTTAACACGGCTTATGAATGCGTTAGGGGTGACTTTTATGATATATTTATTTTTATATATATATTTTTTGTCAGGACGCGTAGTAAAATTGCTGAAATTATGTTTACACATTTTGCTTTCATATTACCTATACCTACAAGATATCCTATGCGTATTTTAAACTTTTCCTTAAATTTCCATATTCAACCCTTAAACTACAATTTTGTCAAAACTTGATTCGCGGACCGAAATATTATCAACATTTTTTCTTACGATTGATTTAATAGATCTTCATCTTCACCGCTATTTATTGACAGGACGTTTCGTTATAGCTCAACTATGACAAATTATCGTTGCAGACAGGATCTAATCCAAAGACACGTGCAGATATATAAAATTCCAAAATAAAACTTTATGGGGCAAGTTTGGAAAGGAAAGATAAAATATCAAATATTCGTTGTTAGTAATTATCGGCGAGAAGAGAATTTGATCCGAGTAACATACGGGGGAAAACTTTTTTGGGTGGGCCTCTAACTATTTAAACCTAGACAGATCAATGTAATGCGTGGATGCGTCGATAACCATAACATTCGGAGATAGTTAACTGAAGATATTCCAATAGAAGAAGCAAATTAATTTAAGTTTTTGGGCTGTAAATTATCTTATGAAAATGACCAGCGATCAAGTCTCAAATCAGAACTTATGAGACCGAAAAGAAAAGATGAAATGATCACAGACAACGTAAGGAGTCGAAGTCTTCCACATTTGAAAAATCCTGTAATTTCTATCTTACTAATGGAAGCCACAGCGCGTGAAGGCACAAAGGTTTTCTTCTGGTTGCTGTCATTGTTCAGATTGATTTTTTGTTTCGACATTGAAACAGAGTAGGATCCAGGTATCCACGTAGGATCTAAGAGAACAATGGACAAAAGAAGCTGAAGAAGAAGACAAATAGAACAGAAAGAATTGAATGAATTCAAACTGTTAGCGAGCAAAAATTTGACATTTAGCCTTGACAGAATCTCATAGTTTTTTAAAACTATCACTTCTTCCATTACTGATTTTCTCCGCTATGCGGCACTTCGATTATGGCCTTCTAAACTTGTTTAATCTAATTTTTCAAGTTTTTTCCCAGAGCAGGGATACACTGTAAAAACGGACTACTAGAGTGCGTGCCAAATAGAAATAGAACCGTCAATCATCATAGGCCATACCTCTAAAATATCTCCAACCACTCAAAGAATCCAATCGGCCAAACGGTGGCGCCCAAATGTCACGTACCGTTCTTTAAGTGGTTGGAGATATTTTAGAGGTGTTGCCTATTATGATTGACGGTTCTATTTCTATTTGGCACGCACTCAAGAAAACGATTTATCGTCTGAACAAAATCATTAGTAGCTACAACCTCAACACAGGTTTTAGCTGTTACGACAAATTTTATGCTATTTGGAAAAAAAAGTTTGTTCCAAACACAAAACACTTTGTTGTGGCAGCATAAAATTTGTTGTAGCAGTAAAAAACTTTGTTACGACGACAAATCTTTTTTCAGAATGCAAATACTGGTTTTGAATCCTGACAAAGGAAGCAGTTTATTTTTTACTGCTTTTGCTCAGAAGACAATGTTAAGCTACTGAGATGTTCTAACAGAACTTCTAACTTGATTTTCTCAATTCTAACATTTTTGACTTAGTGTGTTTTCCTTGTAAGCCGACGTACTAATCGTGCATATTTGGGAATATTTTATAACATTTCTATAAAAAGAGTAAGTTTCTTTATCAGAAAATTGTAGCATTTTGTAGCATTTATTGAAATTTGATATGTTGGCACTTTTTGGCGATTTTGTTGCATATTTAGAGCTTTTGAGATGCATACTTGCATGCATATTTCGACCATTTTAAGTTGCATATAATCCGGTCTCTAGTAATAACACTTAAACACTTTGCAAGTACCCTACATATTATATTATGGGAAAAAAAACAACATTTGGGCAAAAATGTTGTCCCCGCTTTGACAAGCTTTGGCACCCCCTTTTGTTCAATTGTTACAAAATTTATATAAGAAGATTTACGTTGTTCTCTTAGACTACACCCTACACTCAGTGGCGGTGATATCAATAAGCGAATGTAAGCAATGCTTAGGGGCCCGGGACCATAAAGAGTAGTAAATCCCAAAAAAGAGCTAGGGCTTACGGGCCCTAGCTACTCTTGCACCATCACTGGCCCATTGTACTACCTCCGATGCAGTTGTCTCGAAGTCTCAATCGAATTCATCCTGGAGACAGGATGGCTTGAGAAGTGATAGGACGGCGAGCCGCTGCATCGGAGGAAGTATAATGGCCCCGATTTAGTGGCCTACCTAAAATCCAGAATCCAGAAGAGTGCACTGGGGGGTATTCCATACCCCCCAGACCCCCCGGATTACACCAATTCTTTTGTGATTTAAATAATATGTTAAGACTTTTACTCCCTGATGAGCAAAAGTAAAATTACTTTTGGACTTGCGAAACCAAAGCTCTAAACATATGATTTAAGTCACAAAAGAATTGGTGTAATCCGGGGGGTCTGGGGGGTATGGAATACCCCCCAGTGCACTTTTCTGGATTCTGGATTTCAGGTAGGAAGGCAATGAGATATCCCAAAAACGAGATTTTTAATTTTTTAAATAATATAAGACGCTATTCAACATTAATACATTGTTTTCTTAGGTGCCCGTTTTGTATATTTGCTTACGGGCCCTAGCTACCTTGAACCACTACTGACTACACTAAGCTGCCAGTAAAAGTAGCATGTTTAATTCCTTAGCAGCTATAGCCTCAACAGAGTTTTTTGGCACTGCAGCAAATTTTCTGTTGCCATAACAAAGTTTGTTTTATTCAAGATGTGAAATTTTGATAAATCTGCTAATCTTCTTTTTTTTTAATAGAAAAAACTTTGTTATTTTAGCAGAAAATTTGCTGTAGCAGCAAAAAAAACTTATAATTGAGGTTATAGCTTTATAGCTAAAAATAGTTCTGTTAGAGCGACAAATCCTTTTTCACGGTGCAGGTAATCAAAAAACTATTGATATTCTAACCGCATACGATTTTCCAACCCAAAAGCAAAAAAAACTTTGTTGTGGCAGCATAAAATTTATTATATTTGTTTATCAATGCTTTACGAATAGGATCTACATCAATTTATCCTTTAAATTTTGAAATATCAATTTTTTAAATAAGAATCGGTAAATTGTCCATTCTGTTGGCGGTACGTCGGCCGCCCACAGTTGACTGTTAGTCGGGCTACTACTAGCAACATATTATTATAAAAAGTTTATTTGATAGTTAATTATAGCCGAAATCACTGTCTAACTAGATCTGCCATTTTGGAGTGCAATTAAAGGCCAAAAATACTTGTATACAAGAAAAACACACCGATGGGCGGGGAAACCTTTATTGAAACAACCTATCGAATACATGCATTTAGTTTTTGGCCTTTTTTTACGTTTTTTTTTAATATTGAATGTTATTAACAATTAATATACCTTTATACATAACTATGCGATAGGATGGAGCCGAAATCCTGGGTCTTAATTGAAATTGTATTGGCCGATACTAGTAGAACGACCTCCCATTGTTCAGTACTTTGGTAGGCTAAATTTCAGTAGTAATCGAACTCGTGAAATTCTTTTACATCAGAAGTGGTTGTATTTTTTTACCCCTGGAATGTAATACCTTATGGTGATGCTGCTAAGATATTTGATTTATAGGGAGTAGGTATGTAGCAAAAATAGTTTTCTTAAAAAAGAAAAATGGAGTATTAGGTAGTTTGATAAAAAAGCTGTTTACTGTAAAAGAGATGATGGATAATTGAAAATAGATCACGGAATAATGGAAAAAATATTTGAGTGTAGATTAATTGGATAGCTGTTATCAGCTATTTAATTCTTTCATTTGCTTGTTTTAGTGACAGGGAGGTTGAGAGGGATCCTCAGTGTCCTGTCGTCTGTAAAAGGACAAGCTGTCACGGTATTGTGTACAATTTACTGCCTCATAATATGTTTTCGCGATATTAAAATTTGTCGTGATTGATGGAACTTAGATAACAAACGCTTGGATAAAAAACGGAGGGTCTGTAGCAAACCTTTTATTATCGTGTAGGAGATATTGCGGTTTTTGTGATAAAATTATAATATTAGCTTTATAATTTGGGATCAATGAGAAAATGTAAAAATAATGTGGCAAGCTTGAAGTTACTTATGTAACATTTGTGTGTCAGAATGCGTTGCAATCGTAAAATGTAGATGTTGAATATGCACCTGTGGCATACATTTTCTTCCTGCTGAATTATATCCACTAATACCATATTTTTCTCGAATTGGTTGGAGATAATCTATTCAAGATGAAATATTCAAATTCAGGTCTCATTTCCCCTCTAAAGCTTGCCGTTATCCTCGTCGAGTACAATCCGATGACCCCTTACTTTGCTATGGATTAACTTCTGATAGTATTTTAGGGGTTGCCAAAGAAAAAGGTAACGAAGGTGTGATGTGGATGGATCACGAAGTAGTTAGCCCAAAATTATAATTTTCTTATTTTAACGATCGAATTATAACTTTTGGCAATTTTTCCAAATAATAATTTTTCACTTTAAGGGTTGGATTCTCAAAATCGTCGCAAGTGTAAAAACCTGCAAACAAATAATAAGGTTAGAGAATGTTGATGGCTCAGGTGTGAGTTCGATCGCGTAGGCGTGGTTGACGCTGGCCACGCCGTGGCGCTCCGGGCAATCCGCCATCCGCTACTGTTATGCCCCCACTTGGAACTTTTGACTAAAAACTAGTTGCAACATTTTGCAAAACATTCACAATATATGGCCACTTAAACAAACCCCATTAAACAGCTATGATTGTTCATGTCGAGACGGGACCTTTGCAAATGTGTGAACATTTCCGCTACTAAAAATACTCCGGTTAACCTATCACTTCGTTCGACTCTGCCCAGTTAGGTGCACGGTCTAAAAGCCTTCATAATCGATGCTGTAATTAAGTACTTGCTTTGGAACATAATCTGATTATGCTTATAAATCACAATTAACATCTTATTGTTTCGCCATAATTTACTATGGGGGATTTCCCCTCACTTCTTCCAGACGTACGGAGGTACAATTAATAAGTGGATTTTAAAATTTCGTGTCTTTGTTTCTAAATTAAATGAAAAATCCTTCTAACGTCCACCTGATGATGATTTACCTACGAAACCGATACCACCCTTTCTTGGAAGCACTTTTAATTATATTATTATGAAAATGCAACGCATCAATTTTCAATTATCAAATGTTACATCTACATGTAGCTAATTATTGTGTACTTTACCTTACAGTTAATCACAAAATTACTATTGGAAAATATAACAGATTAACAGGAATTGTCTATACCTATATCCTATATCATTAATGGATTTAGATAACACCTGATCATATATTTGCAATAGATTACGTAATAAAAGTACAATTATATAATTAGATTTTGATTTTTTAAGTTTCACTTAGCAAATGCAAAGAGAGTTTTTGTCGTTCAAGCAGTGGAGTTTGTTTGCGTTTATTTAACAGGAATTCAGAAAGCATCAACTGTAATTCAGATTTGTCAACTGATATTCAGAAATCGTCAAATGAAATTTAGGAACTGTAAAATGAAAATCAGAGAGCCTCAGTTGTAATTCAGAAAACTTTTGCATACAGGAATGAGCGAGAGACAGCGTGTTTCTGGCTTATTAACCGTCCTCGGTACCGCATACAAGTTATTAATTCTTAAATATGCAATGTAGTACTTAGAGAGACTGCAGTCTTCATTTCCACAAGTCTTTCCACAAACGTCGACAAAGCCTCCATGCTATCGAGCTATTATTTCATCAAAAATGGCTAGAAGTTATGTTGTCAGTTATGTTGCTTGGTAGAGGATTGAATTCATCATTTCGCCATAGCAATCCTTAATCTAACTGCTAGCCAACTCTCTTCGGTCACAAACTTGACAACATCTGCATTAAGATTACAATTATTTTTCAAATTGTAACCATCGGTACTCCAGAAAATGGTTCAAACATAGAACCAATAGCAAAAAAGAAAAAATATTATCGGTTGCTCCAGAATGAAAACATATCTCCAAAGCTCCTATCGCCTCTATCCCCTGTATCCAAGGGGTAAATATCTGAAAATAAGTTTGTGCACAGGACTCGGAATTTCAATGATTTCCTTAGAATTCCAACATGGGAGAGATAACGGGGTAACTGACCCTCCCTCCTCCCTTCTAAATTTAAAAATTATATCTAAATTCTTATGAAAAAAATATGATTTATCCTCCCCAGAAATTTCTCCTGAATCTGCTCTTGTGTACAATTGAAGGAAAATTTGAGGAAGTCTTAAGAAAGAGAAAATAGAAGAAAATTAGAAAATCTTAAGAATACTATAGATGAGCTTTTTTTATTTTTTCCATTTTCTGGGATTTTCCATTTCACAAGAAGATTTCACAAGAAGAACTTTCTAGATTTCTTTGGATTTTCTAGAGTTCCTAAGATATCCCAGGATTATTTCCTTGAATTTTCAAAAATTTTCTTGATATTTCTATTTCTTGGATTTTCTGGAATTTTTTCAACATTTTTCCGGTTTTCTGTAGATTTCCTTTCACTTGTAAACTCAAAATTTCCCCCTCGATTTTAACTATTTACTAAAATTTACATGAATTTTTGAAAATTTTTTAAGATTCTAAAACTCGGAGATATTTTGGAATTTCCTCAAATATCTTCAGATTGCTCTTGATGATTTCTCCGTAGTTTGTTGTTGGAAAACCGAGAGGAAATCGTGAAATACAAAAATGAAAGAAAATCTTATGATACGAGTATTATTAGGAAATCTTAAGAATGATCGAGATAAGAGATTTCCTTGGCTTTCCTAAGATTTTCTCGATTTCCTAAAATAATAGAATTTTCTAAATTTTCTAAAATTTCCCATATTCTAAGTTTTCCCGTCAAGAATGTTTGGAAGGAATCTAACTCTAAAACCAACGAAATCTACTAAACTTTTTTTGTGATTTCAAAAATATACATAAATTCTTATCAAAATATATTTATTTACCCCCTCCTCACTACTCGTTTACCCTCTCTATGAACATTGCTTGGATCCTCCTTTGATTTCCAAACTAGTGCCAATCTAAAGAATTTTTATGATTTTCAAGGGAATTCCAAATAAGTGTACATAAAATTTTCAAGATATTTACCCCTTGCCTATATCTATATAAAGACCCTCTATCCGCCAATAAGAAGAAAAATCAGGGACACGCATACTTCGCTTCCCAAATGGGTGGTATATAATAAAAACAAGTGAAAACACAAGAAAATTGAAGAAGAAAACATTTTACATTTGAAACCAAATTACAAATCAGTAGCTGTTCCAACTTAAAAGACCTACAGCTTAACGTGGAATCGAAACCATGTCACAAATAATTTGGTATAGTAAGTAGAAATTGAACCATTGAAGCCATTTTTATGGTACACTGAAAAATATGGTTTATCATATTGACGAAGAAATTCATAAATACATTGATTTTGTTCATGAATACTATGAATTTTTCATCAATATGATGAATTTTGTTCATCGGTGTAAAAATTATAAATTTTTCATCAATATGATAAGCCATTTTTTTCAATTAATGTACAAATATAGTATATACACCCGAAAAATGTCAAGAAAATAGGGAAAACCTCAGGGCGGTTACATATGCATTACAGTTACGATAAAAGTCGAAATGGTTTTATTCACTTCCAACTATTTTTTAAAAATTACGTTAGGGTATAGAGTAGCAGTTGGGGTTGAATTGGGGTTCGCAATGCTATATTGTCGGAGGTCCGAACGGAATACATTTTAATTTTTGTACTGCAAACTTTGACCAAACTTGATTATGTGTTGTTGAAAACTGAAGACCTTTTTTAATTAATTTTATTAATTACTGAAATACTTTGCATTTTACTTAAGTTTTTAAATTGTATTTTTAGTATAATTTAACTCTTCCATATCATACTGTAGAGTTGATGGTTATCTACATCCCCAGCCAAAAACATACTACACACAGAAAAAAGCAACCCTCGCAATAATTTTGAAGTAAATATTACATTAATTAGGATAAATTTTACACTTATCAAATTTAGTAAAATTTACTGCAAATTTAGTAAAATTTACTTAAAAATGTGTGTGAAGCTGATTTTCACTTTAATTCAAGTAAAAATTACTCCAATTTTTTTCTGTGTAAATGCAGTATGACTGCAATATTTTATCGTACTACCAACGGTTTCGGGATTACTCCAAAGAGATTTGTCTCCATTTCTTTCTTTTCTAACAATTTTTATCTTCTTATCTTTATCTTTTCCTTAAATTCGTATGTGGGAGATTCCATGTCAACTGATCCACAAGTGAATGGGGTGGTTCTTAGATCGCTACCAAAAATATTGCATCATCTTTGGGACCACAAAATACACCAAATCCTAAATTTTCAGCCGCTAATTTTGCTCCACTTCATATTTACAGCCAATTTTGTGTTTTTTCAAATTTTCGTCTTATAGGATGCCAGAGCTGGATTATGTTTCGGGAAAATTTGTGAAAACACTATATCGACGTAAAATTTTCCGAGGAATCCATTCCCGCCATCAGAATTGCAATCAGACGCTCCCCCGAAATGAAAATCACGAAAAACTGGTTTTTCGTTAAAAGGGGAAATAACTGAGAGGTTTATTTTTTCTAAAATTTCTGCGACCCGGCAAAATGTTCCTTTTTTGTGCACTTTAAGATGAATACAAATTTTCCATGTATATTTTTCGACGCTTTGACAGGGTACTCAACTGGTCACCTTGACATGTTTTGTCCCCGTACTTCTCTATCACTAGGATAGCAAGATCTTTCAAGATCATTACAGAGTATTGGAGCTGTATTTTCCTCCTCAAGAAACAAATCATTGCCGGAAAAAACTGCCCGCGCGTTCTATTCGGCCGATACAGCTCGGTCTCTAGAAAAATATTATACAAAATCTGTAGAGGGTCGCAAATCGAACAGTATAATTTTTCCAAAAGCGAGGATTCCTTCCTGATTATTTGGGATATAAGATAGAAACCAGTATAAGAGAGATGAATTTCCAAGATATTAATTCAATTTGTTAATTCATTTAATGATACAATATATTTTCATGAATCGGTAACACTGCATTTGCTGAAATTTGCTTCAATCTTTTGTTTCTGAGCTTTACTTAGAGTGAAGGTGTTTGGTGAATTGCGTTTTTCAGCGAGCTTTACCTCACAAATAACGTGTGGGAAAGCTATAGTCAGCCAGATGAGTAATTTCGGAAAAGAGTAAACTTTGGCACTAGAATTCAAGCTGAGGACGGATATTTCTGCTACAAGCTCTTCTTCGTTAATTTGGGTTATATAACCTAAATGCCATTTTTCATTGAATACAAAAGCCACATGTAAATATGGTTTCCAAAGTTTCATCACCTTACCTCTCAAATCAAAGAGCAATGCCCAATTTTTATCTATACTAGTATGTTTACATTTTATTATATATTTATCATGTGCACAAAACTGGTGAAAACTTCTCGTGCCAGGAATCGTTTTTGCTTGCTTTTCAAAATTACTCCGAACCAATGCGATTTCATCTGAGCACACAGATTGGCAAGAGACCGACCTGATGTTTTCTTGACAAAATTTGAGGAGCTCATGCACTGTCAAAATCTGGTTCGAATACGGTCGTTTCAAACTCGCGATAGCAGCTTGCCGCTTAATCATGCCTCCAATCCCGTCACAAGCTGACTTTCCGTGTGACGTGGCAAAGAAATTCCACTTCATAACGATCGAAAATCTTTCTTGGCATTCTAGTAAAAAAGCGAAAATCTCTGCATTTTTATATTGACCTCCGCATCCATCGCTGAAGAATTCAAAATAGGTGATGTGTGGAAAGTCTTTTCTAATATATTCGAAGACTTTTTCTATGAAAATTTTCACTACAGAAACATCGTGCTTCAGGTCTTCCGTAAAAAAACACATCATGTTCTTATTCATTACTGTCTGATTGTGCTTCAAGTAAATAACAACTGGATGAACAGTAACTGCTTCCTGGTTCCAATATCTTTGACCGATGTCATCCTGGACTACGTATTTATAATTTTCACTGAAATCTAACTGTATAAGGGCCTTTAATTTAAGATCATTTTTCCTCATTTTAAGGTAGTTTGCTTGCTGTTTGGCAATGAAGGCATGTGGTAATAAAAGCTCTAGTTTTGTTTCAACCAAATCAACCAGTTCACTTTTTGAGGCTCTCTTTGTTAACAATATTGCCCTATCTGTCGTTAACCATTCTTTATACTCATACTTCTGTTCTTCTTCTTCGTCTTCATCTTCTTCAACATCTGGAAACAGTAACTTCTCTAGAGAATCAGACAATGTTGAATCTCTCCTACAATTCGAACAAAGCCTAAACATACAATCTTTAGATTGAACGTCACAAACAATTTTGGATATAAAATCCGTAAGAGAACAATCGAGACCGCATGCTATGAGCAAGAGTTTGAAATATTTCCGAAAAAAAGACGAATTTTGACGATTTTTTGGCTCCAAACGTAAATACACATGGAAAATTTGTATTCATCTTAAAGTGCACAAAAAAAGGAACATTTTGCCGGGTTGCAGAAATTTTAGAAAACATAAACCTCTCAGTTATTTCCCCTTTTACGAAAAACCAGTTTTTCGCGATTTTCATCTCGGGGGAGCGTCTGATCGCAATTCTGATGGCGGGAATGGATTCCTCGGAAAATTTTACGTCGATATAGTGTTTTTACAAATTCCCTCGAAACAAAATCCGGCTCTGGCACCCTATAAGACGAAATTTGTCACAGCTCGCGGAAAATTTGAAAAAAAACCAAAATTGGCTGTAAATATGAAGTGGAGCAAAATTAGCGGCTGAAAATTTAGGACTTGGTGTATTTTGTGGTCCCAAAGATGATGCAATACTTTTGGTAGCGATCTGAGAACCACCCCATTCACTTGTGGACCAGTTGACATGGAATCTCCCATATATTAACTTGGAAATAAACTACTAAAGCGCTCATGGAAAAATTTTTAATTTTTTTTTTGCGGCAAAAAATAATAAGGCTAATTATTTGAATATATTGTTCACGTAAATTATGATTGGGCAAAGCTGGCTATAAAATCAAAGGTTTAAAACAGTAAAAGTCAAAATCTGCACTAACGAAACTAGAAAAAGATTAAGGAGGCTAATATTAGACATTTAGAGTTGGAACTAAACGTATTTCAGTCTGGTTATCACTAGAACCCGGATTTATATGCATTTATTCTTGTTAATTTCAGAATTAAATTTGAAATCTTCTTTCTATTTGTTTTTCTAAATTCAATTTTTTGATCGTTAATTAATCCGTTAATTAATTTTAAAAATAGGAAGTAGATGTGTAAATATAATTTTGGATGTGGTAATTAGTAAACTTGTTGCTATGTTAGTAGTGAATGACAATGTTTGATTTATCGAAAATAGTGAATGTAGGTATGACGTCTGCGATATTATCAAAAACAAGTGAAAATGTAACATTTCAATTGAGAGTAGGATAGGTTATTTGGTGATGACGCATGTCGCGTCGGTGGCGTCGAGGTTGCACAAGAGATAAATCATTTTGAAACGATGTCGCGATTTCTGATGGATAGGGGTGCGATTCCCTTTTTCCTGGTCGAGCACTTGTAATTGGGCTGTTTGCGCGTGATGACACTAGGAAAGGAATGCAAAGACTAACGCATTCCACCTCGCTTTTATATTGTTTTATATTGGTAATTTATTGTATAGCTTTGTTTGTAAGCTTTACAATTTAATTTTGTACGAGGAGGGCTTAAATGTGTTTGCATAAAATGTTATATTTTATTTGTTGTTAACTCTATTCTTAATTGATTTAATTATTTTTAGTAATTCGTTATTATTTGGACGACTCGCGGATGAGATTAATGGGTGCTCACGGTGCGGCGGCGGCGGCGGCGGTGGCGGTGCATATTAAACATACAACATACTAAATTGGGAACACATGTTAAAGCAATTAAAATAATAGAATAGTATATAATGTGGTCAGATTAAAGTGAGGACATAGAGAGAGAACTTAATAATGCTCGAATGAAAGGCAAAAGGTAGGCAACGTTGAACGAATTTGCTTCACTTCGCTTTTACCACGGAAGAGCGTGGAAATTGCTACGATAACCGGATTTAGCTTTTCATTTTTCTGCCACGTTGGTTTGATCATCGGCACTTGCAGCATCTCGTCTCAAGTTTATATGTTTCTCATTTCCCCTCTCTCGCATGACTCCCCAGTAATGCAATACTCCACATACCAAGTCCTGTGCTCCCAACTTATCTAATATTATGTGTGTATTTTCACGGCGGCTTTCGAATAAAACCGTTCCACTCGAATTTATTTAGTATGTTATGTATATATTTTTTGTTTGCTCTTCTGTATCCCTGTCAATCAACAAAAAACTACGCCTACTTCTTTTATTATATTTTTGAATGTATTCAAAGCCGAGAAAATTTGAATGTCAACACGGATCAGTCGGTCCGGGCAGCTGAGGAGTTGATCCTTCCGATCCGAGCTTTGTGCCGCCGATATATTGGTGCTTTGCCGTCAATCACCGGAGTGCTCTTTTAACGAACGGCTCTCAAAGATAGTATTGACACTCCACTACTGCACTCGCGGCTTATATCTCTCAATTAGCCTTGATTTGATCGCTGACCACTTTTAATTCAATTCTTATCCCCTCATCTCAGAAATGGAATCACTTTGTAATTGCATTAACGATGCTTGTAGAATCACAATTATCCATGAAAAATCATCTTACACTTTTAGAAATTCACCAAATCAAAATCTATTTATCCAATTATCTTCTCCTTTAAATAGTAGGTACTTCTTTTCCAATTCCAGATCATTTAATTTAAAATATATTTTATTGGCCGAATCCTAATAACGGAACACTACATATCATACGAAACCGGTCAGCTTAGCGCGAAAAAGTGTTTCCGTTCGAATCTAAAATATACCCCAAGTTGGGCAAACTACTTTTTTAAAGAAGCCAAGACCTTGCCACAACAAGCTACTTTCGATAATTTTTATTATGAAACAACTACAAGCTGTTTTTTGTGTGTTTATTACATTCGCTTTCAACGTCATCCTACCTAAGCTTTCCAATTACCAAAGTTTCTTATTTTGGATAAGTGAACAAGAGTAGAAATTCAAAAATCAATTTCAAATTTTGGGTACTTGGGTACTTTTCAATGCAATAGATGGTCATTGACAATTTATTGGTCAAATCTTCATTAGTGAAGTAGGCGAAGAAAATATTCACTATCACTGATGATAAGTGTTTACCAAAACCAATACATTTGAGTTGCAGAAGAGCAAATTTTATTATAGTGTTTTGCTTGCCTGCGTTGAAAGGTTGATTTGAAAACTGCTATACATAATTATGACCCATTGTGAAGATAATTAATACGGAAAAATTTTCTTGATTACCTTTGCTAAATTTATTGTATATTGATAATTTTAATTTACAAATAATATTTATGGCAAATAAATATTGTCACTGACTGCCGTTTCATTAAGCAGTGAAAGTCAAAATATAGGTAAAAGGGAATAAATCACTCATTTGTAGATACATACATCGTGACATTTTCAAGTAATAAATTTCAAGATTAATATGTAAAATAATAAAGGAACTTCTGGAAAAATATACAAAAAAAATAATATTTTTAGAATAGACCCCGCACCATTCTTATAGGAAAATGTCTTTCTGTAGATTTGGACCTGTAGACTTAAAGAAGACTCTGTAATAGATGATGACAAATATTTACCAATGAGGTATTTGACATAGATTGCACTGGAGGGCATTCCATGCCCCCCAGACCCCCCGGATTGACACTTACGTTTTGAATTTAAAAAGCACTGGGGACATACAGAGGCTAACGAAGATATTCGAACCCTCCCATGCTAACAATGTAAATTGCACATTTTGAAACCGTTTTTTGAAGTATAAAAATTGCTTTCACAGCAAATCCTTTTAGACATTTTTTGTTAAAAATGACATTGTCTTCAATTTTGTACCTATACATTTTTCAATTTTGTCTCCGCCTTTTTGACTGGCAGCGACTTAAAGAAGACTCTGTTTTATTTAATTTTAACAATTACATTCTATTGAATATTGCTATCCCAATCGGGATTTATAAATCCATTTGATGGGGAGGATTAGCCCCCATTAAAGATTGCTCAATTTTATCTTTCTTCTATCTATCCTATCTTCATTACAACTTTGGATGTTTTGCTGCCTCTGTGATAATTTTCCTCCAACTCAGTCTGTCCTGTTTCTTCGACCTCCATGGAAAGTTCCGCCATCTTATTTTTGGTCTTCCCCTTGTTCTATCTTCATTGGGTTTCCATGTTGTTATTTTTCTCACTATATTATCTTCACTTCTCATAATGTGACCCATCCATTGGCGGAACTACCAGGGTGCGGTGGGTGCGACGCACGCGGGCCCCCGGCTAAAAGGGCCCCCAGTTGGGGATTGATGTCCCGCTATAATATCTGCCTTTGCCTGGCAATCTTAGAAAAGAGGAAATTTAGAATATTCTAGAAAATCTTAGGATAGCCAATAGCCAAGGAAACTTTAGTAACTTGAAAAAGGAAATAAAAGAATTAATCTATGAATTTTCCTAAGATTTCCTTGGGAAGAAAATAGTATTCTAAAGTTTTACTAAGATACCCTAAAATTTGTTTTGATTTTTTTTCACTTTCGTATATCACGATTTTTTCTTCGGTTCTCCAGTTAGTACAAAACTAAAGGGAAATCGACGGAAAAATTGTGTGTACTAGTGAAGGAAACTCTGAAGAAATTCTGGAAAATTCCAAGACATCTCAAGAAACAGATTCTTGGAAAATTTTTAGAAATATTGAAAATCTCAAGAAATCCATAGAAATTTCAAGAAAATCTCAGGAAACTCGAGAAAATTTTAGTAAATAGAAAATCGAGAGATATGCAGAAAACTCGAGAAAATCTTAGAATATTCTACGAAATGGAAAATTCTAAGGTATCTTAAGTTATCTCGAAAAATGCAGAAAATTTTAAAGCCAATGAAATCTCAGAAAATGGAAATATCAAAAGGAATAGTCTATAATATTCTAGATTTCCGCTGATTTCCTTTTAATTTTGCATATGACAATTTCTCCATCATTTTTCTACTTGATAAAAAAAGAGCGGGAATCTCATTAATTTTATAATCTTAGGAAATGTAGAAAATTAGAGGAAATAGAAAATTCTAGAAAATCTTGGAAAAGTATCCAAAAAAATTTCTTAAAAATCTTAAGATTTTCAGAATTTTTGGAAATATTGCGACGAGGGGAATCACAGAAAATTCTAGGATATTTTAGGAAATCTAGACAATGTTAGAAAAATCAAGGAAATCTCAGAAAATTGAAAAATAGAAAAACTCATCTATATATTTTTGATAAGAATTAAGGTATAATTTTCAAATTTAAATAAAATTAAATAGAGGGGGGTTACTCATCTTTATATCCGCTTTTATTTGGAAGAAATTCCTTGAAAATCACTGGAATTGCATGGAAATCTTCGGAATTCCGAGTTCTATCCACAAAATTGTTTTTTTTTGTCTTTTATAAAAACAGGGCCACCAGCTTGTTACGCCACTGGACCCATCCATCTTACCCGTTGCGACTTGATGTATTTTACCAGATCTTCAACTTGCATCTCCTTTTCTATTTCGTGATTAATCATTGTTCTACTTACGCCGTTGTCTTCTTTTTTTGCTCCCAATGTCCTTCGTAGGATCTTTCTCTCAAATACGCTGATGTTCCAGGTGCCCACTCTCATTGTGTTTTGCTTTCCTTTTCTTGTTAACATTCTAGTGTCCATCTCGTTCGTCAGGCCCGTAGCCAGGGGTAGGCCAGGGCAGGCTAAGCTGTTTCTGTTATGATTTAAAACAAATACAATTTATATATTTTTTTAAATAAAGCAAGCATACATCGACGTTCGACTTTCGGGATGTGAGTGATGAGCTTTTTTTTTAGACATTAGACAATTTTCAGCCTACCTTAAGCCTGCCCTAATCTTTCAGCCTGGCTACGGCCTTGTCGTTCGTCCTTTTGAATTGCCTTATTGTCTTCTTTATCTCCGGAGCTATGCATGTAGTTTTAGGCTGAGACGTTGCCTCCACTCCCATCCATTCTGTTAGTTTTTTGCTGAGTCTCTCGTATCAATTGTTGTTTTCCGATTACCACCTATGTCATCTTTTAGTTTCAGGCATCCTTCCTTCCTATTTCATGCGTATAATTTATCCTGATTGTACATCCTCTGGTAACCAACCTTTACTTTTTCTCCGTTTTTAATTGCCTTCTTAGCTACACTCCATATTTTGTTTTGAATTTCTCTCTCTTGACTGGTCATGTCGCTTTCTATGTATGTATTGGTGCCATTTGCAAATTGCCCCTGCAAATTCAATAAAACTCAATTCGTGGACTAACTGTGCTCCGGTCTCTTCTTCAACTTGGTATACGGATCTTTGACCTCCTTTGTTCGTTTCTGTCACTTTGAAGGACTTTGAAGTCTTTGATTTTCTCCTTTCTCGTCTCAAATTCGAAAAATTAGACCACAACTATTATTATTACCTGTATCTCAAAATCGGTGCAACGAAATAGAACTATGTCTATGTACTATGTATGTACAATTACTATGTACTTAATGGCCTTTTAAATTCACAAAAGCAAGGTGTCAATCCGGGGGGTCTGGGGGGCATGGAATGCCCTCCAGTGCACCCTATGCCAAATACCTCATTGTTAAATACTTCTCATCTGAATCTACGTGAATTCGAGGTATCCAAACTACGAAACTGTCCATACAAACTGACCCATTGAGACCTTTGTTCAGAATGATGAGAATTACAATATATCCAAATCCAAATGAGCCAAATCTACAGAAAGACATTTTTCCATAAAAATTCATTTTTATTTAATTTTTATTTAAAATTTGAATTATCATTTTTTTACTTTTTATAATGTAGTTGGAGAAGAAAATTACATTGACGCGTATGGAATTCGTTTAAGTATAATACGATATTAATCCTTTTACAAGGATTCGATATAGCATTTTAATTAATTAATAATATAAAAATGTTTAAAAATAATTATGCAAAAGTTTGAGCTGTTTTATGAATTAAAAAAGTTTATTACATATTTAGTAGGTGAAATTCGCAACAGGTGACATAGAGTAGCTAGTAATTAGATAATGATAATTATTAAATTATTTCGACAATACCTAAGGCTTTTCGGTAATTATATTTTGCCGAAAAGGGGGTTTCACCTAGGTTTAGATGAATATTTTTTATCAACTGTAAGTTTATCTTATTTGTTATAGAACATGTCCTGTAAGTGTCATTAACTGGAAGCTTGTAACAGCTGGTATAGAGTATGATTATAACGACGCCGCCATCGATTTAGAGCCACAAATGAAGGTTGTAGATTTATGACCCCGCAGAATTAACGGAAGGGTTAATTTGAAGTGATTAATTTTACATCTTTGGCTATAATAAGTTTTAAGAGGCTGCATTATAAGAATATCTCGAAGCAGAAAAAATGCGCACGGCGTTTAGCATTGGATTGAATTTTTAAGGGATATAATAGAATTCTGTTCTTTTTTGACGTTTGTAATCCTCTGTTTAGCATACTGCAGCTACTTGATCTTGTAAGAACTCAAATATTTGTCGGCATTTTAAACAGGAAGCATTGTTAGCTTCAAAAGAATTGTGAGTAGAGCACCGAGTTTACCTTTGTAGTTAGTGGATCAAATACCTCAATTTATTCAACTTTTTATGAATAAATTACTGTAGGAGAAAAACCTTTTGCATATGGTTCAATGCAACCACTTTGTATTTTAATGAGCAAATGAATAACAAAAAGGTTTTTTAAATATTAAATTAATATTATGCTGTGCTCTTTTATCAACCTATTGCTAATGCCGTGCTGGCTATGTGCTTATTGGCTTCTTTGACTTGGGGATTTAGGTAAAAATATTATTTTGTTCAAATAAATTAATAAAAGTTGGGTTAGGTACAATTTGAAAGTGGAGTTGTGATCTATAATATAATAATATGTAGGATGAAATATAATGGCGCACAAAAACAACATTTACATTTGTTATTTTTTGCCGTAGAAAGTTTAGCTAGCATGGTTACATTTCTATTCATAAACCATTAAGACGGTGCATAATTTGCGGTTGGAAAATGTCAAAATGATGTTAAAATTGAAAAATAAAATTTAAGTTATTGTTGCGAAAATGTGGAAAGGGTTTTTCTTAAGAGTGAATGTTTATTTTAGAAATGAAAATCTATCGCTTATTAATCTAAAATTCACCCCAGCGAATGAATCGATTAGGAAAATGTGATCTGCCCGTCCACATCATCTGGTGCCGAGCGCTTCATTATACATACGATTTCACACCTTCAGAAGGGCTGGAGAAAAAGGAAAAGTTGTATTTTCATGCAGTGCGTGTTTTCGGTGCGGTCGACGCGCGTGTTCCCGTCATTAGGAATATTACAAACGGGAAAACTAACTCTCATCCACGCCATATGTTTCCAGTCAGTAAACCCCCGTCGCTCCACGTCGGGGTAATTTGGTGCGGTCGTGTGGTATCATTAGCAGGATTGACATCTAACAAATTCCTCGTTTACCTAACCAAGTTTAACCTAAATGAGTGATTTCTATAGTTAATGTCGAAAATTTTCGACTTTGTAACTTTTGCCTGCGCATAAATCACAATGTATAGTTTTGGAATATATTAGTCTGAATTTTTTTTATTAATCGTTAAACAAAATAAAAAATATGAATGACGATGCTATAAAAAGAGGATATAAGTCGAGCAGGACATAACTGGTGTCAGAAAGGGCATAATGTTTTACAGTGCACTATATATGTCCGTAAATGGCATAAGCCAAGCATTTATGCATTCCTATTCGGAATCATAAAATAACAATGTTTTAAATGGCCTCTTTGAACAAGTATTAATAAAATGTTGGCATGCGTTAGATTGTTATTTTTATTTATACGCTATTGCCATTATGTTACATCATGTTATATGTTGTAGCAATAAGGAGGAGAGCTATGAAAAGTTCACAACTTTCAAAAGAGAATTCCACAATTCGCGCATAAGCTATACTAAACTCGGGACTATCCGAGGGGTCTTAATCGTCAAACTTAATTCATTTTGACACAACTCGGCACAACGGGCACCGTTTGAGTTTCCCATTAGTTGCATCAGTTAGTTTAGAAGCAATAAAACACTTCTATATAATTAATTTAACTTATTAATACAGGTATTCCTTCCAATTTTATATCATATCCCACATTTAATTAACAAAATTTATTCATAATCATTCCTATTGCCTCAATGCTCAACATAAATCTAACCTCTTCTTAAGGGGAACCCCGCGGCTCTACTTGCGCCACCTACTGCAATTTTATGCAAAATTAATCGCTAATTTAGTTATTGCATGAATCACGCCAATATGATACACAACATTCATATATAAAAACAAAACTTGTTCATAAAAAGTGTCATGTGTGTAAGTGGCTCTGGCGGACAGAGGGATAATCTAGGAAAAAATGACATGGGGATTTATAGGGCTAACAATGTTTGAAAGAGGGCGAGAGGCCGCTACATCGACCATTGGAGATTGGCGGTTTTATCCCAGGCGTGAGTTGCTTACGAAATTATTGCCCTATGCTATTTGTAATAATGGCAACACTATTTCAAATCCTGCACTCTTGCATTACTACATTTTTTTAATTACTAATCAAAGTCAACAAATACACTAAATATTAAACAATATATACAAAATAAAAATAATACAACTTATGAATTGTTTGAAATGGTTTTTAACGTCACACTTAGCACTCAGCATAGATCGGAAAACCTGTTGAAGATACAGTATCCTCTGGTCCAAAGATTCAAATTGTATACAGTGAGATTTTCTGTTCAGAGGTTCGAAAGCTATAAAACGTATTTTCTAAAATTTTTTTTCTAATATAATAAATAGAGCTCGGATTTTATGCTTTTGCATGTTCTTTAATGTTGATTTGCCAACAGATTCGTTCTGAAATATGGACAAATCAGGCAAAATCGATTCCGAAAAACTGCTTGTCAAAATGCATATTTTGCATATTTTCAACATTTGCTGCATATTTGAGCAAATAATGCATATATGTGCATATTTGAGCCACCTTTGGTGTTTTTTAAAGAATTTTAACAGAGAAAATAAGAAATTATTATTAAATTTGCTAATTATTTTGTTTATTTTTAAGCAATTTAATTTTTATAATTTTTTAAAGAAGTAAAAAAATAAATAAATTTTTAAATAAAAAATTAAATTGCTTAAAATTCAATAAAACAATTGCTTAAATTAGCAAAATTTAATAATAATTTTTTATTTTCTCTATTAAAATTCTTCAAAAATAACCAAAAGTGCCCCAATATGCACAAATATGCATTATTTACTCAAATATGCAAAAAAAAAATTAAAAAATTCGTAGATTAGATATTTTTTAGTTTGCATATGATTGCATATTTTATCTATTTATATCAACTTTAGTGGATATTTTAAGGAAATTCAGCGCATATTTTTAAGTATTTTGGTACATATAAATCCGAGCTCTACTCGTGATAGATTCATCAGAAATTAAAAAACCAAATTTTTTTTGTTTGGATGTATTTGGATGCTAGTGCTTTAACGAAGGAACATAAAATAAAATAAAATTTGAGATTTTGGCTGAGTTTTGTACAAAAAGGTACTATTTTTGGTTATATTTTATTAGTTGGGATAAACGAAACAAAAATTCCTTCGTTCAAGCACTAGTTAATCTTATCTTGAAGAAGTGTGCAAAATTTGAACAAGATCGGTTCATAATTTTTTGAGAAATCGTGTCAACCGACTTCAAAACTGGAGTTTTGAGAAAAACGCAATTGAAGCTTTCAGTTTTTTTTCTTTCAGTTGAAAATTTTACTTTTCAATGTACCTAGGATCGTCGATTTCAGCTCCATAAATCACAGAACTTGCTAAATTCTAAATTTCTAAATTCTGAATTTACACTTACTTGGAATTTGCTTGGAAATCTCTGGAATTCCTGGGAAATCATAGAAATTCTTTAGATTGAAACTAGTTTGAAAATTAAGGGTATATCTAGGCATAGTTCATGTAGGGGGTAAATGAGGCTGGCGAAGAAAGAGTAAATAAATATATTTTGATAAGAATTTAGGTGAATTTAGGTATATTTTTGAAATTTAAAAATTTTTTTGTAGATTTTGTTAATTTTTGTTTAAGGGTGGGTGGCCTTCCAGCAGCCTTCGCCAGGCAAACTTAGACAATAAAAAATTTGAGGTAGTTTAGAATATTCAGAAATTTCATTTATATTGAAAATTTAAAAACCTAAAAAAAGCTCGTCTGGAGTACATATTTTTTAAATTTCCGAAAATTTTCCTTCGCTTTGTGTATCACGATTTCCCCTCGGCTTCTTATCAAAACACTAGGGAGAAATCACTAGAAAACTGCGGTGTACTAGTGAAGAGAAATCTGTAGATTCTCTTGAAACTGTAGAATCTTAGAAAATTTCAGAAAAGCCGTGAAAATTTTAGGAAATTCAAGAAAATCTTGAGGAAGAGAAAAATTTAAGGAAACGTAGAAAATTCTAGAATATTTTAAGAAGTCTATAAAACAGAAAAATTCAAGAAAATCCAAAGAAATATCAAAAAATTCTAGGAAATCTTGAAAAATCCAAAAAGAATCAAAAAATTTTAGAAAATTTCGAGATATTAGGAAATTCAAAGAAATGAAAAATCTGAAAAAACGTAGTAAATTCTAAGATAACTTAAGAAATTTCGGAAAATCTTATTAAATCCAAGGAAATCTCAAAAAAAAAAGTATTTTTAAGATTTCCTGTTAAGAATTGCTGGGATTTCTTCAAATTACCCTTCACTTGTACACAAGAGCAGATTCGGGAAAAATTCATGGGATTAAGCGAGGCGAGGCTGGGAGAGAGTAAATACATAATTTTTGATAAGAATTTAGTAATATTTTTCAAATTTTAGCAAAATTTAGTCATTTTATTGGTTTTGATCACCAATTGATCAGGGGGCTCACCTCCCCCTTGTTGGAAATCATTGGAATTCTTTGAGAATCTTTGGAATTCCATGGAAATTACTGGAATTCCGAGTCAGGTGTACAAAATTATTTTGAGATATTTACCCCTTGAATGATATGATTATATTAATCAATAGAAGCAAAATCAAACTTTCAGTTTATTCTTTAAGAATCCCACAAGGAAAAACCATGATGAATCATTTTAAATCGTCAACAATTGACTTTTGCTGCTATTATGTTATCGTCAACTTCATCGCTAGATAATGGATTGCCCGAAATATACACATGGGTGTCATGGACGTAGCAATGACCATTCCAGATAACAGGAAACACTTTAGGAAGATCAGACGGGAAAATTCCAAAGAGCAGTTTGACCAGTCAAGTTTTTGTTTTGCAAACAAATAGTTTTGAAACACATCAGTTCTCACAGCAATTTTTCTTCGATTTCGGTTGAGCTACTAAAGTTGCAAAGTGAAAACTCGCCATTAACTTGATGCTCTAAATTGTAGTTTGTATATTAAATATCCAAAATTATTTAGAATTTTAGCACCAAATGATGCGGGCTATGTTTAAAATAGCTAACATTAATCTTGGATTGACAGAGGAAAAGTGAATGAATTTTTAAAAAAATGTGCAAATGTGATGAGTTTTCGGCTCATTAATTTCATTTGAACGCAATAAAAATTAAAAAATATTGTTCCTAAAACAGAGGCAAATTAGTGTCAGAACGTTGCGCTGCTGTAACAATTAATTAAATTTTGTAGTATTGGCATACTAATTGATGCTGTAAAACAAATTACAAAATAAGTGTGTCCGCTGGAGAAAGGTTTTTCCTCTTAAAGCTCTTAAACAAGTTAAAATTCGAAAAGTAAAA
The DNA here is from genome assembly GCA_949152465.1 of Cantharis flavilabris. Taxonomy (NCBI): domain Eukaryota; kingdom Metazoa; phylum Arthropoda; class Insecta; order Coleoptera; family Cantharidae; genus Cantharis; species Cantharis flavilabris. The sequence continues at coordinate 25,866,155 of OX424441.1, read as the reverse complement.
ATTTAATCCGGGCAACTATTCCATACAATTGGTGTTCATTGAAATATAAAGTATCCGACTATTTTGACTTTTAAATGTAAACGTCAATCAAATCGGTTGACGGTGAGGAATTTGAAGAGAATATCTGAAGTTGTGGGAAAGATTAAATTTGGAAGAAAAAAATAGAGTGGAGAGGATATTATAATAAATAAAGATGTGGAATTAATCATGTTGACAAAGATGAGGTTATAAAATGCAACATATTATAGTGAAGAAATGCAAAGGAAATAGTGAGCAATCATATATATGATGACGGTTGTCTGTAAAGCACTAAGGGTAGTTGTGGGGTGCGAAGCGTAAACGTGGGAGTTGGAATGATAAATGGTCAGTCATACATACAACCGTTTAGACCCGGACTCGTTTACAAATCCGGGAAAGGATTTAGGGTAGTTTACTGCGGCATACAAGGTGCAAACAAGCATACAATGTTAAGGGTTACGTTGACAAGAAATACTAATACGTAGTACGGTGTTGAAATTTTATAAGATTATTGAGCATAAATTAGCAAAAACTTAACCTACTCTTTAGGGCTTAAAAATCCATCTACATATAGATAAGTGCGGCTATTATGCGGGATGATAGTAGCAGTAGTTCCCAACCAGACGTGTTAACTTGTAGAAAAAGTTAGTAATCCTATGGATCAGTCGTTGAGGGACCGCAGAAAGGCGGTTTGTAAAGGATTTGTGAAATGTAATTGGTTCAGCTGGTGCAGACACGTTGGAATCATCAATAGCTCATCAGATTGCGCGTCCAACCTGAACCCCGCGACCCAACTTCTCGCCATTACTTCGATCTATTTATCGCCCTAAATTTTGGTTTACCTCAAGATTGTTACCGTCTTACCATTAAGTACCTCGCCTTAGTCAACAAACCACACTCGGAATAAGTACCTATTCAAATGGTATAATGAAGCCAATTTTGGATCGCAACATCCATTAACGAATCTTAAGATATTATATTATGGAAAAATAATATATCGTCGAGTTTTCCTTAAAGCTTATTTAAACATAAGCATGTCGATCTATATCCAGTGTAAAGAGGGTGACAAGTGTAGGGTTGTTTAACATGTTGTAGGGTGAGGATGTAAGTATGTGTGAATATCTGAGTGTGAGGAATGGTTATAGTGAACTAAAAGCAATGGTCCGCACTCCATTGCTTCTAGTTTCAGTCACAAACCGCACTCGTCCGTCTGGAAACAATAGCCACCAAAATTTTATTCTAAGACATTTTCCATGTATTTCGATAGATTTATTTCCCAAAATGCGTCCCATATTCATATTCTTGATCTCTATTACACACATCGTGCTTGTCTATTCCACTTTTATTGTTTTTTTACAACTAAATTTTAAATTTTCTTACGTAAACAAAACTATTATATTCAAAAAACAAACTTTTCTACAATTTTTTCCATTCCCAATTTTGCATTAATTGAAACTTAGGTTATGGTATCTTATCTTACGTTAATTTTGACGTAAACAAATACAGAACTATATTATGAATGAAATGTTGACGATAGAGAAGTAGCTTTATTTTCTCATCACGCCCGCTTCTGTTCACAAAACAAGATATTACTAAAGTTTCACTCTCCTAGAACAGGGTAGGTGAGCTAAGCTATTAATTTGTAATTTACACAAACTCTATATTATACTCATTTGCATTTTGACCTCAGCAACATTAATTTTCTTTTTTATTTTCATAATTTTGCATTTTAAGTATTTGTTCTACACAAAATATCAAAATAAAATAACAGAATCTGAATACTACAACTCTAAACAGCTCTCGAGAATCACTATAATTGCCTGTCAAATTTCGGAGGTAATTGTTTCGGTTTTCAATTAAAAATTCATCTTCAGGTTGCACAATAATTATTTGACAGTTATTGTTGGATTATAACAATGAAAATAACGTAGTTTTGTTAGAGTTTTGATTGATTTACATCAACTGGTCGAGTCGAGTCCTAGCCTAGACTGGAAGATTAATGGTTGCTTTATAAATTAAAACAGTGCTATTCAAAGGATGCTACTTGAATTTTCTCTGGTGTAATGATGGTATTCGCAATATTATGCCGACTGCTATATCACAAAAAATGATTTGTTAGTGTGACGAAGTTGATATTGCTACAACAGAGTTTTTTGTTGCTATAGCAAAAATATTTTAATTTGTAAACTTTTAATCGATAAAAGTGGGATTCAGAGCCAGGACTATAAATTTTCTTAGGTTGCAATTAATTATACCAAAGTTGGCCTATATAAAATTACAAGATTGAACTGAAATTGATGTTTGAAGGCACCATACATTTTGTAACAGATGTTATCATCATTATGCTATATAATTGTATTAATAACTGACGGGCAGCTACTTTTCTACATGACTCTCTTTATAAAGGGCTCTCTGTTATACTCCCTATGCAGTGCGTTATCTGAACATTACTTAATCAATTACGCTCGTTCACTTTAGGGCACCCCGTAAAGCTCGCATTAAAATTAATTTTCTACAAATAATTTATAAATTACAACTAACATAATTACAGCTTTTAGATTAACCAATTCAAACGCTACAAATACGATATCTCTCTCTCTCTCTCTCTCTCTCTGTTTCCATCGTCCTGTGTGGCATAAATACGATATACAGGGATAAAGGACACTTTTCCAAGATAAATTTGCAAATAAAATTTTTTTTCCCTTTTAAGCAAATTTTTGAATTTCTGATTTCAAACGGTCATAACTCTGATATTATCGATTTTTTGGGCTTAATGGATTAGCACTTTTTTAAAGATCATTTTCTTATCTACAAATTAGGTTATAACCTCTTATCGTCTAAAATTAACAGATTTTGATTTATAAATTAAATTAAGGGAACAAATGTTAAAAAAAGTAAAAAAAATAAAACCCGAAGTTTTTTAAACATTTTTTCCCTTAATTTAATGTATAACTCGAGATCCGTTGATTCTAGACTCTAAGGGGTTATAATCTAATTTGTAGATAAGAGAATGATCTTTAAAAAAGTTCTAATCCATTAAACATAAAATATTAATAATATCGGAGCTATGACCGTTTGAAATCAGAAATTCATAAAATTAAAAAATTGCTTTAAAGGGAGGTACCCCTCAAGGATTTGGACTTGGACAAAAATTTTATTTAAAAATTTGTCTTAAAAAAGTGTCCTTTATCACCACCTCAAAGGTTCTCCACGGTCACGGGGACACCCTGTAGGTAAATAATATAACATACATTTTGGGTGACCGGTTTGACACTATTCGATATTCGGGGGTCAACGACAACGAATTTTGTCGGCAAAGCGCCTCTTATTGGTCCTTTCGTTTATTACCAAACGGTCATAACTCATAACATAGAGCGGTAATCTATTACTAAATATTGCTATGATCTACCTTTATAAATCGAGGTAATTTAAATATTTATATTAAATTAAAAATATAATACAATGGAAAATTATCGACCCTAAACCTTAAATAATAACTCAGAAGATGGACTGTTTTTTGTGGGTATTTTGGGTCTTTAAATCAAACAAATGCTACTTTAAGCTTATTAACCAGTTCCCACCTTACAGAGAGAAAAACAATCCTTGCAATAATTTTGAAATAAATATTACATTAATTATAGTAAATTTTACATCAACTTTAGTAAAATTTACTTCAAATTTAGTAAAATTTACTTCAAAATTGATTCGAGGCTGATTTGAACTTCAATTATAGTAAAAATTACTTCAAAACACCAAAAAATTTTCTCTGTGTATATGTTACGGTTAATGTTGACAATTTGGCCATTAACGTCAATGGCCGGACAATAACGTCAATACCCAGCTTAGTTGGGTACTAACGTCATTGACCGGCCAATGACGTCAATGACCATACGTTTTGGGCAATGTTGACAATTAAAATTGTATATGTGGTTTTTGCATCATTGCCCGGGCAATGACGTTAATGTCCAATACAAGGTGGACAATGATGAAATTACTATTCTACAGATTCTATATTCTATCACTCTTTCAGTTTTGGCTGGCACAACTACAGCAAATCACGGATCAATCACAAAATGAATTAATTAAATTTATTTAATTTTTCCTCCGGGCCGCTTTGGTTGACGCAAACACATGGATCCATTCTAAAATGATTGTTTGTCTAAATTAAATAAAAATCTCTGTACACTTACGAGGTCTTGAAAAGGGCCGAGTTGCTGTCATTTACACGGAAAAAATAATTGTCTCTCGTTGAAGTACATCGCCATTTTGCTGTTCCTTATAGTAATTATTTTATAATATCATCATTGTCCAATCCATTTTGGCCATTAACGTCATTGACCGGCCAATTTCAATCATTGTCTACCGTTAACGGGCGTTGACGTCAATGGCCGGTCAATGACGTTAATGACCAGAGTAAATGGGCATTGACGTTATTGTCCGGCCATTGACGTCAATGCCCAATTTACGTCATTGACCGTAACATATATATCCATCGCAATCTCTGGGCTTTTATTGCTCTGACGATGTTCTCTCCTTCTATCTCTTCTAGGAGCTCAAAATTCATCAGTTGGGTGCTTTCTCTATCATATCTCCTTTTCTGATCTAGTAACTCTTAAGATTTTTTCCTACCGGTGTGTCATGTACTTCTCTCCACCATTGAACAGAAAAGCTTCCGTTTCGTCTTCTATAAAGCCTTCACTGTAGCCTTCGTTCCCGTTTGTCATCCTTACCAAACGAATTAACTTAGACATTACTTTCATTTCTTCAGTTCTATGTTATGCTTCTGACATTTCTCCATTTTTTGCTTCATAATGTGCAGCGCGTCTACTGTAGTTCTGCCCTCTCTGAAGCCATATTGGTAATCTCCTATCTGTTTTTCCATTACTTTCCCAAGTCTGTTTTGGATCATAGCGGATAGTATTTTATATATAGCCGGTAAAAGTGTTATTCCTCTGTAATTTGTGCAATCCTCATTATCTCCTTTCTTGTGCAGTGGAATTATTTGTCCTATCCGCTATTCATCTGTCTTCCCCTACATTTTTTATAAGTTCACCTATGAATCCATCTCTACCTGCTGCTTTTCCATTTATTAGTTTGCACTTTCTATACTTTCTTCTTCTGTTTCACTTTGTGTCTTTTCTTGGGACTGGGGCTCCGTGCTTATTTCGTTTTGGTTAAGTAGCTTCTGATAATGCTTTTTCCAATTTTCATTTACTTTCTCTGCACTACTCTCTAATTTCCCCTCTGTCGATTTTATTTTGTGCCTTCCTTTCTGTTTCTTGATTTTCATATAAAATTCCTTAGCTTTGTTTGCTGTATTACTTCTTTCCAGTTCGTCCATCTCTCCTTTTGTCCATAAGTTTTTCTTCCTTCTACACGTTTTGAAAGCGTCCATTCTCTGTTTTGCGTATTCATCTCTATCCTTTTGACTACCGGTCTTCAACCATTTTTCTTTGCTTTTCTCTTTAATTTCACTCTCGTTTTACATTCTTGATCGAACCACTTCTGGGTTATTTAATTTTCACAATTATCATAAGAAGTGTCGTGCTTTAGAATTCCTTCAATTATTTCTTCAATTTCATTGTAAAATCTCTCTTTTTAGCTTTCTTCTTTTTCCTCTGTTAGAGCACACACGTTTATTATATGGACAGGTTAAAAGGTTTCGCTTTTATTCTGAAGTAGGCTGATCTTCCATTTATTGGTTTGAAATTTTCAACGTTGTTCTTCAATTTCTTTGATGCAAGAAAACCTACTCCATTTCTTCCTTGTTTCCACAACTTCACCCTGTTTGCCCCATCTTTTCTTTTTTGCCTTATCTTTTTAGCTCGTTCGCTACCTCAAAAACTTGTTCGGATCTCAGCATTGTTCTCAGATTCCACGTACTCAATCTCTTTACTCCTTTTTCCCTCTCTTTTCCATTTCTTGTTTTTCCAGTCTTTATGTTATCTATTTCTCTTATATGTTTGCATCGCTTTCTCTTAATTCCTGTTTAATTCTCATACCAGAAATTGTTTTTCCGTTTTCTTGCCAGTTTGTTCTTCAGTTCACATTTTGTCAGTCGTTTGTCTCCGAGTCCATTGCAGCTGTTTGTACTTCTATTAGGGCTGGACTTGAATGGTACTGTAAGTATATAAGAAAAATATTCTTGTTGTTGAGAAAAAATGTTGTACTTATTGATTTATAAATATGATAAATTCAAAAATATTGCACTTTTATCAATTTCAAATTTATGAAAATTTTTGTATTCGTAGGTAAAATATCGGGGTTTTGGTTAATTTTGTACCTAATAACTGTTATCGCTTTCCCTATTTCTTAAAATGGGAGAAATGAAATGTAAATGCTAAAACTCAATTTCTTTCCAGGTTATCGAGCTAGATTCACAAACACCCAAATTGGTAGGTAATTTTTAAGATGAAATATTTTAGTTGTATATATCTATTTATAATTATGATTCTTAAAAATAAATTAAAAAATAATTAAATAATTTAAATAAAATTTCATTTTAAATAACTTTTCTTAATAAATTGTTTAATTATTTCCTGCCTAAATGAAATTTATATTTCGTTTTTTTTTACTCTTAGTTATTTTCCCTAGCAAGTCATCTTGGCTTATCAAAATTAAAATGATTTCCAGATAAAAAAGTAAAACGTAATTTTTATTTGATGTTTATGTTTAATTTAAACAAAATTAAAATATAATTTTCAGTGCTAATTTTGACCATTTATTGATAGAAATTTAGGAAATGAAATAAATTATAATATGTGCAATAAATTGGAATTAAAATTAAATCAAACTTAATTACTTTATAATAACTTTTTAGCGATATCAGAATATTTAATATTGATTACACCTACGCAAACAGCATATGGTAAACCTTATCTTATTATCTGTCAAATTGCTTTTTGCTAGTCAGATTAATAACATAATCTGTCATAAATAATTGAATAACAGGTGGGTCCAAAATGTTATTCAGTAGCCCGTAACATGTCACCTGCCCTACTTAGTAGCTGAAAATTTATATTGAGTCATTGATATGTCGAGCAAAAGTTGTAATGATAAGAGTACTCGAATTAGGTACCCACTTGTGTAATTAGATAGATAGTACCCTCAAATGAGAGGTTAATTTTGGTGACGATGCGATGATCTGGAAGTGGAAAAAGGGATGCAAAATCGATCTAGGGAAAAATAACGCTAATTGGTTTAATATTATGAGAATGCCTTAATAAAAGTTAATTTTAGTTGAGACGTTTATTAATTTTTATTTTTTGAGTTTATGGTAAAGGTGAGAATAAAACGTAGGAAAGTAATATCGTTAAGACTAAGAACATAAGCTTTCATAAGGGAGACATACGCTCTTAAATAATATAACAGGTCTCAGCAAGGGCCATTTTATGAAGATATTAATTTTCAAATTGTCAAGTAGTGTTACTGTTATTATACTTACAAAGTAATAACTGGCTGTAAGATTACGAAAAGGCTGTAAGAGCGGCCTAAATTAATTAATTAAATCTGTTATAAACACTAAGTGGGTCGTCAGCGTTAAGAAGCACATTTTAGATTTGTAATTTTACAATACTTGCGAGATTTTCCATCTCTTACCAAGACGCCTTTTACATTATCGAATTTAGTTTGACTTTCAGTTGGTTGAGAATAAAATTTTCAATTTTCTGCTTTTTAAACTTACAACTTTTTATACACAACAAAATCTCAAAAGATATTTAAATTAATAAAGGTATAACTCAGACAAAATTATATTTCAACTTTTCTATTTTAATTTAATTGCTTTGACATTCGATAATCCTTTTAAATTAAAAATATCTACAGCTCCAGTTTAATTCGCAATTATTAAATCTTTAATTAAATTATCCAATATATTTTTTAAACTTTTCTTTTTTTCCCACTCAATTTTCATTTTATTACTAAATATTTACAACGCGGAGCATTTCCAAAATTTACCAAAAATTATTTTATAAAAACCAATCAACACCTGGTCGCTTGTTTCAGTCCAGTTAAAGACTTTAATTTCCGAGAACAGTTCGTTCTGTTGACAGTATGTGGGCTAATGCAGTAGCGTAATTATAGCCGACTTGAACTTAAAAACAATTATCTCATTTGTAATTTTGGAGTGCAATTTTTGGCACATTAAAAATAATGGCGACTTTTAAATTACGTTGCCGTTTTTAATAAGGTATTGCCAACTGTAACAGATGTGACACCATGATGATGAGAGAAATGAAGATTAACCTGCTTAAAATATAAAATCTATAGGATAAATTTGGTTTTTTAGTTATGTATAGAAATATAGAAGGAGGGTAAAACCGCCCTATTTAATTATAAGATTTTATTATAATTTTTATTGCGGGCAATTTGTTAGGTTTAATAATTATTCTAGTAAATGGATGTGTCGCATTAATTTAGGTGTGAATGTAGGTAGATATGCTTATAAAAGTTAGCGAAAGCATTTTTCATAGGAATAGTGGAATGTTTAATGAAGTACTTTAGTTAAAAGAAAGATAAACGAAAAATGCTAAGATACAAAAATATATCAGTTTCATCTGAAAATCCTGTAAAAGCTGTGAAATATATTAGCATTTGTCATGTTAATAGTCGCAGGGGGCAGATTGGCGGATTTGTTTAGCACGGGAGAGGCGCCGATAGCGTTAGGGCCCGCATACGATACCACTGATCCGCGCCGCACCTGCGGGCCCGCCGATCCGTCAGGACACGGACATCATTCATGGGATTAGCTCGGCTAACCTTGTTAATTGCCAGACTCGACCCGTGCCCGTGTGTACCCCAACGTAAATCAGCACCGGCTAAAAGGGGATGAAGTGGGTTTAAGTCATCAAGCCGTGTTGAAATTTACACCGAGCTCCGGCAAATATGCGTTAAGACACCAAACACTCGTTTAAGCCCTACACTATGCACAATCCTATTCTCATAGCAATCCTTTCATTGAGCTCCTTTAACTCTAACATTCGTACTTTCCTATAAACTTAGAATAGAATCGATAACTTCTCCTGTTCTATGCAACTTACACAACTATCCCCATTGTGTCACACAAATCCTCCCATTTATTCTTTTTGACACCCCAGATGTACGTGTTCCTTCTAAACTTCTAAATTTGTTTATTGAAAATAGAAAAGTGTCGTTAAAATAAATCTGGCTAAGGCTATTATTTTTTCAAGATATTGCGGTCAAAAAGAAAAAGGATCCTTCCAGTTGTCCAGTTTGTGGAATGGGAATATCTCCTGGGGATCTCGAAACTCATTTTATACACGAATTAGAACGATTATATAAAGTTAATGGAACGGGAAATATTGTGAGCAGAAAAAGACGATCCGACACCGGTCGACCTCCAGCTTTACCAGGTGATAGTGGCCCAGAAGGACGGTGGGAGGTAATTTATTTTGTTTTCACATTTAGCCACTCTCTAAAATACGTTTTTTAGACTTTCCAAAGAATTAAAACCAACAGACAGGGGCGTTTAAGACTCAAGATTCGAAAGCGGAAGGCAGACGATAATTGTCCAATTTGTGTAAGTCACATTCATAAGGATTCTGATGAGCATTGTTTAAGAAAGGTAACCGTAGTGATTTTTTATTTTAATTTAAAGTTTATGTTTTACTTTTTAGAATTTTAATGATGAAGATGAAACGGTCGACGTCGAAGGTGATTCTGAGGTGGAAGAATGGCCCGAAGCTCAAAAACGAAGAACGGATTCTCTTCCGATTGGATTTACCGGTAATTTACCACTGCTAATTTACCTCTTCATCCTTTAATCTTATTATCATTTGCTTTAGGCGTGACTCCTAGCAGTAGTGGCAGGATGTGCATGGATACCGACGTGGAGACTGAAGATGTCGTCGTCGATGGAGATGAACCAGAGGAATCCACTTTTGGGCCATCGCAATATTCCGATTCCGATGTGATGTGTAAAAATATTGAAGATAAACAAAAGGATAAGGATGGAATTCAGTCGCAAGTTGCTACTGTTAATTCTAGTGGAGATGTCGAAGTCAAAGTTGAAAGTGCCGGTCAACAATGTGATAGCAATGTTAGTACTTCAGATGCAGAACCAAGCAGTAGGGCTCAAATTATTGAAGAACTAAGGAATCGAATTCGACAGCTCGAAGCCGAAAATTCTGGAGAAGCAGCTACTAGCACAGAACCAGAGGATTATAAATGTTTAATATGTCTGGTAAGTACATTTTTTATTTCACTTTTCCAAATCAAGAGTTAACATCACGTAAACTTTCCTTTAAATCGCCCAGAGCCGGATTAAGGGGGCCTCAAAAACAAATTTTGATGATTGAATTACTGAATTTGTGCAACTTAAAGTAAGCAAAAAATGTTTTCAAAATGTTATTGTAGGTACAGTTACTCTTAAAAGTACTCAACACTTCTATGTTACCAATGTAAATTGAACATTTTGAAGCCGCTTTCTTTCATATAAAAATCGATTTTACAGCAAAACATTTTAAAGAGTTTTTGTTGCAAATTTCAATGCCTCCAATTTTATTTATATGTATTTTTTTGTTTTGTGGCACCGTTTTTGACTGACAGCGACTTAAAAAATATTGTCATTTATATTTCGGAAACGGTGCGAGGAAAAAAAAAATTGGTTTTTGTATAACAAAAATTGGCTTCAAAATGTTCAATCTAAAACATGCAAAGCCAAGAAGCCTCCAAAAATGTTAGCCCCGGGCCTTACATATCCTTAATCCGGCTCTGGAATCGCTCTCGTAAAATGATGCTAACTAACGGTAGTAATGACTAATTATACGCCACTGTTCAATTTGTGGAAAACAACGGCAAGGGTTCTTGAGGTTTTGTGGTGAGATTATTTACAATCAACTGAAAATTGGTTAAACTCGAGTTTCGCAATCGTGGTTATAATATTATTTCACCCGCATGCTATTGCAGATAATTTCATCATTTCACTTAAAATACTACTTCATTTCCTGAAAATTTTGGCCCTTAATGTGCAGCCATTTTGAAGTCATGATTTTTTGATTTTTTGAAAAAAAAAATTTTTAATTTTTTCTTTAATTATTTTGAAGTAAAAAACTGTTTTAGAAAAATTTGAAAAAGAGGATTTTTTATAGGAAAAATTCTCAGCTTTTCAATGAAAATATTCATTTTTTGTCATACGTAACAGAAGACCCTTTAAAGTTCAATTAAAGTGGAAAAATCGATTTTTCTCTCTGTGCGGCTCGAGTTACTTCAAATTTGATATTTTTTTCTGAAAGCTGAGAATTTTTCCCATAAAATATGTCATTTTCCAGATGTGCATGTTTTTTGTTTAAATACAATTAAATAAAATATAAACTTTCTACAATTAAAATTCATTTAATCAACGACAAGTATTTAAACAATAATTAATTGAATTTAAATAGAAAATATTCGCATCGTGAAAATGACATACTTTGTGGGAAAAACCTTCAGCTTTCAGAAAAAAATATCAAATTTGAAGTAGAACGAACCACACAGCGAGAAAAATCATTTTTCCACTTTAATTGAATTTTAAAAGGTCTTCTGGTACGTATGACAGAAAATTAATATTTTCATTGAAAAGCTGAGACATTTTCCTAAAAAAACTATCTTTTTTGAATTTTTCTAAAAAAGTTTTCTACTTCAAAAAAAATTAATAAAAAAATTTTTTTTTTAATTTTAACTCAAAAAATCATAACTTCAAAATGGCTGCATATAGGAGGTTACAATTTTCAGGAAATGTTTTTTATAATGTAGAGTTCCCGTATTTTCCTAAAAAATTTATATTTTTTCAGGAACACTACAAAAAGCCGGTGATTTCGACAGTATGCTGGCATGTACATTGTGAAGAATGTTGGCTCCATACTTTGGTAAGAATTGAGAGAAAAAAATGAAATTTTTTAATAAGGGGAAAATTAATTTTCAGGGAAATAAAAAAGTTTGTCCACAATGTAGTATGATTACATCTCCTTCAGATCTCCGACGTATTTTTATGTAATGTTATAGGATTTTGTTATATTTATCCGATCGATGTAACTTAAAAAATTGAGGCACCATACTTACCACATTACACATGCACCTACTTCATAGATTAGTTATTTATAATATTAAATGATATTAAAACATGTGTAAAAAAATCATTAAATAAGTACCATCTTTTACATAATATCAGAAATTGTTGTATGTTCCTAATTATAATATATTCGGCAACGATCGTTATAATACTATTTTGTAAAAATTTCTTTCATTATTTTTATTGCTATTATAATTCAAGGTGCTTTTTAATTAATTGACATATTAATCAGTATAGCAATATGTTTCCAAAAGCAAAAAAAGTGATTTAATTTGTTTAAAATATGGCAACAATTTAAAAGCACCATGCATTTGCAACTACTTCGTGATTACTAATTGTATTATAAATATATCTATTTATGTTAAATTAACGGTTATGACTTAAAAGTTGTATTATAAGCGTATTGTACATTTTCTGTAGATATAACCAAATATATAATATGAATGTCGTTGGTATTATTTTCTCCACGCAGTAACCAAAACATCCCTACAGAGACAAATATGTGTTAATAATCCACACAATTGTGCAGAAAGATTACACAATTATTGCGTAGCTTGTAACACGTATTTCTCTCTGTGTAGCCTAGTCATAAACTATATTTAATATAGTTTCAGCAGAACTTCAGCACTTTACGTCCTCTAGTAATATATAAATAAAGGATTTTTCCATTTATTTTCTGTTCAGGTAGGTATTGTGAGAGAAGGATCTATCTTACACAGTAAGTATCTATCTTTTACCTACACCTTGTTCATTAGTTTCAGAATTTCAGTGAAAACAGTTGGATTCCCAAAAAACTTTATTTCACCAAAGTTGTAGCCCGTTAAATTCCCTATCCGGTTTGGGCGTTAGTTTTTTTCTAAGACGTTTCATTTAAGAGATATGGGGTTTGCAAGAAAAGTAAAAAAAATAAAACCTGAATTTTTTTAAACATTTTTTCCCTTAATTTAATGTATAACTCGAAATCCGTTGATTCTAGACGATAAGCAGTTATAACCTAATTTGTAGATAAGCGAATAATCTTTAAAAAAGTTCTAATCCTTTAAGCTTAAAAAATCAATAATATCGGAGCTATGGCCATTTGAAATCGGAAATTCAAAAAATCGCTTTAAGGGAGACCCCTAAGGGTTTGAACTTGGACAAAAATTTTATTTGAAAATTTGTCGTAGAAAAGTGTCCTTTATCACCACTTCAAAGGTTCTCCACGGTCACGGGAACACCCTGTATAAATGCGCATATTTTCTTAAAAAGCAAAATTTTGTAATTTTTTTTTTTTAATTTAAAGTAGTTTTTCTCAAAAATTCCAACTTTTTTTTCTTAAAATTTAAGATGTTTTGGAGAAATTTTTACCCTGTATGTCTTTCAAATTTCAATATCGATTAGTTTCAAAAATTATATTTTTGAAATTTTATAGTTATTTAGCTGATTGAATCCATATCAAATTATACAGGCTGGCATGTTCATGTTCATGTTCCGAAATTCATTGTCGATGACTCTCGATAGCAGAATATTGTACTTAATTTTAAAAATATAAAAATCCAAAAAATTTCCAAAAAGATCAAAAATATTGCAATTTTTCTAAAAAAATTGATAGTTGTTTTTCTCAAAACCCAACTTTTTCTTCTAAAACTTCAATATTTTTTTCAATATTAATTAATTTTTTGTTATCCAAAATATTTTTAAGGAACATGTGTACTTAAAATAACAATTAATTTTCAAAAACTAGCGGTAGGGCCCGCACCACAGATTCAGCCTTGTAGTCTACAGATCTCAAATACGGCCCTGTCTATAAGCAAAAATTATTTCTTATCATTTTTATTTTTAATAATATATAAAATGAACTGTCGAGTCACCTAACGATTTACCTAAAAATCAGTTTAAAATCCTGTCGAAACCAGTCGAAAACTGTTTGAAACATTTTGAAGGTACTAATTGAAGTTCTGGTATTTGACGCTAGATGTCGCGGTTAAAAATTATTTAGTACACTTCAAACCTTATGATCAGGCCAACATTTACTGATATTTCACGTGATCTGTAACAAGAGTTGTTGATCGCTGCTAATTGTATAAAATAAAATAAGTGAAAATGTATAATGATAGCTTCAATATTTTATTAAAATTTGTGTACGTTTTTATATCGATTGTTAACTTTACATCTAGCGAATATGTCCCTGTTTTGATGTGGGATTCAACACAGTAAGTTTTATTTAAATAATATTTCTTGCCACACCTACGCCCAAAATACTACCCTTAACTGTTTATAATTATTGCCAACACTCTAACCTGCTTCCGAACTACCTCTCTAACAATTTCTCTCGTAATTTTTGTGTAGGATATCACAAATTTCACCTGCATTAGAGCCAGTAAAACAAGATGTATTTCAAAATTTGCTCGTCGAAAGGATTGGTAAAAACGTTCCGGTGTTAGTTTTTGCCGAAGAGAATGTAAAATTTTGCATTATTAATAAGCCAAGGTTGTATAATAAATTATTTTGTAGTTGAGTATGGAAGATTTCGCACTGTATGACACTCACGGAAATTCCCCTTTTAATAAAATTGCATCTCTTCAAAATAAAGATGAAGTTGGATATTTACCGTTCGTCAAAAATCCCATGTCGGTTGTTCAGGATTTACCCGAGAGAAACATAATTGAGATGCCTGTCGATTCGGTGTTATCAAACAATCTGTTATCGCTCTCTGACAACGATGTGCTGATTGTGAACTTGAACGATGCCAAAGAAGATGAAGACAGACTCGAAATGCTAAAACGACATGGTAAGAAGTTATAATGTGTCGATTAAGTTACATAACCTTTGATTTTAGACGAGAGTGTTAGTAAAATTTTTAGTCTTCTTTTGAAGAAATACAAAAATTTGGTGACCTTATTTACCGGTTACCACACCTCGTGGGTAACCTCGGAAGAATTATACAAACATAGACAAACTCGTGATGTGCAAAACGATACTGCTGTTCCTGCTCCTAAAGCCGATGAAGACGACTCCTTTGGAATTTTGTATAAAAACGATCGTGCTATTCTCTACGTAAATGGTACCCCATATTTAAATTCGAGGTTTGTATAATGCACTTTTAGAAGTTCGGTTTAATAAGTTTTCTTTATTTTAGTTCTTCCCCTGTTCACAAATTTGAAAATTACAATTTTACTGATGTTGCTTTAAATAATAACACCATGAATTTAACTTTTGCTTCTAAAGTACCCACCGAAGAGATCAAATTGATGTAAGTCTAGATCTGATTTGTAAGTCCGATTTACAAACTATATATTTTGTTGTAGCTTTTACGTCAAATTTGACAGTTCTTATTGGTATTTAAACCAAATAGGTGTCTCTAACGCATCCTCAAGTTATAACATCAAGATACCAGAAGTTTATGCTCCTATCAACAAATCGTACCATTGCAATGTGACCTATTTTGAAAGTAAATTTAAAGATAACAATTTTGTTATGTTATCATTAGTAGGTTTTCAGGTAAGTGATATTTTGGAAGCATCCCAAGAAAGACGCTAATCATTTTCTTTTAGTTTCAGCCTTTTGTTAACGATACAGTCAAGAATATTACATTCGGTGAAGCATACGATTGTGTATATTTTATGACTATTCCAATTTTATCGGGACTTTTTGTAACTATTATTTTGGTTCTTATCATGAGCTTTGGCCTAACTACAATAATGGAAATAAAAACCATGGATCGTTTTGATGATCCGAAAGGAAAAACAATTACAATTAGTGCTACCGAATAAACATAAAATTTTGGGTTACGTCACACTAAGTTTCTCAGTGAGGTAGCCTTCTAGTTAATATGCCTTCCACATCATGCAGTCTTGCACTGTACTCCTGAGTTTAGACTACGCAGGTGTAGTTGAAATTGTGATAAATTTAGCGCTCATGTCTTAACTTAACCTGCTAGTCTTTTCATCGGGTATATAAAAAATATACGGGCCTAATTTTAGCAGCGAAAATGGCCTAAAATGCATTCCCACATTTTGTAAGGTGTACGACAATAGTATTTTTAAATTGTTGGAATTTATATAAACATTTTCTAGAGAAATAAATAAGTAATTGTTATATAAATACGCAGCCTGGTATTACTATTTATTTGTATATTTTACTAGGACATATATAGGTTGTTATGAATATTAATTTGTTGTAGAAAATTTATAAAATAGTGTACATATTAGTCTTGTAAATATAATTTTCAACATTTCACATTATGTATAAAAGTGCACTTAGGTTTTATTTAGTTATAAAATTACCTAAATGTATGTACATAAAAGCAATATGGTTTGGTTTCAACGTAAAACTTATTTTATTGGTAATGGGAATTTTTAGTCACTTTAATGTACCCCCCTGTAAACTAGTTTCCTATAGTACTTTTGCTTTCCTAGAACAAATTTTATTGAATGTATCTGTTAGTTGGTCTGTAATAAAAACAAAATTAGATTTCACCTTGTTTTCTTTCGTAATCCTCCTCGTGATGGCTAGAAACCACTGTTTAACTCTCCAATTAACATCTCAATGCGAACTTTCGATAATACTTTATATTCACATTCACTCTGTAAATAATTCCAACTTCCACAAACCCAGTGCAGAGGCACTGTTCAAATACAGGGTTCTGTATTACCGCACAAAATAGAAACCTCGCCTATTAAAATAGTAATGATTTGTTGTAGTGAGATTAGAATGTTTGCGGCTGTTCCAATATGGACGCGAATGGCAACGGTAAACGAGGATTACCGAAATTGCGAGATATAATAAGAAGACAACGTCAAGAATCAGACGTAAGTAAATTTTTTAATTCAAAAAAATAACATTACATAAATTTACTTTTTTTTTGATTATTTTAAAATACACTTCACCATAATAACTTCCTTTTCTAATTAAAAAAAAAATTCAATTATCAAATTCCCTTCATTACTTTACAATTTGAGATTCCACAAAATTAAACAACGCTAATTTTGATCAGCAACTTTTATTAGAACAATAACAAATTTAGTGAAGTGAAGATAGCTTTGAGATATAAAAGAGGACCGAATAGCGAAAATTTCAGGCCAACGAGAAGGATCTAGCAATAAGGATTGTTTAGGTGGATGATTTGGTTACCATGAGATAACTGGACATTGTCGTGGACGTTTTACTTTACCTTTTTCTAAACGATTAAGAGATAGAATTCAATGTTTACAAACATTGGCCCGACAGAATATCTGACAGTTTCAAATCGCTTCATACTTCTGCAGGTAATATTCTAATTTCTCCAATGATTTCTTGAGAATGTTTCGTGAAATATCAATATACATTGTCTCGGTCACCCTACCATCCATTAAAACTATTTCACCAACAACCTTGACCGGGTAACAACTTTGTGTGACAACAATGAAGTTTCTTGTCGGACTTACACCAAACTCTTTATCCCGGCAAATTAGATTTGCTTTCTTCTTCAGCTTTTACTATCTACTGCACGACAATCGGCCAGGTGTACAACCAAGAGATTATGGGCTATTAGATTTAAAGAAACCTTGTTCTTTTTAAGTCAAAAAACATTGTCAAAACAGCATTAATCGAAGTTTTTGTTTTAATGGGTTCGATGAAGGGTCACTGAATACAATTTATCGAAGGTTTTGCCAACTTTCTAAAATCTTGGGAACGGGATTCCCCCCATATCATAAATTGTATGAACTTATAAAAATACCTGCACAGAGTTAAACTTTTGTTGATGCTTCCACTTTGTTCTTCAAGAGCAGGGTTTCTTGGGGGTAATTTTTTTTTAATTGGACTTGATGAACTTGTTTTATTTTGTGGAAACTCAATATGAATAACTTTTACAACATTTTCGATTCAAGAGCAGTACACGATATTAAATTTTACACAAACTTTTTATTAAAAACAAAATTTATTATGATACAGATTATAACATTTAATTTTACAGCACAAGGTAATCGTACGATAGTTTTGCGCAATTATCTCTCACAACAAACTCACTTTTATTAAAGGGGTAATTCAGAAAATACCTAAATATAATTTAAATTTGAAAAAATAAATTCACCATCTTTGTGATAATTCAAAGTTTATTTTTCCAGATGCTTCCTTATAAACAAATCATAAGTCATTACTGCTGCTAAGTTAGATTCTTACCCGTTTTCTTATTTATATTATACTTTTCGTAACAAACAAACTGTACTTCCTTCTATGATTTTTATATAATAAATAAATTTAAAAAAATTTCTGAATTACCCTGCACATTACAAACTTAAATTCACACAAAATACTTTTGAAATAAGTTAGCGTATCGACTTTTAATATTTGTATTATTTTTTCTAGAAAATTGAATATACAACTCCCCTTTTCATTCAAATTGTGAATTAAATAAGAAAATACAGAAGTAATTAAAAAAGAATTAATGGTAATAACATTAATTTAACTATTTTCACTTTGTTTAACTGTGGTTTGTCTTAAAAGTTTTAATGAAATAATAAATTATTTTTGCTAACACTTTTTTTATTAACAAAATTGTTGTTGTTTTGTTATGCGTTTCACCTTTTTATGCTTTATTGGTGCTGGCAAACATTGAAGTACGAAAAGCACTGCAATAAATTTGTTTGTAAATAATAAAGTCAAGTTATTTAAATGATCCTGTTATCAAAATAAATATAACTCGGTGCTTACTTAAAAAGTATTTAAAAAGAAATTAAAATTCAGATTATTTACCTACGCTTGGACCAAAATTGCAGTGTTTTTAGTACAAACAAACAATCATTGCTCAAAATTTGGTAGGTATTATTTACAAATTTGATTTTTTACTTTTTTGAATCGAGGAGTCGGCACCTATTTTGAATAAGTACCTATAGCGGGTAATTTTTTTTATTCACCCATAGAGCACATTGTATGCAAGCAAACTTTTATGGTTTGAAGTAGCGAGCATAATCAGTTTTAGAACTGAATCTATTTCACAGTTTCGCTTTAAATATCCAAAACAGTAATGACCAATAATTTCTAGTATTTTTAAAAGCTTCCAGCAAGATGTACTATTATAGGTTTTTTTCACCTATATAACCCTGTAAATACCGAAGATCGTGGGAGCAGGAGCCCCAGGTGGACTATAATTGCCTCTCTGCCTATTACCGGTGTAGACTCCGTATATCTGGTATACAAAAGTATCTTTTTCAAATGCATCAAAAACTTTCAATAAACAATAAATTGTTGGTCGTCACTGATTTAGCCTATCAAAAAATAGAAGGTTTATTTTATTAACTGGATTGTACACTGTTAGATAATCAGAAGTAGTAACCCAGCACTATCTAGATTCTATTAGAATAGCTCATACACATAAACCATTTTTCGGAAAATTTAAAAAAAATGTTGGTTACCTACAAAGTGAGGGTAAGCGGTCACCAAAAACTAAATTGATTTATTGTTAGTATAAAATTTAACGAGTAGTCAACATTTTTGTTTTGAGCTTTCCATTTTCATTGTGAGTGTAAGATCATTTCACTTAAAAAATTTATCATTTGACGAATTATCATTTGATTAATTTTTAGGGTGGTTGCGGAGATTGTCCGGACCTTGAATTTGTTTACGATGACACAGACCATCATACCAATGAAATATCAGAATTGTATAGCTACACGGAACAGCCCGAACTTCAACTTAACGTTAAAGCATTCGAGGATCAAATGGAGCAATATGCATTACCTCCTAGTTGGCAGAAACTTAGTCTTATACAAAGAAAGTCGGTTATCATGAAACTTCTTGATCAACTGGAGGTTACAAGTAAACCTATGAGAATGCGTGCTGCACGTTGTATTTTATACCTTGCGCAGGGATGTTGGGCAGAAATGCAATCGGATGCGGAACAACAGCATTGGACCAAAGTTAACGTGATGTTATTGTACGACATGGGAGTTTTTAACGCTTTAACAGATATTTTAAATATTGAAATTGAAAATAGCGCTGCGGCTCACGTGGCAATGAGGAAACTTGCAGTTTCGTTGGCAGATTCCCAAGATTTGCGTGTAATACTCTCCGTATTATACACAATTACAGAAGTAATAAGAAATGAACAAGCTTCTGAATCGAGCGAATACAAAACCCAAATTACATCATTTGCTAATGAAATTGCTACCTCGTCTGGAGAAGAAATATTAATTATAAAATTATTAGGAATGGTTACTAGATTTTGCAGCGGTGCAGCTCCACATTTTCCAATGAAAAAAGTTTTATTGTTGCTCTGGAAACTAATTTTAGTATTTTTGGGTGGTATGGCGACGCTTAAAAAATTGAAAGCAGAAAAAAGAGAAAAAGCACTCCTTCCACCTCAAGATGAAGACACTTTAGACATTGCTAAAACAATGAGGGCTTCTTCGCCACCTGCTAGTGCTTCCGATTTACTGGAAGCACAAAATCAAAAACGCACTAGTAGACCTTTTAGACGTGTAAGTAAAGAGTCATTTAAAAGTTTTGTCGAACACCCGATTTATTGTCACGATTACAAATATTAATTTTTAAATTGTAGAGTTTGATGAAACAAAGTTCTTTAGATGATCACGAATCTTTGGGAATGGAATTAGATGGAGGAATGGGTAATGAAAATGGTGATGAAATAGTCGATGACTATGATGATAGGCGACCAAGTGAGTTTGGAGAAAATCAACAAATGTACAATAATTATCAACATAGGCCTAGCACTCCTACACCGCAACCCCTTCCCATACCAAGAGGTAAAAATTTTGTTTTGCATACTATTTCATGATAAGGCCCCCTAGACACTTTTTTTTAAAAAATTTAATTTTAACTGCAGTTTTAATTTTATATTTAGTTTATGCTCTGGAACCCTCGTTACAAAACATAATATAATTTTTAGGATTGCCTTGGAAGCCTAAAGTGAGGCAAAAAGATATCGATCTATTTTTAGAAAATGCTAGAATGAAATTTATTGGGTATAATATACAGGGCGACCGCGATAGTCTGGCAGGCCTACCTCAGCCCATTCATGAGGGGGTGAGAACTCTAAAAGAAGTAAGAATGTGTGAACGAATTGCAGCGATCATTTAATTTAAGCATTAATTCCAGCATATGTACACCTCGTTGGCTGAACTTCAAATACAAAATGAAGAGGCTAGAACGCGAAATCCGTTATCTTACACGGAAGAAGAAATTGAAATAACTCCAGTCGAAATTTTGTATCAAGCTATGTTGCCTAATTTACCTCAATACATGATAGCGTTATTGAAAATTCTACTTGCTGCTGCACCAACATCTAAAGCTAAAACAGATTCCATTAATATAATGGCCGATGTTTTACCCGAAGAAATGCCGATGACTGTCTTACAATCGATGAAATTAGGAATTGATGTAAATAGACACAAAGAAATAATTGTGAAGGCAGTATCAGCGATATTGTTGTTACTTTTAAAGCATTTCAAGCTAAACCATGTTTATCAATTTGAATTTATGTCTCAGCATCTAGTTTTTGCC
Organism: Cantharis flavilabris; assembly: GCA_949152465.1. Taxonomy (NCBI): domain Eukaryota; kingdom Metazoa; phylum Arthropoda; class Insecta; order Coleoptera; family Cantharidae; genus Cantharis; species Cantharis flavilabris. The sequence goes on along the minus strand of OX424441.1, from coordinate 25,844,590 downwards.
AATTGTATTCCTCTGGTGCTTAAATTTTTTAATCAAAATATCATGGTGTACGTAGGAGCTAAAAATATGTAAGATATTTATTGTTACATCAAGCTTTAATTTTAAAACAGAATTTTTAGGATACCAATTTTGGATTTTCCGTCTTGCGTTATTGGTGATCAACCAGAATTAACAGCAGAAAGTTTAGAAATTGGTGATGCCACTCCTTATTCTTGGAGGAATATATTTTCTTGCATCAACTTATTAAGGATATTAAATAAATTAACAAAGTGGAAACATTCTCGAATAATGGTCAGTAATACCGTCATTACATTTTAGCACCATCCCAATGCAATTTTTTGTTTGATTGTCAAACATTCTTGGAATTTAGGTACCTGGTAATTCCTATTCACGCTTCTCCAATATTCCTATCCATGCATGTTTTCAGCTTATCATCCGGTCGTAGCAATTGTCGTTTAATTTAACTTTTTGGTTAGATGTTGGTGGTGTTTAAATCTGCTCCCATTTTGAAAAGAACCTTAAAAGTGAGACACGCAATGACCCAGTTGTACGTTCTTAAATTACTAAAAATGCAAACTAAATATTTAGGAAGGCAATGGAGAAAGTCAAATATGAAGACTATTAGCGCAATTTACTCCAAAGTGAGACACCGATTAAACGACGATTGGGCTTTTGGTAATGGTAAGTATTTTAGTTCTGTTTTTACTAAAAAAAACTTGACAACGGCTGTTTTTAGACTTAGATGCTAGGCCGTGGGATTTTCAAGCTGAAGAATGTTCTCTTCGGGTCTCGGTAGATCGATTTAATAACAGAAGATATGCTAATAATCCAAAGGTGATAAATTTTAAAATAAATGTTTTAAGTTTTTAATTTTATTTATTTATAGGAATTGGATTTTCAACCTGTAGATAATTGTCTGAGTAGTGTACTCGGGATACCTCACGATCTTTCTGATTATTTTAAAAAACATTATGATTTGTGGTTGGAACAAGAAGTTTACAACAATTCTATACAATGGGAACGATTATTAACCGAATGTGTTTAAAACTGATGCTTGGATCATAATTTTTAACAATTAATTTTTATATAAAACATTTTTGCAATTTACATTACAGATTATAATTTTGCAATACTCGATTAATTAATTTATTATTATGATGAATTTAATGTTATTAATTTTATTACATAAATGTAATTTCAAAAATTGTGATTGTTATATTATATTTAAATACAATAATGTAAATTATTAAAATTCATTTGAAAGAAACTTGAATGAACTTTTTTTTTGTATTGATTTTACAGATTTGAAGCCAAAATTTTTGCTAATTTGGATTGTGATGACACGAAGCCGCTATATTTTCGTAAAACTGATTATTTTCAATGAAGAACTAAATTTATTTTAATAAAATCTTGATAACGTGAAATTCAGTTTATTATAAAAATTGACCAATTTAAATAAATATTAATATAAAAAAATTTAACATAATTATTCCATATTTACATTTTTGGCATTTTCTTTTTCTAATTCGTTAAAATGGTGATACAGTTTTAAGGAAGCCTAAAAAAATTATACTTAAATTTTTACAAACTCGAATAACAAATTCCTTACATAAGCATCGATTGCAGCATATTCCTGTTGAGCTTGCGTCAAAGGAATAACATTCCATTTGCTTTGCCGAACTTTTTTATCTTTGTTTATTTGAAGATCCAACTAGAATTTAAAAATTTGAAAAATGCACTTAAATATCTGCTGAAAACTTACAAATGCATTCACCAACTTCTCCAAACTATAACTCTCCATATAGACAGTGTTTAACTTTTTAGCTCGAGGTCGTAAATCGATACAATTTGCCAATGCTCTTTCTTTATTAAATACTGGGAAGTCACGGGCTAACTTTTGTACATCACTACAATTAAAAGTTTTATTTTGTACTTGGCAAATTAAGGCACTTACTTTTTTATGTTAACTCCTACTAATTTTACTTTTTCGTACGATAACAGTTCGATTAACGATTTAGGCAAGTTACGAAATTCTGACACTTGGAATAGATAACATTCCTCTAAGGAGGTGCTCAACTGCAACAAAGCAGTTTTGCCAGATCCAGTTACAAAATTAAATGGCCATTCCATATCGAATCCAATAACGAAGTCGCCTTGACACTGTTTTGCTTTATTCCTAAAATGTCACCGTTAAAAGATTTTACTACGATGTTTCCTTAGAACCGTTACAATAAAGTATCACAATGCATGGCACAATCAATTAGAGTTGTATAATAATGCATTTTTCCTGAATATGTTATAAAAGGTAAAGTTTTGACATCGACCACTTTCTTTTTCTAAAATTAATCAATTTTTATTTAAAAAAATTTTTTTAAACTACGGGTACTTACTATTTTCTGTTCTTGTTTAGGGGTAGCCGAACGCAATACCATCTCCATTTTTAATAACTTAGTTTAAATCGTTTAAATAATAATATTATTCTGCTTGTTTATAAACAAACTCACAAACCTTCAAAAAGTTCGTTATTTTCAATTTTCTAAAGGGGAGTCTACGATGCACACAGTGCTGGTGCTTTAAAAATTCGAAAATAACTTTATATAATATTATTTATATAATAAATAATAATTAGATAAATTATTATATTTATATACTAATGTGATTGCCTCTAATATATTAATATAATATATAATACACAATAATATTTTATTACCTCTACTAGCCTCTACTGTAAAACAGTGCCGTATCAAACTTTTCGGAGAAATGACAATAATTAATATTATTAATACTGATGATCTTTTCTTAATTATTACAGTTATTGAAAAAAAATTTCCTAATTTTAAATACTAAACGTTTCGTAGACCCGAGCAGCAAATCCTTCGGCGCCTATGAATTTACTGTCTTTGTTGTGATTTTCGTAATTTTTTAGGTTAAATAAGTTTTAAATGATTCGAGAGAATTCAAGCCAATTTTTATAATTATGGAAACCGTAGAATTTAAAGATATAAAATGTGTGCCCGACATTATTCATCCTTATAATCGTAGTCATCAAAATTCTGCAATTTTAATTGACAATGGTGTGTGGGATTTGTATGAACATGATTTGTTGTTACGGTTTAATATTTCAGGTTCTTATCAATGTCGAGCAGGATGGTCCCACCAGGCAAAACCTTTGCTGATATTTCGAAATTTTGTAGCAAAACCTAGAAAAGAACGCTCGAAGAAGGATAACGTGGACACTCAAATACCACAACTTCAAGTTGGAAATGACATCATAAATATAGAAGCTGTTCGGTTCCAATTAAAAACTCAGTTTGATCGTAATATCGTAACACATTTTGAAGTTCAAGAGCATTTATTTGATTACACTTTCACACATTTGGGAATTAATACAGAAAACTACATTCCACACCCTGTTGTTCTCACCGAGGCCTTTGTGAATCCTAATTCTTCTAGGCAATGTAAGTAAATAAGTTTACATATAATTTAAATTATTCGGTTGTTAAATAAATTGTAGTGATGTCCGAATTATTATTTGAATGTTATGGAGTACCAAGTGTAACTTATGGTGTCGATTCTTTGTATGCTTACAACTGTAGCCAAGAAAAATTATCACAAAATGCACTATTAGTCAGTTTAGGCTATCACACTATTCATATAATTCCAATTCTTAATGGCCGAGCCAGCTTTACAAATACTCGTCGAATTAATACAGGAGGATACCATCTAATTTCATTCTTGCACAGAATTTTACAGTTAAAATATCCTGCACACACAAACGCCATCACTTTAAGCAGAGCCGAAGAGTTGTTACACTCGATTTGTGCAGTTGCTCTGGATTATAAAGAAGAATTGTTGCGATGGACAGACATGGATTACTACGAAAATAACATAAAAAGAATTCAATTGCCCTATTCTGTTGCCGTCACTTCTACTCTCACATGTAAATAATTTATTCTTCACAAATTCTTTTATTTTAACCCAGCCTTATTTTAGTGGAACAACAAAAAGAAAGGAAAAAGGAGTTAGCTAGACGATTAGCCGAAATAAATGCCAGAAAACGAGAAGAACGTTTAGCAGAAGATCAGGACAAATTTAACAGATTATTAGCTATTCAAAATATAATTGAAGATGAAGATGACATGGACGATATAGACAAATATTTGTCTCAGTACCAAATTAAAAGCATCGATGAATTAAATAAAAATATTCTTTCCTTGAGCTTACGCATTGAAAAAACAAAGGAAAAAATATTGGCTTCCAATACTACCGACGATGTAATAGTGGAAGAACCTCCTGCAAAACAAACAAAACTCAACAAAATGGTATTTGAAAATGAGAAAGCCATGCAAACCTTTCTGCAGAATATTAAAAAGACGGTAAGAAATCATAAACTGAATATCAATAGTATTCCAACTTGATTTGTCATAATTTTTAGAGACAAGAAATTTTAAACAAAAAGACGACAAGGAGGCAACGCAGGCAAGATATGGCTAAAAGAAGAACTGCGGCTGGACAAGAAAGAATGCGAATCATATCTCAGTTGGCTAGAATGGAGAAAGGTAACGACAATTTTGGACTGCGAGATGAAGATTGGGATATTTATAAGACCATCAGCAGAGAAGGTACTAATTTTTTAATTTTTGTTTTAATTCTTAATATACCCATTTAAAATTTTTTAGGAGGTGATTCAGATAGTGAAGCAGAGAATGACAAATTATTAGAATTGGATGAAATAATAAGGACACACGAACCTTCGGAAGTGGACGATTCGTTGATTCCTGGTGAATCGCATCAGTTACATATTGGCATCGAAAGATACCGAACACCTGAAGTACTTTTTAAACCGTACATGATTGGTTCGTCAGAAGCGGGACTCACAGAAGTAGTGGGCTACGTTTTATCTCTTTTTAATTTAGAAGATCAGGCGAAATTGTCGTCAAATGTTGTGTTAATTGGAGGACTTGCAGAATTACCAGGCTTGAAAGAGCGCATACAAAGGGAACTTATTTCCATCCGACCTTTTAAATCATTTTCAAACGTAAAAATAATATCAAATCCAACTTTCGCCACTTGGTGTGGTATGAAAAATTGGACATGTAACCCAAACTTTGAAAAAAGTTTACTAACTCGTAAAGACTATGAAGAATTTGGTGGAGAATATTTCAAATGTTTTTCCGCTTCAAATTTATACACTCCCAGTCCAAAATGCAATGTATTTGATATTTGTGGTGAACAATAAACCAAAATTATTGAAAACGTTATTTATTTATTATAAAACTAGTACAAAAATTTTACCCACTATTTTTATTTACAGTCGATTTACATGATCTCGGTCCAAACATGCAATCTGTTATAAACAATAAATAAAAAAATGTTAAAAATGTTAATTTAATTTTTACAAATAACAATTATTTAGATGTCATTTATTTACAGATGGAAAGCTTTGGTTAATCTTCAGTTGTATTCGTGGTTTTTTTAGTAGTACCTGTGTTTTTTTTAGATATCTTGATTTTTTTAAGGAAAGGTCGAGGTACAAATAAACCCGGCCAATATTTGCTATGAGTTTGTATGACTTTTTCCACGATATTATCACAGTTGATGTTGACCTTCCGAGTTTTAAGATTTAACATCGGCAAGGGATCTTCTAGCAATGCTTTAATACACATATTCATGCTATATTTAACAGTGGCTGGATTGTAGCCACCTTCAAGTCCTAAAATGATTCTTCCTTGAGCTAACGGTTTCAGTAGTTGAATGAAATGAGCAAAACATTCAGGCGTTATATTGTAATTTCCTAAATAATCATTAACGCCGGCATCAAATCCTGCAGACACTAAAATAACTTCTGGTGCATATGAATATGCGATGGGGAGCACCACGCGGTGAAATATTGAGATATAATCTACATCATAATGCTTTTCCTGAAAATAAAGATAAAATGGTTAAAATATACAGGAATTGTGTGAGTTGCGAGATTCTATCTCCGCCATTACATAATTTAAAAAAATAATTTCTTTTACTTTAGTTAAAGGTACGTTGACGTTGTAGCCTTCTCCTTTGCCTTCTCCACAATTTCTGTAATCACCTTCTTTAGTGTTGGGGAAAAAATTGCCATTGTCGTACTTATGAATGCTCAAGTACAACACTTTATTGTCTTTATAGAATATTTTTTGAGTTCCGTTACCATGATGGATATCAAAATCGACTATTAGAACTCTAAAAATGTAAACATTAAAACATAGAAATAACAAAATTGAGAAATCACCTATCCAAATTGTATTTATCAAGAATATATTGAGCAGTCACAGCAACATTATTACAATAGCAAAATCCCATAGGACCTTTGCTATCTGCATGATGTCCTGGAGGCCTTATCATAGCAGCCCCACTTTTAGTTTTACCTGTTACTACGCTATCTGCAACAGATAACAAACAACCGACAGCCGTCATGATTGCTTTTAAAGTAAATTCATTGCAAAACATATCCAAGCCTACGCCAATGAATTGTTGAAAGTTTTGGGAAATAATTTGGTGAACATAGGCTTTTTCGTGCACGCGTTGTATAATACCCAGGTCAATAGGTTTTGGCTAAAAGTTTAATGGGTCATTAATTACATACTTTAAAAAGTTTTTGTTATAACAGTTCTTCTTTTTACATGACTTGGCCTTCTTGGAAGAAATTTAATAAGAGTAAGAAAGCAATTAACGGTGTAGTCTCTCTAAAGTCTAAAGCAATGACAAATTGTTAAAGTGTAATCTGCCTAACCTAAACATAAAATTTATAAGACTTCTGTGGTTTAGAAAACAGGTTAAGCAGCAGGGTCTCTATGTAGGTGATAAATGCATCAACTGAAGAACGATGGTATTTTATTCCAATTACTATACTGGACTAAAGCACCAGAGCATGAATGAAACAGCTAGCAGTGATTCCTGCTAGCCCAATATATTGACTATTTTTTAGTACAGAAATTGATGACTTGGCAGCTCAAATTGTGAAAAGCTGTATTTCTTAGTTGCTAAAATCTCATTTTTAAAGAAAAAATTGCTACAAAATAATCTGGAATTGAGTGGAAAAGTGTGAAAATTTGGGTTATTAGTAAAATAATCGATAACCATATCAATATTTTGAAAAATGTTTTAAAGTTGAGTACATTTTTTGAATTTTCTAGAATATTGATATTGTTATAATTTGCAGAAATTGTTTTTGTGTATTGGTACCGACCAAGTGCAATCAAGATGAACAGAAAGATAAAGATAAAGAAAATATTATTCACCTTTAAGTTGGTGCATCTGATATCGAGTCCCCATTCTTGGTATAAATTGTAAGTATCTACAAGTCTCTGGGGACATTCAACAACCGATTTTATTGAATCGTGCTTCAGCATGGCTGGATCATAGCAACACGACACTTTTTGAATTGTGCTAAGTTGCTCATTTTCTAAAACACAAAATTTAATTAAACTATCATAACTGTAATTTATGTTACCTTTTTTGTGCTTTGCAATGATATCAAAAAATCCTATAGTTTTTTCTGGAGTATTTTGAAAATAGCATTGCCGTGTAGGGTAAGGTGGAGTTAGCGGTATACCCACATACTTAATCGGACCAGTTAAATGCGTACTTACGTGTTCTTTAGCAAAGCATTTCCAGTATTTGTTTAAAACGCTAATTAAGTTTCCGATGGTTTCCACAACAGTTTCATGAGGTTTCTTCAAAGGTTCTAAATTCGGCATTGGATCTCCCAATAAGCCTTTTAGTGTCATAGCAGCACCTTCTGCTAAAGACGGTAAAAAATAACCCCCTTCGAGGCACACTGCTAATTTACCACAAGCCAATCCGGATAGCAAGGTAATCAAATGACCGTAAAATTTGGGGCTCACTTGCATTCTACCCTGAAATTTAGAAATAAAAATTACTTTGATTTGAGTGTATTGAAGCACTAATTATTCAAAAAAAACCCATAACTTGTATATTTTCTTAACCAAATGACAAACCTTTTCGTCCCCTAAAGCGGAATCGAAACCGGCAGAAAATAATATCAAATTTGGTTGAAACTAAAACAAAAAATAAAAAATTACCTCAGGGCATCCAATGCAAGCATCATATCCAGCAGAAAAAATTAACAAGTCAGGCTGAAACTAAATCAGAAAACATAAATTGTTGAAAATAATATCAGTAACAAACCTCGTATGCAACAGGTAACAGAATGTGAGAAATAATGTGGAAGTAATCGCTATCTCCCAAATCGGTGACATTGAGGGGAAAATTTATGTTGTAGCCCCTACCTTCATGGATACCTACATAATCATAGTCACTTTCACGTAAATTGGGCCAAAAATCGCCATGTTCGTATCTGTGTATTGAAAAATACAAAACCCTACAAGAAAAATTAAAAATGAAATTGTAAAATCTAAAAATTAAGGTTTACTAACCTCTTATCGTTGTAAAACATCTGTTGGGTGGCTTGACCGTGATGAACATCAAAATCAACAATTAAAATCTTTTTAGCTAAGCCTTTATTGAGTGCATTTTTTGCAGCAAGTGCAACATTGTTGAAGAAGCAATATCCACAATATTCTTTCTTCATGGCGTGATGCCCTGGAGGTCTTATAATAGCCATACCATTTTGAACAGTGCCTTTACAAACGGCCTCTACTAAACTTATTGCACTACCTGCTGCTAAAACAGCACAATCAAAGGTACTCTAAAATTATTACGTAAGCAAATTACCAACATTTGAAATAAGTAAACCAATACCTTGTTAAAATATATCGAATCATATTTGGAGGCAAGTAGTTCCATTTGGTCGATACTTGCTTCTTGACATAATTTCTGCAATTCTATATACGCAGAGTCCATATGCATTTCAGATATGTTTTTTAAAGTGGCTTCTGTAGTTGGTAATCGAACGCATCTATTTATTAAGCCCATTTCTATGCATCTGTAATTAACAAAAATATTATAAAATCAAACCAACTAAAACGATTGCTCACCTTTTGTAAATAGCAGTGTACCTCTCAGGATTTTCAGGATATTTTGAATCCCATACGCATTTGTGTTCAGCAAACTGTTCATCATAAATTATTCCCGTATCTTTTTTCACCAAGGTTTTAGATTGGATGGACTTAAAATATAAAGTTAAAATTGAACATTAACATAATTTTTACAAGACAACCTGCTCGTAGACATCATAAATGGTATTCACAGCACGTGGCATGTCTCTTAAATTTGCTAACCTCTTTTCGTTTAAAAACTTTTTTAGCTCCTCCTGAAAACATTAGAAAACATTCTGTAAATATTGCTCGAAAATCTTCAAATTACATGTTGTTACAACTTACTCTACTTTTGCTTTTCTTGCTCTCTGGTTTTGAAGTAGAACGGGTAGAATTAGTAGACGGCTCAGGTTTTGGAAGTTGAAGACATGTCAAACTTGTTTCTACGTTATTATCTGTAAGTAATCTTATATTAGCAATTTCTTGTTTTGTGTATGTTCAAGTATCACGATCTTTAGAGACATTTAACACTTATGATCCCAGTACAAAAAGTTGATCTACAAAATTTTAAAATTTTCAATTACCTGGTGGCGAAGAAGGTTCCGATTGTATATCGATTAACGAGATTTCCATAATAAGCTTATTATAATATTCTGTAATTGTAAAGCGTTTGAAGATTGGAAACCTACTTGTACTTTAAAAGTCCGTTGTATCAACTTCAGGTCAGAGTTAATCTAGGTTTAACTCTTATCTAAGATTTATGCAACTGGCTGCTCGACACTTAAAAGCAGGTCAAGAAATTTCAAATTAAATATCCTAAACGTTAAGGAATATATAGACCAAATCAAATCATAGGTACTCAAATTGCACTATAAAACTCAAAATCTAATAAAATAAATATTTTAGTTTAGTTTAAATTACTATCCGATAAGAATTGTTTAGAAATCTGAATAAATTAAAAAAATTGGGACAATAATAGTTGGTGTCGATGTTACTTCCGATCATTATAAGAAAAACACCTTCCGGTTGGGTGCCTTCCGAACAGATTTTGCAAATTGTAGAACTTGAGATTACCTAAACGCAAAAATAAATTCTTTTAATTTCATCTGCACCCTCGATTTATTTAAATTTGAAACAACTATTTGTAAAAGTCCACATGTAATTTTCCGCCAAAACTGTAGGCGCCGATGAAAAGAGGTTAGAAAAGAATCATCCCTATACTTTTCATCCCCTATTAAAGAAGCAGTTGGCTGCTAATCCTGAATCGTTTCCATGTAGTAAATTACAAAATCTACTTACCCGAATCATTAACAGGCTCTGCATTTTCCATTATTTCTTAATTTCAGTTATTTCTATACCAAAAAGCGGACGCTGCTTGTGCTACATTTACACTATTTTACGATTGACTGTCAATTTTTTAGGTTAGATACCACAAAACAAGTGAATGGTGCAATTCCAATTTTGGTGTTTACCTCGAAATCGTCCCACTGATTTTATAAATCTTAACATACTTATGAAGGAATAGGAAAGCCAACATGAATAATAATGTGTTGAAGAAGTTATTAAACCATAACCTAGTTAATTCGATTACTTCATCGACTTTCGGTACATGGTCTCGATTAGGCATAATTTTTAATTCTAAAACAGACCGAAAACATGAATCTCTTAAGGAAAACACGGTAAGGTATTTAACATTCAATTATTACAAGTTTATCACGTAACATTGTTAGGGATTATTTGGAGTTGATGAATTACAGTCGTATGAAGGTTTCAATATTTTGAGAGAAAAATGCGTTGTTGAAACTAATAAACTCATAGAAGAAGCTACTAGTAAACATAGATCACGAAAAATGGTTCAAGTCTTTGATGACCTTTCAGATTCCCTGTGTAGAATAGCCGATTTAGCTGAATTTATACGAATAGCTCATCCTTCAAGTCATTACGCTCGAGCAGCTGAAACCGCTTGTATGGATGTCAGTAGCGTCGTAGAAAAGTTGGTAAATAATAGAAAAATTAAGTTTTGTTATAAGTCCAATTTTATTTTAGATTGAATACAAATGCACAGTTGTATTCCGCACTTGTTAACGTTGTAAAAAATGGAGATAAGTTACCTACTACCGAAATAGATGACCATGTTGCTCAATTATTTTTATTTGATTTTGAACAAAGTGGTATACATCTTCCTTCAACACAGCGTAGCCAAGTTGTAGCTCTTAATGACAGAATATTACAATTAGGACAAGTTTTTGTTGCTGGTTCTACCGGACCGAGGGTTGTAGACATCGGTGTGATACCAAAGAACCTCAGAGATATGTAAGATTACCACCTTTAACATTTAATTGTTTTAACTTTTCACATTTTAGCTTTACAGTTGACGGCAACAATGTAATTGTCGGAGGTTTATGTGCCGATTCTTCCAATTCTACCCTTCGGGAAATAACTTATCGTATTTATTTTTATGGAGATGACAGACAAGATTTTATTTTAAATCAACTTTTGAGTGACCGTCACCAGTTGGCGCAAATTTGTGGTTTTTCTACATATGCACACAGAGCACTGAAAGGAAGTACTCTTGAAGAACCTGCGACAGTAATGGAGTTTTTGAATTGTTTATCAGATGGACTTCGAGAACGCGCCGATCAAGACTTTCAGGTCATGTCCAAAATGAAACAAAGTGAATGTTTTAGTAAGGAACCATTGGCAATGTGGGATACACCTTATTTTACTAAAAAGGCTAAGAAGCAAATGTTTAGCGTTCAAAGTTCAGAATTTTCGCCTTATTTTTCTTTAGGGACATGCATGGAAGGTCTTAACAATCTTACCAAGCAACTTTACGGAATTGAATTGATTGTAACGGATGTAGCTCCAGGCGAATGTTGGGCGGATGACGTGTACAAATTAGCAGTTACCCATGAGAAGGAAGGACTATTGGGTTACATTTATTGTGATTTTTATGAAAGACTTGGTAAACCCAATCAGGACTGCCATTTTACTATACGTGGAGGACGTGCTTTGGCCGGTGGTTCTTACCAACACCCCATAGTTGTACTCATGTTAAACTTGCCTTTACCAAGATGGTCTACACCTACGCTGCTCTCTCCTGGAATGGTGGACAACCTTTTTCACGAAATGGGCCATGCTTTGCATTCTATGTTGGCAAGAACACAGTATCAACATGTCACTGGGACACGCTGCAGCACCGATTTTGCCGAGGTTCCATCTGTTTTAATGGAATATTTTGCGAGCGATATTCGAGTACTCAAGACCTTTGCCAAACACTTTCAAACCAAGGAACCAATGTCGGAAGACATGCTACAACGATTATGTGCATCGAAGCATTTGTTTACAGCTAGTGAAATGCAAATGCAGGTTTTCTATTCAGTTTTAGACCAAATATACCACAGCAGTCATCCTTTAGAGGGTTCGACGACCGACGTACTTGCCAAAACACAAGAGAAATACTACAGCCTTCCGTATGTACAAAATACAACATGGCAATTGAGATTTAGTCATTTAGTAGGCTACGGTGCTAAATATTACTCTTATTTAGTATCCCGAGCCGTTGCCTCTTACATTTGGCAAAGTTATTTTGAAAAGGATCCATTAAATCGTACCCAAGGAGAACTATACCGACAAAATTGTTTAGCTTATGGTGGTGGAAAACCTCCGCGACAATTGCTAACAGATTATTTACAAAAACAACCTTCAACGAAGCTATTAGTTGAATCTATTTTGAAAGATATTGACAACAAGCAGAATCAACAAAAATATGTAAGCTTCAAAAATCAAACCATGCACGATTAACTGAATTACCTCCATTGTGATATTTATTAAACCGGAATTAATTTTCCTACTTGTACATTTGTTTTAAATAAAATAATGCAAACATTTTTATATTTAAACGTTCAACTTCCTAAAACTTATAGTAAATCGCATCCCAATTTTTGATCATCATTAAGAACTTCATTTTGAGATATTATAAGGGTAATGTGCAATTTAAGATTACAAAGCTGCAGGCTGCAGTTGGGAGATGAAACATTAAATAATTTTGTTACGTCATCTTATCTCGATTATTACTTTAAAAAGTACATTTTTCACTTGAAATCCTCAGAATGGGTGGGGACGATAACGCAGATTTGAATGAGTTGGATAGTTGATTGAGATTAGATATGCTATTTTTAGTAAGTAGCGATGAATTGAAGTTTGATTAAACTGACATGATCGTAGATAAATGTACTTACATTATCATTGCCAGTTAAGCATGTTAATTTTTAAAAATTCGAATTTTATAAGATAAATTTTTCAAAAATTGCCTATAATTTTTTTTTGATTATCTAATTAACTTAAAAAATTCTGTAATGTTTTATCTGATTATTTTGAAATTAACTGATAATGAATTTAATTATCTCATAATATACTTGAAGCATTAAATAATACACACCATTAACATTGTCATAAGCTCAAAGAAGAATTTTATTTTATAAGTACTAATTTATTAATTGCAACATAGAAATTTAATATTTCCATGTAAGCTAAAAAAAAACTGTCGGTAAAATTTACATGAGTTGAGGAAACTTGGTAAATTGAAATAAACAACAAATAATTTATTAACAATATGTATATTATAAAATATTACGAGGGATCAAAATATGGTCCAATAAAACGATAAATAATTAGTTAGATATTTAAGAACACTGTCACACCATGTCACGAACACATTCAGTATCTAATTCTTGTATGAGACAACGCATAAAAGTCATTTCTTTCCTTGCATTATCAAATATAGTACGAGGATCGGTTGCCATACAACGTAAACAATTAGGGGCAAAAACCATTGCTAAATTTGAAGCATCCATTTTTGTATGTTGAACTACTTCTGGTTTATTAAAAGTTTGCAAAAATCGAACAAGATAACAAAGCACTAAACGATGTAGGGTAGGTAAACGCATAACCAAATCACAAGCACGTCTGCCGATCATAGGTTCGGCGACGCATTCTGCATAAAGCGAATCTGGAATTAAGGGTTCGTACAATTCTCTAAGCCATAATTTTAAAAGATTAGCTGGAACATGTGCATCGCTAGGTTCTCCCATTTCCCATCGATCCATTTGTAATTTTAAACGTGCAACTTCATCCACATCGGCTGAAACTCGAAATATTCCTTCTGTGTTAAGTCCGTGCAATCGTAATACTTGCTGTGACAATTCAACTTGTGGCCAAGGTAAACGACAATTTGGCCAACGGCTTGCTTGCAATTGCATCACTTCACGTAAAGTGTTACCAAATAAACTTGCTTGGAATATTTGTAGCCTCGCTGCATCAACGTCGTCCACCTGTGGCCGTCTTGCAAAACGTTTCCCACCCACCCCTATACGTTCCAATCTTTGGCAAGCAACTGTTGCATAGTGACTAACCTGTTAATACAAAAAGCACACATTTTGAAACATATTTAAAAAATAAAATAATGTAACTTACTTGAACGTGTATCGGCCAGCGAGCAACATCTGGAAAGCAACGAGCAAAAGTAGGATCTCTGTGACGGTTAAGATATCCAAGAAGTGCGGGTTGAAATGTAGGTGAAGGTGGAATAAAAGATAAAGCTATGGTGAGTAATTCCCATCCTCTGAGAAGAGATTCTCTGCGTGGATTTTCGGTTGTTTGACGACATAATTGAACAAACAGTTCGTCACGTAATGCAGTTTGATTGTATGCAGCAGAGATAATTTCCACTAACAAAGAATTTAAAGAAACCCCAGGGCGAGCTTTTCTGTCTCCCATGTACATTTGCAATTGCCTAAACATGTCTAAAGCTTGCCGAGCAACTAATTTACTTGAAGCCAACAGAGGTCTGGTCAGACCTCGGGAGGACCAACTAAGCAACTCTCTGATGCTTGTTTTTCGCCGAAAGATACCTCTACCACTTAAATTTAAGTTATCTGCCGCAAATTTCTCCATATCTGCTTCCCTCTCTGGTTGCATCGGTGGTTCGGGTATGGGTTTGGTAGCCGAGGAAGTACATGGCTGATGACGTGGTTGTTCGGGTATTGTCACCGGAAGATTAAGATACTCAACCGGACGTAGTCGCATGTGAGGTAAATAACTTCCTTCGGACTGATCGGAATCTTCGTTATCAGGTTCGTGACCGGTTAAAGATTCACTTCCGCTATCTGAATGTTCACTGTCCGTATCACGATTATTATTTAACAAAAAATGCTCTAAGGGAAGTAAATGTGAATCGTGCCAATTGGAATACAATGGTGCTTCTGGAACACGTTGACTAAAACTACTACTACGACATAAATCACTGGATTTACGTCTCAATTGTGGTGTACTTGCAGATAAACTTAAAGCTTGTACCCTGGAGTGAGATTCCCCTGTTTGTGTTCCTTGGTGATTTGTTGCGGTAGTTTTGCAATCGGTATTATGCTTCAAAGTTTGCAATTTTGCCAAAGGAATTATATCGCAGTTAGTAGGTTTATGCCAAACTGTACACTGTGAACTGGCGTTGTAGTAATAGAATCTAGCAGTATTGGAATCAAATAACTCCCACCATTGGTTCGAATTTGTTCGCTTGACTGGCACTCCTTCAGGAGGATCCCAAACGCATTCTCCTGTACTTAAATTTGCATACATGTGCTCTTTTGTTTTTGGTTCGATTATTTCCACCCATTCTACTCTGAAATGTTAATAAAGACAAATTTTTGAGTACCATATAGTACCATAATATAGGTAGGTAACATATTACCTGTAGGTTCCTGATGCCATCTCTTAACATAATTTTATTTCAAAACCAAATCAAAATTAACTATCGTCTAACACAAATTTTGATTTTAATTTTATATTTGTAATAATTGCACCATTATTAACTTTTAAGAATTGATAAATATATGATTGATCTGTCTTGGTTCCTAAATACTAACTCCATTTGAACGAATGCGCACAACTTCTAATACGCAAAAGTTAGAATTTATAATTTTTAAACTCGTAAATTATTATCATTTTTTATTTTATTTTAATAAAAGTGCATTTACTTAATTTTAGATTACAATATTTATTAAAAGTGTAAAATTTTACTTATATACGGAGTGAATCATAAAAATTTACGTAATTGACAGCTGACAAATAATAATCTTTGACCCTTTCATTTTAGGCCCAGTTTACATGTGTTTGCTTGCTTGCAAATTCTATTCGTGGTATCTATTTTGATGTATTTAAGTTTGTCAGTCTACAATTTTTATTTTTCCCTTTTTCAAATTAAAATTTCTTACGACCAAAATTTCTAAGTTAAATACTCTAAAAAATAAACAATAATAGACTTTTCGACTTAATTAGGTCTCATCAGTATCATAATAGTAGGTGGATTCTTGAAAATATTGAATTGATGAAATGAAACAATTTTGGTTTTGTTTGTTTTATTGCACTCGTGTTGCAATTTTAGTAATGAAATAATTAAAATTTTGAATTTGCCGCGTGGAAATAGAAAATGTCGTGTTTAATTTTTTTATGACGCTAAAGTTTTCGACATTTGACAATTTATTTTATACGAAATCAGATTAACACACATATACATACATAATATTCTCATGCAAATGATAATATTTGGAGTTCTTGCAAGATAACTCGGAATTTTGTTTAAATATTCATTTGGTGTTTGTGTTTGTGATGTGCTTCTATGTCAAAACACAATAGAAATATTGAGGACGGGTGTCCGTTGAACATTAGAAAGATCAACAGTGGCGATTGCTCCGGTGGACTGAAAAGAAAACGCGAGACTATCGAAGTGGATGAAAATATGAGCGACAATTTCAACGAGAAAAATAAGAGACCAAATTTTTCGGCTGCTACTTCCAATGGGTTAAACCGAAACCTCAACAATGTGAACTTAAGACCTGCTGCGACTAAAAAGTTGGTGATCAAAAATTTTAAAAGTGAACCGAGACTCCCCGACGATTATCGGGAACTAACATGGGGAAAACTCGAAGAGGCCGTATTAGCTATTCAAAATTCAACTCGGAATGAGTATTCGCTAGAGGCACTGTATCAGGCTGTACAAAATATGTGTGATCATAAAATGGCTAATACAATTTATAATAATTTACGTAGATTAACCGATAATCATGTTAGGCGAAACATAGAGCAATTTCTCGCAGAGAATATGGATAGGTTTGTGTTTCTTCGAAAAATGAACGAAACTTGGTTATCTCATTGTCATCAGATGATAATGATTCGTAGTATCTTTTTGTATTTAGATCGTACGTACGTCTTACAGAATGCACAAGTCGCATCGATATGGGACATGGGTTTGGATTTGTTTAGACAATATATAATGGCAAATACATTGGTACAGACACGTGCCGTTGAAGGTTTGCTCATGCTGATTGAAAAAGAACGACATGGAGATGCCGTAGATCGTACTTTACTCAAATCTTTACTTCGCATGCTAACCGATTTGCAAATTTACCAAAAAACTTTTGAAGAAAAGTTCCTGGTTGCGACGGAACGTTTGTATGCGGGCGAGGGTATGCGTTTGATGCAAGAGTTAGAAGTACCAGAATATCTAGCTCATGTGGATAAACGGCTTACTGAAGAAAACGAACGAATTTTACATTATTTAGATTCTAGCACAAAGCCGCGGTTGATACATACCGTTGAGAAGCAGCTTCTCACAGAACATATAATTAACATTTTACAAAAAGGGTTAGACGGATTGCTCGAAGGAAACCGCTTGAACGACTTAACTTTGTTGTATTCATTATTTGGTCGTGTGAAAAATGGACATTCAGAATTATGTATTTCTTTTAATTCATATATTAAGAAATTCGGTAGAACTATCGTCATCGATCCTGAGAAAGATAAAACTATGGTTCAAGAATTACTAGATTTTAAGGACATGATGGACAACATAGTGGCCACATGTTTTAACAGAAATGAAAAGTTTAGCAATTCCTTAAAAGAAGCATTTGAGCATTTCATTAATCAAAGAGCCAATAAACCTGCTGAATTAATTGGTAAGTTAATTTTTTTTTTTTAATATTTTTAATTTTAGTAAAAATTGTGCTTTTTTTTTTAGCAAAGTTTGTTGATTCGAAATTAAGGGCAGGAAACAAGGAAGCTACGGAGGAGGAATTAGAAAGGTTGTTGGATAAAATAATGGTGCTATTTCGTTTTATTCATGGTAAGGATGTCTTCGAGGCATTCTATAAGAAAGATTTAGCTAAAAGGTTGCTGGTGGGAAAATCGGCAAGCGTGGATGCTGAGAAAAGTATGTTAAGTAAATTGAAACAGGAGTGCGGAGGAGGATTCACGTCTAAGTTGGAAGGAATGTTTAAAGATATGGAGCTTAGTAAAGATATAAATGTTGCTTTCAAACAACACTTGGGAAACGTCGGACAGACTTTATTACCTTTAGATATGACGGTAAATATACTAACCATGGGATATTGGCCAAATTATCCTCCCATGCATGTGACCATGCCAGAAGACATGAATCGTTATTCAGTAGTATTCAATAAGTTTTATTTGAGCAAACACAGTGGGCGTAAATTAACCTGGCAGCCTACGTTAGGTCACTGTGTGTTACGAGCAAAGTTTAATACAGGACAAAAAGAACTTGTGGTTTCCTTGTTTCAATCTTTGGTGTTACTTTTGTTTAACAGTGCCGATGAGTTAATGTTTGAGTATGTGAAAGCAGCTACTAATATTGAAGACGGTGAACTTCGCCGCACCTTGCAATCTTTGGCGTGTGGGAAGGCCCGAGTTTTAAATAAAATTCCTAAAGGACGTGATATTGAAGATAACGATAAATTTAAGTTTAATAATGAATTTACTAATAAACTTTATCGAATTAAAATAAATCAAATACAGATGAAAGAAACGGTAACTTATTATTACTATTGTTATTTGCAATTTATAAAACTTAAATTTTTAGACCGAAGAACAAAAGGCTACCGAAGAGCGAGTTTATCAAGATAGACAATACCAGATAGATGCAGCAATTGTAAGAATTATGAAAATGCGAAAAACTCTTAGTCACAATCTACTCATTAGTGAGTTGTATGTCCAACTTAAGTTTCCCGTTAAGGTAAACCTCAACTAAAATTAATTTTTATATCGACAATAATTTTGAAAATTTTCAGCCTGCGGATCTTAAAAAAAGAATAGAATCTCTTATTGACAGAGATTATATGGAACGTGATAAGGACAATCCCAATCAATACAATTACGTTGCATAGATAAAGTTACATTTATTTAGTTTGTTGATGTCTTGTGTTTTATAGTTTTTTTTTTGTGTCATGCAGTAAGTTGCGTATAAGTCAACGAAAAAGTTTTTTTATTAATTGAAATATGAATTTGTTAATTATACGGTTTTTAACAACTTACAAAGAATGTTTTTCTCTAATTATTTACTTTTATTTTAATTATAAGTTTTCAAGACATAAAGCAAGTTCCTTGATGTCTTTGTAAATAAAAGAAAATGGTAAACTCGAAACAAGTTTTCAAAAAATTACAGATCTAGTCTCTCAAATTCTTTCAAAATTTATAATAATTAAATACGGTTTGTATATAAAAAAAAAATGTGCTTAGCCTTATTATTTACTTAACATTTTAGATTAAAATTTAGGGTAATTCGTTTCGTATTTGGTGAAATTGTAAATAAAGTTTCAAATAAAATTATTTTATATAGCATGTCCGTCTTCTTTCTTATATCCTAACTCAAAAGAAATTTCTGATTGCTCAATTTTCTGTACCGTTTAGAGGCTTGCTTGTGTCTGTGGTAGGTCCTATGGTATTTGCATATTGTATCACCGTTTGGAGCATTCCCTTGTCGACAATTCTTTTTTGCGATGAATTACTTTTATTTATGCTATTGATTTTCTGTTTTTGTATTGAAATTCTTGGTTTATATTGAATTATGTTGTTTATTGTTGACAAACAATTTAATGTTTTACAAAATTGTTCCGTTGACGATTTGTTAGGTTTGTTGCTGAAGATCGAGAGTGCAGTTCTTGCTCCTGATATTTTTTTTAAAATTTGTTAGCAGAGTGATGAAACTTGTTAGTACTAAAGTTTAAAAGCTTTTAGATGAAACTGATGTGTTTGCAAAAACTCCAAACCGAGGGGTAAACTCCAGACCAAAATCTTATACTCGAAATCCTTCTTTTTGCTTCCAATACCTGTAGTTCTTTGATAATTCCTAGATCTTGTAGTCTTATAGTGAAGGATGCAGATTTGCAAAACCTTAGTTTTTGATTACTCCCTTGGCCCTGCGAAGAACCAAAGGTGTGATAATCCGCAGATTGTGAACTGTCAAGTAACTCATATACGGCATATACGCATCAATTAATAAAATGTTTTAATTATTATTTAATGAATTTATCGTAATAATTAGTTAATTGTAAATATATTATAATATACATTATATTATAATTTATTGTAAAATTAATCTGTTTTATGTCGATACTACCGTGACGTTCCAGTTGCTTTTTCAATGATTTTTATCTGTCAAAAACCTAAAAAATCAGGTTATGAGTGAAAGTTAAAGTTCATAATATTGACATTCAATCTTAATTATATGATTTTCTCGATGTTATTATAATTCAAAAGAAAACTATGGATCCGTTGGAAGAAATTAGCGAAAGCCTGGTCAAATGGTTACAAGCTTTGGTTACGAAAGGTACAAAATCTCTGGTAGAAATAAGCGATGGTGTGGCTATGTGTCACCTCCTTGTACAAATAGCTCCAGAGCACTTTACAAAATTAGAATCTAAACTTAAAATGGACAGCTTAAATTGGAGATTAAGGGTCAGTAACTTAAAGAAAATTGTAGAAAGTATTATCGAGTATTACCAAGATAGATTGAATTTGAATATTTTGGATGTAGGAAAACCTGATCTCTTAAAAATCGGAGAAACAAGCAATCTTATAGAATTGGGAAAGCTGCTACGCCTAATATTGGGTAAGTGAAATGGTACTTCACACGTACTCGTTTAATGTTTCGATTTATAGGTTGTGCGGTTAATTGCGAAAGAAAACAAGAATATATAACTAAAATCATGGCTCTAGAAGAATCGGTGCAACAGTGTATAATGCAAGCCATTCAACAATTGGAAGAAGTTACAGGTAATACTGGACGTTCTGGTTTAAGTTTGATAAGCATGGAAAGCGATTCTCGCATATTCAGATTGATGCAAGATTTAGAAGCGGCAAATGAATCGAAGGAAGTTTTAGCTCAACGCTGTCATAATTTAGAAACTCAGCTTCAGTGCTTGTTAGAAGAGCAACAAACTATAGCGGCAGATAATCGAACGTTGACAAACTTACTGAAAGAACGAGAAACAACAGAAAATGTTCGTAGCCCCGACAACCGAAAACAAGTGGAACTACTTAAAGAAGAAATATTTAAATTGGAAACGAGTCGAGATGACTTCAGAGCTAAAACTATAGAACAAGATAAACAAATAATAAATTTAGAAGAAAAAATTTCGACATTACAAGTATCTTCCGATGCTGCTGCTAGGTTAAAAGACGAAGTAGATGCTCTCTCCGAATCGGCTAGCAAAGTGGAAGCACTGGAGCAAGTTGTTGCAGCCTATAAAAAGAAACTTGAAGCCCATGGTGACATAAAAAAACAGTTATCAATTTTGCAGGAAAAAAATGTTGAGTACTACCAGTTAAATCTTAAATACGAAGAAGAATTAGAAAATATTCTGGTGTGGAAAAACCAGTGCGAAGTTTACAAAAAGCAAGCTGCCGATTTACAACTCAAGTTGGATGAGGAAATCGAGCGTGCCGATCGTGTAACCTATCAAATGGAAAATTTAAAATCAAAATACGCCCTAGTAACTGGCGAGAGAGATAGAATCACTCAGGAACGTGATACTTTGCGTGAGGAAAATGAGGAGTTAAAATTGGGCAAGGAAATTAAGAAAAGCTTTGATGAAGCTGATGTAGCTCAAGAATTAACTCCAACGGATATGGTGGAACGTTTACGCTTTCTAGAAAAAGACAATCGTGCCTTGAGAGTTGCTAGTCAAGATGCTGCATCCAAGCAGACACTTCTCGACGATTCTTTAAATCGAATTGAGAAATTAATCGAAACCAATCGCAGCATCAACCAGAAAGTGGTTGAACTTGAAGAACGATTAGAAGAGCAACAAAAGTTACCTCGCGATGACCAGGCTCTTAACACAGAAAGTAGTCTTAAGGAGTACAAGCAGAAAGTGTTTTCTCTTCAGGAATTATTAACAAGTAAAGAAAACGAACTGCAACTTACACAAACTAAATATTTGAGAAATTTAGAAAAAGCCAAGCAAGTAGCCCAAAATTTAGAAATAAAAGGTTCTGATGGAATTGAATCGTTGAGGCAAAATAACATGAAAGAGATAGAAAATCACATGTTAACAGTGGCGTTCTATCGTTTAAGTTTAACTCGTCACAGGGAAGCAGTGGACGAACGATTAGCAATGCTGAGTGCAGGCCAAGGTCAATCATTTTTGGCACGTCAACGCCAACCTATGTCTAGGAAACCAGTTCATCCTTTTAAATCTAAGTAATTTTATTTAACTAATTAAATTTATTTATGCTTATAAAATATGGAATTTTCTGAATTTTTGTATGAAAATTAGAAAAAGTTTGATACCTAATGACAAAATTTAAAAATGTTTTATAACTTGTAGCATTGTATTGGATTTCTAGTCTTAATTTCTTAACATGTAAATAACTTAGATGTAATAGAAATCACTCTAAAATATTAATTACATTTTTCTCTATACCCACTCAGCATCACGGGCGGACCAGTTTCAAAATGTTAATATGGAAAAGTTCTTAACTCATAGTTAGAATGAGCGATAATTGCTTACTCTTATTTTTACTTTCTTACTAATCCGAATTTGGCCGGCCTCAGGGGCAACTGTTTAAGACTCTGCGATCGTAGGGAGACACCTCGGGTTTTAGGTGAGGAAAATAGGTAATTTACGTTTACCCCTGGCCCACCTAAATTAAAAGACAGAAAATAGAAAATTTACATGAAGAAATTTTATACATTTAGGTGATTTTTAAAATCCCACGCAAAATTTGAGTTGGTCATCTTGAAAGTAAACAGAATTTGACAGAAAATTAACCTAACAAAATCTATTAAATTATGAGTGAAATTGTTAGTTTTAATTTGATTAGAAGGTAAGAAATCCACATTTTGTTAAAATTTATTTTAACTTAACCATTTTTAAATGGACCAAACAAAAAATGGTATTATCTCCTTTTGCTAATTATTATTGTTATTGCTTAACGGGTTGTGATTCCTTGCCCACTTGCAATAAAGCTCGTAGCTTATTGTACCCCGCGTTCTAAGTTTTACTCCATCGGCCTTGTTTCCTCAATAAAATTAAGTATACAGCTGATAGGTGTTCGAGTTATTTCCTCGGTTGTCGGATATGGCCAACCGAGGTATCGTAGCTTCAACGGGGCTATGGCTGGACACACACATAGTAAGTGGTGCGGAGTCTCTTCCTCTTCATTGCACTTTTTGCATGTGGGATCTTGATTTGATGTTGAAAGAAGAGATTTAAAAGTCTGGAAGAAAAATTACCTTATTGATTGCTTTAGAAAAAACTTATTCACTTTCTGGATTGAATAATTCCATTGTAAAATATAATACTTAATAAGCATCCTATGGTAATAATTTAATTATCTATTCACGACAGGCACTAACGACGGTAAATTCCTCTCCTACGAGATAATTTAAGTTTTTCAAATATCTATAATTTGTGTTTAATTTTGACATTTAAAATAAGACTTCAACTGACATTAATTTATATTTTTCGTTAGGTGTCGCCATTAAGTTGCTTATGTTTGAATTTTTTAAAATGTCATTGTGTTTTCGCGTTTTAATTAAATAAATTAAGAACTTTTGAGAAATTCTTACTAATTGTCGGATTTTTAATTTATTCTAGTGTTTATTAACAAAAGAAGCAAATGGTGCAATGTAGTGAATTGGGATCACGAAAATTGGAACGGAGTTTTGAATTAATAATTATTGGAATTGCAATATTTGGAAATGAAAGGTTAGTTATTTTACTATAATAGTTTGTTCTTTTAGCAAAGAATTATTTTTTTCAGGCCATGCACAACGTTTACAACAAAGATATGTTTCAAAGTTCGATAACGTTTTGCGGAAAGACTGCAACATAGAAAACGAGAAGGATTGCGACATTTTATTTTTGGATGTCTGCAGATAAGTGGTTATTTGAAATTAGCATCCTTTTCAAGTTTTCCAAATATTATCCATAATAAATTGGTGTGTTTACATGACGTTTAACAAGCAGTTTGTCGTTTTTAAATTTTATTTCGCTTATTTCTCGATAGATGTCGCCGCATGTCTTAAAGTGTCAATATTTTGTTTTAAATTTTAAAAATGACGTTTCGCGTTCGGGAAAATAAACATTAATTTGTTTTCACGTGTGCTTTAATTAATCAAATTATGAACTTTCGCGAAATTCATACTAAATTTTGATCGTTTGAACTTGGTCTAGTGTTAATAAGAAATCAATTGGTGTAGTGTAGTGAATTTGGTTAGACCACGACCATGATTTGGAACGGGATGCCGAATCAAAAATTATTGGAGTTGCAGTATTTGGAAATAAAAGGTTAGTTATATTACTTTTATATTTTGTTGTTCTAGCAGAAGTCACCAAATTCAAAATTATTGCACAATATTCACTATACTTTGTTATATTTACATTTAATATATAAAACTGCTCCAATTGTAAATCGAATGTAGTAGAATGGTGAAAATATAGAATGATGTAAAATTGAATTTGTGATTTCTGCCAAAACAACGATTTGTGTGGTTACTTTCTTTTGCTGGTTATATTTGTCAAGTCATAATCGCTAGATCATCTTTGCAACAAGATTTGTTTGCTGCCGAGTAATTGATTTGAGTAGTAAACCTTACATCGAATACATATAATCAAACGGGCTCTAAAGGGTCACATCTTGATGGCTTTATGCGGCTATTTTTTGTAGAAAATTTTTAAGGAAGTTAGAGGAAGATATAGGTGTTACTTTTGTAACCACGAAATTGTTAGCTTGATTTTATTTTGTACCTATTGAAGTGCATCTGTTAAAGTTAAATTTTGTTGTAATTTTTTCCTGGTTAAAAATCGATATTGGCTGGTCTCTTGGGTGTTTAATTTATGATGAATTAGTAATAGTTTTGCATTTTCTGACTCCATTTAAAAATAATACACTGGTGTATTACACAAAGAAACTAAAATTTGTATAAAAAACATTTTTTCCTAAGGCAAATAATATTTTCTTGGCATTCAAAAATTTATTTACAAATTCGTTTAGTTTTATGAATTACATTCTAATATTCGTTACATTATAAGTTAGCACGTTTAGTAACATTTATAAAAGTTGAAATTATTATTAATCTTTTGTTTTCAAATTCTACGTCATATTCTATTAATCATCTTTTCATGCATTATAATTTTAAATAAATATACGTTTTAGCCATCAAATGCCTACGAATAATAGAATATGAAATGAAATTTGTGGGTCAAGGATTTTATTGTTTACTTTTATAATAGAAAATAATGTTATTGTTGCTTAAATATGCTAACTTAATAATAATCTATTAAAATATTCTTCCACAACCGAGTGAATGAATTCCAAACTAGTAGAATTTGTAAATTGATTTTTCAGCGAAAGAAAGTATTTTTATTTGGTGTATCGAACCTTAAAAAAATTGTTAAAGAGGTTCGGTAATAAATGGGGTAAATATTTTAGAATAAATTAATATTATAAATACAGTATTTAATATTGTTGTGTGAAGTTCATGCATGATTTACTGATTTAGAGGAAACGCGATAAAGTTCGCACACTACATTTTGAATAATATCGTTTTTTCTTATTTTGTCGCCGTACTGCGAAATTGTGGTAAACTTATAAAATTTTAAACTTATCCATTCCACTTATTCGAACCTTTTAAAAATTAAAATTATTGATTAAATGAAGTCACTACTTGTGGACAAGTTTTAGTTTTGAATTTTATTGTTACCAATGTTTAAGAAAGTGGGAAAAATGGCAATATCCTGATTAATTTGGGAAAAGCGAATTTTTGATCAATTGTAAAATTATAATTTTTGAAAATAAAATTTTATATATTTGAAATTACTAATTAAATTTTTTTAAATCAAAACTTGTTTGTGTTCAATTAAATAGCTCTTTTTTTTAAATTTAAGACACTTGTACCTATCGTACATCAGTTTATTACGAAGTTTCTCCAGATGGCTTTTTATAAGACCTAAATTAGATTTAAAAATATTAACATTTTTATTTTGTTAAATTTAAATTGGATAACAAATACGAGTTTACAGCGCAGTATGTTACGTACACATTGTAATCGCATAAATTCAATTCCACAATTTTCTTTTTGTAATCATCGAAGAGAGTCGGTTATTGGTAGTTCAAATTCAGATTTTCGGGAATCTTGAATTTCAGGACGAATTTATTTTTATTAAATAATTCGTCCATTTTCAACTTTTGGCTAAAATGGTCAGAACCAAATATGTAGGAAATTTAATTTTCTATAATTTTGGTCTTCATCATTCTATCTTCATCGTCTACGATTAATTTTTTCTTCGACTTGAACCTAAATAAAAAATTAGGCGAAATTAAATGAAATGTTGCATTATCTTGTTTATTTTAAAGTTTAGCTCATAAATACCCATTAACAGACTTGTACGAAATAAAATTTTTCGACCATTTTTCAACTATGATCGACTTGAACCTGAAAAGTGAAGCAAAATTAAATAAAATTATGGAATTTGGTTTATTTGAAATTTGAGTAGATTAACAAACCAAATTAAATAACAAATTAAAATTTGGACTACTTTTGATCGTAGACGAAAATGGTGAAGATTCAAGTTGTAGATAATTTTATTGCCTATAAGTTTGTTAGACCCCTTGCAAACTGCAGACTTTCTTTCGTCTCATAGTTTGGTCGGTTTCTTAATCAGTATGAAGATGTATGCAAGTGCGCCCATTATAACGATTCGATATCGGCCGATAGAAAGTTTGATGGGCTATATGATTGGTTGGTGAACTGTATCGGTCGATTGAAAGTCTGCAGTGTGCGAGGGCTCTTAATGCTTATTTATTGGTTCAAGTTTAAAATAAACGAAATAACACAATATTTAATTGAATTTCATTTCACTCCATTTTTCAAGTTAAACTCGATAAATATCAATTGTAGCAAAAATTTGTAATGACCATAGTTATAGAGAATTAAATATCTTATAGTATGTTTGATCTTGACCATTTTTGGTCAAAAGTTGAAAATAATTGAATTATTTCAGGAATTGGTAAAAACCGATTTAAGGGGTATATGTATGTACTTACCTTCGGGACATTTTTCCACAAATTGCATCATACAAATGGAATTATCAATATTTTCGGCCAATTAGAATGCAATCAAAATTTTCAAATAATCCTACAACAATTTGAGACCACCCAAAAATCACTTTTGGTGATATAACAGATTTTTCAGATCTGGATATTTTGTTGTCATACAAATGAAAGAAATAGAACTATTTTTTATATTACAGTTTTTTGCAGTTGAATTTTATGGTTCTTAGATAATACCGTCATATTTTATCCTGACTCTTATGTCAAAACCGCATACTATATTTAGCAAAAAGTTTAATTACTTTTTTTATTATATGACATTCCTAAGGAATCAAATTGTAACCCATTTTTACCTTTATTCAGGAGAGCAAATTAAAAGTATTCCTAAAGATTTAAATTTGCCCACAAAATACTTGTTTTAAATTGTCATTTTATTAGTCGTCTTTCGTCTTGAATTTAAAATAACCATTTTGCAGCTAAGTTAAATATTGAGAACATTTTTTAAGTTTTAAATCGCTATCTCGAAACAAGATAAAAATGAGTTATACTACTTTATTCCTTGCGGGTGTCCACATAGCAACGAAATAATATGCAAGAAAGGTTTAAAAACTCTAGAGCCCCATGAAAAGTGTTTATTTATCGATTTATTTTATTAATTATTCACGACAGGAGGTAACATGACTATTAGTTTGTTTAAATACCCCGTTTGATCTTTAAATTTGTCACATTTTTAAGTATTTTATTTATAATCTTTTTTTTTTCAGGTGTTCGAAAACAAACCCTATACAGAACGTCTGCAGGAGTTGGAAGAATTGATATTCCAATACAGAAAAAGAATACAGGCGATGCAGAACTTTCAGAATCAAGATTGGTTTCAAACTTCGAAAACATTTTACGAAAAAACTGTTAGATAGAAAACAAGGGTTGTGACACTTTATTTTTGGGTATCTGCAGATTAGTGGTTATATGTAATTGGCATGCATTTCAAGTTTTCCAAATATCATCCATAATAAATTGGTGTGTTTACTTTGACGTTTAATAATCGGTTCGTCATTTTTAAATTTTATTCCGCTTATTTCTCGGTAGGTGTCGCCGCATGTCTTAAAGTTTCAATGTTTTGTTTTAAATTTTAAAATGACATTTCGCGTTCGGAAAAATAAACATTAATTTGTTTTCGCGTGTGCTTTAATTAAATAAATTATGAACTTTCGCGAAATTCGTACTAAATTTTGAACGTTTAAACTTGACCTAGTGTTAATAAGAAATCAATTAGTGCAGTGTAGTGATTGGAACGGGGTAACGAATCAAATTTTTGGAGTTGCAGTATTTGGAAATAAAAGGTTAGTTATATTGCTATAATATTTTGTTGTTAAGGCTTTCGTTTGCTGGTTATATTTGTCAAATCAAAATCGTTAGATAATTTTTGCAACAAGATTTGTTTGCTGCCGAGTAATTGATTTGAGTAGTAAACTTTACATTGAATATTTATTATTAAACGGGCTCTAAGAGGTCACATCTTGATAGCTTTATGTGGCTATTTTTTTGTAGAAAGTTTTTAAGGAAGGTAGAGGAAGATACAGGTGTACTAGGACTCACTTTAAAGTAGCTTTTGTTTCTTTTGTAACCACGAAATTGTTAGCTTGATTTTATTTTGTACCTATTGCTGCAAAATGTGCATCTGTTAAAAATAAATTTTCTTGTAATTTTTTGCTAGTTAAAAGTCAATATTGGCTGGTCTCGTGGGTGTTTAATTTATGATGAATTAGTAATAGTTTTGCATTTTCTGACTCGGTATAGAAATTCTACTTGAGTGGTTTTTACACAAAGAAACCTTTTGTATAAAAACATTTTTTTCTTAAGGTGAGATTTTAGCAGTCGAAATTGATGCTATTAATTTACCAAATTTTAAAGTTATTGCCGAAATTATCAGTTTTATTTTTTTACTAGACATCGAAAAGAT
This sequence comes from Cantharis flavilabris, assembly GCA_949152465.1. Classification (NCBI taxonomy): domain Eukaryota; kingdom Metazoa; phylum Arthropoda; class Insecta; order Coleoptera; family Cantharidae; genus Cantharis; species Cantharis flavilabris. The sequence continues at coordinate 25,815,232 of OX424441.1, read as the reverse complement.
GTTAACGTAAACTACATATTACGGACAAATATTTGATTCTTATTTTTAGAAATCAGTTAAAGTAATTCACGTTGTTGATTACAGTTGATTACAGTAAGAAATGTTTAAATTGTTACTACGCAAGCATAAGTAAAAAATTGAAAAACTTGACTTACAGTCCTGATCTACAGACGACTTAATAATTGCTTATATTATGTTAGAAACCGTATTGTTTTAAAAATTACTTGCATTATTCTTAATATTTCTCCGTAGTGGTTTACAAGAAAATCTTTTCGATGTCTAGTAAACAAATGAAACTGATAATTTTAGCAATAACTTGAAAATTTTGTAAAATAATAGCATGGATTTCAATCTACTTTCGACTGTTAAAATCTCGTCTTAAGGTGACTAATAATATTTTCTTGGCTTTCTGGAATCTATTTACAAATTCGTTTAGTTTATTATTCGTTTTAAAAATAATGTATTAGAATATTCTTCCAAAAGCTGGCGAATCAACTCAAAACTAGTCGAATTTGAAAACTGATTTTTTAGTGAAAGAAAGTATCCTTTCCTGAATCCTTAGGGAGGTTTCAGTAATAAATGGGGTAGATATTTTACAATTAATATTGTAAGTACAGTTGTACTTGTATTTTAAATTTAAAATAGTTCGTGCGTGATTCACAGGAAACGCGATAAACTTTGCTCACTATTTTTGAATAATCGTTTTTTTTTTATTTTGTTGATGGGCTACGAAATTGTGGTAAAGTTACAAAATTTTAACACTTGTCCAATACAATAAATTATTCGAATCTTTTAAAAATTAAAATTATTGCATAAATAAACTTCGTCGTAGTTACTACTTGTGGACAGCTTTTAGTTTTTATTGTTTAACAAACTGCAAAAATTGTCTGCATCCCGATTAATTTGGGAAAAACGAATATCTGCAAAATTACAATTTTTGAAAATAAAATTTAATATATTTAAAATTACCAATTCAATTTTTCGAAATCAAAACTTGTTTGTGTCCAATTAAATAGCTATTTTTCATTTACGACACATGAATGTATCATACATCCGCTTATATTACCAAGTTTCTCAGGACGTTTTTTTTATAATACGTAAATTAGATTAAAAATATTGCCATTTTTATTTTGTTAAATTTAAATTGGGTGTTAAAAAAGAAATCAATTTATGAGTTTACACCCTAGTCCATATAATATACATTATTTGTGATTGCATAAATTGAATTCCAAAAGTTTCTTTTTGTAATCAGTGAGGGTCATTGGTAGTCTAAATCCAGGTTTTCAGGAATTTTCTGCTGTCGCGTCAGCCGTCATCTTGAATTTCAGGAAGAATTTGTTTTTATTAAACAATAATTCTCTCATTTTGAACTTTTGGCTAAAATGGTCATAACCAAATATGTAGGAAAATTAATTTTCTATAATTTAGGTTTTCATAATTGTTTGTTTGTGATTGATTTTTTTCGACTTGAACCTAAAAAGGATGCGAAATGAAAGCCATTACCAAACTTTTAGGGAATAAAATTCTCCCAACTTGGGTCTCGACCAATTTTCATCAATGATCGATAATTTTCGACTTCAACCAGAAAAATGGAGCAAAATTAAATTAAATAAAATTATTGTATTTTGTTTATTTTAAATTTCAGCGCAGAGAAAGTCATTAAATTAAAAGTTAACAAACCTGTATTTAATTTTGACTCATTTTTCTGGTTAAAATCGAAAAATATTGATCGTAGACGAAAATGGTCAAGTTCGAAGTTGTAGATAATTTTATTGCCTACAAGTTTGTTCAAGGTTATTTATGTGCTCAAGTTTAAAATATACGAAATAACACAATATTTAATTGAATTTAATTTCACCCCATTTTTGCAAGTTAAACTTCATAAATAACAATTATAGCAAAAAATTGTAATGATCATAGTTAAGTTATGGAGAATTAAATTTCCTATATGTATGTACGGTCATGACTATTTTTTGTCAAAAGTTGAAAATAAGTGAATTATTTCAGGAATTGGTAAAAACCTATAAGGGTTATTTCCACAAGTCCCAATCATAATTTATAATTTCTCAATTAAAGAGACATTAAGCCTCAACTGTGAAGTACCGAAGTATTTTTTGTAATTTCTCCAAATACTAAGATTATTTTTCGGCCAATTACAATTCAATCAAAATTTTGAAATAATCATACATCAACTCGAGACCCCCCAAGAAAAAACTTTTGCTGGTATAACAGATTTTTTGGAGCTGGATATTTTGTTGCCATGCAAATGAAAGAAATGGAACTATTTTATATTATAGTTTTTTGCAGTTGAATTATTTGGTTCTTAGATAATAACGTCGGTTATAAGAGAATTCTCTCGATCTTGAATGTTGTTTGCGACGCAGAAGGTATTCATTATTTTTTTGTACAATGAATGTGGATAATCTTAAAAGCATTAGACGTGAAATCGCGGAAAGTATTGCAGCCGAAGTGTTTGAAATACATATTTTATCCTGACTTTATGTCAAAACTGCAAACTATGAAAAAAAGTTTAATTACTTTTTTTATTTTTCGACATTCCCAACGAACAAAATCGTAACCCATTTTTACCCTTATTCAGGAAAGTAATTTAAAAATATTCCTAACGATTTAAATTTGCCCACATTTTATTAGTCGTCTTTCGTCTTTGATTTAAAACAACCATTTTATAGCTAAATTAAATGTCGAGAACATATTTTAAGTTTCAAATCACTATCTCGGAACAAGATAAAAACGAGTTACTACTTTATTTCTTGCGGGTGTCCACCTAGCAACAAAATAATACGCAGGAATGGTTTAAAAACTTGAGTGCCCCACGAAAAGTTTTTATTTGTCGATTTATTTTATTAATTATTCACGACAGAAGACAGAGGTAACAAGATAGTTAAAAATTAGTTTGTTTAAATACTCTGATTGATCTTTAAATTTGTCACATTTTTAAGTATTTTATTTATAATCGTTTTATTTTTCAGGTGTACGAAAACAAACCTCATACAGAACGACTGCAGGCGTCGGGACAATTGATATTCCAATACAGAAAAAGAATACAGTCGATGCACTTTTACAATAAAGATTGGTTTCTAACTTCGAAAACATTTTACGGAAAGACAGCTAGATAGAAAACAAGAAGGATTGTGACACTTTATTTTTGGGTATCTGCAGATTAGTGGTTATATGTAATTGGCATGCATTTCAAGTTTTCCTAATATCATCCATAATAAATTGGTGTGTTTACATTGACGTTTAAGAATCGGTTCGTCATTTTTAAATTTTATTCTGCTTATTTCTCGGTAGGTGTCGCCGCATGTCTTAAAGTTTCAATGTTTTGTTTTAAATTTTAAAATGACGTTTCGCGTTCGGAAAAATAAACATTAATTTGTTTTCGCGTGTGATTTAATTAAATAAATTATGAACTTTCGCGAAATTCGTACTAAATTTTGAACATTTGAACTTGACCTAGTGTTAATAAGAAATCAATTAGTGCAGTGTAGTGATTGGAAAGGGATGCCGAATCAAATTTTTGGAGTTGCAGTATTTCGAAATAAAAGGTTAGTTATATTGCTATAATATTTTGTTGTTAAGGCTTTCTTTTGCTGGTTATATTTGTCAAATCAACATGGTTAGATAATTTTTGCAACAACATTTGTTTGCTGCCGAGTAATTTATTTGAGAAGTAAACCTTACATCGAATACTTATTATTAAACAGGCTCTAAGAGGTCTTGATAGCTTTATGTGGCTATTTTTTTGTAGAAAGTTTTTAAGGAAGGTAGAGGTAGATACAGGTGTACTAGGACTCACTTTAAAGTAGCTTTCGTTTCTTTTGAAATCACGAAATTGTTAGCTTGATTTTATTTTGTACCTATTAAAGCTGCAAAATGTGCATCTGTTAAGGATAAATTTTCTTGTAATTTTTTGCTAGTTAAAAGTCAGTATTGGCTGGGTGTTTAATTTTGGATGAATTAGTAATAGTTTTGCAATTTCTGACTCTGTATAGAAATAAATTATCAGTTTTATTTTTTTAATAAACATCGAAAAGATGTTATCGTTAACCACTGCGGAGATATATTTGCATTCTTGTTTTTAGATAACAGTTAATGAAATTCATGAAGTTCAATAAAGTAAGAAACGTTTAAAATGTTACTACGCAAGCATAAGTAAAAAATTGAAAAATTTGACTTTTAGTCTTGATCTAAAAGGACAACCTTTAACTGCCAGGAAAAAAATTTTCATTGCTATCCGTGACTTAATAATTGCTTATTTTATGTTAGAAACCGTCTTGTTTTAAAAATTACTTGCATTATTCTTAATATATCTCCCTGGTGGTTTACAATAACATCTTTTCGATGTCGAGTAAACAAATGAAACTGATAATTTTAGCAATAACTTGAAAATTTGGTAAAATAATAGCATCAATTTCAATCTACTTTCAACACGTGCATATTATGAGTCGTTAAATTATTATGAGTAATAACTAATTTTGTAAATAAATTTTTGAATGCTTAAAAATGATTATATTGTGCAATTATTTATAAGTTATAACAAAGCTTGAAAAAATTCCTTCAGGGGTTTTAACAAAAGATATTCTTATTTAGAAGTTTTTTCTATTGTAACCTTCCCACAAGTAGGAACAACTTCTACCGTAATAGAATAAATAATTATACGTTGGCTGAAATAGTTATAGAGGCTCCCGAAATTAATATTCGAATCAGTAGTTTATATCATAATTAGCAACAAATGCACGATTACTAGTGCATTTATACAATTTTATTTACTGCTATTTTATTTATGCTTATCCTCGTGGGCCTATGGTATCCACGGGTATGCTGTACTGTCCGATTACCTTATGTCAGTGGTATTCACAGGAAAACTTATTTTAAGAGAATCAACTTTTGCAAATCCGCATAGGTGAAATTTATCTGACTTGTCAGTGGCGAAGCTAGGGGTGGCTTCACCTACACTTGATTGCCACCCTTGTTAAATAAAATACTGCTTACGTGACTGAACAATAGATGTTCGATTAAATATGAATATTATTTTATGAAATATAAAGTGAATTTTTTAAGCTAGAAAATTTTAAATTAACCGAACCTTAAGTGGTTATATCGGTTTCACTTAGGACGGTATTTGTTATAACCTAATTATTGTGATCGAATATTATACCTAATCAAAATATATATTGTTTTATAAAAGTGTTAAGAATTTTGATGTAATAGTTATTGAAAATTCGTCCAGCAATTTTATTAAATTGCAATTCAATCTATCGAACAGGACTACCAAACATGAAAAAGTTTTAGTTCTGTAGTACCAGAGAAAATTGAGTTTATAAAATCGATAAATTACTTTTATTTGTTTTGCGCACTCTATTTGGTTTTGGCAGATTTTAGAAAAATAATTTGCATCATCGAAAAGCCGTATCTTCTTGCCTAAGTAGTAAAATACACTATCTTTGAATTTTTACTACACCTTTATTAACATTTCAACAGTCTCTCAAATTTTTTCAAACAAATATTGGAAGTTGAATTGACTTCACATCGTTCGGAAGGCACTCATGTGACAATGGATGATTCCAGATGTTTTGCTTCTCCGAAATCAAAAAATCAAAGGGTATTTTAGTTTGTAGACCAGAGGAACTGGTCGGAACCGGAACTAGAATAATGTAAAAATATCAAAAATTGAATTTTTTCACTGTTACTCGAACTTGAAAACTTGAAACTTAATTTTTCAAACAATTCCAAAAATTCAATTTTTGATATTTTTACTTTATTCTGGTTACGGAGTTAGCCTCAGGTTTACAAATTAAAATGCCTTTTAATTATTTGATTTCGGATGAGTAAAACCTCCGGAAGCATTGAAGCCGTTAATTGTCACACGAGTGTTTTCCAAACGGTGGCAAGTCGATTCAACTTAGTACTTATGTTTGAAAAAATTCTGAGGGACTCTTGAAATGTTAATAAACGCGTAGTAAAAAAGTCGAAAATGTCTTAAAAGTTTATGAAGTTTAATGAAATTTAATTTGTTTAAATAATTCTACGTTCGGTATTTAAAGTTGTCATATTTTAAAAATTCATGAGGCATTGCCATGATTGTTTACAGAAGCAGCTTCCATAATATCGAAATTTTAAAGATGGGCTCTGCCCTCCTACGTAAAATTTGTAGGCAAAATATTTCAATTTTATTTTTTATATTAAAATGTATTTTTGCCTAAATGTTCTGACTTATACAACATTTATTTAGACCATTCTTCCAGAAGGAGATTGAATCTAATCGAAACCAGTCGATTTTTTTAATGCAACGAAAGTATTATTATTTATATCGAACTTTAAAAATTCTTGAAGACCTTTTTAGTAAATAGGCTGGTTAACTAGAAATCATTCTTGGTGAATTGTAAATTAAACTATAAGTTCAAGGATTAACCTACGTTTATGACTACCCCGATTGGTCAGAATTCTAAGTTAACTATTGAATTTGGATTAATTTATTCACGATTGAGAAACTGGACCTAAGACAAACACTTGTAAAGCTTATGAATAAATTGGAAATTAATATTTAAGATTGTTTTTCACGAAATCATTAATAATTAGGGAATTTTTTGAACAATACTTGTTTATCGCTGGTATTGCGGAGTAGGAATACTACACGATAGTTGTGCATTTTGTGGGTTTAAGCCATAGGTTGTATCAATAATGATTTTTTCTTTGTATTCAAAAATGTATTTACAAATTCGTGTAGTTTCAGGAAAAACGAGTAATAGAATATGAACCGAAATTTGGGAGCAAAAGATTTTAATTTTAATTTTTATATTAGAATATGTTGTTGCCTAAATGTTGTAACTTATAAAAAATTTATTCTAGAAAAGATTTTTTAATGCAAAGAAAGTATTATATTGATATCGAGCTTTAAGAAAAATTCTAAATTAGTTAATCAGAAATCATTCTTTGGCAGCATTGTATAGAACTTCCAAGGGGACAAATATAAAAAATTGCTATGGAAGAAATAGTTTGGAAAACTTTTGAAATTTCGATTATATTTTAATATCGTAAGTGCAGGGGTTTAATATTATGATATGAAATAACTTGCATTTTATGTTCAAATGTACATGATTAACAGGAAATGTTATAAACTACTGAGTAATTTTGAATAAATTATTATTATCTTGTCTGCACTGCTACGAAATTGTAGTAAACTTGCATAAATTTTTTTGGAGTTTTATTATAAAAATGTAATCATGCCATACCGTAATAAATCTGACCTCGAAGATTTTAACGTTAAAAAATACATACAAAGGGAACAATATTAATTTATTGGAGAGGAATTGCACCTTTCCACTGGCGCTACCGTTTTTACCAAATCTTAAGCAATTTCACACTGATTTGGGCTACTTTTGGTTACAACGATGCAACGCCATTGTGTTTTAGTTGTTAAATTGCTTTTGTTTTAATCAAGTTTTGCCATATTCCATTTATTTCATAATACGAAATTCCACTTGGAATTTTATAGCTATTTGTAGGAAAATCGAATTTCTGCGCCACTGCAAAATTTTACTTTTAATTTTTAAAAATCTTTATTGCGCAAATTTTGAGTTGAAAAATAATAAATATTTTAGATTACTAACTCAATGTTTTTAAATCTAAACTTATTCTTTGTGTTCAATAGTTTTTTTTTAAACTACGACACGCTTACATCCGCTTATTCAAGAGTTTGTAAGGACGTTTTTTAAATGATGCAAATTAAATTAAAAATATTACATTTTAAATTTGTTAAATTTAAATCGATAAAGTAATTTTGGCAATGGATTGTTTACGCGAATTTTCTGTTCTAAATAATTATTCTTTAGTTTAGCTTAAATGATTTTCTAGTTTGATATAGTAGCGACGAAAATGCTTTTGATCGGAATATTTTCCACTAGGTAAACCTACGGAGTTGGGTTTTTGTTGCAGATGAGCGAGAAGAAAAGTCTTGCCCATCTTCTGTAGAAGTTGCATACGAACACAACATTAAATATTTATTTTTTTTCCAATTTTACAAATGTCAAAACTTACTACTATTAAAAATGAATAAAAATCCAACGGTTGCTAGAATGAAATCAATTTTATTTTCAAAAATATTGTGCATAGCACACCAAAACTCGCTGACCGTTCGGTAACTATGTGGGTTTAGGAAAGACTTTTTTTCCCTTATATGGAACATGGTACTTGATTTTTATTATTAATTATGAAGAAATTCCAAATTAATCCAAAATTTTGCGATTTTCCAAAAAGGAAATTGAAAGTATTTATTTTTTTTATAAAAATTTTCTTTTCTAAAAATTTAATGTCGTTTGGGTGGAATTCTTACCCTATATGCCTATATTGAATTTTCAATAAGGAATAAGTAGTGGTTTCGGAGATATTAATTTTTGAAATTTTATAATTATTTAGCCGACTAAAACTAAAGCTGTTTCATAGAAGGTCTGTAAGTGTCTGCAAATATTTTTTTAATCGTGTTAGGGCTTTCGGTATACTTGGTTTTGTTTTCCAATTTCATAGCTGTTTGTAGGAAAAACGAATTTCTGCTGCACTGCAAAATTTTTCTCTAAATTTTTAAAAATCTTTATTGCGCAAATTTTGAGTTGAAAAATAATAAATATTTTAGATTACTAACTCAATGTTTTTAAATCTAAACTTATTCTTTGTGTTGAATAGTTTTTTTTTTAAACTACGACACGCGTACATCCGCTTATTCAAGAGTTTGTAAGGACGTTTTTTAAATGATTCAGATTAAATTAAAAATATTACATTTTCATTTTGTTAAATTTAAATTGATAAAGCAATTTTGGTAAAGGATTGTTTACGCGGATATTTCATTTTCTTTTCTAAATAATTATTCTTTAGTTTAGCTTAAATGATTTTGTACTAGCGACGAAAATGCTTTTGATCGGAATATTCTCCACTACGGAGTAAACCTACGGAGTTGGGTTTTTGTTGCAGATGAGCGAGAAGAAAAGTCTTGCCCATCTTCTGCAGAAGCTATATACGAAAACAACATTAAATATTTATTTTTTTCCAATTTTAGATGTCAAAACTGACTACTATTAAAAATGAATAAAAATCCAACGGTTGCTAGAAGGAAATCAATTTTATTTTCAAAAATTTTATGTATAGCATACTCAAAATCGCTGACCTTTCGGTAATTTTGTAGGATTCGGAAAGACTTGTTTTCCCTTACGTGGAATTTTTAAAAATTTATAAAACTGAGGGATTTCCAAATTAACCCAAAATTTTGCGATTTTCAAAAAAAGATTGAAAATATTTATTTAAAAAAAAACATATATACTTTTCTTTTCTAAAAACTTAATGTCTTTTGGGTGGAATTCTTACCCTATATGCCCTATAATTTTCAATAAGGAATAAGTATTGGTTTCACAATATAATTTTTGAAATTTTATAATTATTTAGCCGATTAAAACTAAAGCTGTTTCATAGAAAATCTGTAAGTCTCCGCTAATGTTTTTTTAATCGTGTTAGGGCTTTCGTTATACTTGGTTTTGTTTTCCAATTGGAAGTTTAGATCATAAATCCGTTGAAGAGTTACTCTGGGCACAGTAAAATTGTAGGTTTCCATGCAAGTATTTTGGTTGAATTTGTTAGGGTTTTACCGTAAAATTGAAAAACTGTAGGTTCCCGATGATGTTTTTAATCGCATTCGTTAGGGCGTTAGGTACTTGATTTTGTACAGCAATTGAAACTTGTAGTCTCCGCTCAGGATTTTTAATTGCTCTTCATAAGTCCTCGGGTATTTTATTTTGTTCCGCCACCAAATTTTGAATTTGGTAATTCTTGAGATGTAAAAATGTGTTTAGAGAACACTAGGTTTTCGGTTAGATTTCTTAGACCTCTGTCAGAATAGCGTTAATGTTAACGAATGCTCTAATCTGACGGTCTTTAACCCTAGATCATTAACACTATTCCGACAGGGGTTAACGAATCATTAGTTAACGAAGGATTAGAGCAGTCTTTATGAAAACGGGGGTTAAATTCAGCAAACATAGAATATTTCGTGTTTTTAATCAGCTTTGTGATTTAGCGAAGGAGGGTTGGTTGGTCACAATATTTCACATCCCTTGATGCATTCGCCACTAACTTTTTGTAAGCTAAACTTCGAGTCGTTTCTATGTTGAATTTTTTATACCAACGATTTATTTTTCAAACTTAAATATTTTAAAAACGCGCTATAAAGGTACGGATAAAACTGAAATTAGTTTAATTTTTATTTGCGTTTATTAGTTCTTTAAAGTTTTAACAATATAATATAAAATTTGTATTGCAAAATTAGTTGACATATTCTTATAAATATTTTTTATTTTCAGAACTTGAGGAGAATGCCGATGTGGAAGAAGAGAAGATTAACGAAGAACAGTCGGATAAAAAAAAAGGTATGTGACATTTAACAACAATAATAATTGAATTAATGCCCGATTTAGTATTATAATATTTTACATATATTCTCCATTTTTTGTCTACATGTTATATCGTCGATCCAAGATGCAAATTTCCCAAGTCCACATTTGACCTAAATTATTACATTTAGTTGCTTTCTATTCAAATATAATTTTTATGAATAGATGGCAACTAAATGTAATTTTCAGCCAAAAATGGACTTGGGCAATTTTCATCTTAGACCAACGATACAGTAGCTCCAGAAATGATTAAAGCTGCATTCACATAGGGTATTGTATTTGGATGGTGGAATAGGTAAGAGCTAGAAACCACTAACTCAGGTAGAAGCGTTCAGATAGACTTAATGTCTTGCACGTTGGAAGAACTTGTTTGTTAGTGCTTTTTAGCCCTTACAACTCTTACCGATTCTGCCATCCAAATACAATACCCTATGTGAATGCTGCTTAATACACTCCAACGTTAGCAATGTAAATTGTACCTTTTCAAGACTTTTTCTCATATAAAAATCAGTTTTACAGCAAAACGTATTGCTTAAATACTTTTTGTTGCAAATTTCGTTCCCTTCATTTTTGTTTATGTACATCTTTCTATTTTTTCGCACCGTTTTCGAGTGACAACGACTTTAAAAACATTCCGTAAAAAAATTAATAATACTCGTCCCACGAGAGCAATGTTTGTTTTATTAAATTTTTGACAGAGTGTTTTTAAAGTCGCTGCGACTCGGAAACGGTGCAACAAAATTAAAAAAATGTATAGAAACAAAAATGAAGGAAACGAAATTTGCAGCAAAAACAGTCTGAAAAATTTTGCCGTAAAATGGGATTTTAATATGACAAAAATAATATTTGAAAAGTAGAATTTACATTGTCAACATAGAAATGTACTATATTCATTTGTGGATCCACTGTATGTAACTGTGTCAAAATTTTTAATTACTCCATGGGGCTTGGGTATCGAAGGAATGAAAATAATTTCATTAGGTTTCTCGAAATTTTGGACAAGATTAAATGAAAATCTATATATTAGGAGTATTTAACAAAATAATACTAGATGTTATAAATCTACTAGATATTTTTTATTTTAAATTCATTTTATTAAACATCGATAAGTTTTCGTCGACGTTTTGAGCTGTTAATTGGATCTTCTTTGCAACTACGAACAGACAACTTGACCAACACAACATTAATAGTATAAGGCTAGTTTTTAAATTATTCACATAATAGTTATAATTAGAAGTTTTAATGATTACATGTTAAATTAATAAGGTGTAACAATAATCTGCCGTTTGTAATAATATTAGTTAGGGTTATACAATTTGTTAATTTAACATGTACAATTTAAAACTCCCAAGTATAAGAATTTAGTTAGTATCGATATCATTCATTATTAGTTTAAGAAAAGTTGATTTTCCACAAGTCTTTGTTAGCCGGGTTAAAAATTTATTGATGATGTTTGCCAAAAAAAATGCATTTTCTTCATTATCTTAGAAACCAACAGAGATAGAGCTTTTTTAAGACATAAAATTCTTTATAATAATTATTGGAAAAGGGATTCGATAGTCTTTGCCTTCAAGTCTCAACCATGAAGTTCTAAAGCACTTCTTGTTTGTCATTTTTTTTATAGTGATACTAATGGTATTACAGCTTTTTGCAGTTGGGTTTTCGGTTCTTAGATATCATACGAGGCAATCAATTAATTATTCTCTCGATAGGGATTTTGTTTCTACAAGAAAATAATAATTAATATCTTTTCTACTTCGCAATCGAATATTAAGAACCGAAAATCACAAACAACTTTAATGCAAAAAATCAATTACAGGGAAGGTTTCTTATGTATCGAGACAGTGATTTTTTTAAAAATCAAGATTGCATTTTAAACGACCGGAAAACGTCATAAGGCTGTTACCAAAAAATGACCGAGGACAAGCACTTTGTCACCCCTTGGTGAAATTTTGAAGGCAGACCAATACAAACTTAAGCATCGTAGGTATCGGTTTTGTGTTAGAATTATTATTGTAGAGAATTTTATGATCTACCAGTACAATTAAGAACAGTTTTTGTCTCAACTGGAAAACTGGGTTTTCAAAATATTGGCAAACAACCATAAAAAGACCATTGTTAATAACTTTTTAATAACTAACTGACTTGTGCAAATGAATAATTCTTAAATTTAGTTAATTTGTTGGACCACAACCACACAAGATTCGGTAAATATCTCGAAAACTTTGTGTACACTTGTTTCGAATTCTCTTGAAAATCTCCTGATATTCTTTAGATTCCTGAAATAAAAAAAAACAAAAAGTCCCTTTTTTTCGACCTCCCAATTAGGCATAGTCCCTTTAGGATGGGGTCTTGCTGCGTTTCATAAGAAAAAATCATCGACAGATGACTTGTAATTTTGAAAACATAATATAAGAAACATATATAAATATAAGCGCACAATATTCGGCTGTTTTATATTTAAAAAATACTAATGTGATAAGCCAAAATGTATTTTTTTTTAGGAATTTCGTCTAAAATCTAGATACTTGGACATCAAATTTGTATTTTTTAAAATACAAAAATATAAAATAGTAGATATTGTTTTGCCAAGTGCCATTCTAATCCGATTAATGCTTTGTAAATCGGAGGTAAATTAAAATAAAACATCCACATTTCTCCTTACGTTTTCCTCGATATATTTGACGTAAACACATCTAGGAAAACAATGAAGAAATGTAGTTTTTTTAAATTAATTTACGTAGCGTTAATTGGAGGAGAGCGAGACTTTAAAGTGTTTTATAGTTATATCGACACTCTCCCCAAGGAAGAAATATGTAACTCATTTTTAACTTTTTGCGGCAGAGCGATTTGAAAGTTGAAAAAATTCTCGAAAGTTTGGCTTAATTACCAAATAATGCTTGTTTTAAATTATTGTTTTTAATTTGAAACAACCATTTTGCAGTCAATAAGTGAAATCTTTGGGAAATTTTTAAACTTTGAAATTGCTCTCCCGAAATATGGTGAAAATAAGTTGCAAGTTTATTCCTTGGAAGTGTCGGTATTATTTTATACGAGAAGAGTTTTAATAGCACTTATTTCCTGTGAAACACAGCTAAACCCTAGTCTTAATTAACGGTAGTTGGTTATATCATCCACCCCTATTTCGTTGTGAAATGTTATACTTTTAAATTTAAATAATAATTTAAAAAAACAAGAGATGCTTTTTGAAATAACCACAAAAATTATATCCTTAATTTCCAAAAGGATATCTTGGGCGGTTTGGAATTACTAGAAAAAATAAAATCCGCGAAGATATTCCTTTAAAACTTTGCAGTAGTATTTTTGGAGTTATTTGTAAATGCACCTGCCGTTTTTCGAAAGTTGTTTGTTTAAATTGGGAGGGATATTATTAATTTCCAAAATAATTAGGGGTGAAGGGACTCGAAAACTCTGCTAGTTCAAATACGGGCAGAATGTGATTAGTTTGTTCAGGGCAGTGGGGAAAATTTAGGTTTCGTCATGAATAAGTGTTTAGGTCAAAAATTGATTTGGGTTTACCAGGGATAAATCACTCTGGCAGTTGGTCAGTAATCTGTACGAGGTAGTCTCGGAAGTTGGAGATAGTACTTGGAAGTGTTAAGTAGTTTAGGGAAAAGTGGGATAATCTTGAAAAGTTCCGGGGTAGCATCAGGCAAGTTGGGTAGTTGGAAGTAGGAGTTAGTGTGGCGTAGTAAATTTTATCCCAGGATTTTTACTCCCCGCGCCCCCCGCAAATATTTCCCGTAATTGAAATAACCACAAAAATAATATCGTTAATTTTGAAAAGGATATCTTGGGCACTATTGAAATTACTAGACAAAATATCGACACTTCATAGGTTACTTCTGCCGTCCTAAGCTAAAAAGCAGTATCTTCATTTCATAAAAATTTTATTTATATCGCTTTTGAGGAGTATTACAGCAATATCTGTGATCCTGCAACACTAAAAATCAGTAAAACTACCAATTATTGCATATAACTATTAGTCTTACTAGTTTTTAGTGTTGCAGGATCACAGATATTATTGTAATAATCCTCAAAAGCGATATAAACAAAAATTTTAAGAAATGGAGTTACTGCTTTTTAGCTTAGGACGGCAGACTTGGCATAACCCTCTAAATTTTGAAAATCGAGTTATGCATATATTTGGGTGTCGATATGTAAAATCGTTCGCGAAGATATTCCTTTAAAAGTTGGCATTAGTATCTTTGAAGTTATTTGTAAATGCACTTGGCGTTTTTTGAAAGTTGTTTAAATTGCGAGGAATATTGTAAATTTCCAAAAGAATTAGGGGCGGAGGGACGGAAAAACTCCAGTCGCTTAATGCGAGAAATCTGTTGGTTCCAATATGGGCAGAACGTGATTAGTTTGGTCAGAGCAGTGGAGAAAAAATTAGGTTTGCGCCATGAAAATGTTAAGTCAAAAATTGATTTGGGTTTACCAAGGGTAAATCACCCTGGCAGTTGGCTGTACCTATACGAGGTAGTCTCAGAAGTTGGAGATAGTAGTTGGAAGTGTTAAGTAATTTAGGGAAAAGTGGGATAGTCTTGAAAAGTTCGGGGTAGTATCAGGCAAAGTAGGAGTTAGTGTGGCGTAGTAAATTTTATCACAGGATTTTGACCCCTCGCGCCCCCCACAAATATTCCCCGTAATTGATGATGTCTGTATTGTGTAAAGTGTGACAGTTTTGAAAAGTAGTCGAAAACAGGAGTTAGTAAATTTTATCCCGGGATTTTGACCCCCCGCGCCCCCCACAAATATTGTGTGTATTGTGTAAATTTGAAAAACCGATTGTAATTTGTATTTTGAATTTCAGATAAACGGAGAGAATAGCAGATTACGTAATCGACTTTGGAATGGGTGATGATGGAGGTTTCGGGGAGAAGAAGGAAGTTGGAGTGTTAAATTCGGGACATAACACCGTCGCCGGTAGCGGTGAGTCTCTCCCCCTAAAAAAGCGGTTTTCTTGCCCATCGTCTTTGTTAGTGGAACAAGCTTCTTCGGGAAGTGTTCGTTAAGATTGTAGCTTATATTGCAAATCAGAAAAAAATGACTTGTACTTATATGTCAACAATAAAACGTCACGAAAGCATTGTGTAAGTGCAACAAGTTGGTGGGGAGTCACGTGACCCCCCACTAAGGTCTAAAATGTGGTGGGAAAATCTTGGCTATATAAGTAAGTGTAGCTCTGAGGGTGGGTTTGTGGGACACTGCGAAGCAGTGCGAAAGGACGTAGGTCCGAGCGAAGCGAGGACCTCCAACAAGTAACACTCCCCCAAGAAGCTTGGTCCGAGCGAAGCGAGGACCACCAAGATCGGGGGGTCGGTCGGGCAAGAAAACCATTTGTTTGAGGGGAGATGCTGCCGCTGCGAGCGGCGAGAGTTAGTCCCCGAATTTTTCTAAGTCCGAAATGTCAAATTTTTATTTGACAATTTCACTTTGAAAAATAAAATTTGTCATTGTTAATCCTCTGGTGGACGAACGTTGAAGTTCGTCGCTACGGGGAAGGCCTTTTTAATGACTTATACTTGTAATATATTATGTGAAGCTTACTTATGATGATGCATATATAAATAAATAATAATACAGTTCATTGTGTTTTACTTTTATTCATGACACTTAACCTATTACAAAGTCGTTAGTAATATAATATAACGAACAAGTACAACACGTGATGTGAGCGTCACTGGGTAGGTATGTCCTTGTCCAATAAGCAATGAGTATGTCTTTGTCTTGCGATGTCACATAGCTTACTTATGATGATGCATACAAATAAATAATACAGTTCGTTGTGTTTTACTTTTATACATGCTACTTAACCTACTGATGTGTCACGTAGCTTACATATGATGATGCATACAAAGAAATAGTAATACAATTCATTGTGTTTTACTCATGATACATGATTACAAAGTCATTGGTAATATAATATAACAAACAACTACAACACCTGATGTGAGCGTCACTTGGTAGGTATGTCCTTGTCCAATGAGCATTGAGTATGACTGATGTCATTCATTCATACACGAGTAACCTACAACCAGTTCTATTCTATATAATACTAACTACATATATTTTCATAACGAAGCTGGAACAAACGTACTTCATTATGAAATATTCTTTCCAAGTAATTCGGAAACATACATTAAGTTGTATCATACACGAGAACCCTACTTTCTACTGTTGGAAGCCTATGATACCAACATGTGTACATGTGCATAATGTTAAACAAATAAAACTTATAAACAATAAGGCGTTAGATTGTAACGTCAGACACACCTGTCTCAATTACCGAAGATACACAATCAGTGGTGTACGGTGAATATTTTAATAACATAAATTTAAACATTTACTTTTAATAAAACAATAGATTTATTACAATTGCAAACAAGTACATACATATTTAAATTTATTTTAACCAATTCTTGGCTGAACGTAATTCCTACATCATTTCGTTACATCAGTTCTCAATTAAACTGCATAATTTAAATAAGTGCAAAGTATTGATTTATGAATTTAATATTTAAATATTGCATGATATTTATAAAACATTAAAATATAATATCTAAATCAAAATACAAAGTTTCACAAAATTGTGACGCAGTTACATATTTACCAAAGTTTAAAACATTAGACTCCTACACTTTTTGTTGATCGTCTGTGGTCAATTCTCATATAACTTGTTCCGATGCTGTACCCCACTTATTTTTCTGAAAACTAATTCCAGCTCAAGTTTTGCTTTTCGTATGATGATACAGTACCATTGTAGCGTATTGCAGCATTCGGAACTTCAATTGTGAAAATCTAAATCTATGAATTTTTTCCTAAAATGCAGGTTTTATGTCATTTTAATGTCACTTAAGTTACCGTTTAAGTGACTGGTAACTTATGTGGCATTTGCCATATAAAAACTGCATTTTAGGAAAACATTGATAGATTTAGATTTTCATAATTGAAGTTCCCGCTACCCTGCAATGTACTGTATCATCATACGAAAAACAAAACTTGAGCGAGAATAACTTTTCAGAAAATAGGTGGGTACAGCATCGAAACAAGTTATATGAGAATTAACCCTATTTTCTAGTTCATGTTTTTGATCGGCTCGAATTTTGTACGGCCATACATGTGCCTATATTGCAATACTATTTACTGCATTTCTTTTGCCAATTGCTGGGCCCATTTTCGATTTCATGGTCTTACTTTAGAATTTCCCAATACAAAAATGTGTCGATTATAGAAAAATTTCATCAAAAATTCTTATAACGAAGGGAAGATTTAATAAATTTTTTCTTCAAAATAAGAAAATATGCTAAAATTATCGACAATTTTTTTACGGACATAATATAACGCAAAATTGAAGACAAAAAAATTGAAAATCGATCGAAAAATAAAAGATGAACCAGAAAAATGCAGCAAATAATCGAGTAGAATTATAAAAGGAATATTTGAAAACATATTTAGATGCCCCTCTCCTTGATGACCGACATGTTAAAAATTCCAAGTCGTCCAGAAAACTGAAAAAACCTCAAAAGATTCTTGGGAGTTTCCTGTAAAGCTTTGCTCTACAAAAACGGTAACGTCTAGTTTGTCACCATATTTGCTTAGAGGAAACTCCAAGAATCCTGTAGGAGATCCCATACAAGATGACTTGGAACTTTTAATATGTTACCAAGGATGTACGCCTGAACATATTTCCCAAGTTTCATTCGGTAATTCTGAATGTGTACTAGTTTTACGCAACAAAAAGTGAAAGAGAGCTGACTTTTTGAAAACTAATTGGGGAATCGAATAAAAAAACTTTATCAGGGTTAAGTTTCAAAAAATTGAGGATATTATTAGCCAAATTGGGTTTCCACTAAATTTTCCAATAACAAATTACTGAACTTTTCCAAATATTTACTTATGTGTATGTAAAGACGCGTTCTCACGATTTAAGTTTAATGATCGATTATAGCTGATCAACAAAAGTTGAATGAAATAACCTTCATTTTAATTTAGTCGAACAACTTTTTAGTTCATCAACAAAGGTTCGCACTTCATATTTCTTTCAACTTTTGTGAATCAACTATAATCGGTCGATTAAACTTGAATAGTGAGAAAGCGCCTTAAGTCTAAAGCGTCGTTCGCCTACAATTAACGCTACGTAAAATTTAAAAAAATAATAGAAAAATATAACATTTTTTTTTTAAATCTCATTTTCATTGATGTATTTGACTTTTGAATTTTTAATAGAATTATTTACGTCAAGCGAAGCATTTTTTAAATATATAAATAGTACGACTTCGCAAAAAATCTTTTATTTTTTGATTTTTTATTTATTTTATTAACTCATTTACATCAAATACATCGATAAAATCCAAGTTTTAAGGAAGAAATGTCAGTTTTTTTTATTAAGTGACGTTTAAATTACGTTAATTGTTAGCGTTAATTGGCTGAGAACGACGCTTTACATTTAAATAATTTACGTAAATTGAAAAAAAAAAGGTTTATTTGCGACTTGAGATAGAAGAACCACTTAAAAATAGGATCCGACGTTTCGGGTCCTTCATTCAATCGGTGGTCTGTTATAGTCATTGCCATCACAAACAATATGGTTGACTAGCCTTAGAAAACTACTACCAATCTTGCAAGAGAAAACTCGTTATTGAAATTAGGATATAAATATTCTCTCGAAAGATTATTATTATTATTTTTCCAAGGATAATGGTTTATATTGTTTGTCCTTGTAAGCCTTCATAATGGGCTTAATAATAAACAACCAGAAACATCTGATAACACTTTAAGTTGCTCTTATTAACTATTATCGAAACTAAACCATCTTACTATTAAAATGGAAGATCGTCGAAAACGAAACTAGAATAACAAAACAAACTTCTATTGGTTTTGTCATTTTTCAAAGTTTCAAACAGAATTTTCCCTGGCCAACTTAAAAATCAAAAATTTCTCCACTTTTTCTCCTCGACAAAATTGTTTGGTAATATTTTCGTAAATAAGCAAAATAATTAAAAAACAAAATTATAGATCATGCAATTTTACCATTTTTTCTGTCTAGACCATCATATTGGCGTAAAATGCAATCTAAAATCCTTACTCTTTTTTTATTAAGAGGTTTGTAATACAGCACAGAGGGTCGCAGTAATAAAATTCGAGAGACATAGGCAAACCAAAAGCACGGTAGGTAGATGCTTTAGTGTTGATCTTACAGAATAAATTAAAAAAATATTTATAAAGCAAAATTAGTATAATTTACTTTTCTTTAAAATATCTTTTTTATTTATTGCTAAAAAATCAAGATCAAGATCCCCGGTCAGAATTGTATTAATGTAATGTTAACAAATAAATGCTCCAATCTAAAGAAATCTTTCTGACGATCAACCAATAAAAACCGAGCTTTCGTTAACATTGACACTATTAACAAATGATTCAAACAACATTTACCGTCAGAAATTTTACTATATCATTCTTTTTTACTTTTTATAGTAAAATTTGCAAAAGTTCAGACTTGTGGTCGCACAAAATAAAAATGATAAAAGAATTTCACGTTCTATTATTGTTTTTAAATAAGTTTGTTTTTACGAGGTTGAATTTATTTTTAGGATGAAGTATGTACTTCTTTTTAAAAATTAGTGAAACTGCTGTTTCAATGATCTTTATTTGAACGACATCTTTTGAGTAAATTTTTACACATTTTAAAGACTTGAAAATGTTTAAAAATTTACACAAAACATGTCCAAATAAAGATAATTGAAACAGTAGTTTCACTAATTTAACAAAGCATGGTTAATTCTCATATAACTTGTTCCGATGCTGTACCCACCTATTTTCTGAAAAGTTATTCCCACTCCAGTTTTGTTTTTCGTATGATGATACAGTACATTGTTAGGTAAATCTATCAATTTTTTCCTAAAATGCAGTTTATATATGGTAAATATCACTTGTGTAAGTGACATAAAACCTGCATTTTAGAAAAAAAATTGATAGATTTAGGTTTTCACAATTGAAGTTCCGAATGGGACAATACCCTACAATGGTACTGTATCATCACACGAAAAACAAAACTTGAACTGAAATAAGTTTTCAGAAAAATAAGTGGGGACAGCATCGGAACAAGTTATTTGAGAACTGACCACGTAATACCTAAATCTAAAAAAAATATAATTTTGTTCCAAATATTTTGCTTATTTACGGATACATTTGTCAAACTTGCAAATATTTTATATTCGATTCCCTAATCAATTTCATTATTGTAAATCAAAACATTCAATATCATTATTAAATACAAAAAAGAACAATAATGGGGAGGTTTGCATTTATTTGAACACAATTGAATGTCAACCTAGCAAACTATTGAACAAATAAAACCGACCTTTTACTTTCAAATCCATCGATTGAACTTCAGCTTGATATCTTTTCCAATAGTTATTTCTCCAATAAACTTTCTGCATTGCACTATCATGTTATGAAATCTAGAACAAATTAAAGTTTAAAATTAGTAAGAACTTCTGATAGAAATCATTATAAATTTGCTTTAAATATCGCCAAAATAAGTCGCATGCTTCTGCTATTTGACTTAAATTCACCATAGTTAATTTGTATGCATTTTTTAGTTTTTAACAAAAGAGCTTCAATGTTGTTGTTTTCACAATTCAAATGTAATTTCCAAATGCTTATTTGGATGCCGTCGGTAACACCAAACTGCAAAATGGGAATCTTTATGCAAGCACTGCCAATCAGTTACTAGCAAAAGAAAATCACATTTAAATTTTGTTCGTGTCAAAGCATGGAACTTCAATTGAAATATCGAATATGTCAAATACACAATTTAAATTTACAAATAGCTATTTGATGGCACAAAAATTTTATATAAACATACTTTTTCAATCATATCCAGCCGTTGCTTCACCGTGATTGTATTCAACACCAATCCAACATTTGTCATGGAATATGTAACATTCCGATTTTAACACTTCCAAGTTTTGCGCGTCTCTCAGACATAACAGCTTTCATCCTGCAACAAAATTAATAAAAGTTAATAAACAGTTCAAGAATGTTGGATAGCCAAAACAACAAAATCTTATTTGATATGACTTACCAAGAGTTTACGTCTCCAAAAATTTTCTAATATCCGTATGTTTTCCATTCTAGAATCCACTATTTGTTTCATTATAAATCCTAGAAAAAATTAAAATACGAAAGTTAGCAACATATTCTCACAAGTTCATAAAATATTAACCGAATAAACACCCAAAACCAAACAAATCGTTTTCATATCTTGTCATTTTTAAAAATGTTAGCAAAACAGAAATAACGGGGAGGTTTACATTTATTTGAACACGTCTTCCATTAAATTCTAATACAAGCAGTTACCGGAGTGAACCCCAACTGCACGTAAAGCACATGCAACTATATTTATTTTAAATATATTATACATTATTAAGTTGTAAAAAATAATAAATCAAAACTTCAATATACAGGTTAATTAAACATTAATAAAAATTGATTTTATTTTTAAGTTTTTAGCCAAGGTTATCATTATCGTCAGAAAATGTACTTATAAATATTTTAGCCCTTATTGTCAAACCGCTGTATTCATAAAAATATTATAGTGTTGAAACCTATTTTAGTTAAAACTCTGATTAAAGTTCAACAATCAATGAAAACCTAACAAGTAAGGCTTATGAACATTTGTGATTGTGGTTTAAGAATACAGGGGCAAGAGCTCGTGACACTCGTTTCGGTACATGTTTGATTCACGTAGAAATTTTCTACAGTGGTACCTTTAGGATAGGTAAATCACAAATCGAAAGTTTGCCCCACATATTTTTGTACAAATGAGAAGCGCTTCGAGCAGCAAAGAATGTGAATAAGAGCGTTTATCGGCATCTGCAGATAAATGCTCTCACTCACACTCATTGGTGTCCATAGCGCTTCGCTTTTGCTCTATGCACAGTATTTCCTGTATAAAAAACTGTCAAGCAAACTTTCAATTTCTTATTTACCTATCCTGAAGGTGCCACAGTGCAAAATTTCTACGTGAATCAAACATGTACCAAAACTAAAATCAGTTTGGTTAAAAAGAAACAAGCTACAAGAGTTTTCTTTACACATTTTCAACCAAATACAACCTTAAAGGGTGAAGGTGTACTCTAAATGTTGACTTCTAAAAAACTAACATATTTATGGGAAAGTCTTTGCAGGTAGGGAAAGTACATACAAGTTAATATTTTTTTTATTTCGAGATTGTACCTAGCTGTATTGGTATACCAAACATCATCTCTGAGCTTTATACAACTTTTTTTCTAAAACTAAAAGTTTCGAAATTCAACAAAATGCCATTTTTTAATGTTAAATAGCGCCCGATGGAGTACCGGATAAAAATCTAAAATTTTAGCCAATAAAATTTCAGATTCCCTACCAACGATAAAAAATGCCATTCTGTTAAATTTACAAACTTGAAGAAGTTTTAGAATAAAAAAGTGGTATAAATCTTGGAGTTGATATTAGGTATACCAATTCAACTAGATGAAATATTTCTATAAAAATATATTAGCTTGTAGACTATTTTCCTTTCTTCAAAAACTTCTCCACCAAGATGACGCTTTTCTAGAAAAAATAAGTAAACATTTAGGGATAACTTTCAACCATTAGGATCGCATTTAGGTGAAAATAAGTAGGGATCAATCTTGTAGTCCATTTATTTGTAAATACGTTTCCTAATTTATCCCTTTGTTATTGTTAAAAACTTCACTAGCAATAACATTATGTCTGTATGGTTCCTAATAAAATTTACAAGGACAAGAAGTGACCTTGGCCCTTTTAACAATACCTCGCAAAAATATAATTATATAACTGACATAAGAAAACCAGTAAAACAACACATATTGGCATCTGCATAATTCAGTTAAAGGGGTTTGTGCTCAAATAAATGTCAACCTAGCAAAATATTGAACAAATAAAACCGACCTTCTACTTTCAAATCCATCGATTGAACTTCAACTTGATATCTTTTCCAATCCTCATTTCTCCGATAAACTTTCGGCACTGTACCATTCGACATGTTATGAAATCTAGAACAATTTAAGTTTAAAATTAGTAAGAACTTTTGATAGAAATCATTATAAATTTGCTTTAAATATCCCCAAAATAAGTTGCATGCTTCTGCCATTTGACTTAAATTCACCATCGTTAATTTGTATGCATTTTTTAGTTTTTAACCAACGAGGTTCAATGTTGTCGCTTTCACAATTCAAATGTAATTTCCAAATGCTTATTTGGATGCCGTCGGTAATGACTGACCGGTTAAAACACCAAACTGCAAAATGGGAATCTTTATGCAAGTACTGCCAATCAGTTACTAGCAAAAGAAAATCACATTTAAATTTTGTTTGTTCAAAATTGTCAAAGCATGGAACTTCAATCGAAATAATGAATATGTCAAATACATAATTTAAATTTACAAATAGCTATTTGATGGCTCAAAAATTTCATTTAAACATACCTTTTCAATCATATCCAGTCGTTGCTTCACCGTGATAGTATTCAACACAATTCCAACATTTGTCATGGAATATGTAACATTCTAATTTTAATACTTCCAAGTTTTTCACGTCTCTCAGACATAACCGCTTTGATCCTGCAACAAAATTAATAAAATTTAATAAACAGTGCAAGAATGTTGAATAGCCAAAACAACAAAATCTTATTTCATATGACTCACCGAGAGTTTACGTCTCCAAAAATTTTCTGTTATCCGTATGTTTTCCATTCTGGAATCCACTATTTGCTTCATTATAAATACTAGAAGAAATTAAAAAAACTAAGGTTAGCAACACATTCTCACAAGTTCACACCCAAAACTAAACAAAGTGTTTTCGAAACTCGTCATTTTTTAAAATGTAAGCAAAACAGAAAACTGTACAACATGAGTTGCCATCTATCGATTATGTTTAAAACTAAACTGTAGCCAGGCGACAAATCTTTCATGCAGAATTCTCCGCCTTGGCAAACAGACGGTAATACAGATTCCTATGTTGTTCCTTGAAATTTTGACGTTAGATGTCCGCGCCTACACAATTTAATATAAATTGCAGGCAATGACGGAAATTATAAATCAAAATAAATAAAACTGGACAAAACTTTGAACACATGCAATTCACGACAACCGTAAAGCGTCGTTCTTATTCAATTAACGCTACGTACAGTACTAAAACCTAATTTAAAAAATTTCCTATTTAAAACCTCGTTTTCAATGTTTTCAAGTTGATTTTTATTTATTTTATTAACTTATTTACGTCCAATACATTTGAAGTATTTTCAATGGAAAAAGAGGTTTCGGAGAAAATAATTTCATGTATTTCATTAATTGACGTTTAACCTACGTAACGTTAATTGGATGAAACCCCCGCTTTACTTTATACATGCCAAATATAAAATATCACAAACCTGTTGTACGGTAAACCCTTAGCAAAAGTCCATACAAATCCAATAGCTGTTATCAAATTTTGCACATCTGCACATATTTAAATCTACAAAAAATAAAAATTACATGTTACTAAAATAAAAATACAAGTACATAACAACAATAAAAATCACAAGACCAAATTGACAAAGCCAGAATTGTGTCCTCACATGCCACCACAAAATAAATTGAAATTATTATCATGAATAAACAAATCTTAAAAAAAAATCAAAATCAATTTTCAACCATGTGCATCGAAGTTATGAAATTAATTAACACAATTAAGGCAAATTAACCAATAAACCAATTAACCATAAACCATTTACATGCCGGGTTTGGTACTAAGGTAGAACCAAATAAACCGTTTGCAGATGAGTTCAAAAGTGTCAAGATTAAAACTAACAGAGCATTTCAGCTCTGACCAAAACAAGTCGATCCTGCTCATTTTGTGTCGTGCCACCAAACTGCATCTACCTTCAGTTCTTGTGTTTACACAGTCCAACTTATCTGCTAGTATGGGTTTGTTCCGCTTTACTTTAATACTAAACTGAGCATGCAATCGTTACGTTAGCCTATTTATTATTACATTTCTCAATTTCCTACTTTAAACAGAAAATTCAATTTGCTTGCAATAAATAAACAACATTAATGAGCATTGATATCTATTCGAATATGCTTCAAAGTAAAAATCAAATATTAGCAGCCATTAATGTCGACCACAGATTTTCTTGGGAAAAATTATTTCAAGTCTGAACTGCACAAAACGCCCATGCAATTTGTTTGCTTTATTGCTTAATAATTAATTCTGCGACTTATTGTTCTTATTTAAGTGCCTTCTCCTTTCAGGAGGTTGGCGATTATCATGGCTAAAGCCAAGATGACGTACTAGGGAATTTAATTAATGGGGTGGTTTCCCGTTGCCTTCCCCATAGCCCACAGATATATTTTGGGCTTTAGATCACAGCAGTTTATTCGACGCGACCAGGATTTGAACAGCGGTTGCCCGCTTCCCAGTCGGCCGGTGTAGGTTTTACGCCACACTGCTGGTAAAAAGACTTATTGTTAAAAGGGCTAATTTCAGATTTTGAAATTATTTTATTTTTGTTCAAGTTGTTTGCAGAAATATGTATGTATACACATTTGTGTCAACCATAAATTTGTTTAAATTTGAACTAATTCGATCTCCAATTGTATGAAAAATACATGCAATTTGGAATGCAAACATGTGTTTTACTCGATTTATGAGTATGTAGACGTTTCCATATTATGAATGTCAACTTGATTGGAAATCAAGCAGTTTCAATTAAATTAATGAAGCAAGTGCTCACATTAATGTCATCTTGGCATAATATTACATAAATAAAACTAACCTTTCAATTTAAAATACAGCACTTTCATCGATTGTACGTCATTTTGGTCAATTTCCAATCGCTGTTCTCCTACTAGTTTTCTGCACTGCACTATTTTATTTCTTAGAAAGTCTAAAATAAATTAAAAACCACAAATTAGAAGACCACAAACCACAAAGAAAGCTCGTAATTAATTAACTTAATAAAGTAAAAGAAAATTGCATTTTAACTGTCATTTACAACGGACGTCACTTTTAAAATTTTTAATGACGCTTAGCGCCACCTAATGATAAATATTCGAACTACTAGCAAAGCTACGCACCTCATTTGATAGTTTTCTTTTCTTCTTGTTGGTTGCCAGCAGTTGCCAGCCGTGCTTGTAGAACCCTGTATAGTCCTTTCCATTTTCGACGTTGGATGGCTGCACCTACATGTAAACAAAGTTTAAATGAATGACATTTATGTCAAACGACAAAATAATGTGATTTTATAAAAAATATTCAAAACTTAAAATGCATGCATCTGCAAATACAAATACATGATAATTTGGATACACTAAATAATAAATGTCACAAACCTTTAGTATTTTCCAACGAGTTAATGTTCTGTATATCTTTATCCAAGTTCCAAGCAAATCTAACAGGCGTTATCGAATTTACCCAAGCAATTTCCATTTGTCTCGTCTTTTTCTATATATAGGCAAATACATCTACCCCAAGTCTTATCTGTTTTCATATGGTTAGTATTATAAACTCTAAAATTTATAAATCTACGTAGGGAAGTCAATCCTCCGACTTCGTTATGTGATTTGCTGTTTGTATCGCAAAACCTGCAAAAAAATTTATGAGATTCAGTCAAAATGGGACAATAGAAAAATATAGTATCAATTTACACTATAATTCTAAGATTTTTTAATTTCCTAAATTTCTTAGGATTTCGCACAATTCCTCAGATTTCCAATTATCTAAGATTTCTTTGATTTGCTAAAAATATCCTATGATTTCCTCAGATTTCCCTACACTTGTACATCAGATTTACCTGACCTGCCTATAACGTTAAAGTGGGAATATACAGTTTTTCTGTTGAGCAACTGAATCTCTTCAGGAGTTTGCCGAATTAAAATCATGTTCGCAGAATTAAAACAAATAACCAAGAACTGAGGAAGAATCACTGAAGAAATCTGGTGTAGTATAAGACTAGGTAATAGGAAATCCAATGAAATGTAAAATATCCTAGAAAATCTAAGGTAAACTTAGCAAATCTCAGGAATACTATCTAGATAAGTTTTTCTTTTCTTTTTCAACTTTTTCGATCCGATATGTTTAAAACATCACATAAAAGGAAATCTAGTTTACAAAAATTTGTCTTGTAATTCCTCTCGTCAAAGACCTAACAACCCCAACCAAGAGATCAAAGTTGAAACATCTATAGTTTTCTGTGATTTTGAATTATCTGCGATGAATTACCAGATCAAGATTACATTTGCAGATTGAAATAAGTTTAAGAAAAAAACAAATTTCTCAACAAATTACCGGATCAAAATCAAGTTTGTGAAATTTGTAACACATATCACATGTGTGTAGATTTCCTAAAATTCTCTTGGATTTCCTGATTTCCCTTCACTTACATACCAAATTTCCTGATTCTGAACTTCCCTTAGGCTTACTTAGTTATTACAACTCCCAAACTAGTGGTATTTCTATAAAGTCAAAGTGAAATTGAGGTTTAAAATGCGGAACGTAATTCACTTAGGTATACTGACTTTCTAGTTTATTTTTTATAGAAAAAAGTAATCGCACTAAAAAGTGACTCGCCCGTATGGATAAACGAAATTCCTGCCCGATTCATAGTTTAATCAAATTATTTTTCGGTGTCGGGTAAAAATAAAACATAAATTTCAGTATTGAATATAATTAAAATTGTTCAACATGTTATATAAATCAGGGTAATAAAAATTATAAAACAATCATGTAAACATCTTTACTGTAAAGTCTAAACCTTTGTAAATCGGCCATACACATTCAAGACACCGTTTCTGATGAAATCATTCACACTAACTTTGAGGTGCGGTTGAGAAAATGGATTATTGGTGCTAAAATCTGTGTTAACATTTGCCAAATACTTATTGAATCGAATCGCATTGGTAGAATCCAGGTGATATTTTAAATGTGGCTCTTCATTCCCATGGCTTTCCATTACCATTCTTTTACACGCGAAAACTATTGTACTTTTGGTGTGATCTAATTTAACATGACCAGCAGTATGGCGTAAAGCCTACAGCGGTCGACTGGGAAGCGGGCAACCGCGGTTCAAATCCTGGTCGCGGACTTCTGCCATTGAAGTAGAAGCCGCAGGTACATTAACTGGCTATTATTATAATTGGCATATGCTTTTTTGCAATAAATTAGTAAAATTTAGTAAATTATTTACAAAACTGAAGAGAAACTATAAAGAGGCTGAAGAATTAGTTTATTTCTAGTGTCATATTTTTTTCACAAGATCGTAGGGTTACAGTTTTTCAAAATTAAAATTCATAATAAGCATGTTTGTTACTTCTTGAAAGCTCAAATTTTTGGCTATCGGGAGTTGCAAGGGCTCGTTTCAATTTCGCATTGGGGAAGGAATTTTCTAGATAACAACCGTAGAATGACACCCTCTTCACAATGATATAAAAACAGCCATGTTCATAAAGCCCGTACAAAATCCAATGCAGAGACAGGCAACTAATAATTTTTCATATAAATATCCAATAGCTAAGGAATAAAATATTAGAGTTGGAGGTGCTCTCTGACGGTGTTTAAACTAAGTTTAAAAGCCAAACCACACGAGCGTTGTTTCCGTCGCGTATTCTCCGCCGTATTGAAAACCATACGTTTAAATGGAGCAAACTACACGAGCGCAATTTCCAACGTTGAAAACGCTCTTCCGTCGGCGTCAGCGAGTTGTACGCTATCGGGAGCGTTGTTTCCGTTCCCGTCGAGACTCGCCGGCGTATTTCTGAGAACGCAAACGCAGTGTTTGAATCTGGCAAACTACATTGAAGCGTAAAACGCCAGCGAGTGTACAGTCTGTAAAAATGTTTGTCACGGAAAAGTTTATTTTTTTAACTAACACCATTAACAAAAGTTTCTTCGCGAACTGTACCCGGCGTGTTAATATCGGTCCTGTGTAGTTGCTACGGGTCGACACGTAGCAACTTTTGTTAATGGTGTTAGTTAAAAATGAATACCACTACGATTGGTTCTTCTTCCCATAATAATTTTATCTTGAAGTCTCTGTTGCTGTACTCTTTCAATTTCATATTATACAGTGCTGGATGTTTCTCAATTTCGCTGATAAACTTTTCCGTGTCAAACATTTTTACATACTGTATACTTGCTGGCGTTTTACGCTTCAATGTAGATTGCCAGATTCAAACACTGCGTTTGGGTTCTCAGAAATACGCCGGCGAGTCTCGACGGGAACGGAAACAACGCTCCCGATAGAAAGATACTTCAAACGAAAAGCTAACCGTTACTCCCATTGCAGAATGGGGTCTTTACAGCCCTTACAATTCTCTCGAACCTGCGAACTGGGACTTCCTAAAATGCGATGAGATAGAATTAGATACTAAGGAAAACTGGTTCTGCACACAATTTCAATGAGTATGGAAATATGTTTCCCTCCGAGAACGATAGCAACCACACATCAAAAACAGAAGGTGAATTGGTTCAAAGCCAATCTCCATCAGCTACGTGAAAAACTGTCCTTCATGAGACAAATTAATAGACGCCATCCAAATCTGGTCTTGACAGATGCTCTGAGAGCAACAAAAGCATTCTACAGAAATGAATTTTTTATTTCTGCTTTATATCCATGATATCAATACAATTCGCAGATTGTTGAATCGTGTATAAAAAACTGGTTCATTTGCAACAAATTAACCTGTAAGCCTTCGAAAGGGCACTGTGTACGATCCGGTAAAATACCTGGACAGCACTTTGACTTGGGAACCTCACATCAAATATTTGAATGCGAGTTTGTCGAGAGCCACCTTTTGCCTAAGATTGTTAAGAAACTAATTGTCAAATTAGTTTTTAGCGAAGCATACTTCGCTTTGTTCCACTCTAAGATGTCCTACGCAATACTAAATTGGGGACATTCATCCCACACCGAGAATGTCTGGAGGATACAAAGAAGATGCATTCGCGTTCTGGCTGGTATTTGTTACCGCGATGATTGCTGGCCTCACTTCAAAACAATGGTATAATGACAACAACCTGCGTTTTCATACACGAATGCTTGATGTACGTTAAGCAAAATATTAACACTCTAGCTACCAACAGTTAGTAATTTCTACAAATATCCAGCAAGAAATACGGAAGGCCTAAGAATCCAATTCCATCGCCTTCAGCGAACCCGAGATGGTAGCAGCTACACAGGAATCAAACTTCCTGGAGGATTAAGAGCTTTGGACGAGAGCAACTTCAAGCAAACTCTAAAGGAATACCTAACAAAAATGGCTTTCTACAGTGTAGAAGAGTTTATGCAAGTGCCCACACAGATCTACTACAGGAATGAGCCGAAGAGTTTTTCCCTTACATTATACATTATATTGCCCATTATGGTCTTTAATATGACACTTTTGTATACTGAACACCAATAAAGTTTATTATTATTAAATACGAAGAAGGGGTCCCTAGAGAAATCTGGTGTGTGAGTGAAGGGAAATCAGAGAAAATACAATAAATATGTTCGATAATTTATTTATTTAACAATACATCTCAATCAGCAGAAGGATAGTCAGAATTTTTGAGGTTTGCCGAACATATTATTTTTATATTTTGTACCTAGCTAATTTGTTGTAAAATATGTTCGGATAGTTGTTTGGTAACTAAATTATTCTTGCTAAACTGGGCGTTTGCTCAAAATGAAAAAATAAGTTGTTTGCGTTGCTAGCTACTTTTTTAAGGCCCCCGGAAGGCTGAGGTGTAGAGGAAGGTTTTTATTTACATTGCAGTTATAATTTCACGCAATAATTGTATATTTTAAAAATGAGGCCAAGCTGATAGCCCCTTGTTAAAACATTCAGTTATAATCAAAATGCACCCAATTTCATATTCTACAAGCCATTTAATGCAACTACCTCTTCATTTTATCATCAACTAATAGTAAATATTCTTACCTTGTACAAATAAAATTGATTTTGCTTGATAAATTGTACGACTCATTTTTAGGTTATGAAACATAACTGCCCTGCCCAAGTTTAATAATAGGCAACTTAAATTATAAAAATCACTAAAATAAACCAAAATTTTTCAAAATAAGAATCAAGTTTTTTTACATTAAAATAAATCAAAAAATTATAAGTTACAATTGCCAGGCTTCTCAAATTATTTTTAAATTATCTGTTTCGTGACATACAAGAAAACATTGTGTATTCCGATATCGGAGATCTATTTTGTCCTTGCTTATTATTCAAACAATTGAAAAAGTTTGAGTTCAATGATGTCCATCTTGTGAAAATCACCAAATTCTTAACAGTACATCAAAAATGTACAAAAATTGAATAATAAGTTAAAAATTATTTTATTAATTTTGATATTTACAAAACTATTATTTCAGTATTACTCAACTAAAAACTAATAATGAAAATAAAGACTAGTTGGAATTTAATCATATATTAAAAAATTAATGTTTCAAAGACAGAAGCCTATTTCGTGACGAACTTCTTCTTTTACATAATATGAACGTAAATAAAAATTAAAACAAACTTCGTTAAAAAATAATTAATATTTACGAGAAAAAAATTAATTATTGGTATCAGCATGATTAATAAATGACTCGCATCTTACAAATTTTCAAATTCATAATTGTAATAATAACTAAAATATTTGTATCTATAATGTTTTCATGAAAAACTAAAAATGAAATATTTACACTCGAATTTTCATAGAAAATTATCAATTTAACTTGTTAAAAGTGCCACATTAATTTCTTTAACCATTTTTACACGATGTAACATTTTTTCTAATGCATTTCTTGGTAAAGGCATAGTCGAGTACCACACAGGACTGTCTGGCACGCATGATCGTTCAGGTAAGAGGTAAAACACATCGTTTCTCGTTTTGACACTTTCCGGACTACAAAATAAATAGGTAAAAATTTAATACATAAAGCACTTTTCCTCACTTACCATTTTGATAGATAAAATTCGTACAATTTTACTGGACAACGTAAGGGGTTTTCTTCATTTTCTTGTTGCTCGTAAACTTTTTTTTTTCGAGTAGCAGTATCCAAACTAACATTTGTTTGAGCTACAACAAAGAAATACAGATTTACAGAAATACAGTGGAAGAAATAAAATACTCACTTGCAGTTTGTGGTGGATAAAATCGTAAAAGAACGTTTCTCGAACCGCCAACTTTATTTGTGCCACCAGGTTGGTTGGGGTTTCTCTTCCAATGTTTCATTATATGCGAGAAAGATAGCTGCATATGTTCATCAACACTCTAAAAAATTCGTAGTTTAAACTTTGTAAAATGCACTTTTATCAAACTTACAGTTAAATTAAAATGTTTAGTGTTGAAAAACATAAGGGTGCTTAATAAAACATGAGGAGAATGAGCTCCCAACTGTTTACTTTCCCATAGATGTTCTTCTTCTACTCTTGTAACGATATAATCTAAAAAAAAAAAAATTAAGCTTATGTCAAACACTTTCAAAGTAAACTTACGAGAATCATTGTAAAGTACCGAAAACTTCCGAGCAACTTCATCTAAGCAATCTGTAAACTTTTCATAATATGTGTCACAAAATATGTTGTCGATTCGACCATTTTCAAACAAATACTGCTGAATACCTAGTAAAGAAAAACACTAAGATAAAATATATATAGAAATTTAATTAAAACATTCAACTGCTGTCACAAGGCTTCAATTAAATTGAACTAAACTTGATTGATTTTTAAAAAAAGGTTTTCAAAATATTACTTCACTTGTGTTTTAAATAAGTGAAGCAAATATTTTATATTCTTTTGCACTAATCTTTTTGACAAAGAGTAATTTCAGAACTTAATGCTTAACTTAAAAATTAAATATATGCCGTCACAGACAAAATCAACGTAATTGAATGTAGGAGTAGTAGAATGTTTTCTTTAAAAAAAAAATGGTCATAGAATCGTCCTTGGAATAAATAAAAGTTTTACCTAAAATACGAAGTTTTAAACCAGGCGATCAAAATAATTCACAGCAAGTAATTAAACATTTTTCTATTTTCAATATTCACTTTAGAAATAATTCGCTGCAAATGGATAGACACCATGTATATTAAATTAATTGAACCCAGTCAACTCTCTCTAAATCGAACTCTTCTAGTTTAAATTTTTTTTCTTAGTTTTTCTCTTACTCATTATGACCATTCAATTCAGAGAGAGTTGATTGTATTTATCATAATTTCAAAAACTTACCCAAACACAAGTAGTATATCGTATCCGGAGCATATTCTTGTCCATTGGGTTTCCGAACTTCTTTGACAAATAAGCACAAAGAATAATTCAATTCATCGGCTGTAAGTTGAAGGATCTCTGGTTTAAAAAGTTTAACTCTTCTGGTTGACTTTTCCAATTCTGAATTTTTTGTGGTAACCCACTGTTTCCAAGCATTAACACCAAAAGTGTACTAAAAAAATAATCATGTAACTACAAAAACTTCTAAAATAAAAAAATCATTACTTTTAAGCACATGTTGGCATCTGGCTTTTCCACAGGTTCTGAAGGTTGAGGTGCTTGAGGAGGTGCCATCAATGGTAAATCCATCTGACTTGAAGAACGACGGCCACGTTTACTAACCGGCCCTCCGTGCCTCGGAGGACGACCAGGACGTTTCCGACCTCTCGTAGGTGTACGTTCCAGTAAATGATGCATTGGTTGCGGATCATCAACAGTTTCCTCACTGTTTCCAGTTTCGCCAGTTTGTGATGCAGTTATCGTATTTGCAGTTAAAGCTCCTTCTAAATCAACTGCTGGTTCTTCCAATTCCGTGGCCATTTTTAACGCCATTTGCAGCATATCTTCTCCAAATGTATTACTCGGTTCAATTGGTTCAGGGTTATAAGGAACTTCTTCCGGTGGAGCTAAATAATCAAATTAAACATTGAAATTATATATTCCATATATTTCCAACTACGAACTTACCAGGAGTATCTTCTTCTTCACTTTCGGAATCTGTATTTTCTTCTTTCTTGTCTCCAGCCACCATTTCAGCCATCATCAATAATTCAGCTTCAAAAGGGTCTGTTGGTATTTTGACTTGGATCTTTTTTATTTCTTTCATTATACCAGTTGCAGAGTTTCTAGTGGTAGGAATAAAGATCGGAACTGGAATTGGTAATGCAAATGGAAATGGTATTGGAAATGGAAGTGAGTACATACAAGCAGGTGTTGGAACGTAAATTGGAACTGGAATTGGAATAACAGCAGTTTTATCTTGAAGTTCATCGGTTTGCATTTCTTTATCAACCATAGTAGGTTTCACACTGATGCTTTTATTCGAATGACGAACCTTACACATGGTTCCTATATTTTTCTGAGATGGCATAGGTGCAGATTTAATTATAATTTGTTGTTTTATTTGTGTTTTCATTGATTGATATGAATTAACATTAGAATCAATTTTGTTTTTCCCCCCTCTAGTGGTTCTATTGGAAGTTGGCCCATTGGTCATCGCTAGTGAATGAACACTGCTTATGACAGGCATTGTCGGCATGTCAGAATTGGACAAGGATTCGTTTTGAGTGCGCTTGGATTTTCGTGGTTTTCCTACAGGAACAGGAATTGATGGATCTTCTGAGCTAAGCGACTTTGGAAAATGATTTTGAAAGGTTACTGCACAACTGTGTGTACAAAAATTTCTAATAGTAGCGTCAGACATGGTAAGGTGATACATTGGTTCTGCATTTTTGCAACACTGATCGCAACTTATTCTAGAAAATATAAAATTAATCAAAATTCATCAAGTTAAAGCAAACAAAGAAGCTTACCTTGCATTAACTGAAACTTGGTAAAGATTGTAACAATTCAAAGAACATAATAAGACACCGGCAGGGCCATGCAACTTTTTAATCATGTCAAAATTATACTTTTTTACTTTACACCAACTGCAAGGTACAATTTTTCGTTGGGCAATAATATAAATATTTTGACAAGTATTGGAGCAAAAACTATGTTGTGCGTTATCGTAAAATATAGAATTCTCCTCCAAAACTTTATTGTCAAAATACTTTCGACACATATCGCATTTCCCTGGTACTATGTTATTAACGAATTTAAATGCGACAAAGCAAGGGTCACTACAGAAAAGGTTCATCTTATTGTTTAATTCAAATTCGATACTAACTGGATTTTCTTGATTACAAACTGAACATTTTTCTGCAGATCTGTTTGCCGGAATAGTTTTATTATTACTTGTACGATCGTATCGTTCCATACAAATTTTAGTACAAAAATCCTTGAATTGTCCTTTATCACCTACCGGTGCCAAAAATCCATCTACACTTCCCGACATATCTTTTTGACAATACGAACAAGCCTTCAGACCTTTTTTATACTCTTCTAAACAAACGCTGCTACAAAATTGTCGAATATCGTAACCAAATCGTACTGAATATTTACCCAGGCAATTAGTTTTAACCTCTCCAGAACAATTAGCACAGTTTGAACCAATCTTTTTTTGGTACTTTGACAAACAAGCTTCATTACAAAATTCCATTATTTCCCACGACAAGTTCATACTATCGTTCAATACTTCTTTATTACAGTTAGCACATTTGCGAACATATTTAATTTGTCCAACCATGTTATCGCTATTCGTGCCTAAATTTTTCACTCGCACTTCACTTTCACCAACGTAATCAAGCTTCTCGCAGTATAACTCCTTAACAGCCTTAAAACAATTTTCATCGCAAACGTAACGGCAATTTCCTCCATTATTTCCAGCTATAGAATATTTACACCTTCTTAACTGAAATAAAAATTAAGTCATTTTTCCCAGATAATAATGGCCGTGTTTCTGCAGCAATTCCAAACATACATACATCATCTAATGGTTTCAAAACAGTTGCAGAAACAAAGCTAATAAATTAATTCTTACCAAATTACACTGCATGCAGGTGTAATCAGTTTCATCGGTATTTAGGGTAGCCATATATTTTGTAGCCAAAGAATCGTTGACTTCTTCGGTTTCCTCTGATGCCTGAGGCGAAGGTTGCTTAGAACTACCTTCGCTATTTTCTGTTGGTTCAGACATCAGTGGCATAATAGATGCAGCATCCTTTTCTTCTTGCGAAATTACCCGTTCTGTGTCAGGAATTATACACAACTCTTCACTGGCACCTTGTTCTTCATCGCCAGCTTGATCATTCTCGTCATTGTCATCTTCCATTACAATATTTTCAAAATCGTCTGACGCAATAGGATCTTCTTGCGGTTGGTTATCAAACTCTTCATCTTGTTCTTGGGAATCGTCAGGACTTGTGGTTTTATTTTCATCCCTTTCATTGCGTTCACTAACTTGAACAAAAATATGACTTTCTGTTTCCGTACCTTCTTCAGAGCTGGTTGGTTGTTCACACGCATCGTTCTTAGCTGATTCTTCGACTACTACCGAACTAGATGGTAAAATTTCTGAAACAGATTCATCAAGTTTCTCATCACTAGGTTCTGAGCGTGCCTTTTCTTCTTCCCCAACTTTTGTCTGTTCAATTACATTTTCTTTTGGACTTTTGCTTAAATTTTGGCTTTCTTTGTCAATTTCGTCAACTTCCATAGGAACTTCGTCTGGTATTTCTTTAGATAAAGGAGATTTTAACGAACTTTCGTCTGTTTTTGGTGCTTGTTCCATTGATTCTTGATTTTGAGAATTCTCTAAATCGGTGACGGAATTTTGTTGCGGACTACACACCGAACTGTCTGCATGAGAAAATTCTTCTAAATTACTAGAATTCTCCAAAATTGAATTTAAAAACGAATTTGTAGTTTCGAGATCTGGAGGTAATGAAACTTCCGCCGAATCGGTTACGTTCATATCAGTTTGTAATTCTGAAGCTGTACCGCTTAGCATATCTGTCAGCCGAGACAGATCTTGATCTGATTGGGAACTCTTTGACGAGCCCTCCATAACAGAATCTTTCTCCGTTTCCATCATTTGAGTGTCGATTGTTTCTAAAGATTCCATGTTCAATTAATTATCGTGTTAATTTAATTTTTATGTAAATTTTCAATTCGGGTAAGTTCATTTCATAGGACCTAAAATAAATAAACTTATGTAATTCGGATGGATGCTTCTTATAGCTCGTGCCAAGTAGAAATAGAACCAAAAACCGAAAAAATAGAACCGGCAGCAATAACTTTCTTGATTTTTGAGATACGGCAAAACTTGTATATAAGAACTTAAAGAATTTTATTAGTTCTTTAAATTTGTATATTACAATTTTTGCTGTATCACGAAAATCAAGAAAGTTATTGCTGAAAAATGATGATTGTCGGTTCTATTTCTATTTGGCACGAAGCTCTAATATCTACATACAATAATGCATCCTTTTACATGATTTTATTGAATTCAACTTTTCTTGCTTAATTTAACCAAAAGAATCTAAAATTTTTGGCTTAACAAAAATATTGAAAATGTTTCTCAAGATCAGTTAAGTCATTTTAACCAAGTACGGCAGTCTTGGACCAATCAGTATCGTGAATTTATTTGTAAATCAATATTAAGTGTTAAATGAACATTAAAGATTCCAGAATTAATAAAAATCGAAGATAGATAATGCTTTATCGGTTGGATTCATAAATCAATTAAAGCTTTATCAAATTCAAATATTTATCACTTGACACCTACGGAATGCTATCTAAAAGCAATGTTGGGATTTGATGAATGTAAAACAGTGCAAAACTTTACAAGATAAAACAAATTCAAACTGTAGGATATGCAGATTCCGAATCATCAAAAATAGTTCATTTTTTATCAACGTGAGTAATTAAGAATCTCGATAATCCTTTCATTTAGGTGGACATGTACTTCAAATAAATTTGTAATATATTTTAAAATCTGTTTCAAGTTTTTTCTACTGAATTTTGTAAAAATTCAATTGCTTCACCGTTCCATAAAACATATAAGACCTGTTAACGAAAAAGAGTATATCGCTGGTACTGTCTTCAACAGATATTCAAATTCAGGTGAACCGATCATCTCTTGAAGCACATAGGATCCTTCTCCGACCCACCCAGTGACGACTGTCGAAAAACATTTATCATTACAACATTATCAATAACCTACTATTAATTTTCAAATTTTGTCATTGGAATTCAATTATTTTACTGGACTATTACTTGACGATAGCTGTCAAGTAACAAAATTCATTACGGAAGAACTGGAAAATGAAGATATTGTGGGGTTTGTCAAGGCGAAGAGAATGCGATGGATAGGTCATATTATGCGAAGAGAAGAGAAGAGAAGAACCCAACAAGAGTGGTGATGGAATGGAGACAGAACAAGAAAAGAAAGAGGGGAAGGCCAAGAACGACATGGTGGGACACGGTGTTGAAGAATTTGAGTGATACAGGGATCGAAAACTTGAAAACGAAATGTGCAGATAGAAAAAAAATTTACATTCCACTAAATTTTTTAAAGAAAATTCCGACTTTTCCAGATTTTCATAATACCAAACAATGGTAATACAGTAATCGGAAAACAATTTGCACTGAAAAAAATACATAATTCAATAAAACCAAATATTATTATTTCATACAGTAATATATTGTCGTGTTACCAAATCATTTTTTGAAAGTTTTAATTTTGTAAATTTTGAATTTCTTGTAAATAAGAGATTTTGATTGTTTTATGTTTAGCTTTGGCGTTGTAAATACTTTATTGTAATTTTTCTGAATAATTTTTTTTTATGAAAAAAAATTCTGTCAAATTTAAAAATATTTTGTTGACAAAATTTTCGTTTTTCCTGACATTGGCTCTAAAAATTTTAAATTCCCTGACTTGTCCAGGTTTTCCATACAAGTGGGAACCCTGAATTATCTGTTAAGTAACATAAGATCAACCTGTCGATTGGTTAAAACTAAATTCAAAAAACATTTTCAGCCAATCAGAAGCTTTTCCTACAATCAAAACTGAAAATTCCTTGGCTAATCAACCCGAATTTTGAGGTATCGAACAATAAAAATAATATTGAATCAAAAATTTTGATTAACTGAGAAATCTGTGGATACAAATTTGGCGCCAAAAGCAAGTTACGAACTGAATTGGGTTATGATGGTGAATTATCGAGGAATAACATTCGCAACAATTGATAAGGCGTAAGTACCTACTGACAACAAGTTACGTACGCCACTGTTTTATTTATAAGTAATATTATACTCAAGCGACGGTTAAATTACAATTGTTATGATAAAGCATATTTTAAGAAATTGATACTGATACACGAGCTTTACAAACGTAGTATGCGTAAGGAATTTAAAAATGCAAATATTTTAATTTTTCGACATTGTTTGTGCCTTCGTAAATTTTACAACTTTGTCGATAAGATTCAAATAGACACATAACATAGCGGTCAACATAGTGGGCACTAATGAAAAACAAAAACAAATTTGAATAATTTGAGAAGAAAATGGAAGGAAATTTATAGAAATTGTCGAAACATTATGTATATGAAAAACCGAGTAGAAAACGAAAATCTAGGGATTTGTTATATTAACGCAACGACAAGCGTGGTTAAAATACCAAGCGTGGGCTTAGCATTACCCGCGCTCATGCAAATTTGATATCATTGCGGTGGAATTCAATGTTTACAGTTGTAAATGGAATGCAATACAGTCATAAATGTTGTATAGTAAATTTTTCGAAATATAAACAAAATAAAATATAATAGCATACCAGCAAACACAAGCTTGTGCACAATTCAGGGCCGGCGTTTAAGTTGTAGTCATGAAATGTCACTTTTAAGTGTAAATCACTGCGCACTTATCAAGTAAAACTAAAATTTTATGAACCACTCATAAAACTTATATTTAAAACACTGTATCAACGCGTTTTCAAATGCCTCCAATTTTATCGTTAAACAATCGCACACAAACACTTCTACGTAATGACAGCAATGGCGAAAAGCGCCTCTATACGCATGCCAAGTTGGCCCACCTAAGAATTACCAACTACAAATAAACAAACTTTTTTAAATATTTAAACTTATCAACTATTTAAATATTTACATTAACATTTATACAGGGTGCATAAAAGTGATAATTCTAATGTCTTTCACCAAAAAACTTAAATTCCGTTGCTTTTCAAATTTAATCCACTTCGTTTTTACATATTTTACCGAAAAAACAAACTTATTTAAAATTGGCAACATCGTTAAGCGCGAAACCACTATTATTATTTTGAAATTTTTAAACATTTGATCCAGTTATTTTTTTTTTAATAAAACACGAAAAAATGGGCTACCGTGCAAAATTTTTGCTACAACTCTGCTATCAGTTAACGTCAAAAACAAAAGCAAAAATTCGCTTAGATCCAATAGAAAGCAACAGCGGCATTTAAAAAACATCTGCACGTCAGTTCATGTGAATTTTCCATATCGCCGGTTGAATGAAAATAATGTGTGGGCTCAAGGAAGTATTCGTACACTCCGATGTTAGCAATATAAATTGTACTTTTCAAATACCGATTTTTTTGTCATATAAAAATCGCTTTTACAGTTCCCCCCCTTACACTAGGTAGCCCAGAAATATTTTGACCCACCATCCCCCCAAAGAAGTACTTGACAGTGGCATAAACAAATTTTAATTCAGCGAAGGGGGGGGGGATTTTTTTATAATACAAAAATACAAAAAAACAATTTTGTTAAATTTTTTTTTTTTCAAATAGACTTTTTTACTGTGTACACTAGAACACCGCTTTAATTATTGAAGATGGACAAACAGGATTCTTTAAGCTAATTTTTTTTCCTCCTAGATTCGGGCCTGGTTCGATCACGAGAGAAAATCAATAGGAGTTACAATTTATAAACATAAGATTTAAAATAGAACGCAAATTGTGAAAATTAGTAAACAAATGAACAATTTGTAGTTTTACCCCCTTGAAAATATACTTCAAACCGAAATAAATATATCGGGTGAAACCGTATAACCAACTACCCAACCAAAAAATATAATAATCAAACATATAAAATTACCAGGGCCGCCGCCAGGCGATTTCTTGGCGGCGTCTCATTATTACCTATCAACTGTTGTAATTAAAACTTGTGTCAATCAATTTTTATCGAATAGCAATTTTGTGCGCCCTGACCAGTGAAGTAGAATAGCTTTACAGGCTGCCTCGATCTGATTGGTTCAAAGTTTTACCAATCTAAACAGAAATCTGGCTTCTTTAATTTCCATCTAATTCATTTTAAACAAAATACATGTTTATTTATATATCGAGGGATGAGTTCAAAACTTTAAAATATAAAATATAAAAAAAATAAGAAAATAAAAAAAAATAAAAAAAATTATTCAATTGGTCATATTGATTTGCAATTTTTGTTATATATTTATTTAAATGTCAATGTGATGATGGTTTGATCTAAAAATAAATATATTAATTTTTATACGAAGCATAAAACCTGTATGTTACGCCTATGTAGTACCCGTTTACAGCAGGGAAAATGATTGCTTCCCTCACAGTATGGTGAGTTTAGTCGGTAACTGAAATTAACATGGCCGCATGTTAATTAACAACTTTTCTTTACTGTTTGCCAACAAAATTAAGATTTAGTAGTGGTGTTTCGTAGTGTAATAGATAAAAAAATAATTCTAGTGGATAAATCTTGAATTTTAAATAAATAATTTATTAACAGGTAAAAATTACTTATAATTTTTCTGCCGGTATTAAACGTCTTGTGTTGGTTCTATTTCAAAACCTTATTTTTTATAACTTTAATATTTGTATTTTTAGAATTACGTTTATATACGGAATACCTACAATGATGCGCCATCCAGAACATCATCATCCTGGAAATCCTATGCAAAGAAATAATAGGTACGAATTTTTATTTATTATTGTTGGGCTGTAAAATTGAGTTATTTTTTGTCATCATATCATTTCAACATCAGCATCTGGTTTTAATGTGAAATATTTATTTAGGTGTATATACATAGATTACTGCTCTTGCAGTATTTACGTCATTTATCAAACTTTTGGTTTTTTATTAGTTCATCAATTTGACAAGCTTTATTTCAAACATTTTTGACAATCATTAAAGTGTCACTTCATCTCAAGAAAATGTTACATCTTCGAGCATAACAATCCAATTGATTTGCATATTGACAAGCTTTGTATTCTATTAAAACAATAATAGACAATAGTTTTACTCTCTCCGATTGGAACAATACACATTTTCAATTCGATTCTCAATCGCAGGTATTTTCCTTTCATTTCTTAATTCCACCCTTATATCGCAACAGCTAATCCAGCTGTACGGGAAAACCTACATGATTTTTCTATCTTAATTTTAAAAATTAATTCATGTTTTGTTTTAGAATGGGTATGCAACAAATGGGTCCTCCTCCCCCTCAAACACGAACACAACCAATGTTAATGAGCATCCAACCCACAGTTCCTGTTCCACATACAGGTTAGTAAAATGTACAAGAAGTTAGCTAAGATGGTCATGGTATGGTTTCTCGCCCGAAACATTTTTAAGAAACTAACCTCTTTGTGTCCGTGACCATCTTATCTTATTTTTTAAATCCTAATTACTTTTCGACTCAATTTTTGTATGAACCAACTGTAATGTTAGTAATCTAAACATTTAATTTATGTGTCAGTTTGCTATGGAAATTGATAAACAGATACTGATACAGCTTTGAATTTTATTTCTTTATTTTGATCTCTGAACTTGTTTATCAAAATTAAATTTGATCAAAAACTCATTTTACGACTGTTTACCTTCAATCAGAAGTATAGCTTTAATCCTATTGAAACCTTGTTAAAACCACTTTGTTTGATCTCAAAAAACAAAAATCGGTACAGGTTTTCTCAGTATCAAACGAATCTGGTTTGTCACCCTTAAACAACTGGTTCTGTAGGAAAATAAGGGTGTTGCATCAACGAGGGAGAAATTTTACACAATTAAACTGCATTTTTTGTTCGGCAAAAATTTGGATTAGCAAATTTTAGCAACTCATCAAGTTTATTAAATACAGAGGGGAAGTTGAATCAATTCTAATTTGGTTCCTGTGAAATTACATTTACCTTCG
Source organism: Cantharis flavilabris (assembly GCA_949152465.1). Lineage (NCBI taxonomy): Eukaryota > Metazoa > Arthropoda > Insecta > Coleoptera > Cantharidae > Cantharis > Cantharis flavilabris. Next base: position 25,771,669 of record OX424441.1, on the reverse strand, counting down.
GTAAAGTCATTGTTTTCTTTATTTTGTTATTCAAACTTTGTGGAACATGTTTTCATTTTGTAAAGGATTACTTTGAATTGATCCTCGACACAACATGTAAGATGCAAGCGCATAGAACAATCTTACATTGTCGGCTATTCATGAGCATATTAAGAATTAATTTTGAACCTAACGTGGATTCAAATCAAATCACAGCAAACTACTTTTATTTTGTTTCCTACCTAGTATTTTGAAAACTAAGCCACCAAATTTTGAATAAAATTAATAAATTTTAATTCTACTGTCAGGGTTCCCACTCGCTTGGAAAACTTGGAAAAATTAGGGAATTTAAACTTTATAAATTTTGTCAGGGAGAGTCGGAGGGTTTTTTATTTTTAAGTGCAAGTCGGAGGAAATTGCGGCTTCAAAGTTTGAAAAACAAAATAAATTATAATAATAAGTTCATCCAAATTAAGGTCTGTTCGTTTGCTTGCACTAACTTGAACCGAGCAGGTTAGTGCAAACAAAAGCGTTCGTTGATTGGTTCTTTGCTTGCTCAGTTCAAGTTAGTGAGGACCTTTAGATTGAATCCTGTGCGAGGGGGGAAATCTGATGTACAACGATGGGAAATTTAAGGAAATCCAACATTATTATCTCCTTACAGATTTACATATCCGTTTTTTCAGGTCCCCTTTATCTTGACAAATTAATTTTATCTCTTCACATCGGTTTTTGCCTCTATCGTTATTCTTATCCACGCTTGTCTATGTTTTGCTACCTGATTTTTCCATCTTATTCTAGGTTTTCTCTTACTAAAAAAAATAGATAAAATGAATTGTGATAGAGCAGTGGTTCTCAAGCTTTTTGTGGACGCGGAACACTTACGGCAACAGTAGAAAAATCGCGAAACACCATATTTACATCAAAGTATTCAACTTTATTTTTTAATAAATTAATTACGATTATTTAAATATTCTGCTGAACACAACTGACTATGAAACAGGTTCGCAGAACGTCGTTTGAGAACCACTGTGATGGATGATAAAATTTTACGTAAGAATTCGATTCCGGGGAAGTACCCACTTTGCTTATAAACTTATCCGCGAGATAACATCGCAGTATGTTGGCAAGGTTGAATCAAACACGTTTGGAAACGAATATATTGTAGTTTATCGTATCAGTGGTGCTTAATTGAGGTTATTGGTACTTGTACCGCGAGCATTTTATAAGTTTTTATTAATTTTTATACTTTGTATACCAATTTTAAGTATTAGTTTTAGACATGAAGACTAAATTTTTGTTGTTATATGTTATGTGCATAATTTTCCCGATGTCGAACGCACTGACGCTCGCAGAAATGAAATCATTATTTGCTGGCAAGAGATGCATTGAAGGTATAAATTAGGTTAAGATAACACTAATATTTTACATTAAAACAACTTTTGAAGAGATTTTTACGATTCACGATGTTTTTCTGCTAAAATCATTAATTTATTAGTCATCACAACCAGTGGCGTGCCATCAGCTATTTTTATTTAAATTACTTTTTTGGAAAATATTTTTGGAACTTGCTTTATTTTTAAAATTTCATTTCTTCTATTGTTTTTATTTTATCGATAAAAATTTCTTTTTATTAAAAAGATTTTAAAGCAGTTTTATCGGTGGCATCTGTAAACAATTAATTTTCAATAGTTTTCAATAGGTAAGCACACACGAACCGAAGGAATAAATGCACATCCGAGTATAACTAGGTCTAAGGAGGTCACAACTATTTAAAAGGGAGCTCTTCCGGAAAATGATAAAAAACATAGTTACTATTTTCTAACGACATTGACAAATAACTGATATATTTGCGATATAATATATTTTCTCACAATGAAAACGCGATAAGAATGAACGTTCGAGTATGCTTACCTAGTGTGCTTGCGGGAAAAGTTTTAGATTAATGAAACAAGTTGAAAAGTTTTATCAACATATTTAAATTTATCTTATTTATTTTTAAAATTTTTGTTCTCTGCCATGACTTAAACAATTTAAATATTATTAAATTATTAAAACTAATTAAAATTAAATAAATAAGCTCAGCAACAATTAGTGCACATATAAATCGAAAGAGTGTAAAGCGATGCCGAGTGAAACCAAAGCAAACACGATTGGAGTGATTTCTGTGCATACTATATGCCATTACATGATCTAAATACAAATAATTTGCCCAGCGTTGGACATAGCCTCCTTCTCTTTCCATGTAGGATTGGCTCTTGCGATTGAACATTTACGTTGCAGACCACTTTTTGCCCTCTGTACACAAATAACTATTATTTGATGTTATTTGATTGAACCAAAAATCAGTTAATACCAATTTTATCTCATAAATTATTCCCTATCGGAACACCAATAGTTACGACATCATGTTTTATGCTTTTAATTTTTAGGTGTGTTGGTATCGATGCCACAAGGACCCACCTTGATTACGACAACATCAATCCCTCAGCAACCCCCAAAGTCAAGCCTATCACAAGGTATGCTTTGTATTTGATGTAAAATTACATTTGTTATTAATTATTTTGTTTGTAGTGTATCATTATGATGCATCATCAGCAGAATCGGTGGAACAGCAACACCTTGCTGTTGAGCAACAACTTACTTCTACAAACACTAATACTTCATCTATGCCCATCCATAACTTGGCAAACAACAAAGAAAAAACTCCCATGTGTTTAATTAACGAGCTTGCTCGTCATAATAAAATTCAACATCAATACCGCCTGACCAGCGAGCAGGTAATAGTCAACTCAGTGTAAATAGTGAGCAAGTACAAAATTAATATTTTTATTTTAAGGGCCCTGCACATAAAAAGCTATTTACTGTTACCCTTAAATTGGGAAATGAAGAGTACGAAGCAGAAGGTGCAAGTATAAAAAAAGCACAACATTCTGCAGCTGCAACAGCATTACAACAAACTTCATTTAAACATCCACCTTTAAAAACAAATCGTAACAGTAGAAGTAATTTACGTAATGGATCAGGAATGGTAACCCCAACTGTAGAATTAAATGCTCTCGCTATGAAACGTGGAGAGAGGACTGTTTATATGTTAGAAAATGGTACCCCTGATCCACCAACCCAGGTTGTTTGAATTATTATATAAAATTTTGAACTAATCTATATTTTGTTTTAGAATTACGTGTCACAGCCAAATTACTATCCAAGACACACTATTTATGGCACACGATACAATTACGATCCTCGTCGAAACAATTTTACTAGAAATTATCATCCTCAGTATGAAAATCGTTACTATGGACAATACCGATATCAACACACACCAGGTGAACCATTTTCTATTCGCTTACGTGTTGGAGAACGAGAATATCCTGGTGTGGGTTATACGGTTCAAGCTGCTCGTCACGACGCAGCTGCTAAAGCTATCGAAGATATAAAACAAAAAGAAGTTGATGATACTCAACAGTGTCCGTCAATTAATGGAGATAACGGTAAGCTTACTATTCTTTTATCAAGTTACCCTATTTATTTCTTAACTATTGTTTTTAGTGGTACCAGAAGTTGACGTATGTAATGATCTGAATACGGAATTGAAGTCTCCCATATCTTTAGTTCATGAAATAGCATTAAAGCGTAACCTTAATGTTGTTTTTGAAGTGTTAAGTGAAAAGGGTCCACCTCACATGAAAGTATTTGTGACTCAGTGTCGTGTTGGAGATTTGATTGCCGACGGGGAAGGTAATGGCAAAAAAATTTCTAAAAAACGTGCAGCCGAGAAAATGCTTGATGAGCTCAGCAAGCTTGGACCACTACCTAACACATCTAACATTGTTGCTTTGAAACGTAAACGTGTTGTCAATAAGAAAAAACAACGTAATTTAATTAAAGTAAATGCCGAGAGAAGCTCTGATTTTATCGAAGAGATTAATCCTATTTCACGTTTAATTCAAATTCAACAAACGAATAAAGAGAAAGAACCTGTTTATTCGGTAAGTTTTGCTAGTTTATTTTTGAAATGTTATTTGATTTTTCTTATAAATGTAGGTGGTGGAAGAACGTGGTGCTCCACGGAGACGTGAATTTGTGATTGAAGCTTCGGTTAATGGACACGTTTCAACTGGTGTCGGTCCTAATAAAAAAATTGCTAAACGAAATGCTGCGGAAGCCTTATTGGCATTGCTTGGTTATAGTAACACTTCCTCTGTACCATCGATTCCTAAACCGGCCATGAAGACCGAGAAGGAAGTTGAACCAGTTGAAAAACCACGTAAAGTTACCTTTTTAGAAGAAAAACCAGATGCACCTGTCGGTGGTAGCGGTGGACGACAACTCGTACCAGGGTTGCTATTGGTTAACGATCAATCTGGAGCTTTCCAACAGGTGCGTCTTTTTAAATTTTTTTTATTATAATTAATAATTTATTTTTATAAATTTGTTTTAGAGTAAAAACAAAGCAAGTGGAACGGAGATGTTAAACTCTGGATCGGGTAGCGCTCCGACTGAATTAAAAAAGACTGGTCAAGCACAACTTCCAAAAAAATCACCACAAATAACTCAAAGTGTCAGAGCAAAAGACCAGTTACTGTACCTAGCGCAGTTGCTGGGCGTGGAAGTCCAATTTTCTGATTTTCCAAAAGCAAATCACGAGGTGTTTCTTACTTTGGTATCATTGAGTACAACTCCACCTCAGGTTTGTCATGGCGAAGGTCCCACTACGGAAACATCACACGAAAAAGCAGCACTAGAAGCATTAAATGTACTTTCTGAATTAGGACTCGACAACGTAACTCCCAAACGAGAAAGTAATAGTCCTGATAGTTACAACGGTTCTGCTAATAAACCTCAAGTTGTTCCAAAATCAGGACTGACACAAAACGGAATAAAAAAATAAAGTAAATAGTAAAGTAAAAGAACTTGTTTATCTGTACCAATAAAAAATTTAGTTTAGGAATACTTATTTGGGAAAAAATGTATAACAGGTTAACTTAAATAGTTGATTTTTATTGGTACTAGATGTTTTTGTTCAAAGTAAAATTTAAAATTTGTTACGAACTCAGTTATCTGTACCAATGATAAATAGTAGTATAGCAGAGTTAGAACTACGTACATACATAGCAAAATAGTATTTATTTTTATTGGTACATGATTTGTTGAGAGTTCCATGCGGCCATGTCGCAATTTTAACTCTTTACGATAATATTTAGTAACTGGTTTCATGTTTTTGAAATCATATACTGAATGTGTGCTGGCTATATTTCAGCACACATCCCCATTGTGTTTTTCTGGGCAGAAAGCTCAATAGGGACTTTTAGTAGCTCAGAATTGATTTAAACTTAATTTCACACAACACGACTATCCAACGTAAAACCTATCTAGTCTTAGTACATTATTTAATATAATGGAAATTGCTGTAAACTTGTCCAACAATTTTTTCGCCTGCTTAATGTGTATTTAGTCAGCAGGTCGGCACATACGTATTCTGAAGGAGTTGACGTTTTGTGTGAAACTTATTAAATATATGGGAACTTAACAATAAAAATCTGGCTTTTTGTATTGGTTTTAAAGATTATTGATAAAAAAAAATAAGCCTTAATGGTTATTTAGTTCTCCAGTGTTATTGCAATTCTGATTGCTGCTACAACAAGTTTGTCGATTTCAGTATAAACATGCTTTTTATTGTTTATTTTTTATTTTTATTGTTCTGTGGTTATTTTAGAAAAAAATAACTTTTTATTTTCTATGACTAGGTATTAAGTGTATAGTTTATTTTTTTTGTATGTTCGAGTTTTATTCATAACTCCCCAAGTCTGTGTTTATATTTAATTTATACTGTGTTAATTGTTTTATGTTACGTTGTGGCATGCCTTCAACATTGAAATTGATAAAACTTCTAATAATTAGTTTTTGAATTTTATTATACCTTCAATTTTATCCTACAGGAGACTACCTAATTATTGTAAAAGATCGGTAACACTTTGGGATCCAGAAACTACTACGAAATTGAACCGAAGACCTATATTACTTTTATTTAAGTTTGTCTAATTATAGAACAAAACTTAAAATTAGCTACCTTTTTGCACTCGGGATTCCTGTTATTAGTAACGAGCCAGGCGGATCTGCGCAACCTTGGATGAAAAAAATGATCGATAAGTACATGAGGACCATTTCCATTAAGAGGCGAAAGATCTTGTTAACAAGTCAGCTTTGAAGATCATAACTATAGGTATCGTTAACAACTTCAATTTTCTCAAATCAATACTTTTCTTTTTGATTCTGACATATATTTCCGTAAATTTGCTGTTGTAAATTGTTAGCAACGAGGAGGGAGATACCAAATGTAATCTCCGTAGAATTACGGATTGGATCTGAAAAGATTCTGAGGACTGGTGTTTTGGAAAGGAGTTGCCTGATAACTAAATTATTACCAGTCCAGGCCTGACAATAAGTGTAGGTAGATTCATATCTGCCTACAAAATTAATATTTTTTCTAACGTCTATTTATTCATGAACAAACGAGAAGACAATTTTACTAAAATTTTTAATTTTAATGTACCTGAAGATATTTTAGAATCTTTTTTTGAATTAAAAAGTAATAATGAGACGCCTAAATATAAAAAACGGATGTAAGGTATTCACAATGCAGCGATAACAATAGTAGATAAATCCATAATTTATGAGAGTTGCAAATGCACTTTGCATATGTAAAATATGCCGCATGATTCGTGAAGATCATTAATTTATAAAAAGGGAATTTTTTTACTTAGGTATTTATATTTGTAATTTTGTTGCTAGCCTTAATTGCTTGAAATCCTTGACAATTATGCGGTGTACAAGTTTCTCCTATACCCAAAGTGGGCGTTTTAAAGTTGCCTATAGACAAGGGGGCCTTGCAGTTTAACGTGGGCTCCGAACCACATACATGTAATATACATAAGTGAATGATTTACAAGTTTACCAGTGCTTCACCCCTAATAGTGTGGTGTTATCTCCCACTGAACAAACTGCTTTTTTTGTCGAAACTAATATTTATAGTATCGGCTGGACAATAAAGTATCGACAAGTTAATTGCTAAATCGAATAGCACCTCCAGTTAATTTGGCCCCTGAGGCAGTCGCTCCTTTGCCTCGCCCTTTCTACGCTACTGCCACCAATCAATTGATTATCATAAATGTAAATTCTTTAAATAAATAATAACTTGGTCGATAGTTTAAAAATAAAGCTTTTTAAAGTTTTGGCAGCATTACCCTGATAATATCATTAAATCAATAAACTCACAATTAATAGGCATTATCGATTTATATTGGAGTTCTATGAACCCAAAATTGATATTCAGAAGTTAATGATAGTTTTAGGTTGTAATATGAATTTATGTATAATTTTCAGATCAACTAAGGCTAGAAAGATATTTTTTATAATTCTCACATAAATTACTAAATATTTATCATTGTTTAAAAATTAATTCATAAATAACTAGAAGGAAAAAAATTATGCAAATGAAACAATAAATAAAGTAGTAATTAGTAAAAATATTAATAATTTATTTCATTTCTAAAAAATTGAAAATGCAGTTTTCAAATAATAAATTGGGAAAAACCAAAAATGTGACATACGTGGGGATATGCGGTATTTTTTGATCTGTGGCAAAACCTCATCCTATTTCCTGAAAGAATATTTAGTTTTGTAAATTGACATACATAATTAAGTATGGAAAATGACTGAAAAAATGAATTTTTTTTATTTAAACAAATATTTTGTTTCATCAAAAATATCTTATTTAAATAAAAAAAAGTTGATTTCAAAATAGCAAACGAAGAAAGGATTCCGAACAGTGACTGCACTAGGAATGTGCTGAGGAGGGTGGCAGCCCACCCTAAGAATTGAATAAATATAATGCGTAATTTCTATTTATGCAGTAGGGAATTCTATCAGTTGACCACATTTCCTTTCTTTAAGCCAGGCCGGTTTAAATCTGGCTTTCCTTAATCCTTACCGATGAAGACACTCTACGTTCAAATAAAAATTTTGAAGTAGTCCTAAAGAGGATTTTTCCGCATTCTCCACATGGCCAGCCTGTTTCTGCTTATTTTAATCTTTCAAAACAGGGTTATCGAACCAGTTTAAATTTTGGTTAAGACTTAAATTAAGCAATTTGATTTTTTAAATTTAAATTTATTATAATAATAAAATTCTCGTCCAAACTTTGATAATATAAAATTAATTATTGAGCTTAGTGGACTAAAATCAAACTCAGTTTTTACGAAGTCGACGTTTCGAAGACTTTATGTCTTCATCTTCAAGACTAGAAGAGAAGCAAAGAAACGTCGACTTCGTAAAAACTGAGTTTGATTTTAGTCCACTAAGCTCAATAATTAATTTTATATTAAATTTATTAATTTATGATTATCAGTTTTAGTGCGATTGTGCTATCTAATAAGATTGAAACAATTGTAATAATCTATCTTTTTTTATTTTCGTTTAGTTTCTAATTTAATTATTAAATAAATAAATCAGATTTTTTCAAAAATCATTGGGATAACCACATTTTTTGTGAAGGATTAACGAGGTTCCACGTAAATATTTAATTGATAACCTAAAGTGTAAAATGGCAAAATTTCGAATACCTCCGTGATAAAAATGTTATCTGGTGTTGTTAAATAAAAGACAAATAAATGCTGTTTATTTAAAAATTTCATATTCATAAAGCGGAGTTCATTTAACTTATCAATGTAAACATGACCATGACTACTTCAATTGAATCATCTCAATCTATAATTAACAATAAAAGAAAAATGACTAAATTGTTGTCTGCATATTAATGTTACTCATAAAAAATTACAATAATTAATTTAAATCACCTTTTTATTGCGAAATTATGCAAAAATTTCGTTTTGATTTAAAATCGTTTACCTTTGGATGTTTAACTGTACATTTTTAATTTTACAAATTTATTTATAACCTTATACATCTGGAAATGCACGAGTTTCACGAACTGCGGCGCGGTCAAAAAATAAAAAATTAATTTAATTAAGTGGCGAGCACCCCAGGACTCCCATGACTCTACACCACTGCTTAAATACTTTGAATCAAAAAAACTAATTTTTTAAAATTTTGTTTGATTTTCGTTTGTTCAAAACCATTTTATTTAAATTAAAAAAAAAATTTTTTTTTAAATTTGGAACGGATTTGTTAGCTCAGTCCTTGAGTGAACAGCGGTATCCTGTGATGGCATGTGGAAAAATTAAAAGACAAGACTAGATAAACGTATTATCAATTCCGCCTGGCACATGTTTCGGTCAAAGCCTAATTGGGTTATATTTTCTATTATAGCTTCTAGATCTATTTTTGTTTAGAATTAATTAAAACTGTTTTTTCAATCTCGACAAAACTGTATAAAAAATAAAGTATAATTTATGCCGTGTGCATGTGATAAGATTACCTCCTGGTACACCAAACCTGTTTAAAAACTTGACAAATATGCCAAATATTTGATTTAAAATACGAAATTCAAAACTGTTCAGGAATTTTTGCGTTTTTAATTCGAGTGAAGAAATTTACCTTTTTATTTCGCGAGATTTGCAACCAAGTTATCGATATTCGTGCTTGAATTAATTTACATAAGACTTCAGTAAAAAATTTACACTTTCACGATTCCCTCGAATAGGTATCAAACAAACTTCTTTCTCAAAATCAAATCAGGTTACTTCCTGCTGAGGAGGAAATATTCAAAAAAGTATTTTTTTTAATTTCCACCTTCACATGGCCATAGCACCGAAAATATTGATTTTTCAGTAAAAATTGTTCAGTACTTTTTCAAAGAGTGCGAAATAGTCTACAAATTTGATTTCAACCCTTTATTGTCTAAAATCAATGGCTTTCGAGTTATGAATTAAAGTAAGTAAAAAAATGTTAAAAAATTCGAGATTTTTTTTTTTGAAAACTATCTTTTAAACGAAACATTTTACAAAAAATCTTAAGCCCCATTCCGAATGGGAAATTTAACGGACTACAACTTTTGTCAAGTAAAATTTTTCGAAAAACAATCCATTTCCATAAAAATTTTGTAATTTGTTTGTTTATTATTTTCTGTGAAATGGATTTTTTTGTCAAAAATTTTTACTAGACAAAAGTTGCAGTCCGTTAAATTTCCTATCCAGAAATGGGGCGTCAGATTTTTGTAAAATGTTTGGTTTTGAAAAAATCTTAAAATTAAAAAGACCGAATTTTTCAATATTTTTTTACCGAATTTAATTCATAACTCGAAAGCCGTTGATTTTAGACAATCAAATGTAAAAGCTAATTTGTAGATTATTTTGCCCTCTTTAAAAAAGCTATCAACCATTTTTACTGAAAAATCAATATTTTCGGTGCTATGGCCATGTGAAGGTGGAAATTTCAAAAATGTTTCAAAGAGGGCTAACTCGCGAAGGTTTGAAGTTAGAAAAAATTTTTGTTACAAATTGTGCTTAGAAAAGTGTCCTCTAAATGCTGTATAAGCAAAAAATTAAAAATTCAAATTATCTCTTTAAAATTTTAATCAATGATGGAAAATAATTGTTTTTGTATCCGCTTGAAAGTTTCTTATAATTCCTGATGACTTCAAAATTCGTAATCGTGATTTCACGGTGTACTACTGTGCTTCGGATCAGTGTTTTAATTAGAACTCATCAAAGCAGAATGAATGAAATTTTAGGAAACCAATTTGAATGGTACGAATTTTTTATCTCTTTCTATCACGCAATTTTAGTTGCGGTTTCGTGGGATTTGTTTTTTAAACAAAACCATTAAATAAATTGTTTCCATTTGCATGGGGGTAGATCACGTTATTGTGACTGCAATGTTGGGTGTGGTCAGTACTTGGTAACCGTGTGTATTGCTTTTAGGGTTGACAAAAAATTTGCCTGCTTGGTTCTTATAACCAGTGAACCCCGGAACAAAACAGTAAATAAATGACTTATTTATCGTAAGTTCTTATCGTAAGATAATTAAAAATGTATTGCTTCCTCGACTGCAAGTTCGTAGTGGTAATTTGTGGAAAAAGTAAAGAAAGATTTCTGAATATACATATTTTATTACAGTACTTAGGTACAAAACACGCTTGCTTACAAATTCTTTAATATATTAAGTAATTAAATTATGAGAATTTTAATATTTTATTAATTATGTCAATAATGAGTCCTAATGAAGTGTTGATTGTTAATGGATAGTGTTTATTGAAAAACCTGCCCTAATCAGTTCTTGACAGGCTCTTACTTGTAACTATGGATATCAACAAAATAAAAGTCTGATAATTGGCATAACTAATAAAACCGATAGGATTTAAATGTAATGATTTCTTAAAACTTCGTAGCCAGTTAAATATATAAGGCACTCGAATTAAAGAACCATGAAATAAAAGATAGATCACCAAAATCCGGAAGAAAATCCACCGGGTGGAACGCGTACTTTTGTGGGAAACGGTGCTACCTTTTCGACTGGTTTTGTGTTTTCGTCTTCTACTGCGTTACCGTTCTTTAAGTCATCCTTACAACCGTCATCAGTCACACACACTTCTTTCACCAAAATTTGCTTTGACTGCGTTTCTTTGATGATTTTGGGACCATTATCGTAGGTAAAGCACTCACTTATCGAAGACTTTTTGTTATTTCTGGCGAAGCGTGCACCGTCAGCATCCGCAGATGAACCAAAGATATCGGTATGACCACCGCCTGGAGGTTTCAACACTCTGCTGGAATTACGACCCTCGATACCCACGTTCACGTTTCCGGAATTCATGCTGAGAAAAAATTTAAATTTTTAGTCTCACAAATTCAAACTTGAATGAACCGATAAAGACTATTAATCAAATGAAAAAAAACCGATATTACAAATTCACTACAAGGGTTATTAACATTAAAATTATGTTGATAACGCAAGTATTAGTCATCCATCATTATGATTAATAAATCCGCGAAATTTTCAATACTCACTTAATTTTTTGGTATTTCTTTTGCACAAAACTAATGATTCCACTTTAAAAAAGTGATATTTGGAATTACAATTATTTGAGTTACAATTAACGGATTACTGTGTCGACAGCGGTTACGAACGTAATAGTTAATGGCGACTGGCTACTTGTTCAAACCGTTAACCAATACAAACAAACTTTTGAGGGAACTATCAGTCGATTCGTGCTTTCAAGTTGAAGCAATGGAAGTGGCAAATTTAAAATTTGAACTTTGACCTCGCGATCAATCACAAAACAACAGTTTTTTTGCAAATCACATTTTAATAACGTCAATTATACGAAATTAGTAAATTTTTTACTTTTTAAATTATATTTAATTCAAACGCGTCGAAATCGTGAAAATCTTGTTAGTAATACAGTAATAAGTAATTGTACGAAAATAACTTTCATATCAAATTCTTTGAACTATTATTAGAGCGTTTCTGGCACAATTACTTATTGGCTTACTAAGCTAACGAGTAACATTATTGTTGTTCCTAATTTTAAAAATATTTCAGACAAATTATTGATCGTCCAGGGCCGTACCTAGATTCTTCGGCGCCCGGGGCTAGAATTTAAATAAATTTTTGTTTCCATTCCATAATCCATCGGTGGTTTATTTAAACCCGGAAGGCATAAATAAATATTACCTTTTTTTGAATATTTTTAAATGTAATTTGTTTATCCATAAAATATTTCAAGATTTATCACCGTACTTATTTTCGATATTTTGTCGGCATTCTCAGAGCTTTCAGGTAATAATATTATAATTTATTACTCTGAGTTTTACGATGAAAATATTTAAAATATAAATGCAATTAATTTAACATGTAAATTATTACAACATTAATAATTTTTATTACTTTTACTTTTGGATTTTTAATTTAATTGAGAAGTAACGGCCGCCGACTGTTCAATACCTGAATTATTGGAAAGTAATTGCAAATTTTAACTAGTTTGAAAATCAGGGGCGGATCCAGGCAAAGTTTATGTAGGACGTAAATAAATATATTTTGATAAGAATTTAGGTATACTAATGAAATTTAAAAATTTTAGTAAGTTTTCTTGGGTTTTGTCATCAGGAAGGAGTTATTTACACCGTTATCCTCCCTCCTTCCCAGTGGCGTAGCCAAGATTTAGTTATGGGGGGGGGGGCTAAAGGATGCGAGCGACGCAAGCTGCGTAGAAAGCGCGCGCCGCAGGCGAAAAATTTTCGGAAAAAGGGGCGTGGTCATCTTATTTTCGGTAAAATTATTGCTTCTGGCTGCGCCACTGCTCCTTCCAGCCGCTCTTGTCAGGCAAACAACGAAAATGAGAAAATCGAGCAAATTTAGAATATTCAGAATATTTTAGGCAGGCCAAGGAAATCTCAGAAAATAAAGCTCATCTGGAATATTCTTAAAATTTCCTAAGATTTTCCTTCACTTTTGTATATCACGATTTCCCAGCAACAAACTAGTAGCCCAGTAACCACACGTCGAAAAAAGGGGATCAAGCTTGCAAATTTCTGTGGCAAAGGATTGAAAACTGATTCCTATGTAATTTTGGTCGTAGAATCCGAATTTGAGGTTTTGCGAACAAAACGTTGTCAAATCACGTTTTTTTGCAGAAAACTCAAAATTTTGGGCACCCTATTGATTTTTCGAAAAAATGCATCAAATGAATCAAAAAGTATATCAAATTTCCTACAAAATGACTTTTTGGTTCATTTCCTAGGACGAAAATTAATGCCGCACGCGCCATTCGCGTTTTTTCCAGGTTTTTTTTTCGAAAAATTCAAATTTTGTTTGAAAATTTGAGAAAACTCAAATTCCATGCCGACCAGAGGCTATATTTTTACCCGTAGCCGTCGGCATGCAAACCTTCACTTCACTCGAGAAATCATGAAATTTGAATTTTTCGAAAAACCAGCAAATACGCGAATGGCGCCTGCGGCGTTAATTTTCGTCCTAGGAGATGAACCAAAAAGTCATTTTGTAGGAAATTTTATCTACGTTCTTTGATGATACATTTCATTTTTTCGAAAAATCAATACGCTAGTTGGACAGCTATGGTGCCGCTACCTAGGCGGTGATTTTGTGCATAAATTAGGTGAGAATCTGACCATAATTGACCGGAAGATGGCGCGGCGTACGCTTTTTTTGGGATATGCAACCAATAACGCTAATTGGACATTTATGGTGCCGCCGCCTAGGCGGTGATTTTGTGCATAAATTAGGTGAGAATCTGGCCATAATTGACCAGAAGATGGCGCGGCGTACGCCTTTTTGGGATATCCAACTAGCGTATAGGTTGCCCAAAATTTTGAGTTTTTCGCAAAAAAAACGTGATTTTCAATATGGCGGCTTTGGCACAAGGAAATTTTGTTCGCAAACCTCAAATTCGGATTCTACGACCAAAATTACATAGAAATTAATTTTCAATGTTTTGCCACAGAAATTTGTCAGGTAAAACTACCTGGTTACTGGACTACTAGGGAGAAATCCAATTTGAACACAAATTTTGTGCACACTTGTTTGAAATTCCCTTGAAAATCATAGAAATTCTTAAATTGGAACTAGTTTGGGAAGCAAGGACGGATTCAGGCAAAGTTAATGCAAGAAATAAATGAGGGTAGTGAGGAGGGATAAATTTAGATATATTTTTGAGATTTAAAAAAATAGATTTTGTTGGTTTCGGTGAGTCATGAAGAGGGGGTAGATACCCCTTTACTTTTTCCCTTCCAACTACCCTGCAAGGAATTTGAAAAATTGCAGGATATTTCAGGAAATTTCACAAAATTGAAAAAGTTAAAAAATTAAGCTCATCTGGAGTACGGTCAGGTACAACTCGGCGCCACCGACTCGGCGCAGCCAACTCGGCACCGCCAACTCGGCGCCAGCTAACTCGGCGCCAGGACAGCTCGGCGCCAAGTAAATAATAAAATGTTTGTTAAATAGTTATTCTTATAACGATTTCACATACAGGGTCGTTCGCATATTGTAACAGTTCTCTTATCAGGTCCGTAACAAGGGATTCTTGAAGTCCGCGTTGTGTCAAGTACTGTTTAATGAGGTCGAGATTAACTCACTTAGGAGAAGGGGGGCTAGCAGGAACATCTAACATGTAGATTTCTTTTTAGCAGAACCTATTAATTAAACAAATATCAATTAATTAATAATAATTAATATAAAAAATATTAATTATAAAAATAATGTATCGCAGTTACATAAAATATCGTTTTCTAACCTAAGCTTGTTCGGCGCCGAGTTGGCTGGCGCCGAGTTGCCTGACGCCGAGTTGGCTTGGCGCCGAGTTAGCCGGCGCCGAGTTAGCAGCGCCGAGTCGGTCAGCGCCGAGTTGTCCCATCCCGGATGGAGTATTCTTAAGATTTTCTTTCACTTTTGTATATCCCGATTTCTCCAGCGATTCCCCTCTGGTTTTTCAGCAATAAACTAGGGAAAAATCGCCAGAAAAATCTCAAAACAATCAGAAAAAAAATAGAAAGGAGAAAATCTTAGAAAATTTCAAGAAATCCATGGAAATTTTAAGAAATTCAAGAAAATCTTGAGGAAGAAGGAGATCTAAGAAAACGCAGAAAATTCTAAGGAATGAAATTCCCTTTAGTTTTGTATATGACAATTTCCAGTTTGTTTTCCACTTAGTAAAAATCGAAGTAAAATCTGGTATACAGTGAAAAGAAATCTAAAGAAAACCGGAAAAATGTTAAGAAATCCCAGGAGATCCAAGAAATAAAATATTCTGGAAAATCTTAGGAAATAGAAATATCAAGAAAATTTTAGGAAATACCGATATCTTAGGAACTCAAAGAAATCTTAGAAAAACCTAGAAAATTTCAGGATTTTTCACATCTTATGAAATGGGAAATCCCACAAAATGTAGAAAGTTTTAGAATATTTTAAGAAATCTAGAAAAGCCAAAGAAGATTTTCTAATTTCCCTGTATTTCTTAAGATTACCTTAAAATTCAGGAAAAATTCATGAAGAAGATAAACGAGGCTGGAAGAGGGTAACTACATATTTTTTGATAAGAATTTAGGTATATTTTTGAAATTTGAACAAAATTCAGTAGATTTCGAGGGGTAAATCTCCTGACAAAAATATGTACACCACATCTCCTTTTTCTTAAAACCTCCCATCTCCCTAGATTTCCTCCATATCTCCACATTTCTCTTACATCTCCTCGCATTTCCCCCATATCTTCTCGCATCTCCCCCATATCTCCTCACACCTCATCACATTTCCCACAGCTCCTCACATCTCCCACACCTCTTCAAATCTCCCTTACCTTTCAATTACTTGTTTAATTGATATTTAAATAAGTTCAATTATTTGGTTCAGTTTTATTGGGATTACCACAGACTCTTATGAGTCGATCAGCACTTAATTTGATGGATTGTTCATTAAAAAGTCAGCACAGTGAAGATTTTTGGATCGTTCTGATGTTATTATCGACTTTAATTTTGAGAAAAAGACGTTTCGATTTATATGTTTAGTATACCTACGTCAGGTATATTCAAAATTCGATATACGTACCACCTAATTCAATAATATCGGCAATATATCTAGGGCGGACCACTGTTGGTTACAGTAGAGTATTTAGAGGAGGGGAAAGGGGCAATTGCCCCCTTCCCCCCAAGACGACTCTGATTGTATCCCTGAAGCCCTCCCTGATAAAAATAATGTTTACCGCGAGGTTTTAAGATTTAAATAACTTTAAATTATTTTTATTTATTTATTTATTTATTCATTCATTCATTGGTTCATTCATTCATTCATTCGGTTACCACTGACGCTCATGAATGGATTAACAAGATTCTAAAAAAATTTTGCTCTGCCCTTCCCCCAAACATTTTTTAAATACGCCACCGGTTGGTTGTCTCATTATCCAAATATAGCGAGTCATTTAGACGATCTTTCATTACAATATCCAGCTTCATTGCTATTACTATTTGAATATGGATATCGACTTTGTTTTCATCCTTCAATATGTCATATTCTTCAATATTTGTGTCTCGATTGGTGATAAAACTTTCACTTTTTGCCACGATTCCGTATTGGAAAGCCTAATTTTAATTTCTTCGCAGTCTTTTTTGGCATAGTGTAGTGCAATTTGCAATCATTTTGCATTTTGCGATCGGTCATACTATTGAAATCAACTACTTCTTTTCGAAAGTTCATTTTACCCATTTTCGCATTTTTTACTTCTCTAGGAAAAATGATCTTATCCAACAAATCAGACACAACGATATTTATATGTTAAAGTTCATCAAGTCTTTTAGGGATTTTAAGGAAAATTAACAACCGTAAAGAAAGTGGATGTTAAGGATCGAGTTGCCCAAAAAATTATTGAAATATTAAATATTTTTAAAATAATTTTTTATTTTTTAAATAATTATATTTGGTTTGCTTTGATATGCTTCAGATATCTCCTACATCTCACCCACATCTCCTCAACATCTCCCCGAAATCTCACCTACACCTCTCTCATATCTCCTCTATATCTCTCACATCTCCCTCACATTTCCCCATTTCTCCTGATATCTCCCCACATCTTCTCACATCTCCTTACATCTCTTCACATCTCCCACACATTTCTTGCCCCGTGTACACCAAATCTCCCCGGTGATTTACCCCCCGATAGATTTACCCCGTTACCTCCCCCTTGTTTGAAATTATTGGAATTCCGAGTCCTGTGGACAAAATTATTTTAAGATATTTACCCCTTAGAGAAATCATTATAAAACTCTGGTGTACTAGTGAAGAGAAATCTGAAGATATTCGGGGAAATTCCAGAAAATCTCAAGGAGTTTTAAAATCTTAGAAAATTTCAAGAAATTTAAGGAAACAGAAAATTCTAGGATATCTTAAGAAATCTAGAAAAAAGAAAAATTCAAGAAAATCCAACAAAATATCAGGAAATCTTTAAAATTCCAAAGAATTTTCAGAAAATTCTAAGATATCTTAATTAGTGCTGGGCGATGTTTAACGATGTTATCGAAGTTACCCGATCGATGTTTTGCCATCGATGGCAGATGTATCGATATATCGAAACTATCGATGTTTGCTTTTCGATGTTATCGCTACATTCGATGTTACAGAGAATTTATAAAATAAAATAAATTCACGTCAAATACAAGACGGTTGGTATTATTGGTATTATACTGCTCTGGATGCAAGGAACAACAGGAATACATTCTACTAATGTACTTTTGTCTGTATTGCATTGAACGTTCCCTGGCCATCTCATCCCGGTCATGCCAAGGAAGTCCACTTTTAACCATTCCATCTCCTGTGCCGCATTCGCCAGCTTGGAACGTTCCAGGTGGCTATCTTCAGGGGTTGTTTTCACTTTTCCAAAGATCAGAAAAAAAATATTTTATTTATATAGTTTTTTTTATTTTATTTAAATTGGATTTCGTTTATTATAGCCGCATTTTACTTAAAAACAGAAATTTCTGATCTTCTATGCTCGTATCTTTGCGGTATTTTTGTTTCTCCTCCTTATAGATTCGCTCTTGTTATACTATGCCCGATATCTCCAGGATACTAATCTATTAGATGAAGGAACCAAGTAAACAATCAAATTGCTGCTGTTTGATTGGTTACTTGATTAATTTATCTAATAGATTGTATCTTAGAGATATCTCGAGGTGTAGAAATCGGATTTATGCGAATTATCTGTTGAGTGGAAAAAAATAAATAAAATAAATAAATAAAATTTTTACAGTGGAATCTAAGTTAGTAACTATAATGATCCTGTATATGACTAACATGCACTATTATCTAAATTATATTATGATGATGTGTATCTAACTGATATAGCTGATGAATAAATTATTGACTAATAGATAGGCAACCCAACTAATTTAGCACATACTCAACAGATAGCTAGCAAACAAACCTTAGAAACAAACAATCAAAAATCGAAAATCGATAACGATGATCTCCGCTTTATATTTAGTATCAAAAAAAATAGTTTCAAATCAAAAAATTTATGAAAATAAATATTTTGTTTAGATTTTTCAACTTGTTAGTCTAAATTTAGCTAAAAAAAAAAGGTTGCCAAAAAATAATAATTTTTCACCTTACAGAAGGTGGGCCCTCACAATGTCATAACCTAGGGCCCAAATAAGACCTAATCCGGTCCTGAACGAGAGGGGAATTGCTGAAGAAATCTAATGTTCGAGTGATGGGAAATCTAACTTTTTGAAAATTCAATAAAATCCAAAAAAGGCAGACAATAAAATCTTCGAAACGTTGATATTGATTAGTTGTTTTATTGCAGAGTCCAAAATCATTTTTATTGATAAAAATTGATTTGATTTTATTTTATTTATTCTTTTTTTTTAACAAAATTGATTGTTTAAATATTTAATTTGTAGTTTTAGATATATAATAAATTTTAAAATAAATGTTGTTAATTAAATAAAATGTTTTTCTTAAACTACAAATTAATTTTTACTTTCTTCGGTAAATTTTGTACTTTCTTCAGTAGAACTTTTACTTTCTTCTTGATTTTCCAACTTTTCGTTTAATTGCTTATTAAATCTTCATAAATCATTTCGGTTTCCTTAATCGAGAGCGGACGTAGGCTAGTGTTAGAATGCTAGTTTGCTACGTCGCAGTCGTGGGTTCGCTTCCCGACCGTGTCTCCCTCACAAGATGCTGGCAACATCTTGGTTGTATAAAATGCCTAAATAAACAAGCAGAAAAGTTTAATTCCTGCTGATTTTAGTAGTACATTCATCTTCTTTTTCAACTATATCCATCAAATTTATTTTTGAGGTACTCGGCTGTTGCACAAATTTATTTTGCAGTTTTTGTACTATCTGTACTAATGTACTAATCCGGATGATACACTCACAGAAGTTAAATCTTGTATATATGTATTGCCGTTTGAATGCCCTAAACGTAAGTTCGTTCTTGTTTTACCTCGAATTTGTTCTGGTTTAAGAAGATCATAGATACACTCGTTGTATACTTCCGCATAAGACACCCACACTCCTACGGTTACATCAGTAGCAACAGTGTATGTTACTTCAGGGGGAAGATCTTGTGCAAGCTGTTGTTGCATCGCCCTAGAATTTTGAAAAAAACCCAAATCAAAAAATAATCAATCGGTGAGTTGTAATTAGACCCGTATACTAACAAGTATGAATATTAATTGTTTTTTAGATGGGGGGAGGGGGGGTTAAAGATGTTTAATTCTGTTTTATTTTATTAATGTTTTAAAATTTTTTATAATTCCATTATAAAAGTCAAATCTTAAAAACTTACTTGTAAGTTTGAGAAACTTCAGCATTATTAAACTTATCCAGTAAAGATTGAGTAGCCAGTCTTTCCGTTTTCTTATTCAAATCATTTAATTGTATAATTCCACCTGCTGATAGTGGTTTAATGTGTGGTTCCTTAGGTAGAGGCGGCAGACTTCGAAAAAAATGTTCCAATGCCCTTGGTATTATACCAGGTTGACTTGCCGTACCCATCATCGTGTGAGTTTTTCCTAAAAATGTTTGTTGTGTCTTGTGTAAAAAGTAAAAAAAGTACAAATCAATAATATTTACCTGAACCAGAAGCACCATAGGTTAACAAACTGCAATTATAGCCATTAATAAAATGTGCAACTTTTAATTTCACACAATCGAATAAATCCGACTGTACTGCATTTGGTCCAAATATTTTTGAAAAGGTGTACATTTTGTTTTAATGAAGCCCTTGACGTAGTTTTGTACTATTAGGTACTTTACACACCAAAGTTTTGTCATCCAGCAAAATATAGTGATCCCACTTCGAGACTTTCTTCATGCGTAAGTAAACATGTAAAGGAACCTTCTAAAATAATCAAGACAAGCATTAACTCTCCAGTACTAACAGCCGGTTTCCCAGACCGACGACTTCTATCTTTAACTGTAAATTTAAAACGATAACAGCTGAGGCAAAAAATAAATGTAAACACTGGGTTAAAATAATTATAAACTAGAATCGGTTTCACAGACCCACGTTAGTACTCGTTAGTAAATATATGTATGTTAACTATGTAAATATTACTTTTTGAATTCTTTTTTGACACATAAAAGCCACTTTTATAAAAAAAACTTATTAAAGATTTTTTGTTGAAAATTTTATTGGCTTCATTTTTGTTGATATACATTTTTCTATTTGGTCGCACCGTTTCCAAGATACAGATGATAATATTTTTCTATTTTAAAATCTTATTTAAGTCACTGTAACTTGAAAACGGTGCCTCAAAATAGAAAAATGTATAGGAATAAAAATGAAGCTAATGAAATTTACAACAAAAAATTTTTAATAAGTTTTTTTATAAAAGTGATATTTATGTGTCAAAAAATGACTTCAATAATACGGAATTTATAAACATGTTTCTTAAATGAAACAAATCTCCGTTCCCCCTGACTTCATAATTGATGTTTAAATTTTGTATAGGGGGGGGGGGGGGGAGGATGATAAGTTAATTTTTCGACTTAAGTGTTCGAGAGTTTATGATGTTGAGTGAAGAAGAAAAAATTATTTTTTCCTTTTTAAAGAGAACAGTAGTTTTTACAGTAAGGTGCTTTTATTATTAATTTTTATTTTTGGATTTTTTTTACAGTCAGGGGTTTTTAAAATTTATAATTTTTATTTTATTTCACTCTTTTTGAAGTATATTTTGTCAAAATCTACCTATAGATAAACCGAATATAATTATGTTTTAAACCGCTTCGTGATCCAGTCAGGGGATGTGGTTGCGCAAATAGTTAGCCAATGATATGACTTTGACAGCCATAATGACTCAGGTCAGTTGTCTGTAAACTGTGGCTCTTCCTTTCTCTATTCCTAGAGAAAATGCACTATGAAGAGTTCGTCCGTTAATTAATCGGGCTGCGACACCCGTGAGGGCAGTCACCTCAACAAATGAAGCTCTCATCAACGGATCCACTGTCGGAGCGTAACATATTTTGATTTGGTGTACAATAGTTTTAAGCAAAAAGGTCTTACCGCAACCAGCACCGCCAGTAATAAAGAGCTTCAAAGCGTCAACGCTTTGATCGTTGGCACACACTTCTTGACGAATACGGTCAGTGATTGTGTCGAACAAACGCTTCTGTTCCATATTCATACTTCTGACAATCTGCAGAAAGTCTTCTTCCGAGATGTTATGCTCCTGGTCATCCTCAAAACCGCCATCTTGGATATCAATGTCTACTAAGTCGGGATCGTAGCCGTCGATCATTGCTCCGACAAGATCATCGGGTGGTGGCACGAATCTGTCATTACCCAAATCTTCGACATTTCCCATCGCTAAAACTTGAGCTATGACTTGTTGCAACTCTCGTTCAACGTGTTGGAACTGTTCTACATTTCCTCCTTTTTGCAGAGGTTGCAGACGATTTCGTTGAGCAAGAAACGCTGCTTCAGCACTGTTGTAATCTTCGATCAAATTTTCCTGAAGGGTAAGTGCGCAACCAAGTAACTATAGAAGTAACCTTCTCTATCAGCGGTTTGTGAGTAATACTTCGTTCTCAACACTGCTTTTCTGGATCGCAGTTTCATTTTGGTGCCGTTCAGTAGTGTAATATATGATGGGCGACGGACCGGAGGTTCATCCACATCATAAGCTTCGGCATCTCCTTCTTCTTCATCATTCTGAAGCCGTGTAGTGTGGTCGTAGCTAACAGCAAACTCAGCTAAGCTGAGATCTTCCAAATTCTCAGGGCGTTCCAAATTCTCAGCTATCAAATATATTCCAATGCACTTGTCCGTCATTGCTATCGAACCTGGGGGTTTTGCCGTCGTTTGACTTTCTGCTAAGTTGTTGAGTTGGGCTTGTAGTTGGAGGGCTTTTCTGGCTTATGTAGGAGGGATGAGGGGGGAATGATGAGGAATTTTGTATGGAATGCTCTTTAACTAGAAATAAAAATAATCCCTACACCTCCAATACAACTGGTTTAATTTAAATTCAAAGATGTATCATAGTAGTTAACGAATGACCCTATATAATCTAACAAATATAAAGAACAGGGGGGGGGATAGAGATGGTTTTCTGCGATAGAATTTCTTCTCGTGGGTGAAAATTGTATTTGACCATCCAGGAACATTCCCCTGAACTTTACAAACATGCTGTCAAAAAAGTACGTCGCTACCTATAACCTTTCGGGAGATATGGTGACACAAACATATAAATATATAAACAAAGGTTGTACATAGTAACTTCATATACCCTGTGTTTTTGAAAAACAGTCAGGGGTAATAAACCACATTTAGTAAATTCGTTCTTCGTCTGCAGCAGCATCAGAGTTTCAGTAGATTTCTTCTAAATCATTAAGATTTTTGCTCTGTAATTGTCCAAAATTAATTATTGTTCAAAATTTAAAAATTTCATTTATAGATTTCCTCTGGGTTTGGGTTAAGATTTCCTGAGATTTTTTAGAATTATGTGCAATTCCTCAGATTTGTACACCAGATTTCCTATTCTATTAAAAAAAGAGAGACGGTCATTAGCCTGGTATGTTAGCTGAATAACTGCCGACACTAAGGTACCCGGTTCAAATCTGGAAAGTCTAAAATTTCTTATGATCGTCTCCGTACTTTGGAGGGCACTGGGTTGATGATTTGCCCTAATGAACGAAAATATCCAGGGTTACGGACACATCTGAGACGAGCCCAGCAAGCTGCTTCAGATGTAAAGAAATGAATGTGCTCACAGATTTGGACTCTGTCTTCGATAGCAGATGGCTCGAGGTCAAGGCAAACAGGATTTATCCTAACCTAAAAGTGGAAGAAGTGGAAGATTAAACAAAAGTTTACATAATATGCATTTTATTTATGGAAAAATTTGAACATACTAAGTATGTACAATACATCACACATATAAATAATTATCACAATATAATCACATCACATATAGTAGTAGTGTAATCTCAGATTTAATAAGGGAGTACAGAAGCTAGATTGATGCTTTGTCATATCTCTTACAGCGAGCTTTTATAAAAATAAATTTCACATCTGGGTGGTATTAAATATAGTTAACATGTGACTAACTTATTAAGTAGTAATATAATAGCATTTTACCTATATATAATAAAATATATATGATATATATATATATTTCATATAATAGCATTAGTCAATTCGTTTCCAGGCCCAATCAAACGTGTACAGGATGAACCAACAATTTTCGTTGGTTTTACATATTAACTTCGTTAACCTGCCAAAACAACGAAATTTGTTCTCTCCCTGTACGATTAACCATGAAATTTTATTTAAATTTTACATTAAAAGCTGACAAGTATTGTCATAATTTATCATTGGCACCCCATGGAAGGCACTGTTATCAACAATATTAACCCAAAGATGCTGGGTAAGTACTCAAGAGTTTTGAGATCATTAAATACAGATCCTACGAGCCTGGCAAACATAATTCAACAATTTTCATAGAAAAAATATTGTTAATTATAACATTTTCAAATGAGATTATAAATGCTCTAAATAGTCTAACCTATATAAATAAAAAATTTTGAGCAAAAATTTTATTAACAGATTTAATACGAAGTCAATCAAAACTTAAAATTTACTCAAAAAATTATTGTATATACCACGTACGTATATTTAGGCCCTATGACTAGACAATTTTTGAAGTGTATTAAAGTAATACTAAATTGGTAATCAGAATTGAAAATGTAATTGACCCCATATCAAAACGTACTTGTAAAACTAACACAAACCATAGTACTAATTAAAACTAACAATTAAAAATAAAAAAAAATATTGCACCATTAATGCTCAGAAATGCTTGTTATAATTTAATAAAAGGACGATAAAACTATTTGACTGAGTAAATTTGGCTCACTTACAGTAGAGTTAACAGTTGAAACTTGACATTGGAAAATTTGTTTAAAAAATAATATCTATAAAAATCTCAGGTTTCAATTAGTTTTTACATATTAATACAAAAAACTATTGCAGTCTTCATTACGTGCTTTCAACGAATTGTTTAGGACTTAAATCTCAGGATCTATATCGACATGACGTGTTTTTATATAAACGTATGGAATTCCAAATTCAAAATCATTCCGAGGCCAATACTTTAAAACCGCTTTCTTTTCTGGTTTTTCTTCTTTAACAGAAAAGTATGCAAAAAGTACGCAGGCTGTATAGGAAGCTATAAATATAAAAATGTGCCACAATCCATGCAGATATGGAAAATTAATATAGGTCCAGGCGTCACACAGAAGTCGATCATTGATCCAGCAAAACACCGCCAAGAACCATACCGATGCACATCGAACTCCCAATCTATACACTCGTATATTTTTGACTCTATCAACAAATATTTTATGTTAACATAAATTTAAAACTTAAAATAATATAAACAGAAGATGGTAAACATTTAATTTAGTTTTTATTAGTTTTGAATAAAATCGATTATTTTATATCATATTTATCTTTGTTAATGTCGATTTGCTGATTAGAGGCAATTTTTTAACTATCATTAATCATACATTGGAAAAACATTGTTTTTGTAGTTTCAACAATCGTTTAGTCGGAGCGGAGTTCTGCAAGATTTCTTATCTTTACTGATATTATCAGAACTCCAGATTAATCAATATAAGTCGCACTTATTTCTTGCACTCACAGGAATTGTAGTGCATCCTTAGAATTCAAATAAATTCACAAAAAAATATATTTTTAAAACTACAAAATACTTATTTTACTACAGTACTATAGGTTAATAAAACTACTGTGTAATTGCCGACGTTTGACTAAACTTTATTGTGAGCTTCTTCAATCTTCAAAGCTTATTTGCTTATTTAATTGTGCTAATTTAAAAAAAAATCACCCTAATATGGAAAAATAGGTTAACCGATTCAGGAAAGAGAGATAAGATTACATAATAAAAATTTTGAATTTACAAATGGTATTCGATTCGTTGCGATAACACAAACAAAAGGAAACTTTTAAAAATACAAGTTTTTGTATCAGAGTTTCTGATGGAATTAATTTGATTTTAAAATTTCACTAGAATAGATATATGTTAAATTTTCGAATTTCATCTTATAGTTCCCTACGAAACACTATTAAGCATTGCCCTTTTTCTGGAAATCAGGTGGGGGAGCCGATTGTAAACTAAATTAGTTAAAAATAAATATCTATTCCTATAGATACGAGAACGCTTTAGAATAATATAAAACAGCCTGATATTCCAAAAATATTAAATCAAATTTGTAAATTTCTAGATAATTAGAGTAAATATTTTTAATTATTCAAAAAATTGACGCAATACAAATTATAAACATAACATTGAAAGATTATAAATTACGAAAAACGTATTTAAAAGTCACGGACGTGTTATGTTTATTAGTTGCCAAAGAAGGTTTAAAAAATTAGTTTATCAATGTCGACGACCTGAATGTTATTGAATTTTAAATTTCGAATTTGAATAATTTAGTTGTTTTGTTTTTGTATAGAAGAATAAGACATAAAAATTTAAATTTGGACGATTTAAAATGTTATAGAATGGAAATTAGTAGTTTACCTTGTAGGAGTATTCAACTTGGGTGCATAATCAATAAAAATAAATAAATTTTTAATTGCTCACCTCTTCAACTCGTAGAATAGTAACACCACTGATGGAATACCAAGTGTCATAAGAGCGAAAGCGTTAATTGCCGGATGAATTATTGCCAATCCAGTTCCAATTATACCTAAAAGTATTGCAGCAATGCTAAATCGTTTTCTAAAAAAAAAAAATATTAGAAGTTGACCCGAAAATTAGACATTGTTTTACCTGTCGTTATGTATAAATGTTGGAAACAATCTTCTGGGGAAAAAAATTGAAAATGCAGCAAAAAACACCCACAAAATAGATAATTCATCTAAAAGTTGGCCGATCAAACTTAATGTTGCATGAAAATAAGCCGAACTTAATCCGACAACAATCAACAACCCCCAAACAACGTGGATACCCTTGTTAACAAATTTGCCGTATCCTTGAAACAGGTGAATTAATAAAGGCGGTAATACCAAAAACAATATATTGCTAAACTATAAAATTTTGCATTAGAATATATAAAAAAAATAATTAAAAAAAACTCAACTGTATTCACAAATTCTGCAATTACTGGTGAAAAGGTGTAATTGTCTTCGCACCAATCCACTGGAGAACTTCCAGGTTGGAGAGTGGCCCACATCGCTCTAGAATTGATAAACATCAAATACTAAAAGTTAACTCGAACAGTCAGTGGCAAAATTAAAATGATAAGATTGTTAATAAACATACAAATTAAGCCAAGTACAACTGAACTTATCATTTCTTATTAAGTAATCACAAATATTTTAATATTTATTTTATTTTATAAACCATTTCATCATAAAAGGTCAAATTAAAATAAACTTTCCAATAATTTACTTGGGTAGGCTCTATACAATGTACCCGCTATCAAGTTATACAACGTAAAATTTGAAAACAACAAAATTAAAAAATTAATTACCGACGTTTAACTTGGATAAAAAATTTAAGTACCAAACAACCAACAACTATCACGTTTCATTGGCGACTAAAAAAAATTAATAAACAAAACATAAATTATGCTAGTATCTTTTTTATATTTAGTATACCAAGGCTGTTGATAATATGTAATTTTTAAGGTCAAAATTGCAAATTAGTAGGTTTCTCCATGTTTTTAATGATTCAAAAGCAGCATGTATTTAAAAATAAAATAATAGACAATTCATTATCATAAGTTAAGTATGATTACCATACCGCACCAAAAAGTTGCTCGAGAAACCTAATGCAGATTGATAAAGCATAAGCTATTACATTTCAAGTGCACTCCATGGAAAATTTGAAGGTCTAAATCCTTGTTGCTAAAGATTACATTTTTTTGAAGACAGACAATACCTATGTAATAAAAAAGATTAGAAAATTGAAAAATTTCTAGATAAAGAAATGTTTTCTTGCAAGTCAGAGCAATTAGGTAACAAAACTTGGGTGTTTTGATATTTCCATTTTCATATCGTACTACCAATGCAATACTAACATCCAGTAAATAACGAAAATTAGAAAAAGTATGAATTAAAGTGGATTTCATTAAGTTCGCTATAATTTAAAATATAAAAAATCAAATGTACCACATTTAAATTTGAAAATGTTAATTTGCCATCTTAACACCCCAGTCGCCACCAGCAATTGTTTTTCACCAACCCAAAAATAAGCAAAAACGTCAAAGTGAGAATTTAAGGTTTATTTGGTTCTACAATTCAAATTCAAGTTTAAAAAATACAACGTAAGTTCAAACAAAACTTTTCCTTATAAATAAACTATTTTATATAAAATATTTAAATATATATCTTATATAAAATGTAATAAAAAATAATAAAATAAAAGAATTATTTATAACATATTTTTCATGTATCAAACTATTTATGTGTAGGAATGGTTACACTTGTTTGATATATTACAACGTAGGATAATTTACTACATATTACAATAGCACATAACATTTTTATTGCCAAAAATCGATAAGCGAGGTTAAGTTTTATGTCAAAATCTCCTTAATTTATAAATAATTACTCCATAAATGTCTTAGCAGAAGGCAACATTGTTGGCTCACTATTATTCGTTACAAAGTAATATATTTTAAACAAAAAGTATTCGGAATATGTTAATTAGTTTTGCTCGGTACTGGACACCAAGAGCGACAGCAACATCACTTCTGATGGTTTGCCCAATAGTACCAAGCTCATTAGTTTCTGATATTAGTAATTCTCGATATGAATCAGTGAGTCTAATAAAATAGTTGACAAATTATTTGATGTTGATTAAATCAAAGTTTACAGTTTCCGGGAACTCATAGTTCCCAATTTGTCTTACGGAACAGTTCAAAATCCAGAATCATATAAATATATGATCTAAGATCTAAGTAGTTCTTACTCAAATGAGATGGGCAAGGATGATCAATAGCAATGGAAGCCCTGCGAAGCTTTAAAATTCTATTAATTGAATATGTTCTCGTAGGTAACAGCCCCGAGAAGGACAAGGGACGCTGTAAAACTAGTTTTTTTCCAAAAAAATTGATTCTTTTTCTGAAAATTTTTCAATTTTTAACATTTTTACCGTTTATTCCACTTTTTCAGCCATTCATGGGGTAGAATCTCGTTAATCCATTCATGCGCAACCAACCGAGGGCTGTACTCAACCACAAAGCCTAGATACCAAAAATAAAAATTTTGATATAATATGTCATTTATTGTTTCAGATAAAAAAAAGAATGGAAATCAATAATAGTGAACATCAATTAAATACCCTGTGCAATATTACAATTTTATCTTGGATAATAAATATAAATGATATCATATTAGATCGTATTCCTTGTATTATAGGAAGTTTTATGGAAATTGTCTACGATATGCTTACATTTAAATCCTTACTTCAAACAAGAAGTGCCATACTGGAATCTGCTATTACCATAATAGTAGAAAATTTAGTCAGCTGTAAGATGAACTGGGTTCAAACTAAAAAATCAATAACGACGACAATTGATCAGATACACAGAAAGCTTAATTGTCAACCCTGTACCGAATGTGAAAGAAAGCACTTCTTACCTTGTAATATAAGAGAAGATATACTGCAAGCGATCCATCATATAAAAGTTTTGCTAGGAAAACTTGATGGTCTTTCAAGAACAATCGAACCTTTTATGGTTGCAATATGTGGTAAATAAAAAGCTTCCATAATAAAATTTAAACTAATTTTTTGAAAATTGCAGGAGATGACTTGAAACTCTTCGAAAACAGCGAAACAACCTCTGATGCGAATGATATTATGTTTCAAATACACAAACGATCTACCCCGAGTAAAGATACCATGTTCGGTATTGAAGAAATTCAAGATATGGAATTATAAAGAAACTAATAGATATAACCAAATGTAAATACAACTACTAACCTATAACAAAACTTAATAACTAATAAAATTTCTCACATTTTCAAGCATTTACTTAAAATTCTAAAATAAAAAATGTTGTAACAAAGAAAACAGTCAAAATTACGTACCACTCACTTTTAGATGTGTTACTCACACTACGTAATGATACTTTTTACATCTTTTGTAAAATACAAAGTGGGATTTCAATGTTTAAAAAAATATTACTTGACAGCTGATTTTGACACTCGCCACTTCCATTTATTTTTAAGTTGAAAAACCTTGCAACCATTACGACCTCTACAAAAACATTTAGTAGAATTCTATATTTTACAACCAAAGTTTCAATAGATGGCGCAGCTGATTGCAATAACAAAGTTAAAACTTCTGTATTTATAGATCTTACCAGTGGCGGTCCCAGTTTTTCCTGGGTCTAGGGCTAATTAAATTGTGACATGTAAGTTCAAAAATATTTTCACCATTGCTTGCAATTTCATTGATTCAATTAAACCTTCCTTGTATTTTTATAATATACAGTAGCCCAAGAAAGTGTTCGTACATATTTATGTTAGCAATGTAAATTGTACAATTTGAAGACTTTGCCATATAAAAATTGCTTTTTGTTGCAAAACATTATTGTTTACTATTTACTAACATTTTCTAAAGACTTTTAGAATTTCCTACATTTCTTCAGATTTTCTATTTGATAAAATTTTCTTATAAGATTTCCACAGTGACTCACTTACACAAATTTTCCGTATTTTTGTATTACTTTGGGTTTGAATTCTCAAAAATATTTAAAATTTCTTCTTCTCGTTTCAATTGCAACCCAAACTGGACGAAAGTTCACAAAAAAAAACTAAAAACTATCTCATCGAAGAAAAAGTTTTTACACCTTTTGCAACTGTAATTCAGAAATGATCAACTGCTATTCAGAAAAAGTCAATTGTAATTCAGATTTGTCAACTGATTTCCAGAAATCATCAACTGTAATTCAGATTTGCCAGTTGATAATCAGAAATCGTCAGTTGTAATTCAGATTTGTCAACTGATATCCAGAAATCGTTAACTGTAATTCAGATTTGCTAGCTGATAATCAGAAATCGTCAATTGTAATTCAGATTTCTCAACTGATATTTAAAAATCCTTAATTATAATTCAGATTTGTCAACCGATATTCAGAAATCGTTAATTGTAATTCAGATTTGTCAAATGATATTCAAAAAACGTCAAATGAAAATCAGAAAACGTCATATGTAATTCATAAAGCATCAAATCTGTGGGTTATGTTTTATATCTCTTTTATATCTATAAAGATTGAAATTCAAAATTTTTGCTGAGTACACTACAGACAAGCGCGCAAACATCTGCAATTAAAAATTTGGGAAATTTTCAAAATTGCCCAAAATTTTGAAGTGCGAGTTATAAGTGTAAAATGCGAGCGAAAATGGAGCAAGCAGCTGCCGAGGCATGGCATAAAGCCACCCAAAAGTACAACAAGACCCCGATCGCAGTCCGGGAAGCTGGATCGCATTTGGTGACCTTACTCCTGTCACAAAAATAATGCGAGAGAATACTCGAGCTGGACGAAACCACGGCCGAACTTATTGGGAAACTTACAACAGAAATGGCGGAAATCCAACAAGAGAGAGACCAAGCATTAAACCAAATGTTCAGAGGCACCCAGAGCCCTACTGCAACCCCAACTGCAACCAAGCGAAAAGAGGGGAAAACGGAAACCACCAGGAAAGACACCCCCGAATGGCTACCGAGCAAAGCGCGGCAGCGCTAACAGCCAGACCCGAACCGGCAGAACCCCCGGTGGCAGAGACATCATCAGAAGAAGCCGCGACATCTACAGAAGAACGAACGGCTGGTGATCAAAACGCTCCAGCGCCAACAACCGACGCAGTTGACTCAACGGACCAGAACGGGCCACTAACAACCAAGAAAACTTCCAACAGCAAAGAAAGCCGAGAAGGAAACGGAGCGCAGAAACTAGAAAAGCCAAGAGAGAGTGGAAAAGTCCAGCTATAGTCCATCTCCATAACCGCAAAGACGCCGAAGAGTTCCGCGGCATCATAACTAAGTTGAAAGCTAGTCGGAGCAGCGAGACAGCGGCCACAGTCAGGACAGCCAAGGCCACCAAATCAGGCAACCTGCTAATAACAACAGAACCAGATGTCGTAGCACATTCCCAGCTTTTAGCTGAAATCAGGGCTACACTTAAAGAACACAAAACTACGGCGAAGTTCGAGAACAAGGCAGCCACCAAGACACTGACCATCAGGGACATCAATGCGCTGGCCACCAAAGATGAGGTCATGCGGGGAATTGCAAACGTCACAGGGGCTGAAGGCTCCATAACCCTTCAATCCCTCAGTGCAAACTCCCGTTACCAAACCCAAACAGCTTCGATAAAAGCGGACCAGAAAAGTGACGAAAAACTGCTAACAGCAATGGTAGTAGCCATCGGCATATCCAAGGCGTGCCCATTCAGAACAAACTACAGGTGATACCGATGCTGGGCAACAGATCATGACACAGCCGAGTGCCGCGGCCCGGACAGAAGCAACCAATGCTGGAACTGCTATCAACCGGGCCACAAAGCGGACGAATGCCGGAAATCGACACTCACATGTGCAAAGTGCGGTGGTGAAAACCACAAAGCCACTAACGCAAACTGCTCCAACTTTTCAAAGTAAAGGCAGCAACCAACGAAAAGTCTGTCTACCGACAGAACCAGGAGAAGCTTAAGCCACAGCTTAAGATCCTGACCAGCTGACCCGCAAGGGTGGCAACATAACATCTTATCAGCGAAAAACCTACAGGGGCGGCGAAGCAATGTCTTACGACGGTACCACGCCCCTGCAGTACACAACAGCGGAGGGGGTTTTAGTCGGTAAGAGTCCGACACTACCACCTTCGGGTGGTGTCCATAAGGATTTCCTCCTGCTCACCGCACGAAAAAAAAAAGGTTAGGTTAGGTTAGGTTCAGGTTTACTGAAGTTACTGAAGAAGCAATCAAAACTAGAGAATCAAAAACAAGACGGGAAATTCAGGGACTAGCCCAATATACCACCTTAGAAGAGGTAGGAGAAGCCCTATCAGAAAATATAACAGAGGGCACGTACACTACACTAAGAATTTACCCCACATACGGAAGATCATGTAAGGCGGTAATCTCGGCAGACAGAGAGGCGTCAGAGCAACTAAAAAAAGGTCTCACTCACAATAGAACTAG
Source organism: Cantharis flavilabris (assembly GCA_949152465.1). Classification (NCBI taxonomy): domain Eukaryota; kingdom Metazoa; phylum Arthropoda; class Insecta; order Coleoptera; family Cantharidae; genus Cantharis; species Cantharis flavilabris. The sequence continues at coordinate 25,738,538 of OX424441.1, read as the reverse complement.
TAAAGGGGTGCAAGCCCAAGGAGAGGTTTTTTCGGGTCTTCTGTCAAAGATGCTGGTCAGAGGGTCACAAAGCAGCGTCATGCCGCAACAGAACAAACTGTCCGAAATGCAACGGACCACACCAATTTGGTTATAGATGCCCACAATGGAGGGGGAAACAAGACCCCCTTCATTCAGATCAATCTTAATTGCTCCAAAACAGCACAAGACCTTCTCATGCAAACGGCAAGAACAAGAAACGTCCAACTGGCCCTGATCAGCGAACCCAATAAACCCCAACAACACAACTGTGTACAAAGCATCGAGGGCAAAGCTGCAATAGCTATATTAGCAGACATCCCGATCAAAAACTCCGATCGGGGCGCTGGATACGTCTGGGTGGAATTGGAGAACTACGATGTCTACTCAGTATATTTCTCCCCTAACGAGCGGCAGAAGGAAGTCACGGACCACTTGGAAGCACTTTTCCACAGCATAAGAATCAGAAAAAGACAAGCCATAGTAGGGGGGGACTTCAACGCAAAGTCGCCAGAGTGGGGGTCTCCCAAGGAAGACCGAAGAGGGAGGCTGCTCTCAGAACTTATGGCCGCACACGACCTTGTTTTGATGAACGAGGGAGATCATACATTCGAACGGGGGACTTACACTTCGGTACTCGACCTTACCCTGGCTACCTCCAAAGTGAGCAGCCAGATTACATCATGGGAGGTGCTCCGGGAGAAAAGCCACAGCGACCACCGCTACGTGGCGTTCAGCGTCTCCTCGGGGGGCCAACCACCCGAACCACAAACCAGATGGGAATGGAAAAGATTTAACGAGGAAAAGTTCCAGGAATACCTGACCAACAACGCCTTAAGTCAATATACCGAAAAAGACCTAGACCAGTATCTAATCGAATTACGCAACTTCTGCATACCGAGAGCTAAGATCAACAAACCTTCGGTCTATTGGTGGACTACAGAAATAGCCGAAATCAGAAAAGCGTGCAACAAAATAAAAAGAAAAATGTTCAGCAAATCAAGAAACCACCCAGAAGAGACCGAAACCCTAAAATACCAACTCAAAGAGGAAAGAAAAAGCCTTAAAAAAGAAATATGCAGGTCCAAAAAAAAGAAGTGGGATGACCTACTACTTGACCTAGACAGGGACATTTGAGGTCAAGGCTACAAAATCGTGTGCAAGAGATTGGGCGCAAGGGCCAAGCTAGACCTAGCCCAGGAACACACTCAGAGAGTCATAGAAATCTGTTCACCCAGTCTTTGAGAGAACCATACAAAAGAGCGGAGATACAATTCCAGAGCTCACAATAAAAGAACTGCATGACATAGCCGGAAACATGAACGTCAAAAAAGCCCCAGGTCCCTACGATGTCCCGGCAAGGCTCTAATCAGAAGACTCTGCGAGGAAAAACCCAAATGGGTAGTGGAGACACTGAACAACTTAGCGAGAAAGGAGAAATTTCCACAGGAGCGGAAAACTGCCAGACTAGTCCTCTTAAAGAAAGGGGATAAACCACCAAACCTTCCGTCGTCCTACAGGCCCGTATGCCTGCTAAATCATCTCAGCAAGGTGTACGAAAGATTCATCCTGACCAGATTACTTGCCGAAGTAGAAATTCATGGCGGACTGTCACCAAGCCAGTTTGGATTCAAGAAGGGGCGGTCAACAACCCACGCCCTAGAAGTCCTAACCAAAACGGTAAGCCGAGCCAGAATGGGTACCTGGAGGACGCGGAATTACGTCATCATCGTCTCCCTCGACGTAAAAAACGCCTTGAACTCGGCCAGATGGTCGAGCATATTGGAAGAACTTGAAAAAAGAGAAATAAATGGAGCCCTTTATAACCTGATCTCAGATTATCTGAACCACAGATCAATCATATACCAGAACATGTCGTACGATGTCACATGGTACGATGGGTAGCACAGGGCTCTGTATTGGCGCCGCTCCTGTGAAACGTAAACTACGACGAGGTCTTCACGCTACCCTTGCCACAGGGCGTCACCCTGATAGGGTTTGCCGACGACGTTAATGCGATAGTGGTGGGCAAGACAGAAGAAGACATTGAAAAAAAAACATCCAAGACCATAGAATGCATAAGGAGATGGATGGCGTCCAAGGGACTGACCCTGGTACCCGAAAAGACCGAGGCAGTACTTGTTTGCGGAAGACGAAAGCATAGAACTATTCAGATACGTCTACCGGATATAGTCATATCACCCAAGAAGACTATCAAGGTGCTGGGGGTACAGGTGGACCACAACCTATCCTTTGGTCCGCATATAGTGGCAGCAACATCAAAAGTGGAAAGAGCGGCGGCATCCATCTCCAGGCTCCGCCCAAACATCGGTGGCCCAGCGGAGAGGAAGCGGAGAATCGTGGCCAATGTGGCAGAGTCCATAATGCTATATGGGGCGCCCATATGGGCAAATGGACTAAAGGTGAAAAAACACGCGGGTTTAATGACCAAGGTCCAGCGGAAGATGGCCCTGCGAATTACAAGGGGGTATAGAACCATGTCGGCGGAAGCGTCAATCCTCCTGGCATCCCTGATACCGGCAGAAAATAATCAAAATAAACAATTTCATCGATCATCTTTTTTTTTCTAGCAAAATTAAATCAGGTAATTCCAATTTTTTGAATTTATATTTAAAAAAAAAAAAAAAATAGAAGTATATAAGATTTTAGGACAAATGGGGGATCCTATATCTATTTTATTTTTGAAATATTAAAAAAAAATGTTTTGGATTCAAAATTGGGAAAGGGAGCTGTAACAAAGTCACTATTAGATATTTTAAAATATTTCTAAAACAAAATTGATATAAACGAAAATCATTAAAAATAAAAATAGACAAAGTACAAACAAACTACAAACGATTTAGATTGATTTAGTTCCAAAATTCAAAATAAGAGGAGGGGAGACTGGCGAAATGCTATCATTAGACATTTTGAAATATCTCGAAAACGAAATTACTATATTATAACGAATATAAAAAGGTACAAACAGGTGCAAATGAGGTACAATCGTTTAGACTATTTTGGATCCAAAATTTAAAATGGTTGGGGGGAGGGGGGAAAACAAGAATTCAAATTTATTTTGATTTCCAAAAATTAATGTTTTCAATTTTTCTCTTAAATTTTTTATATCAAATTTGCAAATAAATATATTTTTGATAAATAAATTTTAATTGAGATGGAATTTTATCTGTTATTAATTATGATTAAATTAAAAAAATTAATCATCTTGAATAAAATAAGGTTGTCGATTCATAAATACTCAGTTTACTATAAAAAGCTGGAATTTTGTTATCAATTAAATTAATTATGATGATAGGTTGATCGAAATGAATTTTTTTAAGTTTATTTTTTTCTCGCTGCGAATTGGGTGGTATTAAGTGTGATACAGCTTTCCCGTACAATAACCAATAAGTAAACAATAGTGGTTGTGCTTTTCACCACTTGGTACCATTTGGTACTGCATATATATTATTTGAGTTTTGCGATTAAAAATTAGTAATAAACGATTGCCAGTTGGTGCACGTAATCAGCTTAAAGTGTTAATTATTTATCAACTTCACTACTATGCAGTTGAGTAGAGCAAACACCTCTTTCGTACTTTTTTGGATTTTAATGATAGGTAATCAATTTTTTTTTTAATATTATCGATACAGTGTTGATTGCATATTTCAGATGCATTTAACGCTGATCATCGGCTTGATCAGCGAAACAGAAATTATCGACGATCGATCCAAACAAGGGACGCATACCGAACTTTAATAATTGATTATATTCAAGAGAATTTTGTTTTGGACAATGGAATACTCAATCAACCGGTAGACTCACGCACAAGTCAAGTTTTGAATTATTTAATTAATGAAGAAGGACATAGCGAACTGCTGTTATCCAGCGATAGAATAAGTACAAAACGGCTCAAACAAGTATATAGAAGATTGAAACGCGATAATTATCTCCTGAAAATGGGCCAACTCATGATTTGCAAAAAACTCAACGACATAATCAACGAAAATTTTCGAACTACTCCCAGGTCCGATTTATACTTTCAATTTAAAGAATATTCCGTTAATTTAACAGACAATAAATATGCCACCAAACAATTTTTTGATTTGCTTATTACTTGCATGAACAAATATAAAGAAATCTAATTCCTGAGAACAAATCTTTAAAATGTGCTATCCGGTAATAAATGTAATTTTTTTTAAACATGTAAAATATTGTAATAATTAAAAAGTAAGGTAAAAATATATTATGTGTACTTATACAAATTAAATTAATCAATAATATTTATTGTGCAGTTTTTTCTTCTAATTAATCCAGTGCATCATAGCTTTCTGTGTAGAATTAACCATGGAGCAATTCAAATGGCAAATAGCCGGTAATTTCACCCTCAGCAATTTGAACCCCAGGTAATTTCGTCCCCGGTAATTTGATCATAAGGCGTTTTGATCTTCAGGTAATTTGGTCCCTGGTAATTTTGACCCCGATAATCTCATCCCCAATATATATCCTTGCCCAAATATGCATCGGTTATGTAGGTTAGTGTTAGTTTAAGATTTTTCTTTAGCAAAATCGCTTCTAAAAGAGATATCCGCGCGAAGATATGCATCGGTTATGTAGGTTATAGTGTTTTTTATTCTTTATAAGAATATATTCGGGTTATTCAGTTATTAACGTTTCAAGATATTTACCATCGAGATATTTAACAAAAGATGCACTGGAGGGCGTTCCACGCCCCCCAGACCCCCCGGATCGACACCTTCATTTCATGGTATTAAGGAGCAACCTACACACTGAACCAAAAAGTGTTATATATATAATGAAATTTCAATGAACTAAAATTCACGATTATTATGAAAATTTCATAGTGTTAATGACGAATATTCATAATGTTTATGAATTGTTCTTTGTATTTATGAGTTTGTTCATTGTTTTAATGGATTTGTTCATTGTATTTATGAAAGTTTAATAAATAAGTTCACTGGTTGAAATTTTTTTTTCAGTGCATAAACTCACAAAACGTCCCAGTTCTTGGAATTCCTAGAAAATAAAAAATTCGAGAATAATCTTAGAGCATCTTAGATTGCACTGGAGGGCATTCCATACCCCATATTTAAAAAAAAACAGTTTTTTTACTTTAAATGCTAAAATGTTTTATTACCACAGCGCAGCGTATGCAAAACGTAGGAATGATCCGAGGGGCCTGGGGGGCATGGATTGCCCTCCAGTGCACTATTTGCTCTTTCTTCACAGGTTATTCAGTTATCAACGTTTCGAGATATTTACTATCGAGATAATTAAGAAAGGATGCACTGGAGGGCGTTCCACGCCCCCCAGACCCCCCGGATTTACACCTTCATTTTATGTTATTATATTATTATTATACTGTTATTATATCCTGAGTATATTACTCTGCTTTACATCTGAGGATATCGCTGTAACTCTGAATTTTATTGTTGATGACGTGGGAGGAATCACTTTTGGAATATAGAAAAGAGATATTCTCGAGCAGATATACATCGGTTTTGTAGATTAGTGTTCGTTAATGATTTTTCTTTAGCAAAATCGCCCCTAAAAGAAACATTACCGGGGACAAATTTCCCTCGGGGATCAAATTATCTGGGACTAAATTACCGGGGACCAAATCACCTAGATCATAAAAATCAAAACAATTTTTTTCTATTCGAAATTTAGAGGTTTACTAATATCAAAAATCAATCGGGTGCGGAACTACCTGCGCAACCCAAAATCTTTAATTGTAAAAATGCGTTGATACGATTATCCATTGATCCGTATCTACGGAACTACCGCTTACCGGATGAATGAATTAAAAGGTCGCTGTAGGTGTTTAGCGTCATACTCTAAAAAATCCCATACCGTGTGTAAAGAAGGTTGGAAACCTTCACAAAAATCAGTAATCCAATTTCACTAAAAAATCAATGGTTTTGATTCTAAGATCGTTTAAAGGCAGAAATTGAGAGAGCTGCTCCGAGGGATTATTTAGGGTCGCGGTGACACTATATAATATGTTAATTTGAATTCTTTTGAAAGGGCATGATCTCAACAATATATTTGCCTGTAGTTACGAAATACTCTTTATATATTATACATGGTCCCCATTGTACTACCTCCGATGCAACTGTCTTGATCAAATTCATTCTGGAGACAGGATGGCTTGAGGAGTGACAGGACGGAGAGCCGCTGCATTGGAAGTAGTACAATGGGCCCGATTTAGTGGCCTAAGTGCGCCTAGGGATATCTCCCTGCTCTCCTACTTAAAATCCAGAATCCGGAAGAGTGCACTGGGGGGTATTCCATACCCCCCAGATTCCCCGGGTTACACCAATTCTTTTGTGACAAAAATAAAATTACTTTTGGACTTTGCAGCAAAACCAGTTTTTTCCGATTCCAAAGCTCTAAACATATTATTTAAGTCAAATAAGAATTGGTATCATCCGGGGGGTCTGGGGGGTATGGAATACCCCCCAGTGTACTCGCCTGAATTCTGGATTTTAGGTAGGAGGGCAAGGAGATATCCTTACGCGCACTTAGGCCGAATTAAAAGGTGGCCCATTGCGGTGGCGGTGATATCAATAAGCGAATGTAAGCAATGTTTAGGGCCCGGGACCATAAAGGGTAGTAAATGCCAAAAAAGAGATTTTTAAATAATATACGCAATTCAAAATGTATTTTTAGGGTCCCATTTTGTATATTTGCTTACGGGCCCTAGCTACTCTTGCGCCGCCATTGACATGGTGTCTAGAAATACCGTACCAATCTTTAGAAATTTACACAAAACATCAAAACAAAAAATCTGGTTAAAAAATCATTTATTTTTTTTTTATTTGCAGGGCCAATTTTTAGCTTTTTTTTTTTTTTATTATTATAATTTTATCAAAATTAGATTTTTATTTTACTCTTTTATGTTCTCTCTGGCCATTGGGCCTTAGGCACGTACCTACTGAGTCTAATGGTAAAATAGGTTCTGTTGAGAGGTTGAGTAAATGATGTACTCTAGATTTTGGAATTTGGGAATAAAATAAAAACGTGCACGGGGGGTATTTCATACCCCCCAGACCACCCGGTTTATCCTCATTGTTTTATAAGGGTTAAACTAAAATACGAAATTTAATAAGTTGTTAAGTTAGGTTGGTTCAAGTTTTTGGCACTGCTGGGCGCATATGTAAGTAATTTTACTTTTGCAATATCGTCGATCGATGGCAGCAACCATAATAAAACAGGTCCGAGATTAAACGAATTTATTTATTATTATAACTTCAAATATTGATTGAACTTTAGTGTAGTCATTGGCAAACCGGGGGGTCTGGGGGGTATGGAATACCCTCCAGTGTACGGTTTACTCTTTATTTATGGACTAATAGTATTATTGAGTAGATAAAATTGAGTGGCAGGGCATATTTTTAACTGGGTTCTAGCAAATTTTCAGGGCCTGATATTGGAGTGTAACTAATAGCATCCAATGCCCAATTTTTGGGTTATTTTATCAGAATTTGATTTTTTACGATTTTATGTTCTCCCTTTTCGAGCGCCTCTGGCCATTGGGCGCTAAGCATGTGCTGAATACGTCTAATGGTAAAATAAGCCCTGGTCATTTGAAAACTTATGTAAAAATTAGTAGTTTAACGTGGAATCTGAACCACTGCATAATATCGTAGCAATTCCTTAAAATACGGTTGTTAATTACTTTAAAAAACTGAAATAAATTGAATTCCTTCCCCTTTTCTCAAAAAATTGACCCCCCATTTTTTTTTTAATTTTTTTTTTTATTATTTTTGAAAAATGTCTGTATGGGTGTGGGTGTGCGTGCGCATGTATGTCTGTAACGAAGTAAAGAAATCACTCCAAATTTTAAATTTAAGTTTTGATCTGCTGTGGCACGAAGCCTATTGAAAATGAATAAAATCGAATGGGGGCAATGGGGAGTTTACTTGAAGCGATAAAACATAATCCATCATAACTTCAAAACGCAATGAAATAGGTAAAAGTTTATTTTCACAAAAATTATCAGTATCAAATTACCTACAACTTTCGTTTTATAAAATTTTCTCTAAAATAAAAAAAAAATTAAAAATTTTATTTTGATTTATTTAATTAAAAAATTTTTTTTTATAAAATTTCTAAAAAAATATCTAAATTGCTTATAGATAGTCAAATTTTGGTTATTTGTGATATATTTTTTTTATTTGTATTTTTGGTTTTTGCGTATTATTTCGAATTCCTGAATGTTTTTCACGATTATTCCTGATGCTCAGATAAGATTAGTTTTTTCTATTCGAGGTAAATTGGAAGTTACTTTTAATATTCGGAAAGTTCATCAGATTTTTTATTTTATCTGCAATAAGAAAAAATACTTATCTCTCTGCATATTAATTTTATCAATGAAATTGAGTATCGGAATTTTTGCAGTAATTTAATTCGTTACAAGACACACGAAAGTATTTAAATAACAAAAATGATAATGGAAATCAATAAATGATAATTATTCTTAATGCTTTTAATTGAGTATTTTTTAATAAGTCAATTTTTGTTTACTTAAACCGCATATAGAATGATTTTCTTTATAAAATGATTTTTTATTTTTATTATTATAATAATAATTAAAATCGAAAAATTTCAAAGACAAAATGCGTTTGAAGTTGCATATTATCGACAGGGTCACAGGCACATTGCTTTATGCATAAATCTTTCTCTCGGAGAAAGAGGTGGACAGAAGAAGCTAAAGAAGAAGATTTAGGTGAGAAAGAAAAAAAGTATTTTGATTTTGATTTTGACAATTTATTAATTAGTTAGGCGTTACAAGCTTTAAAATTTAATTAGATACAACTTTATGATAATTGACTAAATATTTTTAGTTTTTCTAACATTACAGATATGTAAACTACAGTTGAAAATTTGTAGTGACAAATATTTTAATACATATTTAATTAAAAGGTAAAATATTGCAGAAAATTTACAAAAAAGTGTTGTTGTAATTATGTGCACTTAATAATTAATGAACATAAATTCTAGTTAATTTTGGTTTAGCAGTGATGTCGATCGTGTGCCTAATTTTTAATTGTATACAATTTTTAAATAATTTAGTAGTAAATAACAGGTAACTTAGTAAATAAAACTAACAAAAGATTACGTTTACATTAAACCTAGTAACTTTCTTCAGACGTCGGGGGTCCTTTATTGTTATTTTCAGAACCAACGTATATCACTCCGCTATGGTTCATACAAGTTGTACAGTCAATTGTTGGAGTTCTTATAGGCGGAGAAACGGATAACGCAGATCGAGATATCGAAGATCCATCTAAATAACAAATATTACATTTAATAAAAGAAAAGTGACAAATTGATAATTTAATTACAGCCGCGAAAAGAACCACTGATTAAATAAATCCGCGGATGAAGTTGCGAATTAAAATTTCTATTAGTAATACCTAGTCGGGACATAAATTCTGTTACCTGTAAAGAACCGTTAGATTTTACAGCTTAAGATTACAGAGGGTGGAAAACAATTACATATTTAGAAAGCCCTTTCTTTTGGCAACTTGTACAGACTATAGTTAAAATTTTTGAGTTCAACCAGCAACATGGATTGGGGTGTGAAAGAAAATCGGATAGCAGTTATTGCGTTACATAAATGTGGTGTATCAAATAGTGAAATTTTAAAATTGCTAAAGCCGTTAAAAATTTCAAAAATGTTTGTAAGTCGTGCTATAAAACGGTTTACCGATACAAATGCAATAGCTGACAGAAAAAGAAGTGGACGTCCTCGTACCATAAGAACTCCACGAGTGATTAAAGCAGTGCGTGAAAGAATACGACGAAATCCTCTGCGAAAACAAAAAATTATTGCTATGGAGATGCAAATTTCAAAAAAAAGCGTGTCTCGCGTATTGAGGCAGGACCTAAAACTTGGGGCTTTTCGTAGAGCAACAGGACAAAGGTTAACAACAGCTTTAAAAAAAATTAGGCACGAGAGATCGAAAACCCTATTAAGGAGGCACGGTAATAATAATTTTAAAAATATTTTGTTTACCGATGAAAAAAATTTTACCGTCGAAGAAAAATTTAATAAGCAAAACGATCGTGTTTATGCTCACAGCTCTAAAGAAGCGGCAGAAAAAATTCCGAGGGTTCAAAGAGGCCATTATCCAGCATCTGTGATGGTTTGGTGGGGTGTATTCTACGAAGGGGTTACTCAACTTCACTTTTGTGAAAAAGGCGTTAAAACATCGGCACCAATTTACCAAGAAATGTTAGAAGACGTGGTAAAGCCTCTTAACGACTCTCTCTTTCAAGGAAACCATTGGGTTTTCCAACAGGACTCTGCACCAGCACACAAAGCTAAGACAACCCAAAGGTGGCTAGCAGAAAATTTACCTGCGTTTATTGCAGCAGAACAATGGCCTTCTGGAAGTCCTGATCTGAATCCTTTGGATTATAAATTGGGGTCAGTTCTTGAAAACATGGCTTGCAGTAAGGCTCATAAAAATATCGAGCTTCTGAAGCGGGATTTGGTGAAAGCAGCAGCATCGATACCGTTACAAGTCGTCCGTGCCGCAATTGATGATTGGCGACGGCGTTTAAAGGCTTGTGTAAAGGCTAAAGGAGGACATTTTGAGTAAATATATTAAAAATGTATTCTTTATATATTAAGTAATAAAGCAGTATATATCATAATTGAATTTATTATTTTGAAACATTAAAAATTTAATTAATACTGTGTAATAGAACTTATGTCCCGACTAGGTAGAACAGCTATAGCTCTTTCCTAATGCCCATCCTGTATACTTACTTCTTCAAGAAGATTAATCGTGGATATTTTGTGGTGTGGTTAAATATATTAAATCATCAATTTAATTATATATTGAAAATGTAGATAAATAATTTTAGTCTATTATGTACAACGTACGAATTAACTACTCAAAGCGCTTCAGTATTTACTGTCAAATAAGTAATAAATTAAAGGTGTGACTCTCGCCTAATAGCAAATTCATTAAGCGGATTTTCGTTAATTAACAAGATGTAATCAAATTACATAAGTACACACTCAAAATGAATAGAAGTTTATTTTAATTGATGTACTGGTTGTCTTAGAAACCGTTGAAGTTTTGATTGCATTCACAAATCGTTACAAATTTTGTGTATACTAACCTGATTCTACAAAAAAATGTCTATGAACGTCGTGTCTGTACAATAAATTATTTCTATCTGATCTATCTAACGAAAACCTAGAGAGATTCCATATTCTGTCTGTGAGAGATGAAACAGCTTCTTGATGAGGAGTTAATGTGATTTGTTCTCTAGAATCTTCGGATGTGGTGGGAACTGCTTCCAAATTTTCCTGAAATTAAAGACATTTGTTTAAAACCAATCAAGTTCCAACCAATCACTACATAAATAATCGCCAAGTATGATTGCCAATATGTAAAACCACCCTGTATAGTCAAAACCCCTTTTAAAGAAAAGTTTTGCGAATATAAAATAAATTGTTATAAACAGGACACCCTGTATTCTACATCATATCCGATTATACTCTACGCTGTAGCACAGAATAAAAATATTGAAATTAAAGTAGGTACGCAAATTACTTTAATGGATATTTTAATTTTTGCTTTTTAGGATTTAATAAATTTTAAGAGCATTTAAGCAATGAAAGACCTTATTATGTTGAAATCTTTAAAAAACAAGTCTGTCTCTTGGATTATGTGGTAATCGGTTTAATATTTAATTATTTAATGTAAATAGAGCTGAAATGTAAGATCTTAAAGCATATTACAATATTAATTAGTGCCTACGTAATTTCAATAATGACAAAATATTTAAAGAACCATTAAAAATATTATACAGGGTGGATCGCGGCAGACGCATGGCTTTGAAGAGACATAGCTCCCTTCCTAACGGTCCTTAGTCGGTTGCTTCCAAAAAGGGAGAAGGGAAGTTTATGTTCCACTCGGTATCAGTTTCAAGACTTTCAGAGCGGTTACCCGACTATGATCCAGGATTTTTTCTTGCCTCAATTGGAAGAAATGAAGCTGGAAGACGCCTGGTTTCAGCAGGACGGCGCCACAGCCCAAACAAGGGTTTACACAAAATTTTTGCAAAACAAATTCTCCGGGCGCCTTCTGATTTGGCCCCTTGTGATTTTTTCCTGTGGAGATACCCAACATCCTTGGTTTACAAAGATCGTCCCAGGACCCTGAAAGCCCCTAAACACAACATTCCAGTCCAAATTGCCAAAATTTCTGTGGCAATGCTTTAAAGAGTACACGAAAACTTCAGAAAAACGCTTTTCAGTGTTTGGAGTGTGATGATTTTGCAAACTTAGATCTAGAATATTCAGAATATTTTAGAAAGCCTAGAAAATTTCAGAAAATTTAAATAGCTCATTTGGAGTACTCTTAAAATTTCCTAAAATTTTTCTTCACTTTTGTTTATCACGAGTTTTCCTAGGTTTCTTAGCAACAAACCAGGGAGAAATCATTAGAAAACTCCGGTGTACTAGTGAAGAGAAATCTGTAGATCTTCGGGGAAATTCCAGAAAATCTCGACAAGCTTCAGAATGTTATTCAAGAAAATCTTGAAAAAGAGAAAAATTTAAGGAAACTTAGAAAATTCTAGGATATTTTAAGAAATCTAGAAAAAAGAAAAATCCAACAAAAAATCAAAAAATTCTAGGAAATCTTTAAAAATCCAAAAAATTTTAGAAAATTCTCGAAAATTTCGGGAAAAAAAGAAGAAAATTCCAAGATATCTTCAGAAATCTCAAAAAATCTTAATATTTATCTTAATTTCTCTTCACTTGTACACAAAATCGGATTCAGGAAAAATTCATGGGGGTAAATGAGGCTGGTTGGGAGTGGGTAAATACAATTTCCCCCTGTTGGAACTCATTGGAATTCATTGAGAACCTTTGGAATATCTCAAAATAATTTTGTACGCAGGACTCGGAATTACAATAATTTTCATGGAATTCCAAAGATTCTCAAAGAATTCTAATGATTTCCAACAAGGGGGAGGTAACATGGTAACTGTCCCCCCTTTCCATGACCCATCAGAACCAATAAAATTGCTAAAGTTTGTTAAAATTTGAAAAATATACCTTTTTTCAGTCTTTCAAAATAAAATACATTTGTGGATTGCAATAGTATGCACCGAGGGAAGGAGGGAGAAGTATGGAATACATCTCAGCTTATCTAAAATTGAGTTTAAAAGTAAACTCTTTAGAACTTTTTCTTCCAGTAGCTTTTCGATTTTCTAAGATTTTTTGAATTTCCCCAAGATTTCCTTAAATTCCATACCCCCCAGACCCCCCGGATTGATTGGCCACTTTGTGATTGGTATTATTAAGTTAGAACTTTTCAGCCTTTCTGAACCAAATGCATTTATGGATTGCAGTAGTAAGTCAGTCTGATCGAGATAGTTTCCGAACTGAAGAAAAGCTGATCTGGAAGTTCTTTTTGACCTCTTCGTCAGCCTGTTTAATATTCTGGACGTCATCTTAAGTTTAGTAGCTTCTCTCTCTCTCTTTGCTTTGCTGAGTCACCCAGACCCGCCTTACCCAAAATGGTTTTATTAATTCAGAACTTATGAGTCTTTCAGAACAAAATACATTTATGAATTGAGGTGGTACGCACCACGCCACCCTTTCAAAATAAAATATTAAGGTAGTACAAATATTGACAAGTCAATCACGGTTGCTTTAAGGGCTGATATTTCAATGTCAGTTTAAATCAGAGATTAAGCTAAACAAATCCAACAAACCTCTGGTGTTTCAATCCAGGGGTTCTGGGGGGTATGGAATATCCCCGGTCGATCGAGAAGCAATCTTTAGTCGATCATAGCCGCCGATACTAGTCGTGATTCATAAAAAGCCGAGGAGGAAATCGCTGGTGAAATTTGATATACAAGTGAAGGGAAATTTGAGAAAATCTAAGGAAATTTGAGAAAATCTAAGAAAATCTTAGGCAATCTAGGAAATCTAAAGAAATTCAAGGATACATTGGAAATTCCAGATAATCTTGCCTTTTCAACTTTTTTGAAAGGAAATCATGAGACAATCCAACAGAAAACACAAGGAAATTTTAGAAAATTTGACGTATATGTGAAGGAAAATTTGAGAGAATGTAAGGAAATTTCAAGTAATCTAGGAAATCTAAGGAAACCCAAAGATATCTTAGAAATTACAGATAACCTTGCTTTTCCAACTTTTTCGAAAGGAAATCTTGTGACAATCCAAGAAACCCTAGGAAATTTAGGAAATTTGTTGTACAAGTAAAAGAAAATCTAAGGAAATCTTAGGCAATCTAGGAAATGTAAGGAAATCCAAGGATATCTTAGAAATTACAGATAATCTAGCTTTTGCAACTTTTTCGAAAGGAAATCCTGAGACAATAATCTAAAAGAAAACCCAAGGAAATTTTAGGAAATTTAATGTTCAAGTGAAGGTAAATTTCAAAAAATTTAAGGAAATCTTAGGCAATCTAGAAAATCTAAGGAAATCCAAGGATATCTTAGAAATTTCAGATAATCTTGCATTTTCAACTTTTTCGAAAAGAAATCATAATCATGAAATCATGTAGTCGATCGTATATAATATAATGAAGTTGGCCACCCCTGCTATAGATGATTTCTTTTTTAAATTTTTTTGAGATTTCCTTGGCTTTATTAAGATTATCCGAGATTTCTAAAGATATATCTTAGAATTTTCTACATTTTTTCGGATTCCTCATTTCTTAGAATTTCTTAATATCCCGAAATTTTCTGAAATTTCTTTGGATTTTCTTGAAGTTTTCTTTTTTATAGATTTCTTGCGGCATCCTAGAATTTTCAACGGTCTATTCCTTGAAATTTTGTGGAATTTTCTGAATATCTCCAGATCATTCTTCACTAGTAGTACACCGGAGTTTTCTAACGATTTCTTCCTAGTTTGTTGCTGGGAAACCGAGGGGAAATCGTGATATAAAGAATTCTGAGATTTCCTTGGCCTTCCTAAAATATTCTAAATATTCTAAATTTCCTCGAATTTCCCATTTTCTAAGGTTGCCTGGCCAGGGCGGCTGCAAGAAGGGAAGATAGCGGTGTATCTAACCCCCTCCCGATGACAAAAACTACCCAAATTTACAAAAAAACATTTATTCCAAAAATATACCTAAATTCTTATCAAAATATATTTATTTACCCCCTACACGAACTTTACCTGGATCCGCCCTTGATTTTCAAATTAGTTTCAATCTAAGGAATTTCTATAAATTCCAGAGATTTCCAAGGGAATTCCAAATAAGTGTACACAAAAGTTTCGTGATATTTACCTTTGTAAAGTATATTTTGAAACAGGGACAAACCCATGGGGAGCGTAGAGAATATGTGGAACTTCCTCCTTCCAATATCTTCGGTAGTTGCTTTAAAAAAAGATGGGTGCCGTTTCTGTGCTAGCTGTATTTTACTATTGTGGAAGGAGTATCTGTCTTTTGATAGATCTCCCCATAAAAAATTCACATTTTATTTGTTTGAAAATTTTAAATGTCTAGAATTTCAGAGGAGGCTTAGCCTTCTTTGCCTTCTCTAATAAGCCGTTGCTTGTTGCTGTTGGACTAAATGGTAGTTGCACAGCTGTACAGGTTACAATGGGCAATACGCAAATGGGCAAAGGAATACATCACCGAAAAACGATGATGTTTTGGTCAGTGGGGTAAGTTGTATTACGATGTTTGTTTACAATATTAACTTGCTCGAAATCCAGTGGTATTGAAATTAGTAATTTCGAAAAAATGATGCTTTACGTTAATTGGGCATATTAATTTTGGTGTAATATTGGATAAGAACTGTTTAATAATATGCGTAATAAAAACGTTCCTGCAATTTATTCACGTGGGTATACATTATAAAAAGCAACTATTATCATTGTACATTGCATGACGAAGGCATAATAAAAGTGTAATTGCTGAACAGTAGCATATTTTACTATTACATAATTGTCAAGTACTCTGATTAAAATTATAAAATATTCGATATACTACAATGAAACTCAATTGTAACTATTAGTGATTTCATTACACAAATACATGTTTGGTTTCGTTTGTTATGGCATACACGGAAGAAAAATTGTTTAGAAAATTGTTAATTTGACGGAAAAATATATAAATATAGTTAAGGCTACGGAAAAAATTGCTTGATTCGCGTGATAGATAATGCATTATTGAACATCTTCATAACAGTTTCATGTCATTATCCCTCACTAACCCTAAACAATCGTCATGTCCTGATTTTACCGTCGTTTTTAGATAAGCCGGCATTCGAAATATATAAATTTTAATTAATGATATCCTAGTTGCGATAAAAAACATTAAAAATAATTAAACCGAATACAAAAAGTGTCATTTAATTTTAAACATACACAAATTTATTATTTCTCTAGGGAGATAAAAATGGGGGTGGCTTTCTTTTCAATCCTTCATACATATGTCCACAAACACTGATTCAAAATAAACTTTTTCATAATAAATGCCCCGTCGGGAATTAAATTTTAAATTGTAGCATTTTAAATTTTAATTTTCAAATTAAGAGTTTCACTTTTGTAGGTTAGAATACTTTCAAATTAGACTAAATATTTTTCTGCTTAGTATAAAAGTGCAATCAATTTCTTCTTGCAAATTTCCGTATCTTTATTCACCGTACTTGCTGTAGCATACTTAATTCAATGTGACATTTTAAAATAGAATGAGCTATTTTTTAAATTACTCTACCAAATCGTTGTGAGTAAATGTACTACCAAGACCTAACGAGTGTAACGTAAAGCTCCCGTTTTAAAAAGCACCAGGATAATAAAGACCAAATAAAATTTTTACAAATTATTTTCAAAAACTACGAAATCTAACCCTTTGAGATAAATTAATCCGTGAAAAATCATTTATAAAACTTATGAATTTTTTTTGGATTTTCTAATTTTTAAAAATTCAAAATTCAAAAAAAATTAAAAATTAAAAATTTATAAAAATTAAAATTTTTTTTTTATGCATACAATAGGCTTTGGTTAACTGTAGTCACTAGACTACAATATTTCTAATCCCCGATGACTGCACCCTTGGGGACAAGTCTTCGTGCTTTCCTGTTCACGAACCGTGTATGAGTCCTTGACTAACAGAATTACACCTATTTAGAAAACACGTCTTTTAATAACCTTCTAAATATCTTCTAGAAGATTAAAACTTTTTTTAAATATTTGAATTAGGTTTTTTGCCTAAAAAATTTTAAGTAAAAACTTTTAATGGAAAGTCATACTTGAACCGTTAATTGTGAGAGTTATTGACATTTCTCTTAGAGCAGACTAAAATCCTGAGGGAATTTATTCATTTAAAAAATTTAAACTACATTTAACCGTTATACGTTTTGTAACGGAAGAAAAAATCGTTAAAAGCGGAGTTCTTGTTCATCCTTTTGAATATTTTCGACTAAGCTTTGTTTTGCTTTTTGAAATTTATTTTCTATCCTCAATGGAAAATTAGTACTTTTCACGTTTCAAATAATATTCTGCCAGTTCATCAAAATACTAAAATAAAAAATTTATTTAAAAATGCACGAATGCATAAAAAAACACATACACGTATTATTAACGTTTATGTCACGTATAAAATACGTCAGTGAATGACGATGTTCTGATTTAATAAATTTCTATCTTTATACAGTGGGTACCCATTTAAGCAAGATATCTCAAAACTAAACTCCAGATAAAAATAAGTTTGCGACTTAAATTATGTAATAATAGCAAGGGAGAAAAAATATAGAGACAGAATGATTCATTTTTACCTAGTAAACGTTTTCAAAGTCAATTTTAGTTTTTTAAATGGAGAAATTCATTTTTTAGAAGATTCTACTTCTGCATTTTATCTGATCAAGACCATAGCTGTCCAATCTATTTTATTCCAAGCTGTTAATGTTTTTTTTTCTTCTTCGTAAGAAGAGCTAGTTTGCCTAAAGAATATGCAAGTCGCAAAACAAAGCTAGAGTACACCAGATTTCTATATAGGTACTACAGTTTTTTTTGATTTCCTTGGAATCCCTAGGATTTTCTCAGATTTCTCCCTTCGCTCCTATTTTTGGTTAGTTCAAATTTGAGAACGAAAAATTAGATGAGCAATAATAGGTAGGAATCCCTAAGATTTCCCTCTAATGTTACTATACAAAAACTTGTAAAAGCCTTGCAGGTCTGATAAGAAGGCATTTTTTCGGTTTGCACCATGAAGTGATGTAGGAATCGTTCAGAGGTAACACCCATTTGGAACACCAATTATGCAGCAGTAGGAGAATTTGGTATCATCCGTATATGTTACGGTCAATGATGACAATTCGGCCATTAACGACAATGGCCGGACAATAACGTCAATGCCCAAGCATTTTGGGCGATGTTGATATTTAAAATTTTATATGTGGTTTTTACATCATTGTCCGGGCAATGACGTTAATGCCCAATACAGGGTTGGCAATAATAAAACTACTATTCTACAGATTCCATATCGTCAACACAATGCAAAACTAACGAAAGTGAAATAAGGCCTGCTTTGGATTACCCTCAAACATAATGCATATCATGATGCAGGGTCAGTTTTAACTGGTGCAACCACGATGAATCACGGATCCACTCTAAAATTAGTTAGCGTTTGTCTAAGTTAAATAAAAATCCCTTTACACTTATGAGGCCTTGAAAAGAGCCGAGTTGCTGTTATTTACACGGCAAAACGCGTGCACGACAAATAATTGCTCCGGATTGAAGTGCATCGCCATTTTGCTGTTCCTTATAGTATTTCCCCAAAAATCTATTTTGGCCATTAACGTCATTGACCGGCCAAAGACGTAAATCAAATGAAGATGAAATGAAAATATTTACATTATTGCCCTATATTAACGGGCGTTGACGGGCCCTCGTAAATGGGCATTGACGTCAATGCCCAATTTACCCAATTGCCCAATAAACAGAAAATAAGAAAAATTATCTAAATTAAAATACCATATATTTGAATTATCAATAAATATTAATAAACCATTCCAAAACACTATTGCAGTTCAAATCAGAACAGCAAACACCAATAGGCAGTGCCGGATCCAGCTATTTCAGCGTCGGATACAGATTAGGTAAATTATATTGTATAGAATATTGGTGGCGCCAATATGAAAATCTGACTAGAAATAATATTTAGATTTAGCAATCATAATAATTTAATGAGCTAAAGTTTTCTTTTAAATGTAATAAATCGCACATCACGCACAAGAACCTTTGGTCTGTCAAACCGGGGGGTCTGGGGGGTATGGAATACCCCCCAGGTACACTAAGTAATTGTGTTCAAAAGAAAATCCGACTAAAAATAATATTTAGATTTTCCAATAATAATAATAATTTAATATTCTGCTTTGGGAGGACGGCGTCCCGTTGTCTTTTCCATACCAGGCGTCAAGCCCATCCAACAGATGGAGAGACGTTGTACTGGAGGGTATTCCATACCCCCCAGACTCCCCGGTTTGTATACATGTTTTGAATACAAATTCGATCATATTTATTGATTTTTTACAATTTCAAGGAGCAAATCCCTTCCCAAATCAACTGTCTTGCTACAAATATTAACTATTTACCAGAGAAATAGGCAAAAATAATCGTTTTCATCCTTCCAAATGATCGAAAAGTGATAAAAATAGATGGGGGGGGGGGGAGGATCCCCCGAAAACGGTAAGTGATGCGGGAAAGAGGTTATTTTACACAAGAATTAGAAGGAATGGAATCAGGGCTGGAAAATTTTTTATTATTTGCAGACCAGTGTTATCATTAGGGGACGTCCAACGTGAGGCATTTAGGGGGGTGGGGATCAATGATGGGGTGTCTTCTGAACTTTGACTTTGGGTGCGGCTGCTCTATTGCAACTATGGTTTATCCGCCCGTGCCAATAGGTACGAAGTACATGAATTTTGTTCAGTGCAGTTTCTGTCTCAAGTGGAGAGAGCGAAGTTTAGATTGGAGCCACCGGCTCTTCTACTTTCAGTAGTAATTAGTGAATAAAATAAAAATGATCTATTCAAGAATATTGCATTAAAAAGGAAGTCTAGGTCTTCCTTCCTCCTGAAAGTCTGTTCAGTCTAGGATACCCAATCTTTTTCTCTTAACTATATCTACAAATATAATCATTTATATTAGATGGAATCAATCCAAAATCAAGTCGCCACGACCAAAGTAGTAACATTGCCAGGAAGTGACCCTTCTGACTATTCTGAAGTAATAAAATTATTTTTGATTTGAAAATGAATAAAAGAAGCCCAATAATCCCAAGTTCTGGCGGATTGTCGGTAGTTGCAGCCAGGTGTTTTAACGGAGCTGATGGCAGTTGCCTTCTAGGAGTGCAACAGTTAACAGCATATCATATTAAAATTATTTTAAATTTGATTTAGGTAATTATATCCGAATGTAACTTAAAATCAGATTTTTGCCATTCGTTTGACTTCTGACGGCTTCAACGATTATCCTAATTAGTGCGTAGGCTCAAGATCCTGTCTTTCTATCTTCGTAATTTTCGACTTCATGGCGGATTGATACTTCAAACGTTCAATGGATTAATTAATATTAATCTAACTATAACATGTAAATTTTGGGGTCCTAGGATCAGCAGGTAGACAATTGGGTATTAGGTAATTTGTCAATCTGAGCATAACAAGCTGCTACTCTAGCCGCTAGGACATAAATCAATAAATAACTAAACTGCAAGTAATACCTATGTTAAATATAAATATGAATCAGAAGTCGCAAGTATGTTTTATTTATGACATAAGAGAATTACTGATAGTTAGATATACAGTAATGATTTGTCAATTATTTACTACTCTAATATTTTTGTATATCAATGAAAAACCAAAGCAGCATAATTAGCTTTGACAACATTTCATAATATAATATAAAGCAAACGATAATGATTCATGTAAATAATAATCAATCTTATTAGTTTGTTATGATTTACAAAAATTACGTCTATATAAATATGAATTTAAAATAAAATTATTATATGATAATAGGATAATGGGATAATGGAATAATGGGAAAAATTAAAATCAAAAGCGCAAGTAAGAGTAGGTAAGTAAATAAAAAAAGTGAGATATAAAATACCGCTTATTTTTTCAGTTCAGTGCACGTGTTTCACTATATTTGGCAATCATCAGTTGATCTTAATTTTAAGTAAATTACCTTAGTTAAATTTTGAGTTTTTACATTTACTATTGACTGAGTAGGTACATAAGACTGAAATGGTAACACGCTTGAAAGATTTCCACGTTTGTATAATGAAAAGAAGGAGACTTTTGGAGAATCTTGATGCAATATTTACAAAATATATAAATCGAGAAGTTGCAATAGCAAAGAATAATGTAATACACCATTAGTTGCAACACTAATAAAATAAATACACATTCCAAGTTAAACGAGTTCTTATTCCAATGGGACACCGTAGCGCTAAGCAAGCGGACAAATGCGTCCCGCCGGTAACATAGAAATACTCGATACTAACGCTGATTTTGTAGATGATTGCTTTTTTATATCACTAAACAAGACACGTACAGATACAAGATAACAGGGTCATTCCGAACGACGTTAACTGTTTTGTCTTGGCTCGTTTCCTTTAAAAATAATGTTGGTTGGCTCTTTAAGTTCATGTGGTACTCTTAAAATGATTCTTCTGAAACTCAAATCTACTGCGCCGATGCATTCACGATTGGAAATAAAAAACTTTTAGTTTTAAACTTTGCTTCTTGATTGTCTATAAACCTTGTTGGAAATCATCCTACATTTTCCATTTTGAATTTGGATTATGAATTCAAATTTTTGATCAGCAAATTCCATTTGCAGTTTTAAATTTAGATTTCCTGTAACAACGCAACAAGTTTTGTAAGACGCCCACTGGACACTATCGATTTCACTACCGCATCAACTAAAAATTTGACCATGAAAATAAGACAATTAACCTCAAAACTGAGTTGCTAATTCTTAAAAATTTATTGTTGTAGTGAAACTTACTAGAAATTATATTTATAATTATAAGTAATTAATTCACTTGCGTTGGCATTACCATCTCAGCTAGAATTTTGTTGCATAAACTAGCTGAAGTATTGTCCCGGTTATTTAAAATAGGCCCCGATTGCAAGTTTTCTCTGAAAACAGGATCTGAAAATGGGAAACTTTTTTGGCTAATAAAATTTTAATGAAGTTTTGTACATCATAAAACTTTCGGCTTTGAATCCGGGGGGTCTGGGGGGCATGGAATGCCCTCCCGTGCATCATAAATTTTGTCAAGTTGTGTTCCATAATCAAGTTACTGCGCCAAAAATTACGAGTGCACTAGAGGGTATTCTATACTGCCCTCATAACTGAAAACGCCGTATCTACATAGGTTTATATAGTTTATATGAGCAGATACGGCGTTTTCAGTTATGAGGGCAGTATACTCTCCAGACCAGCGGTTCCCAATTAGTCTTGGCCGCGGAACCCTTGGGCGAAGTAAAAAATTTGGAGGAGCCCTAAGCCGAGTGATCATCAACAAAGATCATCATCAATAAAAAGAAGCTAAATAAAATTAAGAGCTTCAAGTTCTCGAGAAAAGCTAAAAAAAGTCGGCAAGTTCTGAAAAACAGTTAAAAAATATTTTTTAAGCCGCAACATTTATTTTTCGCCATTTTGAAATTCTTTTCGGCGGAACCCTTGGATTTTTTCGCGGACCCCTAATACAACACTCATTGTGATTTATTTTACAAAATTACAAAAATATTCAAGTAATGTGCTAAAGAAACGAGGGATACTATGAATTGAAAGGGGGGGGGGCGTACCCCATCTTCAGTGCGTACTGCTGCGAACTATAAATGTGTTTTGTTATGAAAGAGGGAAACGGTATCTTATCTAATAAAACCAATCACGGAAGATGAATACAAACTTTCGTATGTGAGACTGGAGAGGCCTAAAACCTAATACCTGAACCGATTTTAATAAAATCCTAGCTAATATGCGTTATGAACCTTGGATCACTTCCATATTGATTTTTGAGTTGATTTTTTTTTATTAGAATTTCAAAATAAATTTTTTTTGATGCGCGGGCAGTTTGCATAGGTTTGACAAAAATAAACGTTCGTCGCCAAATATAATTCCGGGCGACCAATTTTGAGTTTAGATTTTTTTTTATTAGAAAATTCGAAAAGGAATTACCAGATAGTTTGATTAATGAATAAAAAAGTGAAATAAATAAAATGAAAAAAAATGAATAAAAAATTGAATAAAAAGTTAAAAAAATGAATAAAAAAGAAATAAATTTTTCCTATATTTTATCTACTATATAGGATATTTTCCAGGATTCCAGGGAGCAACAAATCCTTTTGAAAGGATTGAAAAGTGATAAGTGACGAGAATAAGAATGAATAAAATAGTAATAATTCATAGAGGTTAATATATAATTTTTTTATAGAAAATTGAATTGGTTTGTAATATTAATTGAGAGGTAAATAGTTAATGTTGTTGTGAAAAAATGTTTGTGTTGGTTGTGAACTCCGCTGGGGTATAAATAAAAATGTAGAATAATTAATGAAATTGAAATTAAGAAAAAGATGAAATAATTAATAGGAATTTTTAAAAAAAGTGTTAAAATACAGCAGGAGGAAAACAGAAATGTAATACAAGAATCGTTTGTATTGAATGTTAATCTTTAATTATTCAAAAAGCTATAGAAGCAGAGTAATTTTAATCCTTTGTTAAGTTAAACAAACGCTAAATCTCATTGTTATGTTGTATTCATTATAATTGCTTTTAATTTATAAGCAGGTCGAAAGCTGTGCACTATGTTTGCACAATTCATTATTGTATCTATGCGCTTTAAACGGAATAGACTTTAATATTTCACCCCGTACTCGTGGTATCTAAAAGTATTCCATACGCAGATACTTTGAATTCATATAAAGAGGGCTCAATTCAATCGTACTCCAGGGTAACAAAGTGCGATTATTTACACTCAACTTTTAATTGGGTTAACAAACGCTTTCTAAATTTTAAAAACTCTCTAACTTAAAATAATTGCTTTTTTCCTACCCAACTTATTACTGAAACTTTACCAACAAGACCAATGTTTAAGCGGAACAAATCCAAATGGTGGTGAATATTGAGTGAGGGATTGTTTCTAAATGTCAGCGTCTGACCTTTTTTTACTTCTCGACGAAAATTAAACAGTCCGTTATTAAAGCCTTAAATGAAACTCATATTCTACGGTTAAATGTTAATTCCTTATTATTTATTTTTTACTGCTTACGCAATTTTATAGCTCCTAAACAGATATAAAATTGTACCTGCTTTTATATTAATTTTGCTATTTTCTCCAAACATATTTTTATAAAATCCAAAATTTAATCAAAAACATGTTGTAAATAAAAATATTATACCTGCAAAGTAATTAACTATAGTTGAAGAAGAAGAAGAAGAAGAAGAAGATAATTATGAAAAGGAAGAATTGCAAAACAAACTTATGGAATTGAATGATCATTTTGCACAAATGCAATTAGATTCCACGGAATATCAGACTGAAGTTAAAAATCGTTATAAAGAAATTGTTAAGAAGACAATTAATTATTGGGAAAAACGATACCAAGATTTGAAAGAAGAAATTGAAGCAAAACGTGGTAAAAAAACGAACTCTACTATTATTGTAATATATAGTTCTTCAGAAGAGGACGAAAATTATGAAGATGAAATCAGAAAGTTGATTAAACAAAAAGAAGAATACGAAAAAAAGATTAATCAAAAGAATGACGAATTGAAAGCGTTACAACATTTACTAAGACAATTAAACGAAAAGTTGGAAAATCAAAAAGAAAGTAAAATTTCTACGGAAGAAAGTAAAAAATTTACCGAAGAAGGTAAAAATTAATATTTAGTTTAGGAAAAACATTTATATTTAGATCTAAAACTACAAATTATATAAGGAGTATTCAGGTATATCCAGATTTTAATTATAAGAGTTTATCTTTGTTTTTTTTTTTTTAATTTGTTTTTTTTTATAATTATTGAAATTGCAATTAAAACCATTTGTATATTTAAAAATATATATTGTCATGTTCCTAAATACTTCATTGGAAGTTTTGTATTATATAATTTTGAAATTTAGTTTTTTTTTGTAAACATTTTATTTCTTTTAAAATTTGTAATATTTTGTTCTTCCAGATTTTCCTTTTCAATTTCAAACAAAAACTTTCTGACAAATACATAATCAAAACAGATTTTTTGTTTAGTTTTCATTTATTAACTGTTGATTCTGAACAGCGCCTGACTCGAGATGTCTTTCAAGATTCAACAGCGTTGGTGGCCCATCTCAGAGACACCGGTCATTCTTTTAGTTTTGATGAGGTGAAGATATTGGATTTTGAGGAGAGAAAAATACCATGAAAACAATGAGGAATTTGCAACAGTCGGAATAAGTACTCTTGAATAATTTCAATCTATAAAATTCACTAATACAATTAAGATCCCTTAAAAGGAGATAATCCCAAATCTGAAAACACTTTTTTCCCGTCTCGATCTTTGTGCCCCCCTCCCCAAGAAAAAAATTCTGGATTCGCCCCTGTACCTACCTACATTTGTATTGTATAATACAACCCCTGTCACATTCTCCCGCCAAGTGACGTCACACTTCTACCCAAAAAATTTAATAATTCGATCAAAAAATATATATTTCAATGATTGTCATATAAATCCTGTTTTGGAAACGTACTACGAAACTCAGCAGGCATTAAACTTTTCTGCTTGTTTATTTAGGCATTTAATACAACCAAGATGTTGCCAGCATCTTGTGAGGGAGACACGGTCGGGAAGCGAACCCACGACTGCGACGTAGCAAACTAGCATTCTAACACTAGCCTACGTCCGCTCTCGATTAAGGAAACCGAAATGATTTATGAAGATTTAATAAGCAATTAAACGAAAAGTTGGAAAATCAAGAAGAAAGTAAAAGTTCTACTGAAGAAAGTACAAAATTTACCGAAGAAAGTAAAAATTAATTTGTAGTTTAAGAAAAACATTTTATTTAATTAACAACATTTATTTTAAAATTTATTATATATCTAAAACTACAAATTAAATATTTAAACAATCAATTTTGTTAAAAAAAAAGAATAAATAAAATAAAATCAAATCAATTTTTATCAATAAAAATGATTTTGGACTCTGCAATAAAACAACTAATCAATATTAACGTTTCGAAGATATTATTGTCTGCCTTTTTTGGATTTTATTAAATTTTCAAAAAGTTAGATTTCCCATCACTCGAACATTAGATTTCTTCAGCAATTCCCCTCTCGTTCAGGACCGGATTAGGTCTTATTTGGGCCCTAGGTTATGACATTGTGAGGGCCCACCTTCTGTAAGGTGAAAAATTATTATTTTTTGGCAACCTTTTTTTTTTTAGCTAAATTTAGACTAACAAGTTGAAAAATCTAAACAAAATATTTATTTCCATAAATTTTTTGATTTGAAACTATTTTTTTTGATACTAAATATAAAGCGGAGATCATCGTTATCGATTTTCGATTTTTGATTGTTTGTTTCTAAGGTTTGTTTGCTAGCTATCTGATGAGTATGTGCAAATTAGTTGGGTTGCCTATCTATTAGTCAATAATTTATTCATCAGCTATATCAGTTAAATACACATCATCATAATATAATTTAGATAATAGTGCATGTTAGTCATATACAGGATCATTATAGTTACTAACTTAGATTCCACATTTTTTTCCACTCAACAGATAATTCGCATAAATCCGATTTCTTCACCTCGAGATATCTCTAAGATACAATCTATTAGATAAATTAATCAAGTAACCAATCAAACAGCAGCAATTTGATTGTTTACTTGGTTCCTTCATCTAATAGATTAGTATCCTGGAGATATCGGGCATAGTATAAACAAGAGCGAACCTATAAGGAGGAGAAACAAAAATACCGCAAAGATACGAGCATAGAAGATCAGAAATTTCTGTTTTTAAGTAAAATGCGGCTATAATGAACGAAATCCAATTTAAATAAAATAAAAAAAACTATATAAATAAAATCTTTTTTTTCTGATCTTTGGAAAAGTGAAAACAACCCCTGAAGATAGCCACCTGGAACGTTCCAAGCTGGAAAGCTGGCGAATGCGGCACAGGAGATGGAAAGGTTAAAAGTGGACTTCCTTGGCATGACCGAGGTGAGATGGCCAGGGAACGGTCAATGCAATACAGACAAAAGTACATTCTACTGCTCTGGATGCGAGGAACAAGACCGGAACCATAGAAATGGAGTGGGTATTTTGATCTCTAAGGGACTGCAGAAGTTTGTTTGTGGATTTGGGCCATATTCAGACCAATGTATGCTTCTGAAAATTTGTGGGACTCCATTCAATCAAGTTGAGTACTTCTATGAAGAAATCCAGGAGACCTAAACGCAAAGATAGGCGAGGGATGAGAGGGGACGGCAGTAGGTGGATTCGGGTTAAGACAACAAAATGAAAGGGGCAACACCTGGTTCCAATTGTCCACTAAAAGGCTTTATACATGAAAATCACCCCAAACAGATCGTGAGCAGTTGTCCAAAAAGCAGGATAGATTTCCAAGCGTTAAAATACTCAGTCGTAAGAAGCATGACATCCAACAAAATCAACAACAGAATGCTGAACATAAGAAATATAAATGATATTAAAAAAACATAGACAAACTATTAGAATTTGATCTGAAAACTCGCTGGCGCGTCGCAAAGTGAGATATCCTATCAATGCTCTTCTACGGCGTTGAAGGATAGATTTTAAAAGTTTTATCAATTAATAAACCGGTGGTCTGGGTCACCCTGTATATGTACATACATAATTATGCAGTATAGTATAGTATACTTACTAAATCACTAATATAGTATCGTCTAGTGGTATTATAGTATTTTTAGTATATATGTTACGGTCAATGACGTAAATTGGGCATTAACGTTAATGGCTGGGCAATGACGTCAATGCCCATTTAAGCTGGCCATTAACGTCATTGACCGGCCATTGACGTCAACGCCCGTTAACGGTGGGCAATGATGTAAATATTTTCATCTGATTGTAATATTTACGTCTTTGGCCGGTCAATAACGTTAATGGCCAAAATAGATTGGGCAATGATGATATTATGGAATAATCACTATAAAGAACAGCAAAATGGCGATTTAAATTTGCCAGCTAACTGTCAAGGGACTGTCCATTAATTATGTAAGGACGATTTTTGTAATTTTTGACACCCTCCCCCCCCTCATATAAGGGCACGTAAGATTTTGGCAACCCCCCTCCCCCCCGTTACAACTTACATAAGGATTATTAAAATTATTTTCATGACAAAAAAGTGCACACAAAAAAAGAAAGGTCGACGGCGTACCTAAAGAACAGTGAAAACCGGAAAAAGAAAGGTCCTGAAAAACAACAAAGAGCGAAAAAAAAGATCAACGGGGTATTTTAAAAATTTAATTTAAAAACGGTATTTTACGATACTTACGTAAGGAATACATCGGACCCTCCCCTCCCCCACGTAAGGGTCCATAAGATTTCCGATACTTCCCCCCTCCCCCTAAATCCTTACGTAATTAATGGACGGCCCCCAAGTGATATTTACGTACATATGTTATATTCATTGTATTATAATATACTTAATCATTATTTATTAACAAAAATAATATAAATTAAAAAATAATAAAATAAAACTTTTTAAATTAATCATTTTTATTCTGGTACGAGAGTAAATTGCGAATTTGTTGTTGCGCGACACGCACATTTATTATTTTTACATTCACCCTCGCAAAGACAACGCTTGTAACCCTGGCCTCCTAAAACCACTGCTTTGAGCTGCTGCTTGTCTAAGAGTAATCTCATTTTCTTTCGTCGTATCACTAATATTTTCTAACAAAATTAACTTTTCAGTATCTTTTAATAACTAATATTAATTGCAAGGGTACATTTAATATATTACTTTCAGATGGAATCGATAGAATAATAGTTTCATCATTGCCCACCCCGTATTGGGCATTAACGTCATTGCCCGGACAATGATGTAAAAACCACACATGAAATTTTAAATGTCAACATCGCCCAAAATGCATGGTCATTGACGTCAATGACCGGTCAATGACGTCAATGCCCAACTAAGCTGGACATTGACGTTAATGACCGAATTGTCATCATTGACCGTAACATATATATTAAGAAAATGTAGGAAGTATATTGGAAAAATGCACATTTACCGGTTATTATTTTGCATACTTACTGCTTACCTTGCTAATTATTAAAATTTTAATTCAATATTAATTTTAAAAAATTAACATACATATTGATCCAAAATCCCCATAGGATTTTCGATTTTTCGATTTCGAATTCTGTATTTATTTATTTTCCCGCCAACAAGCAATGGCCAGGCAAAAAAACTTTTTTGTCTCCCGAATTTATTTAAATTTCGTTTGAAGTTTTTATTGATTTTTGATTTATTTGAAAATTTATTCAGAAATTGGACATAGTTTCGACGAGTCTGGATAAGGTTTGGAATTCAATAATTTCATTTTGAATAATAATTTAAATTACGATTTGGAAAAATTCTGAGATTATAAAAAATCACTTCAACTGTCATCTGCATCGTGGGGCCCCAGAAAAACTGAATCTACCCCTGACCCTGAGATTAATTTTGGACCTTAAATTGTATGAAGTATGAAACATCTGCTCAATTCAAAGAAGCGACAAGGAAGGAAGTTTATTTCGGCATGTAATTTCCAAGCATGTAAATCAAAAAGTGGAATTGCCTAGTTGGATGCCTAAGTTGACACTTTGCATTAAGAAATTTTTTGCTTATCTACCCAAAGAGCAAATATCTCAAAAATTTTGGATCCAGATAAAGTTCACGTAGGGGTTAAATGAGGCTGGTGAGGAAAGAGTAAATAAATATATTTTGATAAGAATTTAGGTATATTTTTGGAATTAAAAAAACATTTAGTAGATTTTGGTGGTTTTTGTCATCAGGAGGGGGTCAAATATACCGTTATCCTCCCTTCTTCCAGCCACCCTGGCCAGGAAAACTTAGAAAATGGTAAATTCGAGGAAATTTACAATATTCAAATATTTTGGGAAGACCAAGGAAATCTCAGAAAATTTAAAAAGCTAAAAAATAAAGTTCAATTGGAGCATTCTTAAAATTTCCTAAGATTTTTCTTCACTTTTGTATATCACGATTTCCCCGTGGTTTCCCAGCAACAAACTATTGGGGAGAAATCGTTAGAAATCTCCGGTGTACTAGTGAAGAATCATCTGAAGATATTCAGGAAATTCCACAAATATCAAGGAGTAGAAGGTAGAAAGAGAGAGAGAGAGAGAGAGAGAGAAGACACTGAACTTAAGATGATATCCAGAATATAAAAGAAGCTGACGAAGAGGTCAAAAACAGCTTCCAGATCAGCCGTGTCTTCAGCTCGGAAACTATTTCAATCAGACTTTTAATAAATGGATTTGGTTCAGAAAGGCTGAAAAGTTCTTACTTAATAATGTGAATCCCAAAATGTCTACTTAAGCCTTTTTTTTCAATCCGGGGGGGGGTCTGATAATAATAATTATTGTATTCAAAATAAAAACACCTAACTTAAATAAACTAAGACTGAAAAACTGGCTCTAAGAGTTTTCTTTTTGAACACAATTGCTAGTGTACTGGGGGGTGACCCCCCAGATTGAAAAACAAAAGATTAGATACGACAATTTGTAATTGAGTTAGTTAAACACAAATGTTTCGCTCTTTCAGATCAGCATATTTATTTTAATTTTATGGGATACCTATTGTACAAATGAAGGAAAATTTAAGAAAATCTTGGAGAAATTAAAAAAATCTTAGAAAATCGAAAAGCTACTGGGAGAAAGGGTTCTAAAGAGTTTACTTTTTAACCACAATTTATTGTAGATACGCTGAGATGTATTCCATACTTCTCCCCCCTTCCCTTGGTGCATACTATTGCAATCCCGAAATGTATTTTATTCTGAAAGACTGAAAAGAGGTAGTTTTCAAATTTTAACAAACTTTAGCAATTTTATTGGTTCTGATGGGTCATGGAAAGGGGGGACAGTTACCCCATTAGTTCCCCTTGTTGGAAACCATTGGAATTCTTTGAGAATCTTTGGAATTCCATGGAAATTATTGGAATTCCGAGTCCCGTGTACAAAATTATTTTGAGATATTTACCCCTTGTATCTATCCGTCAGTCTAAGCGACCTTCTGACGACGTTATTCGGAAGGGGGGGAAAGAGAGAGTCTAAGGAAACGTGACGTTTGCTGTTCATAAATTTTAATTCCTATATTTTCCTTAACTTGTTAGTTCAGGCTTCTATACAAAGTATAGCAAGTAATCCTTATGTTCTGGTCCCGTGTTTTAAGAAGATATTAGCTTAATTAACTCTAGTTAATTTGAAACATATGGACGGACGGACATGCACTTTTGTGTTTCATTTTATTGGAGTGTTTTCTGGGTTTCATAATAATTCTACTTCAATGGTGTGAAAAACCGGTCTATGACAAAATCCCGCTGCACCGAAATCCCGTCGAAGGAAAATCCAGCCGGGCTGAAATCTTGCCGTGCAATTAAATTTTTTGGCTAGGTGATTAATATTTTAAGCAAATCTTACTTCCCTCCCCAAGTGAACTTTCTGGTTATGCTGCTGGTCATACCTGCAAATGGACAGCAAACTTTTCCACCGATGTATCGGTAGTTCATCGCGATATTTAATTTTGATATTTAATCCCCAACCCTAAAATGGTCAACGTAGAGCCAGAGGCCTATTAAGCATCTTTGATTTTTCAGTTGACCTTTTTTTAAATTAGAAAAATTTATGAAGAAAATAAAACTGATTCTTAATAATAATTAAAACGATTAATGATTAGTTAATTACAACTCCTGAATCCTAAAATTAAATTTTGCGTCTCCTGAAATTTTGCTATTCCACCGATTTGGGTTAGGGTAGGTTATGAAGTGTTGGTAGGAGTGCAATGGGGCGATTACATAATCTTCATAACCGATGCATATCTTCGCGCGGTTATATTATATATATTAGTACAGAAACCTAATAACTGCGGTGATCCGAGTTCCACCAATTTATATTGTTATGCTATTATTAATCAGTACAAATTGTTTATAGTTGGGGAGTCTAGCTTTGGTGACGTTATATTTGTTGGGGGTTCCGGAAAATGTTAAAATGTGCTGGGATTTTATGAACAGCCCCTACTAATGTACTTCTAATTATGTTCAAAATAAATCCAAATTACAATTTTACGATGCGACATCCAGATGATATTTAATCTTTTCCAGTAAAATTGGTTTTCCAAAAAAAACGATATATGTTTACGGACCGAGAAAGTAAGAAATAAGCAGATTTAAGGGTAGTTTTATTGTTTTCCTGTTATAGTTTACTATAGGTATTACCTTTACTGTTTTATATAGTGCAGATCGGAATCCGCGGCAAATTCATCTCATAGGTATTTGAATTTTCCCCGATCTCCGATATTCAGTATAGGGATTTTACACTACCGATGGTGGCGCTAGCGTCACCATCAATATGTCTGCCATAGCGAGTGTACCTCGGTAGAATGTTGACTTAAAAAGGGCTAAA
The DNA here is from genome assembly GCA_949152465.1 of Cantharis flavilabris. NCBI lineage: Eukaryota > Metazoa > Arthropoda > Insecta > Coleoptera > Cantharidae > Cantharis > Cantharis flavilabris. Next base: position 25,705,830 of record OX424441.1, on the reverse strand, counting down.
AGACTGGTTATTTTTTAATTTAAAAGCTGCACTGAATTAAAAAATCACAGGAAAACTAACTAGAACACTGTTGAAACACTTTAGAGACACTTAGGTATACTTGTTGGAGTAGTTACAAATGCTGCCGTATGGTGGCGTTTGGTTAATGTAAAATCCCTATATAGTCGCAGCAAGTTACGGAATCAATCCCAATTTTTTCCGGACAAGATGGATCGGAATGCGGTTTTCTGCATTTGCTTCTAAAAATTATCAATACAAATATCACCTAGGTCGTGGTTGCATCGCTGCAGCCAAAACTGCATTCAAAAAATGCATTTCTTGAGACGCCCTTTGGACGAGTTAATAAATTTGTTAAAAAGAGTCAGAATTTGCCCAGAATAGGTGCCCTGGGGTTTTTGAGGTCGCTGATCACGATTATGATGTCCAAATTGCCACCCTGACCACCTGGGGCTCAGGAACGCCGACGAAAGTCATCTCCGTGGAACTCTCACAAAATTCATCCCGGGAAGGAAAGACACTTGGTGCCCGGGGGTTTTTTGGGTCGCTGAATTCAAATATAACACCCCCAGACACCTGGTGCGCCCCAACCTAGACATGAAGGTCGTCTCCGAGGCTTTCCAGACACACTCGAAAAAGATGAACCGGAAATCGTTAAGGTGGGTTTTTTTGGTCGCCAAAGCAGAATTTGACGTCGAACAGGATCCACCTGGTGCAACAGCACCTGGTGCACCGCAACCTAGACCTGAAGGTCGTCTCCAGGCTTTCCAGACACACTCGAAAAAGACTAACGAGATATTGTTAAGGGGGGTTTTTCGGTCACCAACCTCGGAGACGATCTCCAGGTCCAGCTTGCGGCGCACCAGGTGCTTGGGGGATCTTTTTCGACGTCAACTTCTGCTTTGGCGACAGAAAAAACTCACCTTAAGGATTTCCGGTTCATCTTTTTCGAGTGTGCCTGGAAAGCCTCGGAGACGATCTTCATGTCCAGGTTGGGGCGCACCAGGTGTCTGGGGGTGTTCGCCCTTGCCATATTTGAATTCAGCGACCCAAAAAACCCCCGGGCACCAAGTGTTTTTGCTTTCCCGCATGAATTCTGTGAGAGTTCCACGGAGATGACGTTCACGTCCAGGTTGTGGCGCACCAGGTGTCTGGAGGGTGTTTGCCGTGCCATATTTGAATTCAACGACCCAAAAAAAATCCGGGCACCCTGAGCCCCAGGTGGTCAGGGTGGCAATTTGGACATCATAATCGTGATCAGCGACCTCAAAAACCCCAGGGCACCTATTCTTGGCCAATTCTGACTCTTTTTAACAAATTTATTAACTCGTTCAAAGGGCGTCTCAAGAAATGCATTTTTTGAATGCAGTTTTGGCTGCAGCGATGCAACCACGACCGTCGGGATATTCCCTCCTAGGTGATATTTGTATTGATAATTTTTAGAAGCAAATGCAGAAAACCGCATTCCGATCCATCTTGTCCGGAAAAAATTGGTTATTCGACCCATTTTTTACGTATCTTGCTGCGACTAATACTACTTGATGCAAAGTTGTTAAATTTCTGCAGAGCGAAATCCTCTTTCTATTAGGTTAATTATCTACGAATACTCTTGTGTATAACAAAGGAAAGATTAAAAATTGAAATCTGTGGAATTGTTAAAATCAATACAGGCAGAGAAAAATAAGAGAAGGAAAATATAATTGTGTAGGATAGGAATAGACTAATAATGGTTTGAATTTGTAATGAAGTTAAGAAGAAAATAAGACAAAAGGTAGGAATATCTATGGGTTTTCGGTTACATATCAGATAACTGATATGGTAAACGCAATACCAATTGATATTATCAATTCTGTTTATATATAAAAATCCATTGTGAATTACAATAACGGTTTGATATGGGTTTTATTTCTCTATAATCATTTTTTGTGTAATTTGATTGGAAATAAGATAGCTCTATTGAATAATCAAATTTATTGTAGTTATATATTTACATAATTGACATAAAAATAGGGTGTTATTTACACTATTTCGTAAGCATTAAATAGTAATTAATATCAATTGAATTGATTCTTTTTTTAAAATAATTTGATCGTTCCATTTATTTTATACGATCTTGCCGTTAGGTATATTAAAGTTTAGTAATAATATTATAATAAGTAATTTAATCGATTGACTCATAAATATTCGTGAAAAAGTCAATCTTGTGTTTAAGTTGCTTAATGGATTGTCAAAGGTAGGGCAAATAAGGGAGGAAGCAAGACACTACCATACCCTCGATTAATGCGATAGTCTTTTTAATCAAATGTAACTTAATACTCAAGTGTTTGTGTTTAACACTGGCAAAACAACCTTTCACTATGATTAAATGTAAACACCTCATACTGTCTATGTTTTCCTAAATTAAATTTGAATTATTTATAGAAATAACTGTAAGCATCTTTTCATGAATAATTAATAAAATGTACACCCCGTCCCAGAATAAATACACAACATGTCACAAATAAACATATTACGGTCAAGGGGTAGCACATATTGATGAAAAACTATTGATCTCTGTACTACTCCAATAAATTTAAAACCGTTTTGCCATTTATCATACAAAAAATTTCATCACCACTTACCCTTTCACGCTTAGGACTCCAGTATCGAGTTACTTCCAATTTTTCATCCGTAGATTCTATATCCACTTCGTCATCACTATGATCTTCTTTTTGGGAAGATTTTTCCCCGACCGGCTGAACGGGCTTAAAAGCCGATTGATACGATTTATCGACATGAAAAAGAGGATTTTCGTAGGGAAATAACACGGGATTCCTTTTCAACCAAGGAAACGTCGAGTATGGTGAAAATGGAAAGGGTTTGTTATAAATTAAATCCATAGAGACTCGCGAAATAGGCAACGGAAGTCCTTGACAACTGCTGATTCTTGGTGCAGGAACAACAGGTTGCGGTTGAGGTGCTTCCGCGCTTATTTTAGTTTGCTTAGGATTACGCGACACTATCGAAGATGATAACAATCTCTTTCTAGTACCACCATTAAACATAGCTTTAACATCTTCCCAAGCATGCATTATTTCATCCGGAACACTTCCGCTTAGTTTCATGTGCCGACGCCACGAATTAAAATTTGCAGCATCCGGTTGCACATATTTATCGTTTGGAGTTAACCGATGAGAATGGAAAATAAACTTATTTGGCGAATAAAATAAACCGCACACATTGCACTTGATACATTTTGCTCTCGACGAATTGTAACGCGACGGTAAAAACGAACCACGGCATCCCCAAGCGCACTCGTGATGCACTGCAAATGCAAAATCATCGGGCAAACGAGGAGGCGAATTATCGCCCAAAAAACTTTTGCATAGTCTTTCGGCTTCGCGACGAGTAATCATACCACATCTTCTCGATGAAACTGGCATCGCACCTGCCCTACGTAAAATTTCCAATTGTACTGGAGTACATTGGACACAAGTGATTCCTGAAAAACAATCAAAATTATTTCGATTCCAATTTTACCAAAACTAAGCAAATATTACCCAAAGCTACACGTCGGTTGTGAATTTCGTTATAACTGTATTGCTTCAACAATGTATTGGAGATCTGAGCTAAGCAAAGTCGTTCTTGACTTTCGATCACTAGAGATACTATGGGGATTCCATATAAGATTACTGTGCTAACCTAAAGTCAAAAATTATATCTAAGAATAAAAGTTAAAATTTAAAATTTTTGTATGTATTTGTACCAAGCCCAACACAGACAACGGGAAACCACTTCATTTAATGAAATTCCCTAATAAGTCATTTTGGCTTCAGCCAAGTGATCGTCAAGAAGACACCTGAAGAAGAGACTTACTAGGTTTTTTGATTGTGTGGTAGCAATTCTTAATTTATCATTCTGAATGTTTTGGTATTTTGTATCAACATTTTTTATGCCACTAAGCTAATCTGTCAGTAAAAACTTTGTTGCTATATAATAAATAATTTAGGCATCAAATACGACATCATTTGAGTAGTTATTACGATTAATGACGTCATAATTCGTTCTACGTACTATTTATAATATTATGCAGACTTTTGAAAAATTGTTTCCAAGATATTTGATATACATAAACCTTGGGATATAATTCAAAGGATTATTAACAGATGATTAGGTAATTATATGTAGGCACTCAATTGGGATTAGTTCTCAATTTAGTTTATTAATAAAAAAAGAACAAAGCCCAAATAATGAAATGAAATTTTTCTTCTACAACCTAATCAACTTCCAATTCAATAAGCGTTTACGCAATTTATTAAACACAGAAAAGAGGTGTCTGCCCTAAAATTTATCATTTACTATTGCTAACGTGAACTTGTAAGGTGTACTCGTGCAACAAATTTAATTAAGCAATGTTATGATTTTATTTAAAAAACCAAAGAATTTTGGTTTGGATTCCATCTTAGAATATAGCTTTGAGAAGACCACTCTGTGCAACTCGATGATAGAATGATGTGGTTCAGTTCTAGTACAGCTCCAAATTTACCAATGTTGGAGTCCATAGAAAAAAATCACTACCGAAAAGGATGCAGCTTAAACGTACAAAGCACATCTCTAGTAACATCCAGGGTAAAAGTCCAAAAATTTGATTGATATCATCAACTATAAAACAGAGTCACAGGCATATTTACTAAACCGGTTTAACTAGCTATGTTCAAAATGTTTCAATCATTTCACAAGCAGCCTCTTTCTCTTTAGAGAAAGGTTTAAGCATTTAGACTCCACGGTTGCTAAATCCGGATTGGAGAATGTCTGTAACCCTGTTTTTAATAATTGATGATGTCAATTATCAACTCAGGAGGACCGCCGGCTTTACGTGCCCTCCGAAGCACGGAAACGGTCATACGAAAGTTTCTGTACCGCTAGTACCTTAGAGTCAGCAGTTGTTCGGCTAACCTATTAATCTTATAACCTTCTCAAAATGTTTATCAGTGGACAAGAAAGGTTGAAGAAGAAGAAATGCTTCTAACCTCTCAAATTGTAAGAAGAAGAGAGTTTTTTTAATAGTAAGTAGACGAAATAATCTTTTTTTTAATTGCAATATTTTTAAAGATTTACCTGATTATTTGGCTTAGCATTAACCGTTGATTTACTTGTTATGGTTCCTGGAGATGAAGATTCTGATAGTCTTTCCAACTGTGGTTCCATACTAAAATTAAAATCAATAATTGCCTTACTTGCTTTTGGAACATAATTCAAAATTTGTTTAAATTAAAATTAACGTTAACGTTAATTAACGTTAAATTAAATTAACGTTAATTAAATTAACTTAAAGAATTGAAATCATTAAAAATGGATTACAATTTTGTAAAACAAGAACTTGCCGGTTTCAGAATTGCCTTGAAATTTTTTTTTTTAAATTAACCCCCAAGATTAAATGCAAAAATATTTAATTAAAACTTTTCCCATAAAAAGGTGAATTCCTAATGAAGTTTAAAATTTTTTAAAGTTGTTTTGTAAAAAAGGTAAAAAGGATTATTTCTAATGAAAGAGCAAACTGTTCCTGATGCTGCTCGGCCGGCGGTTGATATAATTAAAAAATAAATATAAGAGCATTACTCTAATACCCTAATACTAATTATTTGAAAGATTGCGGCCTTACCGCTGCACTATTTTGAGTGGCTAATTAATTAAATTTTTAAAATATAGGAAGATTTTCTCATGAATTTTATAAATTTAGAAAATCGTTACTGATAGACGGACAGCTTTTAGCAAAACAAAATTTAAAAAATTAAATCCCGATCACTGATTATTTAATAAATTTAAGATTGGTTGAGTTAATATTCTGATAGATTAAAAAATTTAGACTGCGCCAGTTTATTATATTTTTTTAAAAATCCGACGCAGTATTAATAATTTTAATTGATCAAGTTAATTATTGTAGACTGGGATGAAAAGTTAAGGGTGGTTGATTAAATTAAATGAGAAAAAAATTGAGAATAAAAAATATTTGAACTTACTTAAAGTTTTTTATTTAAATATTATCCAATTGCACAATTTTATCACTACGCACAAAAGTTTCACTTAAATTTTGAATAAAAAGTAATTGGATGTTAGTTCTTGACGATTCAAACAGGAAGTGAGATTTAGTAAGTGTAAATCAACCCCGTATTAACCACGCCTAGCGTCATTTTGTAGGGGTGTGTATAAACTTCATCCCTTGCATCCTATCCAATGAAAAAATTCCATTCAAACTGAAAACACTACTGTAAGCTACCACCTTGTAGAATGCACCAATTACGAAAAACAAACCCTATATGTGTAATAAGTGTTTGATAACTAGGAAAATTAATCTTCTAATAAACGTTTTCCGTCTCGAGGAATCGACGTGATTTCTCAACTTTATTTTTGATTGTATTTTCTATTCTTAAATTAATGTTACCTTTTAAGGATTTGAATTATTCAATTATATATTGCAGCAAAATTTATTCAAAAGTTAAAATCAATTATATCAACTGATTTAAAAGTTACAAAATTAAGCTAAATTCATACCAACTTTTTTTATCATCAACTTCACTTTTGCTTATTTATGTTCTATACAAAATATTTATCTTCAAATTATTAATAAAAATATAAATATTTAATATTAAAAAAAATACCTAAAAAAATAATACGGATTATTTATTATTTAATTTTCTCTTTCTTTTTTGCTATTTTGAAAATAATCTGAAACCAGACTTGTTTCTATTAAAATATCTATATATATTGTCGTGTTTTTTAATAAGTCTACGTCTTGCCTTTTATTTATAACTAGCTGGCCCGGCAGACGTTGTCCTGCCCAAATTTCATTAAAAAGGATTACCTAAATAAATAAATGATTAAATAATACAAATCAAGGTTTAATAAAAAGTTTAACAAAACTGCTAAGTACCTATTCATAAAAATCACAATTAATACTAATTTTATTTTTGCCAATTACTGTTCTTTCTTTTCCTCCTCCCCTTCGTCTTCTAATGAAGAATTTTCAAAATTACGCAATGATATTTCCAATTCCTGTTCTTTCTGTTTCTTCTTCATATAGGCAGCAGCCAATCCTTCTTCTCGTTTTCTTTTTGTAATAGTTAATGCATCAGTACGCATGGGGTTTCCACCAAAATCTTGCAATACTTCATTTAAAGAATTTATACTGGCTTGAGTGAATTCCTCTTTTACTTCCCAATTTTCGTATTTTGCGACCAGCAATTGGTTTGAAAATACTTCACCAGATTGGTCCATGGGCGTCCATTTGATCTTTTTCAGGAAGGGGTAAAATCCAAAAAAAGAAGAAAAACAAATAAAACAATAAAAAAGTTTAATTTTTTTAATTTTGTCAAGAGCCAGGAGGGCAGCTGCCCCTCCCCCCCAAAATGGATTTCTATGGATTGGTCTTTCTGCGACTCCACACACATGTTTATACTTAATTTGAGTGTTTCATCATTTGTTTCATTTTCAATTCATCGGCTGGCGTTGACAGTGGAATCATTGGCAATGTTTGACGAAAATCACCTGCCAACAGAATCATCGCACCACCAAACCGATTTTGATTGTTCTTGTACAATCATCCCAAACGATCAACTTGCATTACTGCAAAACTTTGGCTATCGCACAGTTCTTCGAAAGGTTTTACGTTGGAGTTTCATTGATTTGCATATTCAATGGTAACTTGAGTGCTGAATGAGCTGTTCGGCCGGCTTCCAACAACGTAGCTGCAATTCCAGATGAAGCAAGTGTAAGTGCAATTTCATTTTTCAAGCGAATCAAAAAAGTTTTTTCAGTTCCACCGGGAGCGTCCAAGAAGAAAATCCCTCCAGTTCCATCGTTCACAACTTCCATGAGAGAGTCGTTCGCATATTTTTGTTCCCAATTCAATAGCGAATGTTTTTTCTAATTGATTTTCGTCCCAACAGCCAATTATGGTTTTTGAAGTTTTGCACTACGTTGGGAAAAACACTTCGAATGAGCTCTACCTTCGATTCGGTCAACTGGCAGATATCAGTGGACAATATGATGAATACTGTCGAGATATCAACCGCGATTTTCCCATTACCATTGTCCAAGAATCTGGCAGGTATGGCTTTTTAGTTTTGTGAATGGATTTATTTGGACAGTTTTACCTAATATAATTAGTGACATATTTAAGTGTCGCCATCTACCAATCACATTAAAAATAAATATTTAAGAACGCCATCTGTTGAAAGTTAAAAATTGCTATCAAATTCATTTTTCCCGAATTTTCCAATTTTCCAGGTAACTTTTCTAATTTTTCTTTCCGTAAAAACATTCCTTGGGCTATTACAAACATTTCTTTTTTTTAAGTAACAAAATCGGTCCAGCCGTTCCCACGTGATGCCGTGACAAAGGATTTTCGGATTCATTTTTATTTATATAGATAGAAGATAGAAGATATAAAACCAACACAATTTTAATTGTGAAATTACAAAAATTCTATAAAAACTCCAAGATAATTCCAAAAATTCCATAAACAACTCCAGAGTTCCCTGGAATTCCCTTTTCTTGTTTTTGCCTGACGTTTATGTTGAGTTTTGGAAGAATCTATTGTTTAAAACAACGCATATACCATATGGTATTGGATTGGATGAAAAACAGAAGCAATTGGAAAATCCTTTTAGGGTCTTGAACATAGAGTGCCCTTTCCTGTTTAATTAGTCTTGTTGCTACCTAGCGATATAGTTTTCGATATTTTGGTCAGTTTTTCAGAAATGTCTGCTCCCTAAATGTTAGAGACATTCTAAATCTGGAAGATAGAATGCTCTTCTGTTCCGCACATAACTTTTGCAAATCTAATGATTGTTTACAATGCTAATCAGCTATACAATACCACATTTTTCTTGGGCTATTTTATTGCCGATTGTAGCGGTTCAAACAACGCCTACGTGTCAAGCACTCCATGTTGTATTGTTTTGAGATAATAGCTAATAAATGTACTTCAATTTATGTTTTCAATAAATGTGCAATACACAGTTTATTCAGAAACAAACTGATTTCGTTGCAAAACACAGTTTGGTCAAAAAGTGGACATACAATACCTGTGCATTAAACCATCCATCTACCAGTAAAATTTTCTTTTTCTTGTATTGTATACCAGATTTCTCTAGCGATTTCCCGATCGATTAAACCAAAAATGGTCATGAATCTGTATTAAAAGATTCAGTAGTAGTATTAATAAAACAATTCATTGCATTTATTACTTCGTACATTGAATTTATGAAAGTTATACATAAATTAATTTATTTAATGAAATTTATTGAAACTAAATTTTGAATGGAACATTTAAATAAATTTTTTTAAATAGGCGCATATAGAGTTATTAACATGTAAATATCATTAGGAGGTTCGAACCGCTATATGCTCATCAGCAGTGACGGCTGGCACGGAGAGGATCGCAGGTACCGCTTTCCCGAAACAGAATACTTATTTACTATTTCATTTTGAAAGTTTTCATTTTACTCCTTCAGTTCATGTGAAATCATCATCAATCTCATCAGGTAAAATTCAGGGGTGGGGGAGGGATAAATGTTTTTTTAATGCCAAATAAAGGTGTAATATCATTTCAACATGTAAATGTAGCAACTAAAATTTTTTAGTTTATTTTTAAACCTATTTCATACAGGTACCCCGTCTTGTCCCCCACCATGGACGCCCATGAGCCATGACCATGAATTGAAAGTTTCTTTTGAACTCAATTACTGGAATATTTTGAGTCTAGATTTCCTGGTTTCAGAGACCCAATTTTTGTTGACTATTTATTACTTTTTTAGAACAAATACCCCTGACAACACAAATATCTATCTTCTGGATCTGGATATCCACTATCCACTGGATGTCTTGTTAGATCATATCTGATATCCAGAGAGTATCTATGTTAAACTGCTAAATACAGTGGATATCTAGTGGATATCCAGATGTCACAAACTTGATTATCCAGTGGATAATTGGTGGATGGATGAAATAGATGTTTACTAAATGTCGGCTGTATAATATATTTACTGGATGTTGTGCAACATATATCTAATAGATATCCAGATAAGATAAAGTCCTGGATATACATACAATCCCTGCACTGGAACTGGATATCCAGTAGATATTGAATGTTATGTGGGACATCTGCCACAATATCTATTTGGCACTGGGTAGTTTGGAATAACCCTTACAGCTACAGTATAAGCTCGCTACACTGAAAAAAATGGTTTATCATATTGATGAAAAATTCATAGTATTCATGAACAAAATCAATGTATTTATGAATTTCTTCATCAATATGATGAATTTTGTTTATCGGTGTAAAAATGATGAACTTTTCATCAATAGGATAAACCATTTTTTTCAGTGTAATGTCCCATTGAAAACATTCTCCGTAATTGAAGTAAAGAAATATAGTAGGAATATTTTCCGCTCCAATGCATCTTGTTTTTTTATGGCCTTAATCTCAATGGATTAACAAATAGCTGGATTACCTAGCAGGAATTTCTCATTTTCAGATGCAAAATGACCTATAATGAACCATGGAACTTATTCACAGAAAGATGGTTATGTGGTGGTTTAGTCTGTTTATTGCTGATCGTACATCAGTGTGTATCTGAGGATCGGTCTAAAGATCTCTTCTGGGTAGTCTTGAAACTGTGTCATGCTCTAAGCATTTGGAATTTATGTTTTCGACTGCTATCTGCATGAAGCGAGGGGAAAACCGCAAACCAAATTTTTGTACACCAGATTTCCTTTTGAAATTTCCTTGGATTTCCTAAAATTTCTTAAGATTTCCTAAGATTGCCTAAGATTTCCATGGATTTCTTAAGATTTCTTTGGATTGCAAAGGATTTCCTTGGATTTCCCAAATTTCCTTGGATTTCGCTTCATTAAGAGAGTAAGTAGACTTTCTTTCGCAGTTTTACAAATAACACGTTTATAATCATATCCCACTTGGATTTTTAAGTAATTGTTACAAATTACAAGGAAATCTTAAGAAATTTTAGGAAATCCAAGGAAATCTTAGGCAATTCAAGAAAATCTTAAGAAATTTTAGGAAATCTAAGGAAATATTAGGCAATCCAAGGAAATCTTAGGCAATCTAAAGAAATCTTAGGCCATCCAAAGAAATCTTAGAAAATCTAAGGAAATCTTAGGCAATTCAAGGAAATCTTAGGCAATTCAAGGAAATCTTAGGCAATTCAAGGAAATCTTAGGCAATTCCAGGAAATCTTATGCAATTCAAGAAAATCTTAAGAAATTTTAGAAAATCTAAGGAAATCTTAGGCAATCCAAGGAAATCTCAGGAAATTTCATAGAAGAAAATCTGGTGTACAAAAATTTGGTTTGCGGTTTCCCCGCTCTGTAGTATACTCACAATACAGACTATAACAAATATCAGAATAAAATTTCTTTTAGAAAAATTGCTTTCAGCAATAACTACTTTCAAACTAAATTACATAAATGCAATAAGAAATGTACAGGTAGGAATCTGTAGTATCTGTAATTCAAAACCATCAAAAACTTTAAAACAACGGTGCCTGCATTCATATTCTTTAAGTGCTAATTTAACATTATAACGAAACTTGTATAACATTAAGTTATCGGATTCATCTAGATTTCCTAAGATTGTCTGAGATTTTCTAAGATTTCCGGGGATTTCCTAAGATTGCCTGGGATTTCCTAAGATTGCCTAGAATTTCCTAAGATTCCCTGAGGTTTCCTAAGATTTCCCCAGATTTCCCGTCTCTTGTACACCAAATTTTCCCAGAGATTTCCCTCTCGGCATGAAGGCAAGAAGCTGCTAAAGCCTCTATTATACCGGGTGCTGAATGAGTTAGCCGAACATAGGAAATTAACATGTAAAAACTTATTTATGCAAATTCCTGCTTCCCTAATTATTTTACGAAAAAAATGAAAGATACAAAAATAATGCAGAAATATAAACCACGAATGATAAGAGCATTAGATTTCATCTAGCTTTTACTTAAAGGGTCAAAAAATCCTTTTGAAATTGTTAAACTTTTCATTTATCAGACTAGCCATGTATGTTTCCTAGGTAATTATTTAAGTAATATAACAATGGAATGTTGCATACAGTTTTGTACTTTATTAAATTTTAATTTCATAAAATGGAAGCAACGTATACAATTAGTGAAAAAAATCAAATTTTAAAACTATATTACTTGGGAAACGGTATGCGTATGGTACGAGATCTCTTTGCTGGTTTATATCCAGAAAAACCAATTCCTACTCTATCGACAATTCAAAAAGTAATTGATAATCAAAATCAATATGGATCAGTGTTTAAGCCATCTTGCAAGACCTGCATAAATAAAAGATTAAATTTAGAAGAAATCAATATTGGTGAAGCTCCAGGTACCGAAACTGCAACAAATGTAATTGCTGCCGTAGTGAATAATCCTTGTATCAGTACAAGAGAAATTGGTGCGGAGTTAAATATCCATCATACTACGGCATTCAAAATTATAAAAAAGCATAATTTTAAATCGTATAAGTTCCAGAACCATCAAGAAATTTTTGAGGAAGATAGGTACAAAAGGATGACTTTCTGTGAAGGTATTATCGAAAAGGCCAATTTGGACAGAAATTTCATTAAAAATATTTGCTTTACTGACGAGACAACGTTTAGTATTAATGGGGAACCAAATGTTCAAAATTCTCGATTTTGGTCAACTGAAAATCCTCATGTAATGATAAACAATCGTTCACAGTATCGTCAAATTGTAAATGTTTGGGCAGGAATATTAGGAGCAAACATTATCGGACCATTTTTTATTGATGGAAATTTGAATGGGCCAAAATATCTGGAAATGCTACAAAACGAAATTGGACCGGCAATTGATATTGTGGCAGGAGAAGATAGCATAATTTATTATCAGCAAGACGGATGCCCAGCACATTATACTAGAGATGTAACAAATTATTTAAATGAATGTTATCCCAATTCCTGGATAGGACGCAATGGACCAATAAACTGGCCAGCTCGTTCACCAGACTTGGCTCCAAACGACTTTTTTTTGTGGGGTCATTTGAAATCTAAAATTTATGGTGAACGATATCAAAATATTGATTCATTAAAAAATAAAATTATGGAAGAGTGTGGTAATATTACAGAAAGACAACTTGCAAATGTACGGCGTAACTTTTATGATAGACTTGGTTTTTGTTTAGCCGAATATGGAAACCTCTTTGAACATTTGCTCTAATGTTATTTAATTATTTATTAATTGTTTGTAATTGTTCATTTGTTCAGATTAGCATTAGAAAATAGAAATTAAATTGAATTTATTACATTTTTTTGACCGTTTAAGTAAAAGATAGATTAAATGCAGTTATCATTCGTATAAATACTTTATATTTCTGCATTACTTTTGTGCATTTTTTCTAATAATTAAAAATTTATTTATACAAATTCCTGCTTGTTCCCTAATTATTTTAGAGAAAAAATGAAAGACACAAAGATAACGCAGTAATATAAACTAGTAATGATGAGAGCATTAACGAATCCATTAATCAAATTTACCAATCGGTAAAATTTAATAAATTTAAATTGTATGCAAAACTGTATGCAACATGCCATTGTTATATTACTAAAATAATTACCTAGGAAACATACATGGCTAGTCTGATAAATGAAAAGTTTAACAATTTCAAAAGGATTTTTTGACCCTTTAAGTAAAAGCTAGATGAAATCTAACGCTCTTATCATTCGTGGTTTATATTTCTGCATTATTTTTGTATCTTTCATTTTTTCTCTAAAATAATTAGGGAAGCAGGAATTTGCATAAATAAGTTTTTACATGTTAATTTCCTATGTTCGGCTAACTCATTCAGCACCCGGTATATAGTAGCCCAGTGGTGGAACTTCAAATAAATTTCTTAATTTTTAAATAATTGGCCTTGCTTGTGGAAATAATCTAAAATATGCATGCAAATATGCATCATAAATGCTCGAAATATGCAACAAAATCGCCAAAAAGTGCCAACATATGCAACATCAAATCAAATTTCTACTATACATATAAAATAACGTTATTAGCAGGACTGTCTTCTGATAAAGAAATTTTTGTTTTGGAATTTTATAAAATATGCCTAAATATGCATGAAATTTTATAAAATTTGCACAAATATGCAAGAAATTTTATAAAATATGCCCAAATATGCACGATCGGTAGATTTCAGTCGAAATATGCAATATTCTTAAAAATTATCAAATTGGCAAATGCATATGCAAATATGAAAATATGCAAATATTATGAATATGCAAATATGCAAATGCATATAATCCGGTCTCCAATTATAATCTTATTTATAAGTTAAAAACTGAAAAATCAGGTTTTTGTTTCAAAAGCTACTTTTGGCCAATTAGTTTTTTGACTATACCTCATCTTGGCTATCTATATTTTGAGTTTTTTTCTTTTCTTTTGGTAGACTTATAGACGTTAGATTTTGAAGAACCTACTTAGCGTGTAAATTGAGATATAAGTGATAGTTTTTGTTCGATTAAAGACTTACTTAGCTTCAAGCATGGCTTTAACGATACCGTTTTTACGCTACAAGAGTAATCCTTTCAAGTTTATCTTATGTGAACATCCTCTAGTCAATATACTAATTTAATTTTTTAATCATTAATTTTTAGTTTTATTTTGTAAAATTTATTGATTTTCTGTGGTACTTAAAGAAAAGAAAGAATAGAAGAATAAAAAAATAATTAAAGTTAATAAATAAAAGATGTTATTTTAACATTTGATTTAGGCGTAGGTATTATTAATTATAAAATTTAATTTGTATATTAAATGATGGAAATAGCGTTAATGTCAGAATAGTAAATCAAAAGTGAACGCTAGACTGAATAAATGTAATAGTAATAGTATGCTAACAAGGAGGGTATTTTTTGAGTTTGGGGTGTGAGTATAGATATAATTTGAGATATAATTGAAAACCAGTTGAATAATGCATGTATCTTTGCGGCACTTACCATAGTGGTCCTATCTCTTGGGAGCAAGTTTACTATGTCGCCAGCCCAAAATTGATCGTCAAATATTCTACGCTACACTGCACTGATTTGCTGGATTTCACACATTTTTGATCTGAAATAACGACCCGGTATTGTTTTCTTTTAAAATTAATTTTTTTATTAGTTACTTGATAAAGTTGATTTGTAGCCGTTCATCATCACCATGTGATGGAGAGGGTACTCGTCAGTACGTTGAAGTTATCGAAGGACTTTTTAATTAATTTCGGCGTAGAATTAGTACCTATAGATGTGGTGGCGCTTTATATTTGTAATGAAAAAGAAATAAGTTTGAGAATGAGTTAGATACGGCTAGTGAACATGTTTCCAATCACTGTAAACACTATTACATGAGCCAGTGTGTATTCATGTGGTATAATACTCGAACGCAGCAATTATTGGTATTATTGTGATACCGCAAGACGAAAAGCGGATTATCCCGGATTTTAACATGTAATACTAGCAACCTTTGGATGTGTATATAAAGACTACTTTCTAAAAGTACTTAACATCACAGTGTTCTATAAAATGCATCCCTTCTAAACTTTTTACTTACATAATACTCCACCTTATCTCTATCTCTCCGCGCTAATTGACCGCACTCATAATTATAAACAATAAATAACATATAACGACGTACATTTCTAAAAGTATTTGTAAAACTAAGGTTTCGTGACAACAAGTTAAGCCTTAAGTTTTATTAAATGGCACTCAAGGGAGAATACAAATAATAAAACGTATTGAGAAAACTCCTAAATTCAACTGTCATGTGGATAAGAAAAATTCGACGACCGTACCCGTGTACATGCTACAACACAAACATGTAAAAATAAAATCTTACAAAAACATTTTTTTCTATTTAATGGTTTTCTTCCATCTAAAAACACTACTAATTTTTTCTTATCAAAATGTACGTCTGTGAGTATGTATGGTAACGGAACTCTCATTAATCCATTCGTGCGCGTCAGTGGTAGACAGATAACGGTTCAGGATGATTTTTAATTTTTATCACAAAGTTGTAAATCATACAACTCTAAAATGTTTTTCCTTCCATATTTTCGTTTTATTTGTAAAATTTTTCAAAGATTCTGTAGATACCTATGCAGTACGGTTAGTGGTAGATTATTAGTTACACACGACTGCCCGTCTATCATCGTTATTGTTGCGGATATCATTACAGGGGTTTACTACTAAAGTAGCTATTTCAGCTCAATTTAATAACTTGTTTTATTGCTCCTTTTCTTTGTTTCTTCTTGCTTATTCTCGTATTGTTCAATTTGTATACAAATACTTTTAATATTCGCATTCGTGTTGAAAAGTTGTATACTCTATAGCCATTACGTATTTTAAAAGTAAGAGGTGATTTTTCTTATAAAAAGAGACTCAATTACGTTTTCAAAAGCACCAATTTTTTAAATTAATGTATTGAGAGATTTAATATTTCAAAAAGAACTTCGGAATTGCTTTCATTCAAAGCGAAAAAATAATTATTAAAGAAATAATTAATGTTTAATTACTACACATTTCTCTTTTATACTTTAATTAAATATAATATTATAATAATAATAATAATATGAGCTATGTAGGCTAATTATTATTAAGATTACAAAATCAAAATATAGATTATCCAAAATTTTGTATAATTTATTCAACTAACTCAATACCAAATCAATTAACCCTTAACTGCCATACTGGTAGGTTTTTTTAATTTTATTATTACTGTAAAAGTTTAAATTTTTTTACTTGTTTGTTCATGTCAAATAAATCGATACTGTTTTGTACTGTTGTGCTATGTTTTGTTTTGTTGACAAACACATACAGTGGCTAACGGAAATATTCGAACCCTTATATGTTAACAATGTAAATTGCACATTCAAAACCGTTTTTTGACATATAAAAATTGCTGATCTGAAATCTTTTTAGACATTTTTTGTTAAAAATTTCATTGTGTTCACTTTTGTACCTTTACATTTTTCAATTTTGTCTCCCCGTTTTTGACTGGCAGCGACCTTAAGCCAGACTCTGTAAAACACAAAAAATATCGTCATCTATATCTCGGAAACGGTGTGACAAAATTGAAAAATGCTTATGAACAAAAATGTAGAGAATCAGGTTTTCAAGAAAAAATGCCTATTCATTTTTCATTTCGTCGCACCGCTTCCGAGATAGAGTAGATGACAATATTTTTTGTGTTTTACAGTCTTGTTTAAGTCACTGCCAGTTAAAAACGGGGCGACAGAATTGAAAAATATATAGGCACAAAATTAAAGACAATGCAATTTTTAACAAAAAATATCTAAAAAGATTTGCTGTAAAAGCGATTTTTATATGTCAAAAAACGGTTTTTAAATGTGTAGTTTACATTGTTAACAAAGGAGAGCTCGAATATTTTCATCAGCCTCTGTAAGTCCTCAGTGTTTTTTAAATTCAAAATGTAGGTGTCAATCCGGGGGGTTTGGGGGGCTTGGAATGCCCTCCAGTACGTTCTTTGCCAAATACCTCGAATTGACGTAGATTCGGATGAGAAATATTTACCAATAAGGTATATTTAGCATAGGGTGCACTGGAGGGCATTCCATGCCCCCCAGACCCCCCGGATTGCCACCTACGTTTTGTAAATGTAAAGGGCAATTAACCCTTAAATGCATACTGTTGCAGAAATACAACATACCGTTCTCGACGTTGTAGTTATAGTAGGGTAATCTTTGAAAGGCAAACAACGACAGCGGGACATTTCTACAACATTGCCCTTTAATTTATTTCCATTTTGTAAAAAATTTGGTTTGCATTTATGTTTTAATAAGAAAAACAACTGTTTTGCATATACAACTGATGTTTTGGATTGCAAATGCAAATATACAACATATCTTTGTTGGCAATTTTAAGAGCCACCGACTTGAAAAAAAATTGTTTTGATATTTTTTATTTTTTTGATATTTTTTTACTTTAAAAAAAATCATGCATTAAAGGGTTAAGTACATAGCACATAGTTCTATTTCGTTGCACCGCTTTTGAGATACAGGTAATAATATTTTTTGTATTTTACAGAGTCTTCTTTAAGTCGCTGTCAGTCAAAAAGAGGGAGACAAAATTGAAAAATGTGTAGATACAAAATTGAAGGCAATGAAATTTTTAAGAAGATTTGCTGTAAAATTGATTTTTATATGCCAAAAAACGATTTCAAAATGTGCAATTTACATTGTTAACATGGGAGGGTTCGAATATTTTCATTAGCCTCAGTATGTGATTATGTCCCCAGTGCTTTTTAAATTCAAAATGTAGGTGTCAATCCGGGAGGTCTGGAGGGCATGGAATGCCCTCCAGTGCACCTTATCCAAAATTCTCATTGGTAAATAATTCTCATCTGAGTCTACATCAATTCGAGGTACTTGGTAAAAAATGTACTGGAGGGCATTCCATGCCCCCCAGACCCCCCGGATTGACACCTACATTTTGAATTTAAAAAGCACTGGGGACATACAGTGGCTAACGAAAATATTCGAACCCTCCTATGGTAACAATGTAAATTGCATAATTTGAAACCGTTTCTTGGCATATAAAAATCACTTTTACAGCAAAACTTTTCAGACATTTTTTGTTAAAATTTTCATTGTCTTCAATTTAGTACATATACATTTTTCAATTTTGGGGCCCCGTTTTTAACTGGCAACGACTTAAAGAAGACTGTAAAATACAATAGCTATTTATGTATCAAGGTGTATCAAGGACGATGTTTATGTTGAGAGCAACCAATTTAGAAGGTCGAGGGCCGCTAGGTCCGAGAGCTTTTTAAGTTGCTCGAGAACATAAACATCGAGTAATGCCAGTGATGCATACAACGTTTTATATTACACTGCATTTGAATTTGAGAAAATTTATAAATTTTGCTAAAAATTTCCTAGTTTCAGAGCATGAGAGGGAATAATAAGCGGGCATTATAGCCTACTTAATGTATTTCGTTGTCAAGGTATAAAACAAATAATGATTCAGTGTAATATAAAAAATATTATTACCTGCATCTCAAAGTCGGTGCAACCAAATAGAACTATGTATGTACAATTACTATGTACTTAATTGCCCTTGAATTCACAAAACGTGGGTGTCAATCCGGGGGGTCTGGGGGGCATGGAATGCCCTCCAGTGCATCCTATCCCAAATACCTCATCGGTAAATATTTCTCATCTAAATCTACGTCAATTCGAGGTATTTCGTAAAAAATGTTTTCGTTTTTTCGTTCAAAATGTGCAATTTACATTGTTAACATGGGAGGGTTTGAATATTTTCATTAGCCTCTGTATGTCCCCAGTGCTTTTTAAATTCAAAATGTAGGTGTCAATCCGGGGGGTCTGGGGGGCATGGAATGCCCTCCAGTGCACCTTATCCAAAATTCTCATTGGTAAATAATTCTCATCTGAGTCTACATCAATTCGAGGTACTTGGTAAAAAATGTACTGGAGGGCATTCCATGCCCCCCAGACCCCCCGGATTGACACCTACGTTTTGAATTTAAAAAACACTGGGAACATACAACATAAATTGCACATTTTGAAACAGTATTTTGACATAAAAATCGCTTTTACATCAAATCTTTTTAGACATTTTTTGTTAAAAATTTCATTGCCTTCAATTTTGTACTTAAACAATTTTTCATCTTAAATCTGAACCTTTTAGTGCTTGTAACTCAGAAACTGTCCATTACATCTAGTTGTACCCATTGAGACATTTGTTCAGAATGATGAGAAGTACAACATATCCAACAGAAAGACATTTTCCTATAAGAATAGTGCGAGGTCCTGTGAATGGGATACTCTTGAAATATATATATCTATAAGAAAAAAAATCATTTGCTAGACAGCTTCGAAAAAAAGATATTTAGTTTTAATCCAAAAGATGCTGGTCTGAACTTGCTTTCATCAACTACATTTTAAAATCAGATTGGTATCCGAGTTGTCAGAATCATCATCGAAAGTGGTATCGACGGAATTTTCTATCACTCTTTCATCACCTTCTTCGTCCAACAAGTAACAACTCTTGTTGTTACTAATTAATAACTATGAAATTGCATTATTATACTTACCTCAGAAGTACAAATGTCGTCCAGTAAAAGTGTTTAAATTGGACTTGATTACGGCTTAACAGTAGCAGTTAAGGGTTAACATATCACGATAAGAAGGCATGAACAGGTGTAGGATTTTCTCCTGCCTATATACCAATCTAATACATATTTCTACTGAATTAAATTTTTTTTATAAAAGTAAGTAGCAATAAACTTATTTTCGATGTAAAAAATAAAAATAATTTATTGATGCTATAACAGCTGGATTATATACAGATCAATACACTTGGGCTAAATTGATCATTAGAATAATGAACACACGACCATACAAAATACAATCATCACTTTGAAGACACGTGAGAGACACGTGCATATTTTATTGTTCATCGTTACTGTTGAATAACTAGTTATCAATATTTTCACAACCTATTTAAATACCCATTAGTGTTTGTGGTTTAAACATCGCTAAAATCTTAATCGAAAACCAGAACGAATATAATAATCTTGTGTTAGCTAGCTTGAAGATAGAACTCAACAGTTTTGAGAGCGCGATGAAATGCAATAACAAAAATAAAAAAACATAAACACTAGTACTAAGTTGAAGACTTTTGTAAATTTTTTATGCAAACATCTAAATAGTTATAATAATAGAGTAAAACGCACAAAGTTAATTAAAAAAAAATTCAATAAAATGGAAGCTTGACATTTTCTGATTAAATACATGGTAGTATTGTACACAATAACTGCGTGAATAAATATAGAATATAGACGGAATACCTAGTTGAAAGATTTAAAGTTAAATAAAAATGCTGAAATTTAATGAGGACAGAATTTGAATGCAGCTATATATTTTTAAAATCCCTCAGCAAATCGATTTGCTGAGCAAATTGCTCTTTGTATTAAATACACGGAGCTTTCATTTGATCTGTACGAAGTAAATAATATAAAAATATATATACCTACTAATTATCGTTGCTGTTAAAAAATATATACCGACTATAATAAAAATGTGAAGTTAGTGTAATATAAAAAAAATTATTCTAATGCTCCAATTGAGTGAAGCAATTTTGCAATATTAAAAATTTATAAACCATTATATTAATTTTTTTAATCTTTTATGTGTATCAATGAGTGTAACCCTCAAACCGACCCTATGTTTACAATTAATGTAGCGAAAGCTACAAAGTATTTTAGTATATAGAGCTTATTGTCAGTGATTAAAATGAACCCTCTCAGATCGATACTTATAAGTAGTTGGTGTTTGGTTGATATAACGCACAATTACTTTTAACGAGCTGTTTATCTAAACAATCGTTCATAGCATAGGTAGGTACTTCATTAAGTTAGTGCAGTTTCAGGATTTATATCTTATTTTTTATTTCTTTCTAATTATTTAAATTATTCTTTATTGAGAATGAAAACCTAAAGAAAACTTTAAGTATTTTAGTTTTTGTTATTCTAAAATACCGATTACGTGGAGAAGTGGCTGTCGTTCGAGATATTAAAGGGGGAAAATGTCATGATTTTTATTAAATCAAACCTCTTCGTCTTCAAATGCATACGAATAACTGCTATGTATAGACCCAAAGGCAGTCCTAAAAAGGATCAAGGAGACCAAAGTTAGGATAAACATAAACATATTCCTAAACGGACGGCATACTTTTCTACCGATTTACCTACATAACCGAACCTACATAACCCATCCATATCTTCGCGCGGATATTTCTTTTTTATTATAATTAATTTTTTCTATCAGTTTTCTGCGCGGACACCCTGTATAATTATATCTCTAATATATAAAAAGCTTGATTACGGCTGGGGTCACACTGACCCCACAGTAGCAGTGAAGGGTTAACATATCATGATAAAAAGGCGTAAACAGGTGTGGGATTTTTCTCTTACCTATATATATGGTGACCATATGTACTTATTTTAGTAGGACAGTACTCTTTTTTGGAACGATGTCCTATGTACTTTAAAACTTCTCGAAGTACATACAAATGTACTTATTTTTTCGATTGACTCGAAAACATTGAAAATGCTACTTTACTTTTGGTGACTATATTATTTTCACGAAAAGAAAAGGTGAATACCTAAAAAAAAAGTCAACGGCAAGAAAAGGTCAGAGGTTAGGAGGATATATTCCTGGCAAGGGTCATAGTTTTAGGTGCCGTTGACCTTTTTTTTTTTTTTAGGTATTCACGCTCTGTACTTTTTTTCCGTGAAAATATTATGGTCACCATACCTATATACCAATCTAGTTCCTACTGCTAGAGTGTGTCATATTTTTGGTTAGAAAAACCTGAAGATGCAGACATGATTAATGAAAAGAAAAACAAAAAGAAGAAATGGAGAACATATCACAGGATTTCCACTCTTCCTGAATACCCAAGAAGACAGTGACTTTATAATTTTACAAATTTTGAAAAACCGGGAAATTGAATTTTTAAGCAAAAGTGACGGAAATTTAAACTTTCGGCTAGAGAAAATTAAAGCTTGGAAAATATATTTATTTAACCCACGGAGGGTGTGGAACACCCTCCAGTACATATAATAAAATTCCCACTTTTCTAGAATACCTAGAGAAGACAGAATAATTACACCAATTTCGTCAGAAAAACCTGGGAGATTGTTTGTCTTTGAACAAAAGTGAGGGAAATTAAAACGTTCGGTTAAAGAACATTAGAGTTTGAAAAACAAATTTTGGTGGACGACACATCAAGTTTAGCAGCTACTTTTTGCATTACTTTGAAAATATAGAGAAACGGGGAATCCCCCAGTAGCGAGAAACGAAATTAAATGCTAAAATATTATACCGCTAAAAAAGAGATCGACCGTCTATAGCTGCCCGTCCGCGGACAAGATTCCCAGCTAGTCTATATAATATGCAGGGCCGTCTTTAACATATTAGAGGCCCTGTGCACTTTTGGATCATGGGGCCCCTATTACTATGATATGACAGACGACTATTTTGTTAACAACAGGCAAAAGGGGTAGTCTTCTGAAATTTCTGAAATTTTTATCGAGTTTGGGTCCGAGGGGGCCCAGAGTGTCCAATGGAGAGTACGGCCCTGATAATATATTAAGAACTACTTATAAACTCAACAATTAAGAGATTAAATTTTTGATCAGTCTACCTGCTAACGGCAGCGGTGGAAAAGTTATATGGGATTAGGGAAACCCTTGACCATCGGTCGAAAAAGAAATCGCCCCCCTAAACAGCAAACAGACGGACAGATACCCTCCCTTTTATTAGTAAGTATCTGTAACAGGTGCACTAGTCAAAACCATGCATTTCCACAGTTTTTGTCAAATATCTCGAAAATAGTGTGAGATACAGCAAATACCATTTGCAAAATAGTTTTAGACATTTTTTTGGTTTTTGGTAAACCCCACAAATTAGAAGGTATGGAGGGGGAAAGTTTTAGTGAATTTTTCTGATACAAAATGTGAAAACTTTGCGATTTATCAAATATAAGATCATTTTTTCAATGAGAAAAAAACCTTTGTTAGTTACAGCCTGGGTGCGCTTATTATCAATTATGGGTTAATAATCGATTATGGGTTAATTAATTATCAACAAATAAACAATTAAAAAAAGCTCCAGGTAAGATTGCAAAACAAAAGCAAAGAGAAAAAGTGTAGCGTGGAAATATGTGATTCATAAATTGATTATGCCTTGAAACAGATTATAGGGCTATAATCCATTATGGGTGAATCGATTATGGGTTAATCAATTACAAATAATCAATTATCAACAAATAAACAATTGAAAAAAGCTCCGGGTAAGATTGCAAAACTTATTTCTGCACAATTGGATACTCTTTTGGTGAAAATCGATTATGGGTCAAAAATCGATTAAAGGTTACTTACTTACTCTTACTTCTTAGTTCCCTTTCTGTCCCTCAGTAAGCGCTGATGCAACAATGAGCGAGTCTGTATCTCCATCAAATTATCAAAACTGTCGCCGTCCATATCTCCTAATCTATCGAGTTTATCAAAAAAATTTAAAAGACTATTTTTGTAGAAAATTTAACCGGCTTTAATTTTGTATATAATGAAATTTTCTGTATCTTACATAATTTTCGAGATATTTAACAAAAACTGCGGAAATGTATGAGATTTTGACTTCTTCCTGCCCTCTCTTCACCCAAACTTGACGTTCTACAGCGAGAGACTTTTAAATTAAAATAATTTTAATCCAACATGTAAAATTTAAAACTTATAAATATTTTTAAACATTTTAGTAAGCAAACGTGGTTCCTTTCTCCAGTTTAAATGATTTGGCTTTTTATATGTTCTCGAGCAGTTTTATGGTTTGGACTTATCTTTTGTTGAATCGATAAACTTTATTTATAAAGAACTTAGAAATTTTTTTTATAAATTAAGGTTTCTTATTCGCAATAATGAAGATTTTATATAAATAAGTTGAAATATGAAATAAAACATTAAATAGAAATAGTAAAAGAATTAAGTAATACTTAGAAATGATGATTTAGCAATAATGAATTGGAATAGCGAAGAGATGTGGATTGTGGCTAGAAATGCAATCATTCTACCCCAGTTAAGGTTTAGGTTTGCTTTAGTTATATTGTTTCCCGCTGTAGTTCACCGTCGAGTGCTCGCGGCCCGTAACGAGATAAACTGATTACACAACAATCTGTGCTAAGCCAAATAGAGTTTATAATTGAAAAAACCAACAGCCCGCACTCTATTGCATTTCATTTTCGATTATTCTGCATTGTGCATAATTATACCTTTCTCGGTGCACCTAATTTAATTACTACAACGCTACTAAATTAGTGCATATCAAATGCTACACTTTACATTATCCCATGTCAAAAAACACCCGAAAGTTTATCAAAAAATTTTTAATTGAAAAAACGTTTGGAAACCAAAAATCTTCCAAAAGGTCTTTCAGACGACTGCATTGTTTCATAAATTGCACTTATTTAAATGTAAAACGCCTTTTTCAATTTATTATTATTATTATTATTATTAATTTTACAATAGATTCAAGACAAATAACGCCAACAATGGCAGTTATTGATCCTACATTTAATATTTACAATTTGGATGCAGGCTCTATTATGTTATATTTACAACACAGTTTCTAGAATGTACATAACATATAATATAACAGGTAATTGGCCTAAGAACCTTTGAACAGATCTGCTAAAAACAAAAAGTTTCAAGGAAAATTAATGTTGGCCACAGATACCTCTTGAATACTTAAAAAAGGCCAAATTTGGAACTATCAAAACTAATTATTTTTACAATTAAACTAATTTTAAACTACAAAAATAAATTAGTTACGAGACTTAGATACATATGAATGCCAATGCTTTAAATCTTCTTGGCTAAAATTGGTACTAGTTTTGGCAAGCAATTTTAAATATTTGGTAAGAAAATACAACTCGGTGTCATTGTAATGGTTTTCCTTATAATATGGCGTAATCTTTAAACCATTCCTTGGGTTGAGCTTAAAATTTAATTCCTGATCGTCAACTATGATAGTGTTTTTCTCATCAAATTGCTCAAAATTTTGCCAAATCACCGATAACGCTTTAATCTGTAAAGTAAATAATAATAAAATGTGACCAATAATCTTGAAATATTTACCCGAATAGTTCCGTAAAAAGTAGTGCTAGTCGGAGCCAAATGAGTGGAATCCAATGCAAACAGTAATTTGAAGCGTTCATTCTTTAACATATTCAAAGCTGTAAGCTTTTGCAGAATATACTTTAACGGAGTAGAAGACCAAACCGCAATGTCGTAATATTTGTAAACTGCAGCAAGAAAGTCTTCCAAATATTTTCTAATATTCACTGTTTTTCGAATTATTGGTTCGGGAAACTTATATTGAGCTAGAGTGTTATCGATATCCAGAACCAATAGCCGCTTATTTGGTCTTGGATTATTCCACAGAGTAATCAATGCCATTGCAAAAATCTTTATTCCAATTTATATATCTATTGATAATTGCACTTGACTGCACGATTTCTTCAACGTCAAAATTTATCTCTTTCAAGTTTTTGACATTGTTTTGTTTTTTGTTTCATAAATGTTTTTAATAATTTATATAAAATCAAGTTACCATGCCAAAAATTGCAGCTAATTTTAAATTTTAGCGGGATCTTAATCTGGATTTACGCAAGCGCAGTGAATTTACAAATAGGCTAACCAAGAGATGTCCAATAATTTAGATTTGGTTTATCTTTGTTATCTTTGTTCTTCAAAGTTCTAGAAGAAGTGGAATTGGATATGATAACCATGGCAACCGTTTCAAAAATCTTACAAAAACAAAAGAAAAGAAAGTAATTCAAATGATTCTTAGCTCTGAATATTCGTTTTTGTAAAGGGTTGCCATGGTTACCATATTTAAAGTTTTTAGGCAACTTTGGGCAAAAGTGATGTAATCGTAGTATAGATGTCACCATAGCCACGGCTAAGGTTGTTGCTATGGCAACTGGCGAGATGAAATGGTTACCTCATTGGTGAATTTCGGCGCTTGCGGATTTCAAGGTTCTAAAACCGTTACAGTTTAAAATTTGTAACAACTTTGTCGCTTGTGAAAACAAAACACAGTCAGTGCAAAAACCTCAAAGTGATATTTTTGACGTTGAAGAAATCGTGCAATGAAGTTCATCAGTAAATAAACGTGTTATAGAATAAAACGCTTTACAATGTTATCAATTAACATGTGGAATAACCCAAGACCAAATAAACGGCTTCTGGTTCTAGATATCGATGAAACCATAGCGGATTATACTGGCATGGAAGTCATAATTCAGAGAAAAACTTCCGCTAGAAATCATTTAAAATACTTTCTCACTAAGGTTTACAAATATTACGACATTGCAGTTTGGTCTGCTACTCCGATGAAGTTTATTATTGAGAAGCTTGTAGCTTTGAACATGTTAAGCAACAAAAACTTCAAAATACTATTCGCATTGGATGTTAATCACATGGTTCCTGTTAGTTCAAAGATTTTTGGAGATGTCTTGGTGAGTATTGCAAAATAGGTATCGGTTACTTTTTATCGTTGACTTTTCAGGTTAAACCATTATCGGTGATTTGGAAAAGGATTAAGCAATTCGACGAGAAGAACACCATCATGGTTGACGATCAAGAAAAGAATTTTTATCGTAATCCAAACAATGGTTTAAAAGTTACATCATATTTAATTGAAGATCATTACACTGATATCGAGTTAATCAGTTTAACAAAATATTTAACAGATCTGGCCAAAACTAGTACTAATTTTAGCCATGAAGATTTGGAAGATTGGAAATCATATGTACCATTGTCCCATAGATTAGTTAATAAAAAGTAAATTTGTTGTAATAAAAATTTTTGTAACCGGTTGCCATGATGATTACATCCAATCCATCTTCTGCCAAAAGTGACGTTAGCCTAAAATTAAGTGTCCATTTTGATGTTACTATGCATAAGTAAGTCAAGACCAAAAGTCATTTCCAATACGATTTGTTATTTTGATTTTGCTCCGAGCAACTGCAACGTGAGATATCCTAAATTCCTAAGCTTCCGTTGGATTACTTGTTAATTTTTTGGATTACTTAAGATTTTTTGAATTTCGCTTGTCGGTCTTGATGAATTACCGCTGTTGCATCCGATTCCAGCGGAATAGTTTGTCAAGCAATTTAAAATTTCTAAAATTGCAATCAGAACATTTTTAGGAAAGACCAAAGGTCTGCCCAAACACAGATGAGGTCTGCTAGATTTTCTTTCCAATAACTAAGAGAGTTACCTAGATTTTGGAGGAATTGGGCATCGAACAAAAAGTTTCAAGGTTTGATAAGCATAGAAGCAACTTTCTTTTGTTCTAAAAAATTTTTCGATCCAAAATAAGAACCCATATCACTACACTGAAAAAAAATTACATCAAAAATTCTTCATTTTTGCGCCGATGAATAAAATTAATCAAATTGATGATGAAAAAATCATTGTGTTGATAAAGTTTGTTCATCGGTGAAAAAATAATGAGTTTTTCGTCAATATGATCAACAATTTTTATCAGTGCACACCAAACTATAATATCATCTGTAAGACTGTAAGTACAAAGGGGTATCAGGTTGGTCGATAAATCAAACAAATAAGCAATTTGTAGAATTTATTTTTTTATTAAAAATAAATAAATATTTACTTAAAATTAACAGGGCCGTAGCTAGGAGGGTATTGTGGGGCAATGCCCTATCTTAAAATACCAATGCCCTACCTTAAAAAATACCATCAATTAAACAGTGGTGGTCAGTGAGTAAGTAATTTGGAAAGACTCGGGGCCCCTAACGAGCCGCCACTGACATTTTTCTCTTTTATATTCTAATGAAAAACTCGGTATTGGTCTATTAGATTTTAATTTACTACTGAAAAGCTTGATGCAGTTACTTTTACGGAATTACCGTTAAATACTCTTACAAAATTACATTGACCTTTCTCGTATGCCAAGCCAGAAGCCAGTGACGGCGCCAGAGTTGGGCCAGGGTGGCAGACATGGTATTTATGGCCTTTGAATAGAAAAGGCCGAAAAAAAACCTAAATAAATGAATTTTTTGTTCTTATTTATCTATCACCCCCTCCCGACAATTAAGAACTACCTCACCCACTCAGCAGTGGCGGTGATATCAATAAGCCAATGTAAGCAATGCTTAGGGGGCGAGGAACCATAAGGGGCCCTGGAGTAATAAATTGAAAAAAAAGATATATTATTGCAATTCAAAATTAATACATTGTTTTTTTATGAGCCAGTTTTTTACAGGATTACAGGCCCTAGTTACTCTTGCACCGCCACTGGCCTATTGTATTACCTCCGATGCAACGGCTCGGAGGTGTACAATGAGCCCGATTTAGTGGCCTAAGTGCGCGTAGGGATATCTCCCTGTGCTCCTACCTAAAATCCAGAATCCAGAAGAGTGCACTGGGGGGTATTCCATACCCCCCAGACCCCCCGGATTACACCATTTGTTTTGTGACTTAAGTAATATGTTTAGCCGTTTACTCCCTGATGTGGAATACCCCCCAGTGCACTCTTCTGAATTCTGGATTTTAGGTAGGAGGGCAGGGAGATAATGTAATTATGTTTTATATTTTATTTTGTAAAATGGTTTTTTAGTTTGTATTAAGTTTTTCTATATTGGTTTTCTGTCGATTTCCACTGTGTTTGTATTATTTTGACCTGTAAATCCATGTATAAGCGATTTGTGTACCTAATAATATTATTATTATGATAAATCGGGCTCATTGCAATGGCGGTGGCAATGCTTGAGGGGGAGCGACCATAAAGGGTAGTAAATCCCAAAAAAGAGATTTTTAAACAATTTACGCAATTCAAAATTAATACATTAATTTTTTAAGGGCTAGTTTTGTATATTTGCTTACGGGCGCTAGCTACTCTTGCACCGCCACTGCCACTAAGGGCCGGATTAGTAGTGTATGCGCCCTTAGACAAACATTTTTAAGCGCCCTCCCAAAAATTGTTTCTAGCAAATTTCGAGTTTAGACTTAATGTTCCTAAATTTTTGAAATTAAACTTGGGGTTTTTGTCCTACAAATACAATTATGTATATTTTACATAAAATCAAATCTTGCGGGGGCACCAATTTATTATAAAATTATTTACCTATTTTGTGATAGTTTGATACTCGTGAGTCAATTTGACTTCAGTTAGGTTTTTGGCAGAGCCGGATTAAGGATATGTGAGGCCCGATGCTAACTATTTTTGGAGGCCCCTGGCTTTGCATGTTTTAACAGAAAATTTTTGATTTTTTAAGTGTAAAATTTTAAAAAAAATCGTAATTATTATACATAGTTTATCATAGTTTTTTTTATAAAACGGCTTTGTTACCAGGCGCCCCTGGTAGCAACTCTTTGTGTTACTTTGAAAGTTAATTATAAAAATAATATAAAAATATGAAGTCAAAATTGTAAACCGGGGGGTCTGGGGGGTGTGGAACACCCTCCAGTACATATAATAAAATTCCCACTCTTCTAGAATACCTACAGAAGACAGAATAATTATACAAATTTGATAATGAAAATCCATTGACCTGAGTAAAATTTTTACTCTCGCCCTCTGCGCCACTTCTGCCCTACCTTATATTCAACTCTGGCTACGGCCCTGAAAATTAAAAAATGAAAAGTAATACAGAGTGTTTCAAAATCAATTAAAATTATATTTTGTTCTTACAAAATTATTTTGTAGTGTTTCGTGCTGATTGGCAATCTTCAGTTGAACATAACTGATCGTGATTAATTTAACTTATGTAGAAAATTTCTAGCAAGCATTACATAATATAAGCAAACTCTTTAAATATTTAATTTACGTTTGTGCCAATAATCATGAAATGGGTGTAAATAATTAATTTTTAAATTAATTAAATTTAAATGCAATTGTTGAATTTTGTTGAAACTTTTACTATTTAATTTATTATTTTTTAATTTAAAAAAGTTTGCCTAAATAATATAATGAAATTCTTAATTAATCAGCAAATATAAACAACTCTTAATTCTTCTTATTTTTCTTAATTTTCAAATGAATTAAACGGTTTGTTTAACTCCGTAACTTAACAATGAAAGTCAAATTTTAATTAACTAACTCGACAATCAATTAGAAATGTAGCTGAACCGTGACGGACATTTAACGTTACAAATGTCACACGCGCTATAAAATCAATACACTCAAATTCAAATTTAAAATAGTTCACTTTTCAATTGGTTAATTTAACGACGGGAGTAGGGGGATCTACCCAGTTTAAAATTACCCAATGCATGCTGTTTGCATTGTTTTATATTTTGAAGTTATTTTTAAATTAAAAAACTCTTTCTGCATATTTATAAAATTTGTTATTTGAAATTACACTAAAAAACAACCTCAAATAACAAAATTTTATTAAACTTAACAAATAAATTAGTTAATTAAACAAAAAATTTTGTTAGAGTAACAGAAAAAACCTTTTAAATAAAATATTATTTGTTAGCATAAAATTTTTTTCTCAGTGTAAGTTTAGGTGTAATTTTATTTGTTTGGCTATACATATATGTATGCAATTTTACTGCTTTGATCTAATAATTTCAGAAAATTCCAATGTAGCGGTCCCTGGGCAGATTTCGATAAGGCAAACAGATCGAAATCAAATTATATTGAGCAAACAATTTTTTGAAAAATAAAACATTTTTAAAATGCCCGCATTCTCTACTTGATTATATTTTGCACTAAATAATTGAATTAATAATACAACATTTTAATTATCTTGAATAACTTTTTGGTTCAATTTTACAATTTTAAGGAAACTGTATCGAGCAAAAAGGATTTTCATGAATATTTTCAAATTTTAGTGCGGAGGCGCCCTCTCGTGGGCTTTACGTCAACCTAAATTTAAATTAAACCTAATTTATCTAAATTACAAACGCAAAATTAGAAGTTTTTATTAATAAATATATATTAATAAATATATAAATTAATAAATAAAATAGCATTTATAAATACTTTAGTATAATTATTTTGTTTAAATTTGACTTATTTTATGACGCCATTATGATTATGGTCACGTGACCAAACGGCTGCAACGAATTGCGCAGCGCACAATAACAGATTTTGCATTTTGTTGTTGCTTATTTATTATTTAATCTGTTATTAGTTTTATAGGTAAGAATTATACTTAAAACTGAATGTCTCTTCCTAAAAAAATGAGAATTTGCATGATTAAACCATTGCTTAATGAATTCAAAAGAGCTTTTTACAAATCAATTAACCTTTTTATTAAATTTGAATGGAATAGCTGTTGTCATAGTGAGGTTAAATTCGTCTTTAGTTTTAGCGTAAAACCATGGAAGACGTTTTAGTTAAGGAGGTTGTACATCACTTGTGCTGTACAAATGAGATAGCTTTTGCACTTCTGCATTACTACGGATGGAACCTTCAAATGGTATTATTAGAAGCAACACGAGTTTGCGATCAGCGGGTCGATGGAACAGGTACATAATTTTCATGATTCATTTATATATAGCTTATTCTAACACTGCAATGATATTGTAGCAAATTTCCTGCTGGTAAATAAATCTATACAAAATGGTTTCATCGGGAACGACACCTTGTCGTCTTTTCCTGATGTCGTCTTGGAAAACGATGTGTTTTTGAAAAATGTGGAACATGATTGTCTTGAGAGAAGTATGAAAAGATCTTTGGAGGAATCCAAACACCTTAATTGGTGGATTACATACATAGGAGCTGCTCATAAGTAAGTTTCTATTCTTTTATGTTTCTTAAAAGAATGTTATCAGTTAGAAGTTATGAAATAATAAACAAATAAGTGTTACGTTAATGTACACATACTTATTGAATGTCAATGTTATGTTGACTTATCGCTAATATAAATAATCAGCTTATTAAAAATTAAAATACCTTTGTAATGAAAATGCCGTAAATTTTGTGTAGGATAGCTTTCTGAACATAAATAAACTTGCAAGTTAATTTTATTACCGAAGCTCCGGTAGTTGTAGAAGAGCAAGTCGCAGGTTCCTCAAAGAATTTTGATACAAAAATATAAAATTTTTGTACGAATGGCTTACAGCAGTAAAAAAACACCTCAGCACTTTAGGCCGATTATTAATAAATATTTATACCAATTATCTTTGCCTCAAAGAAATAGTAATTACTATGGCTCAAAACTTATCGGAGAAAAAAAAATCTAATTTATTATATAATATTTAAAGATCAATAAAAGTTCTCTTCCGAATTTATGCAAGCAACATCCTGGAAGTATTAACCTTATAAACGAATAAATTTTAAACTTTTGTCCTGTATTCTGAATAATTCTGACTGAAACGAAAGAGGTAAAGGGGGTATTGTTACCCTTTTTTTTTAAAGAATTGTGGTCATAATTATGACTTTGTGCAAACATACAATATTAACAGATTTAAAACTTAGAAATGACCTGCTTTGTGCTTGAGTTGTTATGAAATATTGTAAAAATGTACGAACTTAATTGAAATACCACATTGTACACTAGCGTGGAAATTTCAATTATGAGTTTCACTTAGAAACAGGTTAGTGAAGATAATTGTTTTGCAACTTTTATGATCTTTACACTATTATTCTTAATTTAATAAAGGTCTTTTGCTAGTATAAAAACAGCATATTTTACTAACTTATTTTTTAGGCTTGAAGTTACCCTTAGATTTTTTTGCTACAGGAGAATCACATTTCGGTCTCTCATTTCAATCAACCGTAATCACTATTCATTCTAGAGTTAGGCGAATTATTGAAAACCCCTTCCGAATACTTGCCAGCAGATTTTCTGTTGGCAACAAATAAAGTTGAGATTATAACGTTGGCATGTTATAGACATTAATAGTAGATCATATACTGATTTGACTCGGGGAGATACATTGTAATAAAAAATTCCTTTGCCCCCTCGGGAACCAACCGAATTCCCAATCTCCGACCCCTCATACGAAATGTGCCCGTCAGTTCAGCTCAAAATTCTACCCAAGGTGATAGCTGATAACTGACAGCACCAACCATAAGCCAGGCCGGAAAACAAACAATTCCTCTTCCCCAATGGGGCCTCCAGAATTTTTCTCTACACGCTGGGTAAACGACCTTCCAGCTTTTATTTACTGTAGAAACCCAAGATGTTATCTAGCTGTAATTATTACGGAAGCGAGAGTTGTAGGTTCCGGAAAAAGATATCAATAAAACAAAAAAATAATCTCTGCAAGAAGTGTGCTGCCAGGCGGCAGTTGCTACCAAACGCCAAGAAGTCGCAGCTACTCGTCTCAATTCTTATCCTTAGGAGAAACACAACTAAGAACGAGCAGCAAATTGTCGAACCAAAGTAATTAAATAAATTTAATTATAAAATTAAATATTAAACGTTGATAAAAATATTTAAAGTTGGAAAAATTTGCGAGCGAAGATAAAGCTATCAATAGATAGTAACTCACAATTTGTTGCGTTCCCTACAAAATAATTCACCATTGCAAATTATTTAAAAACAATATTTAGCAATTCGGAAGCAACACTAGATTTCCAGTCAGCTCAAAACACAGATCGAACGTCGTCAAAATGAGGTGTCTCTTCCCGAAATTTCAAAATAAAAAGTAAAAGAACTTACTTAAATTGACGAGCACGAAAAACACGTCACACACCTCGAAGTTCACATTAAATTTTCCGGAAATCGTCCATTGCGTTTTCAAAACGCACACTCCAAATCCCCCCCCTCCCAGTCAAACACCAGGCAGGGGCGTTTTAAGCAATTAAACAAATTGCAAAAATTTGTTACAACATACCTATTAGAAGAAATGAGTCAACAAGGTGCAAGTGGAGCTACGTGATCGGCATTATCTGTCAGAAATAAATACAAAAAATACAAAGCAGAATGCAGGAATTTTAGGATATGTACAAACCGACCAACAAAATGTTGGCAACATGTTGACGGATGTTGACATCATGTTAATTATTATTTTTATTTTAATAAAAATTAAATTTCCGATTTTCTGTTCCCAGTTAAATTGCGTTTTGAGGGCCTTAATTTTCCTGGTTATTTCATCCACATTTGTTTTAAAACTCGAAGCCAGTTTTGTCATTTCAGCGAACTTGGGGTTTCTATCCCTGTATTTTTTAATCATTTCGATTAGCTCTATCACCAGCTCTTTGGTCCACATCATATTTGCCGCTAAATAGAATAAGGCAATGAACAATTATATAGTTTTTTAAATAATAAAGATATTCACTATAACGTACCTACTAGGTGTAGATTGTGATAAAAACTGTCACTAACGACACCATATGTTGACAACACCGTATTAACTGAGCGATGTTTTTCATGTGGAATGGAAAACATGGTTACAAGCAACAAGCAACAAATTATTATATTTCATGCAACCCGATGTTGACGAGTATCCATCAACTAGTTGCTAGTTGACGGGATACATGTTGACAACACCAATATCAACATATTGCCAACATTTTGTTGGCCGGTCTGTACTTACCTGAAAACATGGATACAAGCAACAGGCAACAAATTTATTATATTTCATGCGCCCGATGTTGACGAGTATCCATCAACTAGTTGCTAGTTGACGGGATACATGTTGACAACACCAATATCAACATGTTGCCAACATTTTGTTGGCCGGTCTGTACATACCTTGAAAGCATAATATGTAACCTATTTTTTTATTGTAAAATAAAATTTTAATTATTTTAATTTATTGTATTTATTTTGTATATATATCTAGCATTTTCGGTTTTGTGTAAAATTCTTGAATTCTTAGTTTGGCTGATAAAAATTGCAATTTTGCTGTCACGTTTGACCCTTTTTTTTTCATTATAACTATAGCAATTTGGTTTTAATCATATTAGCTTCTGCTAAATTTTTTCCGGTTCTGTTTTCTTTTTCTTTCCTTATTAGCAATGCTGTCGAGCAGAATCTCACCTAATCTCACTTGGGGGCAAGGTGGTCTCGGCAAATATCACATAATGTTTTGTTTTGCAAGAAACTAAAATTGCCAGAGAACTGAGTTACAAAACAAACAATCTCACGTAAGATTAGAGGGGGGGATCGAGCAAATTTTCACGACATCTCTCCATGTCGAAAAATAGCCATACGTAATTAATGGATGTCACCTAAAATATTTCAGATTAGGTATGTTTTAATGTTACAAAAATTTGCAGTCAAGCTCCACTTTTTAAAGACATTACATGTTTCTGACGTTCCATCACAAACTTAATACTGTTTGAAACTTACAAATGGGTATTGAGAAAAACACAATTACCATGATTAGAAAATTATGCAATTCCCAAAATCATGTTACTTGAAGTTTAATTATGTTCAGAAAACTGTTTCACAAAGTTGATTTGTAAATGTACTTTGTAATTATTGATAATGTATTTTAACTAAACTGATTTTAAATTGTAATTTTTGTAAATTTTAGACTCTTTCCGATTGCAACCACTGGAGACGGAAATTGTTTGTTACATGCAGTTTCTCTAGCTATGTATGGAGTCAGTGACAGACTAGTCATTTTAAGAAACGCATTGCATGAGTTTTGTAATAACGATCCTATCATGGAATCTATTGAACGTAGATGGCGTTTATCGCTTGCCTGTAATAATTCTCGGATCAACCTAATTTTATCGGAACATGAATGGGCAGAGGAGTGGAGATCAGTTACATCAGCTCCAACATTGGAGAGAATCAGGTCTCCAGATCTTAGGTACATCGGCTTAGAAGATATACATATCTTTATTTTAGCTCATATGATCAAACGGCCAATTGTGGTTCTGGCACAAGATTTTATAAAAAACGCCAGAAATGAAAATATAGCTCCTATAAACTTTGCAGGTATTTATATACCATTTGAATGCCCAGCAGAGCAAGTATCAAAATGTCCCATTATTTTGGGATATCACTGTGGCCATTTTGCTCCACTGGTTTATATGGATACCTATGTTAATCAGTTAGAAATGCTCACTTATCTTTTGCCGACCATAGATTTCAATGGTGATTTATTGCCATTAAAATTCTTTATGGATCCTGGTTTAACGTTTGGATGTACTTCAGTTATACCCGAAAATATTTTTGATATTAGTAAAAATGAATATTCAAAAATAATAAGAAAATACTTTAATGTAACAAATTTTGAAGGAGCAAATTCAGGTGACGATAAGTCTTTAAGTATTGGGGAAATCGAGCAAATTAAATCCATTACGCAGTTCCAGGCTATTAATAATATGAAAAAATCTATTTTAAAGTCGAAGAAAGACAAAGAAACGGCTGTTCATCCCACACTGTGCAAGGCAGATTTGATCGAAGTTATTGTTAAAAATCCCGAAAATTTTAAGCAGATTTTGACAAGCTATAGTGACTTGGCAAGCACTAAGCAAGGTGTTACTGTATCCAAAGGGAGTTTTAATTGCTCAGATTACCTCAACAAACCTATAGAAAACTTGAATAGAGAACGGGAGAGTGGATTTGGTATAGGAAAATCACGTTTTTACCGGGAAGCAGATTCTGCAACCTATAATGCTATCAATAAAATTCCGAAGTCGTCAATACCACGAGATAGAACTTTGTATTTAGCCAAGTCAACCTTTTTTAATGATACAGGCAAATCATTAAATTCTGAAAATGATGATAAGCTAAAAAAATCCACAACTGCAGAATGCAAAAAAATTACTAAGATGGATTATATCCCTTTCGTTGATGAAAATAGTGACCTAACTGGTTTTGGCTTGCCTAAACTATGTTTTGATAATATCGTTTTACCATATTCGGCTATAAAAACTTTGGATTTTTCGGATAGAAGACCCGTGGATCAAATTGCAGATGATATTGCCAATGCAGTTTCGCCTAAATTGAATTTTATCAGCTTTTGTTAAACCCTCAGTATTAATGTTTAGCCAGTAAGTTTGTTTTATTGTTTTTTCAGTAGTTTTAGTGTGACTTGATAACTTTTAATCCAAGGAACTTAAAGTTTTATTTAAAAATTGAATTGTCGAATTGTTTCTGTCGTGCTGATTCGAATTGGTTACTAATTTGGGTTTCCAGTTTTATTTCTTTTTTTGATCATGGGAATGACGATTTGAGTTGTCTTCCAATTTCAGGAATGTGATACTAATATGCCTTAGTTAAAAGCTAAACTAACGAATTAGGATAGTTTTGTTGTGAAGCTACCTAAAAGCAACTTCTTTTTATTGATTTTGTGTTTGTTAGGCGTTTATATATTTAGACTTAAGGAGAAAGTTTAGAAGAAATCTGTGTGGCAGTAAAATAAAAGTAAATCGGTCATAGTAAATTCAAATTAGATTTAGTTTCAAAATTACAGCTACAATATTTCGACTGAATTTTCTTGAAAATTATTTTTGAACCTATCTTGAATCTAAAAATGGCTAATACTCCACTGTACAGATTTCTCTATTCTTATCAATTAACCTGTGTTACCACTTTATTTATGTATTTTTTAGAAATTAACCAAAAAGTTTAAATTGTTAATACTTGTAAAAGTTTTTATTTGTATTTGTTAGCTAGTCTAATTTGTTGTTTTGTGAAAAGCAACGGTAAGTTTTGGCGATTTCCATTACTAGTCATGTTGCAATAGTGGTCAAGTTTTGATATTTCTTATTTAATAAATATAGTTATTAATATATATATTTATATAATCCATTACAAATTTGTTGTTGACTTAATGTAGAATTTATAGATATAATTACTAAATTTGTGATGTAGGTGCTTATGCTTGATTTGTGGTAAGAATATAATTAACTTATAACCAAAATTTTGCAAGTTATAGTTTATATATTTTAAATTAGCTTTTCATTTAATTCTTTTTGAAGTTGAATTCTGTTTTTGTCAAATTATTTACACTTTGACTTGAACAAATATTTGTTGTAGTTCTTACCCTCGAGCATAATATCCTGAAAATGACTGATTGTTATATTTGTCAAAGTTTAAATATTAATGTCAAAAGTAGCCGAATTTTGGTACTTTCAACGTTGAATTAATCTAGTTTATAAGAGCATTGTTATTTAAGGGCACTGGATCGAGTAACGCATGTTTTATGTCATTTACTTTCAGAATTGAAACATCTGCTTTTGTAAACCAGTAAAATAAAACTAGGGTTTGGGAATCCTCAAATCCTAATTTTCAGTTGTTGCGATGTTCCTATGGTTAAAGCAGATTTCTTCATGTATCGGGTACAAATTTAAACTTCTGGATTTAAATGATTAAATAGAAATTGCTCAATATAGCACTGCACAGTTCCCTTAAACCATTAGTACTTAACAAAATATTTATAACCTTTAACTTCTCTTACCTAGATTTTTAAAAAATCCAATACTTACACCAAAAAAACTACTGTTTCATAATATACAGCTAGTCCAACTTATTCGTTTTTATTTTCAGTGTATTGTAGTAGTTTATTATTTATCTAGTATTAGAATAACAGTATTATATGTTGGATTATTATGAAAATTTACACCTTTAAGAGTGAACAATCATAAAAATGTTGACTATTTAGTAGCTCATTGTTGTTTGTTGTCTTAATAAGTGCCTTTTAATGTGGCTGTCCAATAAAACTTCAATCTGTTTTTACTTTTTTTTGATTTGCTTTACATACCCAGCAAGTGTTTAGTGTGAAAAACTGACAAATTATCTTCATTATTCATGAAATTGTGAAACTTGATATGGTTGTGTGGGTTAGTGTTTTATCTGCTAAACTGAAACATGAAAATTTGTCAGAATTAGATAAAAATTGTTCTATGTGGCAAAACAGGAGGTTTTCTATTGAAGGACTCAAATTTTGGTTTAGCCGTGGTTAAACTCGGATGAGAACTGTTTCATATATTCGTCTATTCAAAATACATTTGCATGTGAAAAGTTACTGTGACATCTGTTTAATTTTAGTGCTCTTTCAACCAAAGCTTGTCCGGATTCTAGAGTTACACTTGAAAGGTTCTCCTCAGTTAGTATGTACTCTTACATAATTTATGTTTCTTGACAAAAGTTGGATGTAGGATCTAATTCAATTACCCAGAACCCAGGAAGTGAATCATTTTACATCCCAACTGGTATTTCTTACCAAACTTCTCAGTTTTTTTTAAACACTCACTAATCGTTATTGTTGGTATAAAATTAGTATAGGTACTTCTTCGCAAATGAAACAAAGATTTACTTTTACTACCGGTTTCGGGAGCTTCCCATCATCAGGTAAAAATAGTCAGTATAACTACCGGAACATAATCTTTCCCATATCATAAAACATTAAGGCTAAAACCTCCTAAAAATGTCAAAATTTACAAATAAAATTAGTAATAGTATAGCAGCCTTTCTCTTTTTCAGAACCAATACATTTATATGTTGTGGCAATTATTTTATACAATCGGTTGGATACTGGGGTACTCGGTACTACTCAGTGCATATAGCCTAAACCTACAATGTACTTATTCTCAAAAAGTGATAGTCTCTTATTAAGTAGGTAAGATCAATCACAGAACATTGCAAAAGTTTTCAGTTTTTGAAACCGGGGGGTCTGGGGGGTGTGGAACACCCTCCAGTACACCTAAACAAAATTAGTCCCAGAATCTAGCTTTTTCCAAATGTCTTTTGTAACCTAGATTCAGTAATGCCCAGTGGAATCACAACTTTAAAACTGGAATCGAAATCTGTTTGCCATTTGGAATATGTAAGTACACTTACAGGTGTACTTACTGGAGGGTGTTCCACCCCCCCCCCCCAGACCCCCCGGTTGTAAAAACTGAAAACTTGCATACGAGGGAGAACTGATAAGTACCCATGTTTGACAAGAGTTGGTGCTATACAACCGTAATATTATAGGTATCCTTAAATGCCATCTCTCAAACAACTTATATCAAAATTTCATTGCGATATGTCCAATAGCTTTTTCGCTACACCAGTTTGAAGTGAACAACTTGTTACATTTTGTATAGGTAATTATTGAGAAAATTCAATATCGATCAGTTTTTCAATCACTTTCGATGACAACAATTCAATTTTGGATTAATGAATTTAAATGTGGTCTAAAGAGTATTCTTAGCATCAACGTCCTGATCGTCCAAATAAGCAAAGTGCGGAATGGGATTCTTGAAAAAGATAGCGGAGAGTCCGCGTTGTGTCAAGTACTGTTTAATGAGGTCGAGATTAACCCACTTAGGGGGTAACATATAGATTTCTTTTTAGCAGAACCTTTTAATTATCATGGGCGTCGCTTCCAAAAATTGCAGGGGGGGGGCAAATTTTTTTAAACACTATTAAAATTTATTATGTTAAAGAAAACGATTCAATATATAATAAAAATATATTCTATCAAAGAGAAAATCGGTCACATTACAAAGGCTTGCCTATTTCTTTGGATTTTTATATTGCAATTGTTAAATATTATATGTTTTTCCAAAAGCCAGGGGGGGGGCTGCAGCCCCCCTCTGCCCCCCGTTGGCGACGCCCATGTTAATTATAAAAATAATGTATCTAATAGGGCAACATTATATAAAATTATTGGATATTTTGGCTCACATTTATCATAGAAAAAATGTGAAAAATGCAAAAATGGTATTATTTGGAAGAGATAAAAAAATTGAAAATGAGTTAATATGTTGCTTTCTTATCGAACACGGGTATTTATCAGCCCGCTCTCTTATATACATGTTCTGTGCGATTGCTGTTATTTTTTGCTGAAATAAACAGCAAAAATAAGTGGCAAATTAAGTAAAAAACGGAAAATTCGATCATCTTTAATGATTTGTTTACAATTATTCGGTGGCCAAATCTTTTCCCAAATCAACTTTTTTGTTACAAATATTAACTTTACACCTCCCTAGTTCACCAGAAGAACTGTAAAGACTAAAATAATAAAATAAAATAGATAGGGGGGGGCACCCCTCAAAAGCAGTGGATGATGGGGGAAAATGGAGGTCATATTCGGATTCAGGAGATTAATTTACATAAGATGTTATCATTAGGGGACGTCCATTAATTACGTGGGGTCGAGCCGAATCTCACCCAGTCTCACGTAGGGGAGTCTAGGTAAATAAAACTGAAAAATTGCGAGAGGCGAGAGAACTGGGTTAAATTAAGTAAAATAAACAATTTCACGAGAGATTAGAAGGGGGGAGAGAGGGTTAAACCAAATCTTACGACATCTCACCAGGGGGAGAGGAGGTCGAAAAATCGCCTCACGTAATTAATGGCCGCCCTCTACTTTTTTTACTTTACCAATTAATTCTAAGAAAATGTCATAATCAAAATATGTTAAAATTAAAATTAAAAGCGCACAATTTTCGAGCCTTCTGAATTTTGCACCTATGGTTTATCCTGCTCTGGATGGATTCTCGATTTTTAATCTCTTCTCTGGCTAATCAATATTAGTTTATTAATTAAGGTAACCTTTCAGGGAGAAAACATTTATAAATTTGGAAACTTTTTTGCTCTGCTTCTTTTTCAGTAAATTTACCAACTTTTGGCAATTTCCACAGATATGGAGACTGAGGGGAGCTTCCTTCTCGTCATCTACCATGGCTACGCCCTGGGTATTAACAGTCTTAAAATGAATCTGTACCTTTTCGATTTTTATGGAAAGAAAAATTCAGCAGATCAAAAGCAATAGTTTTTAACGATTACTTCTTGCTGGATTTTAAAAGTTATTAGTGTACCTAGAGTAGGAAATAGTGTATTGTCGCTTGTGGATGGATAAATGGGACAAGGAACCATTTTTATTCTAGGTAGATACACTATTTTTTCTACGACCATTTCAAATATGACTAAAAAAAGAGTAAAAGCACCTACCCTATGTTGCCCATCAGATTCACCACATTTAGACAAACTGAATACTTCCTTTTAGTGTGTAAATTTTGAAGGTTTCAGAAATAAATACAAGGTATATACTGTATGATTGTATTATAATTAAGTCAACTGGAATTCAAGTGTATATTGCACATAAATAGGTTTATGATATATTAAGGTCGCTCTACATTCTTTAACGTTTATTGCTGCAAGTTGCGATTATTGCAGTAGCATGTATTTTTTACGAAATTAGAACCAGATCTATGGCAACATTTATAATTATAGTTAGTGCAATAATTTACAAAAGCAAAACTTTGAATTTTATTTATTTTGTGATGTAATGTAAAATGTAAAGAAGTGAGCAAGTTGCAACAATTGTGGCAATAAAAATTGCAGAATGTAAAGCGGCCTTTACAAATTCATGAAGCTTTACAACTCACATACTAAATTTGTACTGCATGCGATGCAATAATAACTAACTACTAAAACATTTGGATCAAGTAAAATAACAAATTAAACTGATTATCACATTCCTATGTTATCAGCACCTTTCATCTTCATTGCATCAAATATAATTCATTGAACACTTTTTAGTTTTTACAAATGAAATGTAGATGGGGCTATTTAACATTTTAATAATAATAATAATAATTATATAAATTCATACAGACTTAATGGCTGTAATTGTAATCGGTTTCACCAATGCCCATTAAATGTGCAGCGTATGTACAGCTTTGCTTATTTGGTGGGTAGCTAGCTATGTACATACAGATACTAAGGGAAGGGATATGCAATAGTAGAATTGAATTTTTATTTTTTTTAATAATCGACAAATAACACCTACAATACATTAACGAAAATTTTTTAAACTTTTTAAATTAAACAAGTAGTAATCATAATTTGTGATGGGTCTAACCATAAAAAATATACGAAATTAAATCCAACTATTTCCTAAAATTTAATATTACACAAAATAAAAATAAAAGTAAATACAAAAAAAAAAACGATTAACAATTGAAATATTTTTAAACAACAACATAAAGATATTGCATTGTAAAAATGTCTATATTTTCTTAAGTTGGCACTTTGAGATTTTTTTCATGTCTCATGTTAAATTCATTCACATTATTAATTAGAATTATAGGTAAATGCACGTAACCCAGCAAGTTATTTCAGTATCATGGTTCTTTGGTTTAAAAAATTTTCAAGTTCATATTATCTATACAATAGAATGCATACCATCAATAATAATACTCAACGTTTGGAGTTTAAGGAACACAGTTGCACATTCACTCTTTTAAGAGTTTTATCATTTTAACAGTTTACTACGAAGATGAGTACCAATTGGTTGGTGTCGTGGGAGCACCTTTACTAGGATGGTACAAATGAAAACCCGCACTCGTTGCACCATGATGATAAAATTGTGGCTGTTCGACGTAAGAGTATACTTGCGGTTTTAATGGTAATGGACTGTCCGTATATTGGTGCCGTAATACGTCTTGGTACATAGGGGTTTCGAACGTTACGCCACTGTGTAATTGTTGATGCTTTTCACGTGGGGATACGCTGGACGGAGGAGTCATTGCTGAATGATAATCCATGGTATAACCTGCCGAATAATTTTGATGCTGGGACAATAAAAATTGATGATCACTATACGACGAGGAACCTTCACTTCCAGGTGGAGTGGGTAGAGTGCCAACTTGAGCATCTCCACCATAATACGAAGTGGAATTGCTCGGCCGTGCACTCGAGGCGGTTATACCGTGAACGTTTGCGCGTATTACACTTTCACGATTGGCATACAATTGTCTTAATAAAGCAGAAGCTGGAAGTGGACCTTGTTGTTGAAGTTGCTGATGGTGTGCACCGATCCACTGAATTGTTGTGCGTTGCTGTTGCTTGAGAAGAGCGTCGGTACTGAAATCGGTGGGCTGGTGAACAGGTGATTTACAGGCTGGTAAATGTTTCGACATGGCGTTTTCCAAGTCTTTAACGGAAGTACTAGTAGTTTCGTCGGTAATTTTCGGACTAGTACCTGTCGAATCCACTGGAATTACGTTGGTTGCTGCTGTAGAATGACAGGAAGAAGATGAAGGACTAAGTACCGTATTGCGCTGACTCAATTCTTCTTCGTCTTCTGATGTTCCACTCGTATCATGG
This sequence comes from Cantharis flavilabris, assembly GCA_949152465.1. Taxonomy (NCBI): domain Eukaryota; kingdom Metazoa; phylum Arthropoda; class Insecta; order Coleoptera; family Cantharidae; genus Cantharis; species Cantharis flavilabris. The sequence goes on along the minus strand of OX424441.1, from coordinate 25,661,255 downwards.
GTCGACTTACGTTTAGCCGCTCGATGTAGCGCCTTTCGTTGTTGATTTTCGGGCGGTGTTTGTAGCTGCGCAAGGTGCTCTACTCGACGGCTACGTGGATCCCCGGAGTCTTCCGCATTACCATCCTCCATTCCATGTGGTGGTGGATCCTGCGGAGGGTTTGGTGGAGCGCCACTGCTGCGATCATCTTACCACACATATACATTAGCTCTAGTTATATTCTTTCTCGATATAATAATACATAAATTAACAATGGTGGTACGTCAACGTACCTCCACGGTCTGCATCTGGTGATCCGTTCTCCGGGTCGTTTCCGGTCGTCTCCTCTCGTTTCACCGTGTGAGAATTTTCCTCTAATTGGCAGCAATCCATCACCACGTTCTCGTATTCCTTGCCACTAAAAATTGAGCAACAGCATTAACATCAACGCAAAAAAGAGTTTACAATAAAATTGTCATCGTTGTCGTTTGAAGCAGGTACGATAATATCTTTCATTAAAAGTTAGAACTACATTAGTTGTCAGAATCCAACAAGGTACTGCGTGGGTGCAAACTATAATCTAACCACTTAAAAAGCAGCAAAAAGATACAAAGAAAATATATGTTTGATATATTATATAACAATTTCAAAAAAGGTATATATACTATTTTTTTGCATTTTTCAAATATTCAAAAATGATTCTGAATTTTTCCGAAAAAAAAGTTTAAAAACATAGTAAATGAAGAATAAAAAATAAAAAATTCATAGTTTTATAAAATAAAATTTTCACCATATTACCTTATTACATAATTTACGCAAATTATGTTTTGCTCATCCGCGTTTTTGGAATTACAGACCACCGTTGCACAAGTCTGCATCCACGTATAACCACCAGTTTTATTCATAATCCGATAATAATGCGTTAATACTTGGCCTTTTTGAATTACTGAAAATGAAAAAATTAAAAAAGCGAAGTTCCAAAAAAACTCTACTTACAGTCGACGTGACATTTTCTCAATTTGTTTGCATCTTCCCCATGACAGAGGGTGTACAAATTTTTTCCTGTAAGTTCATCACTAGTATAATCTAAAATGTCAGAAACTTTCGGCTCACAATGAGCTATTCTAAAGTCAAAATTTATTCTCGTTACGAACATATCTGTTTCTAAGCGTATTTCGTGCACACTGGGAGGCGGTAATGCAATTGCTAATCCTACCATACCTAATATGGGCGGCTGAGATTTTCGCGAATGCGAAAACGTATATTGAGGTCGTAAGTGACATAATATTAATACAACCTGAAAATGAAGAAAGAAAATCAGAATCTTTTGGCAAGCCAAAATAAGTTTTGCTAAGAAAATTATTTTTCCCCTATATTGTAAAAATTATAAATAGTCAACTTACTCTATACCCAGAAGTTTTGAAATGGCAACCCCTTTTTGTTAAGGTCGATTTCATTCTAACACAAAAAGCTCTCTCCAATCCTTTATATGGAGGAGTTCCTGCTACAGACATCACAGTGGACACTGAAATGAAAATGAAAATTATGATTGTCTTTTATAATATAAATATTTTAAGTTTTTATATAGATTTTGAAAGTCTCAGTGGTAAAATGGTCGTTCGGCATACCCAAATAGTTTGGCCATTGATTGAGTAGCTCAAACAAAAAAAACAAGTTTTTGGAAATCGATAATTCAGGTATAGAATTCCTAAGTTCAACTTTGTTTGGCAATAGTCTGAAAATCGTCATAGGACTTCTAGGTGGGATTCCGCAGCCAAACCCCAAAGCTGTATACAGCGCAGGTCCAGATTGGTTTGACTATGACTTTGTATATAGTAGTAGCTAATTTTCAACTAGCTGGAAAGTCCATCTGTGGATCTCTTTTTTCAATTCAAATTTCCCGATTTTCCTTCTCCAAGTATTCTGAAAGAGTGGAAATCCTGCAATATGTACTGGAGGGTGTTCCACACCCCCCAGACCCCCCGGTTTAAAATTTTGACTTTATATTTGTATATTATTTTTATAATTAACTTTCAAAGTAACACAGAAAGTTGCTGCTGAACTTCAGAAGTAGTAAAGTAATTAAATAAATATTCTTTTCAAGTTTTAATTTTTTCTAGCCGAAGAGGTTAAATTTCCCCTATTTTTACTTAAAATTTCAAATTTTCCGATTAGTCCTATAATCTTAGTTAGTTTAATATACTTTTGTGCTGGGAAAATTGTAAACCGGGGGGTCTGGGGGGTGTGGAACACCCTCCAGTATATATCGCAGGATTTCCACTCTTTTAAAATACTTGGAGGAGGTAAGGAATTTATAATTTTTCCAATTTCACCAGGAAAAATCGGGAAATTTGAATTTTTAAGCAAAATTGAGGGAAATCAGTGTTTTTTTCACCAAAAAATGACTCGCTATAGCAAGAGAAGCAGCAGCGTGCTAGGATTTTATATATCAGGATAGAGATTCGTGATTTTCTGCTTCATTTGGCTGAACCTTATTCCAAGTTGTTACGTTTATTGAATAATATGTTTTGCCAAGTAAGTCTTCTGCCGAAATGAATACTAAAGTAATTAGCACACGATGCTTGCGGCAACAGGTGGGCAGGTATTTCTTTTCACAATGAAGATAACATGCATTGACTTTGATTTGCTTTTAAATTGAATCTACATGGGATAACTTCCTGTCATTGAAATACAGCATCCAACCAAGGATGTTTTCTTGTTGTACTTCAGATTGCGTGGAATAAAGGTCAGTTCATTTACTTTGTCGTTGAACCAAGAAAGAAAGTTACGATTTTCATTTTCAACATAGTTCACCATAGCTTCCATACAGTAGGATCGAGATACGCAAGGTAGAACCAAAGTCCCAACACATACTCATTTTAACTTAACACTCGATCAGCGCGGCATCCTTTCGGCAATCCAGGAGTTGTATACCAATTTGGTTCTGAGTGCAATGTCAAGCCACGTTTAAAGCTCTAAAACTATCCATATTCCGTAGCATCAGTGATTTACCCAGCACAAAGCAGAAAAATGCAAGCCTTACATTAGGAAATGGTGCACTGATCGTCCCCTTCCAGACATTTGTTTACCTTTAAAATACTCCCATCTTCGACAACGGTGAGTCAACTTTGGGTACGTAGGATCGCCAGTTCCTGAGAGCACTTACGAGTACATCCCATCTCCTCGGACCGGAATCTGATGATAGTGATAAGGAGAATTTCTTCTTCAGTTTATAGAATAATCCAAGACATCAGATCCATCGTCAGATTTTTTCCCTAGTTTAGGGATTATATAACAATTTGGGTGACTTTTCATTAGCTAGGTTAGTGATTGATCCAAATAACTGATCCAAATGGATCCAAATCCTGGTGCTTTTTTGAGTTTACTTTGTTCTTAAACTGTTTCCTCAGAAGGTCCACTTGGACCTAGATTAGCAGAGATTTTAACTGGACACTGCTAGTTGAACAAACATCTTATCACACTGGAATTTGTAGCTGATTCCAGGTTGCCAAAATACTTGAGTTTATCTTATAATTGGGAGAAGTGACAGGATGGAAGCGTCGCTGCATTGGAGGTAGTACAATGGGTTCGGTTTAGCAGCCTAAGTGCGCGTGGAGATCCTTCTCTGCTCCCCTACCTAAAATCCATAATCCAGGTCCATTTGGAAGGAAGCTCCTAAATATTTTAATATTTTGTCGTTGTCATTAGTTGTTGTAGACAAAGGTACATTACATTTCTATATTTTGGGGATTTGGAAGATAAATCTTTTTAATTTATTGGTTCTAAATCTCCAATCACGGAAAGCACATACTTCATTTTGAGAAGGTTTCTCTTGATAAATTACTGTGGTAATTTGCAATTGCCTTCTGAGAGAAGACGGTCAAAATAAAGTTCTTACTGTACCTGAGTTTAAATTGTGCATGCTGACTTCTCTCGATCGAATCTTGTTCTTATTTTTATGTTACCTTATCCTTGAAACACAGCTTTTGTTTTGGCTGTTTCCTCTGCCGAATTGGTCTTTTATGACGTCGACCGAAGATGTTAAATCCGATGCCTTGTTCCGTTGCTCCGATGATCGTACTAAGCTTTTGATTATTTTTAATTTATTGGGACTGAGAGGGCCCGGCCCAGTTTACCTCGAGGGGCCTCGTTTTTCTCCTTTTTGTATATATCTTTTCTTTTCTTCTTGCAACTACACATCCTTCGCCTTTTTTAATATTAACATTTCTGAATGTTTTTATTCCTTTGTTGCCTTCCTTGTTTAATTAAACTCATCATTTCAAAAAATTAAAACAAAGTATTTACATATTGTCTAATCAGTGAATCATAACTTGAAAACTGTTTTGAGGTATAAAAATTCAGATTGAGATTCATGGATTCTACTCAGTTTCATTTTGATTAAACTTGGGAAAAGTTTGAAATTATTGGGAAACTGTTAAAACAAGGCAGGTATGAACTTTGAAGTTCTAGCAATGTTTTTCTTCACTTAAAAATTTAAATTGAAAAAGGAAATTGTTACAAGAAAGTGTTTGGTTTGATTGAGCAAAAAAAAATTGGATAAATTTATTAATGAGGAAGCCAAAATGAAAGTTTTCAAAATATTAAAATCAACTTAGTCGATGGCCTCGTTATAAATTTTGAGACGAGGAAAAATCATAAGTCAAAATTGTGTTGCAACAAGCTCACGCGAAGCAATAAATTAAAAATGGTATGAAATGACTTTCCAAATTGATTCGGTAAGGAAAACGTATTTTTTTGAAAGTTTTGGAAAATATCATAAGACATTGTTAGAAAGTAGGGCGATATAGAAACAATACATTGAGTACACGATTAGTTATAGTGACCGGCAGCCACAGCATTCCTGGGCGTGACACACAGCGTCGCCACAGAATAACAATTGACCACGTACATAGAGCCGCCCTTGCTTTGCATGCTTAACCACGGCTTCCTGTCACATCCACAACCAAACATCATCGCTTACTGCACCCGCAACATAATTGTAATTTAAAATCAAAAATTGTATTGCTATGCGTCAAGATTGCAAAGTGAATTTAGACATCTATCAGTCACGACACGCGCATAAATTTGGTATTTTGCATTGAAAGAGGTTGATGTTCCACTTTCCTTTTGACTAATGTTTGGAAAAAAACTTACCGTCTGGGTTGTTGGTACCGGTGGTGGAAGCTCCCTCTTCCGAACCGCTACCTGGGGATGCAAGATTTTGGCCTTGGGACAAACCAAGACCAAGATGTTCTGCTAATTCGGAATGATCCAAGTGATGGATGTAATCGAAAACACTGCTTCCAGTCATTTCAACCTGTACATAAGTAATGCGTAAATTAATATATCGCTAAATGAATAAGTTGGTTATGCAAGGGGACTGACTGTATAATCTGTTTATTCGTTTAAGTGAAATGAATACGGAAATTCAAAAAGGGTGATAAATATGCTAATATATTATGTTCGATTAAACAATTGTTTATTGAAAATACTTTTTTAGGTTATAATTTTAAAGGGAGCTGTTTAATGTCAATTCGTATTAGGTAGAAAATCTAGGCAATTGATAAAATGAACATCGATAGGAGCAAGAAGCTCTTTCAAGGCAATTAGTATGTGATGGCGCAACAGAAAAGAGATTTAAAACTATAGGTGATAACATGTACGTGTGCAGCTAAGGTCGGCCATGTTCCCGGCAGTTGCAAACACCCTATTGATTGTAGCTCCCGCCAGCTACATTATGAATGGCAGGCACGCCGCTGCAGAGAACTACGTGAGGAGCATTTGCCAGTTGGGTGGAGGGTGGTAGTGGCGGTCGGCGCTGACGAGTCGAACTACGTATACTATACCCACCTGCGAAAGACCCAAGTATATCGACACCGTTTCAGATATGTACAGAAAGCGACCATCTGCTGCTAACGCCAAGGCGAAGCCATCCAACGACTGCAAAAAATAATAAAATCTTAGTATTCCAATAGGTAGATAAAATTTTATCTAGGTATCGAAAGTCTTTCACACGACAAAAGAGTTCCGATAATTAAAGTTCAAACAAATTTCCACAAGGATAAGCAAAATTTAAAGCCGTTTATCAGTATATATCTTTAGAGCAGCATCCTGTCTAAAAACGTTAGAGATCGGTTAGATATTCATGTCATGTCTTGACGGTCATTCTTTATACACCGAAGGGATCAAACGTCAGTCAGGACAAGCGCAAGGAAAATTGGCTGGAAGAAAGTATAAATAAGGGCGCGCCGGGACGTTACGAGTATGTCTACGAATAGTTAAATGTACATAAAAATCTCTTTTGTCATCTTACACTTTCATTAAATTTGTTTTAATAATTTTTATTCCCTTACCTGCAAAATGTGAGTTCCTTGATGTTGCTCGAAAATATCCATAGCCAATGCAGCTGAAGATCTACTTCTTCCGGCTGTAACAACATCATTATTAGATGAGTCAGTAGAAAAAGGGTAATACTTGAATATTAGCAGAAGGGTTCGTTAGTCTAGGGTTCACAAAAGTCAATCAGAAAAATCTATCTATATATATATTTTACTTCATCTCTAAATGTTTTGAGTTAAACAACTGTTAGTATTTTCCCACATGGCGTTATTTATATTGCGGGCGCTTAACTCAATTAAACAAAAGAAAAATGCAATTTGACATTGATAATTGACAGTATTTCAAAATAAATATTAGGCACACTTCAAAAACTGGTGTTTATAATTAGGATTAAAATGTGGTACTATAAACCTATATCAGGAAGAGATTATCGTAAACATACGGCCTACGGCAAATACTAGAACGTTCATTGTAAAAAAACGACGCGTGCCTAACCTGTTAAGACATTTTATTACACGGCATTGCCAAGAAGATACTAATAGATTCAAGATCATAATATTTATTCCATTAGAGATTAAGAATCGGCAGTTAAGCCAAAGTTGGGAACAAGTTATGGAAGTTGACGCTATATCTAGAGACACGTTAACTCAGTAATCGGAATAAGAATTATAGGGAACGGGATTGATAGATGTTTAAATGACATTTTCTGACAGCAAATTAGATGTACTTTATATCAGCCTCAGAAAATGAAAAAATTAATGCTCTTCATTTACTTTCATATTAAATCCTACGTTTTACTTTTTAAATCACGTTTTTATTTTAAGCGTAAAAACGTTAACGTTTTTTGGGTTAACGTTTTCTGAAAACAAATACCGTAACACTCTGTATATCAACTATTACGCAGGTCGATCAACATTTTCACATAAATGATTATTCAACTGAGGGTAAAAACGTTAATAAATTAACGGGTTTTTTACCAAATTTAAAAATAAGAAAGCTTCGTAACACACTGTATATCAACTATGGTGCAGACTAGCAGCTAAGCATTATTATGCCAAGGTTTGAATTCAAATTAAATAATATTTATTTGGTAAATTGGTGACCCCGATAAAATCTAATTTTCCGAAAGTATTACACTAAACTTCTTCCATTCAATCAACGCTAACTAAAAACACGGTTGAGGTCAACAGCCTGAGCTACTACTCGTGAACGATGCGATTGCTAGGGGAGGGTGGTAGCGGTCATAGAATTAGTAACAAATCAGTAAATTTTTAACATTTCCCAACTTAAATGGAATTGTCGATGGAATATTCGGGAAAACAATTTATTGATCTCAGCCAGGAAGATTGTTTCTATTTAAATAATTTTTGATTTCTTCATCTCAGTTTAATTCCAACTTTGCTTTCTTTTAGGAAAACAATATTCTAAGTTCTTAAGAACTTTTAGCGTTTCTTTCGTGAGTTTTCTTTGAATAGAACAAAAGTTAAATATTCCGCAAAGAAATTTCAGCATTTTTGCAAAAATCAGATAGAAAAGTCAAATATTAACTAGAAAATACAGAAAAAACTCAAAATTAAAAGATAAAAGAATTAGATTTGAGTTTTATGTTTTTTTTGGAAGAGTTCTCTTGGCAGACGCACAACAGCGCCAGACCATCTTCACTCCGGTCATAGTACTCAACTGAAAATCCGAAATATTAAACTATTAAATTTGAAAAAAGGAGATTTTCGATCATGTGACCTATACTTCTTCCACAATACATATCCAGAAAGTAACATGAAGATTTGCAAGCAAAGAAGATTTTACAAGTCAAAAAATGCTTTTGAAATTATTAAAAGCTTCATTTATCAGAGTGGCCATGTAAGTTTTCAATGTAATTTTTTTGAAAATAGAAATTAAATTGAATTTATTCGGGCCAGCCCAGCCCGAAGAAATATCAAGAAGATTTGGACTCAATTAAATGAAGTGAAGATTGGCAGAATTTGGACAATAATTTGTAAAATTTTTGGAACCAATTTTAAGTTTCTATTTATTACCTAAATTCAAACAAAGAAGGCGTTGCCATCGATAAATCGTCGACGCGTCGGTGTAATAGCTTTTCGAATCTATCTAAAAATCGCCAAGCCAAGCTGCTCTAAAATAACTGTTGCGCCAAAAGGCCCAAGTGGTCGAAAACCAGCGATAAGTTATTTTTGTTCAAAATCACAAATCTAAATTTGACAAGATCAAAAAGAGAGCGAAAAATGTGTTGCAATTCTACGAATAAAAAAGTTCTGTTCTGAAGCAAGAAAAAAAATCGGGGTTTCCTCAAAACGGGAAAAAATCAAAAAATTATTTTTAACAAAATATTAGGGCGACTCACTTTGAAATTTCGTCAAAAGTATCGTAAAAACCCGGAAAGGGTAAGTACAATTAAAATCTTCTCAATAAAAATTTTGAAAATCTGAAAGCAGATTCGACGTTTTTTCCCAATTTTGATTTGCTATGTGGAACATTTTTGTTAAAAATTTTTTTGGAGTTTTTGAAGTTTCGTGCGTTTTTCGTAGGTACTAATAATTTTAAATGTTGGTACTAAAAGACGAGTGATTCGGTTTTACCAAACCTGTCCGTGAGAGTGGACGGACGTATTTGCGGATATCTCCTGAGATTTTAAACTTGCGTTCTTAGTTTGGGATTATTGGTATAATTTGATAATAAATCGCAATTAATTATCGCGATTTGGACGAAATGGAGTTATTGGACATTTTGAATCTGGAAGATTGGATTGAGGTGGATCCGTTAGTTATTGATTACTGGAATTGGATAATTGGAAATTGCTAAAAATTACAATTGCTTCCAGAAAAATTGAAATTAAAATTGAAATCGAAAGCAAAGTAAAATTTCTGTTTGTGGTGAGCATCTGGGCGATAAGTCGCGCTCGCAATCAACGATTTGATTGGAAATTATTTATTTTCTCACTCCTGAGAGTGGTGGCTCTCCGACTTGAAAGCTGGCTGATACCCGAAGTTAGAGAAGGAAGTTGCGAAAATAAAAATTGCGAAACAAACAAAGCCAAATTAATTTTTTCAATCCAGAGTGGACAGAAGAGAGGCTAGACATTTTTAAGGAGATCATCGACCAGTCCCTGGTTGATGGGAGTAATGGAAAGAAAATAATTTTTGCGAGTGTGGGTGTACTTTCAGCGAAGGTTATTTGAATATATACAGGTTAATTAATAATAAATGGTCAAATTTTCCTACGCATTGAATAATTATTTATGTTATTGCATAAAAAGTGTTAAAATATTTGATGCTTTACAGAAATCAGTATATGTGTTGACATGGAATGACGCTTATATACACCACTTAGTATTCCCTGTAAAACCGCACACAGGCGTGAGTATGTGATTGGAATTGTTATCGTTGAAATTTACATCTTGCCACATTTAAAAATAAAATAAATGAAACATTACGATTGAACTTTATTTTTATACGAAATACAATCATAAAGTATTTTCAGAAAAATACATTTCACATGAGTGTTAACATCCCCCTTACTGTTTAAATTATAGTTACACCCCAATTTATGCAAAAACAATTTGCTTAATAAATAACTGGATTATAAAATTCCGGTGAATACCCTTTCTATTTATATGTATAAGCCAGGAAGTGGGAGAGAATCAATCTAGATTTTATGTTATTTTTCTTTAATCAAACCGCAAAAGGTTAAATTATTTTCGATTTATTTTTATAACAAAAATAAGGTGAGGTTGTTAATCCATTTCAACTGCTACCTCTCAAAATATAAATTTCGATTATAAAACAATTTAAATATTGGAAACAATGATAATCATTAGAAAAAATAGTAATAAAGAGGATAATAACCCGAACCAAAGCTATAATTTTGATTTGGCCAAGTAAGCGTTACCTTTTAAAACTATTGCTGGGTTAGGTATTCCGATAATTTAATAAACTAAAAAATGTGCTCTCACATTAAGTTAACTCAAACAATCAGAAAAGCTTCTGTCCAGTTTTCCTTTCTTAATTAAGCCTAAGGGAAGTAAAAAAAAGATGGCGCGCTTTAGTTTCATCGGTGGATGTTTCGGAAAGCTTTTATGTCTAAATAGTAGCTATTCCTTTATTTTATTGTATATACGAAATAATTAATCAAATATAATAAATTATGACGTTTTAGTTTAGTTTTGCGACAACATTTACGACACGACGTGCAATTTGCAATTAAGACGATATAATGTAATGTTATTCTGCAACCTCATAAAGTTGATCTTAGCGATTAGGGCAAAGCGTGTCTTGGGGGTTTATTAGCGGTAGTGGGATTACACTATACGATATTCATGTCATTTTTATTCGTTAGCAAAAATCGACTTTATCTAATGACAACACTAAAAGAACTGTTATAATTCTCTAAGCACAGCCTGCTACTTTATATATCGAAATGATAAAAATTGCTCATTCCGTTTTGATTAAACCGCACCATAATATAGCAATTTTAATAATTTAGTTGCGAAATTCATCTACAGATGTCCGGAATTCATTTTTTCCAGAATTTTAAAAATTAATAGTTTTGTATTGATGGTCACTTCGTGTTAATACGTTTTTTGTACAGCAATCTTCCAAAAGATACAGTTCAAATGCGAACAAATTTAAAGTTTTTTTTATATAATTTCACGGTCTCTAATTTTTCACCACATTATAAAAAGATTGGTTACGTGATGTAATGACCGTCCCTTATAAGTACGCATACTTTCCCATGCTTTTTTTAATAATCTGAAAAATTATTTTATAATTGATTTAAAAATTATTCTTTCTTTTTCATTATGCTCTTTGTTTACTAAGTTTGACCATAACATTACAATAAAATAAGATCTTGCATTCGCAACAATCGTGATAAGACATGTGGGAAACTTCCAGATTCACTTCTGAACGTTGTCATAAGATTTAAGATTGCTAAAGAAATACAATTCTCAAATATTCCTCTGGTTCTCACAGAAACTGCACAACTACTACTTTTTCTAAAGAAACTTTAATTCAAACCTAACCCCACCTGCAGTTTTCGTCCAAACTCTATCTAAGTGGCTATCTAAGTGGCTAACTCTATCCAAATTGCAAAATTTTAACAAGATACAATAAAATTTTATTGGAGCTGGAAAGCCCTACGCGGACGGGCAGCTAGACGGTGGATCTCTTTTTTAACGGTATAATATTTAAACATTTAATTTAGTTCCCCGCTACGGGGGATTCCCCGATTTTCTATATTTTCAAAGTAACGCAAAAAGTTACTGCTATACTTGATGTGCCGTCGGGCAATTAAAATTTTTCTGAAATTCTAATTTTCTTTAGCCGAACGTTTTAATTTCCCTGACTTTTGCTCAAAAACAAAAAATTTCCCAGCTTTTTTTGACGAAATTTGTATAATTATTCTGTCCTTGGTAGGTATTCTAGAAGAGTGGAAATTTTACTATATGTACTAAAGGGTGTTCCACACCCCCCAGACCCCCCGGTTTACACTTTTGACTATAATTTCGACAGTTAACTTCCAAAGTAATGCAAAAGTTGCTGCTAAACTCTGAGCAGTAAGGCACCTAAATAAATGTTTTTCCAAACTTTAATATTTTCAATGCCAAAGGTTTAAATTTCGCTAAATTTTTTTCCTGGTTTTTCCATGGCGAAATTTGTAAAATTATAAATTCTCTATCTTCTCCAAGTATTCTAAAAGAGTAGAAATCCTGCTAAATGTACTGGAGGGTGTTCCACACCCCCCAGACCCCCCGGTTTACAATTTGGACTTTTTATTTTTATAATTAACTTTCAAAGTAACATAGAAAGTTGCTGCTAAACTCCGTGAGCACAAAAGTAATTAAATAAATATGCTTTCCAAGTTTTAATTTTTTCTAGCCGCAGGTTTACAAATAAAAATTTGTTTTCGAGCCTTGGTACCATTCCTGTTGATTATGTAAAATGACTTCCTGAATCCGAATATGACCCCCGTTTTCCCCCATCATCCACCGTTTTTAAAGGATGCCCCCCATTTATTTTTATCACTTGTCGATAATTTGGAGGGATGAAAACGATTATTTTAGCCATTACATTTCTTCTGGTAAGCTAGAGTGGTGAAAAGTTAATATTTGTAGCAAGAAAGTTGATTTGGAAGAGGATTTAATTGCTTAAATTATAAAAAAATCATTAAAAATTATCAAGTTTTTCGTTTTTGGCACAATTTTTTCAATTATTTTCTACATACTTTTTCTTCCCTCATCTTCCTCCAAAAACTCTCAAATAATAAAAATTTTGATTTTCTTGTGAAAGTTTGAATATTTCTATAACTTTAACTTTATGTTTTCATGGTTTTATGAAGCAGGAATAAAAGCGCAGAGCTACAAAGGTGAAATAAATTAAATCAAAATAAAATCAATGGAATGGAATTAAAATCAATGCAATAATATTAGTCCAGTCAATAGGGGCTTTTTGCTTACAAAAGGTGGTGCAAATATGAATTTTGTATGTTATTTAGTACCGGTGTCAACGTGAATTTTTACCCCTAGAAATTTTACCCCCCGGAGTAAAATTTACCCCCCGGGGGTAAAATTTCGCTAGGGATATTTTACCCCCGGGGGGTAAAATTCCTGTAAAAATTCTTTAGGGGGTAAAAATGTCCTAATTTCGACCTTGGGGAAGTCGGTGCCCTGTCCGGACACTTGCTCGCCGGAAATTGTTTCTCCGCGCCGGACAATTATTCGCCTGACAATTGTTAAAATACCTGACAATATAGACCCGACGAATAAATAGCGAACAATTGTCCAATTGTCAATTTTCAACGACTGATCCTTCGGCAAAAATGTCTTATACTAATTTGAAGAAGACTAAATTCCCTACATTTCTTGTACGAACACTTTTTTGTAAGTCTGCTGTGTAACAAGTTACAGCTGCGGAAACGTAAACATTCTTCCGAAAAATCGTCCAATTCCTCATTTTTTCATTTAAAAAAATCACTTCTAGCTATATATTATATAATTATAATAATTTTGTAAATTCAAAGCTAACTCATTTCCACACCACCATGAGGTGATCATCACAGATATTCCTTTTTTTTGCAATTGAGTACGGCTCATATTCCGTAATTTATGTCCTTGAATTTATGTGATTTCCTTCGTTTTGGTGGTCCGGGTCAGTTGATGTTGATGCCTTCATCATCAGTGTCGTCAGTAATATCTTCCTACTCATTTTCTGCACTAAGAATCTGGGCTTCTGTCCATATCATTGCCTCATCTTCGTCGTCTCTCTCGATGATAAAACTTTTGCAGAAGCACTTCAATCCACTTTTTCTGCAGCCACATGCTCCACCACATCCCTTTTTGCAATTGCATGCAATTACATTCAATAAGGTATCTGGGGCAGATTCCTTTTCATCTTTAAAGATGCCAATGATGGCACAGAGTCCTTTATCTTTTTGGACAAACGCAAAAAAATTTGTTTTTCCTTGGTTGAAGAAGGATGATGTCGTATCACAGCCGCTAACTGAATGTTTTCTGCTGCTTCTTTCACTTTCAAACTATTCGCGGAATACACTCCTTCAGCAGTTTTGGCTCTTCCCAGTTCGCTAATGTAAATGTTGGGTTTGGATGATCCTAACACTATCAGCAGAATAAAAGCAAACAAAAACAGCGTGGAATTATGACCAGAAGACATCAGCATCTTCTTCAGCTTGCTGAACATCAGCAAATATAAGCAGCCTGTTCGAATTTTTTATCAGCATGGAAATCAGACGGGTTTTATTTTTTTCATTAACCAAAAATAGATGGATATCCATCGAAAACAAGGACAAGGCTTCTTATGAAAGGAATACCGAAGATATTGGGGGGAACGTAATTGATCGAAATATTCAACGGAATAAATCGCAAGATCATTTCTCAGAAATCGCCCAAATAGCCGTTTGCTGTTTTTGAAAATAATTAAGCGCAAATTCCTTCGTGCTTTGGAAGGCACGTAAAACCAACGGTTCCTCTGGGTTGATAATAGATAATTGATAAAAACAAGATTCAGTATTTCCCAATCCAGCTTAATCAGCAGAGACGTCTTAATGCTTTCCTGAAAGTGAAATGAAGTTCATTTCGGACTGAAGCGGTGATGATAATGATTCTTTCTTGTTTTTCTTTATCAGCCGTTTCTTGTCCACTGCTGAACGTAGGCCTCTTTTTCTGAGAGAAAGGTTTTTTAAGCATTTAGACCCCACGGCTGCTTAATCCGGATAGGGAAAGCCGGTAACCCTGTTTTTATTAGTTGATAGCGGCAATCATCAATTCAGGTATGATACTATGTTTTAACTGATAAAAAAATTGAAAAACTATTAACAAAAGAGCGGTGAAGTGGTCGTTATCAAACAACTGGAGGTGCACACTATTCAGCTTCTCATCAAAATCAGTTCAGTAAAAATGTATTATGCCTGTTCCTGAGCAAAACAATAATCATAATGTAAACTAACCGCATTATGGATTCTAGCAAATGCAGCCAAAGTTTCAACTATTGTAAATTGCCAAATAACCCCAGGAGCTATGTATATAATTTCAATAGCTTCCCAAAATTCCATATCTGCTTTTCGGTTGGAAGTTGCTATTTATTTGATTATATTCACTATTTTTTGAAAAGTAACTTATCATTTGGAAATTCTTGTTAGAATTGCGAAAAGTGCAAAAAACCGTTTTATGAGCAAACGGGTGTTCTAAAATATGATGAATGACTGACCCGGGTTTGGTTGTTTCATGAAAAATGAAGTAGTGACTATAATTTATTTTGTACCAAAAAAATTCACAATGTGAATCAAAAGGTGTGAGAAATTTGCAAAAATTCGATCCTTCGGATGTTCTTTTGCCTTTGATAATGTATTAATTGATTACTCAAGGACTGTAGATTAGAAAGTTATTTCTTAACAATTATTTTTGAATATTCGAAATTTTTAAAATGAAAAAATTAAGTGATTAAACTAAGAAATAAAATGGCACAAGTTAATTGAGGCAATCTAATTTTAAAATATAAAAGTGTCGAAGAGGGAAAGATACGTGTGAGTGCAAAAGTGGTTGTAAAAATTTTTATATTATTTTTTGTTGTCAAAATATGTTATAAGTAATGATAAATGGTGTAACTAAGGCAGAACTGCTGACGGGCCGTTATTGAATTATCAGAAAAGGGAATAGTGACCGCTGGCCAGGGCTCCTTAGAGACTTGATCCCACCTACCCAATATTGTTTTTATGAAGGATAGACGTTCGCCAATTGCACTGCGTATGTTAACGTTGATTTTACTTAATTCCGTTCATCTCCCGTAAGATACCCAGATGTTATTTCATTGTGCTTTCCAAGTTAGTATCGGGAAAATTGCTTAAATGTAAATCAAAATTGTTAAATCCACAATGGTATTTATTTTGCCAGTCACTGTAAAAATAAATTTGGTTCGATCGAATTGAGGATGGAAATTTCGTATGATGATGGCATTTTTGGGTTGGATGCGTTCTCATAACCTCGAGAATGCTTTATCCTCAAAGAGTTTTTAATGTTTTGATGTGTACTTTTGTAAACGTAGTGTAAGGTTAAGACAGTGACACTGTCCTGAATCTAAATTTACGATTTTGGAATACTAAACTAGGCAGCCATCTTGCTCTTGTGTGCTTTGCATTACAGCCATTTGCTGGTGATACGTGCTCTTGAATTATAATTTGTAACTTGTGCATTTACTTTAACTTTTTAAGCTATATTTCTCAGAGTTTTAAAGAAGTTTCATGGCTAAACCAATTCTTAATGGACTTTGCATATTACAACTTTTTTGCCATTAAGAAGGACAAAAGGAAAAAAATAAAAATGGATTTTAAAGTGGATAACTGGAGCAGCAGCTAAGAACTTAAATGTCTCCGTGCAAAAGGCAGGTATAAATTAATTGAGAGTATTTATTTAGTCACGCGATACAACCCCAGTAAATGAAGCGGCAATGTGAAATAGCACCGGCAGAAGAACCAAACAGAATGGTTATGAAGAAGCGGTAATTGAGGCGGGGGCGGCTGACATACATATTTGGTTTGATTGAAAGTATGTCATCACGAAAGGGGCTCTGACGAGCACGAAATGTCCCCCAAACTACAACATGTAAATCTAATCACGAACCCTCGCTGTTCAACTAGCAAATCCAATTCTATTCCCGCCCGAGAATGATAAAATTAGGTGGTGCTTATTGTAAACCAAACTTGGAAAATTTACAGCCGTAATTCGTGTACTTGCGGCGGCGAGGGTTCTAAGTGAAATAATTATGCAGAATTAGGCTGCGCTTGAACATTCTTGCTTATATAGTCTTAATGAATTGACATCGATCTAGAGGGTTACAGACTTTGTTTTAGATTTCAAATGGGATTTGAATTACCGAGATTTCCCGCATTCAAATACTTTACAATTAGTAAACCAACACCAAATCTAAAATATTTCATCATTGCCTCTCTTAACCTCACATATATCTCCCAATATTATATTCATCTTATTTATCAACAAACCTAACTTATCAAAACATTTTACAAAGTATGCATCATAAATTTCTAACTTATATTTAGTCAATGTCAACTTTCAAATTTATTGTATTCTACAAAACTACCATAAATTTTTCCCTTTTTTTTTATTATTTCCTTATTTTCTACAACAATTTATGAGATTTTCCCAAAATTTACATCAATTCCTTGTAATTATCCCAATTATGCTTATGACATCTTCCCAAACAAAGTCACTTTAGTGACTTAAGTGAGGTTAAGTGTCATCTCAACTAGTATATAATATGCGACTGTCATAAGTTGTTCGGTCTTCAGCCTCACTTTGTTACTTCTCTTTTAATTTAATACAGCTGCATAACCGATTTTGATGATCAGTAATTTATTACTCATTTTACGCCCAGTTTGACTGTGAAAAATAAGCCCATGGCTGTATTGTTACAACACATATTGTTTATTTTAGTGACTTCTGAGATAATAAAAGTCAAAATTTAATTTTGTGATTTTATTTTGTGCATATTTTTCATGCTTCACCTAAACATTTCCAAAAATCACCTGCGCCTGTTTAGCGCTAAATCACAAACATTTAATAGATTTAAACTTTAAACCCCAGATTAGTGAGTTATACTTACTTTTAAGGGATTTGTTAGCTGGAGGACCGTCTCGATTCCATGGAGGATCTCCATGTCCAGAAAAATCGCGAAGTTTCAGGTATGAAATTGTTAGCCTGATGATGCTAGCCTTATCTAGTTGAGAAGTGATGGCAGCAGGCAGGGGCAGCATTTTGGCCAATTCGTAAAATTCAAAATTTTCTTTTCCTCTTCTCGAACGAGCCGCATCTCTACTTTTTTCTTTCCTCAGTTCCAGTATGCTGTAAAGAATAAATTTATTAGATATTTGAAAAAAAGAGATAATTTAGTGTTGAATCGACAAAATTTTCTACAGTTTAGCGTAAATAGTTGACGTTCTATATAAATTGAGTGTTAAGCAAGTGTAAACGTTGCTTTCTACTGTGAAAAGCTTGAAATAATAAAGAGTGGGCCGTATTGAAATCAGAGTTCCCAAAGGGACCAGTCGAGAATGAAAACCTTCGGAATCGGGGCAAGTCGAGTTGGACACCGCTCCCTGAGGATAAATAAAAGTGAAAAGTAGCAGAAGCTAGAGGTTAGTGCGACGAAGATGATGATTAGACGTTCCTAAACTGTAATGCTCTGCGGTAAGTGGAAAATGGCATTGAAAGAACTAAGAATGATATCAAAGGAGCGATTTTATGATTCCAAAGTAAACACGTATACGTATAATCTAATCAAGGAAATGTCACTCAAAGCCAGATGAAAATACTTTCTTTGTGTTTTATCTGAACAATAATTTAAAGTTCTACTTGCGGTTTAATTGTTTATTTAGTAGCCCTCAATTAGAGAAGCATAAAATGTGAAAGTATTTTTTATTTAAAATTCAGCCACGAATGTGGACCTCGCGTTTAATGGCTTTGTCCATAACTATAAAAGTAGTATCGATGTTAGCAAGCTTAATCCCAAAGGAGTATGTCGTTAGTGCGACACGTCACCGCACGTACAGTAGGCCATAAACTTCCATCCGTGGCTGCTAGTCAGCACTCCAGCTAGTGAGTCTAGCTTTTACCGCTACCCGGACGTGGGCCATTTGGAAATCCAATCGGCTGGGGAGAGCGATTGCTTGCGATGCACACATGAGAAGATAAAAGGCTCCGTCCATGGTCTCGGGGGTATTGGAGAGGTGTCGCCAGGTACAGGGCGGAAAGTAAGATGTCGATAACCTAATAATCGTCCAGCGAGGGGTAACTCTCTACGGACTAAAACGACGGTTGAACTAACGTCGACCAATTTCTTCCAATTTTATCAAAAGTTCGACTTAATTTTGTTTTCACACGCTGCCCTTCTCAAATACCGTAAATTGAGCAAACGCCTTGCCGACAGAAACAATTCTTTAGACCAATTTACTCCTAAGGGTCCCTAGTGTCCGGTGCGCGGCACCTACTATTATTGCGGTCGCGTTATGATCACTTCCGATAGTTTTTTCGTTTTATCTAGCTAAAGAAGGGCAGTATAAGATAATACGATTATATCGGGGGAATAACGCTTTATAGGGGAAAACGAAAATAAAATGAAAACAAGTCCAATTGTCGCGAGCGGGATTTGTAGATTCTACATTCACGGTCACATTTGTAAGGCCCCAAGCGGCAATTTCAATCACGGAGATCACTACTTAGCCTCCTAACTCAGATTTGTATGAATCACCTATGCTTACTTACTATTTCTGCTTTTTTACTTACAGGATTATCTTTAATATAATTTATCTATTAACATCTCTCAAATGTAAACTCTTACAATCTTTCAATTACGATTTACTTTTTTTTAATAATTCATCATCTTTTTCCAAGTTATTCACGAAAAGAAAATATTTTGCATTTTTACGCAAATAAAACCGCAAGCAAGTGTACACTCCTTTCATTGCTTTTGAATTCACATGCCGTTGTAAAAGTGTAATAAAGTCCAGATTTTGATAGCTTTCCACATTTTACACCGCGTAACTGCACCATAAACAGGCTTGTGTACTTTTTGAAAATAAAAGGGTCAGCATTTTACAATAAGTACTCCCAGAAAATTCGAATAATTTTATTGAAAACGTTTATTCCGTAATATTGGAGACAACTTTTCAGGTAATAAGGTCAAATTTTATTGCTTTTCAACAAAAACAAAATGAAAAAGAAAATTGTTTATGTATAGGGTACTTTATATCGAATTTTATTTTTGAAATCATCAACACAACACTATATCAAATCCATTTCTTTTTAATTTTAATTTTATTTTAAATTAAATTATTTTAAATTTTTTGGCGAAAAAAAAAACATTGATTTTCTTCAAAAATTTAAATTTTCCGATTTTTCCTAACGAAATTTGAAAAATTATAAATTCGCTATCTTCTACAAGTAATATTCCAAAAGAGTGGAAATCCTGCGATATGTACTGGGGGGTGTTCCACACCCCCCAGACCCCCCGGTTTACAATTTTACCAACCTAAAAATATAATATAACTAATTAAAACAAGGACTAATCGAAAAATTTGATTTTTTAAGTAAAAAAAAAGAATTAAAGCTTGGTAAGAATATTTATTTAATTACCCTACTACTAATGGAGTTTAGCAGTAACTTTCTGTGTTACTTTGAAAGTTAATTATACAAATATAAAGTCAAAATTGTAAACCGGGGGGTCTGGGGGGTGTGGAACACCCCCCAGTATATATCGCAGGATTTCCACTCTTTTAGAATACTTGGAGAAGGAAAATCTGGAAATTTGAATTTTTAAGCAAAAGTGCAGCAACTTTTTACGTTACTTTGAAAATATAAAAAAAAGGGGATTCCCCCAGTAGTGCGAAACAAAATTAAATGTTTAAATTTATCGTCTAGCTGCCCGTCCACGGACGGGCTTTCCAGCTAGTTATTTATAATCGGCCATAATGAGCAAATAAATATGTGTAAGTGTACTAGAAGTATAAGGCAAGGTACTTGAAACGCAGGTATTGTTCAGACCGCTACAATAGAAATAGAATAGGTGCTGTTGGCAGGAATGTATTATCTGCAGTATAGAAGAGAAAAAGAAAAACAGGAAAAACTATTGGAATAAACAATTCAGAAAACGAAAAAAGACTGGATTGAAGAGGAATCGAAGGAGTAAGCTAGAAAGCAAAATATACACAGTAAAACGTATTTTGTTAATTTAACAAAATATATAGTTGTAAAATAATTTTTTGTAATATTAACAAATTTTATTAGTAATATTAATAAGTAATATTTACAAAATGTAATAAGTTAATAGTTGGTATTATAGAAGTTGTTATTCTTCGTAATAAATTTGCTAATACACTAGCGGAAAGAATTATAGCCTCACTTGATAAACTGTATGCAACTCTGCAAACACTGACGGTACAAATTTTGTGGGTCCATATTCTATTGATGTTCATTTCTTTTAACAAGTACCTGCTTAGTTATTAGTCACTTTCAGTGTATTTTTGGTTTCAGACGTGTTGTAGTGTAATATTAACAAATATTAAGTGGAAGGAATTATAGCCTCACCGATTTAAAATTTAAATTTAAAGAACTTGATATATTTTTTTTTTATAAAACGTTAAAGGTAAGTCATTACGATTATTAAAAAACTATTTCTGTATAATAACGCGAATTTTAACCCTTACAATCAATATGAGTCGAGGAACAAGATTAACGAGTGAAGAAATAGCGGCTGTTAAGGCGTATAAAGATGCCGGTCTTTCAAATCGCAAAATTGCAAAAAAAATTGGAAGATCGCCGAAGGTAGTCAATAATTTTTTTAAATTTGGCGGAAATTATGGAACAAACAAAAAAGCAGGAAGAAAATCGAGTTTAACAAAGCGTCAGAAACGGGAAATTTTTAATAAGGCGGTGAACAAACAGATGACGTCATCGCAAATTCGTGCGGATTTGGATTTACCTGTGACCGCTCGAAGGGTTCGACAAATTTTGCATAGTCACCCTCATGCGGATTACCGTAAAAGGGTCGGTAAACCAAAGCTTACTGCTGCGCACAAAGTGGCAAGACTGGAATTCGCTAGAAAGCACATGTCTTGGACCGACCAATGGAAGAATGTGCTTTTTAGCGATGAAAAAAAATTTAATTTAGATGGCCCTGATGGATGGCAGTATTACTGGCATGATCTTCGGAAAGAAACGGAGGTTCACCTGAGCCGTAATTTCGGAGGCGGAACTGTTATGATCTGGGGCGGCTTTTGCTTCTATGGTACTATCCCGTTGGCGTGGATTTCAACTAGAATGAACTCCGAAAAGTACATCGAGATGCTGGAGATCAGTCTGATTGAAAATGTAGAGCCTCTTCTTGGAGAATCTTTTATTTTTCAACAAGATAATGCTGCCATTCACAACTCCAGGGCCACTAAAGAATGGTTTGCGTCAAAAAATATTAAGGTATTGAAGTGGCCAGCGTGCAGTCCCGATCTAAACCCCATAGAGAACCTATGGGGTATTATTTCAAGGCAAGTTTACCTTAATGGTAAACAATTTCAAACCGCGAAGGAGCTGAAAGACCGAATACGGGACGTGTGGAGTGAAATATCGCCGGAAGTACTAAAAACTTTAATTTTATCTATGCCTAAAAGATTATTCGAGGTCATTCGGAAGGATGGTGGCCATACCCACTATTAAAAGTTAAATTAAAAAGTGAATTAAATATAAAATATTGGGTGAGGCTATAATTATTTCCACTAAATTTTATATAAAATTATTGTTTTAATTAAAATTACTTGTACATTTTAACAAATTATTATTAAAAATATTATGAGTTATTGTGTTTCTATCACTATTAATCGAAAAAAATTATTTAGATCAAATAAAATGATAACAACTTTGATTTTTCTTAAAAACGTAAGTGAGGCTATAATTATTTCCACTAGTGTATAACAAAAAATTGTAGTGAACCTACCGAAACAAATTTTGTTTGTTAATTTAACAAAATACTTTTTACTATGTATTTTTCCTACAAAATGTTTACTATTTTAGTGTAGAAGTTCTATTTGCATAGGTTAATATCCACGTCAAAATATTTTTGAGTTTTTTTTTGCAAAATCGAACTTATAATTTTATCATTTTTATAAAATATAAAATTTTATAAAAATATAAAATGTTGATGATGAACCGATCCATATCTGTGTAATGCAGGAATGATAGGCTAAGCAGTAAAATGTGATTTAAAAGGAGAGCCAGAATTAAGGACGTTAGGCCACTCTAGAGGTCGGAAAAAATAGGATTTTCCGAAAAACTACAAAATAAATTACAAAAAAGGGTGTTTATCATACATATTAGAAAAAGTAAAAGTCCTGAAGATGGATGCATAGTAGCATCCGAAACGTCGACACAAGAATTATAGTTGTTTGATTGCTGCCCAATCGACCCCTGATACCTTTTTCCTTATTTTGTAGTTTTTCTGAAAAAAAATCCCCAAAAAGCCTATGTTTTCGGTCTCTAGAGTGGCCTAACCCCTTAAGGCTTATTAAGTTATCTTTGGATTGTCGATTCAAATTATGTAATTAAGAAGTTCAAGATGATTTTTATGTGGAAAATATTGCGGTGTGTTCATTATCTATATCTTTGTTTCCTTCTGTTTTAGTGAATTTTAGAAAAATTTCAAAAAATGCCGTACTACACATTTTCAATACCCTATATATAAAACTTTTTTGTATTTTTTGTAAATTTTGTAGTTATTCCACGAATATCACTTTCCATAAAGACATGTTTATATTAAATTTGCAAAATTGAATAATATAAGAACAAAAAGGATGATTACCCAAATGAGCATAATGATTTGTTTTGGATTCAGTTGGGGATGTTTTGGCAAAAACTTTAAAAGTGTAGAAATACTGAAAAAATTAATTGAACCAATTTATCTGAAATGCCAAAAGTTTGCTAAAAATATCCTAGTCATGCAATCAGAAAATACTTATATCTATGTTATACTCCACAATATCAAGTTACAAGAAGAAAAAATCAACAGATTTCAAGAGTTTCAAAATGAAATTTAGATTCAAAAATTGAAAATACTTCAAGTCTCATTTCTGGATATATTTGCAAAATTAGCAACTCTCCAGAGTATAATCGAAGATTATCAACATGCTTTAGACCAATAGATCTCTTCAAAATTGTAAAAAAAAACTGCTTCAGTTTCAAACTGCTGTGAAAAACACTTGGTTAATACTTGTTACTGTAAATTTAGCAAGATGATTAAAACACAGTAAAAAATTAATTGCAATATTTTTTTCAAAAATTTGTTTTTTCAAAATAAAACAAAAAAAATAACTAAAAATAATAATACAAAAACTCTGTTGAGACTATAGCTACTAACGATTTTGTTACGACGACAAATCTTTTTCCAGAGTGCAGTATAACAACTGACTTTAACAGGATTAGCGTTCAATCGAAGAACCTAGTAAGTCGAATTACCAGCGACGGCGCCAGAATTTTTGAAATGGGTGGGCACAAATTGGTCCCAATATATTTGGGGTGGGCAGGAGCACACAAAATTTATAAATACATAAACTCAAAAAAAATATATTATTGAAATAAACACTTAAAAAATTTGGGTGGGCTAGTGCTCACCCTGGCCCACCCCTAGCGCCGTCACTGCGAATTACTATAACGATTTAAATAAAGATAGAGTCTAGAGTCTTCTGTACCTACATTTTATTATCAGTGGCGGCTAGTACATGAAGGGCAACCGGGTCGGTCCCTCATTAAAATACAAACACAAATTTTTAACCTTATATGGAGTTAATTCATAGATAAAATTTCAAGGTTCACACAAAGTACGAAATTGCCATTTGACATATTTTTTATTTTTTACATAACTCATTATGAAGTAAGTAAAACATAAATGCAAAAATATGTTTAGGCTTAAATCAAAGACAAATAGATAACACCTAATTAATCACTTGATAATGAGTTGAAAAAAAAAATGATATTTAGCATTTGGGGGAAAGAAGTCACCCTGTACTTGTAATAAATATATTCCATGAACAAACTGGCAAAATTAAGTTTTCAGTATGTTCAAATTGAAAAATTAAACAATGCTGTGTCAAACGGAACAAAGTTAGATGTTAGTTTTATATAGTTGGTAGCAAAGTTAACAGTTAATATGGTTAAAAAGAACTGACACATCTCCCCATATGATTCAATTAGAAACTTGAATAAAATATCTTAATTACTGTCGAGGTATAATTTTGATTGCAATTAATCATTTTGCTAAATTTACGTAATTAGATACCGTAAAATTACCTACATATAATGTAAATATAACTATATAGTGCAGTAAAAACATGCAATGCCATATATAAGAACATCAATTAATTAGGACTGTTACAATCATTCCCAACATAAGAAGGTAAATTAATTACTAGTCTATATAAAAACCTAATGTAAATGCTATAGATAGAATATAAATTTTAAATAAATAAGTAGGTAATTTATTATGTTTGCTAATACCAACTGTCATGCTATCATTTAAAATAGTAACACTGGTGATTTATGGCAGGTTTAAGCTTGAAGTCAATTATTAGTATAATTAAACCCAAAAGTGGCATGAAAAATGTTAATCTTAGCATCAATCACTGTTTAATTCACACTTTTTTGTTAATAATTGTTGATATTAATTATAATTAGTATAGAAAATGGCAAATTAGTAAAAAACGTGTTACAAACTTAAACTAGCCATTATAATAAGGAAGTGCTACGGATTTATGACAGCAACCACCACATAAAGCAGAGACAAATAAGTAACATGCCCTGGTTCGAGGAGAGGAGTCTTTTTGTAGGGGACACACAGATCCGCCGGTACGAACCAGGAGTGCGTGAATGCTGGATTAATGTTGACCCCAAGACCAATTGGTGTTTGTCTTTGGAAGCTTGAAGTAACCGCGTAGTCCATGGCTACAGCCTGATAAGGCAACATGATGATATTCACAAGAAGCACCCGCGTACACAACAACACGATAGACTGTCGAAGCCGCGTGGTAATCAGTTCTTTGGTGAAAAACCCCGTCTTGTAATGGGCGGATCGGGGACAACCCGACCCGGCTGGTTGGTCGCGGATACGCAGCACCAGATAGCGCACCTACGCTTCACGTTGCTTCGCGAGGCCATTCGCTTAACGGTCCGCCCCCGCAACAGCATCAACAAGTAGCCAATATACCACGAATGCCATGCGTCATGTTATCACCTACTTCGGCTAATATACCTGGAATGCAACCCCAACAGCTCCCATCTTTATCGTCAAACGTCATTGCCATAGATTTTTTGCTTGTAAAAATCATTTTTTCATAACCCCATCAAGTTCAACATACCTACTAAAATCCATAATAAGGGTTGTTAACAACAATTTCATTAAAACGCTAACTTCACGTCTGTCCTTAATCTCATCAGTCATTTCAAGCTTTACATAATAATTATATTGTCATATGTTGTCTAATTTTCAAAACTCAACATCTAAATTCAAAAAATATACTTATTGCAAAACAGCATCGTAAACAAAACCCAGAAAGCAAATTGTAGTTTATTTCATAAGTAGGGTTAAAGTAAACGAACTAATCTAACCTTAACTAAAGGGTCAAGTAAAAAATTGTTCAACTATTCGGCAACACAAAAAAGATTATGTTGATTAGATTTAATTTAACAAAATCAAAATAAAATTTGTAATAAATAAAAAAATAGTTTTTAAAGTTTTAGTGAAATTGAGTTAACCTAATTAAGGTAAGAAAATAATTTAAAAGAGACTTGAAAATTTTACTCAAATAATTTACTGGAAATTTATTTTATGGTACAAGAAATCGATGAGTTCTATATGTAATATTGTTTTTTGACCTTTGAAATCGGTTTTCAGGAAATTGATTTTATAAGTCTGGCAATTTTGATGCTGATATAACTATCAAAGAAACACGTAGTAGATCATCAGGAGAACACGGATGTACCTAACCTTTCAAATACATAAAATTTACAATTTGAGTGCTACGTGAAAGCTCTGATTTTTTTTCCATAACTCCATAACTGCTGGAACATGTGAGATCAAGTCTTCAAGTGGAAAGCAGGATTATATCCTTACTACGTAAGTTGAAATTTACAGTTTTTTTACGGAGAATTACTTAGATACATATGTTGTTTAAAAATGTTCTCTTGCTAGTTGTTTTTGTACAAAGCTAAAGTATCTGTTATCGAATCATTCCAATATCTACGTTATGATTTTTTCCTGTTAATCCCGGGCTCTCGGAACTGTCTAATAGCTAGCCGCCTTTTAAATTAAACGCACTTCGGGCAAGTATATAGTACTTGAGTAGAGGGTGGTACTGTAGC
Source organism: Cantharis flavilabris (assembly GCA_949152465.1). Classification (NCBI taxonomy): domain Eukaryota; kingdom Metazoa; phylum Arthropoda; class Insecta; order Coleoptera; family Cantharidae; genus Cantharis; species Cantharis flavilabris. The sequence continues at coordinate 25,634,500 of OX424441.1, read as the reverse complement.
TTTTAGTTTCACAAAAATCAGGGCCAGATAAACTATAGGTGCAATGGAACCGCTGCACCCAGCGCCAAAGTTCAGAAGGCGCCAAAATTGTGCGTTTTTTATTTGACTTTCTATAAAAAATTAAATTTTGAATCAAAGAAATATTTGAACAGCGGGCGCCATATTAAATCAATAACTCACATAACTTGAGCTAAGCTAAAAGTCACAAATTGTGATTTAATTGGTCAAGTCTGGTCTGCAAATAAATTTTTTTTGGGAGGTAAAATGACCTATTGAATCTCACCCCCGTTCTCCGTTCTTTATTTTTATCACTTTTCAATAATTTGGAGAGGATTTGTTGCCTTAAGTTGTAAAAATATCATCAAAAATTATCGATTTTTCCGTTTTTTGCTCAATTTTTTCACTTATTTGCTACACATTCCAGCTTATAGCCTCCTTCATCCTCTTCCAAACATCCCCAAATAATAAATTTTTTTTCTTTTTTTGAATATTCGCAAAAAGTTTTGTTTATAAACCAAATGTTTGCATTCTTTTGGTATTTTATTTTGTGAATTATCATTTCACCCCGGGTTTACTACTTGAAACAATATCAATTGTACGTAATAGAGCCACCATGTTGCTGATATACCCAGTGGCGGATTTGCAAATTTGCCGTCAGTAGGCTATTTAATTTTTGCCGCCCCTACTGACCTATGAAATTCGATACCCTAGTTTTTCAAATTATAACTATGATTAAAAAAAAAATTAGTAAAATTTACTAAATTTAAATTGTAATATTTGTCGTCCCCTAAAATCTGCCGCCCTATGCTTCAGCCTGCTCTGCCTGTAATAAAATATTTTAGCATTTAAATTAAAAAACTGTTTCTTTTTAAATATGGGACATGGAATGCCCTCCAAAGCAATTCAAGATTTTCTAAGATTATTCCCGAATATCTTATTTTCTGAGAGTTCCAAGAACTGGAACGTTTGGCGCGTTTATGTAGGTTGCCCCTGGGCCGCGTTAAGGCATGTGAGTACCCTAGGCATATTTTTTTGTCTCCCCTTATAATATAAAATTGAAATTATTATTACAGCATATATTTATTAGCAAAAAAATGTTAACTCTGAGAGTTAAGAACTTACGTGAATTTTTATTTATGTTACATTTTTATTAGAATTAATTAGAATTTTTGCCGCCTCTAAAAGACTTGCTTGCCTAATGGATAAATCGGCCCTGGGTTCTCCCTTAATGCCATCAAATAATGGTGTCAATCCGGGGGGTCTGGGGGGCGTGGAACGCCCTCCAGTGCATTCTTTGTTAATTATCTCGAAACGTTGATAACTGAATAACCCGTAAAGAAAGAGCAAATAGTGCACTGGAGGGCATTCCATGCCCCCTAGACCCCCCGATTATTCCTACCCTTTTTGTTTTTAAAAGTTTCTGTTACCATAGCATACGCTGGGGCAGCGTAAAAAAAATGAGTAAAATTTACTAAATTTAAATTGTAATATTGTAAAACCATTGGAATATTATAAAAATTCATAATCACAAAAGTATATTTTACAGAGCGAGTAATTTTTCACTAAGGTACAGACGTAAGATTTGCCGCTCCCTGAAATCTGCCGCCCTAGGCTTCAGCCTACTCGGCCTGTTGGTAAATGCACCACTGGATATACTACCAACGGTAAGGTAAATCGCGAATATTCTATGAGGACGTCCATTAATTACATGAGGCGATTTATCGACCCCCCTCCCCCCTGGTGAGATGTCGTGAGATTTGGCTCGACTCCCTCTCCCCTCTTCTAATCTCACGTGAAATTGTTTTACCTAATTATCTCAGTTCTCTCGCAATTTTACATTTTCTTGCGAAAAAAAATTACGTGATATTTTCCGAGACCCCCCTCTCCCTCACGTGAGATTGGGTGAAATTTGGCTTGACCTCTTCCCCCCCCCCCCCTAATGCCTCACCCAATTAATAAACGTATATTTACAATATATTTTGTATTATAATCTGCATTCTGACCAGAAGCTGAAATAGCTTGATCCGACCCAGCTCAAAATATAATAGTTTTTCCAGGACCGGATTAGGTTTTACTTGGGCCTTAGGCCATGACATTTTGAGGGCCCACCTTCTGTGAAGTGACAAATTATTATTTTTCGGCAAGCTTTGTTTAGCTGAATTTAGACTAACATAAAATCAAGCTATCGGGAATCATATATTATGCGTGGGTGTATTTCAATACATTTTTTGTTTTAAAATTTCTTTTTATTCATTTGATAAATTGTTTTGATACTGAAAGAAAAGAGGAGACCATATTTAAGGGCCTCCAATGAGCTGGGGCCCTAGGGTATAGCCTAACCAGCCTTATGGTTAATCCGGCCCTGAGTTTTTCTCAAAAGATGCCCCCAAAATAAAAAATAGCAATAAGTAACAACTGACTGAAGTTGAATTTGGCTGTTTAAATAAAACTTTTATTGATTGGATTTTATTACGCTTTCAGTGAGATAAAAGTCAATTTAATTGTTTTATTATAATATTGGAACGATTAAATGGTGGATACTTAACGACAATGAAATTGTTTTAAGGGTAAAGCTGCATCATCTTTCTAACAAATATATTCGTCTGAAAAGAATAAACTACTGTTATTGTAGTTAGTCGTAAATCTGGAAGGGTATATCGTACGATCTATACAGCAGTCGTGGCAAATGAAGAACAGTTTTAGGGGTTCTTGCTAGCCGCGCAATTAGAATATCTTAATTTGTATCTGTGCTGAGCCTCAGCTATCGGCTTGACCCTTCTCTAATGTATTCTATGACTTTAATTCATTTACTACTTTTGCTTGTTCTAAATATTTGCTTTGTTCCAGTTGGAACAGTATTGGGAAAACTTTTAAGGGGTCGTTAGGCGAAGGAAAAAATCTTGATTCAGGATGACTCAGAAATTTGACTTCTCTGAATGAGAATTTGTGTTTATTATTTTACCGTAAAATAGTGGCCTTAAATAGAGTCTAACGAGTCCTATTCAACAGTCGATACGTGTAGAGCCAATCAATAGTGCATGAAACATCGATTCGCTCTTGCGCTACTAGTCAGTGTCTATACTTATTATTAACTTTATCATTTCTGCTCTTATTTTCAACCAACACTTGATGAATCATTTGCTCCATTTACTTACCTTGCGCCACTCCACGTTTAAATTAAGTGTCCCTGATATCATCATATAGGGCGCAATTAAAGTTAATTCTAATGAATTTTAGCAAAACTACTAACGTCGCATATTATGTACGTGACTGTTGTAGAATTTTAACAAGATTTAACTTCAAAAGATAGCAAAATAAATAGAAAGTGTCTCACGATTGACAATGTTTTATTTCGGGACAGCCCCCGCCGTTTATAACTTAACGTTCACTGACCATATACCATTATACATTTATTTCAATCTCAAAGGAACTATAAAAACCTAATTCAATAAGCTACATTTAATGAATTATAAATTTCCTTCATGTTTCCTAAGATACCAATAATATTTTAAAGTAAATAAATTAACGAGTCGTTAAAAAATATTAAAAATATCTTAGGTTAGGTTCGGTTTAACTGCAGCAGTATAGATTGTGCTAATTAAATGAGCAAATAAAGTGGGGAAAAACGATATTTACGAGTAATATTTGAAAATTATGGTTTTATTGCACCTACCGTTATCGATTTCGAGTTTTTAATTCAATTTGCGAAAAGTTTTTCCGTTAAAAGTAAAACTGAAAGCTAACGACCGTCCACATAAAATAAGTTACAATCCTTGATAGCTCACGTATTCACATAACTACGATTACACTAATCAGTCCACATAATAAAAGAACATACAACCCCGCATACGTAATGAACTCGCGGTATATTGTAAATTTTGTGTTTTCGGGGAATACTTAGTAGTCCTATATGGGACAAATAATCGTCTCTTCTGAGGCAGTTGCAATGGCATATTTAGTTTAAAGATGCAATCTGATCCATGAAGTGCGCGCTAGAGAATTGATAAGGTTATCTGTAGACCACTAATTGAAAGCTAATTGGGCAACTCCCGCAGTTAAGAGCGAATGAGCGGCACCCCGTAGGCATAATGCAGATTTAGAGACGTGTGTGGCGCAACTTACTGCCCTAAGGGCTTGATAAACTGCCGGTCGCGATCTGAATTACGGCACTGCAAACCAATTGTCTGAAGATTTACTTGTTTCACGGATTACCTGCTTGCGATTTAACTGTTTCAGTCTACATCATTACAGTGTTTCTCAAACTTTTAATTACCATTTTTTTTGCTTAAAATAGTCATGGACGCAATATAATATTTTATTATGGTAGTACAATTCGTTCGCTAAAAAAGTATCTCGTGTAGCCTCCCCTTGAGACCGAAAAGAAAGACACGTGAAATAGAATTATGCTACAATTTATTCTGAAGTGTTTTATATGGCTACTTTTATATTCATTTTATAGCATTCAAAATGTTCTTTTACAGACCAAAAATAAACAAAAGGAAAGGTACAAAAATTATTTTATTAAAAAACATTTGTTGACGAAAGTTACATAACCTCAATATAAATTGAATAAACGGTAAAAATTAGGAAACTAAAAGTTTTGTATAAACTGAGTTGGTAAACTTTTGTGCTAACAAATTAGCACGAAGTAATTCACAATTTTGCGATAACGAAACAATATATTTGAGAATTGATAATTTTATCAATTTCAACTTGTCAGTTGTCAACTTGTCAAAATTCCGTCCTTTAATTTGTGGTTGCTTTCAATTGCAAACTATTGAAGAAAAAAGTATCGGTTTATATAAATTTGTCTAGTTAGTTACACAAGAGTCCCCTCAATTTTGTGAAGAATAACCTCTTGTAGTTCCCCTCTTCTCATTAAGCGATTATAATTGCATTTGTCTTTCCAATTATGCGTGTCACCGAGACTATAAGAAAAGAAAGGGGGTCCATTATTCTGCAAGCGATCTTTTAAAATTTCAATTTTTAAAGTTTATCGACGAAACATAACCTAATCGTTATCAAATTTTGTGCCTCGATTCGGATTCCACGTTAAGTTGTCGGTTGAGTGAGTAAACCAATTGTAGTTGTAAAATGGCAATTGTAAATTTTTAACCAAAAACCGTCAGGACTGTTTTCGCATATATATCTCAGGAATAGACAGTGTATGGGTTGGTACCCATTACAAGTAAAGCTTTAAAACCAAATCGGAAATTGGTGTTAAATATAGTTCCCTCGCGAATTCGTCTTAAACTTGAAACGAATGGTTATTTATTTCTTTTATAAGCGCAAAGTGTGATTGGATTCAACTCACAGTAAAAAGGATGTTATACAACGGACCCTTTTATCAAGAACATATGCTGCGATATGTCTAAAAATGTAATTTTGAGAGATAATGTGAATGGGAACAACCCCACTTTTAAAAAAACGGGAACGACACAAACAAATGTGAATAACATTATCCATTTACTCGACCAAACGAAAATGTTACACTTCATTATTTTCTTGTCACAAAGCATAAAAGTTCCATCCCTCGGAGTTCCTTAAAAGAATTAAAAAATTTCCCTTAACACGTTTTATAAATTAAGACAATTCGCTAGTGACTACCAAGGGGTGTATCAAATATTCTAAAGAATAAATTGTCCAATTTAATTCAAAAAATTTACAAGAGAAAAATACATTTTTTCAGTTTTCCCAGCTTTCAGCTACCATTGTATAGATGTAATATGTTAGCGAAAACCCAACATAAGCGAACCCTCATGTTGTGATTACTCCTAACCCCAACCCTAAGTCAAATAAGTCGTGTCTTTAAGTAGGTAAATACATCGTGCTCATAAAGTTCATTAAGTCTAGACGTGGCCGAATACAAATATATCGGAAAAATGCAATCAGGCCCAATTTTTACCCAGAAATTTTATTTGATTTTTCTTTCCATAATAAATTACCTTATGGGTAAACAAAACTAAAAGTGCAAGATAAAATTTTTGCTAAATTAGAATGCTTTGATAAAAAGAATGAAAGGAAGGAAACAGGAAAGAGTTAGATAGACACTGACTCGAAGAACTCTTTGGTTAGTAAGGGTTAGGGCGGAAATTGCCAGGAAGTATTATGATGTATATTAAGACGTCCCCATCATCTTAGTCCTTCATTTCGATTACACTCGATATTAAATCATTATTAAGACGTTTCATTCACATTTAAACACAATATTCATGAATAAATAATAAACGATTGACAGATAAGACACTCAGAGAAAAAATATGACCGACTACCGCATCTACTACGTAAAATATGCATAGGGGTTACTAATATTTGTGCTACTCGAACCAAACCTTTGACCTAATAAGTTTTTATTAAATGCAAGGAAACCATAACGTCACTTCCAACACATCGAAGAGATACATCGATTTCCTCAAATCGCAATTTATTATTTATGGTTTGTTTGTCAAAACAAAAGAAAAATTAAAAGATTTGCACTTTGGCAAATGAAGATGTTCCAAATCATGTAATATGTCAAAGACGAATACCAACGTCACATTATATTTCTAGTAGATTCAATCAATCACCTCTCCGGTGAGAGTGTACTACAGGGGTTCAGGAATCCGGAATATTCCGGTTCCAGTAGTTGAGTACATGCTTTCGATTGTATTGGCTATTTCACAGTGCATTGGCTTCATTACGGGGGGCTGCACTAGGCGAATTTTATTTCGCTTTTGTACTCGCGGTACATATCTAAACAGAACTCGCTACATACATTTTCGATGCAATCGCATATAATAAATTCGATCATCGATTATGTTACTTCATGCGATGTTCATCAATAACTTGTAAACGACATCATTTTTACTCCATTACGCTATTAATTAATCCAACCCTTAAAATTTTCCCTCCAATTGCTCCTCATCTTCCAAAGGAAAATATAAATTTGGGTTGATATTTTAAATAAAATGGATCACTGGGGTTTGAGCTTATGGTCTCATCTCTTGTATGTTGCTTGGACCTCTTTGCGATCACTGGAAGCTATAACATTTTTTTAAAATGTGGAAGTTCAGACTGCGCCATAGTCATTAGAATAAATTTTTGATACCTCACTCATTGACATTTTCTTTTGCCCGATCTCCAACTGAATTAATAAATTAGGAAAGGGCGAAAGATGTTGAATCTTGGAATGTAGTTATGATATTTGAAGTGTTGGATGTACTTTCCTCGGGGGTAGTGTAAACCGACATACAAATTCATTATAAAAGTGCAACATTAATATCTTGGCTCTTGTTAATTCATTTTTATTATCATCGGAGGAGCGGTGATAGTAAACGAGAACTCCCCAATGTGAAATAAATATTCCCGTCGTGTTCCAAGGAAAAGTTTTATAGTACTTCGTATGTCAAAGCACCGCAATTCTCGCTTTTAAACTCGTTTTATTTCTTTTCTTACAAGGAAATTATAGCCAATTTTTAAAACAAAACTTAAAATTTCGAAATTTTAAATATTCAAGTTCTTTATTTGTCCGCTGTATATTTGGAAATTTGCTTACATTATTCAAAATGTCGTAATAATAATTAAGCTTGGATTGTGAGAACAGATAGTCCGAGTGAAAAATGTTCCAGGACTTGAAAATGATACAGATACACCAGTAAGTCAGGAAAGCGGAAGAAAGAAAATTAATACTAAATGTGGTGGCGCTAGGTTGCGAGTTGCGACACTTCCGCAAGGACCAAGTTCATTAGTTCCTTTGGCCTAACAGGGTGGCTTCGTCATTCACTACGCAATTCACGTTTTCGCAATCTTCATTCGAATTATCAAAAAATACCTAATCAAAAGTTACACTAACCGAAAAATAACTAATTTAAAAAAGCAAAATTTAATTATTTATTTACTGCTTTTATTTGGTGATTGGTGAATGGGGATTTTTAAAATAGAAATAAATGAGGATGTGACTCCTACTAGGTTAAAGAAAAATTTATAGGTGGTTTGTGTAACGACGCGACGCGACGTAGCTAATGAATAAGTTTAGAAAACAAACATGGGAAAATATTGGACGGCTAACTAAAATTTACAGTTATGGAACAGCTTTCATTTATGAATCATGTTCATTTCTCATAAAATATAATGTTTGATATATTAGCGAAAAACGATACATTTGGGAGATTCTTAATTAATTCCCAAATTCTTCCCCAAAATAAGATGAGGTCTTAAACTCAATAGTATTTGATTAGTTTTCCTGTCTAAACGAACACCATGACATTCGTATTCAATCGCTGGAAGCAATTATATACCAGTAAGTGCAGGGTTGCAGAAACTTGGGTGCATACTGATACTGACCGTTTGACACTATCGAGTCTTTGGACCCTTTTTACCAATACACATTCTTTCGCAAGATCATTTATAATCTGCATGTGAAATATACTGTAAATGATGGATTTTTGTCTCCAAAAAATTTAATTAAAATAAAATTAAATTTAGGGGATTCACCTAGCAGTAGGTATTTCTTGGGTGGTATTGTGGAATTACCAATTATTTGTATTGTATTGCAATGAATTTATAAATTAAGAGTACCTAATTAACTTTCAAAGCACGAAATGTTGTTACCGACTTCCGGTAGTTTAAACAAGCAACTCTATTTATAGAGTCAATAATAATTTCTCAATTACCTGCATATTATATTCGACTGCTGGTATTGTAGGTGTTGATGACATTCCTATCATACTAATAAGACTAAAAGTATAGAAATCTAAAAAGGCACAATCCGGAGTTTAGTTTGCAGTTCGGATATTTAATATAATTAAGTCGGTCGTTTGTTCGCGCGCAAATAATAGAAACCTTAAGATTATTCCATCTGATAAGAGTTTTGACAGTTATAATGTGTGCATGTATCACAAAGTTGAATCAGGTAGTGTAGGGGATGAGGGTGCATAATACATAACGCACTCTAGTCTGCTTGTCACTATATATCTCTTACTCCGTTACTTTCTCATTTTAACGACTGATCGTTATCAGCCATTTGCCCATTTAAATGAAAATATAATTCTTCGCAGAACTTTATGAAATGAAATCTACTACCAAATCTTACTTTTCTAAATTGTCTAAGCAAAGATATTATAAATAAAAAGAAACTCACAATTATGAAACTAAAATAATGGGTTTATGTTAATTTTGATTTGTTGAATGGATTTTTAAGCTCAAAGTGAGAAACTTATTTTTATATAAAATATAGTCAACTTCGGTCATGCTAGCCTGTTACTAGCGGGAGATAAAATCGATCACTTCATATTAACAAACTCTATCCGCTAATCAGGTATAATCAATAGCACTAACTTCATTCCTACAGTATACTTTTTAAGGTGAAATAAAATGCTGCATTCTATAATCAAACCTTTGAACACATAATTGTAGGTTATTTTAAAAGTTGTACAGGTAGTTGGGCCTCAAACTCAAGGTGCTGCCAAATTATTTCTGCCGTGGTTCGCATTCCACGTTAAGTTATAAGTCCTTACAACTTTTACTGGTTCTAGCCTAAAACAAGGATGGCCGTTGGAAGTCGTATAACTAACATTATTTGTGTGCATACAAAATAAGCAATCTGTAACAATAAAAAGTAAGAAGTATGTGACGGGAAATATGTACTGTAAAATTTCATTTTATAAAATGATGCGTTTTAAATTATCAGAAGAAGATGTCTCTTGAGACCATTAAATCGTTCAGCCTATTACGCTTCCAAAAGAGGGAATTTGAACAACAGATACCTATGATATAATTTTGAGAAAAAGAATTTGCAAGACGAAGTTGTCGACTTAATTTTTGCTTTAATTGAAGTGCTATTTTTTTGAGATTAACAAAGAACAAACTAAAGTAATATAGAACCGAGACTATAAAACTTAACCACAATGTTCATCACAAAAAATTCAAAATAAATGTAGTGGTTAACCTGATGTATAAATTGTAGTTATTCGAACGTAATTACGTGTGATTCAAAAAATTGCTTTTATAATTTGCATATTTTTATGAGATACAGAAGTATAATAAAATTTAAATATTGCAATTTGATACGTTAATTGGTATCTATACGTATTTTAGTCCGTTATGTATCGGCTATTAAATAATTGCAAGTAGTACGGCTCTGTTGTAATGTAAAATGACTTTCGGTAGCTTAAATTAATCAAGTTTTTATTTTAATTAAATTTTTTAACTGCTTGTCATAAACCTAGATTGGTAACACTTTCTTATGCTAGGTTATGTTTAACCCTCGGTTAAGATAAATTTGCTCAAACAAATGAAGGGGTACTTAAGAATGCGGAGTCCAAAAATAAATTATGTTTAGAGTGCAGATAATAATCGAGAATATCAACTGAGTATATACGGGGTGAAATTAGAAAATTTATTATTCAAGTTTTTGGAAACTAAAAGATTGTAATAATGAAATGGCATTGTAAGGTGCAGTCGCATGGTTGAACCTTATGCAATTCGTAATGTTGACGAAGTTAGTGGGGTTCACCCTCGTCATTTAAATGCGGCAAGGATACAAGTCCGTAATGATAACAAGTACCTATCTTTTGAAAACGACAAGTAAAACAAGATGTAAAATTAACTTTAAATGGTTGCACTTGTTCACCTTTTAAAAGGGTTAAATTTACGTTTTAATTTCACACGCAATAACGTTCAAATACAAGAAATCCAAAGGGTACTCTTTTATATGCCTCCGATGAACAATTTTTCGCGGTAATTTCAAATTACCGGTGGTTTAAAAACATAGCCAGATCTTCTTTCGTGCCAGTTAAAATATGTATACGTATTGGTCGCAAGAGACGTAAAGCACGGAGTCTCGCCTCACCACTTAAGAGTGCCACGAAGCACGGATTCTGTCTACCGAAATGCCCCACAAAGCAGGGAAAGACCGAAATGTTAAAATGTAAATGTAGTAATAAAACTAAATCAGCACAGATCTAGTTCCATCTCAAGTTGTCGAAATAAACGCGGGGATCTGGAAAGATTGCGCGTGTACATCATAAAAAGAAGATCCTTCCTTATGTCGATCTATTTACCTGAGAACGTTCGCCGAATGCAAAATTTGCAAAATAGAACTTCAAAGATCAAAGAGCTTTTGACGTATGTATGTATGTGACTCTTCTATTCTCAACTGCACTATACATTCTCATTATAATAAACCAATACCTACTTTCCTTCTCTTTTCTTTACACTTCAATTTCTTTTAACAGAATCCCTATATGATCATGACGGTTTAATTAAAGAAAAAATTTTTATAATTATTATTATTATTATTATTTTACAGAAAAATTAACTTGACGTGAAATTCAAACCACGGTAAATCAATTAGGGAATGTTGTGTTAGTGAGTTGATAAACATAATTTATTCAAACTTTTTTTTCTGTGATCGGTTTTTGAATTGATTTTGTTTTGTCAACGATAATTAGTAGTTTGTTATTACTTATTATCATTAATATTTTAATCAAGTATTGAAAACAAAAAAAGTAGAGATATTCTGTTAGACTCCCTTGACTTGAATTAATTTTATTTCAAATTTTATTGAAACATTAATAAATAATATTAATGTATTTGCAAATATATAGTACAATAGTACATAGTATTATGATGCGGTCTATGTATGTAGGTATATTATGATTGTATTATGATATATTGCAATAGCATAATTAATAGTATGCGGTATATACATATTATATACTATATTATATGAGAATTATGGTGTAAAATGATAATTATAAAATATTATAATATTTATGTAGTATATTATATATTATTTAATTAGTTGATACAAAAATTTAATATTATATAATATAATATATCACAATAAGTGTAATTTTTAAAAAACTACCAATATACTAATAGACTCAAAATACTAAAACTAACTGGCAGTTCAAATAAATTACAAAAATTTACTTGACCATTTTTCATTCCGTTTGACCTATATATTTGGTATGTCATTTAAATTCTTAACCGTTTCGTTTAAATTCCGTTCTTTTAAAAAGTATCGTGATAAACTGTCACCGTCTTTATGTAATATATGTTAACCATGATGAGATTTTATTCGAGGGGATGACGAAGTGACTCTAGATCACCACTGAGTTACACCATTATTCAAAAGTCTCGCTTGTCATGTTCTGCATAATTCCATGCACAAATGCTCTATATAATAGAGGGTGTACTTAGACATATAAAAACCTTATTGTGTTGTTATAATCTGATTACCTGTTGCGAATTCAATTAAGCTTGTAATAAATTGCTTGGTATAGTATACTTATTAAGAATGTAATTAAATTTACATATTTTATATCGTGTAAAAAGGGTTCACTGTATTCCGATAATCAATGAATTTTCTGTTTTCAAAAAGCAGTAATTTGAAAATATTTTTCATCTAACTTCGCGGAGTTTCAACCCTTAATCCTTCAGTTACGTTAACTCAATAAATAATTACGTAAAAAGTGAATACTTCAATGTTCGTGTCGGAAAAATTGTCATACTTGCTTGACTGGGCTGCTGTGAAGCTCGGATAAGAATAAAACCTGAAAGCGTTCGCGAATAAAGCTCGATTGCGCATACAACGCGACCTCTGGTGGAGCTTTACGGAAGTGCCGGAGCTTTCGTTTGTGTCCGCATGGCGTCAGCAGTAACTACAAATTTGCGAATGTATTCGCGTGTATTTTAAAAAATATTGAATTTTAAAATTACAAAAGTAAAAAGTGCAAGTTTAAAATTAAATATAATTTAACGTTGGCACTACTTAATAAAAATGAAAAATAATTAACAGCGTTGTATACGAAGTGATTAAACGGTTTATAAAGAGGAAAAAGAAGTCTATTAACTAAATTACATTATTAAGTTGATTTATGATAGCGAACATTACTTTTAAAGCGGAATACGTATAGATAGAAACATATTTTCAATAAATTTGCAATGCAAATAGTGACAAGAAAAATGTAAGTAAAGCTATATCGAAGAGGCGTAATCTGTCGTAGGGAATCGCAATGAGTAATTGCCAACATATTGGCCCTTCCAACTTCCAATGCTCAATATAATAAGCGGCGTCGATGTGAGCAACGACTGTGACAGGGGTTCGAAAACGTCATGTTAAAAGTGACTGACAGAACAGCGACGATAAATGCAAATTACCGTTCAAATGCATGCACAATAGCTTTTTGATATGCATCTATTTAAAATCATAATTTGTAAAAGCTTATGGGTGATAAACTGTGTATTCAGGCAACATGGGGAAATATTTACATCCTATTACGTTTATATTACATGCCATTTACTTGAATAAATAACTTGCATCTTTTAAACTTTGTTATTTTGTAAATTATTTATACCAAGGTACAATTTGATTTGGTGGTACGTTTTGGTAGGAAATGATTCCACTAAGCATACCATCATCTGCAACGCAGTAAACTAATGCATAACAAGTGGGTCAGAAGAAAAGCTTCAGGGTTCCCCTACGTTGTCGATATTCGAAGATAGGAACTAGTTAGCATGCAAATTGCAATATGTATAAGTAAAGACGGCAAAGACATCGGCAGGGCAGATTCATGATACCAACTCCTTTTGGGATCTTGCAAACCCATTACCGAACCAAGTTACCCTCACCGACAGTATTTTACTTATATAAATTAAATTAGGGCTGACGCTATCGTTATGGACTAAAAAATTCAAAAAATATTCGTGCAAAATTCTCTACCCAAATTAGAGGTTATGTCACCGAATCGATTCTAGCTATTTCGTTCAAAGTTCTTATAAGGAAATAATGAAAGTAAAAATGTAGATAATGCAAAATCTCGCAATGTATTAGAAAAGGAATTCAACCCTGTGGTGGTAGAGAGGGTAGGTTGTGCACATTTTAAAGACGTCTTATTAAGTTCACATTTTGGCGAGGTGTTGATGGAATGACAATGAGAGCAGGGCGAGTCAGCGAACGGGTCGTACAATTAGAGTGAACGTGTAGAATTCTTTCTTTCATTGCAGCACAAGTCATGACCGAATTCCTTCTCACGCTTCGAGTGACAAACTGCTTCTTCGGAACGCATTTATTGCAGTCCATACCCTTAATATAAGATGTAAGCGGTGTACCACATAAATCATAGTATTCGTACGCAAAATCAACAAGAAGAGTAGACAAGCCGACAAATCGGGGGGTGGCTGCTATCTCTTCCAACACATGCTCCAATGCTCAACGCTGCCGGCCGCAGACGGACACTGAATTTTTCATTCATATCTACAAATGACAAAGATTTCGATGCATTTCCATATAAATTACATCATATTTCTGAAAAGCGGGGGTTTGTGAGACGCGTCTTCGGAGGCTGTTAGTCATCCTAACAATGATTTATGGAGGCTAACATATTGCCAGGCGGGTCGAGTTCGACCACCGGGTGCCGCCGGCCCCTATATTGCGGAAAGGCTCACATCCGAGCCTTGGTGTGTAATCACGCCGCGGGCCGCTTCGCTCGCTGTCAACCAATTACATATTTCGACCGTATAATTTAGGGCCATAAACTAAAATAGATTTTCGGTTAATTCTTACTGATTGGATTCGAGTCGGTGACAGTTTACGTATTAACAGTGTAGCCATACAATCTTCTAATAAATTAGAGTAACAGAGTACTTTACGTTGTAATGTACGAAATATTGATTTATTGGGACGGCCGGAATCCGAAGTGATATTGTTATGTCCGGATTCGTTAAAGAAGTCATATTAGACATGGAGGATATGTATCATTGCAAATTCGTGTGAGTATTCATAAATAGCGAATATGCCGCAATAAATCGGCAATCGCGCTGGGTCGAATCCCTGGGTGGTCGTGAACGTGCATATTGGAGCAGCATCGGTGCAAGGGTGGTACACTAACCCACTGCCATAGCACCTGGGGAAGCTCTAATCGAATAACACAATCCCATGGGAGTCTGGACGAAACCATTACGCGGTGCACTAATAACTTTTTAAGACCGAACTGCGGAATGTCATTACCAAATGACGACCGACCCTCGGGGTCGTAAGTGTTGTTAGTGACTCGTTTTTACGAGTGGGATTCCTTATGGACGATAGACATCTCGTTTCAGTATAAGTATAATCTAACACTTCAAGTTCTAAACTTTTAATGCTCAAGTGAAACAGTTAGAGTAAGCGAGAGCTTAGATCCTGACATAATCAGATCTTTAGTGTAAATATAGAGTGTTGTCGCAGTTAAGATTAGCAAGTTAACCTGCTGGGAGTTAAGGAAATGGGTCGCGTCTCGCCGCCCCCGGCTAGGATTATAAGCTCGAGAAATAACGCGGGATCTTAACAAGAGTTTGCACTCAGCGATCTCTTATGAGTCCACAAGGTGGGGATTAGTTGTACACCATAATATATGACTATACGGCCGCTTACCTGCCCAGCTATGCTAATTTTTTAGCTTTATGGATGAAAAGTGTCGCTTACCGGCAAATCGATTCATCAATGTAACACCTCCTCTGTCGATACAACATGCAAAACCGAACGAGTAAACCAGTTATTCTCAAATTCAAAAAAATTAGGTCAACAATTTTCGGAATGGAATTGGCTTAAAATAATTTTATATTTAAACGTACAATTTTGAGACTGCCTAATTTACATTGTCTGACGAGTTGATGCGGAGTAAGTCGGTGTAATTTATTAATTTGAATTTTTGTGTAAAATTACTAATTTACATTTTATGGTTAAATATTCATCGACGTAATAAAACGATTTAGTGTATGTAATAAAAAATAAATTTTACATTCAAAACGGGTAGGTACCGAAGATAATTTGAAGTGAACTATGTTGAGCAGAATGAATGTTCAGGTGGGTGTCCAAAGAGGTTATCATAGATCTATAATACTTTTAACATGCCAAACGTGACTAAGCAAAGTGCTACTGGAATTATAGACCATCAAGAAGTGTTGTAAACAAAAATTCTTTAAAGTAGAATATAAAAACAGTTCAAGCTTAGAACCATCAATAATCAGGCTAAATTATCTAATCTTGAATTAAACTTAAAAAATCACCCTAAAAGCGGTACCTATAGAAGAATCCAGCAATCAAACACCTCATTTCATGGATGTTGATATCAACAAAAAACCGATGAACGCCCATACTATTCTATTCTTTATCGGGAATTCACTTACAATGGAACCAACTATTTCGTTTTGTTCGAACCTAGAGAATGCCTACGAGAAACAAGGATAACCAATACAAATTAACCACTAGACCAAGCGGTATGTATACTACTATTTGGCGGCACACCTGAAGCAGAAGCAACGAGCTGTGTAAAATTGTACCGAATTACTTTACCATTTTAAAAAACTCAAACGTGACATACATTAATTTTTCTCAAACATAAAACAGTTTTGATTTATCACCATTGTCTTACCAACTTTCAACAAAAAAGTACAACTAAAAGTCACTTTTTATCACATACAAACCAATTGTTTCAATTATTTCAAATTCTGACGTTATTTGAGGAATAGGTCCCCAAGGAGCCCCGTTTTGACTTCTTCATTTAGAGCCCGATTTTCAATTGTTTGAATTCGACTTATTTTAGTTTTATAGGTTAGAATTTCCTAACCCTAATTCAAGAACCTGAAAATTAGAAAATAAACAACGGCAAAGGAGGCTTTCGGAACATTAAAATTAAACAAAGAAATATATTGAGGTCAGTTGGTAAAATTTTATAAGGGCGAGTTAATAAAAAGTAAAAGAAAGAAGAATACTGCAAAAACTGTGTTGTATAAATCCTCGACACACAATAAGTTGTAATAATGTGGAAGCTTATTGTCTTAATGTCCACGACAGATTGAACACGACCACAACATAAATCGAAATGCCGTTGTGGCACTCACTAATAACTATTTCAATATGATTACAGCACGATTCACACGTCCCTTTTTAACCGTAAAAATGTCAAAGCTCGTTAATACAAGGTATGTAGAGACAACTATAACGGCGAGGTACTTCGTATCGTAAAAATAACAAATTTACGGTTTAAGTTACTCAGACCATAAAACTTTCATGATTTCATGCAAAATTTTATTACACAGATTAAACTGTAAGAACGTAGCATTAAAATTGTTCGAATAGGTAAAAAACTTTTTCGTTTTGGACGCCAGCTTTTTACATTTAACACCGTTGCTCATACGTATAAGTTGTCATAGGTCACTTCCATGACCTTGTTTAGGCCACGAGCCGCCACTGCTTTTGGATAGCTTAACAAGTCTCTTCCTTATTACAGCATCTTAAATATAAGCACATGTGATCACCCAAGCTCTTGAGTTAGGATTAATAGCTTAATATTGAGGTTATTTACAGAAAACTTTCATGTACACAAAGTTTCTATACGTGCACATCTCGGAAAAACAACTTTCTTCCAGTTTTTGCAGCAATACAATAGTTTTCGAATAGTTAAATCAACACGTTAAAAACACGTTGATTTGAGCGATGTCGTCATTGAAGTGACTAGGTAGCGACCAAAATTTGAATCCAAAGATTTTCCAGTTGCGATTCACCGTTCGCTTCGATTTAGTGTATGTAATAAAAAATAAATTTTACATTCAAAACGGGTAGGTACCGAAGATAATTTGAAGTGAACTATGTTGAGCAGAATGAATGTTCAGGTGGGTGTCCAAAGAGGTTATCATAGATCTATAATACTTTTAACATGCCAAACGTGACTAAGCAAAGTGCTACTGGAATTATAGACCATCAAGAAGTGTTGTAAACAAAAATTCTTTAAAGTAGAATATAAAAACAGTTCAAGCTTAGAACCATCAATAATCAGGCTAAATTGTCCGGAAGCGAAAAGCCCGGGAGCGAAATAAATGTTTGGGGAACTTTTGACCCAACGTTTTTGTACGTAAAAAAACGTTTTCTTAACTTAGCATTCCGAATAGGAAATATTCGGCGAACAATTCAAGCAATCGATTAAATATAAATTTAACACCCGCTATCGATTAAATCTTCTGATTACTATAAAACCAATTCGTAAAAATTAGTAAGCATGAAATGACCCGATGTAAATTCTATTTGCCACTAACCTTTAAACAGTCCGTTTTTAAAATTGCTTTTCTTTTATGCGTTTCACTACATAACAAATTCTGCTCGTGTCTAATGTTAGAACCTCTTTGAAATTGCTCTTCTTTTATGTTTTTTGATGCACCAGAAATTCTGTTCATGTCTAATATTAAGTAGCATTTGTTTTTATAGATAACACTAGTATTTCCTATTTACATAAACTTATTTAAATAAATTAAACATTTTATCCATTACATTAACTTCTCGAGATTGCTTTTCCACGTTTGCTCTTTCCACCATTTATACTAACTTTACAAAATTTTTGACAATGAAAAGAATCTTAACCTATAAAATTCCTAACCTATAAGTTTGGTTATAATTATAATATGTTTGATTTTTGAATTAAACGATTTAACGCCCGCCAACGCATCTGGGCGTATGATGCATGGTCATTTTAATGGTATACCATTACTAAAGTTGTTCATTTACTTTCTTGATCAAATCAATTTAATTATAGCTTGGAGTATGTGAAAAAATTAATAAAGTCTGCTGATGATTCCATTTATTGATTGCACCTCAGCAAGGGAAACTTTTGTTATGGTTAACTAAAAGCAAACGACATCGATAGGATATTCATAGTATTCTATCAAAAATACAATTGGAAAGAAAATGTGCGTTGTAAGTTAGGTCTTATGACCGGTACAGAAAGGGCATTTAGACATTGATAGCGGTGGCACTACCCTAATGTAGTCGGTAAATGGTAGTGACGGTGAACGGCACCCACTGACCACAAGGGCGCGAGTCTCGCGAAATAAGGTAATAGCTAATAAATGATTCAGCGACGGCCCAAGCCAACACTTTTACGATCCATGCCAATGTAGCCATTACAGTTCGATAACACAGACGTCGGACCTTTCCCCAAATCCATCTTAATAACATGAATTGGAATTTTACTTTTATAACCTGGATATCTTTTGACTTTTTATCCAATTCAGTATTCTTATTGCAACACATAACTGTATTCTTAAATTTATTTCTGCAATTGTTATTTTACTATCGTACCCACGAAAAAATATGCTAATTAATTTAATTTATATTCTAAAATGCTTTTCAATATACGATCCTCGATCTGGATTCGAACCCCGGTAATCATTATCAAGACATTATTTTTGGCTTGGTCGGCCAGTTTTTCGAGTTCAGGAAGAACCCGATATCATTAAAAATGGTTTTCCCACAATTTGACATAAATCAAATTATTTAATGTTCTTATGGTGGTAATCATAAATTAGTAGGTTACCCATATTGCCACACGGGTGGTATAATCAATATCTTTAAAATGAAATAAATAAATAAATTAATGAAAGGCCCCAAGTAGTGACACGTAATAATTTAAATAGGGAGATGCGATTTATATCAGATGAACGCGTGTTCGGCTAGTAAAATTAGAAAACTTAAATTAAAAGAAATTAGTAACGTACCATTACAATTTGCATAAGTTAAAAATGCAATTATTATCCAATTACGTAACACGGAATAGCTTTTCTCGAAATTGGATTTAATATGAAACGACAAAAAATATAAATGGTCCGCAAATATGTTGAAAAAACGTATTTGTAAAGTGAAGGTGTTGTAGACATTATCAATCTTGGCATTGCTTTATTGGAAACAAAAGTGGTATTTGAACAAATGTCCTGTCAACACGATCCCTTATTGGTAAGGCTCAGCAAGCGATACCGGGATTAGGTAAGGACTGATGAGATGCAGAGTTGCTTACCCTTGCCCTCCGGGACTTCTCTTTAATGACTTGCTTGTCGCGCACTCTGCCAATAATTAAGACAAACACACTTGGGACTTGATTTCTTAACGCCAACCAATTCATGAAATCGGCTGACTAATTCCTTCATCAAATATTACGTATCAAAACAACACCGAATTTGCATTTTATACCTATTCCCTTTTCTACGCAGTAATCTCAAATTTTCTTATGGATAACAACGAAAATAAATTAAGTTAATTTCAAAAATAATACTTTCCATATTTCTAAATTTGGGCCTAAATTTTCCCGTTTTAGTCAAAATTTCCCTAATGAATTTTTTATGTTTAATTTTTGGTTTATTTCCTTCGTTGTTTCTCTAGCAAAGCTATAATGACTCTTTTTTCAGAATTCATTTTAAAATTATATATTTATTTTTCAAAAATTTTGGCACAAATGGAGTGCACCGACGTGAGTCCAAAGCGCTAACCACTCGCCTAACAATCGCTAAGTTATTTTGGCAATGGCAACTCCCATAGGACTTGAAAAAAGTATTTTCTAAATTTTAGTTCCTTTTCATCTTATGAAAGCCTCTCCCAAACTGGATCAATTTTTGCCAAGGAAAATAAAATAATAGAATTAAATTAGCTTTCAACTTTTTATTATTATTAACTTTTTTTGACTAAATTGGACGAATGCTGCTTTATTTAACAATGCCCTTTGGAGCATTTCAGATAAATGTGCAAAATAGTTTTGGTTGGTATGTTGTATGTTTTCTCAAAACATTAAATTTAGAAGCAGTATGGCGTTAAGCCTACACCGGCCGACTGAGAAGCGGGTAACCGCGGTTCAAATCCTGGTCGCGTACGAATATACTGCTGTGATCTAAAAGCCCAAGAACCCAAGATAGATCTGTGGGCTATAGGGAAGGCAACGGGAAACCACCCCATTAACTAAATTCCCTAGTACGTCACTTTGGCTTCAGCCAAGTGATCGCCTACGCACGGTATAGTGTATGGCACTTGAAGAAGAATGTTAAATTTTTATTGCCAACCTAAATAAGGGAGGTTACAGGAGAGTGGTGACTCGGTGCGGTCTTCAGGCTGCTCAATCAACCTGTTCAATCAAATTTAATAAATAATAATATTTAGGTATGTTTTTAAAGCTAATTGTCATTTAATATAATCAATTGTAATTAAGTGTTATATAATATAATTAAAATGATTAATTTTAATTTAAAACTATAGATAATTAAGTAGAAATTATTCGTATTAGTTTTTATTTTTTATTATTTTGTTAATTATTCGCGACTGATATGCAACCTTCAGTTTGTGATAAATTGGAATTGGATTTTCAGGCATTTGCATATGTTTGAAAAACTTCACAACGTACTGAGTCGTTTTATGTTGGTTTTATTTTGCCTCTTTTGTTTAAATACTACATATTTGGTAGTTTATAGCCTAAAATTGCTTATTTGCTTTATTTTTACTTATACTTGACAAATTTAACAAATTGCGAAATAAAATTTTTGTTTTTGCAACAGTTTGAAATGGTTTAAGAGTGTTTTTCTTCAATTTTAAAATAACGGATTAAAAATTGTAGTAAATTTCAACTCGCGCATGCGCCTGACACCTTCAAACCGCTACCTACTGCTGCAGAAACAAGCTAATATTTAAATGTAGACTTTAACTTTGATAAATCCTTATTTTGTATCTATTGAAAAATCAATCAAGTGTTGCTAGGTTAATCAACCCGAGTCAACCATTGTTCCATCAGAATATATATATGTTACGGTCAATGTTGACAATTCGGCCATTAACGTCAATGGCTGGACAATAACGTCAATGCCCAGCTTAGTTGGGCATTAACGTCATTGACCGGCCAATAACGTCAATGACCATGCCTTTTTGGGCAATGTTGACATTTAAAATTGTATATGTGGTTTTTACATCATTGCCCTGGCAATGACGTTAATGTCCAATACAAGGTGGACAATGATAAAATTACAATTCTACAGATTCTGTATTCTATCACTCTTTCGGTTTCGCCTGGCGCAAATGCAACAAATCACGGATCTACCGTAAAATGAATTAATTAAATTTAATTAATTTTTCCTCCTGGCCGCTTTGGCTGACGGAAACACGACAAATTATGGATCCACCCTAAAATGATCTTTTGTCTAAATTAAATAAAAATCTCTGTACACTTATGAAGCTTAGAAATGGGCCGAGTTACTGTCATTTACACGGAAAAATGCGTACACGACAAATAATTGTCCCTAGTTGAAGTGCATCGCCATATTGCAGTTCCTTATAGTAATTATTCTATAATATCATCATTGTCCAATCCATTTTGGCCATTAACGTCAGTGACCGACCAAAGACGTAAATATTTCAATCATATGAAAATATTTACATCATTGCCCACAGTTATTGGGCGTTGACGTAAATGGCCGGTCAATGACGTTAATGGACAGCGTAAATGGGCATTGACGTCATTGTCCGGCCATTAACTTCAATGCCCAATTTACGTCATTGACCGTAACATATACATTAGAGAAGAATGCGGGACGAGAAAAATCCCGCCCCGTCCCGCATTCGGGACCGAATGTACAGTCCTGCAGTCCAGCGCGGGACGGAATGCTAATTTAATCCCACGAGGGATGGGATGCCAATTTAGTCCCGCGCAGTACTACATACTAATTTCCTTGCGAGTGTCTTCCAATATTGAATTACTGGCATTGTTTTATCAATTTTTAATTCAGTTATATTACAATATGATCTCAAATCCAAATCCGTACTATCAATAGGTAAATCTTCGCTTGCAAAACGTTGTGCAATTTCATTGGCTGCTGGTTGAAAGAAAAGAACCAATCACAAACTCAAAAGAGTTGCGGGCGGGACTTGCGGGACTTTCGGGACCCGCGGGACGGGACATAAAAAGTAGTCCCGCATTCTTCTCTAATACACATCCGTGATCAGAATAATGTGGCACTAGCATTTCAAGATTAAAATATGCTTTAGTGATATTTTGTCATGTTGAAAGATCTTACAAGCTAATTTTAACAGACAACAAGCGTTAAAACATCCAAAAATTTGGAAAAATTATTGTTTGCAATTTTGATTAGTATTTTTTAGAAGAAAACAGTTTCAATAGTCCTCTTTTTACCAAATCTCAATTTATTTTTCAACATAGTCCCCTTTTAGGTTTATACACTTAAACCAGGGTTTTTCCAATTTTCCGATACCTTCCAATAGTCGCATGGGGTTAAATCTTGAGAATATGGTGGAAGAGGAAGCAATTCGTACCCCTATTTGTGGAAACTAGCTATGTCCACTGCACACGTGTGTATCCGAACATTGTCTTAATAGAACAGAATTTTTTCTTTTGCAAATGCAAATTCTTCTTCTTCTTCCTTTCAGGGTTTAGGCTCTGTTGCCTGTTCCGACTTCACAAGTCGCGCCAACGCCAATGCAAATTAAATTTGCAAATTATCGTTCTTCCTTTTTCAAGGAAACCGAAGTGAATTATGCCGCATATATCCCCAAAAACTTGGCCGATAAAACCGCCTTGGCCTTTCATTTCGCCACGAGAAGACCATATTTGGTCCACATTTTATGAATCGACCAAAAACTCGCCACTATTACGATTGAATATCGCCAAACATTTTCCAAAATGTTGTGTATCCGTCCTATTGAGATGCCCGCAGCCAGGGCCGGATAAACCATGGCAATGGAGCCCCCGCACCC
This sequence comes from Cantharis flavilabris, assembly GCA_949152465.1. Lineage (NCBI taxonomy): Eukaryota > Metazoa > Arthropoda > Insecta > Coleoptera > Cantharidae > Cantharis > Cantharis flavilabris. The sequence continues at coordinate 25,610,967 of OX424441.1, read as the reverse complement.
AGCGCCGAAGTTGAAAAGGCTCCAAAAATTGTGCGTTTTTAATTTAATTTTCAATAAAAAATTAAATTTTGAATAAAAGAAATATCTGAATTAATATTTCCTCTGATTTAATTATTAATGGTAAAGTAAAATAAGTAGTCACTGGTTTGCAAATAAAAATTATGTTTGATCCCTGATACCATTCCTGCTGATTCTTATGTAAGATGACAACCTGAATCCAAATATGACTCCCGTTTTCTCCCATCATCCAGCGTTTTCCAGAGAACCCCCCCCCCCCCCATCTATTTTATCACTTTTCGATAATTTGGAAAAATGAAAACAATTATTTTAGCGTTTACACATCTTCTGGTAAGCTAGAGAGGTGAAAAGTTAATATTTGTAACAAGTAAGTTGATTTGGGGAAAGATTTGTCCCCTTAAATTGTAAAAAAATCATTAAAAATGATTGATTTTCCGTTTGTTTGCTCAATTTTTTGTACTTAATTTCTACATACCCCCCAAATAATAAAAATTTTGTTTTTTTTATTATTCGTGATTTACATTAAACGAACGCTACGCTAATTTACGCTAATTTAATACGTACAGTTGGTATATATCAAGTTTTGTTTAAAACCAGACGTTTGCATTCATTTGGTATTTTACTTCGTGAATTATCATCAATTGGGTCATTCCATATGAAATCAATCAAAAATAAATAGTTTTCAAATTGATCATCATCATCATCATCACAGGTTTCTTTGAAACTTTGGTTAATTATAGGTACTTTGTTCATACTGAGTGCAAATATAATTTTAAAGAAATTCTAACTCTTATAGTTTTTGAGTTATTTAATTTTAAAAATCGCAAAAACGACACGTTTTTGGCTCGCACTCACCTCAAATAATGTTTTTGAAAAAGTTTTTGAGTTAGTGTTTTTTGAAAATTATATTTGAATTCAGGATGTTAAAGAGTATAATTAACCAAAATTTCAAGGAAAGCTGTAGTAGTCAAGTTGAGTGACTTGTTGGTTGACATGGAATGACCCAATTGTACGTAATAGAGCCGCCCATGGGCGCCCGAAGGGGGGGGGGGCGCAGTAGGGGCCTTTGCTCCTCTAGGAAATTGAATGGAAGAATAAAAAACAATTTTTACAGACGAAGAAACAACATAATCTAACTTGGAAACTGTAAATATTATATGAAGTTGCCCCTACTGAGATTTATTCCTTCGGGCGTCCATGGAGCCGCCACGTTCTTGATATTGGGTAGCGTCATCAAAAATCGAATTTTGTTTTTTGCCTGGATATATTGTTTACATTTAAGAATATTTTAAACGTTTAACTATTTCAAAATTCAATTATAATCGCAGATTAAGGGGTAATTAAAAAATTACTGTTTTTTTTGCGTTTTTCTCAAAACTACATTTTTCACACTGGTGGACAAAATATCTCAGGATCAACTTAACCGATTTTGTTAAAATTTGAACCACATATTCTTCATAATATTATCTAAGGTGTAGCATACCTGGTGAAACCCCTTATGATATAATAATCGGTTTCGGCTTTAGGTCATCATCAGCAGATACTACGATATGCATAGATATCTCTTTATTTATTTGTGTAAAATAGAAGTAAGGACTTAGATGCGGTTTAACTGTACAATTATGCGGTTATATAATTATTGATATTAAATTACATTAGAGAAATGAAGTGAAATAAATAATAGGTAAGTCGAGGTTAGTTTAGAGAGAAAAGATGGGGTCGTGATTGCACTCATACATGTTTTGTTAAAGTAAAGTTTAATTATAGAAAAGGTTTTATTTTCAAATTATCTTTAGTGAGATCTCTTGGTTGTGGTAATTTTTGTAGAAAGTTAAGAAAGTAGTAAAAAAGACATTAAATTTCTTTTCTAATGGGGATTCGGAGGGTCAATGAAGTTATACTTTGTAATTTTGTAATATAGACGTATGATACTAGTAGTAAGTTGTAATCTAATGGCTAAAATGTCCCATAACGTAGTATGTTGTGCTCTCAAGCAGCTGGCGACTTGATTCAATAACTTCACCTCGGGGCGACCTTTAGCCCAAGTTGCCCTCTGCTCTCGTCTTCTTGTTTACATAATGACTATCGTTTAGCTGGACAGCGGTCTGTGCCCCTTTTATTTCACCATATAACTGTCCCAAAGCTGTAATCGATTCTTCAATAATGTTCATCCCTTCGATCACATATTCTGCACGTGTATATCCCTTAGTAGCCTATTAAATGCAAACCTCCTCGAATTTTCATAAATGATATACCTAATTACATTAGAAGATGAAGGAGCAAACTTATAATTAAGCAATTATTACCATGCGGTGGCACGACACTAATATAAATAAATAAACTTTTAAATCATTTTATAACAAATTGAAAATCTTATTTATGTTCGTGAGTACATGACCCCCGTACGGTACCCAAAACTTACTATTTCCTGCCGTCAATAAACGTTTAAAATAAATTAAGTTCAACCAACTAACAATGTAACATTTAATTTATCAAACTATATAATTATTAAATCGTGCCATGTAAATTATCCTCTAAGTAATATAAAGTAAACGTATAAGTTTTAAAACATTATTCGGCGATTAAATCTACCATGTAATAATAATTACATGTTAACTATAAATTTACCATAACTTGACAACATTAAAATTGAAGAGCATTCGTTTCATTCCAAATTAATTTCTAATCTCGCACCGTCTGCATACAATTGCTCTTATAGTTTCTGATGTCTACTGACCTTAATTTTATCCGATAATAATTTTGCAACCCCTTAATCGCTTAACTACCACCACAACATTGCGTTCGAAACGTTAAAAAAAAAAGTTAAAATAAACAAAGGAAAATTAAAAAAATGGAAAAAAAGTGATTGAAAAGGAATTAGCATTTTTAGTAGATCGAAAAGATAATAGCGGAAAAAAAAAGATTGAAATTAAAAGGTAGTAAGTAAAAGAGAAAAGTCAGCGTGTAATTGCATTTTAGGTGATCGTTTGGTCGGAGGTAATAAGAAGGAAGATGGCAACGAATGTAGCAAAGATAATGAAAGAGTATCGAAAAGGAATTCTCGTCTCCCCGCCGTATTGTGCATACTTAACATTTCCCATCGACTTTTACAATAGTTTTTTTGTTTCGCTAATATTTCTACGACATTTAACACGACATTATTCGAGTAACTTCTGAATGAAAAGTCGCAACGTAATTTGTAGAATTTAAACAAGTGGGAGCAAAAGAAATAAAAAGAAACAGTAAAAATTAAGAAGAAAAATGCGACACGCTGAAATAACGGACAAAAAATAAATGACTTGCACGTTACGAGAATTATAACTAGGAACTTGTAAACAAATTGCAAATACTCCACCGTCCGTAAAAACCCATAAGTTCTTTTAATTAGTGCAGCAATAGGCCGAGGGTTGGAAACCAAGAAGAGAAGGTAAGACTGTCATTTGCATATTACACTTCTCCAATCGCACAGACGTAAAAAAGCACTTTCATTAACAAAATTTGCAGACGATAAAACTCGCTACATCAGCTTGAGATAATTAAAAATGTTACTACTCGCGGAAGAATTATGTGATTATTCCTTTTGTAGTCTTTTTAACATTCTGAATTCCTTTTAAAATTGCAGATACTTGTTGCGGTTCTCAAATTTTCCTTACCCTAAATGTCCCTAACTTCTAACATAAATATTAATTTCCACCTGCTATCACACTCCGCGGGATTTCATATTGCTCATGCTTAGCATAAAGATCTACTTAAAGACGCTCTCAGTACCAACACAAATCAACTCATTACCAACCTAATAATTTCAGAAGCACCCCTTCGTGTTTCAAAGCGCAACAAACGCTACATCTCATCAAAGACAATTCAACATTTTTTTAAATTGTATACATCTATGGTTTCTAGATAACAGCAAGAGAAACAGGTCTCACGAGACGCCAGAAGTGCTGGTGAATAATTGATAAACATTCAGATTTAACATTCACATATTCGTAGTGCGGCTTTTCCAATATTACGGTGGTGTTACCACTTGATTTATAATACTATTTCACTATATACATCAATTTTACATCTCTCAAGCGGACGTCGAGGGTTGTATACAGAATGGAAACGGAATCAACTAATAATATTTCTAATAATGCCTTCATTTGTTATCTTTGACATAATATGTGACATCACTACCATATAAAATTAGGCTATAAGTTTCTTAATTTGACTAAAAATTCTATATTACAAACCTACAATTAATTTTTCTACAGATTTGTGTCCGCTAGTTTTGCAATTATTTGTGCATTTGTCAATTATTTGTGTATTTGTCAATTATTTTGTATCTGATTTAAAGAAAAATCTTATGCTCGGTTTCATAAAACTTTTAACAAACTGTTAAAGTTAACAGATGATTTCCATTGGCTTGTTAGTACTAAGAGATAATTAACAAGCATTAATACTGGTAGTACCAACCCTGGCCGAGTCTTGATTTATACAATGCAGTGAAATACAATTTACTTGTCCAACAAACCACAGCAAACTGGCAATGTTTTGCCACCAGATTTAACAATATCTTGTGGCAAGGGGTAAATATCTCGAAATTTTGTGTACACTTATTTGGAATTCATTTGGAAATCTCTGGAATTCCTTGGAAGTCATAGAAATGCTTTAGATTAGAACAAGTTTGGAAATCAAAGGCGGATCCAGGCATAGTTCATGAAGAGGCTAGTGAGGAGGGGGTTAATAAAAATATTTTGATTATTATTTGGTTGGTTTTTGATGAGTCATGAGGAGGGAGTTAGATACTTCCAAACATCCTTGGCTGCAAATTTAGAATATGGAAATTCGAGAAAATTTAGAAAATTCTATTATTTTAGGAAATCGGGAAAATCGAGAAAGCCAAGGAAATTTCAGAAAATTGAAAAAGCTAAAAAATAAAACTTATCTGGATCATTCTTAAGATTTCCTAATTTTATAAGATTTTCCTTCACTTTTGTATTTTACGATTTCCCATCAGTTTCCAGCAACAAACTACGGAGAAAACATCAAAAAGCTTTGGTGTACTAGTGAAGATAAATCGGAAGATATTCGAGGAAATTCCAGAAAATTTCAAAAAAATTGGCAATTTTAAGAATTTTCCAGATAATCTCAGGAAATTCTAGGACATTTGAATATCAAGAAAATCTTTGAAAATTCAAAAAACAATAGAAAATCTTAGGATATCTTAGAAACTCAAGAAAATCGAAAGAAATCTCAGAAAAATCTAGAAGTTTCAGGATTTTAGGACATTTTGTGAAATGGAAAATCCCCGAAAACGTAGAAAATTCTAAGATATTTTAAGAAATTTAGAAAATCTCAGAAAATGAAAAAAGCTCATCTATATTCTTAAGATTTCCTAGTTTCATAAGATTTTCCTTCACTTTTCAGAACAAACTACGGAGAAAACATCAAAAAGCTCAGTAAAGACAAATCTGAAGATATTCGAAGAAATTCCAGAAAATTTCAAAAAAATAGGCAATTTTAAGAATTTCAAGATAATCCCTGGAAATTCTAGGATATTTTACTAAATAGAAAGAGAAATATGAAACGAAAAATTCTTTTTTAAATTTTCCTTCAGTTCTGTATATGACGATTTCCAGCTGATTTTCGAAATCGAGGGGAAAATCTGGGATACAAGTTAAAATAAATCTACAGAAAACCGTAAAAATGTTAAGAAATCCCAGAAAATCCAATAAATAGAAATATCAAGAAAATCTTTGAAAATTCAAGAAACAATAGGAAATCTTAGGATATCTTAAAAACTCAAGAAAATCGAAAGAAAACTCAGAAAAATCTAGAAAGTTTCAGGATTTTAAGACATCTTGTGAAATGGAAAATCTCAGAAAATGTAGAAAATTCTAGGATATTTTAAGAAATCTAAAAAATCTCAGAACTCATCTATAATGTTCTTAAGATTTCCTAATTTCATAAGATTTTCTTTCAATTTTCAGCAACAAACTACGGAGAAAACATCAAAAAACTCTGGTGCACTGGCAAGACAAATCTGAAGATATTCGAGGAAATTCTAAAATATTTTAGTAAACAGGAAATCTTGAGGAAGAGGAACATCAAAAGAATTAAAAAATTTTTTTAAATATTCCTTTGGTTCTGTATATGACGATTTTCAGTTGGTTTTCCAAATCGAGGGGTAAATCTGGGGTTAAGAAAAATGTTAAGAAATCATAGGAAATCCAAGAAATAGAAATATCAAGAAAATCTTTGAAAATTCTAGAAAATATAGAAGAACTTATGCCTGATTTCATAAAACTTTTAACAGAGGCCGTTAAAGTTAACGGATGATTTCTATTGTATAATTAGCACTAAGGAATAATTTCCATTGGTTAGTTAAATTTAACGTCCCGTTAAAAGTTTTATGAAATCAGGCATTAGAATATCTTAGAAACTCAAGAAAATCGAAAGAAATCTCAGAAAAATATAGAAAGTTTCAGGATTTTAGGACATCTTGTGAAATGGAAAATCCTAGAAAATATAGAAAATTTTTGGATATTTTTAAGAAATCAAGAAAATCTTAGAAACGCCAAGAAAATCTCAGAAAATTCTTAAGATTTTTTAATTTCTTTGTATTTCCTATTTCTTAAGACTTCCTCAAATTTCCCTTCAGTTGTACACCAGAGCGGATTCGGGAGAAAAAATTTGGTTATATTTTTTAAATTTTAACAAAATTTAGTAATTTTATTGATTTTGTTAGATCATGGGAGGCGGCAGTTACCCCGTTACCTCTTGCTTGTTTGAAATCATTGGAATTCTTTCAGAATCTTTGGAATTCCATGGAAATCATTGAAATTCCGAGTCCTGTGTACAAAATTATTTTGAGATATTAACCCCTTGTGTTGTGGTCTTCGCGATGAGGAAGGATATCACCGCATTGTATAAATGAGCACTAACTAATATCGACCACAGAATTTTCGTCTCTCGTCTCTCTCTCTGTATCCTTCTGCAAATACAATTATTTTCATTGACCATTTTTACATCAATGACCTTAATGATCATTAAAACTCTAATGCACTGGTCATTTCAATCCTAAAACGCACCGTTTTAGAGTTACACACTCGTGCATAATGTTTGAATAACATATTTTAATCGTTTGAGAATCTTGCTAGTCTAGAGAATTTATATAATTAAAAATAAAAGAAATGAATGAAATATAAATAAATAAGAATTTATGGACAGAGTGAATTTTGAAAAATATATAATTCAAAAATGTATTAAAATGAAATTGTGGAGAATTGGTTTGTGAACATTTAAAATGCATTGAAATGTTATCGATAAGAAATTTGAGTATATTTTATGATTGACGTGGAATAATAAACGATGTAAGTAACCCCCGTAGTGGTCATTGGACAGCAACCCCCTACAATCCCACTTAAATTAAAGCGGATTTGAGAACGGGGCGCGAGGATATTCGATACACAAAACGTACGCACGATATGCCACATTAATCCACGCATTGGTTATGGGTCTTAGTGCGAGATTTACTTTTTAATGTTCGTCGGTAGTTTCCAATCATCCACGGTTTACCGAGGCCGAAGCTTTGGGCTTAGGAAATGACCACTACGTATTACAAATTTAAAGCAGCAATAGAAAGCGGGGTCGTTTCGTAGGAATAGGAATTGCCACTAACACAATGTGGAGACCTGTGCGCCGTTTTATGTCCTACGAAATGCCTTCTAAATCTTACTTTTCGATTCCCGAATGCACTGCAAACTCCGATATAGAAAGAAGCTCATCTCCTCTATCTCTTTCAATATCCACCGCATCTTCAATTACTGATCCGATCTAAGCGTGTTTACATTTCGTTGATGACTAAAGAAAGAAATAAAAGGGTCATAATATCTGATATGGGATTTAACTCGAGCGAAGGAGATATGGCTTGATAACAATAAGTATCATCAATATGTAATTCCGGATATTGTACCAGAACCAGTTATGATAGATAAAAAATACAGGTAGATATTCCGTTAAGGGCGCGCCTGCTCTGCATGCAAGATGGACAAACTGGCCCTGACCTAGGTGTTGGACCCACTCTTGGACGAATATATAGGAAACGCGTGCCATCCGACATAATATTAACAATTTAAGCACGAAATGTCTTTTATACCAGTTCTCGTAATAACCTGCACGAAAACTCGTCTTTTTCGGCAGTAAGCTTTTTTCTATAAATGCAATTCTATTGTCCCAGCGCAGCGCTACTATATTCCTACTACATTCTTACGTTTCATCCAAACTTGACAGACTAGTAAAAACTTATTCGGCTAACGCAAAAAGAAAGTCGATGCATTCTGGAAGTAAAGGCGTGAGTTAATGAACTAACGAAAATGTATTTAAAATTAAATGCGAGCCGAAGATAAATCGTAAGTACGATAACTCCAACAAGTGCCAGAATAAAAACTACAATAATACAGGAGGGTTGATTTGGAAAAAACGGAGGGTAAGTTACCACGTGTATACGATGAGGTGAAGATTGCTTCGTTCAGCAGGAGCGCCTAAAGTCGTGGTTAAGTCCACGCTTGAGCAGGCAGGGCACGACCGCCACGGTACAGCGCTGGGATACGTGATTCCGAGAGTACGCTAGTCACGAAGAGGGCGTCGTCTGACGTCAGTCAATGGGTCATCAGGAGGTAGATAATGCCGTACAGCTGTGTCACGTCTTCATACGTGTTTCGGGTCCTACTGGTCTCATATAGGGGCTGCAATGTCCGTTGGTAGTGGATGATTATCATGTAGAGGTCACCAATCTTCCGTGGGGGGTAAATTTTTACTTAATTCTCCATTAATCTTTTCTATCGAACTTTCGATGCAAAGAGAATCAAGTTGCAATTTTAAAGCGAGATAATCCGTTATAAGATACTTATTTTTCATAATCACCTTTATTAAGACTTAAAAATAAACAACCTTGCATACCTGTAGGGTACGATTCTGAAGCAGTCATCAAATTATAGGTAGGTACCAAAAACGATTACCGAGTATAAAATTTACTCTGTAGCAACGCCACTACCTAAAACCACATTAACCAGTAGTGACTTGATGAAGAACGGGTCAATGCAATTATTTATGCTAGTCAAACTTAAATTTTTCGCCCCCGAAATATTCTGCAACAAAAGTTAGAGAAAAACGATACCTACAAATTTAAAAAATTTAGAACCTCACTTTTTTTTCAATAACCTCTTCAAAGGATTCCTACTGCCCTGGCTATAACAGACAAACTGAATAGAATTTTTCCCTTGCTAGTTGCTAAAGCAATTTAAACGATAAGCAGTCACTAAGATGTCGTAAATTTAAAAGCTGACACCAGATAAAAGGATAATAATGCAAGGACACGCACGACATTAGTGTACTACCAATTTGTGCTATTTTTAAATTACGTTTAAAACTAAAATTTTAAATTATTAACTAACGTGCACTAAACATCATGCAACCAGTTTTAGTGTCCATAGCTGTGCCTACAAATATTCTTACAACCACAGATTAGATTAAAAAATTAAAACTACCGACGAAAAACTTACCGAGCGTTAACGGATGTCGGATTACCCACTTCATCCACTGTTGGCTTCCTGGAAGCAAACCAAAAATCAGCGAACGCTAATCTGCACAACATTGCACTCTTATAACGGGGGTGTACAACGATGCACTGCAACCCCCAACTAAAACTCTAACTCACACACTTTACCCTAAATAACCTTACTTAATATACAACCCCCACTTTTAATTCAAATCTACCCACGGCGAAAAAGTCAAACTAACGGCCCACAAACAATTAAAAAAATACTATGTATATTTTGGGCGTGAAAATTGGGAAAAAAGTGGCAAAACGAGTTTCTATCATTTTCAATATATGCAGGTCGAGAGGTGGTATGGTAATTGTTATACTCAAGATCCAGTAGATAAATACATATATTTATGTGAGTTGAACAACTGAATAGTTAACCGCACGGAGAATAACACGAGCTGGAGGTTGTAAAAATTCTACTAACTTATGCAAGAAGTGTAATGCATGTTTCTGGAGCAGATATCATGCAATAGTCTCTAAAATAGCTATGTCAGATAAATGTAAAAATGATGCTGAAATTCTTAAAATATGATGCACTAAAGAAAATTAGAACGTGTCTACGCTCCCCGACTGGTGTAAATAATACAAAATAATACTGCTAGGATATGCGCTGGGTAGGACTGTCGCATTCAGGACATGCAATATTACTAAAAACATCTATAGAAGTAACTGTGCATTCAAAATTCAACTGAAATTTATGATTCATATTTGTACTAACATCAGATTATCTTATTACATTTATTAGCCATAAAGAAAAAACTAAGCCTTCCAAGTTTTTGCTCATCCCAATAATTGACCACATCCAGGGTACGCTTTCTGGAGATCTAATAACTTAATTAAGCAAAAATCACGTTTCATAATCCAAAATGTCACCAAAAACGAAGATCTTTACCAGACGCGTTTCGACCTCAAACACGTCATAACTTGAGTTATACGGGAACAGTGCAATTTATTATATTCCTAATCAATGAGTTATTACGAGAAACCGGATTATATGCATTTGCATATGAACTTGCATATTTTGGATATTTTTTAAGAATATTGATAATTCGACTGAAATCTACTGATCCTGTATATTTGGGCATATTTTATAAAATTTCTTGCATATTTGGGCAAAATTTATAAAATTTCTTGCATATTTAAGCATATTTTATAAATTTTCGTGCATATTTGGGCATACTTTATGAAATTTCCAAAAAAATGAAAAGTTTCTTTAACAGAAAACGGTCCTGCTCTGGTAATTTAAAATTTAAATTTGGCGATGCCAACAAATTAAATCTTGGGTTGGCAATGCCTACCCTAAAACTACTATAATTGGTAGATCTATATCAAAATAGTATTTTGTAGTATTTATTGAAATTTAATGTTATGTTGGCACTTTTTGGTGAGTTGGTTGCATATTTCGACCATTTTAAGTTGCATATAATCCGGTCTCTAGTTATTACCAACTTGAATTTTCTAACATAAATAATAATCATCCTTGGCATGACATAATATACCTATTAACTATCAAAGATACCGAGGCACACTTGTTGGATTCATAGCTTAGGTATCTTGGATATAAGATGGACATGTCATGCCGGGCATAATCTTCTGTGGTGAGCTTGTTTCAAAAATGCAATACTAACTGATTGTAAAGAAAATAGTATACATACCTCGGTGTCAAGCTTCATTACAACCTTGCACTATACATCACCTCTAATTAGCTAAGCTTACGGAAATAATGAGAGAATCAGATCAGAATAAAATTTTTACTTTGCCCAGGCTCGAACCGGGGATTTCGACTTATCCATGCACATACGGCAGGTCAATACCGTCTTTATATTTATATTTTTATATTTTTATTTTATTATATATTATATTTTTGTATTAATAAATTTTTTCAATTTTTCGCCCCTCCCAGCAAAATGTTTCAATTACGTGATATTTACCGAGACTCCCCCACGTGAAATTGGGTGAGATTCGGCTTCACCCCCTCCACCCCTAAACGTCCACGTAATTAATGGACGTCCCATAATGATAACACAGGTCTGCAAATCAAATTTGTTTTTCGGGCACTGATACCATTCCTCCTGATTGTTATGTAGATTAATCTCCCGAATCCAAATATGAACTCCGTTTTCCCCCATCATCCACCACTAGCGGGAGATGCCCCCCGCTAACTATTTTATTTTTTTTTAAACAATTATTTTAGCCTTGACATTTCTTCTGAAAAACTAGAGGGGTGATAAGTTAATATTTGTAGCAAGAAAGTGATTTGGGAAAAGATTTGTCCCTTAAAATTGTAAAAAAATCATTTAAAATGATCGAATTTTCCGTTTTTTGTTTAATTTTTTTACTTATTTTTGCTGTTTAATTCCGCAATCACACAGAACATGTACATATGCAAGTTTTCAGTTTTTACAACCGGGGGGTCTGGGGGGTGTGGAACACCCTCCAGTATACCTAGAAATGTGTTAAAAAACACAATTAGCAAACAGATTTGGATTCCAGTTTTAAAGTTGTGATTCCACTGGACATTACTGGATCTAGGTTACAAAAGATATTTGGAAAAATCTATAGGAAGCTAGATTCTAGGACCAATTTTGTTTAGGTGTACTGGAGGGTGTTCCACACCCCCCAGACCCCCCGGTTTCAAAACTGAAAACTTGTGTATATGTTCTGTGATTGATTTTGCCTACTTAACCCTTACTTGCCACACTTCTATGGAATGACGTACTTGACGCACTGGGGTGCTTTGCACCCCAGCTGTAAAACGTGTTATTTCAAATAATCTATTGAATATTTTAAGTTGCCAATTTTTTTATTACTTCTCAAGAGGTAATTTTTTGTAGTGATATGTATGGCAAATGATATATGGCAAATGATGCCATAAACTCGCTTTTCTCTTAAAATTAACGAAAAGTCGGCTTGGGGTATTCTACGCCCCAGTGTGGCAAGTAAGGGTTAATAAGAGCCTATCACTTTTTGAGAATAACTACATTTGTAGGTTTAGGCAATACACTGAGTACCTCAGTATCCAACTGATTGTATAACATTTATTGCCATCGTGCCAAGTAGAAATAGAACCGACAATCATCGTTTTTCGGTTCTATTTCTACTTGGCACGAGCTTTTCAAAGAATTATTTTGTTCTAGTACTACTTGATGATTCCACTTTAAAACACAACGCCAAAGTCAAAACACCGAAAGTCTAAATCGCCGAAAACAAAAACATCCAAAGTCAAAAACACCGAAAACAAAAGTGCCGAAAAACAAAAATACCGAAAAACAAAAACACCGAAACCAAAAATATCGAAAACAAAAACACCGAAAGTGACCTAGTGTTTGAATTACGTGAAAGTCTTTTATATTGATGTTCTGAAGACAGAACAAGGCATGAGTGAACTCAAAGGAAGAAAAAGAAACAGGATCAAGTCTATCAATCGATCAAGTACAGTCGTATGGTGAGCGTATGTTAACATGGAGGATTATCTAACTGACATCGCTTAAACTTCGAACTTAAGGCAACTAAAAAGATGACGATTCATTCATAATATTTGACTTTGGCTGAATTAATATGTACTTAATGTTTACGTTTACCAGTGGCGTAACAAGCAGGTGAGGGACCCGTGTGCGAAGTTGTTAACGGGGCCCTGCTTTTATAAAAGACAAAAACAATTTTGTATACAAAACTCGGAATTCCGAAGATTTCCATGCAATTCTAGTGATTTCCAAAGAATTCCTTCTAAATAAAAGCGGATATAAAGACGAGTAACTACCCCCCCCTATTTAATTTTATTAAAATTTGAAAATTATACCTTAATTCTTATCAAAAAATAATATATAGATGAGTTTTTCTATTTTTCAATTTTCTGAGATTTCTATGATTTTTCTAACATTGTCTAGATTTCCTAAAATATCCTAGAATTTTCTGTGATTACCCTTGTCGCAAGATTTCAAAAAATTCTGAAAATCTTAAGATTTTTAAGAAATTTTTTGGATATTTTTTTAAGATTTTCTAGAATTTTCTATTTCCTTTAATTTTCTACATTTCCTAAGATTGTAAAATGAATGAGATTTCTTGGATTACTTAAAACTTTTCGGGATTTCTTCAAATTTCCCGCTCTTTTTTTTACCAAGTAGAAAAATGATGGAGAAATTGTCATATGCAAAACTAAAAGGAAATCAGCGGAAATTTAACGAAATCTAGAATATTATAGACTACTCCTTTTTGATTTTTCCATTTTCTGAGATTTCATTGGCTTTAAAATTTTCTGGATTTTTCCAGATAACTTAAGATACCTTAGAATTTTCCATTTCGTATAATATTCTAAGATTTTCTCGAGTTTCCTGAGATTTTCTTGAAATTTCTATTGATTTCTTGAGATTTTCAATATTTCTACAAATTTTCTAAGAATCTGTTTCTTGAGATGTCTTGGAATTTTCCAGAATTTTTTCAGATTTCCCTTCACTAGTACACACAATTTTTCCGTCGATTTCCCCTTAGTTTTGTACTAACTGGAAAACCGAAGGAAAAATCGTGATATTATACGAAAGTGAAAAAAAATCCAAGCAAATTTTAGGGTATCTTAGTGAAACTTTAGAATACTATTTTCTTCCCAAGGAAAATTCATAGATTAATTCTTTTATTTCCTTTTTCAAGTTTCTGAGATTTCCTTGGCTATTGATTGGCTATCCTAAGATTTTCTAGAATATTCTAAATTTCCTCTTTTCTAAGAATGCCAGTCAAAGGCAGATATTATAGCGGGATATCAATCCCCAACAGGGGGCCCTCTTAGCCGGGGGCCCGCGTGCGTCGCACCCACCGCACCCCGGTAGTTCCGCCACTGACGTTTACCAAATTAACTTAACTAAACAATCAAGTTTAATTAAGACTTAACATTTAAGTAATCAATGATCCGCGCAAAAAGGAGTTTTCAGGTCATTCAAAAACTGGGTCAGTGTTTCTCGGTGTTTTTGTTTTTCGGTATTTTTGTTATTCGGTGATTTTGTTTTCGGTGTTTTTGACTTTCGATGTTTTTGCTTTCGATGTTTTTGTTTTCGGTGTTTTTTTTTTCGGTATTTTTGTTTTTCGGTGATTTTGTTTTCGGTGTTTTTGACTTTCGATGTTTTTACTTTCGGTGTTTTTGTTTTCGGCGCTTTTGTTTTCGGTGTTTTGACTTCGGTGTTTTTGTTTTTGTTGTGTTTGTTTCGGTGTATTGACGTGATACCAACTCTTGTTAATCATTTAGGTTGAAAATTTTATTTAAAAATTTTTTTTTTAATTTGAAATTTGAATGTAGATTTTGTCTTTAATTTAATTCTAAATTTATTTTATATTTCAGGAAATCTAAATATTTATAACTATTTGGAAATATCATATAGTTCAATATTTATTATATTATTGAATTTGCAATTTTTCACGATATTGTGGCATACTTGAACTTTGTAACAATAAAGTTTTTTAATAAGTGAAATAAAAGTAATAAAAACTTAATTAAACCTGTTTACTTATTTCGACGTAATTTCTTAAGAGCTTTTCTTAAATATAGCTATATATGATTTAAGTTACTAATTCTTAAGGTCTTATAGTGCCTGAGCAGTAAAGAATTTTTAATTAATAAAGAATTTCATATTCCCACATTCTGAAACTAAGAGCAAATTAAAATAATAAATTAAATTGTAAGCAAGAAAAGTCAAAACGACATAAATCACATTAGCTTATATTTTCTCTTAGTTACGACGGGTGGGAAATAAAAATAATTTCCTTGATATGCAAATTTGAACTTTTCGCGTACTGCTTTTTAATTTTCATTAAGTTAGAGATATAAAAACGTTTTTAGAAATATTTAATTGTTAAAAAGCTATCCTGTAACGTTGTAATAATGTATCCATATTTGATAGTTCCAAAGGGAAAAATGTAACATATACACGCATTCAATTAATTCACTTTGCAATATCTGTGGAATATCTAACCTTAATTGAATTTATTTGTGCTCTGATCAGACTTTTTCAAGTCTCTAACAGGTAGTTGAGTTTAAATTTTATATTTGCACTGTCGCAATGCGGTACTATGTTAACATGTACAACGATTAATAGGATATTAAACTGAGTATTATGTAGATAAATTATTAGTTTTTTTGCTTACCGGTTATAAACATTAAATTTTTATGGGTTAGGTTAACCAATACAAATCATTCGTGCGGAAATAGCAATTTATGGATGTAGTTGTTTGAGACCTTTAAGAATTAAAGGCATAAAGAAAGTAGGGAAAGTGGATCGACGTAACAAAACGGGCCACCCTGTATAAGGTAGATATCAATGTAATCAACCTGATTTTGATCACCTAAAAAAATTTAATTACTATATCATTCTAAAACCGAGTTTAACTTGAATTAAGTTGATCCACATCCACACGTGTATAAATTCGCTTAAATCGAATTGTATACATTATTTATGCAAATCTAATATTTGGTTATACGCGCTTCGGGCAAGTGCAGTTACAATCAAGTTAAGTTATGTTAAGTCACGTCTTTTACATGTGTCTAAATTTAGATAAATATGAATCCATAAAAAAACTTATTTTGATTTGTAAATGTAATTTAGCAAAAACATCCAAGATTTACATTTAAGTTACGACTTCTGCCTCATTGTTAATTTCTTAATTTAAACTCTAAAATCGATAAATCACCATTTCAAAAGTAAGGTTATAAACCAGGAAAAAAAATTTATTCCAACTGTTGAACTTAATATAAGTAAATAAAGGTAACTAGCATGTTCCATAAATCGCAATAAACTGGAGTATTAATGAAAGTAACTTCATTGATGACTCCTAGGAATGCACGGTGGTCCCATCAAATATGACAGAAAACGTTCCCACTCAACCCACGTGCTGTTTATGAGATCTCTAACTGCTCTATAAATCAACACCCTACTGGCAAACGCGTGTAATTAAAAAGAGTAGTCAATCCAACACCTGACTAACAAGCCCCACCAAATTCTAATTCTTAATCCATTTTTAACAAATTAAATTGATATATCACGTAATCCCGACGATTTTATTATTTTTACGGGCTTTCCACTTCACAAATCTTGCAATTCGCTAAACTGTGTGAATTAATCTCTGATATTTCGATAGTTTTGCTCTTTTTAAAAGTATATTTCTAATGCCTGATTTTATAAAACTTTTAACAAGCCGTTAAAGTTAACGGACGATTTCTATTGGTTTGTTAAGACTAAGGAAAATTTTCCATTGGTTAGTTAAATTTAACGGCCCGTTAAAAGTTTTATGATACTATTATTTAATTTGGAAGAGGACTATCGATGTTTACACCAACTAGTAGCCATATTTGTCATAATTTGTATGATTTGTAACAACCAGTAGTTTTGCCAACTGAATGAAAATTGCCAACTTTTGCCTTTTCAACCAACAAATTGCCAACTTTTCCAATGCTGGGGGGAAGCTTCCCCCCATCCCCCCTTAGGCAAGTCCGTGGGTAATTCTAAGAAATTTCTTAGAAAAGTCCTTCTATCGCATTGAGCAGTGCGCAAAATAATAATATTAATAATGATTTTTTGAGATTTTAACAATGAGCAGGGCCGGATTATTAATGTATACGCCACTAGGCAAAAGTTTTTATGTACCCTCCAACAAAATGTTTTAAAAAAATTCGAGCTTGTTTTACTATTTTTTTACTACAATATATTGTGGCAACAGTGTTTATTATATAAGGGGCAATTGCCCCTTTGCCCCTCTCTAAATACGCCACTGCCCTTTAGTTACATTTTTATGATATCTGCTGTTCATAACTGATAAAAAATAAAAAGGAATATTGCATTCGAGAATTATGACAAAATTCATTATTACAAAAATTAATTTCTTTTTCGGGATTTCGTGTTTGCAAACTCTATTTTAACATTTTCAAAATCAACAGCGTTGGTTAGCTCTTATAGTTCAGTCAATTTAGATCAATTTTCGGAAAAAAAAAAAAAAAGGTAAAGATCTGGATTTTGGTACATGGTTTGTTACGGTTTCCTATTAAACATACTAAAAGTCCCCGTCAAAATCTGTTGCGCTGAAGCCGTCATATTGGAAAAAAAGGTACACTTTTTCAGTTTTTTGTCTATATCTCGGCAACTTGTGCTGATACAGAAAAAAAGTTTAAGTAAAAATTGTAGTTTATTAAATATCCTTTAAAAAAGTTGATATATATATTTTTTTGTATCTCTATTACTTTAGCAGTTTTAATCTAATGCAGTTTCGTTGTTTCAATGCAGTCAATTTATATTTTCAATATGGTAAATCCTTTACCATTAACACTGACTATTTCTCCAGTGCAAAGAGGTTTAAGAAAGATATGCGCCGCATAAAGTTTCGTCTCTAGTAAGCAGCGGGCCGTGCAAGGGTAGCTAGGGCCCGTAAGCAAACATACAAAACGGGCTCCTAAAAAAATAAAATAAAAAAAAAATTTTGAATTGTGTATTTGAATTTTGGGATTTACTTGCCTTATTGATATCACCGTCAATGCAATGGGCCCGATTTGGTCGCCTAAGTGCGCGTAAGAATATCTCCTTGCCCTCCTACCTAAAATCCAGGGTTCAGAAGGGTGCACTGGGGGGTATTCCATACCCCCCAGACCCCCCGGATTACACCAATTGTTTTGTGACTTAAATAATATGTTTAGAGCTTTGGAATCGGAAAAACTGATTTCGCTGCTAAGTCTAAAAGTAATTTTATTTTTGCATAGCAGGGAGTAAACGTATACAAAATAATTGGTGTAATCCGGGGGGTCTGGGGGGTATGAAATACCCTCCAGTGCATTCCTCTGGATTCTGGATTTTAGGTAGAAGGCCAGGAAGATATCCCTATGCTAAAGATCCCCCTAAATATACAAAAGGGGATCCAGAAAAAAAAAAATTTTATTATCCCGGGCCCTTAGGCATTGCTTACATTCACTTATTGATATCGCCGCCAATGCTAGTAAACATGAACATCGTGCATAATGCATCTCCCTTCTAAAGTGGGAGTGGGAGATATTGGAGAAATTTAATCAACTACAATTTTTACCTAAACTTTTTTTTGTATCAGTACAAGTTGCCGAGATATAAACAAAAAATTGAAAAAGTGTACTTCTTTTCCAAGATGGCGGTTCGAGCGCAACAGATTTAGACGGGGACTTCCAGTATGTTTAACAGGAAGCCGTAATAAACATGTATACCAAAAAAAGTTCTATTTTTATCTAATTTTACTGGACTACTTATTAATGAATTGCAAATTGAAACAGTAAAGTGCAGTTTATGTTATGCGATTTTGCTTATGATTTTACATACGATTTCTCTTGTATGACTGGTTTTGGTGGTTGTTTGTTCACGATTTCGTTTGCGAGTTCATCTTCGGGTCGAATCGTATAACGTGAACTTCAAAATATTTGTTTACGACAACTTGGAAGCAAAATCGCATAACGTAAACTTCACTTAATTGATAAAATCTGTTTCGATTTCTTGAAAAGTCTTGCTGGCTTAGAGACAGTTATTAATGTCGGACCAAAATGCAGTTAAAATTCCAGTTTCCAATAATACAAAAAATTTAGTAACCCATTTGTTTCAGTTTTTCTCTGGATTTTTTTTCAGTTTCATTATCAGTTAAAAGTTGCTTAGTTCGCCTATTGGATAATCCGGCCCTGACAATGGGTGAGACTGCGTTTCTTTAATTTAAAACATTAATCGATTACTTTTCTTTGAAAAAATTCCCGAAAATTACTCAAATTTTCAGCGTTTAAACTGGTGTGGCCCCTTAAGCGGCAATTGGTGTGGTATTTTAATTAGGGGATTACCGGATATTAAATTAAGGCGAAAAGAAGAAGTTAGTAGGTAATTAAAATAATATTGGTGGAGAATATACATAAGCAGGACGTGTCACATTGTTTATAAGCTGAAAGGCTGGGACATCGTTATAGAGATATGTAGCAGTTATTCAGATAGAAGATTCATAGACATTATCGATTGTATAGTAGGGTTATATATCGCTATTAAGGCAAAACAGCCGGGCGACGTTCGCGTGCCTCGTCTTGGTAACCTCGGTGTATCGTATACTCCAGCAGAGTTGAGCCAAGAAGTAGTTCCTTGAAGTAAATACAAGTCCATATATGTCACTAGCCTTCCTTCAACAATCTGCAACTACCAATTATGGTCTAATTGGTTTTGAGAAATAACGTCGCTTTTCAACTGTTTACTGTTTAATAAACACAATTTGAACAAAAGTTAATTGGATTTGGTTATGAGTTTTATTATAACGTGATAATCCATATTGGAGTAAAGAAGAGAAAATTATCGAAATTTTTTATGCGTTAATGCGAAATTTAGGGTGCAACATGTCGAGGATATTGTCTCGAGACAAAGTTAAAACGACTTCGGGGTGGGAAGGTATCAAAAGTCCGTTAGCGAGTTGACTCAAGTCGGAAATAGCAATTGCGCCAAGTTTTTTACGATTAATCTCTACGTTTAATATTTTTGGAGGCATTTCTCACTACCCTTGACGAGTTTTATGATCTTCACAAATACGTAAAGCGTTCTCGAGTTGTGTAAATGGTAACGGATCTTTTTCGCTTTTATATTAGTAACATCAATAGTCAGTTGTACGGTAGCTCGCTCGAGCTGCATTTTATTTACTGGCGAATAAGGAGCTGGTTATAGGTTTGCTTTCTTGTGTCGGATATTACTGACAAAGAAAGGCCGCTCATTGATGCAAAAAGCTGGGGCCGCGCACGGGACCGAGTAAGAGGGATTGCTCATTAAAATCCATGTATGTCGAGAATGTGGAAACGCAACTCCGCGAGTCGTCGCCGCATTCTGACTGCCTGCTGGACACAATAAATATTGCATCTATCTAGTCAACAATACAACAGCACCGTATATTTGCTCACAAAAAATCATCTCTGGTTTGGACGCTCGAGATTTATTCGAGAAGATATCAAAGGTACATCAGTTCGTTACAGGCCGCTATTGTGACTGCACTCTCCTCGCCGCGCTCTGCCGCTAATTTATGCAATCTCCTAATAAGGGAGTAAAACCTTCAAACAATGGATATATTTTTTGCAAGTGCGTTTGTAAGCATGTGTATGGTTTTGCGGTGTCGTTCGCCTTTAAGAAGAGGACAGTGACGAACCGCGGTCAACCAAAACTTGCAGCCGTATTACGAACCAGCCAACTTTCATATATCTATATAGCAAATTATCCACCAGCTCTAGTGCAGCAATCACGACAGTAATTTCATAACAGGTTTCGATTTAAGGTTGATAGACTCGGGCTAATCGACTCCGGGATAATTTATAACCGTCTTGTTTTATTTGCCACCCTCATTAGTCGATGCACCGCGACCGGACAGAAAAACTTCAAACAAGTATCGATGCCTGCCTATAATGGATATGACAAAACAAAAACTCGACTGACGGCTCGCTCGAATTAAACTGATCTTGAATTCGTCCATCACCAACAATCTTACTTTACCTAAACTAATTTTATAAAACAAAATTAACTATATAACCCACTCCGTCCGTTTAACACCCACTCTTAATTAAAAATTATTTCATCAAACTTACCGCTCAGTCCAGCACAAGGTATCATCTCGATAACTGCAACAAAAATTTTTACTTTATTTTATTTTCATCAATATTTTAATTTTATTACAAATTTTAATTTTTTATCTACATTTATATATCCTCGTTCACTTCCCACTCGCGCCCATAGCCCCCAATTACCCCAATGTTTAAGATTCCACATATAGCTGATAAAGCAAACGAATTAAACTCTTTATCAATCACTCTATATATTTCCAATCTCATCTGTATTATCTATTTCCTAAAGTGGCGCAAAATCTCCTATTGCTCAAGCTGTGCGGCCTAAAGGCCGCACTATGTAATCTCGCAATTATCTTAGGTTATCCAAATAATGCCTGAATAGACACTGAGAAAAGAGATAATCTCAAAATGTTATAAACGAGTATTGCACCCAAATGTGGGGGCTAGTCGGGAGTTTTGGCGAGTACGGCAGGGGAAGGCTGGCGCTGTAAAACTAGTTTTTTCGTCAAAAAAATTGATTCTTTTTCTGAAAATTTTTCAACATTTTTACCGTTTCTTCCACTTTTTCAGTCATTCATGAGGCTGTTCTCAGGGTAGAATCTCGTTAATCCATTCATGCGCAACCAACCGAGTGCTGTACTCGGGAAAATTCCCGGGACAAGACCCCGCCAAGGGTCCTTCTGCCCGGAGCTGTTACCTACGAGTATCAGGAAAGTTTCAGAACAGGAAGATTTTGAACAGGTCACATTTCTAATCTCTGGAATTTCTTAGAAATCATAGAAATCATAGAACTAGTTTGGAAATCCAGGCAACGTTCATAGAGAGGATAAACGAGGCTAGTGAGGAAGGAGTTAATAAATATATTTTGATAAGAATTTAGGTATATTTTTGAAATTCAAATTTTTTTTGCAGATTTTGTTATAACCAGAGGGTTAGATAGCCCCGTCAGCCCCCTTTACGGGCAAACTTAGAATATGGGAAATTCGAGATTTAGAAAATTCTATAATTTTAAGAAATCGAGAAAGCCAAGGAAGTCTCAGAAAATTGAAAAAGCTAAAATATAAAACTTATCTCGATCATTCTTAAGATTTCCTAATTTCATAAGATTTTTCTTCATTTTTGTATTTCATGATTTTCCCTTGGTTGTCCAGCAACAAACTACGAAGGAAATTCCAGAAAATATCAGTCTTAGAATCTTAGAAAATTTTAAAAAATTCATGGAAATTTAAAAAATTTCAAGATAATCTCTTGAAATTGTAGTAAATAGAAAATCCCAAGAAACGTAAAAAATCCTAGGAAATTTTAAGAAATTCAAGAAAATCTTGAGAAAGGAATATCAAAGGAAATAAATTTTTTTTTCAAATTTTCTTTTAGTTTTGTATATAACGATTTTCAGTTGGTTTTCCACTTAGTTAAAATCGAGGGGGAATTTGGGAAAAATGTTAAGAAATCTTATTAAATCCAAGAAATAGAAATATCAAGATAATTTCTGATATTTAAATCCTAGGATATCTTGGGGACTCGGGAAAATTCAAAGAAATCTCAGAAAAATCTAGAAAATTCTAGGATATTGTAAGAAATCTAGAAAATCTCAGAAAATTGGAATAATAAAAAAAGTCAGTTGTGCACAAGAGCAGATCCACGAGAAATTCATGAGTGAGGTAAATGAGGCTAGGGAGGGTAAACACAAAAGAATTCAGATAAATTTTTTAAATTTTAACAAAATTTTGTAATTTTATTGGTTTTGATGAGTCATGGAGGGGGGGACAGTTACCCTTCTTGGAAATTATTGGAATTCTTTGAGAATCTTTGGAATTCCATAGAAATCATTGGAATTCCGAGTCCTGTGTGCAAAATTATTTTGAGATATTTAGCCCTTGCTACGAGCCATAAGTATAAGATGAATATTATTCAGTCACCAGTGAAGGGAAATTTGGGAAAGTGATGGGCAGATGGGCTTCTTTTTATTTTTTCAATTTTTTGAAATTTCCTTGGCTTTATTAAGATTTTCCGAGATTTCTTAAGTTATCTTAGAATTTTTTACATTTTTTCTGATTTCTCATTTCTTAGAATTTCGTAATATCATGAAAATTTCCACAATTTTCTGAAATATTTTGATTTTTAAAGATTTTCCTGAATTTTTTGATATTTCGTTGGTTTTTCTTGTAGTTTTTGCTTTTAGATTTCATAAAATATCCTAGAATTTTCTACGTTTCCTTAAATTTCCTCTTCCTCAAGATGTTCTTGTATTTCATAAAATTTGCATGAAATTTTCTAAGATTCAAAAACTCCTTGCGATTTTCTGGAATTTTCCCGAATATCTACAGTTCTCTTCACTAGTACACCGCAGTGAAGATTTCTCCCTAGTTTGTTGCTAAGAAACCAAGGGGAAGTGAAGAAAAATCTTAGGAAATTTTAAGAATATTCCAGATGAGCTTATTTTAGCTTTTTTAATTTTCTGAGATTTCCTTGGTCTTCATAAAATATTCTGAATATTCTAAATTTTCTCGAATTTCCTATTTTCTAAGTTTGCCTGGCAAGAGCGCGGGCGGCTGGAATGAATGTATCTAACCCCTCCTCATGTCTAAAATTAACAAAATCTACAAAAAAAAATCTCATTTACCCCCTACATGAACTTTGCCTATATTCCACCCTTAATTTTCAAACTAGTTTCAATCAAAAAAATTTCTATGATTTCCAAGGAATGCCAGAGACTAGTGAGCAAGAAACCACGGTTTGCACTGAAATTGGAAACAGATCAATTTTGGTGGGTAAATGGTAAGCCAAAATGGTGGGGAGGAAAAGAATTGTATTTTGAGTTCAAAATTAGTTCAAGTGGATGCGTGCAGGTGGTAGGTGCCATGTTGGTATTTTTAGAATAGTTTCCAGTTTTGGATCTGCAATTTCCACTTCAAAAAAATGTAATGCATTACCCGGTGTGCGTCGTTATCATTTTCTTAAGGAATTGTAAATGTGTTTGAAGTTGTTATTACTGTTGTTGAAATATGTTGTCTTTCCTTTCTTATTTCTTCATTGTTTGATTTACAATTTTTTTCTTAAAATAATTGATATTGGAAAGAAATTGGCAAGCATTGGAGAAATCAAATAAACAAAATACCGAATTTACGCCAATACATAGTTGTAAAATTCCTGTGCGTCTGGAAATTTTTGGGCGGAGCTTTCATGTCTTTACTTGGTTAGGAAAAAAGATTATCCGATAACTAGTAATCCATGTTTTAGTGATAGAGCTTGTCAAGGAATTTATTTTTGTGTTAAGTGCCAAAAAAGAAGTTACGATCGGTTAAGATGAGTTAGAAAATTTCGTCGAAAGGCATTTAAAAAAGTTGTATAGAAAGAATTGCTGCATGTTGCGTGAACAGGTTGTGCTGGACTGAAAATGGTACGTTTTTTGAGTATGTCGCGTAAAATCCATACATGGATATAAGTATTATGGTTATACCGATCCGATGTTCGAATGGCGCACCGCTCGTCTTTCACATAAACCGAGTTTTTCCAGAATACGGCTCTTGTTTTTAATCTTTAAAAAAGTAGTTTCTCCAAGTTAGATGGTAATGTACTATTAACTTTAGATTACTGCGTAACTGATCGGGACTGAAACGAACGCCTGGCGAGTTATCCATCCATTTACACACGGTGAAGACTAATGTTTCCCGCAGAGACCAGCACTTGGCCCCCAATCACCATGTCTAATCCACTAAGTTATCGCTGTTTAAACATACTACACCATAAATTATTCGTATAAATCATACACTGGGTGTACTTTTAATATGAACAGATTCCCACTAACAAATTAAATATACAAAACCAAAAATTTCAATATTTTTCTATTCAAAATTTTAAAACCATATATTACTTCAAATATTCTCTATATATAGTATATATCCATATAGCTGAATTTCTCGTTCCTATAAATCATATTATCATAATATTTATTATAAACTTGTCCCTTACCTAAATTATCAACATATTTTCAAAATTTATTACTACCAAAACTCGAAACTGTCACGCGGAGTTAATTAAAATAACAAACTTAATTTTTTTAAATGTGGTACTTCACTTAATGAATGTGAGGTTAGAGCGAATCCGAAAACGGTTTAATCGACGCTCTTTTATTTTTAAATTTCGTTTTAAAAAATAATTTGGTCAAGTGTATAATTTTAATTTGATGCCGTCAAGTAATTACAAATAATCTACCGCTTGGTTCAAAACTCGTGTTGCTTTCTGTTAATATTAAAAATTTTATAAATCTTTAATTATTTTATAGTTTATACAGAACTCGTTTAAAATTAATAAGATAATTGGAAAAATATAAAAGATTATACAGAAAGATAAGAAACTGTGCTCCGAATATCAACTTTTAATTTTTAAAAAGTGGTCAGCCTGGTCGTCCAGCCTTCCCAAGCGGACGACCTAGTTTCGAATCTCGCATAGAAAATTTGCTTTGAATTTACATTGTAGTTTAAAAAAGAAAAAAGTAGAAACATAGAGAGGCTTCTGCTGCTTTTTGGAATAATAGCAAAACAATTAATTTTATTTGGAATCAATTAAAATACCAAAATTACATTAGCATCGTGTAAAATACAATAATCAATGAGAGACAAATGGGTAGAAAAATTGAAAATGCATGTAATTATCACACAGGTACATATAAATTATGCTAACAAGCAACACCTAGTTTTCTCAAATTGGATAATTATATACTTCTACTTAATAATTACCAACTTGCCAATTATCCTATGTTGTTTCCAATTTTAATTTCGTTTAAAATAATAACAACCTTAATACTGATTCACACTATTCGTTTTGTCAAACAAAAATTGCCAAGAGTAAAAAGTATTGTACGGTAGTCTTTATGGATGTCTTCAAGGCTGATAAGGTATGTACATCTTTTTGTTGTATAAATTGAAAAACCATTTAACAAACAATGTTCTGATTGTGATTTTACCGCACAGTTTAATAAGAACCATTAAACCACAATCTTGTATAATCGGAGGTTCCTCAAGGCGGATGGGAGGCTCATTGTGCTTCACTCCGCTTCAATCAAACAATAAACATTTTTTGGATAAAACGGAATAATTTGGACAAATTGAAAGCTTGGTGGAAGGCAAACTTAGTTGTTTCATTTTAACACGAAAAAAAGTCGGAATAGATCAAGAACGTGGGTGGAAGAGGATGCACTCATCACATTGTCATTACGAGCGCGACCTCTCATTTCAAATGCGGTGCAAGTAAACGCCGTTACCACCACATGCCCACTGACAACTTTACGAGGAGCACCACTTTCAACCACATGTTACACTTTGGGTAGCTTTATGTCCGCTACATGACATCCCCTGTTGTTTGCATGCCATTCGATGTACGTACGTACAGGATCCCGAAATTGTAACAAGCAATATGTATCAACGCTCGTAAAGCTGCTCATCTACCATATTTTCTCTCTATATTAGATTTTATTATATATGCTAAACGTTTGCACGATCGTGCTAAAAATTTTGTTATATTTTACAATCAAATAAAAACCACCCCACATTCTATATACAATTTTCCCGTCAATTCACAGCTTTAACACAAAATGCGAAACCAAGCCTAAATTGCATGCAAAATGATTCTATTAATAATCACAAAATATACAATAAATCATCACACTTTTTCAGCATTTGTTTTTCTCTTCATTTTGGTATACCTACAAACGTGAATGGTCGAAAATTCAAACCGGAGCGAATTATCTGCCGAGTCGGCCGATATTTAAATTATTTCATTGTATTTAGCTATATTAACTCTCCTTCTCCTCCATTGTTATGCAATTCATAATGAATCAAAGTCTAAAAAGTTATCGATACATTGAAAGAAAAACGCGATACATTTGGAAGGTCAAAAAATATAAGCCGGAGCGAATTTTCCGCCGAGTCGGCCGATATTTAATTTTTAATAAATTAAGATTTAGGTACTTCAATATTGTACGACAAGCCTAGGTCCGTTTTTATCAATTGTTGATTCCTAATTTTTTTAATGCAGTTTCATTTGTCTTCTTCTGTATAGTATAACTCTCCTCAGCGCCCAAGTTGAGTACAGAGAACTTCAAGGGGTAAATATATTAAAATAATTTTGTACACAGGACTCGAAATTCCAACGATTCCCATGTAATTCCAAAGATTCTCAAAGAATTGGAAGATCTTCTTCATGAATTTTTCCCGAATCTGCTCTTCTATTACACAAGTTACCGAAAATTTGAGGAAATCACAGGAAATCTTAAAAAATAGAAAAAACTTTTTCTTTTAGTTTTTCAATTTTCCAAGATTTTCTTGAATTTTCTAGATTTTTGAAATATTCTAATAAAATTTCTACATTTTCATTTACACAATATGTCCTAAGATCCTCAAATTTTTTAGATTTTTTTTAGATTTTCTAAGATTTTCTTGATATTTCCATTTTTTAAGATTTCCTAGAATATTGGTTTTGGAATTAGATATGGACGCGATTGAACATTTATTTATTTCCTACAATTTTCTAAGATTTTTTTATTCCTTCAGATTTTCTTTTTACCTCGATTTTTATTAAGTGAAAACCAACTGAAAATCGTCATATACAAAACTAAAGGGAAATTTGGGGAGATCTTTATAGATTTTCTGAGATTTCTTTGGTTTAAGATTTTTTGAGATTTCTTAAAACTGAGGTTCTAAAACTACTTATTATTTTTTTTTCTGATTTTTGTTGAGATTTTTCTGGCGATTTGCCCTAGTTTGGTGCTGGAAAGCCGAGGGAGAATTGTTAGGGAAATCGTGATATACAAAAGTGAAGGAAAATCTTATGAAATAAGGAAATTTTAAGAATACTTGATCAGATTTATATTTCAGCTTTTTCAATTTTCTGAGCTTTATTTGTCTTTTCTAAGATTTTCAAAATTTCCCAAAATATCCTAGAACTTTCTAAATTTCCTTGAATTTCCGGCAGTTAGGTAAACGAATTTCTTAGTTCAAATCATTTTTAAATTATTCATACCTCGTGTAACAAGTTCAGTTTTGATAATCTTTGGAGGTTATGGTAAGTCAATTTTGTACAATTTAGTCGATAATTTTGTTTAGTTTGAAAAATTTTTTCTTCTTATTTTACAATGTAATCGTAATCGATGCGTACAACTGATGAATGGCAATAACCATGAAATAACGTTATATTGTACTTCGTATTACGAAATTTTCATTTTTTCAAATTTTCTTAATCCAGACCTGTTATGTGTTAATTGTCTCCTTTTTAAATTTTTTGAATTTTGATTTTCTACGTATTGTATTATTCTTATATTTTTTGAATTTAACCATAAATACATACTAAAAACCACAAATTTACTTAAAATTTTTTATTTTGAGTTCTTTTTCTAGTTTTACGCCTCACGGTTAAAAAACGTGGTAAATTTTTGAATTTTGAATTTTTTCAAAGTTTTTAGAAATCATATTAAGAGGGCAGTGCCTTCGGATTTCAAACTAGCAGTGCTAGGTAAACGAATTTCTTAGTTCAAATCATTTTTAAATTATTCATACCTCGTGTAACAAGTTCAGTTTTGATAATCTTTGGAGGTTATGGTAAGTCAATTTTGTACAATTTAGTCGATAATTTTGTTTAGTTTGAAAAATTTTTTCTTCTTATTTTACAATGTAATCGTAATCGATGCGTACAACTGATGAATGGCAATAACCATGAAATAACGTTATATTGTACTTCGTATTACGAAATTTTCATTTTTTCAAATTTTCTTAATCCAGACCTGTTATGTGTTAATTGTCTCCTTTTTAAATTTTTTGAATTTTGATTTTCTACGTATTGTATTATTCTTATATTTTTTGAAGTTACCCAGTACTCTCTTCCTCACCAATGACGCATCAAAAACCAGAATAATCTACTAAATTTTTTTTAAATTTCAAAAATATGCTTAAATTCTTACCCCTTCACACCACCCTCATTTACCCCCTCCATTAACGTAGCCTGGATCCTTTCTTGATTTCCAAACTTTTTTAAGGATTCCAAGATTTTGACGGAATTCCAGAGATTTTCAAGGAAATTCCAAACAAGTTTGGAAACGAAATTTCTAAGATATTTACTTCTTGGAAAACTTACTCTTTACCGTGAATTCCAACCATCCATGCTAGAAAACGCAGACCCAGGCTGGATCAGTAACGTCGAGCATAGGAGAAAATACCTGGTGAAAAAATTCAGAATTCAGTACCAAGTGAGGTTGTGATAAATTGAATTTTTGTGGCGTCTAACAATAATAGATCAAGTTTCCTTTCTTGACAAAAATCTTGAACAACATTAGATCATGCCATCCATAGACTGGTATCTGGTATTTTGCACCAATATAATTGCATATTTTTGATTTTGTAAACACATTACAACCTCACAAGGATTTTCAATTTGGTGAAGTCAGAGAGAGCAAGTCGTTAAAAATAGGCCCTGCCTCTCAATTTTTTCCTTTTCACATCTTTCTCTCTTCTTCTCAAAACTGCGACTTCCAAATACGGCGCTAACATACTAACAATCAAGGATCCCAGCATTGGCTACTAAGTAACTCTTGGGTACTGAAGAACTAATACAATTGGTCTAAAAAGTAAACCGTTCATTGGGGGATATTCCATACCCCCCAGACCCCCCGGTTTGCCAATGGCTACACTTAAGCTTATTTAATATTTGAAGTTCTTCTTCGCTTCATGGATTAGACTATGTTGTCTGTTTCGGCACCCATCTTTTCCTCGGTCGGCCATCTCCTTCCATTTGGTTTATAAATATTTTAAGTTAAATAATAAATAAATACGTTTAATCTCGGGCTCCTTTTATTATGGTTTCTGCTATCGATCGACGATATTCAACACGAGTAGTGGATTTCGATGCCCATAGCTTTAAACATATTGTGGGACGTCTACAACTTTTTAAATTTTGAATTTAAGATTAAGAGACACAAAACAATGAGGATAAACCGGGGGGTCTGGGGGGTATGGAATACCCCCCAGTGCATGCTTTTATTTTATTCCCAAATCGCTACGCCCAACACAACAAACTAGACTACATCATCTACTCAACCTCTCAACAGGGCTTATTTACCATTAGACGCATTAGGTAGAGGGAACATAAAATCTTCTTCTTCTTTCACTTTATCCTGTTTGCCTTGTTCTTGGGCTGTCTTAGAAGATAGAACCGAAGTCACAAGCCTGTGAGCATATTAATTGCTTTACATCTGAGGTAGTTTGCTGTGCCTGTAACCCTGGATTTCTTGTTGATGAGGGCAAATGATCAACCTAGGCGGACTACCGGCTTTACGTGCCCTCCGAAGCACGGAGCAGTTATTTAGCTAACATACTAGGCTAATGACCGTCTCAATATAAAATCGTAAAACAAAAATCAAATTCTGATAAAATAACCCAAAACTTGGGATTTCGATGCCCAATTCGAAATTTGCTAGAGCCTAGAGCGCAACCCAGTTAAAAATAGGTGCTGTGAAGAACATTGAAGTCACGACGGCACTTGGAAGAAGAATTAAGTTTAAATTGATTTCCAAAATTATTGTAATAAAAATAATTAGCAATTACAACAGCGGATCCCAAACAATGGTATCATTGAGCACATATTAGCATACAAAAAAAAATAGAGAAAGAAGAACAGGTTGGTGGTGCGTACATGTCTATCGTAATAGAAGCAGAACAGGTTTTGTTCAACCATACATATACCTATTCAAAACGCGTGTTTCATTGATAAACGTTAAAACCACAAGACAGCTACTTGTGACCTGTCTGGAGAAACTTAAATATAATATATATTATGTAATTATAAAATGATAAAGCACTTTCAAATCTTAAATGGATCTTGTAGTATTAGTCATCTTTAATTTAAAGTTATTTTTAAACTTTCTTGTGCAAATCCTAATTACTGAAGGGCTAATGGAATTATTGCGATATTGCTGTAATGTTTATTTGTAATGTGTATGCTACATTTTACACAACTAAAGCAATAAATTCACACTTGAGCATTACGCGAATCACCTCATAATAAGTCCGCTGAATTTATGGCTGTAGGTAGCACAGTGGAAGTTTCAGGAATATTTTATATCATATTCTTGACCCTCGCGTTAAAAGTGACCTGTTTGGAGAGTCCAAACAATCGCACAATAGGCGCGAAGTTGACAATATAAAAATTTAATGAAATAATTCAAACACTTCTGAAAAGAGAAAAATTTGGTAATACTTCAACTAAGTATAAAAGCCAACCCCACGAAATGTCTTTACATTACTTAAGAGAGAAATTATATATTGAGGGGGAACGAGTCATTCAGAAGCAACAGACCTTTGAAACGAACATGTAAAGTAGCCTTTCAGAATAAATGGCGCTATCTAGACAAATGACAAAAGTGCCGTAGCACTTTTATCAGTTCGTTTGGCTTTATACACTTTCCGTTTCCTTTAAAATCTGTTTATTAAAATAATCCCTACATTAAATTCAAATCGAAATTATTCTAACCTAACTCTTTATTATTTTGGTAGGTACTAACTTATTTTAAAAATTATTATTTTTAAATACCATATACCATATACCATAAAATATATCTAATTGCAGCTTAATATAATAACTGTAGTACATTCTCACACACCGACCATCAATTTTCATCAGATTAAGTCACGCTTCTGCTAGGAAATAAAACACGACTAGATAGAAATGAAGACCGTTTTTCAATGGGTTATTAGATAACTGCAATTTTTTAAAACCACTTTTTAAATTAGCAATAAAAATTTCTGATATTACAATTTGCACCAACACAGGTTTTATTTCCGACACAGGTAAAAGTTACTTTATGGAAAGTACCTGAACGGAGTATCGAGTAATTAAAGTAAAAAGGAAAACTCGAAAATAATAAATAACTCAATGAATGTGAGAAATCGGCAGGCGCTAAAAGCTGGTGTTACTCTTGTGATAGCCGTGACGGATGAGCACGCAACAGATAGTCTCTAATGGCCAATTACAAATGCAACCAAAACGTTGTACCGCAATCGCCAACCTTACTATATGACTGTAGTTTGTCATATTTCAACCAAGAGAATTCAATTTGCCATTTGACAGGTTAATATATACTTAACGGGGACTACAATAATAACTCATTAGGTATGCTATCCTGGTTCCGCATTGATTCATACTGTTTCTGCCCTGAAACTGAAATCAAAAAAATTATTGTTTGACTTTTGCATGGAAGATGCAAAGGTCAACAGTTTTGTATAATTGGGATTCAAGAATTTCATCAAAAATTTTATAGGCCAAACACATCTGCATAACATTTCATTATGGCAAAAGTCTTTCGGCGTCAAAATTTTTTTATCGACATTCGACATTCTTCATTCTTTGGCTTTCCAAAATATTGCGTCCGTATTTATCATATTTTCCAATAGAAAAGGTAATGAGTCGAGACAAGGAACAAACAAGAAAGTGGCAAAAAGAATGTTTTGTAGTGACATGTAGTAAATATAAGGTGTCCGGCGCCACGGGGAGAATGCATTCAGGAACGAAACGAACGGGTATAGGGTAAGGCAAAAGGTGTATTCCAACTTGCCGCTATGCCCACCAAAACACGAGATTTCAATTAAAACGACACGTTTAGTAATGAGGATACAGATTTATGGTCGACACTGATTATTATGCCAGCACAGTAACACGCAAGTTGACTTCTTTATCCAGTCACCACTATTTTCTAACAATCCACTTTCGTTTTTTTTTAGTATATCAAAGGACCCGCACAACCTTAACGAAATCTAACTTAAATAATAATTGTTTGTCTATAATATTAAGATATTTAGTACACCTACGTTAATCTATTAGTGTCCATTTTATTTCTTTCTTTTCATTTGTAATCTTAATTGTATTTTTTATTTTAAGATTAGTCAAAATATATATGGTAATTATTTCTAATCATTTTTGCAATTTTTTTAACATAACCTTAAAATTTTAAATTATTATGTACCTAATGTCACTCTTAAGCGACTCAATCTATTCTTCATTATTAAATAGTTTGAGGGCTGTTCAGTCGTCAAGAAGCTGGGATACTTGCAACCGCAATTATAAATGTCCGACGACCTTAGAGGTAGGTATAAACCGGATGTTTTGATTAAAAACGGATCCTCAAGCCATATAACGGGCAATTCGCTAAGGAAACTTTAATCCGCATTTCTATTTATTTGATAAATTCTTTTATTAAAATATAAAATATTTGGTCCAAATTGTTTTGCGTGTGGTCCTACCTAATCCTTTAAATTTATTAGTAACAGTTTCCATATTGTGAAATCCAAAATCAATCAGATATGCATCTAATTAGTTCTACACCAGTCAATGTAAGAGATTTAATCTTTCATTGTTTAGAATCCGGTCTTCGCTTATGCCGAGCACACTCATCCTAGGAAGTATCGGTAGCAAATAACATAGATTTTAAACTAATTTTATAAATTAACATAACCTCATTTTTCAGGAAAAATAGTTTTCTATAATTATTTTTTTGCAACTTTGGATTTCGGTATTATTAATTTTTAAAATTATAAAAATAATCTGCTAAGGTTAATTTGGAATGGCCCGTAAAAAGATTCGAGGCCGACTTCTCATGTCTGTTTATTATGGTTTTTAAGTGTTTGCTATCCATTAAGATTCTTTAAGTAATATAAATATACCGTTGTTAATTTATAAATTAAAAAAAAAATACCAATTACAGTATAACTGAAAATAACCAATATGTTTATTACAAAAACAATTTAATAATTCACGTTTTTTAAAATATAGTCGAGTCTACTTCACCAAACCACATGAAGTAATAAGTGGTTTTATGAACAGAAAAAAGTTTTTTTAAATAAATTCAACTTACATTTAATAATTTTTCGCTCCATTAAACATTCAATAATAATTTTAAAAAATTATAATATGCTGATAGATTACTTAAGGAGAAAAACAATATTGCAGTGGTGGGTCAGGCTACTTTGTTTTCACATAAAATTTATTTAGTTTGTATAATTAAATAATTAAGTGCCCACACATAAATAAATTTATTTCAAAATTTTTTTTATTTGGTAAGGGCGGCATGTTGAACAAGTAATATTGGTTGCGTAAATCCCCGGTAACAACGAGTCGTCACTGTAATCTAGTTTAAAATTGCAAAATCAACAATGTAGTATTGCTACTTATTTTTTGAAATAGTCATAAAAACATAATTAACTTTTATTTTGAACATAACAATTTTTTTAAATAATTTCATAGAATGTATAATATGTGCTACATTTACATTTTTTGACAATATGTAATAAATTAAAAAGTGATGCGCATGAATGGATAAAACAAAATCAAAGCAATGGGAAAAGCAACAGAATACTTTAATAATCTAAAAAACTTGAAAGATGCTGATCGATGGGGTCTTGTATCTGTTTTATTGATTCGAAATGTTCCCCAAAAAAATGGTAACATTTTATGGCGTTTTCTAACTTAAATTATAAATAATACAACAGATTGGTTTTGATATAAATTTGACAAAACAAACATTCGAATATAATTTATTAGATTTACAGGGTGGAATGTACGTTAATTTAAAATTTTCTAATCAAATGAATTAAATCACTTGATGAACCGGATTTAGCACGACGGAGTCCTATTTGTGTCGCGGCATTAAGGATAGCTAAGCTGTATAATAATTTTTGATAAACTTAATTAACATTTTTAATTTTGTGTATCCATTATTTACTTAGTTTTTGTATATGTTCGGGATATCATTAAAAAATAAGTTGGTATCATAGTAGATAAGTAAATTTAAATGATTAAATCAACGGAGTACATTATCTACGCCCACAAGAATTTGTCACACGCTGGTGGCGATAAAATTAATGAGATAAATGACTTGCAAACCACGGCAGTTCTCTTATTAGACAAATTCTTTCTCTTCACGGTTTCCTATCTATTATGTTCAGTTGACTATTATTACATTACTTATCAAAAAATTCCGATCCTATGTTTTTCATCTCGTTTAGCCAAGCTTAAATTTGACCGTGTGATAATGATAATAGTATAACACCCGATCAGAAAGGTGCCAAACCCATCAACTTCATTCTCACTTTTTTCACAAAACTTTAGCTCATTTTGTTTTGGTCGATTGCTTTCCTTTAAACTTTAAAATTCGAAATGAAAAGTAGTTAAGAGTTTCAGGATTGTTGCCCATAGCTGGGCTGCAAAACGATAGGTGACTTCAAATGCAATAGATAAACTGGAGAAAATCAGCCAAAAACGGAACTATAAATGGAAGAAGAATTGTATTGTCTATGTTCGTTGAGAGATAAACCAATTTTGCAAACTCTCTGAGGCCAAAGGACTATGGGCCATTAAAAAGTTTTTGCGAAAAAGTTGAAACTAATAAGTAATCCACCTGACGAAATTAAATCTAAGGACTTATTGGGCTGGGAAAAACTTTTAATCGTGGAGTTTCCAAAAAGTATACCTTTTAATTTAAAAGTTAATGGCTCAATAATCAATTTCACTTGGTCGACTATAGTCGTAAGGCAGCTAGCTAGCCTGTGGTATCATTACGAAAAGATGCATAGTGAGGTTCAAGGGCAAAGGTTAGGTGAACAAAATTCTCATGACATTTTCATACATGATGAACTTGCGACATGAAAATACATTAATCTGTGTTGTAATTAACACTGCTCTCATTTATTAAGTGTAGAGGGCCCGCGTGGTCAAGGAACATGACATGGCCGTGGGACACCGTTGGCTTTGGCGTCGTGATCTTCATATAAATTCTCATAATGCAAAAGTCAACGTTCTATATTTTAAATACACGTCAAAACCCGTTAATTTTTGATTAAATTTAAAGTAAAACCGCACTTGTCACTAACTTCATACCTTTCATTCGGATTATTATTAAATAGGTCACATTAGTTCACTTCCACTGAGCAGAATGGTTTTCCAACTTCAAGTTACCCCAAAATACGGCGCATAAATTACCCATTCTCGAGAACATAAAAGAAATCTTAATTCCTTTACAATAAAGAGAATTACAGAAAGTATTTCGAATAATGGAATAAAAATGTTTTTTATTTATTGGACGTTAATTCATTCAAGTGTTACGAATGATTCACGATCATAAATACCAACTTAAATTATGTTTTACACAGGTCCATTTAAATTTTAAAATTAAAATTATGAAAGAAACCCATAAAAAGAAAAATAAAAGTTAATTAAAGCGACTACCTGTTTAATTATTTGAGCTTTTAAATTTATTTTTACCCGGATTATTATTTTAATTTCGAGTTTCATTATTTTCAAATCCAAACAAGATTAGCGTGGTATCAACTGAACTACTCATCGTTTAAATGTCGGTCAAGTATTCATTAAAAGTGGGTTCCCACCGTTTAATGAAGTTAATCAATTTGAAGTTGGAAGCGAGCTGAAATTTATACAATCGCTTTAAGATTTATCAACTGCAACCGAATATCACCATCGATCACCTAAAATTATCTTTTCGATTTTTATCAATTTTTCATTATGCATTTTGATTAAGAAATTTGATCCGGATTTTACCCAAATTGATTAAGGGCCCAAATCAAGAATATAAGACTGGGAAGTCCCTGGAATATTTCAAGGTGGTTAAATCATGCAAGATTAATGTCTTTTCAGAAGATCAAACACAATTTATCGCGACAATTTATCGCCGCGACAATTTATCGCCGCGACAATTTATCTCCGCGGCAATTCATCACGTGCGACAATTCATCGTAATTAAATATAATTAAAATAAAAACAACAGAAATTTGATATACAAAGGTTTTCTGTTGACGGTACGTGTACTCTGAACTGTCTTAGTGATAGCCGTCATACGCGTGTCATACCTCGCCGAGTGCGGTCTTCCCAGTCGAGGTGGATTGAGTTCAGGGATGTTTTTAGCGAGTTAAGCTAGAGTTCGCAACTCTTTGTTACGCTCGGAGCTTTCCGGGCCGTTTTGGCTGACGCAACCACGGCAAATCACGGATCCACGATGAAATGAATTAATTAAATTAAATTGCTTTGGCTCCTCCCACAAATTAATACATGTTATTTTATATACAAATAAATAAATTTCTGACGAAGGCGATAACAGTCGCTGAAAGTTTAAAAATATAATTTCATTATATTATTGAATTCAACTTGTTATTTAAAGCTTTATTGTTTATTTTCTCACAAGTTAAGATTTATATATTTAGTGATTTTATGTGTAAAATTTTCGATCTTTAAATGCCGTTTCTTCGAAAACTAATGGATAATCCACCAACATTTTTTTTTAATATTCTTAAAATATTTTCTCTTTCCAATTGCATATAGGAAAAAGTGAAATTCGTGGTACAGATTAACTGACAGACCCCCAAAATTAATTAAAACAATTAAAATATTTTATATTTTCAGGACCCCAAAAGTGAACAGGATTTTTTATTGAATCCAATTGGGTGGATCCAATTATCTGATCCTAATGTAAAACCAGCAATATGGTGTAGTGTAAAGCTTTCACCGGCCGATTGGGAAGCGGGCAACCGCGGTTCAAATCCTGGTCGCGTCGAATACACTGCTGTGATCTAAAATATATCTGTGGGCTATGAAGAAGGCAACGGGAAACTACCCCATTAATTAAATTCCCTAGTACGTCAACTTGGCTTCAGTCAAATGATCGCCTACGCACCCGAAGAAGAATGTAAAAATAAAAATTTGGAATTCTTATTATATCTGCAAGTCAATGTATTTGGGAGCAACGAATTTGATTTAACTACATGTTTAAAACTTAATTTTTGGAAAAACACCAAAAGCTGCCTTAAAGCTGATAGAAGGACAGAGCAGTATGAGGTCACGTAATACAATGTTATGAACCTGTGATTCATTGCAGAATTAAATTTTCCATTGCAACACTGCAGATATATTGTTGTGGTATTTCGAAAAAAAATATCTTCCAACGAAAGCCTTTTCTGCACTTTAATTTTACCACAACTAGCTCAAAATTGTCGGTGAACAAGAGACCCTCAGGAGTCGGTTCCTTATTTCCACAAATTCAAATTCAAAAACAGAAACAATCAAAATCCCATATTTACACCATCCAAAACATCAAATTAAAATTCAAATACAAAAATTTAACTTCTTCCCATTTATTCAAAATCTTCCAAATGGTGATTATTTGGTAACACTACAGTATATTAGATGTATTGGACCTTTGGACTGGCATTTCTTAATTTCTATTTTATGCCACTATGGAATTAGTCATTAGTCCTGAAGATGATGTAACAAACCAAAACTGGTAGACATACAAAGTTTGTTGTTTTATTGTAAGAAGATATATTGGCCAAAATTCTAATTGGACAACATTTTGCTCTTAACCCTCGAAAACAGATTATTGAGGTGATTCGAAGTGATGAATTTTAAATGAAGATCCGGTATGATATCGTTGTTAATCGTCTTCCTTTGGTTCTTAATAAAAAGTGAACATTAGGAAGTTAAATGATGTAGTTTATGAAGTTGTTAGTATTAAAGTCATGAGATATTTGATAATAAATGATGGTCTACAAGAAACCGTTTATAAAATTTGAGATAAGACATAATTTAAAAGATTTGAAAAAGTTTTGCATACAAATATAATATGTATGTATGTGCCGTAAGCTAAAAGAGATCCCAAATAGTAAATTCATTGGTAAAGTGAGCGAAGGATCAAAATAAAACGAATAGAGAGAGTAAAGGTCCAATGCATATCAATAGACTCGGCGCGTTGTCCTGATCAAGTAGAGCAAAGATGAGGATATCGGACAATCGAAGAGTGCTTTATTAAATCCGTCTGGAGCTATTGTGCGATACCTATCTAATCGCGTAAGCATCGCGCTTGCCTCCCTCGAGATTGGCAGCAATTTCCGGATACATGTCAGAGTGAGGAAATTGTGCACTGCAAACAATCACACTATTATGCTCATTCATCAGAGTCAACTTGATGTTTCATAAATATTTATTTTCATAATCTATCAAATTAATTACAAAACGTAATTTTGTACTCAACCGTACTCATATTAAATTAAAAAATATGGCGGAATTTTATTTATGTTAGTCATTAATTTATTCACGTGGTGGCGCTAGTAAAACTAAAATCATCAATTAGGTTATAATTTTTTTGCATATTAATTGAGATTGCGTTATTCATATCGGAATAAAAAATATTTTCTTTAAAATTCAAAGCATGGAAGTTTAGAAATTAGTTTGTTCTGTCAAAATTGTAACGTATACGTGCGAGTGTGCAGTGTATTTTGTTTTAAGTAGCACTTAACATTAATGTCATTCATAGTTTTCTACTTACCCTTTTAAATATGATTGATAGTTTTACTTTTTGCACTCGTCCATAAATATTTTTGGGGTGTGATATTACGTCTGTTGTCGATTTATAAAAATAAAATTTAAACTGCCTACAAATACTAAGTTATGATACTATTAGGGATGGAATTATAAAAGTTTCCTTACTGCATACAATGGGATTATCTTGAATTTTTAAAATTTGGGGAGGTTTTCTAACATATTCATGAGGTATCTGAGAAAAAGAAAAATAACGCTGATTTTTACCCCCAAAATATATCTAATATGAATATGATAGGAAAAGGAGCGGGGACTTACTAATCAAAATGCATAGCTTATGCTTGTGGTTCTCTTCGCGTAGGCCTAAACAACAAGAAGAAATTAAAATGAAACTCCATATCCGATAGCATTAATATATGCAGTTCGTGTCACCCCTGAGATGCCGCGTGAATATTTAAATTTTTGTAAGTATATTAAGAAACAGTAAATGTATAAAGTAAGTAAACTTGCTACCTTTCATGTTTTCTTTAAAAAACTTTCTTATTTTATAATTTAAATAAACCCGTCACCCTAACCTCACAAATTTAATATTTATAAATTTGTAACTAATCAAAATAATAGGCAAGTCATGGTACCTCTCAATATTACTTTTAACTCAAC
Organism: Cantharis flavilabris; assembly: GCA_949152465.1. Classification (NCBI taxonomy): domain Eukaryota; kingdom Metazoa; phylum Arthropoda; class Insecta; order Coleoptera; family Cantharidae; genus Cantharis; species Cantharis flavilabris. Next base: position 25,570,780 of record OX424441.1, on the reverse strand, counting down.
GACTTCTCCTCGGGTATTAAAACTCTTTAAAAGAAGGGTCGAGTGTTTTAAAGAATAATCAGCTAACATACCCCAGCAGAAAAAAATCAGACTTGCAAATTTCTGATTGCACCCTTCACAGCCCGTAAAGATATTAGCCTCTTACATTTACACCGTCACCCCTGCTACTGTTAAAACGTAACGCATTCAATTATTTTGCGAGAGAAAAATTACAGCAACAGTTGTACATACGCAGTAATTTCCATAAATCTCTTTTTCAGTTCCGGAGGGCGATTTCGAAAATATTCTAAGATAACGAATAGATGTTGTTATTTCTAATTAACATTTCGACTTTTATTTACATACTTTTTTATCTTTTCTTTTTCCAATTTTTTATTTCTTTAAATTTATGGTTTTGCAAATAATGTAAGGTAACAAGTAATTATTGTTTTGCGGGCCATAGTCAATTTTATTTTTAATTAAATTTTCGAATCAATAAAATGTAAAAAAGAAAATCTCCAAACTACTATCTATCACACAGTCATATTAAGTTCTACAAGATGACCTTGACTAATTTATTGTACTTAAATATAGTGTATTGTACCTATTACATTTTTTATGTCCTATACAGACTGATTTAAATTAACTGCGTAAAATTGAATATCGCGCAGGAGTTTTCGAAAAAAAGTTTTCCCCTGTATATTTTCAGGTTCTATTGACGCGCTCATTGGATACAATAATAATCAGATTGTGATATCAAATTAGTCAAATTAACACTATAATTAACATTTAATTTAACATATTAAAATGTTACGCTCTGGAAGCAATAAATTACCGACGACCAAATAAAAAACTACCAATTCTAAAAAACTGACATGATTGAATTAATAACATAAAGGAAGTTTTGCATAAAATCGTTCGGTGTTGGGCAAATTTTTAAAACAAACGACAACTGAATATTTTGTTAGAAATTCACCGAATGTGACAAACGATCTTTTAATAGATAAGGCAATACCGAAATTTTTGATGAGTATTTCGAAGCTTATCCGTGAAGGTAGGTAAATAGTGAACAAGTTCGATGACAGTGAGCACCAAATAAAGTAGTTCGTTTGTTTACTAAAACCAAATATTGTCTAAATGAAATAAAAAGAACACCTGTTCCAACTGACCAAGGCAAATTCACGGAAGATGCCACTGATTTATAGATCTCATTATTGACAATTGGCATTTTTTGTGAAGGTCATCAACTCGAATCAAAATATTTGGCAAAACTTTTGGGATGGAAAAAGTTGCTAATAAATTAAATAATAAATACTGAAATGGAGAAAAACAAATCATTTTTGGTTTGGACAAATTGGAGACTCGAAAATGTTTTCGGTGTGTGATATCAATCGATTTGATGGGAAAATGTGGTTTTAACATTTTTGTAAATAATGTACTGCGAAGATGTTGTTATTCAAGCTGTGCAGATTAGCGCCCGGTGTGGTAAGAAGCCGCTTAAAATATATGGGTTCGATGTTAACCCAAGTAAACGATGGGGTTCAAAACTGTAGGAGACGACATCCCGCGGATCGTCTCGATATGCGATTCAATTACACGTGCATATAACATAATCTTTATTCCCACCGAGTCGACTGCATATTTTACATTTTGTCAAGTAATACATTTAACCTGCAGAGAAAGAGCACTTAATCATTCATATTACTGAAACGGTAATAAAAATAAACTACATTCGCGAATTCTCCAACTAATAAAACATAAGCTTCTTGCAAAATTTTTAAACTAAGCAAAGCTTCTGCATTGCATGCAGGTCAGTAGGTAAGGATTATTTACATGGAGCGTAAAAGAATCATTATAATCTATCGAGCATTATTTAGCCCCTTAGGGGTGTTCGACCCTATCAATCGAGTGGACAGCACGTGCCCAACGGCCAATATCACGTGGCAGTCCCGATGCAAATGAGCAACAAGTGGCTGATCTGACTTACCGATAATACGGAAAAGCTTGAGGCATATGAAGATCCATAGGAGCTGTTGGATGATGTGCTGATCCATATCCATGATGATCAGTGGTTTGCATCATGCCGCCAGCGGCGGCCGCTGCAGCCGCTGCGGCCGCCGTATGATGATGGCCCAGAACTGCCGCCCAGGGCGAGGACGCAAATCCTCCAGGATGATCCAGCTCGAAGCCGCGGGACACACTTGAGTGCATGTATAAAAACAACCACAACACCTCACCACAGCATTTCACCCGCGGCGTACACGTGTGACGACGAGCACGGACACTCGGCCATTGATCGCTAAGATGCTGAATGACTGAAAGATCTACCGGAGGCGGAGTTGTTTGGCCGCGTGCGTGCCTCCAAAACCACGTGATCAGACAGGCGGCTCTCTCTAAAACAAGGTCCTACCCACGTTCGAAGTTCGCGGTACTCCCACTCAAGGCGGCTCTCACCTGCACTTTGCGTTCTGATACGTCATAACTACATTAAATTGGTGCTAAGCTAATAGTGTGCGCTGCATTTTACATTTATTTGCATACACTTAGGTCAAGATAATCGTCAGTTTAGAATAATTTTGATATCTCTACTTATACGAAAGTGAAACTTCTTTTCATTTGTTTTTCGCCAAAAATTTAAATTACTACATTTTTACCCAACAGTTGAAAATTTTAAAATTATTATTGTAATAAACTATCATCAATCGCATCAAATTTATATTTAAATTTTCGATAATGCAATTTGAATTATTAAAACTGAATAAAAAAAAATGGCGACAAATAAAAAATATGGTGGAAACTGAAAATAGTAATAGGAAAAGTTATACAGACAACCCGACTTTTTAAAACTACAGCAATGTAGTATGTACAGCAATAAAATATTAAAATAGTAAAAATGTGCTTAGGGTGTCTTTCAAAAAGTTTTTATTCCCTGAAAATAAATTACCGTCTAGTCGTACCAACATTTTCCGTGATCGGTTGGCAATTCTGTAATGGAAATGCAATATATAGTTAGATATTTTAGATAGATTTAGATAAGTTCATCCAGTAATTTTTTTAAATTTATACAAATTTGGGTTTCTGACTAATTTGATTTCGTCCAAATCTATTATCAAATTTACCTGTCAGGTTCCAGTATAATAAAATTACAAAGGTATAGGGTACCTACAGTCAAGTATGGAGCCAAACTCCAATTCTAAAAGGAGATTATTAATTTGCCAAATTTTTTCAGTTTATTATATTAAATTTCATTTGTTAGTAGCATTACGCCGGCAGCGGTGCATCCGGCGCGACCGGGATTAGAACCACAGTTTGTGCTCCCTAGCCATCCGGTGTATATCTTAGGATACACCGGTAGTATATTACTCTGCATATTTTCACTGGAAAACAATTGCATAAAAAATTCAACAAAAAAATTCATAAAAATATGATGAATTTTGTTCATAGGCGCAATAATAAATTATAAATTTTTCATCCATTTTTTTTCAATTTTTTCAGTGTTTTTTTTCAGGAACAACTTTTTGATAAAACTTCTTCTTCGTGCCATATACGCAGTGCGTAGGAAATCACTTGGCTGAAGCCAAGATGACTTATACTAATAGGAAAATAAATTATGCATTATAGTTTATAAAAACCTTATCTAATTTTTGATAATTCTTGGACATATGAAAAGTATAATAGAGTATCGAAAAATAGAAATTATATTTTTTAGCTGCTCAAAACTGTTTTCGAGGATATTCAGTTCAGTGGCGGATTCATAGGGATGCTTATGATGGCCTAATTCCTTAAAATTTTTTATTAAAATTGTCAGGTAATTAAAATTCAAAGATAGAAAAATGTCTGACATAATATGGTAAAAAATCGGAATGAACAGGTTGCCGCTGCATGGTCTAAGTTTCCTGTAAATTAATTGTAAATTTCCTGTAAAAATACTTTTCATTTAAATTTTGTTGACCTTGAAATGCCTTAAATTTTTGCCTACGGCGCATTTTAATATGTCATACGTGATGGGAGCCGGTGGCCGGCTGCAAATTCTGGCAAATAATTTGCCTCCAATCCGGCCCTGTGCCCACCCCAAACAAATTGGGCCCAATTTATGCCCAAAAAGTAAACACAAATGATAAATTTTTGTTTATTTAATTAAATACAATGTGAAAACAACTATAACTTTCAATGGCGGATTTATAGGGTTGCTTAAGATGCTGGATTACCAAACCCCCTATCATTCAGGGCTCCAAAGGGGTCCCTAAGACCTCACTCATTATTTTGTAGAATTGAGTTTGTTTTCTTTTTTTTATGAGATTGAGTTGCTTTTATTTTGTTTTTAGATAATCAGAATAATGCATACACACTTTTTAAGTTATCACAAATAAAATACATTGTAGGTATAAAATATAGCAAACGTTTTCATCATACTATGGCATTTCAGGCGATGAACTAGAAAGAAAATTTAGAGAGAATCCATTTAAATGTTGTTCGGGGTGGTGGGAGCAGGTATTTTTGAAACAAAAGGAAGTATTTACAATAGTCATTTCATAATGGTAGGGATATAAAAAAACGCTTTTTTAGGTTGAACTAAGAAGGGGGGGGGTAAGAGTTAATTATTTTTTCAAGATGTTTAATAGAGATTAAATAAAATATTTTATTTAAATTAAACAAAAAAATTTTGTTTCAAAAATAATTATTTAAATAAAATGATTTTTTTGATTCAAAGAAAATATTTTTTTCGGCCCCAAAAGGTCACCATCCGCTACTGATTCTGTTTTTTAATTTCAACGCCAAAACCAGGGCCGTATTCTATAGACCTTTTAGACTGAATCTGTGGTGGGGGCATCACCAGTTGTTTTTTGAGAATTATAATTATTTTAAGTTAACATCGTAGACAAATGCCAAACACCTTAAGATGCCACATCTGAGGAGTTCTTAAGACTTCTGTTTCCTTCGAAGCTTTTCAAGGCTTCTGACGAGCCTTCCCTTGGGAATAGTTGAAATACATTACAAAGATAGGTATTCTGACCTAATTGCCTTTGTTTATTTCGACAGAATTTTTTCACCATATCAATATTTTAGAAAACCAAAAAAATGCACTAAACATGTTTCAGAACTAAAATGCTTTTAAGTTATCTCATGTAAAATACACTGTAAGTATAAATTCGCAAACGTTTTCACCATACTATGGCATCATCAGGCGATGAATTTGCAATAGTAAATAGTTTGTAGCTTCCGATTGAGAAAGATTTTTGTGTTTGAACAATAAAATGTTATAATGAAGCAGTTCTCAGTAAGAAAGCATGGCGTAACTACTCTGTATGCGCTGCTGTAGGTTAACTGCCATTAGCTGTCAAAATAGGTTAACTTTTAACCTAGTTTGGAATCGATCCGATTAAGATTAACCTAAAAATTGAATTTCTTTGGAATAATATTTATATTGGTATCTACCCGGCACGGACCAAAAACATAGATGATGCTTATCATAAATTTGTAAAATAATAAATCTCTTCTAATAATTTGACCGCTGAAGCAAATGTGTCACGATAACATCGATTCGTGGTTTTAAAAATTCAAGGAAAAATTAAAACCGACTTGACTGCCTTTACAAATCACACATATGAATTACTACTTCCTCGCCAGTAGAAGAAATGGTAACAATTTAATTTATGCAACATAATTTTTGTACTTAAATCTTTCTTGCTAGTTGCTACATTAGGATAGAATCTTTCATAATAAAGACAAGAATCAAGAATTAGGTAGCAGTGAGTCTCTAATTATCTTGAAACCACATCTTACAAATTTCTTATGTTACCTACTGTTTACAAAACTAGTTTTTTATATCTGAATCATCATTATAAAATAAACATTGGAGTTATTTTCATTAATGTTTTAAGGTGTCAACACTCAAAGTTTTATTGAAGCAAATTAATTTCTTAATCAAATTATAAAGTTGATCAGGTCGTTAAATTCATAAGCACCCAAACTTTAAAATTTACATATTGATGAAATCCGGCAAAAAATTCTCGAGTTTGGTTCCCCCACCATTTAACTAAATTTTTAATTAATAACTTTTTTTGGTCTATTAAAAACTTTTGGGAAGACCGGAAGTAGTGTGGTCTGGTCCTGAACTTTTTTCCAGAGACTGGGTTTGTTTTGAGAAAACTTTTCAAAATTATTAATTTAACTCGAAATTTATGTATTTTGATGTTTTTAGTATTTTGAGTTTTTAAAGTGAAGTACCTAATCTGTAAATGCAGTTAACAATGAGATATAGTCGTTTGTGTGTTTTTGGGTACAGGAAACAAGGCACTATCTTGATGGTTGTGGCTATAAAGCACGTTACGTGTACCAACTAGAGTTATTTATACCTTAGTACGATGCTTCTTTCATTCACTTTTCCAAAATATGAATCGAGCATAGTGCGTGACTTGCATGGTGACTATTGCTTTCTACGAATACAGATGAATTTAGCCCTCATAAAATATTTACAATAATAATGTCCAACATTTACTATTAACGTTTTCATTTTTGAGTCAGTTTAATAAGTTTCTGTAAGTTTCCTCAACTTCTTAATATATCATTCAAGTCGTCAACTGCTAAGAACTAAAGCCTAAGTGCTTTGCTTAATTAAAATAAAATTTAATTACATATAACATGTAAAACTGTAAATTACTTAACATTTGTATATCTTAAAAAGAAATACATATTCTCATTAAACGAGATCCTTACACGTAAGACCGATAAATAAGTGGGAAACAAAGTGGAGTCTATAAATACATTTGTGAGCATTGTGAAAATACACATATCGGACAATCGGGACAACTTTTAAATGTATATTGTTTTATAGATTATTCAGATTAAAAGTCGCCTAATCCATACCAAAACTTGAAATACCTTATTTTTTTCTATGCCCAAAAGCCAAAACGCAATTACAATTTTTTTTTCTAATATTAATTTGAGTTGGATTTGGCTTAAGCACAGAAAAATTAAAAGATTTTATTGGAACTTAAATTAATTTGATATTTTGAAATTAATCATTGAATTTTAATGATGTATTTTTTAATATTACATTCTTTGGCCATTAAATAAATTGGAAAAAACAAAAACCATGTGTAAGTACCTAAAAAATTCCGTTGCCATTAAATTTTATCCTCGTGTATTAATAATGTAACATGCAAATTTTATTTGTGGTTATAACAGCTAAATTATTTATAAGTTTAACATTATACTGTATGCGGAATATTTATTTATTCAAAAATTGCAACTTTCATTAATTTGTAAAACTTCCATGTTTTCGCGTAATCAGGTAACGATTATTATGTATGGTAGCGGATGTAATACCAAAAAGTTTGTAGATTTACAAAATCGTTCAAATAAACTAATTGCCATATTATTAGTTATACCAGGGTAACTCATATTTAAATTTTAACATGTTTTAATATACAGTACAGCCTCGCTTATCCGGACACACTTTATTCTGGACACTCCAGTAATCCGGACATTCCGGCTCTTCGGACATTTTATAATTTTTATCTCTGCAATCCTGACGAATTTCTAGTTGCAATTTCAAATTAATGCAATTCATCAGTACCCTTTTATAAGACTAAACTAAGACATCACTCAGGGCAGCACCCAGCACCAAAATTCAGAAGGCTCTAAAATTGAGCGTTTTTAATTTAATTTTCTATAAAATATTAAATTTTAAATGTCTGTCTGTATGTCTGTCTGTATGTCTGCCTGTATGTCTGTCTGTCTGTATGTCTGTATGTCTGTATGTCTGTCTGTATGTCTGTCTGTATGTCTGTCTGTATGTCTGTCTGTATGTCTGTCTGTATGTCTGTCTGTATGTCTGTCTGTATGTCTGTCTGTATGTCTGTCTGTATGTCTGTCTGTATGTCTGTCTGTATGTCTGTCTGTATGTCTGTCTGTATGTCTGTCTGTCTGTATGTCTGTCTGTATGTCTGTCTGTATGTCTGTCTGTATGTCTGTCTGTATGTCTGTCTGTATGTCTGTCTGTATGTCTGTCTGTATGTCTGTCTGTATGTCTGTCTGTATGTTTGTCTGTATGTCTGTCTGTATGTCTGCCTGTATGTCTGCCTGTATGTCTGCCTGTATGTCTGTCTGTCTGTATGTCTGTCTGTCTGTATGTCTGTATGTCTGTCTGTATGTCTGTCTGTATGTCTGTCTGTATGTCTGTCTGTATGTCTGTCTGTATGTCTGTCTGTATGTCTGTCTGTATGTCTGTCTGTATGTCTGTCTGTATGTCTGTCTGTATGTCTGTCTGTATGTCTGTCTGTATGTCTGTCTGTATGTCTGTCTGTATGTCTGTCTGTATGTCTGTCTGTATGTCTGTCTGTCTGTATGTCTGTCTGTATGTCTGTCTGTATGTCTGTCTGTATGTCTGTCTGTATGTCTGTCTGTATGTCTGTCTGTATGTCTGTCTGTATGTCTGTCTGTATGTCTGTCTGTATGTCTGTCTATATGTCGGTCTGTATGTCTATCCGTATGTCTGTATGTGGTTACGAGATCATGAAATGAAATAGTATCAATTGCATAGGTTAAACCAAGCAACCAAATGTCAAAGAATTTGGCATAAATGTACCATAGTTAAACTTAGAGGCCAGCTGAAAATGGTGAAAATTTGTTGAAAATTGCGGAAATGATAAAGAAAATAAACAAAGTTCAAGTGTCAATTATGTACTTTTGGATCACCATTTGTTATATCCAAATTATTTAATCGTGCCGTGTCGCATCTCTCTCTTAAGCACGTATATCGAGTTAGACGGAATACGAGTCGCGTAGCAACTCGATTCCAAAAATTTTCGGAAATTTTGATGTTTTCGGATTTTACACCACGTGTCCCGCGTAGCGCGATTTTTGAGCCCCGCAGATGCGACCTGTCGTTTCCTTGAGGTCTTGCACATCAAACGGTACATTTCAAGAATCTCTAATTATGTGTGCAAAAGAAGTAAATCTGCACCTTTAATTAAACTGGTTTTCAAATTTTTCAACTTTTTGACTTTTTGATTCGAACTGTAGCTTCCTCGAGGTGTTTTTCCTCGAATGGTACCCAGAAAGAGGAGGTTGAACGATAATTTTTATACCCAAATTTAATGGGGAAAGTTATGCAATGTTTACATAGCCAATTTTTTTCTAATAAACTAGAAAGGTGAAAAGTTAATATTTATAGCAAGAAAGTTGATTTGGGAGTAGATCTGTCCCCCGAAATTGTAAAAAAAAAATCATTAAAGATGATCGAATTTTCCGTTTTTCTGCTTAATTTTTTCACTTATTTTTGCTGTTTATTTCAGCAAAAATAAAGCAATCACGCAGAGCATGTACATCTATGAAAGTTTTCAGTTTTTACAACCGGGGGGTATGGGGGGTGTGGAACACCCTCCAGTATACCTGTAAAACACAAATAGCAAACAGATTTCGATTCCAGTTTTAAGGTGTTGATTCCACTGGGCATTACTGAATCTAGGTTACAAAAAACATTTGGAAAAATCTATATAAAGCTAGATTCTGGGACCAATTTTGTTTAGGTGTACTGGAGGGTGTTCCACACCCCCCAGACCCCCCGGTTTCAAAAATTGAAAACTTTTTGAAAGTAAGTGTGCATTTGTAGGTTTAGGCTTTACGCACTGAGTAGTACCGAGTACCCCAGTATCCAACTGATTGTATAAAATTATTGCCACAACATATAAATGTACCTATTGGTTTTTTTTGTAAGTTTTATTTTGACTTTTGAATCAAAATTTTTCGCTTTGAAGCAAAAGCTAATTTTTAGAACCAAAACGAAAAATTTTGATTCAAAAATTTTTATGCATTGTATATAGGCAATGCATAAAAAGTTTTGGTTCAAAACTTTTGTTTTTATCAGTGTACAGTTGCGATCAAAAGTAAGTTGGCAAACAGTTTTTTAGCAAAAATTTATAAAAATTCAAATTATTTAGTGGACTATCATATATTTTCTAAAAGTATGTAGATTAATTCGTAGTTTACCGTATACAACTTTTAATTGGTATAAAACAGAAAAGTATATTAGCGAATTGAATTTTATTCAGGGTTCAAAAGTAAATTGGCATAACATCAAAACATAATAACCGGGCGACCACGAAAAACAACCAAAAGAGAAGATAAAATGATGCTTCGTGAAGCAAAAAAAAATTCTCGTCTAGCGGCTACACAAATTGTTAAAAATTTTAACGAAAATCGCGAAGAAAAAATTCAAGATTCAAGTCTTTCTAAGAAACCACTTATATAAAAGAAGAATCGGATAGCCCGTCTAAAGTTTGCTAAAAAATCACTTACACTGGGAAACGAAGGATTGGTCCAAAATTCTTTGGAGTGATGAAAGTAAGTTTAATTTGTTTTCCTCGGATGGTATTAAGTATATCCGACGTCCAAAAGGTATTGCATATCAAGTCCCTACTGCAAAACATGGTGGAGAAAACGTCATAGTGTGGGGTTACTTTTCTCGAGATGGCGTTGGATCTCTACACAGAATTGATGGTATTATGGATCGGTTTATGTATGCCAACATACTGAGGGATCATATGCTACAACATGGTAAGAGAAAAATGCCACGCGGTTGGATCTTTCAACAGGATAATGATCCGAAACACACTTCGAAGCATGTTAGGGAATACATGGATAAAGCTAAAATTCGTCTTTTAGAGTGGCCTAGTCAATCTCCCGACTTGAATCCCATAGAGTATTTATGGGAAGAGCTCGATCGTCGAATAAGAAGTGAAAATTACAGTAATGCTTCTCAATTATGGGAAGTACTACAGAAAGAATGGTCAAAAATACCATTAGAACGTTTATAGAACCTTGTTGACTCTATGCATTCACGATGTAAAGCTGTTATCGCTGCAACATTTAGAAAAATTAAAGTAAAATATTGAAATTTGACAAAATTATTGGAAAAAAACTGTTTGCCAACTTACTTTTGATCGCAACCGTATCAACGGTTTTTAATCAATAAAATCAGTAAAAAAAATCTCGTTAATCCGGAAAACTCGGTTATCCGAACAAACTCAAAACTATATCTGTCCGGAATAACGAGGCTGTACTGTATGTTCGTTTTAATTTAAATCATTTAAATTGGAAAATAAAACAAAAATACTTAATATTATATAATTCTAATTTAAAATCATTTTTACATATGTACACAAACCGAAGAAGTCAAAAAAAATTGCGCCAAGCATAAATATACCCTGTGAAAACGGATTTGTCGCTCTAACAAATGTTTTAGTAGCTGTAGCATCAATAGAGTTTTTTTGCTGCAGCAACAAATTTTATGTTACCACAACAAAGTTCTTTTGTTGGAAAAAATAAAATTTGTTGAACGAACAATTTTTTATTTTCTTTGTTTTTGGTTTATGAAGAATCTCAAACAAAAGATTCTGATGTTCTCATACTGAATACTTGTAGTATATATTATATATTCAATATAATACAAATAAAAAAAATATATAAAATATACAATAGTGCAAATTCGACTGTGGAAGTACTACGCCGCTGTCTTACACCAAAGGATATTAAATTAAATTAAAAAATTGACACTATATACTATATACTATATACTACTCTATAATTACACTAACTTAAAACTACAAAAAAAACATATATACAAAAATTGAAACATTGCCGAAGTCAGGTAATGTAATATCAAAAGCGCATGTTTCCCCCAATGGATTTTGTGAACAATGGAGAAAAACTGCAAAAAAAATTGATTTAATTAAATCTTAAAAATATACCTAGATAGATAAATGTAAAAAATTTTGCTTTTTGAAGCTGTTTTAAAACTAAAATTTTTGTGTGAACTAACCTTATCAACGGGAATGAATATGTAAATGCCTTTTGAGTTGCTTGTTTGTGGCAAATAATTTACCACAAACATCACAAAGTAATTCCTTTTTGGCAGCATGCATCACTTCAACATGGTCTTTTAAGTTGCGTTTTACTGAAGATTTAAAACCACAATCTCCACAAGCAAAGATCTTATCTTGGTGGATTTGCACATGCTGCTTTAGATAGATTTTAGTTGTAGCTGTATAGTTGCAAGTCTTACATGTAAAGGTTTTTTCTTCGACATGCCTCATCGAAACATGTCGTTTTAGATCCTTTTTTGTTTTCGTTGAAAATTCGCATTTGTCACAATGAAATGGTTTTTCATCCGAGTGTTTTAGTGCATGCGCCTTGACGTAGTATTTGTGCAGACCTTTATAATCACAGATCTTACATTTAAAGAGTTTTATGTTCTCGTGAGTCATTGCATGCAGGACAAGAGCATCTTTGCGCCTACAGGAATATGAGCAAATTCCACATTCAAATGGTTTGAGGGGAAGATTGCTTTCATCGTTGAGTACAGGCGTGCTTTCGACTTCAACTTCACTACCCTCATTAATAGACAAATCTTCTTCTTTTATGGTTATGGAGTGGTGCAGAACTTCCAATGTAGCATCATCCACATATTCTTCGTCTAGTACCTCTGCTTTAATTGCTTCCATCTTTGATCTATCCTAATTTTAAGCACAATTAACCTTTTTTCTTTTATGTTTTTTTATTCTTTACAACCCCAAAATTTCAAGTTGGAATTATACAATTTATAATTGACTAAAGTCCAATTTTCTTAAGAATAACCCAATCACCAAGATCGCCTAACCTGTTAGTTTGCTATCCAATTTTTGCGAAAATTAAAAATGACAATTGTATCTCTTGGCAATTAGGTGCTTCAATTCAAATGTCAAATTGTAACGGCTGGGACGAACCCAATCGAACATTTTCGAGGAGAAGCCGTCTTCAATTTTCCAACGGTCGCGGTTGGCCATCTTGGTTTCTTTAGCTATTCACCTCTTCTTTTGGAAAACCCACCAAGATTTGGTGTGCAAATCAGATTTTTTAGAAGAATGCAATAACCTAACCATAAAAGTGATTTTCTGAAAACTAACGGTTTTGCCAAGTGCCGAAGATATCGGGGAGAGAAGCTCCTCATCCTCCTATGAGCCCCTCCTTGTGTGATGGGTAGCTTGTCTTTCAAAGAAAAGACATGAAAACCTGTAGTCCCCTTTGCAAATTAATGTTTAATTCCAATTTGAGATTGTTAAGTTATAGATTATTCTATTACTTACTTGATTTTGCTTAACTTTCACTACAAAAACGAACAAAATATAGAACTTATAGGAACACTGTCACAAAAAAACTCGGCTGACGCTAAACTATTAATAAATAATAGGCAACACTAGATGGCGCTATTTTAAGGAAAAACTGGAAAGGCGCAACTACAGAAGGGGCTAGGGAGTTTGGTTCTGAAGCAGGCCATGAAAATTGAGTGATTGGGAAGAAGGTGGAAAAATAAAATAAATAATATCAATCCTTTACAATACCCAAAAGTTCCGGGGCAAAGCTTTTTGCAAGAACGCAAAAAGTAACCAAAATGAAGGTAGCTACAGACTCCACGGAACATCTTTTGAGAATCACTGGCATAAAACAACAGTGACAGGTGAACAGTGCTCACTACGATTGAAGTGTGTAATAATTTTGGAATAAGCAATATTTTGCAAAAAAGTTTTATGAATTGGATATTCTTGTGGAGTGAAATTGGCTCGAGTGTTGCTAAAGTGTAGAGAAAAAAATTTGGATGGTTTTTGTTTTGGACACGGTTAATTTTTCCGAACATCGCTGGAACAAATCATCATTCCCAAAAAGGTTGGTGTATTTTTAATTTAGTTCTGTACTATGTTCAAATTACTTGTGCAAGAATGATTTTATGAAATTCTGAACTTAATTCAAAAACCGTTATTTTTAAAAATTGGTTATGTAACCATCTAATTTATCATTGCTTCATGGGAATTTTTGCGCATGCGCACAATAACAAAATAGCTTCATAACTGCTATTGAATCAAATATTATTCTTACAGGACTGCTAGTATTTAAAAAATGTACGCATATATTTGGTTATGTCTTTATTAAAAAACTTGCACCTTTCTTGTTGGCCATGACGTGGCGAATCCATTCGGGGAATGGAAAGAACTTTTTTTTGTTTTTTAGAAAATTAGAAAATAAACAAAATTATAACCGCACTTATTAAAATAATTTCAATTGTTCTAGAAATTGGAATCCCATTCTCTAACCATGGATGCAAGCCAATTACAATGTGCAATATTGTGCAACTCAAACTCTTGCATTAAATTGAAAGCCAAGGATCATTTGATATTGCAGAAAACTGATCTTACCAAGAAAAAATCGTTTGCCTGTCAGATTTGTGAATATAAATCGTCACGTAAGGAAAATTTGAGGGCTCATGAAATGACCCATACTGGCGAGAAGCGTTTTGAATGTCAAATATGTGAATACAAATCTTCACAAAAGATGCACATGAGGCTACATGAGATGAGACACACAAAGGAAAAACCCTATGAGTGCGAGATTTGTGATTACAAATGTACAGCGAAGCAACAGCATGGAGATCATTTAAAAACTCACACCAAGGAGAAACCGTTTTGTTGCCAAATTTGTAATTACAAAGGTGCGAAAAAACAACATTTAAAACAGCATGTTGTAACTCATTACGAGAAAAAGCCCTTTGCGTGCAGAGTTTGTAATAAAGAATATTGCACAAGAACCACCTTAAAGAGACATTTAAAAGTTCATTAGAGAGATAGTTTTATGTATAATTTAAAGTTTTTATAAATATAATAATAATATATGTGTTTAATAATAATATAATAGTATAATAATAATCTAAGTAATAATCTAATAATAATCTAAGTAATAATCTAATAATAATCTAAGTAATAATCTAATAATAATCTATGTATCCTACTACCTAAAAATTTATTATTAATTAAAAATTATTAAATATAGCCTGTCGATAATAATTATTTAAGCTTCCGACAGGCGCGCTAGATCGAAACTCGAGCGAGCACGTGGCGTACTTTTTACAACAGATAAATTTTTAATTCTTGCAGTAAGTATTCTCATCGGATGTTTGAAAAACCTTCTTAGTTTCTTTTCTGATTATTAATATTAATAAATTTAGTTTGAGCTAGATGAAATAACTACACAGAAAGCAATTAATTTATTAATGAAGAAATTCACAAAAATCTTTGATTGTTGTAATAATATAATCTGTACATGCAGCAAAGTTTTCAGGTTTACTTCCAAAAGATGTTTATAATAAGAAGTATCCTATATTATACTGTTACTGACCTAAGTAGTTTTAAGGAATATTCACAAGAAATATTCAGAATAATGGGTTTTACCAAAAAATCCTTTTATCAAAACAAATTTTTTCAATTTTACAAACTTTGAATGTTTAAATGAGGTATAAGGGGGTCAATAAATATAAGCGTGAAATGTTAAGATTAGTATGCATTTGCAATGAAAATGCTGATGTTGATATGATTCGTAGGTATAAGATGTTAACATGTGAATATTGGAGTTAGAAATTTCGTGATTTAAAAAATCGACTTGTAGTAGGTATAGTAACAGCGAGGTATAAATTATGATTTCGTGTATGACATACAAGTACGCTGTTAAAAACAGTTGATTTCTTAGCATTGAAGATCAGATCACGATTATAACACTGGCCGTGCACAAGAAATATCCGTTGGGACGCACGTACATTTTATACTTAACATGCGGATCTTGAACTATATGCCAGTGGCCTACGAAATACGCAGCTTTTACGAGTGGCGCATGCTAATAAATGCCTGCTACACCTTTACTATACACAATTTCACTTGTTGCGTTCTTCTCACAATATTTCAATTCTGTTTCGTATAAATTATTTTTCTCTATACCAGCATACCTTGCGTACTCAAAAATAATAATTAATATTTAAACTTAATTCAAAAAATATCCTTTTCATGATGACATTGAAAACATTTGGTTCAGGTGTTTGTATATTTGGGATAAACGTGACACCTGAGATAACCTGATAAAACTGAGAAAATTCATCATATTGATGAACAATTCTTAGTTAATGAAAAAAATCATTGTATAGATGAATTTTGTTTTTTTCTTTTCTTTCTTTCTTTCTTTCTTTTATAAAATAATTCCGAACATCACTTGGCGGAGGGGGGATTTTACTATTTCAAACAGTAACAAGGTTAGCACCCTACTAGAGGATGTACCTACAATTATAGTGGTTTCAGAACGATTGGAAGTAGTAAGGCAGTTTTAAATAAAAAGAAAGAAGAAGAAGAAAACGAAAAATATAAAATTAATATTGTAGTATTTTTGATATTTGTAAAAGTTATTATTTCAAATATTCATCTATTGTACTTTACTTTTGTACTTTTAACAAAACAAATTGCAGTAAAAAGCACTTTTTAACTAATATATTAAAATTACGAACCGCCCGTATTCAATGCAAATTACGAACGTGACACGTATTTAAAATTTTTATATTCGAATATGACCAAAATAATAATGATGTCTCTTTTGTTATTGTCATTTAACAACTGTGTATACGAATAACTTTTTTTATAATTTAACATACCCACTATGTTGGAAATGTTTTAATTTTATGAGCACTTAAAAATCTACAACAAAGTTAACATTTTACATAAAAATTGTATAAAAAAAGCAATCCCAAATATAAATTTTAACTTGGTTTTTAAGAAATTAAATTAAAAATTTATTCCATAGAATAAAAAAGCTTTCATGTCTCTAGCTAATCATTTTCCACCCTACAGTTTTTAGCCAAAAGTTGCTTCAAACGAGTTGGTCTTTTTCGGCGGTTTTTACTAATTAATCAGTAACCGCATGCACGTGTTCATTACCTTCATTTTCACCTTTCGGAATTGTTTAATTTTTCAATTTATTTTTTTAAACAAAATCTTTTCCGTCGGCAAAACTAACCAAAATTATTGCATAAATTATGTACGATTCACAATGAAATTTGCAAATTTTGAAGAAACGCAGTAAAGCGGACTACAGGCCGCCCACTAAAATGGGATTAATTTAAAACAAAAATAATTTTTCTAAACAGGTTGATTTTTTGGAACTGGCATAAAATGTATTCCCAAAAAATCTACAGATTTAATCTTAAAAATCAAGTGTGAGAAGCATAATCGTCGTTTTAAACTTAGAGTATTTATTGATTAGTAGATCATGAAATTTCATACTGTAAAAACGATACGCATTGCAGTATCGTGAAGAACGAAGTCTAATTATGTGAGATAATACACGCTAACAACAAAATCAATTATTAGAAGAATGTAAGTGACCGCAGTGGGTGTAGCAATATCGGCATGGTAATGACAAGGTAGCGTATACATCGCCAGGTGTAATTTTATACAGAACCGTATCAATATTTTAATTCGATGGTACACATTCGCTCTATAGTTGTTTTCATTGTATAATTATTATTTATTGCAATATTTTGATCAAATTTTCAAATTTCTGACCCAACAAACATTTAAAAATATCTATTTTATTTTGAATATACAAAATATTCTTTAAGTTTCTAGATATAAATTCTCAAATAAACCCCAAGTAATAAAATTTTATTATTAGAATAGATTTGTCTACGTGTAAATTTTTTCGAATACGTCTCTGTTAGTAGCGAAGCCGTTATTATATCGGACAGGTAGTTATCTCACCTCGACTTGCGATTAGATTATTTTTTTATTATTTTTTACTTATGTTTATTGCCGGTATATCTTCGGTCTTCTGCAACATCAATAAAAATATAGAAATTGAATTATTATTGACAATAAAGTCACAAAGCACCCATGCATGACCAGATCTTCCATTTTCATCATTACGTATTATTATCGAGTACAGTATTAAGATTGTTTTCTTCAGTTTTAATTTTGTTTCATATACAGTGTGTCTACTAATCTTGTACGAAAATTTTAAAATCCAAAATTAAATTTTTATGTTTTTAAATAAATAAATGATCTATCCAAGATAGATACTACCTTCACAATACATCAACATTCAAATGACAGTCGATCGTTTCGGATAATGGATTGCATTAGTACTTTTGATACTACCCGAAAGTCTCATAAATAATGAAAAACAAATTTAATAAACCCAAATCAAAAAAATAATCAATTTTGTCAGCTTTTTTATTGATTAGCGATAAAATAAAATTCCTGCACTTAATTGGATTTGAAACGCAATCGCATCATTACTTCAAATAACAAAAAGTTTTTGCAGTCTTAACTTAATTTCGAAATTTTACAAAAACTGAAAGTTGGAAATTTCTAGCTTTTTTCACTTTTTCTCACTTATTTAGACCTGACAAGTCAACTGGCGGTAGCAGATTTCAGGCAAGTATGATGGTTTACGTTTTATTTGACTTTAAAGTGAAGAAATGTGATTTTTGCAATTATCACTTTATTTCAAAATTTTATAAAATCTGAAAGTTTAAAATTTGTAACTTTTTTCAGGTTTCTTATTCATTTGGACCTAACAAATCGACTGGTAGTAACAGATATTACGTAAGTATGATATTTTACATTTTATCTTATTTTAAAGTGAAGAAATGCGATTTTTGCCATCAGTTTTTTAATTCGAAATTTTCCAAAATCGGAACTTGGAAATCTGTAACTTTTTTCAGATTTTCGTACTTATTTTGAACTGACAAATCGACTGGCTATAGCAAATTTCCCGTAAGTATGATAGTTTACTTTTTATGTGCAAAGTGAAGAAATGCGAATTTTGCAATCATTGGTTTTTTTTTCGAAATTTTACAAAAACTGGAACTTGGAAATCTGTAACTTTTTTCAGGTTTTCTTACTAATTTGGACCCAACAAATCGACTGGTAGTAGAAGATTTCAGGTAAAGTATGATAGTCTACCTTTTATCTGACTTTAAAGTGAAGAAATGCCATTTTAGCAATCATCACTTTATTCGAAGTTTTACGAAAACTCAAAAGTTAAATATCTGTAACTTTTTTCAGGTTTTCTAGCTCATTTAAACCTGACAAATCGACACCCGGAGCAGATTTCACGTAAATGTGATATTCTTCCATTTATTTGACATTGAAGTGAAGAAGTGCGATTTTCTCAGTCATAACTTCATTTAAAAATTTTACAAAAACTGAAA
This sequence comes from Cantharis flavilabris, assembly GCA_949152465.1. NCBI lineage: Eukaryota > Metazoa > Arthropoda > Insecta > Coleoptera > Cantharidae > Cantharis > Cantharis flavilabris. The sequence goes on along the minus strand of OX424441.1, from coordinate 25,551,741 downwards.
GGTGGAAATCTGTAACTTTTTTCAGGCAATTTTACTCATTTAGACCTGAGAAATCGACAGGACGTAGCAGATTTCATGTAATTATGATAGTTTTTTCAGGTTTTCAGACTCATTTAGACCTGACAAATAGACTGGTCGTAGTAGGCTTCAGTTAAGTATGATGGTTAACTTTTTATTTAACTTTAAATTGAAGAAATGCAATTTTTGCAATCAGTAGGTACTTCATTTCGAAATTTTACAAAAACTGGAACTTGGGAATCTGCAACTTTTTTCAGGTTTTATTACTCATTTAGACCTGAAAAATCGACTGCTAGTAGCAGATTTCATGTAGGGGAGACCGGGGTAAGTTGCAACAGTGTAGATAACTTTTTAATATAGTACATATGTCGACCAATATTTGGAGTTTTTTTTCTATACGACTATCATAGAATGTGGGCATTCTGATTCTATTTTTAAATACAGAATATCTACATTCTTTCTTTTTTTTATTCTCACACCGATATCGGTGCGAGAATAATTATTCTCACACAGATTAGACCAATTAGAGCAAAGAATAGACTACTATTTGAATTGACATCTATTACCAAATTATTGAACTCAATTTATTTACACATCTGTCAAATTAATAAGAAATATTATATTTAAGTGTCTGGATTACTATTTATAAAAAACAGTTAAAAATTTACTCGCGTATTATAAAAGACGGATAAATTTAAATTTATCATTTAATTTAACCGTTTGATTTACTATTGATTTAATCTATGTCAATTTGTCTTTTGTTTTTAATTCACAAATTTTATAAACAAAAATCAAGTTTGTCAAATGAGTAAACTTTTTTGCGTGCGATCGATCTGAATTTTTGCACATATTTTCCTACCGATAATTCACAAGGAGTGTGTACGAGGGGGGACAATTTTTTGCTTAGTTTTTTGATATCTAGCGCCGTTCTTGAGTTATTGCTGCGTTTCCGCCACACAAACTTGAATTAGCAATAACTCGAAAACGGCGTTAGATATCGAAAAACTGAGCAAGAACTTCTCCCCCCCTCGCTGCAATTATCGATAGGAAAGCATGTGCAAAAATTCAGATCGATTGCGCACAAAAAAATTTTCTCATTTTTACAAATACTAATTACGGTCAAAACTTATACAGCTTATTATTTTAATAGTCGTATAGAAAGTATAGTCTGAAACACGTTTGGAATGGCTATTCCAAACTTGTTTCAGAATATACTATTCCATAATAGTCTTTAAAAAAATAAAGATTAACTTACCTTACAACTTACCCCGGTCTCCCCTAAATATGATAGTTTACACTTTATTTGCCTTTAAAGTGAAGAAATTCAATTTTTGCAATTTTAACTTTATTTTGAAATTTTACAAATACTGAAAGTTAAAAATCTGAAATTTTTTTCAGGTTTTCTTGCTAATTTACCCCTGAAAAATCGACTGTGAGTAGCAGATTTGACATAAGTATGATATTTTCCTTTTCATCAGTATATATCGCAATTTTACAAAAACTGAAAGTAGGAAATCTGTAACTTTTTTCAGGCTGACTTACCTATTTAGTCCTGGAAAATCGACTGGCAGCAGTAGATTCCACGTCAGTATGATGGTTTACTTTTTATTTGACTTTAAAGTGAAGAAAAGCGAATTTTGCAATTATTACTTTATTTCGAAATTTTACGAAAACTGAAAATTGAAAATCTGTAGATTTTTTTAGTCTTTCTTACTCATTTAGACCTGGCAAATCGACTGGAGGTAGCAGATTTTACGTAAGTATGATAGTTTACATTTTATCTGACTTTTAAGTGAAGAAACGGGATTTTTACAATCATTACTTTATTTCGAATATTTACAATAACTGAAACTTAGAAATCTGTAACTTTTTTCAGACTTTCATACTTATTAAGACCTGACAAATCGACTGGCCATAGCGGATTTCATGTAAATATGATAGTTTATTTTATATTTGACTTTTAAGTGAAGAAATGCCATTTTAGCAGTAATCACTTTATTTCGGAATTTTTCAAAAACTCGAACTTGGAAATCTTTAACTTTCTTCTGGTTTTCTTACTCATTTAGACCTGAAAAATCGACTGGCAGCCGCAGATTTCACGTCAGTATGATGGTAAACTTTTTATTTGACTTTAAACTGACAAAATGAGGTTTTTGCAATCAGTACTTTATTTCGAAATTTTACAAAAACTGAAAATTGAAAATATGTAGATTTTTTCAGTTTTTCTTACTTATTCAGAACTGGCAAATCGACTGAAGGTAGCAGATTTTGCGTAAGTATAATAGTTTACTTTTAATTTACTTTAAATTGAAGAAATGTGATTTTTGCACTCATTACTTCATTTCGAAGTTTTACAAAAACTGAAAGTTAAAAATCTGTAACATTTTTAGGCTTACTTACCCATTTAGACCTGGTAAATCGACTGGCAGCAGCAGATTTCACGTCAGTATGATGGTTTACTCTTTATTTGTCTTTAAAGTGAAGAAGCGCGAGCTTTCCATGCACTACTTTTTTTCGAAATTTTTAAAACTTGAAAGGTGGCAATCTGTAACTTTTTTGATGCTTTCTTCTTCATTTGGACCTGACAAATCGACTGGCTGTAGCAGACTTTACATAAGTATGAAAGTATAATGCTTATTGAACTTTAAAGTGAAGAAATGCCATTTTAGCAATCATCACTTTATTTCGAAATTATATAAAAACTGAAAGTTGAAAATCTGTACCTTTTTGCAGGCTTTCCTCGTCATGTAGACCTGATAAATCGGGGGTAGCAGATTTCACCTGAAGTGAAATGCGATTTTTGCAAACTGTAGTTTTCCCAATACGTCGCTGGAATACGATTGCGGAAGCAATCAGTAACTTATTAAATAAAGAAAATGCATGAAAAATATTTATTATGAACTTTATTTTAATCAAAATTTGAAATACAATGTCTTATAAAAATATTATAAAAAATTTTGAATCTTTTGGATGAACGTAATACCTGTAACAGGTTGATTGATAATCAAGACAATAATTGCCAAATGTTATTAAAAATGTAGAAAAAATAATAAGTAGTACAAGCGCACCAAAAAGTCTCTCATATTGGCAGTGCACTCTTGAGCAAGTAAACTAAACTAAAATATTATTAAGTAAAAGAGCCCAAAATATATTTTCACAACCAAAAATAAATTTCTATTAAATTACCCGTTTTATGCCACGTCTGAGCCGTTAAGTAACAAATTTGAAAAAGTAAAAAAGTTTTTCCAAAAAAATTAAAAAATTTTGAATTTCTCGAGATTTCATGTAAATAACGTAGTAAATTGATGCGCATGTCTACTTTACAGTAAGGTACTAATTTCTTCTTATCACAATCGGCAAATTTGATTACACTTCTTTTCATTCGGTCAAAACAACGCTACTAAATTAAAAAAAGTATGAAACATAATCATTATAACTGAATTAACCACAACTTGGAAGTAAAACGCTTCGGTAAAAAATTATTAAAATGCCTACTGCCTACTTTAATATATAAATAAATATATTAAAATAAATTAAGAGTCGGCAAAGAACAAATCGATTAAAGGTTCAATAGGTACTTAAAAACATGCAAATCAAACCAACTCTTAATACAGCATCAAACATGCATACACTTCATAGTTAAATCAGCTTACAATACCTACGATTATTATCTTGAGAAATCGTTAACGAAAAGTGCAAATAAAATGTTACAATGCAATTAAAATAAATGTGCGTCGACAGCAGCCATAAAATGTGTAAAACAAACGCGCAAAAAGTAACCCCTAAAGTAACTTTAAACACCCTGTATAAATTAGGAACTCATGTACACTCTCGTTAACGCAAATCTCAAAAATGCAACTGCAAGTAAACGAATTTTATGATGCAACGAAAAATATTTATTCCGTCGCTAAAATTTCGGGAATAACTACTTCCAAAATATAATTTTTTTGCAGTTACATTAAACGCAAAAACACGCAATTTATCTTTCGCATTACTGCTAAAAAACGAGGTTAACAATGCACGAAAGGATAAAGAGGGTGTAATGCTACCAAAGTTATAAATAAAATAAAACTTCACGACCCTAAATGTTTATAATTTAATATTCGATGTTATTTTAATTATTCAAACTCTTAATTTTAATAACAAACGTCGTTCGTTATTAACCAACTTAAAACAATACCGTGCAATAAATAGTTTAGATTATTAAATATTAAAAAAAAATCGATAATCTAAATCTATTGAACTCCCTTCCATGCAAGTACGGCCAAACTACTGCACTACATCCCGATATACTACCGCCCTATTAAAGTAGAGTAACCCCTTTTGCTAGGTTTTAGAATTGCTAATTGCAGCAAACGGTGCAGCAAAAAAGCCATTGCATTTTAAGCAATTCAAATTCGGGCATTATGTTCTCAATTGCATATCATGAAGACCTCCTACTTTTTAATATATTAAAAAGAATTAAATAATGTCGTATCCCGTTGTTTGCCCAAGCGGGTGTACTTAATCAAAAAGTAAGCTCTTCAAAGCTATTAATTCCAACTTGGAAGTAAAAATCCCATGTTTTGGGATTACTTCCTTCTCAACGCTATTAAGCAGTAAGATGTTACGTGCAAAATAAAAATATTTATCTATGTTTGCATTTCTATATATTAAGCAAATTGCTTATTTCTCCCCCCTATTCAACGCCTAAAAAACGTTTACTATTTTACAATCAAAAACTCTTAATATAAGATAATGCCGATTATACTTGTCGGTTTCTTACTCCAAATATCCATTTATGTACAAAATAACAAAAAATCAATATAATATTATATGTTCTGGATATATGTTTGTAAGTAAATCAGTAATTACAATCCGTAGTTGAAATTGTGTAATTTCCATAAGTATAACCATCAACGCAAAATAATTCTTAAAAATGTAAATTTACCTAAACTGGAGGTGGTCCACGAATGTAACGTAATTGAGGGCTGAGCGACATCGAAAATGTATTCATATTATCGCAGCAGTGAGGTTCTAGAAGGCAAGCGACACAAAGGAGCGTCACTATGGCAAGTTGAAAAGGTAAAGATGCACGTACAACACGTTTAAACCAGGATAAACCACCCGACTTATCCTCGGGATCACCCGGATCCGAAGCCACTACAGGCGCTGAATCGCTATAACAATAAAAAATTATTCTTACCTAATAGTTTTAAGTATACACTGTCATACATATAAAGTAAAACACCGCACACCAAGTCTCTTCAAACCTCAACTAAGTCCGTATCAAAACACAAAAAAAAGCAAAACACAAAAAAAATACACAGAAATTTTTTTGGTGTTTTGAAGTAAATTTTACTAAATTTGAAGTAATATTTACTTCAAAATTATTGCGAGGATTGCTTTTTCTCTGTGTATATTAATTTATTAATCTTGGAGCTTTCGGAATAATTTCAAAATTCCAAAATTTTGTTAAAAAACAGTACTGCGGACTGTAAATGTGTTTTTCTCAAAATTACATTTCTTTCGCCGATTCACGTGCAGCTTGTGGCATTCGATTTTGCGTAAAATTTTCTATTGCTCTACTAAAACCAAATACATTCACAAAATTTCTTTTTTAGTTCAAAGTAGAAAAAATGTTTAAATATTCAAATTTTTCTTTCTTTCTTAGTTTTCTCGAACTTTTAGTCATTAGGATTAGTCCAAATAGTAAAGTATAACCCCAAGGTAAACTATTCCGTAGGTAAGTACCCACATTAAATGCAATTATACCGAACAAGGTAGGAATTAAATTCTTTAATTTATTGTATTTTAAGTAAATGTATATTTCGAAAATAAAAACATATAATTTAAGTTTATTTACAGTACCGCTTCCATGTGTTACCTGAGGCCAGCAGATAGACAGCAAAATTATTATTAAATGAAAAAGAGACAATTTAAAAAGTTTTCTCCGAGGAAAAATTTATATTGGACGCTTTTTTATTGCCTTGGGTGTTTAGAAAAAATTCAATAAAATTCTTTAGCCTGTCCTGAAATATTCAGATTCGAAAGTCCCGGTCGGTTAGGTCGCAGCGACGGCTTAACCGCATTAATAGCCCGACTACAATTGTATTATTCAGGAAAGAAACAAATACAAAACTGGAAGGAAAAAAAGTAAAAGAGCAAAAATGAGTATAACGATGTGACTATGTGTGCAATAATTGATGAAGTTCCGTTTTAAGTAAAAGCAAAAAGAAAACATCCTTGTACCCCTGCCGAGTTAAAAGATTAATCGGTCTCTTATCTTCCCGTGACCGAACATAACGACTGCCTTAATTAACAACAAATCGGTTCTTGCTTCTTAAACAAACGAGTTTACACCACGCCAAGAAACTTAAAATGAATAAATTGATATAGCAGATGTTGCAAAATTCTACGATTAATTTTGCAGAAGATTTATGTTGAGATACTAAATCAACTGCATGTTAAAATTCAAAACAAGTAGCCTAAACAAAATCTTGACTGAAAAAGTGAAAAATTTTACTCCAAAAAATGTAAATAACTGGTGATGGCAAAAATAAAGCTGTTGGGATTACGAAACCGTGATAAATACGTATCAAGATATAGTTCAAGTTTTGAATAGAAAATCACGTTTGCGATTTTTCATTTTCCTACTCAAAGTAATGACTTCATTTTTCGTTGGAGTTGTATCGAAAAAGAAAAAATAATAATAATAATACTTACCAAGACGGAGCTACTGCACTAATTGCAGTACGAACGACAAGAGATCGGCATTGCTTTTGAAGTGATCGTAGTTCATCTTCGGCTGCTGAGAAGCGTTCGCTCATGTCAACTCTTGCAAAACAGTCCGGTGCCATAATTGTCTCCAGCTGACGCATAAGATGACGAATCGAAGCAAGTCTTCGTTCTCGTTCTCCTTGTTCATGTTCAGAACCTTCGTCGGAAATGCCGCTATCCGAGTAAGAGCTTTCGCTAAGTAATCCAGGCAGGTTAGAACCCTGTAACAAGTGAACAAAATATAGCGAGTCTGGGTTATTCGACGCTCCGGATGAACCGCCCCAGTAATGAAAAGCGTCGTGCTGCATACAAAACAGATTTCGGATGGTCAAAGCAATCACCAACTTATACGTTGCAATAGCGCTGCTACAGCCGGTATACTCTTCTCCTAAATTACGAATTACAACTACCTGATATAGGGTTAAGATTCCTAATGTAAGCAATTAAATAATTAAACTATCTAAAAGTACAACTTCCTAATTTGATCATACAATCGCGTACTTGTATATCGTCAGATACCGACCGAGTTGAAGTAGCGATATTAAATTTGTATTTTTACGCTGATTCCATCGAATATTTCAGCAACGTGACTAGAAATTTTGATAGTTGTACGATTAACGATCCGGAAGTGGCACCATTACCTCCGTAAAACTTATGCGGCATTACAGAAAACAGAATTGCGTGATTTTTTCACACAATTCATCCATTCAAAATTTTATTTGATTTAATTAATTGAAAACAGGAAAAAACCATTTAAATAAATTTTCTTACCTGATTTGTTTCCGAAAGTACTTTGGCAACTTCCCTAACGGAAGTGGCAAGGTGGTTGGATAGAACTCCATCTCGAATTGCAGAATCTAAAATTTTCAAAGTTTCCTTATCTTCTTGCAAATCTCCATGGAGTTGATCCAAGCGACACTCTAAAGTTTGCCACGTTTGTAATAAACACTTCAACTGAATTAATCGTTCAGTGGCACTGAAAAAAGAATTTTTAATTAAATCGCTGCGGATAAAAATAAATCCATGTTTCAATATCGAATTAAATAAACGATAATATTAACGTGTTATATGTAGTAAATACCACTGCGCGATATTACAACCCCGTATGTGACTATCCCCAGGCCCGACCAAAAATCAACATTTAACCAAGTAATGATTTCCTCCTATCGATGCATCTAGGCGATTCTAAATCAAATATCGCTTTTTATTGTGCGTACACACGTTCATTTTACTCAATCTTACTGAATTAACTATTCAAATAATTGTCTAGTTTAGCAAAATAAAATCTCCCTATTTTCAAATTTCAATATGACACTTTTTATAATTAATGCAATATATTCAATTTAATTGATTATAATTAGAGCTCGGATCTATATGCACCAAAATACTTGAAAATATGCGCATATACTACATATAGGCACCGAACTTCATTAAAATATGCACTAAAATTGATTAAAATAGACAAAAACTAAAAAATATATAATTTTCGAATTTTTCAATTTTTCTTGTGGAGGAATTAGGTAAAATTTGCAAAATTTGGCATATTTTCAACATTTGGTGCATATTTGGGCCACATTTGGTCTTTTTGAAGAATTTTAATAGAGAAAATAAAAAATTATTATTAAATTTTGCCAAAGCAATTGTTTTATTTAATTTACTCAATTTAAATTTTTATTTAAAAAGTTATTTAATTTTATAAAAAAAGTTATTTAATAATTTTTTATTTACAAAATTATAAAAATTAAATTTCTTAAAATTAAATAAATAAATTGCTTAAATTAAATATGCACAAATATGCATTTATTTGCACCAAATATTGAAAATATGCAAAATATGCATTTTGACAATTCCGATTCGTTTTTACCCAATTTGTCCAGATTTCAAAACGAATCTGTTGGCATATCAATATTACAGAACACGCAAAAGCATAAAATCCGAGCTCTAATTATAATATGCAATTTTAAAAAATTTAAAAAATTCTATCATCATAGAATCCAGTGGCGGTGCAAGAATAGCTAGGCCCCGTAAGCAAATATACAAAACGGACCTCTAAAAAAACAATGTATTAATTTTGAATTGCGTATATTATTTAAAAATCTCTATTTTGGGATTTACTACCCTTTATGGTCCCGGGCCCTAAGCATTGCTTACATTCGCTTATTGATATCACCGCCACCGCAATGGGCCCGATTTAGTGGCCTAAGTGCGCGTAGGGACATCTCCTTGCCCTCCTACCTAAAATCAAGAATCCAGAAGAGTGCACTGCACCCCCGAGACCCCCCGGATTACACCAATTCTTATTTGACTTAATTAATACGTTTAGAGCTTTGCAATCGGAAAAAACTAGTCCAAAGGTAATTTTAATTTTGTCACAAAAGAATTGATGTAATCCGGGGGGTCTTGTACTCTTCTGGATTTCAGGTAGGAGGGATGAATTCGATCGAGACAGTTGCATCGGAGGTAGTACAATGGGCCAGTGACGGTGGAAGAGTAGCTAGAGCCCGTAAGCATACAAAACGGGTCCATAAAAAAACAATGTATTAATTTTGAATTGCGTATATTATTTAAAAATCTCTTTTTTGGGATTTACTACTCTTTATAGTCCCAGGCCGCTAAGCATTGCTTACATTCGCTTATTGATATCACCGCCACTGATAGAATCACAAATTACGACTTGACTTTTTGATAATGAATATTTCTGATTAATAAACTGGTGTACTACTAAGGGGAATTCCATAACCGCCAAACCGCCCAGTTTCAAAAACAAAGTATTACGAAAAATTCTTTAATAAAAATTCATCAAATTACCTGCTGTGAATATCGTACCAAATGCGATACAATTCAGAAATATCGTTTTTGAGTGTGGTCGAGTTGTAGTTTTTGTTTTCAATTACGAATCGATGGACAGCAACATTTAAAGTAAGCAGCTTGGCTTTTCGTTCCTCCAAATTCACCAATCTCGTCTGAAAGAAATAAATTTATTAATAATGGTGAAGGTTGCACTGCATTTACTATTAATGGTTTACAACCACTTTTTTCTCAACTTAAAATTTAAAACTGATTTTAAACAAACCTAGCGATAAAGTATAAATTTGTGTTTTATCACAAAAAAAATAAAATGCAGCTTAATTAATATTTAATAAGGAGGAAGGACATAAAGTTTTCCCGCAAGAAGAGAAAGTAAGACCGTAAAGTGAACATAAAGTTGAGTAATTTATACACATACGGTGATCAATGTCAGGGAGCTACGAAATATGGAAGACCAGAGGGTCAGTCTTACTATAAAACTATATAATTTGCCATGGAATATCACGAGAAGGTCACCAATGGATATCCTGTATTTATTAAATTTATAAAACTGCATCAGCCTGTTTTTGGTTGTATTTTTCTATATGTACACATATGCTATGTTGCTATGTTACTTATATATACTAATATAATCTCCATACTATATGCAAATATATATTAAAATACAATATATTACCGTAAGTATATACATATTATTGCAGTTTTTATATCTGTATAATTTTTTTTATAAAAATTTTTGTAAAATGAAAATTGAAAAATAATTAAATCTTTTTAACATAGTAAAATTTCAATGATAAGTAGTGTAAATATATACTAATCCCTAAAGCTTTACCCTTTAATCAAAAATTCTTTCTCGACAATAATTGAAAAAAAATCCATAAAAATATCAAAAAGTATTTGTGATGCAAATGAATGGCTAAATTTGAGCATTAAAGAATAACGAATAGATACAGTTGAACTATAATTGTGTGACAGGCTGTACAGACTTGAAATCAATTGATTGGCCGTTGATTGTAAATTGAATTACAGGAGAATGCGTGTCTGTAGCGAGTTTATCAGAAGCATACCAATGTTTTGGAAACCCAAGTAATCCCCATTCGATTTCGTTGTACAATCTGTTCGTTAACCATACATGTTTGACATTTACCGTACATCACAAAATTTAAATGTGCTGATAGTTAATTTCATTTGGCAAACACAATTTTCAAACCGAAAAACAAGAACAATAAAACTAGTTATAAAAATAATAAATAATCGTTAGATTGGGATGTTCTGTCTATATTTTTTTCATAAAGATAAAAATATTCCATAAAGAAATAGTTAAGATATTGTGCACACACACAGAATATTGATTAACCTTAAAAAAAAACTGGAACACTTTATGAGAAATAAGTGTAGTTGGAAAAAGTTTTCTTGTTTCAAGATCTCCAAGAAGGCACCCATATGATGTGCGATCGATATCGACTGTCATAGAATAGTAGCATTTGTACCCTGTTTTTGGACACCTTGAGATTAAGACTTGGACGTGGTTGCGACGAAAACGTGATGGAGACCTAAATTGAGAATCCCGTCACGTACTAAGCTGGCTGTAGCGCGACACGGGTACGCTTTTATCGTCATTTCAAACTCGGAAAATATCACACACCGCCAGTTTTTAGGTCGGCTACCGTAAAATTTCTGAGTAGGCATACCAAAATTACTGCAACATCAACGATGACTTTTTAATTTTTACCCCAAAAATAACCCAACTCAAAATTTTAAAAATTAATCAAATTTTAATATCGTCCAAACCAAGTTTTTATAATGTTGCGGACTTTGTAAATTGAATACCCACAGAGTCATCTAACGAAAAATCGTAGAACCACTAGTGCTACAGGAACCTGTAATCAACTAGCTAGCGGTTCAGCACTCGGCTTACATCTTCGATTTTTCACATTTTCATACTAGACACTCACGCGCTCCATTCGTCTGTTCAATATCAAAATTGGCTGGCAAAAAATTCCATCTTTTTCCAACAGTTTTGCAATTATTTAAATATAATCTAGACCAAGGGTGACCAACTTCATCGACTATTTTCTTAAAATATTTTCGCGATTTACCTATTAAAATCTTAATATAATATAATATTAATATTATATTGACCCTTGACATATAATATTACTCGAATAGTATTTGTTAAGGTAAAAGTAAACAAAAAAAGAAAAAAAACATATTTTCTTAGCTTATTACGAAAAATGAGGGGGAAATCACAGACCCAATTTTTGTACACCAGATTTCCTTTTAGGACATTTTCTTGGATTTCTCTATATATCGCCGGATTTCCTAAAATTTCCTTGAATTTTCTTTCGGATTGTCTCATGATTTCCTTTCGAAAAAGGTGAAAAAGCAAAACTATCTGTAATTTCTAAGATATCCTTGGATTTTCTAAGATTTCCTTAGATTTTCTCAAGTTTCCCTTTACTTGGACATCAAATTTCTTAAACATTTTTTTGGTTTTCTTTCGGATTGTCTCATGATTTCCTTTCCAAAAAGTTGAAAAAGCAAGACTATCTGTAATTTCTAAGATTTCCTTGGATTTCCTAATATTTCCTAGATTGCCTAAGATTTCCCTAGATTCCCTCAAATTTCCCTTTACTTGTACATCAAATTTCCTAAAATTTCCTTGGGTTTTCTTTTTGATTGTCAAATCTCAGGATTTCCTTTCAAAAAAGTTAAAAAAGCAAGCTGTAATGATTTAAGATTTCCTAGAATGCCTAAGATTTCCTTATATTTTCTCAAATTTCCCTTCACTTGTTCATCAAATTTTCCCAGCGGTTTCCTCCTCGGCTTTTTATGTATCACGACTATGATCGACTAAAAATTGCTTCGCGATCGACCTTTGTAAATTTGTAATCTTTCTGGAAATTCAGGAATAAAAACAGATACACCGTTATGATCTCAAGTCCAAAATCGATCTGCAGGCTATGGAACACATTGCAAAATTCCATTGGTGGGATAGGATCACTATGAAGAATAAAAATATGGATTCGTATAAGATAGAAGAACCACAACCTGTGATACTTATTCTCTTTTCGAAAGTATTTCGTAAAAAACAGCAGTAGCCATATCCCTATATCTTTCTGGAAACCCCATACTGAGGCGATTGATGCGTTCTGTATATCACAAATAAAATACACTGTAAGTATAAAATATCACAAACGTTTTCACCCTAAGATGAAATTATCAAGCGATGAACTACAAGACTACAACTAGTTCATATTTTATACTTACAGTGTATTTTATTTGTGATATTATTAATGTATTAACCCTCCGATACTAACATATTTTTTTTATAACACGAGTACTAACGTCGGTATGTGAGACCGTTTCTGGTTTTTAATTTTTTTAACGCAGGGTTTATATTTTTTTACAACAAATAGAATAATATCAAATGTTTATGTATTTTTCTTTATAATAATGTTAATTCTAGTAGGAAAAAGTTTTATTGCTGTAAAAATATTAAACATTAAATTTACAGTTAAATAAAAATAGAAGTGTCGGTCTGTGAGACCGATTGTCAGTACTGGAGGGTTAATTACCAACCTGATCATTACACAGATATTTTTCGTCTCAGTATTTCCTTTTAAAAAAGTTGAAAAAGCAAGCTGTAATTTTTTAAGATTTCCTAGAATGCCTAAGATTTCCTTATATTTTCTCAAATTTCCCTTCACTTGTTCATCAAATTTTCCCAGCGGTTTCCTCCTCGGCTTTAAAAGCAAAGCAAAAGCAGCAAAGATTATATCAAAGTGCCTTGGTGCTCTAATCGTCTTCTTCTTCTGATTCTCCATTCCTAGTGGAATATCGCCACATCTCCGTTCATCCGAGTAAGGCACGAGAAGAATAAGGGACGCTGAAAAACTAGTTTTTTTGCCAAAAAATTAATTCTTTTTCTGAAAATTTTTCAATTTTTCAACATTTTTACCGTTTATTCAACTTTTTCAGCCATTCATGCGCGTGATCGAGGCTGTTCTCGGGGATAGAATCTCGTTAATCCATTCATGCGCAACCAACCGAGTGCTGTACTCGGGCAAAATCGGGGCAAATGTCGGGGTCTTGTCCCGGGATTTGCCCTCCCGCCCGAGGCTAACATCATCTCTCTATCTTATCTTTGGTCTCCCCTTGGGTGTGCCTACATCTGGAATCCATTTCATCAATCTCTGGGTGTCTCTTCCCTCTTGCCCCAATATATGTCTAAATGTATTGAGTAGATGTTTAAGAGTTCTGAATCCATTTTGACCACTACTTCTGTTTGGTCTCTATTGCGGCGTTTGTAAAGCAGCATAAAAAAACTTTTTTTTTTAAATCGGGGCGTGGTCAACTGTGGATCCCCTTGTTAGTTACAAGATTACAACACTTCGTCAAGTAATCGCCTGAACCATCGTTCTTTCGGTGCTGTTAAATTGTTCAATAATTTAATCCCGGACAGAACTGATAAAACGTCAAGGTCAAACTTAAAAACAGAAATATAAAAAAAGTAAACGCAATTAATTAATGTTAGGAAATATTTTTTGTAATTTAAAAAATAAACTTGTGTAGGTTGAAGTATCTGCTTTGCTGCAACTTTAATTAATAGTAATAGTTATGAGCCAAAAACTGAAGGTAAGCAAGCAACAACCACGAAGAAAAATGTATAGAAGTCCGCCAAACTCTCGAGAAAAAATATACCCACCGTCGTATTTACAGTCGACGGCGACGTCTAAAACATTAATTAGTTACGACAGTCCTGTTACTCCAAAAATTAAATTTTGCACGTGGGATTCAGAATATATAGCGGTTAAATTAGAAATAATTATGTAAAAGGTATTATACAATAGCGGCAGTTCACAGTGGCGGCGCTATAAAATTTTAGAGGGAGGGAGGGAAAGACCAACAATTTTTTAATCCGCTAGAAAGTCTTCCATTTCCTTTGTCAAAAACCGGTTTAGTTTCGGCAAAAAAAATTACCTTGGATCTGATTCTAAACACCTTGATCGTCTGGCATATTCGAGACAAAAAATAGGGCAAAAATAATTTGGCAGCACACCAACTACCTGTAGTAGCATTAATTTAAATATAATAATTTGTTATTGAATATAAATGACAATAAAAAAAACTGATTTCACTTTTTCTTTATTTAGGAGACGTTAACGATTATTTTAAAGCAGACTGATCGTAAATCTTGATCAAAGTAATCAAACAACATTCTCGTGGTGCACCTCATTTGAAATCCGACGCGCTCAATATATTTCAATTTTTAACTTACCGAGTAAAATTCTATCGATTTGCGGATATCATCCATGGAATTAATGACAGCTTCAAATGGAGCTGGTTCGGTGTAATCTTCGAGTGCGTTCTTCAGCAATAAAATTTCCTTCTGCAAGTTTCGGTACTCCTGCATTTTGTTTGATTTTTCTTTGAGACGTTTCCACTGCAATAGGAGATCTGCAATAAAAATAAAATTCAATTAAAAAATTCCGGAGTGTCATTAAAGATGCATTACTACTCAAGTTTGAAACATGTTTGAAAATTCGCAACCCATATCCAAATGAATTAGCTACCTAAAGTTATAAAAGTAACACAGTAATTCACTTCTGACCTTGAAAAATAAATATCTAATTGTAATTTCTACGCTTTCGTCATAATGACGCCGATATATTTTTGTAAATTATAATTATACAAAGCATGACAGATTGAAAATATTTTCGATATTTCATTAACAATTAAATTTAGCACAAAACCGAGTACCAACGTTCGTACAGATGAATAAGTTTTAATAGAACTAACTTGCAATAAAAAATATGGTGTGAAAGTTGATTACATTAAAGATTTCTCTGCTCTAAATCTCTTATCAATTATAACATCACCTTTTTTAAAATAATAATAATTATTATTATTAAAACGTTTTCTTACTCGCGCGCACCACGAAACACTGCGCACGTCTACAATCTACAGGCTCGACATGCTTCTTCAAATTAAATTTTCGATTAGGAAAAAATTATTGCAACTCTTGGGAAAGCGTAGGCAAACCAGAATTATTTAAACTACCCACGAAAAAGTTAAATCCTCGAATTCTTTACATTTTATTTGCATTCTCAATTTATTTTTATACCCGCCAACGTAGTCAGGCGGATAAGTTCTAGACTTTTGAGTAGTCAAAGGTGCTTATTCTAGCAATGTGACTGCACCGTACCTTCCCACCTCTAATGTCAAGGCCACCCGACACAACCTTACATTTGCACTTGCCGATTAATGTTTTCGTCATATTTAGGCTAAACCTACTTCATAAAGTACTATTCAGCCTTATACTAGCACATATTTTAGACTTTCTGATTGTAGCGATCTAAACGACGATGCGTTTCAAGCATGGCGATACGGTATAAATACAGCTTTATCGTAAGGTGCGCAGTGAACTTAGATACACCTCTACGAGAAGCTCTTCAGTCGCTGTCTTTTTAATCCCATGGATAGTTCGTAGAACCTTTTTGTCTGTTCGGATCTTAATCCTTCTGAGATGGGCACATCCGGCGATTTGCCCATTTGCAAAAAGTCTTATCCTTGGCTTTGATGGAGCCTTTTTCCTTTTTTACCGATTTTTAAGTTTGTCTTTGTCTAAAATTGAATTGAAACTTCTGATAGAGCATTGTTTAAGGCTAGGAACTCGCGTCAACCAATGAGTTCAAACCCCGTACGAGCTTTGCTTTCCTTTTCTTCTCTATTTTTTTTCCATTGAAATCGATGTAATTTTTAATTAATATTTAATCTAAATTTAGAATTATCAATATTTTTATATTATTTATTACCACTCGCAGCGTTTTGATCATTCTAATTTTAGTTAAATCAATTGAAATAATAAAAAAGAGAAAGAAAAAAAAGAAACAGGTACGGGTATTGAACTCATGACGACTACGATGTATCGACCTAAGTGCCCAGCACTAAATACTATGCCCAGTGCCGTAAATGTTGAAATTTAACTTTCAGTTTTTTCCCGATGAATAAATAATTTAGGCCTGCAAGACATCGAAAGTTGGGCAAAATAACTAAACAAATTAATATTTGCCTTTGAATTGCTGCCGCGCTTTACCTACTGAAAGTAAATATATGTTCTCCTGGACTTTTTTGAAGAAAATTTAATTCCATTTCGCTATATCTATCAATTCAAGTTTTTTGGCTAAGGATCTACACCTTTTCCACCAGTAGAAAACGTCAATTTAAATTCAGATTTGTCAACTGATATTCAGAAATCGTGAATTGCAATATCATTTGACAAATCTGAATTACAGTTGACGATATCTGAAAAGGTGTAGTATTTAAGGTACAGTAATAGACTGCATCAATTCAAAATTCATACTAGCGAGAAACCATTTCATTAATTCCCAAGCAACATTTAATTGAAGAAGTCCGGAAATCCAAAACTTCTGAAATTACTTCAGTTAAAACGTTAATGGTAGTTGCAATTAGTAATATTTCATATAAAAAGTTGCTTACATGAAGTTATTTAGAAAGTTGAGAAGGATTCTATTAACTCTTATACCCTTCAGGTTTTCTAATGAAAAATTACATATTTATCTTTTTTTATAGTAGACCAACGAATTAAATTTCCACTATAGATAATGAAGATTAATGATGATATATCAACTTAAATATTGTAGTGTTGCAGTGATTTTTATTAACCGCCCATTTCAATCAAGTAATTTCAATCAAGTAATCGAAAAAAATCAAATTTTTCAAAAAAAAAATTCAAAAAAACTAACGAAATTAAAATTTTTATAGTGCAGGTTGTAGGGGAGGCAAATATGTCAATTTTTATCACTGAGAAATTAATAAAAACGAACGAAATAAAACGAGATTAATGTTTGCAAACTTGAAATTTTGTACAAATGATGTTTTCTAATAAGTCATCAGAAACATTTGACGAAAAGAAACCTTCCCTCTCAAATATAGGACTTAGAGTGCGTGCCAAATAGAAATAGAACCGTCAATCATCGGTACGAGACATTTGGGCGCCACCGTTTGGGCCGATTGGGTTCTTTAAGTAGTTGGAGATATTTTAGAGGTGTGGCCTATGATGATTTCTATTTGGCACGCATTCTAGTACTGATTTTCAAGAAGTAGAACATACATGGGAAACAAAAATTCTAAGGAATTAAAAGTAACACCTACCTGATGTTTTTTCCTTATCCAATTTTGACAGCAAATATTCTTCAGGTGATTTTTCGATTAAGCTAAGGCAGTACAAATGGCGATCACACGTAGCAATTATGTCACTCTAGAACAAAATTAAATGTATCAGTATATTCCATATACAATCATATTTTTATGAAATAAATCAATTTTGCATATTTGGAAAGATTCACTCAATTTCTATTTGGAGCAAAATTTATTAGGGAAGACTAATTCTTTTGGAATAAGTTTGAGTCTTTAAGAAGTTTATATTTTTCCAATCCAAGACAAATTGGATGCTATGGCAAGGTAAGTTCATGTTATCAGCTGAAGACTTCCAAATTTCCCCTGCACATAATTTAGGAAATGGAGCTGAAAATGCCTACAAATCGAAAACGATGAAGAGAAAAATGATAAATATCTTCAATTTCAAGTGATGGAATTAAAAGTATTGTTTAATCAGGTTCAATTAAATTTTTGATTCTGCCCGTATAAAACGACCCTTTCGTAAGTTAAACTTTTTAATTTGATGTGGCTTAATGAATGAAACTGGACAGAGTGACAATTGAAAGGCAATTTGGAAATGCAGATTAATCTATGAATCACCCAAATCGTTCCAGCATTCTGAAATTTTGCTAATAAGCAGATACTTACTTCCGTTTTAGTTATGTGTTCCGTAAGGTTTCCCGAAAATATTTGATTGAAAATTTTGGCCATTTGTAATAATTCGTCTCGCGAGGCTTTCAATAGATGGCGTATATCTTCACTATCGCTCTCGGATTCTAATACTGGAAATGTTGTTAATACTTTTCGTTTAAATGGGGGTGAAAATTCAGGATTTGTAGACTGTGCAGACCAATCGGATTGACTGTCCAGAAAGTTTCGGTAGTCTTCACCAAATTCCAGAAGTCGGCGAGCAGCATCGGAATCTTGTGCTTCACTATATGCTTCAGAAAGATATTTTTCCTACAAAAAAAAAAGTAAGTCAAAAGAGGAAAAGTGACTAAAATAAACAAAATTACCTGGTAACTATCCCAAGCTTGCTCGGATAGTGAGCTAGATTGTTCTTCTGCATTGTGAATACTACTTTTACTGGGACTGTTGTCTCTGATATCTTGTGACAGGTATGTGGTAGCTTCTCCAATTTTAAACATGGGTATCCTAAAAACAAGGCAATAATTAGCTACAAATGTTGGTAATTTAACCTTTAAAGATAAAATATGGCGAAACAAAATAGCAGGCCCGAACTGAGAAAATTAAAAAGGGGTTTTGCCGCGGAAGTGCCCCTCCCCCTAGATCCGGGCATGAAAATAGGAGTCGATGCTCTCGATAAGCTGCACAGTGAAAAAAAGTTTAGACTTGGGTAAACTTCTGTGAGAAATTCAAATAAAATTTGTTTGACAAACCGTCAAAATATTTGCGATTGATCGATCGCCAAGCGGAGGGTACCGTTTTGTTTGGTACAAATTTGGATATTAAAAATTAATGTTTTGAAAATGGAGTAAACAATTTGTAAAGCAGTAAAACCGGCATCTGGTGAAAACATAAAATCTTAAAATAGTGCACCCTAGAGGTTTAGACAAAGAGATTTTTGATTATTTTTAGGTTAAAGTTAACGGTTGTTTTAATAAAATAACAAAGTTTATTAGCGTATTACAATGTTTCAACAATACCCATCCAAGCCTTCCAGCAATGGGTAATTGAATCATTGTAGTTTATTAACATTAATTTAAATAAACCGAACCGACCTGAAAAAACATAATAAAGATTAATTAAGGCTTAACAAAGTTAGTTTTAAATAATAGTTAGCTAAATTTCACCAGCACACGCTAGATGGCAAAAAAAATGGCAGACAGACACAAATGACTTTCACATATTAAATTTTTACCATTAAATGAGCACTTATAAGAAAATCATGACATAAATCAATAGAATACATTGAAAATGCAAATCATTCCAAGTTAAAATTTCAAGTAGGTATACAAGAGTAAAAGTACTTGAAACCTTGAACCTCTCCTTGTAAAGCTCTTTCTTTTTTGATTTACAACCCATAAATACCGAAGTTAACTGGCAAGGTTTGGCGCATTCAAAAACCAAGTAATTTATGTCTCAAGTTTTTCAATTTTCAATTCAAAAAACTTGTCTAAACTTCTTTATCAATCTCAAAGTGTGGGTGTTCCATAATTAATTAGCTGTCGGGCGCATCATTAATTTTTATTTATTTATTTATTTATTTCTAAGTTAATAACGACATTTTAACTAAATATGGTCATAATGTTGGCAATACAGGCAGATGTGGGATTCAAACCCACAACTACTACATGTTCTGCTAATTTCGCCGTTGGGCTTAATCGTTGCGTAATTCTCATCTCGTAATAGCAAACACTGAAGTTAAGATACCGTAAGACGGGGTGAAATTGGTTAAAAATAATTAACGGGTCAGTTAACCTAGCCATATTATCGGCTAAGAAGTTATATTAGCAAGGGAAAAATAAATGTTGAATTAGTTGTATTATTACATGTTATGAAAATAATCAAGAAGTACTAAGGAGCTTTAGGCAAAATAACGGGATCCGTAGTTTAAACGTAACAGATTAAAGACGATAATAATATTATTCAATTAGCTATAGATTGATATCAGACATCTTTGTAATTTGATTCGAATCGAGTTTTAGCAAATTAACTTAATCGATTTTTATTAAGCCCAGCCATATCAAATTTGCACTTGCGTAACAATTATTATCTTTCTTTTGCAGGAGTTGGTATAACTGTCGTTTTAATTAAGATTCATATTTTGGTAGATTTTTTCGCCATAGCTTTACATAAATTTAGGTTGATCGAATAAATCAAAAAATTCAAAGAAGCGATTTTGATTCTTCAGGTAGCCTAATATCCAACACATAAATTGGCGGAAAATTATATATCTTCAATATTTTGTGTGTCAATCTCACTGACATAATTTTTTTATATACCCTAAATTACCTTTTTTCCGAATGCGGGTATTCCCCGACTATGATTAAATTTTTACGTTGAATTGAATTACTTTAAAAGTAAATTAATTCATACTTTCCTTCCTAATTAGTTTTAAGATTAATCAATCATTCAGGTGTTAACGCCAGACATTAATAGATGTTAATAATAATTAAAAAATACAGTGCAACAAAGGTGGTAGCACGGTTGAGGTATTAAAAGTTGCCAACTTAAACATAAATATAACTTCCCTAGTTATAAATTTATTATAAACAGCTCAAATAAACTTAGACTTGACTTTCTTCCACTATAATTAACTATTTAAGCTTTGAAGAGATTATCTTAATTAAATTGCAGTGGCGCATCCAATGCAAGGGCAGGGCGGTGAGCTCACTCCTTGATGTATTTTTAAATATTACCTAAATCCGTTCGGTCGGTATTTGAGGTGTGCTTGACCTTGAAATTTTTCAAAAAATTAACTCCAGGCATTTTTTCAAAAAAAGATCACGCGAGCTACACCTGCATGTTTAACTAGCACATATATTTTTATGAGTCTTGCAATTTTAATTAAGAATGACCTAACCGAATTAGTCTTTTGTTGTTATAATGAAGTGACGGCAAAATTATTATTTTTAATATCATTCAAGAGTTATTTTGAAAACTACAAGTTAATAATACACACACGGTTCGTCGCGTTAAGATACAATGACTTGTGGTTTAAATTTAGACATGGAAGGAACTCAATTATGTAATTATTTAAAATTGGCGACAATTTTCAAAATAACAAATTAACAAATTGAGATAAAACAGGGCCAGAAATTTTATGCAAAACGAAATTGCTGCAAAATTATTTTCCAATTAAACCGGATAGTTTAGTTGGCTTTCATGGCTTGTAAAAAATAAAAAGTTAAATGAAAGTGGTTTAAATTGCAAAAAAAAAAAATTAACTGTACATTTGTTAGTTTGTTGTGTTTTGACAAGATCATATGTCAATTTTACAGTTGGGTTTACATAACGAATAATTTGTCTTGACAGTTCAATCAAATGCTAAAAATGTGGTTCATAAACCACTGAGACTTATTTGATTTCAAGTGCAAATTCCACTTCAAAAGTGGGCTACAGCTGAATGATACAGGCACAGCAGCTACGACAAATCACTCAAATGCCAATAACTATTACAAAAGTCGATTTTAATTTTATTGACCTTCTTGGCGTGCGGTACTGATGTGGTGTACAGTTCGCCCACACTGCGTTAATTTCTTTGTATTGTTGAATGAGCGAACTCCTGACCCATTCTTCTTTTTGCATAGAGAACCTACTGTTTAATTTGGGCTCCAAAATACATTTTATTGCCTTCCGAAAATACGATTTTGGCAATCGGCAAAACCAAACGTTACTCGTTTAGGAACTTTTTTCCATTTGCTCTTTGAGCTCATCATCATCAGATGTACGTACATGTGCAGCTAATTAGAAAAAAAATCTATGGGAAAGTCTTGGCCTCGGCCAGGTTATTTCCAACGTTCGGAAGAAGTTTAAAATTTTGTCAAAATTCACAAAATTCAGAAGCTACCCTGTAGATATCAGTTCCAGTGTAGAAATCAGTTCGAGTGAAATATTTGAGAAAAATTAAAATTAAAATTAAAATCAAATATTCTTCCTTCGTTTTTTGTGAACATTTCAAAGAAATTAAAATCTTAATACAAAAATTAGCACTTAAATTAGATTTCTGAAGATTGGCACATTTGAATATTAATTATTTAGGCTAATTAATTTTAATCAAGTTTTTTAATATCCTGCAAGTAATTATTTAAACAGAAAGTTTAGCAAATAAACGAAATTCAATTTAATTGAAAACTTAGCATTGCTAAGATATTTATTTGATCAAGTAATTATTCAATGATGATTAAAAGTAAGCTCGATAATTATTTATGTAAACTTTAATTAGCCTAATTGGAATTTAAAAATACATTTTTATTCATAAACTACGCAAATAAATCTGTTTTACTTATTAATTAGGCATTGCAATAGCTTTATATGCGAAATTATATCACGTGGAATTCAAACCACGGCACTAAAATCCAGATTCAAAATGAAAAACCAGAAATGTAATCTGGTTAAATCAACATAGTACTTATAATTTCCCTATTTAGAAGGCGAGTACCGTGGGTAACAGTTATTTATACTTTTCGACATAAATAATAGGTTCGAGGCTTGGAATCTTTGTTTTTCTTTTAATTAATCCGTTCAAGTGACAGTTTGACTTTTAAAATAAAACAATCGAAATAGCACGTACTTTACGATTTCTTCAATAGACGTTTCTGTGTGTAGTGCTATTTACGTTTCAAAATACGTAGGGAGATAATTAATTTTTAACTCAGGTTAAAAATATTTGTTTGGTATTTATTTTTCCACTAGCAAGTCATCCGGTCATTCGGCGGCACTGACTGTGCGTCTAAATGTTGAAATTATTATTAAGAATTAAATTATCCCTAATAATATCCAAAAAATAAAAAATTTAGTATTTGATTCTGCAATAACTTGCAGATTCCTTATGGAGTGTGTTGAGGAAGTCTTAATGTTATATTTAAAATGAAATGACGTAATAAGTAATTTTAATACCAACAAGATGGTGTTCTTACGGGCGTTTGATTTAGTATGAGTTAAAATTTAATTACATACGCAACACTAAAATTAAATCGCTCTCAAACGCCATTAAAATATCTCCAGTTATCCACAATACATTTTAAGTAACGCTAAATTAGCATTGAAAAATTGGACTAATTCCAGTTCAGAATTGAATTCTGGGTCAATTTTTTTAAAATATTTTTTACTAGTAACTGTCACAATAAATTTTATAATTTGTTGCTTAGCGTGCAAATCAGTTTTTTCGATGATTACCTAATCATTGAATAAAAAAATTACAATTAATTTTGCTGAACTTAATTATTATGTTTGGTCATTCACTGATATAGTAATTATTACCAGTCAGATTCACTTTTGTATAAAATTATGCCATGAATTTTACAACTTTTTACGCATAATTACAGTAACTTTGTAATTAGCTTTATTAAGGCCGGATTCGCATATTGTATTCGCCATTTTGCTTTACCTTGCCTTTTGTTATATTTTATTTGTGTTTATCAGCTTTATCAACCGGAAGAGAAAATAATTTTAACATAATAACAAAAACCTTGACTAAATCACTAATGTAATGTAAATATGTCGATTTTATGTTACGGTTAACAATATACATCACAAAATCTAGATATGCATAGTATTACTTTCAAGCTCCCTGGCAAGGTCGCTAACTTATTTCTAATTTTCTTTAACCCATCTCATCTTTTATTTTTTGTGCTATTTTCAAGATCAACTACTTTTCAACGATTAATCATCAGTGATCACCACTCACCAGTTTTACATTGCAACATTCGATATTTATAGGTTGGTACAATATAAATTTTTTGTGAAGCTTTAGGACAAAAGAATGGATTCGTAGATTTCTCAGAGCCAAGTCGTTTTCCAATCCGACTTAATTTGCAATTGTAATTTATTTTTTGTTATTGCAATTTCTTAATTAATATTATAATTTCTCTGAGTTGCAAAATAAAAGTGTTGCATTTTGTACCAACGGCCATTAAAAATTATGCAACAATGGCTGCTGCCAATAAAATAATTATGTAAAACCTAATCGGTAATTATTACTTCATTTCCAATTCCCAGGTTGATCAAAAACCTGCAGATTCACCTTATTTTGGCGATGACTAATGGGGGGCGTACCGGGATTCTTTTTTCCAGTTTTGGTCAACACCTGTCATGTCTGTTCGTTCTCGTGTCAAAGCCAGGTGCCTGAATTCTATTTAACTTCTCAAAATTGTCCATAATTTAGTTCCTCCAAAATAAGCACGATACAATCACGCTTCCAGTTGATTTACGTATCAAAAAACACAAATTATATCTTATACTGACAGCATTTTATTTGAAATAAGTCATCTTGAAACGCACCGAACAGTTGGTCCCTCACGAAGATGTTAAATTGAATTTTACCGCTACTTTGCAATGAATTAAAAATTATTTTCAATTTATCAGTAAATATTTTGTTACGTTTTGCCTACCAAGAAGAATAACTGGTAAAATTAAATTTTTAATGACGTTGCCGTGGGGCAAGTATAATTTTCTCTTTCGCCATATTTTGAATTGGTACAAACACTTACCCCTTGGTATATCCATCTTCGTTACTTTCGGCATCACTGGTGTTGGATAAGGTGCTTAAACTCTGTTGGCCATTATATACAGTGGAAGGGTCGCTGGCAGTGTGTCTCTCGATGTTGACTATTTTATAACTTGATCCCGAAAACGATCCAGATTTGATTAAAGTTCCAACGCGTTCCCGTGAATTTTCTACTGGGTTGAGTGGGTCGTTCGAGCTTCTTCTTCGGCTCTGTAAAATTTTGGCACTCATACAATGTGGCATAAATCTTAATTTCAAAAATAATTAAATCTCTAATAATAGTGTGAACTTACGTTACTTTTTTTTCTGAACTTCAAACGCCTACGGCGTACGGGCGTACTGTTATGCTCTACTAATGTGGTTCCGCCTTCTTCCATTGTGGATGAGGTGGAATTTTGATATACACTAACGCTATTCGAACTTGCGGCAAAACTTTTTGAATATTTTGGGCTCAAAGACAACTGATGGAGTGCCGACTCAGATATCGAAAAATTTTCACTTTTGCTGCCCCTGTAAATAAATCAATTGGTTACTTCTAAATAATATTTTTGCACTCATAAATAAACATACATGGGTACCATGCAATTATGTACATATATATCCGCGCAAATTCGATCCTGTTACTTTAATAATATTTTAAATTTGTGCCAGTACAAACAAATTTTAATTACATTGTTAATGTAATAAAAACTAACGGAATTGTGATTAATTACTAATATTTGATAATTACCACCTACAAAACATACTCAGACCAAAAAATAATTATGGTTTTGTAACCCATTCATTCAAGTTTGGTATTTGAATAGAAATTTTAGCCACGAAGTTGAACTCCCACAATTGCTCTATTTCGAAAAAGGACAGTTGGCGTTTAATTGTACCTTTAATATGTATACAAATGGTCAAAGTAAAGCTAGCAGCTGCAGTAATCAAGTCATTAAGTAATACAGGGTGAGTAACGTTACTGCAAAATAGTCGATAACTTTTATCGAAAATTTTTGCAAACCTGGATTTCTTCGTTTTGGATGTTCATTTTTGAAAAATTAAATTGATATAAAATCGTTAAGGAAATTCAGTTTCGCTCGGTAGTTACTTCCGTCGAAACACGTGGTAATCAATTCCAATTCTTTACGGATATATATAGGTAAGCACGTGCATGTTTTCGACTCAATATTCAAGAACTCATTTTCTTTGTTTTCGTCTTGTAATTATGGGTTTCAGTTAAATACTTGACAACTTAAGTGATTCAAATTAAGAAACTATTCGGTTTTTAAAACGTTAATTTACATAAAACACCTTTGTTGAAAAAAAATGCAGGGTTGCCACAGTTACTCAACCGTGGTAACATGGCAACCCTGTAGGTTTGCTTAGATAATCCAAAAAATTAGAGTAATACATAGTATTAAAGATACCGCTATTGGAACATCAAACACTTGAAGTGAGAAACGGTTGTTCTCCACCTTAACTTCATCGACCGTCGTGTAAACATATTTGAACATCCATTACAAATGTTGTCTTTCCAGATAAGTAGTAATCCAAAATTTTTAGTTGAATTTACGTGTTTGCTTAACGGTGGCAGACAATCTTGCAAGCTTTACACGCGGATACTTGATTTAAAACATGGTCATTATTACTAATACGTCGGATGGACGCAATCATAGTTTACACGCTCAAACAATTTGTGCAAATTGCTTTGGATCAGTAAATTTGTGGAAACAAATCCTGACGCATTAACGTGTAATACACATGATTCTTTACTATAATTTTACCAATACTACACAGAGAAAAATTTTTGGTCTTTTAAAGTAATTTTTACTAAATTTGAAGTAAATTTTACTAAATTTGATATAAAATGTACTATAATTGATGTAATATTTATTTTAAAATTACTGCGAAGATTATTTTTTCTTGGTGTTTTGAAGTAATTTTTACAATAATTGAAGTTCACAGCTGCGCACCAATTTTGAATTTTACTAAATTTGAAGTAAATTTTACTAAATTTAATATAAAATTTACTATAATTGATGTAATATGTCAATGACTTGAAAATTATTGCGAGGATTGTTTTTTTCTCTTTGTACGCAAATTATTTAAAAGCGAAAATTTAATCCAAAAAATTCCGGCATATTTTTGTATTGTTATTATTCTTTGCCGTCTGTGCAATATATCACGGAATCGCAATTTAAAGCGATAAATACACATCTGCACAAGAAGTGGTTTCATTGGAAGACAAAGAGGAAAATACGAACAACCTGACCATTGCGTTTTTGACAAAGAGGGACTAATAATAAAGCTGGTTTACTCGATATCAATATATACTACTTTATACACTTCAGAAAATTGACTAGAAACAGATTCAAGTTAAAAATTTGAATCTAACCCCAAATTTGAAAATTTTATTAGAATTTATTTGGAAACTGATACTCGAGGTGTTTTGAATGTGTCGACAAATACATAAAATAAGAAAAATTCCATACCTTTTTAGTAGCATTTTTTCAGTTTTAGTTTGATCCAAGTTGTACATATTCATCAATACTAATTTATTATACTACATTGCATATATTATAATATTTTCATATAATAATATAATATATATATATTTTGTAATATATATATTTATTATAGCATATTATGTTATTGTAATAAGTATTATAATATTATACCATATACTATATACATACAATATGTTATGTATGTATTGTATGCTTATGATGTATGTAACATATAATAAGTAGAGCTCGAATTTATATGCACCAAAATACTTAAAAATATGTGCATATATAGGTATGTGTTACGGTCAATGTTGACAATTCGGTCATTAACGTCAATGGCCGGACAATAACGTCAATGCCCAGCTTAGTTGGGCATTAACGTCATTGACCGGCCAATGACGTCAATGACTATGCATTTTGGACAA
The DNA here is from genome assembly GCA_949152465.1 of Cantharis flavilabris. Classification (NCBI taxonomy): domain Eukaryota; kingdom Metazoa; phylum Arthropoda; class Insecta; order Coleoptera; family Cantharidae; genus Cantharis; species Cantharis flavilabris. Next base: position 25,523,866 of record OX424441.1, on the reverse strand, counting down.
TGTTGACATTTAAAATTGCATATGTGATTTTTACATCATTGCCCAGGCAATGACGTTAATGTCCAATACAAAGTGAACAATGATGAAATTACTATTCTACAGATTCTATCACTCTTTCAGTTTTAATTAAATTAAATTAAATTTAATTTAATTTTTCTCCGGGCCGCTTTGGTTGACGCAAACACGACAAATCATGAATCCACCCTAAAATGATCCGTTTGTCTAAATTAAATAAAAATCTCTGTACACTTATGAGGCCTTGAAAAGGGCCGAGTTGCTGTCATTTATACGGAAAAATGCGTGCATGACAAATAATTTTTTGAAGTGCATCGTCATTTTGCTGTTCCTTATAGTAATTATTCTATAATATCATCATTGTCCAATCCATGTTGGCCATTAACGTCATTGACCGGCCAAAGTCGTAAATATTACAATCATATGAAAATATTTATATCATTGCCAACCATTAACGAGCGTTGACGTCAATGAGCGGTCAATGACGTTAATGGCCAACGTAAATGGGCATTGACGTCATTGTCCGGCCATTGACGTCAATGCCCAATTTACGTCATTGACCGTAACATATGCACCGAATTCCCTTAAAATATGCGCTAAAATTGATAAAAATAGATAAAATATGCATTGATATGCAAAGTACAAAATATCTAATCTTGGAATTTTTCAATTTTTTTTCAAATTTTGAATAAGTACTATCTAGATTTATAAAATTTAATAATTGTAATAATAAATCTGGACGAATTACATAAAATTTGCAAACTTTTGCATATTTCCAACAATTGGTGCATATTTGAGTAAGTAATGCATATTTGGGACACTTTTGGTGTTTTTTAAAGCAATTTTAAGCCAATTTAAGCAATTATTGCTAAAAATTTAATAATTTTTTATTTTCTCTATTAAAATTCTTCAAAAAAAACACCTAAAGTGGCCCAAATATGCATTATATGCTCAAATATGCACCAAATGTTGAAAATATGCAAAATATGCATTTTGAAAAGCAGTTTTTCGGATTCGTTTTTACCTAATTTGTCCAGATTTCAAAACAAATCTGTTGGCATATCAATATTAAAGAACATGCAAAAGCATAAAATCCGAGCTCTAAATTAGTAAGTATATAATATTGAACCAATACAAGTAAATTTTGTTAACATAAATATAAAAATTTTAAAATAAAAAGAAACGATCAAATAGACTAAAAGCGTGGGGCATCACTTCTGCGTGAAATGAATATTCTCACACTTGAAAGTAATTTAATGTACTAAAGGAGACAAATAAAACTTTTTATTTCGACAAAAATTATATATCAATATATTTTAATTGGATGTCTGAAGTGGCTACCGTTGCAAGGTAAAGTTTTCTTTGTTAATCAGATTAGTGGTTTTCGATTACTTGAATAAAATGCAATATAGATTAAAATAAAATGGAAGCAAAGTATACAATTTAAATAATTTTGCAATAACTAAAGAGTGAATGTATTGAGGTATTAAAATATCGAAAGTAATTGTCAATAAAATTAAATATTGATTCATAGAGATATCGTTAGGTTATACCTACCTATATTCCGTACGACAGCGCTTCATCGATAACAAAGTGGTTATTGACAGAAGAGAAAAAGATAAGATAAAATTTTATGTTATTTATTAGCTACGCATAAAAAAATTGTTGTAGAAGCAATTAGTCAAAGTAAATAAAATTTGCAAATATTTTTAATAAACAAGGAAGTTCAATCAAAATATTTAGGTTGCTCAATTGAATGGAGCAAAATTTTTGAAAGCTATAGATTTCATATCCAATTTATTTTTTTCCTCCTAGAACGTGCAAATTTTCAATTGAAGTCAATTTTAATCTCTAACATTATAATCGATTGTTAATAATTTTTTACATCAGCACAATACATATATGCATTTACTTTCGTTAGTTTTTCTTCAAGGAAGCGTGATTCGATTTTCTGTTTTTATTTAAATTAATTTTTAATTGTTTAAAAAATTATTAAAAAGTGACTGTTATTTTTAATTTCAAAATATTATTATTTTGAATTACGTAAGCAGAATTTCGTTTTAAAACCGCAAAATAAATCTTAATATTGCGTTTTTAATGGTTACACTGATTATTTTCACAGCACAAAACACCAACTAAGTTTATGTTGCTAATATTTTTTTTAGTGCAAAACGACTTTTAAAGAAAACCTGATATGGAAAATTTCTAAAAAATTTCTATTTTTTTTTTTTTTTTTTATTATTATAATGATAATTTAAGAAGAAATACTGCAAGATCATACCCTTATCATCTAGAACAGTCGATCACGTTTACTTTTATCTTCAGAGCAATACGCAGTTTTCTTGTTCATCGGAGATTACCGTATTATTAATTATGAAGAAGTGTTTTTGCACGGTTGAATGTGCGGTTCGACCGAAACGTACGTGTTTGTAGGCGAATTTGGTCGGTGATAATAATTGATGACAAACATCAGCTGATTTGTATTTAAACAAACCGAAAATGCTAAGTGATGCTAAATACTTGAGTCACAAATGGGTATATTGTCTAACAATAATTACATTCTCACCATCTCTCTCAATGTCATCCAATACATCCAACATAAGATTTTCCAACTGCACACTTCAGTGGCTATAACTTCGATTTATAACCGGAATAGTTACTTTCGAGCAAATTAAAAATATAATGGAAATGTAACTTTTTTAAAACAGAAGTTTTATTTAGTAACCACAGGATGAACCGTCTGCCATTAGAACTTGAGCGAATACTATGGCAAAACTCATTCAATCATAAACCTATATGGATTATTCCATTTAACCAAAACCCCAAATATTCCCTTTGGCAAGTAACTAAGCCATATTTTTATGTAGATTTAAAATTAATTATCATTAGCAATATAATAAATAGTCCAGCAGAGAAAATAAGCAATAAATAACTACGTGCATTCGAATAGCACATCAGCTTGTTTGGGTAAGCGTAAAGATTTCTATCAGACGGGCAAGTTTCATATTAGAACTAATTCATATGGGAGGATATTCATTGATTGCCTTAAAAACTAAGAAAAAATATGTATAGAAATCAAAAGCGAAACAAACGAGTTATTCGACAATTTGATAATTAAGTTTCAAAGTAAAAAATCGAGTAACTTTCTAAGACTGAAATCATTAAAATAAATTAAATTGTTTTGCTAAATTGGACCAAAATTGCTATGTATACACAGAGAGAAATATGTGTAAAAACACAATTTCGCACTTTTTCTGCACAATTGTGTGGATTAGTAACACATATTCTCTCTGTGTACCAAAGCAAAGTCTGAAAACTTCAGAAGCAGTTCCGAAGACTGGAAAACAATCCTCAATTGCCGACTGGGTCAGGCTTAAAAAAGAAGCAGGTTTGTACTAGAAAACCCCAAATTATTAGGAGCAGATGCGCAGCTGTTTCCGAGAAATTAAGGGTGGAAGTTTTTGTTTTCTGTTAGACCATCAGAGCGATGTAGAGGTTTAAATGATAGGCTACAGAGCAGAAAGCCGCGGTTCAATGCCTGGTCGTGCCGGTTACACTGCTATGCAGTGCTTACAGAACCATGAGTACCATGTGTCAACATGATGCAATAATGGTAATAATAGGACGAAGTAAATTTAAAAAAATCAAGCGGTAAATTCAACGATCAAAATTTTTAATCTTAAAAAATAATGAGTCAAATTGATTTAATTTTTTTAAATGGCCCCCCTCGCCCTCGGCCCGTTCTACTTGTAAAAAATTAAAAAATTTCTTTTGTTACTTAATATTGTTGTTAATAGATAAAAAATGTTTATTGAATAAATCAATCAAAGAAAATCAATAAGAGATGGTGACAATTTAATTAAATAAATAATGTATACCCCCGGGGATACAAATAAATTGTTGTACGAGACTGTTAGTTATATAGTTTTAATTTAACTAAGTAAACCAGTTTTTTTCGTTGTCGATTCGTAATTAAATCGATGTTAATGTCTACTAAATTAATGGCCGCAAGCCATTGTTTAAATTAAGGCACTTAAAATTTAACGAATATTTCTGGTTAATTTTACTGTAGGTACGTTCCATATTCCTGAATGAATTACCAAAATTAAATGGGTACATAAAGTGTTACGGCAGAACCGATTAATATTAAAAATTTAAATTTAATGCAAAAAGGTGATTCATTGAATAAAAAAATTTACTTAATTACCATATTTCCGATGGAACAGAAGCTAATAAATAGAGCTTGTTGAGGAAACACACACAAAAGCCGAAATCAAATAAATAAAAAACCCAGTGGGGTTCCTAATCAACAAATAAATCAAAATATTTTTTTAAATATTCATATTGCTAGAAAGCGAAAAAGGTTTCATCTTCAATGACGCGAAACAATCCAATTTAGAAATAAGACATCAAAACGAAACTTTTTAATTTACGCACAAACATTCTTTTTTAACTTCCGTTATCGTTTTTCAAACTAACAATTATCGTAACACGACCGTTCACTTTTTTTGCAACCCTGTAGATACAATTTCGAGTAACGCAAAATTTAATTACCTACACCGCACCGTGTCCTAAATAAAAAATTTACGGAAACTTTTTTACTGCCAAAAATTAAAAAATAATTAACTCATGCCTTTTGGTGACGACAAAACGGGCAAAAGTGGGTCTAAGTGACCGAAGAAATTATCTGCATGCCATTAAAAAAATATTAAAGTGGAGTTATTAGCAAATATTTTGGATTTGATGTAAAAGTTCACACGTCCGTGCTTATCTAGTGTAACCAGGAGAAAAATTTTTAAAGTAAATAAATCGTGCGTGCATGTCCAATATAATGACTAAATTACCGTTTTCGTTTGTATCAAACGTCAAATATTTGGGTAAATTTTGATTTATCAATAACCGGTTCGCACTTTTTCTTTATCGCAAAATTTCCATTATCAGAATACAAATATTATTGACTTACCTTAGTGGGGCGTAAGGTAACTGTGATATGCACGAAATGCTCCAAGGTCTGTTTCGTTTAAGATCCGTTCTTTTCTGCCTGAGGAAAACTTTTGGAGAGGATTGTGTTTTATCGGAATCGATGCCGACGACACTAGAACACAGGTCTTGCATTGCACGACATGTCGCTACACTTTCGTTTAAATCTTCAGACGACTGTGAATCTTTGTCCTCTTCCTCGCAACTCGCATCACAACTATCGATTGGTTTTTCCATATTTAGCCACTGTTTTACCCGCGACATTTTATTTAACGGCGATCCAGTACTCGACTTTATTTTTTTAACCGGCGATTCGCGAACCAACTCTTCAGCTTCTTGTACCAGCCTTTGTATGTCTTGACAAGAAGTTCTTAAAATTGAAGAATTGGTGGGTTGTGTTGTGGCCGATGTGTGATTTTTTTCGATACTGGAGTAGGTCCATTCGTCTTCCGAGCTTTCTTCCATTGTAGTTGTAGTTTGTTGTTTCGTTTTGGAACTGTTCGACGTTTGAATTTCCGAGTCGGTTGTGTCTTCGTGTTTGAAATAGTAGGTGCCCAAGTTTGGTGCCTTGCGGTTCGACCTATCGAAACAAAGAGTATAAATACAAAAAAATGAGGAAAAAGTCGGAATACGAACTTTGTAAATGTTGAAGAGTCCTCGAGGAATTTCATTCGTTCGGGCGTTAAATTCGTTTCGTTTATTTTTATACAATTTTCATCCTTGGGCTTTATCATCATGACCGTGTTGTTGTTGTTTGAATGAATGTGCTCCGTTTCGTTGTTTACGTTATCCTATCGAGGAAATGGTGTAATGAATGAACTAGGTATAAATAATAATCGTTTTTACCTCGGAAACCGATGTGTTGTCTTCAAACGTGTACGAGCTATCGGCTAATCGTGGATATTTATTTAAAGGTTCGTCGTCATTTTCGCTTTCGGATGATTCTGTTTGACTAGCGTGGTTCTGAAAAACCGCAAGGATCCGTTAGGACATAATTTATTTATAGAAGTGAACTTACACTTACTTTACCATAAATATTTTTAGAAAGAGAATCAATGTAACATTGCCACTCCAAAGACCTGAGAAATAATAGGTGCCAGCGTCTTTCCAGTCCTCTTGCTATACGGCGCACATTTGCACCCTCGACTCCGTCATTTTGCAGTTTACTCAATTTTACAACTGAACTCACAAATTTACCATGACTTTCTATGTCACGATGTAATAGCTGCAACAAAAACATTTATTTAATTTATGATAATTGCAGTTAATTGGTGCTTATTAAAATTACATTTTTAACACTTCCTATACTTTTTATTCCTGTGAAACAGTAAATAACCGTAACGAACTCGAACAATTTCTACAGATTATTTGAAGGTCCCTTAATAATCGGTAGGTAAATTATACAAAACACACGCACGTGATGTATTAAATAATGCGGAAATACAACTCGATTATGTTTTATTTCGCCATGGGGAAGGGTGAACGTTATGATCTAGAAAAACCGAAAAAATATCCGAGTGTTGTTTTCCTTTGACATGGGTAACCGTAACTATGCAACCGATAGAACTGATCATTAAATTTAAATATTCCCAACGAAACCCATTATAATCGTACAATTTCCCTCTATCATTATAAAAATATTACCTTTGCCTTTCAAGCTAATATTATAAATGCAAAACAATTAATTACATTACCGAAATAAACTTTCATAATTTTAACAGAAAGAAACTGAAAAGTTAGGTTAGGTTATCGATAAAAAATGTAAACACTTTTGTGTAAAATAGTTAAGTTTTGTAATATAAAAAATACAAAACGTGTGTTTACCGGAGGCGGATTAGTTCAAACGTGAACAAGCGTTCCGCGTTTACACATCAGTGTGTTCCATCGGATGATGCCAACACAAGATACCAAAAAACACCGATAAATTGGAATGTTTATTATGGTTTCCTCGTGTAAGCTTTTTGCAAATATTAATTACTTCTGATTGCATAAATTAAAGAACTTCCGCAATTTTAAATTTTGCAAGCATCGTTAACATTAATTTTATGACCGTTTAACTCTTATTATCTCGCCGGTAGTCCAAACAGAAGAAGAATCAAAGCATAACATTTTTTTCCTAGACGCGTTCCATTTCAATTAGTAAGGTTGGCATCATTTGGATTCAAGTATTTTAATGATCAAAAATGCTTCTCAAGTAAAAATATGGATCCCGTTGTAATTAAATGAACTATTCATGAGTAAAATGAAATGAAAGCAAATGTTTAAGGAAACCAACACGGAAAAAAGTTGACCTGTTTACTTGAAAAACTATTAATACCTAGTCGCGACTAGTTTCAATAATTAAAGTGAAATTATAAACGAGAATTGAAAAATACAAAATGGCTAATCTCACGACATATTGTAAATGAGAATCTGTTGCTGCCGGAAAATTATTTCAACTATATAATTTCATTATTGCTTTTATATGGAAAGTATATTCATTTAACCATTTAACGAGGTATGAACATGCAAGTACTTACAACCAGCTATTTTTTTGACAATGGGCAAAACTCGACAATTGTTACCAACTTCATTTCGTTGTCAAATCTTTATTTTGCTTTATTATTCCAATTTAAATTGTGCCAACAGACAAAGGATGCAACTGCCGATACCAATTTTCTCGTTAAAATTGGATTTTCATGGTTTCAATGATGTTAGCTTTTCTAGGTTGACTATCCTGTTTGGAAACAGGACGATCAAGATTTGTCATCTGATCAATTCCACATTGCTTTTGTTTGAAGGAAACTAATAATTGTTCCTAGGTTTAGTCTGCGTTTTTTAGTACTTTCCTGAAAACAGTTTTTTTCATTTATTTAGAAATTCCCGCGATTATTTAAATGGTTAAGAACTAAGCCTTAAACTGAGCATACAAGGTGAGCCGATAGTGCAAATATCCTTGAAGGTTATCTATCGGGTAAAGCAGGGTTGTCCAGCGATATACAGGTCGCCTTTCAGCAAGGTAAAAGTAGTCATAAATATGTTAATTAAAATTAACGATCTCAATTTATCATGTGTTACAATGTATCGGGACCACCGCACCGATCTGACTGTGGATGATGGTTTCAGCTCTTCCACAATATTCTAGTATATTCTTATAATTACTTTAACTACAGTAGAACTAGTACAAATTAATTATAAAAATTCTCGAACACTAGGTATAGCACAAATAACTCATTACTTATAGGACAAGCTCTCAGACTAAATATACCTAGACAGAACATATACAAACGTAACTTGAAGCAAATTTTTCTATTTGTTTACATATCTGGTGTTTACCGAGTCCCGAGTTGTAATTGGTCAAAAATGCGCACCACTTGTTGTGGTTAAAATACGAAATATTTTTTTAAACATAGTGAATTAATTATTTTAGTTATTGAGTCGTGTGTGGAATTTATAATTTAAAAAATGGGCAAGCAATGCATTGTGTGTGGTGGAGTGTATCAAAAATCTTTAAAACATAAGTAAGTAAAATTTAACCTATAAAAATTCATAGGCGTAACCACTGGACGTTGTTTAATAACAAGTAATGTTTACCAACAGTGATGCTTAAAATTTGCTTCAAAACAAACCTGTGTGTTAGCATAGCTATGCTCTGTCTAGTAAATAGTTAGTCTGAGGACAAGCTTATAAAAACGTTAAGGCACGTCCGGACTGCCGTGCTGAATCATGCAAACGTTCGCATCGACGATAACACTGCAGTTTGCACAACTAACTGCGAACAAACAAATATGCTCATCGCGTCGTAAAATAAGCAAAAGACAACTATGATGTATAGATACCGGATTATATGCATTTGCATATTTTGGTTATTTTTTTAGAATATTGCATATTTCGACTGAAATCTACTGGTTGTGCATATTTTGGCGGATTTTATTAAATTTCGTGCATATTTGGGCATATTTTCTAAAATTTCTAAAAACAAAAGAAAAAAGTTTCTTTATCAGAAGAGGATCTTGCTGGAATAATTTAAATTTAGCGGATACTATCAAAACATTTGAAGATACCACAAGTGGTTTCGAGTTATTACCGAGTAGAGATATTTTATTACTTATATTGTTTGTTTGGTATCATATTTTTCCACATTGGAATTGGATTCTATATTTAAAAGTAATATCTCGATGAAATAACAAAAATGTTTTTATTGTAAACGGTTCCTGTTTAATTAACCGAAAGAAAATTAAGGTTTTTCTTTGCAAGTCATTCTATTAAAAAAATACAAGGTTACAAAATTATCTGTTATAGCTGAAATTCGTCATTAGCAAAGTAAGGACATTCAAATTATAAACGTGTAAGATGATACCTTATTAAAATTATATTTGAAGAGGAAAATTGCACGGCAACTTTGCCAAAAAAAAAATTGAAGCAATTCAAGGTAGGTCTTTTTCGACATATTTTTGACTAACGATTTACATCCTGGATAGCGTCAAATTAATTAATCTTGTACAATGCTGCTTCGAGTAAATTTCTAATAAGTCGATCCATTTTGAAAATCATTGGTATGTGTGAGTCTGGCTTTGTAGGTCAAGCGGGTAGATTTATCTCATTCATTGGAGAAAATAAACGTTTCCAAAAAACGGCATAAGAAATTCAGCTTCTGTGAAGCTTGAGCTGTCAAAGCTGTCCACATGTGAACCACCGCATAAATTAATTTAAAAACCAGAGCTGCCAACTCAAGTTCAAGTTCAAACCCAACATAAATTTCCTTGTAATGTATACTCTTTAGCTCATAAAATATAAAAATTATGTTAAAAATACTTATTACGAAAGAAAAACATCCATGAGATTAGCTTTTCTGATCTGCCTACTCAAACCCGGCCGTTCACATTCACGAAGGCGTACAAAATACTAGTTACGAGAGCCTTGCGATTAGTCATAAAGAAATTAGCATTGCAATAAGTAAACAATTAGTGAAAGTTTACTATTATAATAAATTGGAGGAAGATTTTACTTATATGAAAATTGCGAAAAACTTTCAAATAATACTTTTTCCCACTGATACAAATCTATCATAAATCTGCTTCGGGCTAGCAACCTTAACCTCACAATAATTGTGATTTAAATGAAAATTTATTGACTTCAAAATTGAAACCAATATAGGTTAGGTGAAGTTAATGGTTCTTGTGCAACCAACACACCAGACGAATAAAACTAATTTGAATACCATTCTATATCCTACACTTTACCGAAGAGATTACTTAAGAGCAAGTACACAATACCTAAGTATACAAAAAAAATTCATTACTACATCGCATTTCAAACAAGCCGAAGAATAATAGATTAACGATATTCAACTTTTTTATTCTAGTATAGCCTTTTCAGGTCGTAAACTTCAATACCAACTTTGAAAATACTACCAATTATTAAAGAAGTGCTCCGGGGGGGAAGATGGAGAAAATATAAAATTCGAATTTTGCTTTTTAACAATAAAAACAAAATGCTAATAGACAATTTAATATTGAAAGTAAATTTTTAGTTTGGAATTTCATTTTTATTTAAATTTAATGGTCAAGAATTAATTTTATATTGAACAGTTGCTTGATTGTGGTTTATACGATATGTAAACAAGGATGTCAACAAACACAAATATTTTGTGGTTCTTTAAAAACTTCGAAATAGAAACTTTTAAAAAATGTCGAAACGTAGTGTCTGCTACACCACGTGTATAACCTCAAATAATTCAAGTGTTTTTCAATCTCAAAATTTCAAAATAATTCATTTTTCATTTCGAATTTTGACTGACGCTTGTTAGTGGTTCTTTAATTTGTGTTTAAATGTTACCAATTTTAACAGCATCAGTCTTTCTCCGGTAACGTCAGCCAAATCCGTGGGCAACGTTGAACATTAAATCATCCATTTAATTGAGCATACCGCCCAATTTTTGTGACCCTCTTCGAGTACCAGCATAATTTTTGTTAGTCCTCTCATACATTGAGATACATACATGAAGTGATGAAGCAGACGTGCAAATGGTTTGAAAACCGCTGTATGAGAAGTGTTACGAATCCAGTTAATTACTTTAACTAGGATTTATTTAACAGTATCAATGAACTAAGTCAATCAATTTAGTACAGCATATGATTTTCAGTAGAACTTGTAATTACACAAAGTGCAACATTTACGATGCGAAAATGTTCGCAAGAATTTTTCGAGATCTTTTCAACAATTACCGTCTCTAACAGTACAGTGGAGTGCGTTCTACATTTTTCAGGTCTACAATATTTCACTCCTTGATAAGAAGAGTTATAAATCTACGATATAACTGTTCCTGACCATCTACGGTGTTTGGTGCTTTTTGAGAAAATGCGTATACCTCTTTAGGTGAACTAATCGCTTGATCCAATTTTCGATCTAAAAATTACATTTATGTACGGCACGGATGGATAATAATTGTTCAACCTCGTTTCATATTTTTAAAAATATTTTTATGATCCACTTGCTTCGATAACATAAAAATTAAATTCACAATTACCTTATTAAAATTTACTTTGTAATAAGAATGCCGGTTACTCGAATCCAGTTTCACTTACTCGTGTAAGCTTCTTTCTTTAATGTTCATTAATTTTCTATTATTCCGTACCATGCTACTTGTAAAAACCAGCAATTATTGATTTATCGATCTTGATTAATGATTCAATATTTCCTAATCTCATAACCACCACAATTAAGAATAATTTCAAAATTCGCAATTACATCAACCAACTTGATAGATAGATAATTCGTTTGGATTTTAGAAACCGGATGTTTAAGCACTTTAAGTTTAAAAATAGAAAACATAAAATACAAAAATGAGTTGTAATTTCTTTATACGCGCGTAAATGGATAGTTAAAACTTTTTAAACCAATAATAATTATCATTCGATCAACCAGCCTTAATAAAATTGCAAAAATGGAAATCAAATACAATTTTCACATCTCATTTGTGAAAAAGTAATTTATTTGGACAAAATTACGCATTTTTCATTTTAAATCATTAAGACAACAATAGTGAAATTCCCGATGAATTATTATCTAATAACTTTTACGTAGTCATAAGTTAATATAATTAGAGCTGCGCTAATTGAGCAAATAATGGAAATTTAAATAATAAAACTGTGTCGCACAGGCTAAAATATAATAATAATTTGAGGATTTCATAAATAACCAGGCATTAGGTTAATGACCTTGACCACCTTAAAATAAACTGACGATCAGAAAATTTTCAACGAGAAATTTTTAATCATAGAAGTTTTAACAAAAAATCAATTTGTGCACCACTACTTTTCCAGAATCAATCAAGTTTTTAATAGATGAAGATCGAACTAGATAAATATTGCGAAACAAAAGCATATTATTAGTTGATGTAAAAACATTTGTGCAACTTTTTGCTGTGGATGAAAGGTTACACCACAACATATGCATTACATGGATGCTAGACTGTGATATGTATTTAGATATAAATTATATTGTGAAGTAATAAAAATTGCTTGATTTATCCTATAATTGTATAAATTTCACTATTAATCAGCAATTACAAACTTGATCAAAGTAAAGATATTTCATTCAACTTGGTCGACTTTCACCTACAGTTGATGATATTAAGATCTAACTATGCTGATAAGAACTCAAATTATGTTTTGTAAGGAATCATTAAAATCAGTCATGGGAAAAATGTGATATGCGACATTTATAATGGCAGAACCGAACTGTCGCCATTAATTCGATACGATGCCGAAATGTGCTGCTCATTACCGAACATATGTGATTTGATTAATATACTAGGGGATGTAATACAATAACGGCCAAAAATGCATAAGAATTTATTGTTTAGTCTTTTAGTAAAATCGCGGATAGAGGATACAGTATTTAAAGAGAATGGAGAAGTTTTATCTGACAAGTATACCTGACAAAGTATGTTCGATTAATCGAAACAAGAATCAGCGATAGTTTAGACTTGAACAAGGAAACAGCTGGTTTTACAGCAAGAAGTTTCCAAATTAAACTTAAAATATGCTAATTTTGGTTTAATGATCAAGTGGACCATACTAAGCTCACCCACAGCTCCTGTCAGTGGCGTATTTAGAAAATGCTTTGGGGGAGGGGGGGCAGATAATAGATTTTTCAGAATCTCGTTAAACCATTCATGCGCGTCAGTTGTAGCTAATCCTAAAACATAAAATCCCAGCACGCTTCAGCTGCTCCTATTATAACGTCTCATTTTTTTGTGAAAAAAGAAACACTCTGATTGCTCGAGTTTTTGCCAACCAAAAAATATATTAAACTGTGATTAGGACTAAAAATATTTGTCAAATTTTAATGCAAACCTGGAAATTTGAATTTTTAAGCAAAAATGAGGGACCTTCTTCGGCTACAAAAAATTAAAACTTGGAAAGCACATTGGAAAAAATGGTTTATCATATTGATGAAAAATTCATCAATTTTACATCGATGAACAGAATTCATCGTACTGATGAAGAAATTCATAAATACATTGATTTTGTTCATAAATACTATGAATTTTTCATCAATTTGATGAATTTTGTTCATCGGTGTAAAAATGAACCATTCTCTTCAGTACATATTTATTCAATTACCTTACTGCTCGCGGAGTTTAGTTAATTATAAAAATATAAAGTCAAAATTGTAAACCGGGGGGTCTGGGGGGTGTGGAACACCCTCCAGTACATATCGCAGGATTTCCACTCTTTTAGAATAATTGGAGAAGATAGGGAATTTATAATTTTACATATTTCGCCAAGAAAATCCAGAAAATTTGAATTTTTAAGCAAAAATGAAGAAAATTTAAACTTTTGGCTAGAGAATATTAAAGCTTGGAAAAACATTTATTTAAGTACCTCACTACTCAGAGTTTAGTAGCAACTTTTACGTTACTTTGAAAGTTAACAGTCAAAATTATAGTCAAAAGTGTAAACCGGGTGGTCTGGGGGTGAACGCCCTCCAGGATATATAATAAAATTTTTAGCTGCCCGTCCGCGGAAGAGCTTTCCAGCTACACTCTGAAAAAAGTTTGTCGTCGTAACAAAGTCCTTAGTAGCTATAGCCTAAACAGAGTTTTTTGCTGCTACAACAAATTTTATGCTGAGTTTTTTGTGTTCAGAACAAAAATTTTTTTCAATCAGCATAAAATTTGTTGTACCAGCAAAAAACTCTGTTGAGGCTATAGCTACTAACGATTTTGTTACTACGACAAATCTTTTTTCAGAGTGTAGTAAATAAATAAACAAATAAATAAAAACAATTTAAAATTATTTAAATTTTAAAACTTCGTGGTAATCATTATTTTTATCAGGGGGGACTTTAGGGGGACAATCCGAATCATCCTTAGAGGCAATTGCCCCTTTGCCCCCTTCTAAATACGCCAGTGGCTCCTGATTCATTCTTCAAACAAGAAACCAAGATGCAAAAATTAAAAAAATCATTTATCTACTACTAAGTAATTTGAAACAACAGTGGTGAGCTGATGTCCTGGAGTTAGTCAAAATGTTTTCTATTTATTAACGTCTTTTTAATTTTGAGACCTTCCAGTAAGGGTAGTATATGACCCTTAAATGCTGAATGCAATAATAAAATGTTGTTAATGTCCAAATCATAACTTGAGTCTAAACAATCCGACGAAAAATTGGTAGAAGTTCTATTGTTGTCTATATCTACCATCAGCGTATGAATCGACCATCCGCTTTGCCCGATGTAAATAGCATCGCACATAGTGCAATTAAATTGGTAAATTCCGCTGTTATCTCACAACTTGATTTTCTTTGTTCCTTCAGACAGAATTTTGCTCTGAATCAGAATTTGATGTAGAAAAGGATAAAATATAATTTAAAAACAAAACAAAAGAAATGAGTTTAGACCATTAAATTTTACTAAATATTTAAATATAACACCCGAAAGGATGATGCAGGAAATACAGTTAAGATAGTTTGCGTACGTGTAACATATGTAAACATAAGCAGTAGAAGAAACAGATGTGAAACAAGAATGGTAGGACTACGGACAAATCGAAAGACTGCAAGAAGCGACGCGACGCCAGCTGCAAAATAAGAAGTTCATTCTGTGGAAAATCACGCCAATATTTCAAAATTTGGGACAAATTTTAGGCAAAGTGACTATTTCGCAAAGAGGAAGAACCAACTGTGAACTGATTTTATACAAAAAATGAAGATCAAACTATAAAAATTAGTTTTGGGAGTCAAACAATACCAGAAAAATACGGAAATTAAGTAGTGTGTGAAGAGTGAATATAAAATGTATGACTGGCAATTTTTGTAGTAATGGCAATATTTTTTTTATTTACATAACAATACACACCATTTAATGATTGTTGCATGATTTGTAAGTTCCACTTTTATCTTTACCGTACAGGCCAAAAGACGTGATGAAGAGTTAGAAGATTTTAAACAAAACTCAGACCTCATTTATCAAAACATTTTTTTTAAATGAGATAAAGTAATTTACATAATCATTAACGCAGTACTTCACAGTTGTACAATTTATACTATTAAACGTAACTAATTCAGTTAATATTCCAACGCACAGAAGAAGACAATGGTTGCTCAAGAAGAATATGTAATAGCACAAAACAAAAACAATTGTTTCGTAGTATTGAAAATTGTAAATCGTGACATTTCCTAACTCCACGCCTGTCTTTATAAATTATATTTCCATTTAAAACGTCCATCGGCTAGCCTTCAAAATAATTAGAAATAATATCAGTGACCCATTTTGACAGATCGATGTTATGACAGTAAAAGTAATTAAAAAGCTTGCGAAGTTTATATAATAAAATTGAATTTTTATCAAACATTTAAATCTAGATTTCAATTAAACTAAATATTAAAATAAAATTTCTCAAATTTTTGATTGCCAGATAAAACTTGCCCATCAAAGCAACGGTTATCCTGTTTGTTGACAAACTAATGTTCCACATACAAATTTCCCACGTATAATAACATCAAGAATAGATTTTTATAAAAATAGATTACATTTATTTTTTTTAATAATTGCATACCAAAATCTCGAGTGCTATATCGCGAATAAAATTCTCAACATCAGGAAGTTGATTCATTTAAAAATAATATTTAACAGATCCCATACATTTGGTACTCCAAAAAAACCTATTCAGTAAATATTGAGCAAATTACACGTGCTTAAAAATTACTTTTTAATGGGATAAACATTCTATATTTTTTGATTTATAACAAACTGCGGCCTCTCACTTGAAAAAAAACTGTAACATATTATTTTGAAAACTATAATGGATAAACCTGAAATTTTCTCTTTAGCTAATTAATAGAACATTATTTTACTAACGACCAGTTTTAAGTATTTTGGTTAGCAGCAAAATAAAGCAATTCATTATAAAAGTACAAAAATTTTAAGCTGCCTTCACATGAGGTATCTTTAGCAGCGCCACCAGCAATTATCGATGACGCAATTGATTCACGGCAACCAATTCATCATCATTAATCTCTTGTGAACACAGCTTAACTTCCTGAAATTTACTTTTGAAAGATCATGGACCACTAAAACAATTGTTTTTTCACCTGAAAAACACCTGAAAATAGCTTCTAACAAAGGGGTAAATATCCAGTAAAATTTCTGTACACTCGGAATTCCAGGGATTTCCAAAGAATTCCACTGATTTCCAAGATTCCAAGGAATTCCAATGATTTCCGAACAAGTTGAAATCTAAAGAATTCCAGGGATTTCCAAAGAATTCAAAGGAATTCCAATGATTTCCAAAGAATTCCAATGATTTCCAAGAATTCCAAGGAATTTTAATGATTTTCAAACAAGTTGAAATCTAAAGAATTCGACGATTCCAAACAATTACAGGGTTTTTCAAGGAATTCCGGGAATTCCCAAAAAATTCCAGGGAATTCCAAACTAGTGTACACAAAATTTTCGAGATATTTACCCCTTGATTCTATTGTTTCTATATAACCATGTATAGTATAAAATCACAGTGGGTAGGCTAATTTAACAATTTCTACTCCACTGTACATAGAATAAAAACATTTTCACACTGTAATAAATGATCCATTATATCAGATTGGCAATGGCCGATCAATCCAGGTTGATGGTACTTTACTTAAGCATTCAATCGTCAAACTTCAAGATTCACTTTTTGTGAAAGCAATTGTTTTACTTAACTACCGGCTACACTGAAGTACTTTTGTGTAATAGCAGTTTAGAGTGATATTCTAAAGGTGCATCTAGACAAAACGCGCTGCCCAAACTGCATACGGCAGTTTGGGCAGCATTCCGCGTACAAACATATCTACCAATTTGCGTTAAAAGGGTTACAAACCAAGTTAATGATAACTTCTTAAATATAAAGGGCATTCGCCTTTTATTCTACAGGTAGTTGATGTCGTGCAAAGCGAGTTGACCTACGGACCCAATCCAAGGTGCTGCCAAATTATTTGTGCAATGGTTCGGAAGTCACGCTAACCTGTTATAGTTCTTCTTTACATTTAATTAACCCAGATATGCCTGCAGCATCTTCTTTTTTCAACATTTTTTATCAAAATTAGCGTTGTGGGAATTTTTGGGAGTATTAAGGACAGGGTGCAGGGTTGGATGTTGTGAGTTCGATAAGTTAACACTTGATTCGGATCAGTACCTTTGTAATTCTAGATAACATTCGTCTTTATGTTCTCTAAGAGGTAAGTTCGAAATAATATGGCAACAAGAATAGACACTCGCGGAAGCAATTTGGTTGACGAGAACTAAGAAACCTCAGTAATTTAGCCTAAAAATTAGGTTAATCGTATCCAAATGTAACAATAATGTCATTCATTCTGAACAATCGTTTTGTGAAATTATACGTTTCATTTGATCAATTGTGAAGTAAATGAAAACAAATCATAAGTACATTTCTCTTCCACGTGCTATATCATCGTCTATTCATTACATCTATCAAATAATTCCAAATTCTACTTCGATAGGCGATGCACTTTCATTTGGAAGAAACAATACGTGGTTATCTAAGAAAATTTTTTATTGCACTGCGTTTCCATTGTATGAGCATATAGGTAATAAAAATTGTTTGTTTCTGAGATAAAGCTTAATGAAAGTATCTAATCTTATGAGAAAAAAGATAAGAGTACTTAAGCATCGATGATGCAGTCAAGCATACATAACTAATCCAACAACATTATGTTCGTCAACGGACAATTTTATGAGACAGTTGTTTGTGGAAAGAATCCCATGAGACGCTGAATCGGAATATAAATATTTTTAATAACAACTTTCTAAATAATATACTAACTAAATCGAATACACAATTACTTCTCAGGTAGTAATAAATTTTTAGTGCGATAACAAAATTTGAATTTTTCAAGGCGTGAAAATATCATTAATATAATTTTTCATTTAATTTGAGAAAGTTTGATTTTCAATAGTAGCCATGTGATATATGGCGGTTCAAGCGAGAAATGACCCATTAATATTGCCAATTAAGAAATGATACACACCGGAAATAGCAATAACTCGAAATCCTCAGAAATTATATGATACACATCTTAATTAACTTGACAAAATTTTCTATCTCTTTTATATTTTGAATAATTAAAAAAAAAAATGATACGTTTGACTATAAAAGTTACAAAATCAACTTGCAAGTTTTTTGGAATCCAAAATTAACGGCAAGAAGTACAACGGTACTTTGTCGTAGAGAAGGCCAAGTTTTTGCTAAACTAAAACTATGCAGTTGGATCTATTATACCTGCTTAGATAAATGAAATATCAATTCACTACAAATTGCAGTTTAACCAACTAAAAAAGTAACCCAAAAATGAGCATTTGTCACTTCAAAATCTGACCGAAAATCGAAGTTCGAATTCGGAAACACTATCTTTGATTTTTTGCAAAATATACTGTTATTCTTTTTCTAATTTTCATAAAAACAAAAATATCAAGTACAAATTTTGATGTATTTTGGGCTGATCTCATCAATTTACAACTATTACAACTTCATCTTTGTCTTCTTCTTCTTTTCCGATATATTCCGAAAGATAAACCGACTTCGAAACTTTAACTGCAGTCGGTGCGGTGCAAGAGTAGCTAGAGCCGGTAAGCAAATATACCAAAAAACAATGTATTAATTTTGAATTGCGTATATTATTTAAAAATCTCTTTTTTTGGGATTCACTACCCTCTATGGTCCCGGGTTCCTTAGCATTCGCTTATTGATATCACCGCCACTGCAATAGGCCCGATATCACCCTGCCCTCTTACCTAAAATCCAGATTCTAGAAGAGTGCACTGGGGGGTATTCCATACCCCCCAGACCCCCCGGAAATAATATGTTTTAATGCTTTGGAATCGAAAAAAACTGGTTTCGCTGCTAAGTCTAAAAGTAATTTTATTTTTGCACACCAGGGAGTAAAAAGTAAAAGTAAAATAATTGGTGTGGACCGGGGGGTCTGGGGGGTATGGAATACCCCCCAGTGCACTCTTCTGGATTCTAGATAGTGGCACTTAGGCCACTAAATGGGGCCCATTGTACTACCTCAGATGCAGCTGTCTCGATCGAATTCATCCTGGAGACAGGATGGCTTGAGGAGTGACAGGACGGGTTAGTGCCCGTAAGCAAATATACAAAACGGGCCACTAACAAAACAATATATTAATTTTGAATTGCGTATATTATTTAAAAATCTCGTTTTTGGGATTTACTACCCTTTATGGTCCTGGATCCCTAAGTATTGCTTACATTCGCTTATTGATATCACCTCCACTGACTGCAGTCAAGTCACTGTGTCATTCGGTATGAAGCATGCTTCACAGCCTTGCCGAAACCATAATGATTTCCAAGTCCATGCCACGTAAATCCCGCCATGAAAATCTGGTTATCCGTAACAATCTAATAGTGTTATCAGAATCGCACTGATAAAACAGTCGCAATGATTTCCTCAGCCCAAAATGCGCTGATATAGATGATTTCGTCTTTGAAATTCTCGTTTTTGTAATGCTCCATACCAAAAGTGTCATGATATTACTTATCATTTAAGTTAGTGCAATTGAACAATATAAATTAATTTAACCCTGCGGCAGTCGCGCCTTTTATTTTCATTTGAGCGGTCGCGCTGAGGTCCTTAGGTCCGCATAATGAGATAACAGTTGTTTTGTGAGATTATGTTGTATGTCACACAAAAACTATTAAAATTTTACTAAATAAATTGTATTGACTGTAAGATAAAAATGAAAGTTTCCTTTAGTATTTATAATTGTTAATCTTCAACCGTTTCGGTTTCGAGGCAGGTAGAACAGGTAACTTTTTTTGGCAATGCTCTAGACCAGGGGTCTCCAAACTTTTTAGTTTAAGAGCCAGACTGATTGCTCCACAATGCCCCGAGGCCCAACTAGCTAGATCATCAGATTAAGATTAATTTTTGACAACTTTTTTGTTGTCTTTTGACAACTAATTTTAGTCGATAAATAAAATATCTGATTATTATTTTGTATGATTTGATTTATCAAAATAAATTAAAGGGCGGACCGGATTGGTGGTGCTCGCGGGCCGTAGTTTGCAGACCCCTACTCTAGACAAACAAATTTCTCACAGAAACCGCAAATAATTGTCGTTTTTCTGTTCTTGTGAGAACCACACTTGTGGCAGGAAAGCATACCTACGCACATCAACCGATATAATGATGAATTATGTAAACAATTTTAAATTTTATCAACCGGACCTCTGTTCCCCGACGCGACTGCCGCAGGGTTAATATAATACAAATTCTTAACATTTTTAATCTGAATTAATTCAAAATGAACATCCTGATTAGATGACTGTTTTTTGATATTCAGTAACCACAACATGCATATATCCAGTCATAACAACCGCATACGAATGAAATATGATTGTATTCTTGATTTGAAATTGTCGATTCTTGATAGTGTAATTACTGGTATTTAAAAACTTTAAAAAAATATTTCTTTTTTGACATTGACATTCTGTAAATTCAACAGAATTATGTAGGTAAATATAACTTGTTCCACTGCTGTGGTCAACTTAAAAATAAAATCTAGAAGTGCCAAATATGTTACTAATTGCTACTTGCGATATGTTTCACTACCAAATATATTATATTATGATAGCTTTAGTATATTATGTGGATATATCAATAATTGTATGAAATACAATTAATTACAATTTGTGTTTTTTTATTAAAAACTGCAATATACTATTAGACATTAGATAATATAATATATTATATCTATAGGTACTATACAATATAGTATACTATATGCTATTATAGTATACAATATAATATACTATAATTGTATTACGTAGATTAGTAAACAATGCAACAAGTAGTATATATTTAGTTTATGACAATGTATTACTATTTGTTATATTAAATACAATCATTCTTGAAGTTTTAATATGTTCATAATCTCGAAACGGTATTTTATGAAAATATAATAATATATTTGCTATATAGCCCACCAGTTAGCGAACACCCAGTATAGTAACTTATTTCGCTATCAGTGAATAAAGGAGAAATCAATGTTCATTTACAATTTATAACAAAGTAGAGTTTTGTTTCAACAGGTTTCCAATACATACATACATGTAAAATACACTGAAAAATTTTTTATTTGTTTTAATTAAATATAATTATAGTACTAGTATGTGACGAAGTTTCAAGTATATATTTAATTGAGACAAATAAATTCTTTTTCTCTCTAAGTTTCAGTCTTCTTGGAAAGAAATGCAGTTGATAAAATAAAAATAAATGAAGTTAAAGAAAGGTTCCGCAGCTTCGAAAACGCTGGAAGATGAATGTATGTAGCATTTTAAAACAAGATGAGAAGATTAGAATATTTTTCGAGTTGTGGTTTCCGTCTGAACCTTCACTATTTCCTCATCTTAATAGCCTTGTTCTAAGTAAGTTCTTGCTTTTCTTCTGCAAGTATACAGAATGCATTATTTGCTCTTTTTAGATTAGTCGATAAATCGGTTAATTTTCTCTATGTAATAAACTGCAATTAAATTCTTTTAATAAACTTTCATTTCTTTGTTGCAACTTAATTGCTTAGAAAGATATTAATGCTCAGTGAACATAGCCTTTTAAATACTTTTTAATAATTTATATAATTGTAATAAATTTCAGACTTCTGGTTTATATTAAATTAATATGATTAAGTTCCTGATGCGTTAAAATATCCAACTGAAACTTTCGCTCAATATGTTTCAGGTTGTAGTGTGCTACGCTACGCTAATAATAATTCTCACTACTAAATAGAGACAACGCGTTTGTGGAATTTCGGTTAACGTACGAAATTAATCCAAACATCCATGACCTAAATATAAGTTTTCCATGTAACCGCAACATCCAATCTATCCTAACGGTAATCATTTAACTATAACTTAAGGATTATCTATTATCAATAAGTATGTATAGTTAAATATAAATTACGTTAATGGTGTAGGTGGTTTCATAACGTTTAAAGTAATCCGATATCGGCTAATATTGATTTCTGCTATTAAACTTGATAATTTAGGCATCTCGGTAAACATATTTCCATAATTATGAAAAGCTAATTGTATGATGTGCCGGGATCATTGATCAATCCAACTTTGTATTATTATTGTAAATCATCGATCCATACCACGCGATTGTGTAATCGATAGCGAAAGAAATCGAAATTCTTTTTTGCATTTTCAATACCCAACACGATATTTTTAACCTCATCAAGTCAACGACCATTCTCTTCCTTCGTTGTCTTAACCTTCGTTCCATTACGTCAGTCCTCAGTAACCGACTGCAAATTAAGAAACCCCTATGCGATTCCGAAAATTGGATTAACCTTCCAACCTGGATAAAATTACAAGTAAAAATAACTCGACTCGCAATTTTGGATATTTCTAGAAAAAACGTTCCAGTGAATGGATACTCCACAATAGACCCCAAATTTGAAATAAGAAAGTAAATAATAACCAACTATTGTTTGGTAACTGGAATTATCAAAACTTATTTTGTCACGATCAAATGGCAAAATGTCTTTTGCAATTATTCCGTGTATTTTTTAACTTAAAAACCAAAACCAAAACCATTTCCGTTTAAGATTAACCAATACAAAAGTAAATATTTATTTGCTAATTTTGTTATATTTGGGTTTTCTACGTTGAGAAAGAAAGGTGCTTAACGGATGTAATGTTAATTAAATATTTTAAGCTAATTTTAAAACCATTTCCTCTTGTTAAGATATTTGTGGATTTGAAAAAAGTTAACTAAACACGCCGTTACGAATTTTGTTGTTTTAACCTTAACATCATCAAAACTAACCGGCTTTGTTGAAAATTGGTCGGTTTAGACTTGAACGAATGCAGTTGACACAAAAAATGTACCTTTAGTTACATACTTAATGGCTTTTGGCACTAGCCGCTTTTATCCGTTTTACGAACACATGACAACGCACAGCGAGGTATACACACAATACATTCAGTTTATTGGTACCTACTATCTACACGCACACGTACATTACTCTTTGCAGGAGCACCGTTTGCCACTCATCCCTTCGTTTGCAGCTTTATTGGTTTAAACCGAGAATACCCGAAAATAGGCGAGCTACTTAATTTAGTAGATGAAATCAGAGATAAAAATAACAGTTCAAAATGCAATTGAAGGTAGAAATATCGTTGAGCTCTACAGCTTTCCTGGTTGCATATCGCTACCACCTTATGCAACCCAACAAGCTTTCGGCTTACACAATTTTTAATTAACATACTATTGTAAACAATGTAATACATTGAATTGAATAATATATAATTTTTGGGTGGGTTTTCTCTAATATCTCGAAAACGGTAAAAAATACAAAAAAATACTTTTAACAAAAAATGTCGGTCCTTTTACGATTATCAATTTCACCTTCGTGATATTTTTCATATTTTGCTCACTTTTCGAGTTATTACAGAAAAACTGAATTAAGTCATAACTCCTTATAGAAACTTTAACAAAACGCAAATATTTTGGATTTTTCGCTGTATTTGGAAGACACACATGTGGTTATTGATGTAACGATCTTTATAATCTTCTGGTATATGAAAGGGCTTCATCAAAATATATAATCTATGCCCTCTGTCGCTCGTATGCAAAAGAAAATGCAATATTGATTTTCTGTCTCACAAATGAAAATCTTAAGACTTTCAAACCTAGTTTATTTTAAATTGAATTGAAAGAGTTAACCTGCGTCTCCAAACGCAAACTCTCTATATTAAATGGCGACGGTTGCTAATGGGTCTAGCAGCAAAGCTATCTGTCTCCATATTTACGTATGCTTTTCAGCACAGGTTCAATTTGCATTATCGGAAAAACTGCAATAAATGGATTTGAAATAATGAAAACGTAGTAATCTAACGTCTTTGAAGAAGTGAAATCAATTAAACTGGATGTAATTGATCTGACAAGACAAAGATTAGCATCCAGCAGATTAAATTGTTCTTTACCAAAATTCTTTCCATTCAGTCCTGCTTACGGTTTGTTTTTTCACTGTTTCCCATTTTCAGCTCCCTGGCTTACAAATTTCTGTTATTTCTTGGGTCCATTTCTCTTTAGAACATCCACGTCTTTATCTTCTTCTTGTTAATCTACTTTTATCCAATCGTAAAATATGCCCCAAACCATCATGATTGTGTATATTGTATGTAAATGTTGGAAAGGAGAATCTCATCTCCATATCTCCCTTTTTGTCGCTCCAAATGTAGCTTATCCATTTACTTGAGTTTGTAAGTATATAAGATGAGTAAATCAATTCTCAGGAAGACATTTATTGAGTCAAGAAAGTACAATCAGACCATAACACTGGATTTACAGAACAAGACAAAAACAATTTAGTAAGCTAAAAAAAAATAAAGAAGAAACTGGAGGCAAATTAAACAATGCTGCAGCTATGAAAGTTCTGAAACTTCAAAAGCAAGAAGCATCTCATCCCGTTTCTTTAATTCAGTTAAGAAGGATAATAATTAAAGACCGGATTATATGCAACTTAAAATGCTCGAAATATGCAACAAAATCACCTAAAAGTGCCATAATATCAAATTTCAATAAATACCACAAAATAATGTTATTTTTTTAATTCTACTATTTTTTACTAATATTTTTAACTATTTTGATATACATAGATCTACTTATATCGTACTTTTAGGGTAGGCATTGCCAACCTAAAATTTAATTTGTTAGTATCGCCAAATTTAAATTCTAAATTATCAGAGCAGACCGTCTGCTGATAAAAAACTTTTTCTTTTTTCTTAGAAATTATATAAAATATGGCCAAATATGCACAAAATTTTATAAAATATGTCCAAATATGCATGAAATTTTATATAATATGTCCAAATATGCACGATCAATATGCAATATTTTAAAAATAGCCAAAATATGCAAATGCATATGTTACGGTCAATGACGTAAATTGTGCATTGACGTCAATGGCCGGACAATGACGTCATTGCCCATTTACGCTGGCCATTAACGCCATTGACCGGCCATTGACGTGAACGCCCGTTAACGGTGGACAATGTAGTAAATATTTTCATATGATTGTAATATTTACGTCTTTGGCCGGTCAAGGACGTTAATGGCCAAAATGGATTGGACAATGATGACATGGACTATTATTTGCCGTGCACGCGTTTTTCCGTATAAATGACAGCAACCTTTTCACGTCTTCATAAGTGTACAGGGATTTTTATTTAATTTAAATTCATTTTAGGGTGGATCTGTGATTCGTCGTGGTTACATCAGTCGAAACGGCCCACAGCGCCCGGAGCTCTCTAAAAAGCTCTCTTAAAAAAGCTTTCTTACTCGCTAAAACATCCCCGAAATCAATTCATCTCGACTGGGAGGCCCGACCTCGGCAAAAAACTAAACGTGTGTGACGGCTATTACTAAGAGGATTAAAAGTGATAGAATATGGAATCTATAGAATAGTAGTTTCGTCATTGCCCACCCTGTATTGGGCATTAACGTCATTGCCCGGACAATGATGTAAAAACGACATATGAAATTTTAAATGTCAACATTGCCTAAAATGCAGGGTCATTGACGTCAATGACCGGTCAATGACGTTAATGTCCAACTAAGCTGGGCATTGACGTTATTGTCCGGCCATTGATGTTAATGGCCGAATTGTCATCATTGACCGTAACACATATAATCTGGTCTCTAATAATAATATATATCGCACTAGAAAGAATTGAGAAAGTCGACCAAGATCAAATTCCAGTTTATCCCAGAGAGATCCATGTCACTAGTTCCAGATGAAAAACAAATACTTAAACACATTTTGAAATCAAGATGATTACACCAACAGTAAAACAGCGGAGAAAATGAAAAAAATAAATTCATTTCCAATATGAACTATAAAATACTGGAAGGAAACGATAATGATAAAACAAAAAAGGATTAAAAGTTTTCAATTCCATATTCAGTACAGATTCCTTGCTGAAAAATAGATTTTATGGATTCAGAAGTTCCTATGTATAAATAGTTGTGAACTTATTTGGAAAAGAGATGGCAGCGAGTCTTTTGGAATGATAAAATGTTGAGAAGTTCTATTCCACACCAGAGGGAGTTTTGAGTTCCCTTGTTTTACTATCAAATGACTATCTGGCTTTTCACATAGCTTAATTCGTTATGCTGTTCTGATTTACGGGATGCTATGGTTTGATCAAATTCCGAAGAAAAACTACATTGTCTTAACTAAGACAATAATTTCAAATAATGGACTGACTTCAAAAACCAACCCAAACTTGGCAAAAAATTACATACCATATTAAAAACTCATTGAACAAAGTCCTTAAAACATAATCAAAACGACTGAGAAGAACAAGGAAAGAAATGGAAGCAGGTCAACTATTGGATAAATTTTTATGCAGGTTGTTTTAACTGAGTTTACAGAAGTTCTCTTTATTGGTTTTGTCTTTGAAAAGGCAAGTCATCTTTGGAAAATTGATTATTATTGATTTTCTATAAAATTACTGTAAGCTCAGGAATTTATTTATTTAAAGTACAGAACTTTAAACTAGTAACTTCTATTCTTTAAGTTATTTACTTGAAGATTTGAATTTAGTTATTAACTTAAAGTACAGAACTTGAAACTGATAACTTCTATTCGTTAAGATATATTTCCTTGATGAAGAGAAGTTAGTTATAAGCTTAAAATACAGAACTTTAAACTAATAACTTCTATTCTTTAAGTTATTTACTTGAAGAAGAGAATTTAGCTATTAACTTAAAAAGTAAATTTAAATCTAGTTCTAATTACAGCTAACCTTGCATGCTAGTGTTTGTTTCTGAAAATTTTTTTCGAGTTATCACCACAACCAAGCCTAATTTAAACTAAAAAAAAAGTATTCTTAAAAATATTCTGCTCAAATTCCAAAATCGACAAAGTATTTGAAATGTTTTCCCAAAATATTTATAAATCATTTAATTTGTGTTAGTTAAATACTACATTTATTCAAAATAAATTGTGAACACGATAGGCAACCCAAATAGCTTCTGTTAACGTAAGTATATTATAATTTATTTAAAACACTTTCATGTTAGTATGTTAGTAATGACATAAAGTAATAACAGTCCTGATTATGTCGGTATTATAAATGAATAGAATCCAGACTGATGTTCTATGCTTGATTTTTGACCTTAAAAGTTCATTTAATCACCATTTAATATTTTTTTAAAATAAATATCAGATCTGCCCATTTTCAGACAACGACAATTCGACAACATCCTCCTCTAAGAATAAAAGACTTACAGTTCTAACGTTAAATCAGAACGGCAATTTTAGGCTGCCTATACTAGGTTGGGAATTGCACATATTAGTTGCAGCATAATTTTACCAAAAGTTCACAGTACCAAATTCTTTGACTGGGTTAAGCATACACTAATTGAATATAAAAGTATGTCATATGGCCAATATGGAACTCTTTAAATTGTCTACAGAAACTGAGTTTTGCCAAATATATCTTATCAAAATTTTAAAGTAGTCCAAAGTTAGCAAGCCAGCTTTTTGGGACTGGTTTTCGTTAAATTTGTGAAAAACTGAATTATTTTACTTACTTTATGTTCTAAAATTCTGCCTTCTAACTCGGTTGGAGTCCATTTAACTCGGAAGACTAGAGGTTGAAGCTGAGATTCTGTGTTTTTCATCCACGTGCGTAATCGTTTTAATTCATGTTGAATATCTAAAAATATAAAATTAAAAATGTTTATATCATTTTCAAATTGTTTTATATTATATATTTCATATTTTAAACCTTTGTGCATTGCATTAGAATTATTTATAGTCATTACGTATTGCAATTCAGAGAAACAGAGAGAAAACACCAAAAAGTTTGGAGGCCCAAATGTGATTCTTGATTAAAACAATAATCTTTTATTGGCGTGGAGGCCTCTGGGAATATGGGGCTCAAGGATTATCATCTTAAACTAGTGTGTAATCCGTCACTGTCTAGAGCCTAAGAAACAGAATAAATAAACATAAATTAATTAATTGACATCATTAAAGTAACTCGAATAAGTATCCAGTAAGTCCAGTGCAACGTTCACAACGGATAACTTAAACACAATGGATAAAGTAAAATACAAAAAAAAGAAGTTTGTTGTTTCCGTTGCCTCTATACATATTATAGAGTGCATTCACTTCAAATCTGCAACAACAGTCAGTCTTAATAATTATTGATTAATAGCTCAATA
Source organism: Cantharis flavilabris (assembly GCA_949152465.1). Classification (NCBI taxonomy): domain Eukaryota; kingdom Metazoa; phylum Arthropoda; class Insecta; order Coleoptera; family Cantharidae; genus Cantharis; species Cantharis flavilabris. Next base: position 25,495,124 of record OX424441.1, on the reverse strand, counting down.
AAGAAGATTTTAAAAATCGGTGACGATCGTGAATGGATCAACGAGATGAGAACCCCTTTTTGAGTAAAAAAAAATGTTGGGCTGTTTTGCTCGTAAATCTGGTTCGTTATCGGCTAAAATACATAGAATATCCATAGTATAAATAGCTAAAAAAATAATAATTGGAAAACAAGCGGAAGTGATAATAACGAAAGATGATGCAACTATATTGTTATGCTTTTATATCATACATTTATTTAAAGTCATAAAAGGAAATAAAAAATACATTCTTGAAATTTATGTTCTATAAATAAAATAAATTTAAAAGTATAATAAGAATATTTTATTTACGAAGTCAAAAAGTAAGTGGTGCTAATTCCTTGAATTATAATTTTTCTATAATTTTTAGATAAAATATGTTAATGTAAAACTTTAATGAAAAAGATTCTTCATTCAATATGTACGTAGCTCTTCATGGTCAACAGATTTTTCTCTGGTCAACAATACCACTAACTGGAATAATTTTGCATTCCATCGTATACATATCTCGTTATATACGCAAGAAGTTTGAATTTTTAAATTATTGGAATGTACATATGTTGGTTCTGCTTGTTTTTAAACAAATCGTAGCTCACACACGTAATTCCAATTCTTTCAAAAATTAAACCTTGTAGTTTCCTTATTACAAACCAGAATTTTTATTTTAAATAAAAATATTTTCAGAATGCGGTTTAATGTAATTTGACCGGTAAAACGACATAAAGAAACAGAAAATTCCGTCCGGTCTGGAATAAATTTTTATTTATTGGTATTTGTTGTCATTTTTTTCCAAAATCAAAAATAAAATTAATTTGAACATAGGGGTTAAACGCAATGTTTCGGTTTATGGAATCTCATCAGACCAACCCAGAAGTATTTTTATGGGAGATTTCTTTAACAACTGGGTGATCCCAGTCTTCAATTTCTGACGAATAGTTTTAATAGGTAGATTTTGCCACAAAAAAAATATAAAACCCAAAAAACTCTTAATTTTTCTTGAATCTTGATTAACTTTCGGAAGAGTGAATTTATCGAAAAACCATAAGAGATGTTTTTCGTAGAGAATTCAATTCTCTATAAAAAATATACATTGGTCATTCCTGTAACCTTATTTTTTTCAGAGAAAAAAAATTAAATGCAAAAAGTCCAAAAATCCCATGTTATTTAAATGGGAATTTTAAGATTAAGAGTTTTTTGGGTTGGATAATTTTTTCGTGGCAAAAACTAAAAATTCATGGGGCTTATGCCGTCAGAAGCACATAAAAAATATTATTTATTATCAATTATTATAATTTGATATAATAATGATTCTATAAATTATTTTATAATTTAAAAATAAGCGACGAAAAAATTACCAAGTCGCAGTAACAATCCATTGGTGATTCACGTCAAGAAATAAAATATGCACTTTGCACATAATATGCATTATGCAAGCTGCAAAGGTAGGGTGAACGTCCACCCCGTGGTATCTAAGCAATCCAGTATTTCCAAACACAAAAATAAAAATTTTAAAACCCCAAAAATATCTCTGTTCGTCCGAAGGAAACTTACCATTGCAGATTGATTTTAATAAAATTGGATGAGCCAACTGCAATGATCTGAATTTTCTTCCTGTAGAGGTTTATTTTGTTATTTAGACTTTCCCCTATTCTCAATTAATTCATTTGTGCGTGACTAATACAATTGTGGGTATAATTCACTTGTCTGCATGGTGCATCATAACTGTAAAACTATGGTTTGGAAGAATAAAATTTATTTTTGGAAAAAAATTAAATGAAAAATGATTTGACATACAGCACTCGTTCGCCACTCCCAAAACATAACCCCTCTAATTAGTAAAAAAGCTAATATTGGTTTTCGTTGATAGGTATATCAAGTTGCCCTTGAGAAGGTAATATTTAAGGGTAAACGAATAGGTTGTCAAATAAATGGAGTTGAAGATGTCAAATTTTGGTTAATTTGGATCAAAATTGCATTAGCTGGGCGCTAGTTAACTGTTTGTTTTGCAGAGTAATTTTGACAATAACTCGGAAACGCTAAAGTTTTGGACCGCCGTTTATTAAGTCCTTTTCATTTATAATGGCGTAATGATGTTTATTTTGCGTCACTAAATTATAAACAAACAGTTTTATTACGAAGTGTATACAAAATGGCGCCAAAATGCAAACAACTAAAACAACACCGTAATCATTATTATGTTTGATTAATTTCTTACAGTTAGATAAAGAAAAACCGTTACTTATAGCCAGATTTAAAAAATAATTTTTAAAATTTCCACAAAATTTTGTCACAAAAACGACTTATTTAACGGTTATAAAACTAATTACTTATATATGGCGGTTTAATTAAAAAATATTTATGATCGCTCATATACCATAACTCATAACTAAAATATTTCGAGATTACTGAACACATAAAAAATGTGACTCAAAATTAAGAACATTATGATGTGAAGATTTTAATTGGAATTCTCACAAAATTAAAAATTAGACTTTTAGTTAACCGGAAGTTGCATCGAATATTTTCTCTACTATATAACAAAGATTGTGAATTTCATTTTCGGTTACCTTACTTTCTGATTCTGAATTACATTATTTTTGAGGTAGCTTTTGGAGAACAACAAATTTGGCTAACCTATAAAATACAATAAGATAATTAGCATCAACGAACGTCCTTTTTAAAATAAACGCACTTAATAAAATTAGCCAAGTAGGAAATAGGAGTGATTCATTCAACCGCCAAAATAAAGTGCAAATTTGTGAAATCAAGTTGAATTACGAGGTTAAAATGAAAAAATAATAGCGACCTCAAAAATAAGTTGCCCATCCATCCATCTTCCTAATGCAAAAACAAGATAGCAGATAAGATAGTTTGTTCGACTGCGCCATTTTTGGTCTAATTTGCATGATTAACAAATAAAACAGTGGTTGAAACTATTTTTTAAGTTCGTTGATCCGAAACCCCAAGACTTTTTCCAAAATAGAACTCTTGCAGAAACGTGTCGGAAATTATTACGGTTGACGTGGCTTATTTTAAGAAAGAACAAATCTCAAAATAGAGATTAAAGAAACCGACAAGTTTTGTTTTAAGTAATCTAAAATAAAATTATTGATTATATTCAGACTGTCACAAAATTCCCGTTTTAAATTTCAAGTTCATGGTTGAAGTGTGCGCCAGGGCGCCAAAATTTTTCAGTTGGTTGAACGAATTAGCCAGCTGCTCCAACTCAGTTTCAATTGACTAAATATAAAACCATAGCTCTTTTAATGGAAACTTTGACTTGTTAGATATTGATTAAGAATAATAACTGCTTTAAACAATAAAGAAGCAAAGAATGAGAAAATCCCATTAGTTAATACCTAAACGTACAAACAAAACTTGATTAAGTCTACGAGAACGAATACTTTTAAAATAATTACGCTTTATTAATTTTCAAACCCTATAATTTATCCTTTAAAGCGTTATGAAAAGCAATTTAAAAATAATTTCAATAAATTAAATTCGGTAAACAAATTTTTTTCGTTTAATGGCAGTAAGTAGCTTACCGGATAATCACAAAAAATTTGATGAGAAAAGCAATTTTAAAGTAATATTTATTTTTAATATAAAAAAAATACTGGTTCCCACTTAAATAAATTGATTATTTTTAATAGCTATTGTTTATGTTTATTATCGAATTATGCTTTCATTCTTCTTTATTGTAAATAATAGTCGGCCATTAATGGAACAATCAATGCAAGAGGTCAAGATCATAAAAACTTCAAAAAAATTATGTTTGACCTTAGCCTATACCTATCAATAATGGAGAAAACTATTAGATTTTATTTTTATTTACACACAAAAATGATTTAAATTTTCTCTTTTGTATTAATTATTTTATTAAAATACAACTTTTTTGTAATTAAAAAACTTGCATCAACGACCAGGTTATTAGCACCTTTATTAGTTGGTTTTTATAATTGGCAAGCGTGTCGATGTTTCCCGGGGGGCTGAGTCCATGAAGTTCGTGATTCGAACCCGGAATTACCGCTATATATAACTCAACCAGTGATCACGCCAAACCACTCTTGTGGAATCGTGTATGTTTTTCAAATTTGACCCTTGAATCACCGCAATTGGAGAATTGTTAGTTGATTTCTACGATAAGATAAGCACCCACTGAATTAGGTATTTTAAAAACCTGTATGAAGGTCAAGGATATGTATGGGATCAAGTTTAACAAACGAAACAGTCCAATGTCCAGAAAAACAGTTGTACCAAAAAGTTTACTTTGGTTTTAGAAATGGGGAAACAACGTGACAAGGACGAGCAACCTGTAATATGAGTTATATTCAACCCATAATTAATTGGTGAATTAAATATGTGGATATCACCCCATTACAGCTATAGGGTTAATTGTTACAGCTAATAATTGCTGACTGTTTAGGTAGCTAATTGAATTTTTTTTCAACAGAAAATTCTACAGAAATTTAAATAATTACTAGCAGCACCTGTTTATTTCTTTCCCCAAAATTTTTAGGAAGATGTTATTTACCACATCTGGCAGACTGGGGGGTCTGGGGGATATGGAATGCCCTTCGGCCAATATAATGGATGTACCGAATTTCTAAAAACAATTACAAATAATATAAGGTTGAAATTCCTTTGTTTTAATTAAAAATTCTTTAATTCGAATGTTACACGCGAATTATTTGACTGTCTAGCACAAATCTATTGAAAAACAGTTGCAAAATTTAACTTTACAACTGATGTTTGGTTGGTTTAGTCACTGAAGAAATTGTTGATGCATAACTTGAACCATGTGGTCGTGGATAGAATTATTTATGGGCATATGTGTAGCTTTACTATATTGGTTAAAACCAAAGAAATACCTGTATTACTTAGTGATAAATTTGACTTGAATAAAAAATAAAAATTGAATGCAGTCGCAATGGCACGACCGACTAGAAGAAGCCGATTAAGAGCAGAGCCGTACAAATTGAATTATGTAGAAGTTAAGTGTTACAATCTTAATGGGTAACTATTAGCAATGAACTAGTTGTTGGTAGTAGGGTTGGATAGCATTTATATCAGAATTCCAAGATTGATAACTCTAATTTGCGATTTAGATTTATTAGATAAATTAGCTCAGCAACCAATCAGATTTTCGGGTTGTAACCGTTAATTTGAAAATTGCTGTTTGGTGTGATCGCTGATTGAGATACAGAGCAGACGTTTTGATTTAAGGGCAATTGCGTAACAAGCAGGTGTGGGAAATACTTGAAATTTCTATGAATTTCTTGAGATTTTCTACATTCTATAAATTTTCTAAAAATGTGTTTCTTGAAATGTCTTTGAATTTTCCAGAATATCTTTAGATTTCCCTTTACTAGGGCACACAATCAAAAAAAAAACAAGAAAATTTCGTTTTAGATTTTAATGACTACAATGACTTTATAATTTTGAGATTTTTGTAATTTCAGTAATTGTCTATTACTGTTGCGCATAAAAGGATTAACGAGATTATCATCCCAAAGAACTGTGGGGCCTGGGATCGAAAAGTAAAATAACAACATTTAAAGCTCGAGTGAAGCGAGTCGCTTGGTATACAGCGAAATGTAAATGTAAATGTATTAATTTAATTAATAATTAATTTTATACTTAAATAAATTTAGTAATTAAATCAAGATTTAAAAATCGATCAAGAATTTTTAATATTTCAATACAAATATTTGTATATTAATTAGTTACAGAGGAGGCCCAGACCCCCTAGGTGCGCCTCTTTGAAAAATCTGGAAAAGTCATGGAAAATTTAAGATTTCCCAAATTTTGTCAGGAAATTTCTCATTTTTAGTGCCAAGTCGAGGTAAACAATTTAATTTAAATTTATTTTATTTAAAAATTAATTTTTTTAATTAAAATTACTTATTTTAAAAAGATTGAAAACCGAGGGCCCTTTTAACCGGGGGCCCGCATGCGTCGCACCCACTGCACCTTGGTAGTTCCGCCCCTGTTTAAGGGCATTCAATATATCATGATCTAAAATGCAACTTTAAGTTTCATCGAAAGACCTTGTCGCTGCCCTCATCCAAGTTTACTGGGGTAATCAGGGTGGCCCTTATTCGAGGATCTTACTTGCTTCCAAATAATTTGATCTTAGAGTACTGGTAATTTTAAAATTTGTTGACTTCCGAATCTACGTGAATAAGAAAAAGATGGATGTAATACCCAGGTGTCTACGATGAAAGTATGAAAGAGAAAGAGCGAGGTAGTAAGCATTTCTGAAAATGTTTAGTTTTTTCGATGCAACTGCAGATGCAAGAACAATAGGATGAAAGAATTGGAAAGTTTAAAATGTGACTGTAAGTTGTATGTGCCCTTCACATTTTTATCTAAGGTAAAATTTACCTCAGAGTTTAAGTTTGGTAAAATAAAGCAAGTGAAGCTATAAAAAATAAGTAATCTCCATTTTATTCTTCCACTTGAAAGTAATGAGAAACATTTATTCAAAATGCATTGCCCGAGTAGAACTCCCACTTCATTCAAGACAAGATAATTAACACGAACATATCAATAATCTCGCTTTAATATAGAAGCGTGCAGAGCCGGCCCACTGCAGTTTCAATTTAAATCATCCTGAATGTCTTAACGCTGGACTAATGTGGATGTGAACAGGGCCGGATTGCAAAACAAATTATTTACCGGGATTTACCGCAGGCAAAAATTTAAGACATTTCAAGGTCAAAAAGGTTTAAATGAAAAGTATTTTTAAATAGATTTTTATTTATCAATTACGCAATTTACAGGAAACTTAGACCATGCAGAGGCAATCTGTTCACTCGGATTTTTTACTATATTAGTTGGACATTTTTCTATTTTTGAATTTTAATTACTTACCTAACTTCCCGATTTCCCGGTGAGCCAATCCGGGCCTGGATGTGAATATTACTTTTGGTCGGTCCTGACCTGGTTAGGGTAGTTGGCGATCATTATGGAGCGTGTATGGAATGTTTAACATGACAAACTGGCGAACCTTTGCGTATTGAAGGGAAATTTAAAATTTTAGTTCCACTTGGATTACAAATCTAATTTTGACCTAGATTAATTTTCCTGTAATTTATTGTTCATGATAATAAATTTGTAACATAATCATTGTGCTTAGTAGGTACTCGATGACTTTTTAGCTTACTAGACCTTTAAATTTCAATCGAACCATATAGTAATAGTCACGGACATTAAGTAAGATATTAGCAATAAATATTCTAATTAAATAATCAACAATACAAAACGACCAGATTAAAACGTGAAAACCGTTGAAAGCAAAATTAACGAAACCGTTAGCCACCATAACGATCGCGTTATTTTGATAGTCTATATCGGAAAGTGAACTTTGTACAGGTTTCTTAATGCGCAAATGAAAAATAGTTTCATTGTTTAAACATTTTTCTGAATGATTCGTCAAGTTACCTTCACAATAATGCAAAATGTGAGGAGAGGCGTAATATAAGATGAAAATCAATGATGCGTTTTCTATGTTGTAAATTGCTTGGCTGAATATGCATTATTTGTAAACGATACCTGTTAGCACAACACGAAACATTGACCTTGAATGTGCACAAAGGTGAAAAAATAATGACAATATTATAAACATAATCAAGTACGCTACCTGTGCAAGTGTGTAGACTACAGTTTCTGCAATCGTATACTCCCAAAGAAACTTCTATGGATTCCCATTTCGAGTTTAACCGCATCACTCTCCAAGTTACTTCTTCTTCCATTTCTGGATGCAATTGCACTAACTGACTAGCTTGTTCATTGAAGAGCTTTAAAATTGGCTTCTTCTGTATAACTTCACTTATATAACGCTAAACAGAAATGAAAAAATTAATTTTCAAATGCAAAGCAATTGGGTTGTTATTGGGAAAAGAAGAATGGTAATGACTTGTAGTATGGAATTACGATCATAAAATTTTTAACTTCGCCTCTTCTTCAATAAAATGTATTGACGTTGTGAAAGTTCCCTTCGAAATATGCACGTAGCAGAAGCAAAATTCATTCCATTTTATGGAATATTTGGCAACAGGAAGAAATGGGGAAGAGTTCAGTTATAGCAAAAAAACTTACACTTCTTAAGGATTCGTCTGGATTGTTAACTTCCTTTCCGCAAAAAGTCTCTTGAATACTATTTAACCAAGAATAGAGTTCAGAGAATTGCATGTAAAACTCTTTTAAAGACCACATACGTTGATCTAACGTGAGTTCTCCATTTGCTTCCTAAATACAAATAAAATAAACGTTTAACCTATTTTAATAAATCACAAATCAAATAATCATTAATAAATAACTGAATTATGGTGTTGTGTGAAAAGTAACAAGTTGAAATTTTTTATTAATAAACCTGTTTTTCATTATAAAATAATGAAGCTAAATTATTTATTAATAGAAGTTAATTGCATAGAAATATTATTTATGAAATAACTGCTTGCAAACTGTGTTAAACCGTTATAATACTCGGCCTATGGGTGAAAAATAACAAATAAATTTATTTATTAATTTATGGGGTTTTCGTAATCTACACTAAATGTCATTCACTTAATTTACTTAAAACCTTAATTTATGGCTTAACGGTTTAGCATAAGAAAAAAATTTAGCCATAAAGCGCGAAGAGAACCATAGAAGAAATCGCTTCTTGGTAATTGCCAAGTTGGTATGCATCTAGGAAATAATCATTTCGAATTAACCCATTTGACATTTGGACCTTGGAAAAATGTTAATCCGATTGCCCAACACCAGATTCCGATCATGTAAAACCGGCTAACGCCCAATTATGATTAACATCCATTCTCCAAATTTCTTAAATATTTCACTGGTGATTGCATCTTTTCGCGCAGCTTCCAGTGACATTCACATTGTGTTGTGATACAGTTACGTTATTAATAAATAACAAATTTACCACAAGAGTACCAATTTCAAGCTATAGTGATCATCATGCAGCAATACCTAATCAAATTCACAGAGTTGTCTTCATATTGAGCGTAACACATAATTTCAAGGTTGGATGTAACCGCAAATAGAAACATCAGAATTTGCAACACCTACTACAAACACGTGCTTGGAGAGGAAAAACATGAAAATTATTGAGATAAAAAGACCAACCATGTAATATAGGTAATCTCGCAAAATGTTTGAACTATGAGAAAAATCAAATCATTGCGTTTAATTTTCGGCCTTTTGAATTTATTTATTCATTGCTTAACAATAGTTCGCTCTATTAATGGAAGTTTTTTCATCAACACGCAAAGGGGCTTACAATACTTTGACTTTAATTATCTATACAAATTTCGACCCTATTTCTATCTATCAATTATATTGATCCATAATCATAATAGGGGTAGGCAAACACGCTGTTTGCTAAAAAATTAAGCAACTTTTCGTGTGAGATACCTACAACGGTTTTTAAAGAGATACATAAATTATATATGCATGAAGTGCAATGAATGGAACCACGGAAAAAATTTAAATATTTTCATATAATTTAAAATCCATAGGAACCTGAGTTATTAATTTTGAATGCCATCTTCCATTTATTTAAATCATAAATGTATGTAAATGAAACTTCTAACACTTTTATTAACATTGTAATTAATTTTCAGTTGGAAAGTATTTTACATAAATGTAGCCTATGTCCCCAGGCTTCCAACAATGAAGATTTTTCTATTCTATACATAAATTTTTTATTTTATTATTAGATATATAATTATTTAATTGTAATGGGAGTATTCTTTCTTATCTGTATTACGTAAAAGTTTTATGCAAATGTTGAAAAGTCTTTCAAGTTTATTTTTGCAAAAGAAATATTATTCCCAAAGGAAAAAAATCGGCCAGTTTTGGGACTGCAATTTTTTGGATAGCTCTTGGTATCCTCATCTCTTCCCAATGCTCAATTGTTTTGACCGTGTCTGCTCTAATTTCCAAGGCACATGCCAAATTTGGTCATATGCACCTTTTGTACATGCAGACCTTGCTTTGCATTTTCAATTATTCATACTTTCAGATAAGGTCTTTCATACATCCGGAGATCATTACCTGAGTACCTGGTACATCATTCTGCCATATCCTGCTTGCCTTGTTCAATTATTTCTACATGGATTTAATGTTTACATCTACAAGGTTCTTTAAATTTTGTGAAACATTTGGTCCTTTCCGGAAAGATCATCAGATTCCTGCTGGTATTCATGCAGTATCCATTGTTTAACTAACAGTCAAAGACATTCTATTTAAGAAAAGCCATTTTAAGGAAGCAGTTTACCTAGGTTCTATTAAGTTATACCATAACGTGTTGATTACCTACTTAAATGGTATTATATTATGTGAAAATTATTGTTGAATGTCCTTTTAATCTTATTAAATTTATTTATTATTTTTTTTAATTTGTTTAGTCTTCCAATACGAAATATATTGTGTAGAATATTCGCGATTTATCTTACCGTTGGTGGCGCTCATGACGCTACCAAATATCAAGAACATGGCGGCTCAATTACGTACAATTGATGTTGTTTTGAGTTTAATTCTGAATCGCGAATAATCAAAGAAACACGTGGCAGTGTTTGGAGGAGGATGAGGGAGGATAAAAGCTGGAATATGTAGAAAATAAGTGAAAAAATTGAGCAAAAAAAAACGAAAAATCGACCATTTTTAATGATGTTTTTATAATTTAAGGGGACAAATCCTCTCCCAAATTAATTGTCTTGCTATAAATATTAACTTTTCACCTCTCTAGTTTACCAGCAGAAAAGTCAAGGCTAAAATAAACGTTTTCATCCCTTCAAATTATCGAGATATGGCCAAAATAGATTGGGGGCATCCCCCGAAAACGGTAGGTGATTGGGGGGAAAAGGGGTTTATATTTGGATTCAGGAGGTCATTTTACCTAAGAATCGACAGGAATGGTATCAGGCAAGAGGTAAATACCTCGAAAATTTTATGTAAACTTATTTGGAATTCCTTAGAAATTTTAGAAATTCTTTAGATTGGAAATCAAAGGAAATGATTAGAAATAAAAGAGGCTAGTGAGGAGGGGGTAAATAAATATATTTTAATAAGAATTTAGGTATATATTTGAAATTAAAAAATTTGTTGTATATGGCCCCCCTTCCAAACTTCGAGAAAATTTTATTTTTTGGAAATCGAGAAAATCTTAGGAAAGCCAAGGAAGTCTCATAAAATTGAAAAAGCTAAAAATAAAACTTATCTCGATTATTCTTAAGATTTCATAAGATTTTCTTTTACTTTTGTATTTCACGATTTCCCCTCGGATTTCCTCGGAAAAATCATCAGAAAACCCTGATTGACTAATGAAGAGAAATCTGAAGATATTCGAGGAAATTCTAAAAAATCTTAAGAGTTCTAGAATCTTAGAAAATTTCAAAAAATTCATGAAAATTTTAAGAATTTCTAGATAATCTCAGGAAATTCTAGGACATTTAGTAAATGAAAAATTCCGAAGAAATATAAAAAATCATAGGAAATTTTAAGAAATTCAAGAAAATCTTGAGGAAGAGGTACATCAAAGGAAATATAATTTTTTTTCAAATTTATGTTTCGTTTTGTATATTATGACGATCTCCAGTTGGTTTTCCACTTAGTAAAATGGAGGGGGAAAGGGGTACAAGTGAAAGGAAAAACCGGAAGCATGTTAAGAAATCCCACGAAATCCAAGAAATAGAAATATCAAGAAACTCTTTGAAAATTCAAGTAAATATAGAAAATCTTAGGAATACGGGAAAACCCAAAGAAATCTCAGAAAAATCTAGAAAGTTTCAGGATCTTAGGACATCTTGTGAAATGGAAAATCACAGAAAATGTAGAAAATTCTAGGATATTTGGAGAAATCTATAAAATCTTAGAAAATCTCAGAAAATCAAAAAAATAAAAACTCATCAAGATTTCCTCAAATTTCCCTTCAGTTGTACACAAGAACAGATTCAGGAGAAATTCATGGGTGAGGTAAATGAGGCTGGGGAATACATATTTTTTCAATTTTAATAAAATTTCTCATTTAGCATTTTGTAAGTTATTGATTTGATATGGCGCCCGCCGTTCAGATGTTTATCTTATTCAACGCACAATTTTGGCGCCTTCTGAACTTTGGCGCTGGGTGCAGCGGCTCCATTGCACCCATGGTTTATCCGGCCCTCCTTCCAACGCAATTATATTTTTTGTTCATTGGCCAATATAAAGGAGATTAAACTACGGTCGAGTTAAACGAATGCCGGTTTATAAGGGCACATGTATTAAATGGGTACTAACCCGATCGAAGACTAAACAGCAGAGGAATTTTGGTACAAAAGATCTGGTAATTGTCAAGAAATTGCAAAAATTGGAAACAAAATGAATTGGTGTACAAGATTTTGGTTTGCGGTTTACCTCTCGAGAATAATTGGCGGTATTAACTGATGTAAATTATGATTTTTTTGGAAAATCCAATCCATTTCATACAAAAACCGAAATTGGTTTATGTTATTGTAATTTCTTTGGGTTTTACCAAAAAAATCATTGAAACCAATACTTCGCTAAAAATTTACTGTTTTTGCAAAGTTGGTAAGGTTTTTTTTCTACTTTTCATTTGAAAGATGCAGGTTGCAAGAAAAACAAAAATTTTTGTTTTTCTTAATTGAATCATTAACTTCAAGGTGTTGAATTTAAACAATACGGCATTATAATCCAATTTGTAAATAATGGCGAAAATATTATAATTAACAAAACCAACCGAAATTTAAATGTTTAAATTAATTTTTGTTTAAAAACAAAAGTAAAAACAAAAAAATGTTTCGTTTTAAGGTTTAAGAAATGTACGTATTGCCAACTGTTAACCTCAAAGTGTCAACAAAAATCTCAATTTGAGCAGCGGTGAACTTGAGTATAAGAAACCCACCGACTGCGCCAATTGAAATATAATTTCTATAATTTTGATTGCTATTGTAGTCTTGAGATTTTATTTGCATTGTAAACATTTGCTTTGAAAAGTAGAGATGATTACATGCGTGTTTTGTCAACAAATATTTGCAAATCATGCATTTCCACAATAATTTTCATTGGAGATTTAACAAACCCAGTTTAGTATTTGTCAATTTCACTCTTAACAATTGTAATTATAGCAAGTATAGTTGTGCCGTCACCACATGATAAACTATTGTATAGTAATTACTGATATTAAAAGTGAAACTAAACAAATTGTATATCGAAGTTTCCACAAAAGCATTTGAAATATCACTTATCTGGTTAAATAAATCTATTAGAGTGCGTTTGTCTTCCGCAGTATAAATTGTATTTATTTCATTACCCAGATAAATGGGTCAACTTTTCTTTAAATATGAACATTAATAATAATAAACATGAGGTAATTCATTAAATAGACGATTATTCTAAACCACCCAACGTAAAAAAAATTTCATTACTGTCACGATGGTAATTTATATGCGACAGCTTTTGATTATCAAATCGATTATTTTAATAAACTATCAGTCTTTGTTTGTGTAAACCAATCATTAGAGTCTTAATAGTTAGCATTAAATTTACTAGGAAGGCTTTCATTTAAACTAAATTTCTTAGCTTGAGAGCGATAAATTTTATTGTCCATATAACTTCCCACTAAAACCCCCCCTGGGCTTTTAATTTTTCAATTTATCAAAACTATAAATCTAACATACTTGAAATATTATCAACTTCAATTTACAATGACAACTATTTATTGATATAATTACAATTCTCTCTCGAGACTCTCACTTTATTCGAGAGAATCTAACGAGAAGTGTTAACAATGCCAAATTGAGATCCAAGTGAAATCAACAATGCATGCCCAAGTATTGTCACAATTAACGTTATTTTAAATTGTACGTACGTTAAAGCAAATAATTAGAAAAGTGAAAATTTAAATGCCATTAGAAAATTTTAACACTAAAACGATCTGATATAATGATATTTAATGGGCGATTACCAAAATAGAAATTTGCATCTTGTTTTCTTCCGGAATGGATGGATGGATGGATATTATAGTTACCCCTATCCAAGTCTCTTCAAATAGACACTTCAAAAAATGTCATGAACTAGTTCTGGTCAACTACGCTCTCTCCACTTTCATTAATAAACGACATGTATGTAAAGCCATAATAACGTAACCTTCTTGCCACGACAGGTTCTTCAAGTTGATGCATAATGCACACTTGGTACGGATGAGGCTTAACGTTTTTGCCCTCTTACAATTTCAGTACACGTTGGATATCTGCACGTTGATTAAATCTCAATAAAATACTATTTTCTGAATTACAAAAACTTGTTTCAGTCAATTTTTAATTCCACATTAAAATCCAACAGAGCATTCTCGAGACCATATGAAAACTGCATAAGTCAGTTGCATTTCTGCGTTTAAAACATTATAAAAGTTAACGCAGTTTCTTTCAACGCCAAGTTTTCTCTCCTTCCAACTAGATCCAATTTTTACCAATTCGAAATCTTGGTAACTTTAACGTTACCCATTTAACGTTTTTAATTGTAAAGGCGAGCATCATCGCATCAAACACGTTTGGCTTCCGGCTTTGCACGATAATTTGTTCTTAATTCTTGATTGGGTAATTTCCCCTGAGACTTGCTACGGTGTCAACCATTGGAAGCAAATCGTAATGTATTTGCTTCAAGAAACAAATTAAAGTACTGGATTGCTATATTGTAGTCGTGGGTTCGATCCCCGATCAAGTACACCTGGCCATAAATAAGATATCCTAACATATATTTTAATTGCTTTAAATCCGGCGGCTGATCGGCTATAATAGGAAGGCGACGTTAATTTAACAACATTTTGACGTTGAATTAACGTTTCATTGGGTATGTATTTACTACTTACAATTTTAATCCATAATCAAGTCCATACAATTACCTAGGTACTGAGAGGTATTTTGTGCCCCCCAGTCACCAGTGCGTACTGCCCGAGCCCATAAACATATTTTCTTCTGAACGAAGGAAAGGTTTAATAAAACTAGTCACACAACATGCACGCAAGCCTTGTGTTTGTCTTTACGTGCAAAAAGAAAATTCTTCGAGTTAATATTTCAGTATCCAGATTAACTTAAGGAAGCTTAACCTTCTGTTTCAAACCATTGCCTGAATTACGTTAATACTCAGTTTTGGAAGGATATAACTGTTGTAGAACCTTAATCCTATCTCAATGTTATAATTTTTAAATTATTGTAATTTATTCACAAATTTTGTCGACATGGACGGTTAATGATAAACAAATGAAAGTTTACAAGCATTTACTACTATTAACGGAGGACTATTTCAATCGGCCATAAAATGCTTTTATATCCTTATACAATGTGTTTAAAAATTGATGCAGAATTAATGCTAAAATCTCTCTAGATTGGTTTTCCTATACTATGGCGGTGTGAATCAGGGCCGGATTGGAAGCAAATTATTTACCGTAGACAAAAATGTAAGACATTTCAAGGTCAACAAGGTTTAAATGAAAAGAGAATCAAGTTACAAAATAAACTTATTCTACTGTGCAAATCGCGATAAGATAAATCACGTAATTTACAGGAAACTTAGACCATGCAGCGGCAACCTGTTTTTTTTACCATATTAGTTGGACATTTTTCTATCTTTGAATTTTAATTACCTAAGAATTTTAATAAAAAAATTTAAGGAATCAGTCACAGGCCCCCGTGAGGCCTACGACCTACAGGGAACTTCCCGATTTCCCGGTGGGCCAATCCGGGCCTGGTGTGAATAAACGTTCAATGAATATAAAAATTGGAAAAAGCATTGGATTCCCAATTTCGAATTTTTTTGCGTGGTTGATTACTTTCTGGAATCCTGTAAACTGGATAAAATCATCGAAGATTCGATGGTATTGGGAGTAGGTACTTAAAAATGTATAGGCTTATTTGGGCTTTAAAAAGTTGCCGCAGTTTTTGACCCAAAAAAACAAGTTTTCTGAATGAAGTAAAACACAAAAGGAAACTAGTTTCCCCAAATAGTAAGGTAACTGTTAACGAAAATGTAGACCATGTGTACAAAAAATGCATCAACCACAACAATTAATGCAGGTCCTACATCCGAAGTGAATGGCAGAAATTAACGTAGACAACAAATTGTTTTTTATGAAGTGTCACATCGATTTTCAATCAAAGTTGTATGGTAGGCATTCAAATAGTACTTTTAAATTGAATCAATTTAAATTAGTTTACATTAATCAAAAAGTTCATTGGTCGAAGCAATTAACGATTTAATGATACATTAGCGACTTCCTAATAAGCATTGACTATAAATAATTCTTAAATTATGAGTAATGTTACTATCCCATTTTTGTATTAGTACAATTTTTTAATTTAGTTAAGAATTGCCCAATTGTGCGGATATAATAAAGGCTCAATAATTGAGTAACTGAGGTTATTACAACCGCAAATCTGGTGCATATTTATTTAAAAAAAATTATTTATTATCTTTATTGCAAAAGGAAACACAATATTTCGCATAAAATCTAAATTTCTGAAATCAAGATGTAATTTAAATTTAAATTTTTGTGTTTACCATTAGTGAAAGCTTTTTCATAATAATTTTAAAATATTATTACGAAAATGTTTTTGTGTACATAAGAATGGGCACTTCTTTCATCAATCTACATTTGCTTCATTAATTTTCATTTCGTGATGATAAAATAAACCACATTTTAAAAATTAAAGCACTCGATAGAGCACAAGTACTCTAAATTAGTGTTATAAAAATAGGTTTTATTAGATATGGTGGTTGCTTAATTAATATGGCAGACCCTCAAGTGTTTTCTATTTCCACTTGAATGTTCCAGCATCTTTCAACTTTTATACTTTCATTTACATTCAATTTTTTTGAATAATTGTAACTCGTAAACAGTGCTGCCTATAAATAGAACACACTACAGTGCAATATATGGAAGTAGAAAATATTCGACTTCATAAGAATCTGAATGAGTAATGTTATTCAATTCTTATATTAATTAATACATGTTAATGAAAATGACAAATACAAAAAAATTATGCTTCGAAAGATTAGTAATAATCGAATCAACAGGAAGTCCGCTGTGAAAAATCTCTTCTACACCTACATAAAACTTTATGCATAGGTACACACGACGTTATTGACGTGAAGGGGGCTTGTTCAAAATTATCAATACAAAAGCCCACTGTCACAATGAAATGCAAACATCACCAATAAATAATTGAAATCTACAAAGTAATTATTTTTCAAACAAAAAAATTAAAAACTTGAGAAAACGATATTGACTTTCTCACATTTAAATTGAATCGTCTTTCAGTAAACGAGTGAATGCATAAACAGCCAGCAGTTAGCCTACTAAAATGGAATTCTCAATAATAGGCAATTTTTCCATATATTCCTAGATCAAAAAACAAAAAAAATTAAAAATTTTTTTAAATTGCAATATATATTTTTTTTTATACTTTTAAATTTGTTAGAAAAAATGCTGAAAACAGAGCTTCACATTTGTGTTTTACGTGGTTTTACAATCAACATAAATTCTAGATGTAATCTGCATGAGAAACATTCACGTATTACATAAAAATTTTATTCGGACACTTAAACTACGTAAAAAATTTACGAACGAAATAAAACATCAGGTAAGCAATCTACCTAAAACGTAAAATTTTCTTTCTCTTTCATATTATTTTTTAATGAATTGTACACTTTGCGAGTAACCTACATTTATCTACTTAATTTATTACTCTTTTTGAGTTAATTATTTCATGTGATAAATTGCATTTTTTTTAATACTCAAATTAGCGCAAATTAAATTTTGCGGACATAAAAATAATCAGGCAGATTTAGGAGATTTATGGTTTACAAGTAGAAACTTCCGCTAAAAATCTGTTGTTCTATTTCTTCTGCGTTAATGATTTTTTATATTACACAAAGTGATTATTTTGTGTCAGCGTTAACTTCTCATCAATTTGACCACAAAATAACCATGTTCCGGAAGCATAGTTCAGAAACTTTGCACGTGAGAGAGCTTCTCCGGCCTTCAAACTGTTAATTGTCTTTCTTGCTGACAAAACGTATAGCTCAGCGTGGAATCCAAACCACGACATTGTGTACATAGTTACAAAAACAGCAGTTAATTTTTTCCCAAAGTACATCTTCTGCAGCAGAAAAACGAAATAAAGTTTATGGTGGGAAAATAATTCACTTCATTCATCACCTGCAATATCTAAGAGTATCTAATCTTGGAAAGTGGATGCCTCTCAAGTCAATAGTCAAGAAAGTACTTATCTGCTAAGTAGCTTTGCACCTGAACAGCCTCTTGACTTGTCTTAAAGAAGATAAGGATTAAAAAATGCTATCCGACAGGATTACTTCCAAAAAGTAGTTTGATAATAAAAAAATAAAAGTTTAAGATTTAGTGAACAAAACGGTGAAGGGTTATTGTCTGCGGGAATTTATTGTCTGGAGTTATTGTCCAGGGGGTTATTGATCGAGGGATAACTGTTAGGGGGACTTAATATGGGAGGGTTTTGCCCTACTAGCAAAACATAATGCGTGAGTTATCGATAGGCTATTCACGCAATCATCACATAATTTATTATAAAATATTTTACAAATTATTTAAGATTATTTGCAATTACTTGAAATTACCTGTTCAGAAAATTTGCCGAGGGTATGATATCGAACATTATACAGATGGTAGGATTATTAATTTATGATTAGCAATAAACTTGATTGTCGAGTGAGCAACTCTATACTATGACTAATAATTTGCATTCACAGGTTGATACAATCGTCAAATTCGAGACACCGCTATGATACATCGCAACAGTATTTTGAATATTTTCCTGATAATAAATTTTCATTACCTAGTTAATCGAGTAACAAATAGTTTATAGTTATGCAGAAATGCAAAAGTTGCTAATATGTTAACAACAATAAATAATGAAAAATATGTTTGTTTTTTTGCAGCTCCAAACTGAAAACTTCATTTATCAATTTTGAAGATAAGGTGAAGGCTAAAGTCTATTTTGAATATAACACTTTTTTGACCAAGTAATGTTTTAGTTTTTATTTTCTCAGCCTTTACGTTTTTTGGGTCACTAAACACGAATTTGAAGTTTGCGGGCAAAAATTTGACGCAGAACATTGTTTTTTTGGCACTTTTTGCCCAAATTTTAGAATTTTTTCCTACATATCTCATATGTAACATTTTTTTGAAAGACTAGCAGTTTCGCAGCTAGAGCACACCAAAAAAGGGCCAAATTCCCATATCTAGTGAAAATCACCGTTTTCGCGGAAATCGCCTTTTCTATGATACTTAACTGTTGTATCAATTTTACAAATTACTTGTCGCGAGATTTGCCTGTGTAAAATGTATGTATTTCATAAAAGAAATCTAAACAGGTAAATCTCGTTTTTTGGCACCTTTTGCCCAAATTTTGGCACTTTTCTCAGTTTTCCGCCTATATCTCAGAAAGGAATAAATTTTTCCTAAGGCTTTGTAAGACGCACCAGACGGAGCTGTTCGGGAGGAGCAGGAGCTTGTAGAGAGTTGATCGGTTTCAGGTAATTTGTTGCTCGTTTCCAACCCCAATAAAACTATGCTGTGTGGCTGCAGCGGCTGATGGTGGTAGTGCAGCTACTTTTGATTAGGTTTTGAAAGTTACCTTCTTATAGTTAATGTACCTCAGACGGTTTATCGACGGTTCAGTCCTTCCTGTGTAGCCGTACAAGTTGACCAGGAATCTCTCCCCTGCTGCTGCAATACTTTCTGGGATTGCCTCACGGTTTTTGAACACACTTACAACATCGGCAAGGTGGAAATTTTTGGTGAGAGTTTTCACAAACTGCAATTTCCCTTGGTTGTAAGGTGCTGAAGTCGTATCAGCGCATCACATCCACTCATTGCGTGAAGAAACATGATGTGTTCTTTAATGGTTGTGTTGTTCAGATCATGCGCAGGAGAGTAGGTGGTTGGAGGAACTTTTCCCTTTCCTAGTTTCAGGAAAAATATACTTTCTCGTTGGCAAAGACCTGTGAGGATGACCAACAGGTCGATGTCCTCTCCAACCACCACCACAGTCTTAGTACGTTCAGTCAAACGCAGGGCTTCGTTTACAATGACGGTGTTTTTTTTGCCCGAAAACTTCAAATTCGTATTCAGCGACCCAAAAAACATAAAGGGTGGAAAATCGAAACTATAGCAAAACTTTCCTCTGAACCCTCATTTTTATTCTAATATGCCTAGCCTAGTACTGATTTACCAGAAAAGAAACCTTATTTTTTAGAAATAATAATATTTTTTAATATTAAAAGTAAATTTTGTTCTTATTTTTAAGATTTTTTTTAAATTAAGAACTATTGGATTGAAACTAATAAAGGATAATTAGGATAAAAGATAATAAAGATATTAAAGATAATAAAGGATAAAGGATAATGTGATAATTATGTCTTTTTTGATTTTTGAATTTTTTATTTTTTACGAATTGCATTATTCTTAAATTTATTTAAATTTAATAAAGGATAGTTTTCTTGATTTAAGCAAATTATATTTTGCTTAAATTAACAAATAAATGTTTAATTTAAATCTAAATATTTAGTAAAATATATTGAAATCATACAAATCATTTTCTTTGGGTTAGAATAGGATAAATCACTCAATTTTATGTCAAGAATTAAAAAATCTTATTAAAAGAGATCATTACAAGTAGTTTGATACAAATTGCGATAAGATATGAAGTACTACACTTAAAAATTGTTTGGATTTTTCCGCCTTTTTTATATGATAGGCTTGTGTCGGGAAATTAATTTTGTTAAATTTAAAAATTAACTGCTTTTGCTTTTGGCTCATTCCGCGGTGACGGGTGTTACATTTGTACGCATTCAAACTGTTAAAATTTCTAAATTGAACAAAAATGTCTACATTTTGTGCAATTTATTCAAATCATTACAAATTTTGCACATTAGGAATTATTAATGCATATAGATGCAAAAATGGATTTTAGCTCTGTGGCGGGTGTTACTCGTATTCTTGCAGAACATGCTACCTTGTTAACTGATCATTAGAGCTCGGATTTATATGCACCAAAATACTTGTTAATATGTGCATATAGGTAGTTATATGCACCGAATTTCCTTAAAATATGCACTAAAATTGATAAAAATAGATAAAATATGCATTGATATGCAAATTAGAAAATATCTGATAAATTGCTTAAATTGGCAAATTTAATAATAATTTTTTCTTTTCTATAATAAAATTCTTAGAAAAACACCCTAAGTGGCCCAAATATGCTCCAATATGCATTATTTGCTCAAATATGCACCAAATGTTAAAAATATGCAAAAATATGCATTTTGACAAGCAGTTTTTCGGATTCGTTTTTATCTAATTTGTTCAGATTTCATAACGAATCTCTTGGCATATTAATATTAAAGAACATGCAAAAGCCTTAAATCCAAGCACTACTGATTTTCAAAGTTCAGCTAAATTACAAATTTTTTCACAAAATAAATTTCTAAGTAGACAGTTAAAGCTATCTTCCTATCTGATACCTCGGTATTTTGTGGATATATTATTTTTCATCTTATTTTTTTTACAAGATTTGTGACGGGTGTTACGAGGGCAATTGAAACCGGGTGCAAATAAATTCGGTTTAATATAAATAAAATTGTTTGGTCCAACAAAAATTTATTTAAATCAAACAAAATTTTAACTGAAGAAACTAAAAATTTCAGTTGCGTGTATTCATGCAACTAAAATACCTAAAATTTTAATCTGATTTAAGCCAATTTTTGTTTGAACATATTTTATTTAAATTAAATAAAATTTATTTGCTTACAAAAATTTTATTTTTTACTATGTTATTACTCATATTAGGGCTTTAGGCAAAAATATTGAAAAATTTCATTTGAATTATGAAAATTGAAAACATAAAGCTTGTTATTTTTCTATTTTAGTGTATATATTACGGCCAATGACGTAAATTGGGCATTGACGTCAATGGCCGGGCAATGACGTCAATGCCCATTTGCGCTGGCCATTAACGTCATTGACCGGCCATTGACGTTAAAGCCCGTTAACGGTGGGCAATGATGTAAATATTTTCATCTGATTGTAATATTTACGTCTTTGGCTGGTCAATGACGTTAATGGCCAAAATGGATTGGACAATGATCATATTATGGAATAACTACTATAAAGAACAACTAACAACTAAATGCCGATTTAAATAATTTGACAAACAAAAATAATGAAATAAAAATTTTTAAATTAATAATTTTCTTCTGTTACGGGAATGACCCAAGGTACTGAAAACTTTAAATTTGTTTGTTGGCGCGACACGCACATTTGTTATTTTTGCATCCAGCCTTGCAATGACAATGCTTGTAACGGTGGTTCCCTAAAACACTGCTTTCAGCTGCTTTTTATCTATAAGACTAATCTCATTTTCTTTGGTCGTATCACTAATATTTTCTAAGAAAATTAACTTTTCGGTATCCCTTAATGAATAGTATTAATTGCAAATGGCACATTTAATATACTACTTTCAGATGGAATCTATAGAATAATAGTTTCATCATTGCCCACCCTGTGTTGCACATTGACGTCATTGCCCGGACAATGATGTTGTCCACACATAAAATTTTAAATGTCAACATCGCCCAAAATGCATGGTTATTAACGTCAATGGCCGGTCAATGACGTCAATGCCCAACTAAGCTGGGCATTGACGTTATGGTCCGGCCATTGACGTTAATGTCCGAATTGTCATCATTGACAGTAACATATATATTTGCAAATTTTTATTTTCTTGGTATCGATTACCGCGGAATGGCTCTTTTATAATTTAAAAAAATTTGGATATGCAATCGTAGATTTTTATTTGCAAGGACGATTTCTAAAATTGTTTAAAGTATATTGTTTGCTGAAAGCAAACAAACCTGCATAATATAAATATAGACTTGTAGACAAAAACACAATTACGAACCTATTTTTTGATCATTTATCCCACAATTCTGGTTTCTGACCTACTAGAACTTTTAAATAATATATCACCTACATACTTTTGCTATCAATTGTCCACTCTTTCCTATCGATTGCCCTAGTTTGTTATAAACTTGGTTACAAATGCCATGTTTACCGTAACTAGCTTCAGAATCTGCATAAATTTTTCTATAATAGAGTAGAAAAAAAATTATATTTAATTACAAATAATCAATTCTTTCCTTTCTTAGACTGACGCTCGATTCCACAACAATTAGGTAAACATTGTCTTGAAGTTCCGAGTTTAATTTATAATGTTTTTTCAATTGTATTTAATAAGTGAGTGCAGACAAATGAAGAAAAATTGTTGAACCGAATAAAATACAATTTGTATCTCAAGATATTTTGCAATGTAAAATATGCCCATCATTGTTAAGTCTTGCACTGCATTAAATGAACTTTATTTTATGAAAGTAATATTTTTTCTATAAATTGTCCTCTTTTTCAGAAACTTCATACAACTTTCGTCGGTATTGCAATTATGACTTAAGAATATTAATTTTTTGTTATATAATTAACTTTTAAATCAATTTATTATTTAATTGTATTTATAAATTATTTATAACTTTGTAACGAGTGAATGACTGCAAGTAGAAAAATAAAAGTCGATTCGCTCGGAATTTCGTAGACAAATTCGAAATTTACCGAGCTTCGAACCCTACGCAAACCGAAATAAAAATTGTGAAAGGGAAAAGCTGACTAGGTATGGAGACATTAATTGGAGTGAAATACAGGACATAAACAATGAGATTTCTTGATAACAAGTGATCTGTATTGGGGACATTCTGCCTTGGTCCCATTATTATTCAATGTATGTGCAGAATCGATAAGTCTAATAATGTGACAACTGTTGGACTGATGGTTCGTTAGCGTTCATCAAATCTTCCAGTCTGCGAGAAGCCTTCAAAAGTACCGAAGAAGATTTATGTAGAAAGTGATCACTTGCTGAATTAACAGGAAAAGTTACTTTTTGACAATGCATACAAAAGATTCAATTAAAAGGTATTATGCAATGGAGAACATATAATTGTTGCGTTTTTTTTCCTAGTTATTCAAGGTAACGAAGCATAAACAATAACAGTTAACTTTCCTGGCAATACTTCCGAATAAATCATATTAGTAAGATGTGCACCAAAACATAAAAACCAAGAACTCATGGTCACCGAGGTGACCAAAAGCAATTTGGAAAATTTATATTCATACAACAAAACTTTGCCATTTGTAAGGAATATTAATTTAAATCGTGGATTTCGGCTTGTCGACACATTACTTAACATTTTCAAAATTAAGTACGTCCGACATTCCTCCAGATCTTCCATGTAGAATTTATATTCAAGGAAGATGGTTTTATAGCGGCGTGATAAATAATTTAGTACTGAATGTGAGCATATATTTAGAGATATTAGCATATTATTCAGTAAGATTCAAAATTTATTTGTATTTTTTATATTGAATATATAGACAAAGATCAATTTCATAACGGTTAACTAAATTTAGAAATTTATTTGTATTCTTCATGCATTACCTAAACACTTAAAATTTACCAATAATATTTTTTACGGTGTACTGATGTAGAAATTAAATATTAGAAATGGACATTAAGACTTAATTGCTCTGAATTTTTCTTAATTACCAATATGCCGATACATCTAATAAAAAGGACATTTAAATAATTTTTCAATTACCATTTCCGTTTAGTGGCAATTTCGATCAGCAATTTGAGCTAAATGCAATTTTGGGAAAGCTATTCATCAAAAATTGCACGCAATCATCGATAAATCTAAATCCTTGTTTTTGCATTAATTTTCCATAAAATTGTAGGAAATAGATAATTTCTACATTTATTTGCATATTATACTATCTATACACCTATATTCACTTATTATATATGTAAATAAAGGAGATAATTGAAAACCAAGAAATTAATTTGTAAATACTTTTTTTTGAAAATTTATCTAGCGAGAAATTTACTATTGGCATATTTTTAAACATATAAATATAAACTTTCTATAAAGAAATATTTAATATTTACTAATAACAACTTTAGTATTTGTATATCACACGATCATCAGTTACTGAACCTAATAATATCTTAGGTCAGAGCTAATAACTCAGTTTTATCTTAACTTCCTATAAAGATTTTAAAAATCGACCTTCGCTGGGTATGGTAAAAGTTCTCTACTAAAAAAGGCTCTTCCTACACAAAAAGATGGTTTTAATGACGAACCTTTCGTTATTGAGCGAAATTTGTTTTGTCAATAGCCCAATTATTAAAACACCTGTTTCTACTTAGCTTCCGAGGTTAACACCCACCCACGACATGGTAAAAAAATATTAGTTGGTATAATTAAGTAGAAAAAAACTGCTAAACGTTCTATAATTTCTATTTTGCTCATGCAAATTGACTTAATCCGCGGATAGAATGCCCGGAGAAAAATTTGCGGTCGAGTTTCTGAATTGATGGTCAAGTGATACAATATTTCGTTGATCGCAGTTCTCATTAAATGAATAGTTTCGAAGACCTCGTTCAAACCTATGGAAACTTCACTTCCAATTTTTTCCACTTCGTCTATTTATTAAGCCAGCTCTAGGGCCTCGTGAATCCCCTTAATTCACGGCGTGACTGATTTTATAAGTTAATATTTATATTTATCGTACCAATTCGACAATACAAATTGAGAAAACGTTGAAGAATTCCAACGAAAATATTTTTTACATTTCGGAAAAAAATATTTTTCTTAGAAATTTCCAAATTTTGGCTCATAACTATGTGGACTAAATAATTTCAATAGACTAACTTTCAAACAGGAAAGAAATAAGCTACACAAGAGGTACCGCATGGCGTAGATATAAAATTTGGCAAAAGAAAACGCCGGAAAAGCACGAATCAATGGTTTAAACCCAATAACCAAAATCAAAACTATGCATTCATTTTTGGATCTCTGCATTCAGCTCTGAATGTTGTTACATGTCCAAAGTCAAAACTACGATTGATAAGATTTCCACATTTGACGTTCAAAAGAGTACTGATCCTCCATGTATTCGGCTTCCTTATTTATGACTTCTCCAAATCCAAACTTCTTGATTCCGAAAATTTGACTTTGGTGGAAAATTAATGCTAATCTTCCTAATCTGCCGGAATCTCCCTGACTCACTTTGGAATGATTGGAACAAAAAAGAAATAAAGTTCAGGAGCAATCTAAAATCCAAGTGTTCCAATCCAATCCAAACAATCGTACAGGCTATAATCCTTGTCCGCTTACGTGCTATTAAGCATTTATAGTAAATTCATATACAAAACCTGATTAGTTTGTTGTAAATTCCTTTTAAGGACATTGCATTATTAAACTGCAGTTATCTTTTACAAAAATGTAATTCGAAGAATTAAAATTACTTTCTCTGCTACCGAAATATACTACTAAAATCAAAATAAAACTTGATCTATTAAAATAAAAAATTTAATAGCTATATCAACGTAGTAAATAATATAAACAATATTATACATATTTAATATTGTATCAGATTTGGAAATAAACAGACTGCCCAAGAAGTCCAAGTCTGAAAGCCCGTTGGCTAATATTTTTATGGATATCACGACTTATAAATATGCCGTGATATGCTGATATCTAACATATCCTAAACATACTGTTAAGTTTACGAGCAAAATTAATTATTTAACGTTGGAAATTTTTGTAAACAAAAACCGAAATTACTTTCTCTTCTAGTCAATTTTGTTATCGAAACCAAAATAAGGTTAAATACTAAAAATTACTGATTAGTATAGTCAAGTACTTAATTAGATACCTAAAAGTGCGGTTATGTATTTACGTGCAAAATTAATTTAATATTGGAAGTTTTCGTAAACAACACTCGAAATTACTATTCGTCTACGCAAAACCTAAAATATTTATATTTAAATATTCCGATATATATTTTTGCTAAAATGTCCAAAAACAGGTTTCATTTTAACAATAAGCATGGTTCAAATTACTTGAAAGAAGTAACATTTTTGAAGTTATAGGAAATGCCAATATTATTAATTAAATCTAGATGAATATACTTTCTTTGCAAATAAAAAAATGATTTACGAACTCTTTCTAGGTTTTCCTTTTTTTACGATCTATATGTTTCGCACGGAGATCATAAATCATTTGTTTAAATTCCGAAGCAAGCATATCTCTATCCAAATTTATTTGCAACAAAAATATAATGGCTTTGTTTCTGCAGCAGTTGGAGAAATTTTAAAACTTCCAGGTAGTTTCAAACTGCTGTAAAAACAAAATTAGTAAAAATATCACCATCTAGAATTATTTACATTTCGTTTAACAATGAATTTTTTCTTTTGCAAAGAAAAGACAAGTTTATTATTTCAAACTAAAATTATAAAAATAAACACGACGCGGCGTGTCAAACAAGTTTATATTTTTAAATTCGGTTTTAACGCACGTGCAGGACCGATACTTTTTAAAGATATTGGCGCGTAAAGCTCGACATATTTTGTTTTCCGAAATTTTGAGAAAGAAAGACAGGCACGGGAAGCTTCCGCTTGAATAAAAAGTCCGTCGATGATTGATGATTAACTAAAATAGCTCTAGAAACACTTTTCTGTTTCTTCCAATTTTCGATTTCTTCACTGTATCATTTTCCCCGACAGGGATATGAATGAATGCAGTGACGACTTATGCAACTCTCAGTTTCTAAAATTTAAAATGATGCATATTCGTATTTCAACGACTTTCAACATAGAAAAAGATCCTGCAACCGAAATAGAGTGTAACGCATCTCACTTCTCAAGTTTTTCTCATGATGCAGCTGATTGTGCAATTTATCAATTCGTAAATTAAACTAGTGACAATTTTCCACAGCTTTGGCAATACTCCAAACTGAGAAAATGGAGGAGACATGAATGCAAATCGAGCAAAAAGAAGTGGCATCACGGAATTTAAGCAACGTAATTTGAAGAATTTTAGTGAGTGAAGACTAAAATTCCATTAATATTTCAGTGCAGTAATTTTTTTGATGATTTTTATTTCACAAATCATATTATAATCGAAAGTTTTGTGCAATAGAAAACTATTCCATAATTGTAGGTGCATGTGCTCGATTGTTATTGCTGAATGACAATGAAACACCATTAAGCGGCTTTATATGGTAAAAGATTAAAGTAAAAATTCAAAAGCGCCAACCTTAAACCTTGATTCTAGATTTTTAATTTGAGTAAATTTACTTGACCTAAAAATTTTGATTTTTGGTTTAGACAAATTTGCAAGCAGTTGATGAAAATGGAGTAAAAATGTAAATATTAACCTGGCAATTGTCGATTAGTTGATTATCCATTATGTAATCGTAGTTTGCTTGCAAGGCAGACCAGAAATCATCTTTCTGGTCGCTTACAGTACTACCGCCCCCGGTGCTTCCCCAAGATCGCCTCCAATATTCTTCTCGACGTTTCTTTTTATTAAGACTATTACAAGCTCTTATCTTGACTCCCTTATCGGGAGTATCTGCAGAAGCTTGTAATGAAGACAGCGAAAAGCTGGCCTTCATGGCAGAGTTTTCAAATCCTAACGAAAAATTTAAATAGTTGATGGAGTTAAATGAAAATAGGGAACTTACCAGTTCCTACAGGCATGACGACTAGTTGATAATATAAGGTATCTTAGGTATGTTTTTGTACAATTTTCATAGAAGGTAATTAAGATGGATAAACCATCTCTTTACTGTTGAATGTGAAGATCTGAAAATAATATAAGAAAAACCTGTTTACAAAGAGTCGAGTTCGTCATGCATCGATTAACTGCAGTAAAACATTATCAGAAGATAACATAATCTTATAAACAACTTTTCTTTAATACCTTCTACACAGGTAACTCGCTTGCAATATTTGACATTAGTGATTTACCTAACCTAATTTGAAAGTGCATGCATACTTTTCGATGGCGAAAAATCGAGTTACAAACTTTATTGGTTCAAATTCCAGCGTACAAACGTGAAAGAATTAAAAAATGAAAATTATTTTTGCCCTCAGCTTATTCTTGTTGAAACTATTTTTAGGTTACCTTATTGTTGTGATAGTTTAATAAGTTTTATAACGAATGTGGAATAGCCAGCCACATTCGATTTAACGAAATGAATAAATGAGTAACCGCGTTGATTTTTACGGTCTCACTTTTAAAAAAAATGTTGCACAAGTGAAGTGTCCTTTAATTTTAATATGAAATAGCCTTAAGCAAATTTAAGTACTTACTTAACGTTGTTAAAACTTTTTTCAACTTTGTAAAAATCACAGTTTCCTGTGATATTAATATGTTATTTACATCCTCAATTAGCCAACACTTTATTAACTTTGGTAATTAAAACACAACACAAAACATTACAACACCTCAAATTGTCAATAATAAGTCAACGGTTACACTTCAACCGTCTCTTACGACGTTGAACTAATACACACCGGTAAAATTGTCTGTAAAATTCAAGTCATGCGCACTAGCGTGCAGGATTGCTAATGAGTAACTTTATTCCGTTATCGGTGTGATGCCTACCTTATCCATTTGGTTAATTGCTTATTGTAAAATTTACTATTGATTACGATATTCATTAACCTCAAGTCGACAGATCCCCTTAAACATAGTTCCCATCGCATTCGCACAAAATTATTCGCTTCATCACGAAGATTCAAATTAAAGAGAACAAAGTTCATTCAGGTACTTACTATTACCATAGCTATTGCCATGCAAGTACCGATTATTTGAAAACTCTCAATACTATTTAATTATACTCGGATTAATAATATAAATAATAAATATTTATAATAAATTATAATATAATACAATTAATAATAATATACTAAATATACTTAATATATCAATGATTAAATGTTTAAATCTAAAAAAACTGTCCAAAGATATGATTTGGTAAAAAGATTTATATTAACAATATAATGTAATATGAAATAATAATACTACACAATAATAGTATACTATAATATATTGTGATATATTATGATATCTATGTCGCTATGTCTATGATAAAAGCTCATTAACAGCGCTAATATGTTACATATCAGCATATATTGCATATATGCTATATTATAACATGATATAATATGATAGTACTATATGATACCATATAATATACTAGCACATAATACAGAGTATATATTATTTATGTATAACTATTTATATTACATTATTATTTAATACAGTGGCGGTTGGTACCGACAGGGCAATCAGAATTTGCCCTCTCAAAATAGAATATTAAATCAATAAGGGCCGGTTCCACCAACTCTGATTAAATCGTTGACCGACATTAACTTCAAAGTGTTCCACCAAGCATTTTATATTTATGATTAGTTAATCATGGTTAAATGCTTGAATTTCGTGTATACTCAGTTTTTCCTTGCAAAAACTCTTCTGGATGGTGGAACACTCTTTTACATTTAACCGTGATTAACCCCAACTAATCATGATTAAAGTATTTAACCAGAATTGGTGGAACCGGCCCTAAGTTTTAAATACAAAATACATAAAAATTATTATTGCCAACTCTGAACAAAACACTTACCAAACACAATAATTTCTTTACTGGCATTCCCCAAACCCCCAAGTTTTGGAAATCAAACATTTTTCTGCATAATCTGTAGTAAATTTAATAAAATACATAACCTATATATCATGGCAGTACATACTGGGGATCCGGGAAGTACAAAATACTCCCAGTAGCCCAACAATGTACAGAATAAACTTTAAGCTGTTATATTTGAAGATTAAAACTAAACGTCTCGTGCGGAGACCGTAAATTGCGCCAGCGGTCGAGGGTTTTTCCAATCCTGCCCGTAAATTGCGCCAAAAAATTTTAGGGTTGACCTTAAATTAAGTCGAAAAAATGTAGTTATATTTTTAATCCTTGGCTTGTTTGTCAATGAGATTAGTATGGCTCTAAAAACTAATTTTTTAATTTCACAGAGCTACATTTAGCCTGTATGTCCACACTGGAGAAGTTTCATTGATTTTTACTTTTTTAAATATTTTAGGGCTTGAAGTTATGCAAGAAATTGTGAGCGAACGTGGCTAGCAAATTTTCGGGCCCCTTATATTCGAGTGTAACTAATAGCATAGAAGGCCTAATTTTTGGTATAACTAATAAGACCAGTGGTAGCACATTTTGTGCGGAGCATGATTACAAACAATCGAAAAAGATTTTGATAGTAAATATCGGCTATATCTCATGTGAAGTATATTTATTAAAACAAAATAAACATATCAAAACGACAATTGTTTCAAAAGGAATACACCACTTCTTCTTCAAGTTGGAAACTCAGCCGATAGCCGATATTTACTTTTTCGATTGTTTCCCAATTTTTGGGTTATTTTATCAATTATCAGTATTTGCTTTTTATTTTACGATTTTATATTCTCTCTTTTCGGGTCTCTGGCCATTGGGCTCTAAGCACGTGCCTAATGCGCCCAATGATAAAATAGGCCATATTGGTAGTTGCTGGATTTATATTTCTTTGTCACTTCGTCTCCTGGCAAACAAATTAGAACTTTGTTCCTCCAAAAATTTAGGCATCGAATACATCAAACATGTTCTGAACAACTCAGGGGCCATCCATAAATTACGTCACACGCTAGGGGTATGGGGGTCATCTCAGATTTGTGACAGGGGGTCCGGGGGGTTTTAAATGTTGTGATGTCACAAAGTCAAATTTTTAAAATATATTTTTTTGATCCATGGATCGGTTATTGCAATATAAATAGCGCTTGCGTTCGTTTTAAATTTTATAAGGTAGAAGTGTGACGTCACTGGGGGGGGGGTACCATTTTTATATATTTTTTTAACAATCATACCAAAAACATTTTCTTTTTGATTTATGACTATAGTGACCCCCCCCCCCTCCCCACAACAAACGCACCATAAGTTCCATACGGTAAACTTATTTTGATGCCTTCATAAAACTGCGCCACTGTGGCGATTACATAATATTATAATTACTTATAAATATACCACTTTTTGGGTATTAAAACTTAAGCAACCCTCACCAACCGCTGGCGCAATTTACTAGTTGTTTTTAAGCTACCGATCAACAAAATACTGACCGCTGGCGCAATTTACATACGTCCAAAATTGGTTGTTTATTGTACTTGTGGATAATATCTATCACGAGACGGACGTATGTAAATTGCGCCAGCGGTCAGTATTTTGTTGATCGGTAGCTTAAACAACCAATTTTCTCCAGAGTATATTATGTATACCGGGGGTTCAAGCATTATTAGTACACCCTGTATGATTAAACAATTAAAGTATTAAAATTTTGATCAGTCTACCTGCTAAGGGCATTGGTGGAAAAGTTATATGGGATTAGAAAAACTCTTGACAGTCGGTGGAAAAAGAAATCGCCCACACCAATATGTGATTTCTAGGGAGCTTTGCTCCCCTATACAATATTCATTAACAATTACTACCCGATTTCATAAATCCAAGATTTGTGTGCATGCTTTGTGATTAATTTTTTTACATAGCAGCTTTTCTCTCTTTCAAAACATTTATATGTTGTGGCAATAATTTTAGACAATCAGTTCGATACTTAGGTAGTTACTACTCAGTGCGTAGTAACGTAGTGCGTAGAATGGGTATTGTTTAAACTAGCGGTCCCCAAATGGGGTTCCGTGGAATCCTTGGGGCTCCGCGAAAAAATCCAAATCCAAAATCCAATTTATTGATGGACAATAAATATTTTCCTTCTTTAAGAAAAAAAATGCATAACTGGGTGCACAATCCTTTCATTGAATGCCAACAGCCAGTCGAATTTTCTGCTGTAGATTTCGAAAATCTAATTGAAATCAGATGCGATTTCCAATTGGAAAGTAAATTTAAAGAGGTTCCGCTAGGCCTATTTTGGAATGAACATTTGAGAGCACATACATGTGTGAGACTGGATTCTTATTATATTCAGAAACAAAAACAAAGTATCGAAATCGACTTGATGCAGTTCCTAATATGAGAATCCAGTAATACGAAATCAAACCGAGTATTTAAAAGAATTTATCAGGAGAAAACAAAATGTTATTCTTCTCACTAATAAATATTGTAATAATTTTTTAACTTGTCATCCTCACCGGCCACCTGTGGTGGGGGGGGGGAGTGCATGCAGGCAGAACTTGATGATCTCTCTAATAATAAACAAATGGGCTTGGGGTTCCGCCAAATTTTTTACACCGTACAAGGGTCCCGGGGCCAAATCTAATTGGGAACCGCTGGTCTAAAGCTACAAATGTACTTATTCTCAAAATGTAATAGTCTCTGATTAAGTAGGTAAGATCAATCACAGAACATATACACAAGTTTTTAGTTTTTGAAACCGGGGGGTCTGGGGGGTGTGGAACACCCTCCAGTACATCTAAACAAAATTGATCCCAGAATCTAGCTTCCTATAGATTTTTCCAAATGCCTTTTATAAGTAATGCCCAGTGGAATCACGACTTTAAAACTGGAATCAAAATCTATTTGCTATTTGGAATAAGTTCGGTAGAATGTACATCTATTTGTGTTTTTTAACACACTTACAGGTATACTGGAGGGTGTTCCACACCCCCCAAACCCCCCGGTTGTAAAAACTGAAAACTTGCATAATATGTACATTTTTTGTGTGATTGCTGTTATTTTTTTGCTGAAATAGACAGCAAAAATAAGGAAAAAAATTAAACAATTAAAATTCCATCATCTTTAATGATTTTTTTTACAATTTCGGGGGACAAATCTTCTCCCAGATGAACTTTCTTGATACAAATATTAACTTTTCACCTCTCTGGTTTACCAGAAGAAATGTAAATTCTAAAATAATTGTTAAACAAAATAATAAAATAGTTAGAGGGGGCCCCCCGAAAGCGGTGGATGATGGGGGAAAATGGAGATCATATTCGGATTCAGGAGGTTAATTTACATAAGAATCAGAAGGAATAGCATCAGGGCTCGAATTACGTGGGCGTTTAAGGGTGGAGGTCTAGCCGAATCTTACCCAATCTCACGTAGGGGAGTCTCAGTGAATATCACGTAATTTTTTTTTGCAGGAAACTGTAAAATTGCGAGAGAACTGGGTTAAATTAAATAAAATAAACAATTTTATTTGAGATTAGAAGGGGGAAGAGAAGGTTAAACCAAATCTTACGACATCTCACCAGGGGAAGAGGGGGTCGAAAAATCGCCTTACGTAATTTACCAATTCAATCAAAGAGTTATTGATTTGATATGGAGCCAACCGTTCAAATATTCTTTTTATTCAAAATTTAATATTTTATAGAAAATTAAATTAAAAACTCACAATTTTGAAGCCTTCTGAATTTAGGCTCTGGATGCGCGGCGGTTCCATTGTACCCATGGTTTATCTGACCCTTTGTATTATTAGCAGTAAGTGGCAGTACGAACCCAGTCGCTCATAAATTGAACTGAAAAAGCATGTAATAGAGAAACAGAATAAGTGGACATGTTTCAACTTTCCGATGTATCCATCAGATCCGTCGTGAAGACTTGACGTGAAGAAAGAGAAGAAGAAAACGTGGAAACTTCTTCATGAATGGGGGAAAAACTCGATGAATAGAAAAACTAATATTGATGGGTTAAGCAACATCTAGACCCATTTACTTATCTGACCATCTAACCACTCTCACGTATTGGAGTTAAGTTTTTTTGATGAAATCTCGCTGGAAGGTTGTTCAAGACTAAGAAGAAAAAAGAAAAAGACAGGATCACTGGACAGTAGCGAAAGCGTGAAAATTATATTTATGATCATTCTTTACGAGCCGCCACTGCTTCAGTTGAAGTTCCCCTTTTAAATTTCCCATTTACTAACGCAGAGGGTAATTTATGTTTAACTGTAAATAGAGTTTCGTTACTCAACATTTTACTGGTATATACTGACAAATTAATATACAATGTGTTGTTTCAATAGACCCTAATTTTTGGGAATTATTTCCCAATTTGGGACTCTTATTTCTTAATATAAACTGCACCAACTGCCTGATGTTGATGTACACAAAGAGATTTGGATCTGGAGTTATAACCTTTTTGGGAAGCAGACAAAATCTGTTTTTGGAAATTTAGCATGGACACTATGTGGAGAGCAGCTTTTCTTAATTTATAATTTTTCTGCTACATCAATGATTATTTTGAAATTGAATTCTATTTAGGATCCTCTACATCTGCTGTTATGTACATCCGCTTATAATTGTTGCTTTTTATTTTTCTATCTATTTACGTTCATACCTTTTAACACAATAAAGAAAAATGAACAAGATTACTCTATCTATAGACCAGAATTCTATCCAACTTTCAAAATTTTTAACTTGCTTAAGATATTCTAAAAATTTAATGCGGTGTAAAAAAATTGGTTAAATTATTTTGGCTTTCAGCTTTCAGAAATGCTATAACTGTAATACGCAGGAAGTATGCACGTCTAGTCATATTTTACATTCATGTGACAG
This sequence comes from Cantharis flavilabris, assembly GCA_949152465.1. NCBI lineage: Eukaryota > Metazoa > Arthropoda > Insecta > Coleoptera > Cantharidae > Cantharis > Cantharis flavilabris. The sequence continues at coordinate 25,459,568 of OX424441.1, read as the reverse complement.
AAGAATCAATATAAGGTAGTCTGTTATCATGTTATAAATAAATATTGTCTCTAATACCACTTTAACATGCAATTTATTAATAAAAAATGATAAATATTTAACGCATTGAATAATTAAATAGAACTCGGAATCTTAGCAATGCCACATATCATTTTGAATATTATAACAACCAGCTAAGGCTCTCTCATTCCAATCTATCTCAAGTCAAAGCAATATAGTCATTTTAAATTGCATTGGGCACCAATGAGATGCCCCATCCAAGCTGAGTTGTTTCCAGGTCCTGGCTGGACACTGGACTGACGGGCAAGGGAGGAAATCCATCATTAGCAGATGAATGTAATGGAAAACATCAGCTTTATCATTTTAAAGATTTTGAATCTTTGGAATATGCCAAGAAGAAGAAGAAAATCTTTCAGATGTTAAAGATAATGGCAACCAATGTCTCAACTTACCCCGGTTTTCCTACAATAATTTTAAAAATTTGTATAAATAAAATTCCAAAAATAAAGTTGGTTATTAAAAAGCTAAGAAGGTAAACGAACTATTATCACGATCAGAAGAATTCATAAATTTTACACCAAATTTCTTTCGCGTGATTCATATTTTTATTGTTATTGCTGCTGGAAAACTATTAATTGTTTATATTTTTTTGGTTAAAAATAAAATAAACCAATAAACCTACAAGTAAAGTCAGTATTAAAGTCAGTAACTTCAATAAAAACTTAATTTTTTCCAAATTAAACAAATTCACTTGCAGCAAAAACATTTTTCCGTGGTTTGAATTCCACGTTAATGTTTTAGCTTTCCTGTTTTCGTCCCAAGTCGTAATTAATGCGTTACCTTTTCAATTAGTAATTTTCGGAACAATATTGAGAGAATATAATCCTATCCTTCCATAATTTTTGCTGTCTTCAGAGAAAAGAAAAAGAAAAGCATTTTTTTGATTTTTTTTTTCAATCTCCGATAGGCTAATTTGTAATAAATTAAACAGTTTGGGCGAATGCTAATGAGATTCTATTTATACAATAATTATATTAGGAGCAGAAATACAATTTCTCCGTTGTAGATCAATTGTCACCCCTAACTCAACTCCCCTTGTTAAAAAATGATGATGGTTATCTCAGCAATATTTTCACATTAACTATTTTATCGGGACATATTTATCAGTCTAACAAAAATTAGTTGCAGTTCACAAAATGTAATGATTTCATCCATACATAATTTTGTTCTAACTTTCTTTACTTCATTGTATCCTAATACAAACTTATTTCAAATACTAACCATTTATTTACATTTACATCATGAAAATAATTTAATACATATTTTAAATAATCTATTTGGCTTTGAGTATACCAATTTCTTTTTTTCCAAACCAAATTTCAAACAAACATTTTTGGAAACAAAACCTTATTTGACCGAGTAAATTCAAAATTCGAACCAGAAATTTTAAGGCTTGGTATATTATATCAATATCCAAAATCGAAACATTTTTTGCATTTTGTTGGAATTTTTTGGGAATGATGAAATTCTTCAATTTGGTCAGTTTGGGCCAATGGTGTATTTAGAGGGGGGCAAAGGAACAATTTTCCCCTCCGCCCCCCTAAGAATGACTCAGATTGTGTTCCTAAAGCCTTGTCAGGCGGTTTACCACTGACGCGCATGAATGGATTAACGAGATTCTAAAATTATTTAGGCCTGCACCCTCCAAAAGTATTTTCCAAATACGCCACTGGTTTGGATATTGCTAAAATGTATTGCAAAATATTTTGCATCCTCAGCAATTTAGCAATAATATTTCAGCATCCTTCTATGTAAGTATCCACATTTCGAGAGCATTTACTCATCTTCGGTCGTCCTTCCAGGCAGGCCCGTAGCCAGGGGGGGGGCACCTGGGGGCACGTGCCCCCCCCGAAATGTTCAAAAGCAAAAAAAAATTTTGAAAATAAATTTGAATTTTGAAAATAAAATAGGTAAATAGATATATTTTTAAAGTCGAAACAAAAATTTTTTTTTCTCGAAAAAATTCTCGGAAAAGAGACTTAAAAAAATTTTTTTTTTAAGAGTGCCCCCCCCGAAATGAAATCCTGGCTACGGGCCTGCTTCCAGGGCCTATTTTACCATTTCACGCATTAGACACTAGCCTAGGGCCCAATGGCCAGAGGGGCCCGAAAAGAGAGAACATAAAATCGTAAAATAAAAATCAAATTCTGATAAAATAATCCAAAAATTTGGCCTTCGATGCTATTAGTTGCACTTTCAATTAAACCCAATTAAAAATAGGCCCTGCCCTTCAATTTTTTCGTTTCCACATCCTTCCCTCTTCTTCTCAAAACTGCGACTTCCAAATACGGCGCTCACAATGAAAGTTCCCAGCATTGGCTATCACTGAAAAAAGTGGTTTATCATATCGATGAAAAATTCATCATTTTTACACTGATGAACAAAATTCATCATATTGATGAAAAATTCATAGTATTCGTGAACAAAATCAATGTATTTATGAATTTTTTCATCAATATGATGAATTTTGTTCATCGGTGTAAAAATGATGAACTTTTCATCGATATGATAAACCATTTCTTAAGTAACTCTTCGGTACTGAAGAACTAATACTATTGGTTCATAAAGAAGAGTACACCGACCCCCCCCCCCCCCCCCCCGGTTTGCCAATGACTACACTACAGCTCAATCAATATTTGAAGTTATAATAATAAATAAATACGTTTAACTTCGGGCCCGTTGTATTATGGTTTCTGCCATCTATCGACGATATTCAACTCCCGGGTACCTACTGTAGCACTACAGGCCTTGTAGACCCATGGCTTAATATTTCGGCATTTAATAGCTCCAAGATGTTGCCAACATCTTGAGAGAGCGACACGGTCGAAATAGCCAATAGCCTCTATAACTTATTACATTTTGAATTTAAGTCTAAGAGACACAAAGCAATAAGGATAAACCGGGGGGTCTGGGGGGTATGGAATACCCCCTAACGCACGCTTTTGTTTTATTAAATAAAAATACATTGGCCTATGGTCCAATGGCCAGAAAGGCCAGAAAGAAAGGAACATGAAATCGTAAAATAAAAGTCAAATTCTGACCTCCACAACTTATCAAATTTTGAATTTAAGCAATGAGGATAACCAGACCGGGGGGTCTGGGGGGTATGGAATACCCCCCAGTGCACGCTTTTATTTTATTCTCAAATCGCTACGCTCAACAAAACAAACTAGACTACATCATCTACTCAACTTCTCAACAGAGCCTATTTAATGGCTAGAATGGCCCGAAAAATCAAAACAAAAATTGGGGCTTCAAAGCTATTAGTTACACTCGAATATCAGGGACCAAAAAATTTGTTAGAGCCTAGGGCCCAATCCAGTTAAAAATAGGCGCTGCGTCCTCCTTCATTGACAAGTCTTGACTGCATATTTATGTGACCTCTGGAAATGTTAATGCAATCAGAAGCCTCATCTTTATTGTTTGGGTAACAGCCGTGTCCTTCCATATTATGTTGACGAGTTTGATAGTCGCCGTTCTTGCCATGATCAGTCGTTGATTAGAAAGCCAAGACAGTTAAAGTTGTGTACTACTTCGGACCCCATGGATGTGTGGATGTTGGGAGAATTATCTTTGACTCCATCCACTATCTTTGGCTTTTGTTTTGCTGCTGTGTTGATCATTAAGCCATACTGGCTGCTTATTCTAATCGGGTCCAGTCACGACTGTCTCCATAAGGCTCTCTATATTTTAACCGGACCAGGGCCACGCCATGCTTAATCTTAATCCGGTCGAGAGTATGTTAGGGTATGCGGATTAAAATTATAATTGGCTATTAGTGGGGAAAAGAAGCAAGTCTGCATACATAAACTTTCAGACCTGACCATGCCAGAATACTTGTCTGTACTGGCGATCTCATGGGAAGGATCCCATCAATCCTTCCACGTTTCGTATTGTTTTTCCAATCTAACAGCTAAATTACCAGTAGCCCATTTTGAATTTTGTTTTATTCTTCTAAATCTTCCTATAAGGTTTTTAAGATTTATGTAAATAAAAAAAGTTGTTGTTACTTCATTTACTGCTAATATTGGCCATATTGTGCGGCTTGAAGGCCGCACTGCCACATCTCACTCTCGTAACCTTTTAATTTTTTTAGGTTGGCAGTAAAACTTAACAACAAAAGAGCCATAATTTTTGTAAAGATTTATATTTTATTGTGTTTCGCTTGCAGAATTTCCGCTCTGTGAGTGAATTGGGGATCACATCCATCCACTAGTGTAGTTTTGCTTAGGTTGTTAATTTTAATTTAATATTAATGTGTATATTTTAAAAGTAGATATTAAAGGAGATGAACAGCCAACTATATAATTTTATTATAAAATCAATGTGACAGGTGGTGACAGTAATTGAAATTTGTAACAATTTAGCTAAGTTGCAAACCTTAGCTGTATGTAAGTTGTAGGTTAGAATATTTTAGTGTGCGTCGTTGGGTGTATCAAGTTGGTATTAAGTTTTTAATCTCGGTTCTTGTAACGAAGCGTGGTGCTCATGATTGTGGTCTAAACAATGGCGAATAGGTATTATGAAGTAAACATTTCTGTAATAAATAGTGAAGGTGATTTAACACCAAAACTTCCAAAATGTGTTCATTTAAACTTGGATTACGACCCCGAAGGACTTATTATTAGGATAATCAATGGTAAGTTTGTAATTTAACTCAACATAACGTTTAGCATGGTTGAATAACCAACTATTTCGTAAACGAAATAGCCGGCATCCTTGACTTTTGTGCAATACCAAAAAACATACCAGTATTTTTTAATAATAATCCAGCACCTAAGGTTGTCTTCGTTATTACTCGTAAATTCCTTCATCACCTAAAGGCATACATCAAATGTTTGTATACAAATGATGTGCAATTTTATTGTTTGATTAACCAAACAATTTTTACTATTTCCCTAATTAACCTCTTAATTAGACAAAACCTCAATTCCACACACTCTTACTTCAAATTGCCTTCATTTATAATCATAATCCCACTTTGAACATTTCTATTAATTTTTGTAAATTAATTCTCAATACAGGTTTTAAATTACTTTTGTATTCCATTCAATTAAAACATTTAATCTTTTCTTCGAACATAGAATTTCAAAATTTGCATTATCTGGAGCTGCTTAATCACTTTTTATCAATGCCTGCATGGACACTCATGGTTACATTGTTCAAATATTTTTCACATTACCGAGTTACTGCGATATGAATAAATAATATATTAGTCATTCGACTTGTTGATTATTGATTTGAATATAATTCACACGATTTCATTCAAGTTTACCACAATATTCCCAAAATTCAATTTTTTCACAGTTTCGATCCTATTGTTATCTATCCGTTTCTTACATTTACTTCGGCAAGTCAATACATTCAACATGCTCGGTTTTGAATCACCCGAAAAACCACACCACATGCACGTTTCTTGCAGCTGGTTATCAAGGAATAGTATTGGAATTTTAAAATAGAGTAAACAAAGTAACTGTTAAATTTACAACAGCACACTTGCTACCCCTGACCTTGAAATTTACATTTTGTCTTGATAAAAATACTCTCACTTTGATCTTTTGTCGTGATCCTAGAGATAACGAGGACTTTTTAGCTCATTCTATTTATAGTTTATTGTTTTAGCGGTTCTCCAAAGCTGACCAAAATAACAAATTCCATCCATTTTACTATCGGAAACCTTTTTAAATCTTTAAGGAGTTATTAACCATAATTTTATTTAGATGTCTCTCTTCTATCCCTGTCCTTCGATCTAGGTAACTGAATTTGTGAAAACAGCTCTCGATTGGATTGCAATTAAATATACAGATTAGAGCACTAACGAATCAAGAGTTGAGAGATCACTCTCTCGGCTAACTACGACAAACTATTTTTACTTATAAGACATCCAGTGAATCACATTTCTAAAATTCAAAAGTACAGAAACTGCTGGAATGGGGTGAAGGTGGTTCCATCACAGTTCGGTGTCCCCGTAGAACTTTTAATATTTTATAATTTATAAATAGAGAATGATCCAAGCACTGAACCTTGAGGTAATTGAACTTTCGTTCGAGATATTACATCTAACAGATTCGAAACAGTTTGAAAGAATTTTAATTACCTATTGTAATTTATTGATTATTCTATTGTATAATTGAAAAACCTCCAGTTACTAATAATTGAGTGTATGTGATTCATTTTGAATTTTATTGTAAAAATAATGGCTCAATCTTGACTTACATGACTTACTAGGTTCTTTGATTGTACAGTGGTATGTCGATTATTACATAGGAATCGAGTGGCTATGAGGATTACGTGGAAATAAATTTGACTGTTTCTACTTACTGACCGATCCAAACTACCTGTATTTTGAAGAAACAGATGAAGTTACTAAACTGGCTTTTTTTCAACTTTTTCCGAAGGCAATCCAGGAGAAAATTCAGGGAAAGTTTTCAAAAATCTTCTAAAAAGAAATCTATTGTACAAAAATTTACCTTATAACTCACAAAAATAGAAGTTGAAACAGTATTTCTCCTACTGGTTCTCCCGAGGATCAAAGTGACTGATAGTTGACCCAATTTCCATTCTGTCAATTCAAAGGCTAAGTTCTTGGTTACCATCCTTTTTTCATACGATCACATTATTTCTATCTTTTCAGCTACAATATTGAATTTTATTAATTGCCTGGTGCAACTGATCTGTTAATTTGCTTTCTGTTGATTTACGTGCTTCCAAGAGCTCTTATGTGGTCCCCCTGATCTTGAGACTTCCAAACCACAGAAAGTATAAAATAATTTAACATTAAATCAAAATAAAACAGAAAACCAAATACCAAGATTGCTCCGCAGTTGCTTGATTTAATGGTACTCGGGAGAATTCAATTGTCTTATCCTTCTAGCTTGATCGTAGCACATTAATAATCGCTTAAATAGTTTGTTGAGTGAAATATAATTATTATTTTTGTTGCAGATGGTAGCGTTTATATGGAATTACCTGTATACTCACACACAGACTGTTGCCATGTTTCGTCTAAATCTTTTATTTTTAATACCGATAGTGAATCATTATTTCTTAAATTTCAAAAAGAAGAGGGTGAGTATAATTTGTTTAAATTGAATTGTATTTGTTAACTTTAGGATAACAATTTATTACCAATTTTAGGATTTGACATATATTGTTGTTTGTGCACTTTTATTTGATTAATTTATTATGTTTAATTTAAGGCAAACATCTAACATCTCCATTTTCCTTTAGATGCCCGCAATTTTTCAATAGCCGTTACAAAAGCGAGATCGGGAAAAAATGCATCCGTGTTTTCAGTTAGAACGGAAGATTCGTCGGCCACACAATATTTCCAATTTTATGGGTATCTTTCACAACAACAGAATATGTTACAAGATTTTGTTCGAACTTACACTTATCAACGAGCAATTTTAAGTAATTTAAACGATTTCAAGGTAAATATTCCCTTTTTTCCTTTTTTCATTTCTGATGTATTAGTTTTTTTTGTTCAACATATTTATGTTTTCTAATCTAATCACTACAAAATTTGGAAGTTTATAGCATTTTTCTACAATAATTTTGGCTTTTCTCAGGTTGCAAAAGTGTTCATTATTTGGATTTCTCATTTCTACATATAGGCTGATCAAAAAGTATATCATTTTAAATTTCAGGATAAGGTAGTTTTGGACGTTGGTGCTGGTTCGGGAATACTATCATTTTTTGCAGCTCAAGCTGGCGCCAAAAGAATATACGCAGTAGAAGCATCAACCATGGCACATTACGCACAGGTAAGTTTTTTCGACCCCAAAGTAACATTGCATTTCCGATACCACTTCTCTTGTTTCAGAAATTAGTTGTTGCAAACAATTTACAAGACCATATTAAAGTCATACCTGGCAAAATTGAAGAAATAGAGTTACCAGAAAGAGTGGATGTTATAATTTCTGAGCCTATGGGGTACATGTTATACAATGAAAGAATGCTAGAAACATATTTACATGCAAAGAAATGGTTATTACCAGGGGGTAAAATGTATCCTTCACGTGGGGATCTTCATGTTGCTCCTTTTACAGATGATGCGTTATATATGGAGCAATTTAGTAAAGCAAACTTTTGGTATATTTTCAGAACTTTTTGTTTCGGGCATCTGTAAATTTGAAATTTGTAGGTTTCAGACTTGTTTCCATGGAGTGAACTTGTCGGCTATACAAGCTTGTGCTTTAAAAGAATATTTTAGACAGCCTATTGTAGATACTTTTGATATTCGTATTTGTATGAGTAAATCTGTTCGACATGTTGTTGACTTTTTAGATGCTTCTGAGACGGACTTACATACTATAGGTATCGTTAGTTACGTAATTTAACAATTTTTGTGTATAATTTTTTTCTTTTCAGATATTCCTTTAGAATTTCATTTGTTAGAAACAGGAACTTGCCACGGCCTAGCTTTTTGGTTTGATGTTGCATTTGGAGGATCTCAACAAACTGTTTGGTTAAGCACTGGACCTACAGAGCCTCTTACTCATTGGTATCAAGTTCGTTGTTTACTCGAAACTCCCCTGATTGTTAAACAGGGCCAGTTACTCACCGGTCGAGTGCTGTTGGTTGCCAATAAAAGGTAATTTTGTTCAAAATATTGTATATATTGTATTTTGTATGTCGTGTTTTTAAAGGCAAAGTTATGATGTCACTATGGAGCTATGTATTGAAGGAACGTCACATACGTCATGTAATACTTTGGATTTGAAAAATCCTTACTTTCGATACACTGGTTCACCCGTTCAACCTCCACCAGGAGTATCGAACATTTCTCCTAGTGAAAATTATTGGAACCAACTTGATGCTCAAGGTGCACGTAATGGTTAGTTACATCATTAAATATTTACCACAAAAAATTATGTTGGTAAAGTTTCACATTTTAAGTCTTTTGGTAATATGTGACTGAACTTTATTATATTTAAATTCAATTATGAACACCGGGAAAAGAAATACGGCTTGATTTTTGTTTCTTACTTATAATTTTCTTTTTCAAGATAAAAATTTGTCACGTACACCAAGAAATTGGCTTAAAATTTTAGTTTTGAAAAATTAAATTTTTGATACTTTTAGTAGTTTCTACTTTTTCTTTCTTCTTTCTGTATTTAGTTTTAGTATTTTGTTGTTGTATATTATTTTCTGCTATGTTTGTAGTAACTTGTGCTGGAATTTTACTTTATACAATGTTTTTTTATGTTTTTATCTGCGTGGAATAGATTTATGGTTAATGTTATTAAATAAAAATCTAAAAAAAAAATTTGATTTATCTCTTGAAAAAAATATATAAAGATATATCTCTTGAAAAAAAATAAAAAATTGAAATAACAATTATTGTGTTAATTTTAATTCTGTTGCTTTGTGTGTTTCTACAATAACTTGTACTAAAATCAAATTGGTAAAAACTACTACAAGTTTTTGCTCTGGTGTGGTGTAAATATTTAATGATTTATTTACATATAAATTTTGTCACTTGTAATAACTTAACTTCTATTGTAGCCGTGAATATGGTTAATGGAATGTCTGTTAATGGTTTGGGGGAAGTTTCGATGGATACAACTCAGGCTGTTATAAACAATAATCTTATAGCAAATAATTTAATAGCATTGGGTAAACAGCTTACTTTTGGTTTTTTCATGTAAATTATTATCAAAATTTTACAGTTGATCCTAACCATTTAAATGATGGGAACCAACCAAATATACATCCAGGATGTATATCCAGCACCGGCCGTGGCCGTGTAATAGCTAGTCCGACATCAACTCACACAGCTCAGTTAATTGGTGGTGCTATATCACCTTCTTTATTTTCTTCTCCAAATGCTAATACACAGGTACGAGACTTGCAAAAGTTATAATTGTTGATATTTTAATTGAGAGCAGAGACTATTCAAGTGCTTGTTTTATCTCTGTTTTTTCATACAACCCCTAATAGTTTAATTGAAGATAACCTAGTTAAATGTTAATTTTACTTTGCTATTTATTTTTGCAAAAGATTCAGAAACAACGTTTGCACAAGAATTGTGTAATGTAATACAGCGTTTAAATTATTTGATATCCTGACCGTTCCGGTTGGAGGTATCTTCCAAAATTGCAGTTGGGTTTCTTAAATTACTTATGTACTTTGATTTTGATTTTCAAACATTTTTATTTTTCAGCAGTCGTTAGTAATGACAAATTATCCAGTAAATGCGAATTTAATGATTGGAGATTATGTAACTCCAGGCAGCAATGTAGCCATGCCAACGTATCGACAGTAGTAATAAATATTAAAATTTTTATTAAATGCTCAATAAAATACTTACTCTGTGAACATTTGTTAGGAATGGGAAATTGCTAGCATTATTAAAATAAACGCATTTTATATACTTTACATGTGTCACGTGGTTAAAAAACGGCAATTTTATACAACTTCTATTTATTTATTAGTTTGTTTAAAATAGTTTTGTGTTATTTATTTTTTAAACCGAAAAGTATTATAAATTTTACCAAATCATTTAGATTAGGTGGTGATTGTCATTTTAAATGATTTTTTAATAGTGCGGAGATAATTTTACCATGACGAGCTCAAATTTTAGTAAAGTAATTATAGGGTTTAGTAACTTATCTAGTGTTGTTTTAATAATGCGTTTTATTTTGTTTTATTGTACATTTTTTAAATTGTGCTGTTTTTCTGGAAATTGAAATTTCCCATCCTATGTTCGGCAGGGATTGACTTACTGTTGTAATCAGCTATTATTTTAAAAAAATGTGGTATTATTTGTTATTCGAATAGCTCTCCGATATTCAGACGCTTATTTTTAAATTATATACTTTTTTTTTTGTAATTTAAGTGTTAGTTTTTATTATAACATCACGTTCCGTGTGGTAATGATCCGTTTTTGGATATTTTGTGAGTTTCTATTGTGAATGGGTTATGTTTTGTATACGAAGTGTGTTTTAAGGTGAATATGGAGATCTTTGTATATTTTAATTAGGAATTGTGTATCGTATTTACTTTGCTGACGAAAGTTGAGCAGTTGTAATTTATAATTAATTTTTTTTGTGGTGAACTTTTAACTTAACAAATTGAATGCTGTATCAATTTATTACTAAGAAACGTTTATTGTGATCTCAATTTATTAAGTTACGAGAGAGTTCTGAATTATAATTTCACCAAATATTGATTTGTAATGTGAAAATTAATTGTTTTGAATTCTATTTTAACAGAGAACTAACATAACATTTATTATAAATAATTTGCCAAAGATTACAAATAATTCTGTTGTATGGACAAATTTTCGTCTAGTTCTCTCGGTGCGTTCTATTTGAAATTAATTAATATTCACATTATTGTATTTACTCTATTGTATACTTTTAAGCATTCCTTTTAGACTTATTGTGAAAGATTAATTTATTATTTTAATTAGAGAATATTTATTGCTAGCGTTCTTTGGTTTTCTCGAATCAGGAGCTTTACGATATGTAAAATTTAAAACATTGTACTTCATGTTAAATGTGTTCACATATTTAACATCTAAAATTCTAATATAAATTCATCTGTTACTTTAACGTTTTTAAATTTTGTTTAAATATTTTCGCATTTACAACTTTTAAGACATTGTAGTGTGTATGGCATATGTTTTTCAAGTAAATTGTTTGCTTTTGTGAAATACTCTTATTTCTTCAACTAAATAGATTGTTTTTTATATGCAATTTTTTATTTTAGAAAATTTCAACTGTGACGTATTTATTAACCACAGCTTTTTTATACATTTTTTTTAGTACCTACTTGTAGAATGGGTTTCCACTGCCTTACCTATAAATTGATATTCTACTTCGGGTTACACCATTCTAGCGGAAGCAACCAAACATCATCGTGTCTTTAATTAATTATTTCTGCTGTGGGATTCCTACATTTATTTTAAGTAAAATCTTTTCTCCAACCAACTGGTAAATGGGTGAAAACATCTATGACTTCCCATCGAATAAGTAATGGTTTATATTATGGTATGAACTTCGACTAGCATTTGTTGGTACAGTTACTTTCAACTTGACCGACTGGACATACATACTTACGCCCAAATATTCTATTTTAATATAAAAAAAACTTCTATTTTAATATTTAATATCATTTTTTAATTAAACGAATATTGAATTCCCAACTAGTTTATTTATTTCAATTCATATAACAAATAACAAAATTAATTAATTAATTTATTTATTTATGTTAGCGTGATAAATATAATTTCCAATGCTTTAAATCTTGTTCACTAATATTAATATTAGGTCGAGCAAGGATTTCCAAATATTCTATTAACGCAAGTAATTCATTATCAGTATCATGGTTTTTGTTATAATATGGTTTAATTATTAAACCATTATTTGGATGTAGATAAAAATTTTTTTTCTGATCATCTACCATAATTGTGTTTTTTTCATTAAATTCTTCGTAATTTTCCCAAATCACTGATAACGGTTTAACCTGTAAAGTAATTGATAAAAAAATAACCAATAATTTTGAAGTACTCACCAGAACATGTCCGTAAAGCATTGAGTTAACGGGAACCATGTGGGTTATATCTAAAGCAAATAGTAATTTGAAGTTTTCGTTTTCCAACATGTCCATGGCGGTGAGCTTCTCGAGGATATATTCCACCGAAGTACCAGACCAAATTACAATGTCGTAATATCTGTACACCATGGTAAGAAAGAACTGCATATGCTTTCTCATATTTGATATCTTTGAATTTATAGGTTCAAGTTCTCCAAAATCGGCAAGAGTTAGGTCGATATCAAGAACCAATAAACGTTTATCTGGTCTTGAATTATTCCATTTAATAATCGATGCCATTGTAAAATTTACAATTGTAATTATTTGTTGCTAATTCTTTCACGTGCTAATAAACTTGATTGCACGGTTTCTTTAACGTCAAAAAATGTGGTTAAGAATTTTTTGAATAGATGTTGTTTTGTTTATCAATTGACTGTTGATATTCCTGAATAATTTTTATAAAATCAAGCTACTTACCAAACAATTTATAGCTAAGAGATATCTCAAGTTTGCTAAGCAAAATTATTTTTTTTAAATCTTGTAATTAATTTTAACGGTTTTTTAACCAAAAAATACGCAAACGCAATTAAGTCACGAGTGAGTTGACCTACCAAAAAAAAATCAAATTCTTTTATTTTGACTATGCTATGAAGAAAAGATAATCCATGGGGGGGGGGGGTAAATCGCCTCTCTACTCTCAATAGATGGCGTTACTGTTAGTCTTCTCAACAACTTTACTTAAATTTTACACCACAATTTTACTTAAAATGTTTAAGAAGAAGCTTCTGTTATGCGCACAGTTTATTAATCCAAATAACAAAATTACAATAAACAAACTCAGATAAAATATAAATATTTTTTTTCATTCCATTAAAGAATATCGTACGTATCAAAATAAAAACAGTTATATCTATTACAAAAATTGTTTCTTGATCAGTTCACCATTTTAATATATATTATTTGTTATTCGGTTTTTAAAACACTTAATAAATTTTCTAAACCTTGAGGATTCACGAACACCGAAAAGAATTTATGTTTTAGAGCAGTCTCGGCGTCTATTCTCCTTGAGGGATTCGGTGTTAATAAATTTTCTAGTAAGGCAATAGCATTTTCATCTTCTGCGATTTGTGGAAAAGTTTCTTTGAACTGAAGAAAAATTATTATTTAAGTAAAAATATAGCTGCGTATATTACCTGTTTTTTTAAATTTTGTGGCAGATTCAAATATTTGAAATAACTGCACTTTTCAACGTTTGGCCACACATCAGAATTAATAGATCCGCACAGCTTGCTAATTATGTCTAATTGGTTTTGGATTGAGGTACCATCTAGAATTGGCTTCTTAGTCCACAATTCGGCCATTATACATCCGACGCTCCACATATCCACTTTGCAAGTAAACTTAGATTCTCCTAACAAACTCTCTGGGGAACGATAGCATTGGTTGACACAGTGAGGCTGCCTGAAATTAAAGAATAAGTGTAATTTTATTTATGTGATTAATAATAATAGTATATTATATAACAAGGGTGTAAAGAAAGTAATTAATATTACCTTTTTGTCATACTCAAAGAGACAGTTAATGCCGACTGAAAATCGCATATTTTAATAGCCCCTTTCTTGTTGACTAAGATATGAATGGGTTTTACGTCGTTATGTATATACATCTTCGAGTGAATAAAATTAAGGCCCGTTAATAATTGCTTCATGATTGATTTTATTTCGTTCGAACCAAAACGTACATTTGGATTTGAAAGCAGTACTCCCAAGTCGAATTCGCAATATTCATAAACCAAATAAGTTGATCTAGGTCGGAGGGTAGTACTATTATAACTATCCAAGTCATCGTTTCTCTTATCCTTGCATACATTTATTAAAGAAATTATATTTTCATGTCTTAATGCTTTTAATACTAGCATTTCTTGGACAACGTCAACCGAAAACTAAATACAAAAATTTTAATAAAATTAAAATGAAAATAAAAAAGATTTTACCCCTTCATTTTCCTTGTTGTGGTCATATAATATTTTTTTTACTGCCACAACATTTGTCGTATTTTCTTTTTCAACTGCTCGATATAACACCCTAATAAATTATAAAACAAAATAAACTGATAAAAATAAAATTTGAAAAATGTACTTACCCATTGGTTATAGATTTAATTTTTTTGAAACTGCCATATATATTTATATTGTCATTCTTGGGAAACGAAAAGTTAGTCGCGTTTTCTGAGGTACAATTTTGTGATTTATTTGTCATTGCCATTGTTACAATTTGCCTACACTCTACTGAATGTAACGGCTACACAATCAAATTATCGTTCTACATTTGCTAAATGTTTTATCAATTTTGCATGTGCAGTATAAACCAATTTAATCAAAATTGAATTTATAAAGTTAAAATTTACAATTTTAGTTTCCAATTTTTTCCAAATTTATAAGAGATTATTCCAAATTTTGGTATTTTTGCCCTTTTTTCCCAATCAAAATTACGTTGATTGAATGATTCTCTTAGTGAGTATAGCTACTCGTAGATAAACTTACGTCCGAAGTAGCCACCGACCCAACGTCTGCAAAATCGTCACTCCAAATTTTGCAAATTAAGTTAATGTACCCACAGGCTCTCTCGATGTTAACTGCATCAATAAAACATTTGGCTTCAATGCAGCAAGTTAAATCTTGAAGCAGCAAAACTCGAACCTTTCGTCGAGGTTGGCAGAAGGGCCTATTTTACCATTAGGCACGTGCCCAGGGCCCAAAAAGAGACAACGTAAAATCATATAATAAAAATCAAATACTGATAAAATAACCCAAAAATTGGGCCTTCGATGCTATTAGTTACACTTGAATTTGCTAGAGCTTTGGCCCCAACTCATTTAAAAATAGGCCCTAATTGCAAGTATTCCTAAAATGTTAATATAATAGATTACCTGAAAGAGGTGGGAGGTAGCATACCCCGAAAACAGATTCTGAAAATGGGAAACGCTTTTGGCTAATAAAATTTTAATGAAGTTTTGTAAGACATAAAACTTTCGGTTTTGAAACCGGGGAGCATGGAATGCCCTCCAGTACATCATAAATTGTGTTAAGTTGTATTCTATAATCAAGTTACCTGCGCCGACAAATCACGAGTGCACGAGTCCCCAGACTCCGGTGTAAGTGTATTTGGTTCTGAAAGAGTAAAAGCTTATTTTTTAATAAAATTAATCCAAAAATATGCGAACTAACTTTCCGTTTCTGAAACCTGGGGGCATGCCGTCCAGTACGTCAGTAATTGAGTTGAAATTGAACTATTCCATTATCAAGTTATTAAGGCAATAAATAACTGATGTACTGGGGGGCATTCCATGCCCCCCAGACCCTCCGGTTTGAACCGGTCAGGACCAAATTAGACGCGTGCCTAGGGCCCAATGGCCATAGGGACCCGAAAAGAGAGAACAGAAAATCGTAAAATAAAAAATCAAATACTGATGAAGTAACCCAAAAATTGGGCTTTCGATGCTATTACCTACTAAAATCAAGTTTGCAGCTTCGTGGTGCTCGAAAAACCTCGACATTTTTTAATTGATTTCAGTTTACGGCCCGAAACTTCTAAAAGGGTGCCTTTTACGGAAAAAGTCATTCCACTCTTTTTTGAAGCTATAAACATTTCCTACAGTTTGAGCTTAATCCCAATTTTTGAGGTCTAATAGATCCCAAGATACAAAACTTCAAAGATTGGATTTTTTTCTAAAAAGTTCAAAATTTCAGTTTTTGTCGTCTGTCGGGCTAAATATTGGCGGTAACACTCATTCTACGAGAAACTGTATTAAATTTAAAGTTTTAGAGCAGTTATTTAGCTTTAATTTAAGCCCTGAACAAAGTCTGTAGGCCAACAGGTACCTCGTTATCTTAGAAAAACGAAAATTGGCAAATCGATTATCTACACATTTAACCACCATGGGAGGAATGTGGCAGTTGTTTTTGAAGTGTATCCAGAGAATTGGGCTGATGAGTATAAATTCATCAAAGTGTTTGAAGAAAAACTCTTTGAAAAAAAATCAGCAGAGAATGCTGACTGCATAATTGTGCAGACTACCCTGGAGAAGAGAACTTCATATGAAACAGTTGTCATCATTGGAGAGAATGTGGATCTACTGGTTCTCCTAAATGGATTTGGCTCCAAAGTTGATTACGTGTTCTTCCCGAAAAGTAGCAGGGGTGAAGCTGGTTGTCAACAGTTCACTTCTACGAATTTTATTTGAGGAGGTTTGTCATTTTGCTTTGGATTTGAAATGTTTCTCCACGTATTTACCGGCTGTTCATAAATAAAAAACTTGTGGAAGAGGCCAAGAAATTCCTGCAGTCTGAAATAGAGTCAGCTGGGAGACTGGTGGTCTGTCTGCCTGATGGCTCTTTATGCAGGGGACTCTGAAGACGACCTCTA
The DNA here is from genome assembly GCA_949152465.1 of Cantharis flavilabris. Taxonomy (NCBI): domain Eukaryota; kingdom Metazoa; phylum Arthropoda; class Insecta; order Coleoptera; family Cantharidae; genus Cantharis; species Cantharis flavilabris. The sequence goes on along the minus strand of OX424441.1, from coordinate 25,442,541 downwards.
CACCCTCAGATACGATTTATTCGTATGAACTAAGAAGTGCAGCCAAAGCAAACGTCCATCTGGTTGGTCTACCCCCAATCAAAGAAGCTGCTCCTCAACACAGCTATCGCACGTATCACCAGGTGCAGATGCAGTTGGGGGTGGATAGGGACCCATCCAACTGGAGCTGGAGTAGAAGCAACCACGGGCTCTTTCCCTTACAAAACACAAACTCTCACAAACTCTCTTCAAATTCCTTTCTTGCAAATGCCGCAAAGGAGGAACTTGCTCATGTCAAAAAACAGGGCTAAAGTTCTCTGCTTTGTGAAAGTTCTGTCGAGGCAAGACTTGTATGAAATCGACGGCACTGACGACGAGGAAGATCTCAAAAGCCCCCCCACCTATCACTTTCTCATCCCAAGGATCAGCAAACAACGGAGACCAACCTGGGGCTCGCAGAGATTCTGGTTTTGATGGAGAAGAAATTGGAATTGTGAAGTCTGTAGAGCCTAGGGCCCAATTCAGTTAAAAATAGACTCCGGTTGGTAGTCGAAAATGTTTCAAGTGGTGATTCTCTTCCCTCTTCGTAAAGCTGGCGGGATTTCAAGCAGTGGAAATTTAGTTGACGTGGATCCGAATCTTTTGGAACCGTTTCAACATATACAGACAGAAAACGGTCGACCTTTGCATGACGGTGTTTATGTTGACGAGTGGCGCTATTATTGAGGTCAAAAATTTACTTCAGATTGGAGAAAATTTGAATGTAAAAATAAAAAAAAGGTCTGCAGTTTGGGGTGGAAGCATTATTTATTTTTTACGGTCAGTAGACCTCAAAATTTCAAAAAGGCTATGGATCCAACCGTTTGTGCCAGTGAAACCGAGGATCCAGTCGGATTTTCCCCTAGACCCGAGAGCTGTGAAGCAAAAATAGAACCTACGGGTACTCGTAGAATTTGGGACTTAGGTTTCTTGCTGCTTGATCAGATTACTATTGATTGAAGTCATGTAAAAAAATTTCGAATAGAATAACATTTCTGGAATGAGTAAATATCCTGTAGTTTGAATGAGAGAAAATGTTTGCTTCATTATCTTAAAATTAAATTACTAAGTGCAAAAGATAAGAAGACAAAAATAAAAAAAAAAATTATTTTCAACCAAATAAAATAATTTATTTAATTTATAAACGCCAATTATGCTTTAATTTATTTTTAAAACTTGATAAGTATTTTGTCTTTTTGTGGTGTAAAATCTTTTCCAGTTTATTTGTGCCTTAGTTTTGTAGATTTGTATTTTTTTAAATATTTGTTTGTAAAAGATGTTTAAAATGGATAAATCAGATGGAATAGTCATATGCAAAGACCTTGTCGATCAAATTTATAAGTTGTTTCATGATTATCGCCAAGTTTATCACTCGGTACAAACAGATCAAAAGCTTCATGTGGCATCGTGTAACAATGTAAGTATATTAGTGATCTTCAATTTAAATGGGGAAAAAGGTTATCAGGATATTGGATCGCCAATAAAAACAAATAATCTGTTTGGTTGACGTTTTGCTTTATTAATTAAACCATTCTCAAGACTGACTTGTTTGTTTTTATTGGCGATCCAATATCCCGATAACCTTTTTTCCAAATTAATTGTTTTGGATGAGAATTGTTTTCCTCTTTCAATTTAAATCTTGGATTTTATGCAGAAGTAAAAATTTCACTTTTTCATTATATCAATGATTATTTAGCTAATGTGTTAACAAAATGTGGCATAATTTTCACAAAACATGAAATTTTGAATAAATTCCAATACTTTATAATATATTTAAGTTTGAGAAAAAGCACGTAAAGCTGGTGGTTCTCTTGGGTTGGTGATTGCCGCATCAACTATTAAAAAACAGGGTTACAGGCATTTCCCAATCCGATTTGAGCAGCCATGGGGTCTTAATGCCGAAACCTTTCTTGAAAGAGGAATGGTCCTTAAGTCTTATTCTGCAACTAATTTTCTTTCTCTTTGAGAAAGGCTCAAAAACCTCCAAGGTTTGAAGCTCAATCGCATGGAGTTAAATATTTTCTACCCAAATTAGAAAGTATCAAATGAGTAGAGGCATATTAATAATAATAATTTCTTATCAATGTTTTTGTTTTGCTTTCTTTTAGGCATACAGATGTGGAGATATTCAAGCACTTAGAATTCAATACAAGAATTCATACTCATTATATTGCACTTTGATAAATGAAGATCGGAAAAGTCTGCTAAAAATGTTTGATGCTGTATACGGTAAACATAAGGAAATACAACTTTCTTTAGAAATTGATATACTCAAAACCTATCTAAAGAATCAAGTAGCAGATGAGAGTACAATAAAAGCATGTCTGGAAATAAGTGGTTTCTTCATTCAATATGGGCTTTTTCATAATGGCAATGTGTTTTTAACTTTTGCTGGATCCTTTTCAAAAAATTTTGAAGACGTAACATTTAAACTGAAAATTTTCGAGAAGTGAGTAGATCGACGGGAATTATCTTTTTATCTAATTTTATCTAGGAAAGTCTAAAAACTAAAATGTTTTTAAGTTATCACAAACAAAGTACACTGTAAGTTATAGCGAGTGTAAGTAAAAACATTTTAGTTCTAAGTTTTGGGTTGTCTAAAATATTGATGTGGTTTATATTAGGACAGTCAAAAATTTTCATGTTTTGGTGCCTAAAAATTCTTGCAAAATTAGATAAAACAATTAATTTTGTTGTAGTTTATTATATTTAGATGCTGTTCTGCACCGATTTGAAAAGCTTAGCCAAATATGTATTGCATCCCGAACCGCTGTATCAAAGACAGATATGTTAACCGAAGAATTTTTAAGGGACCTTAGAATACGTCGATATAATAATAATCAAAAAGAATTAGAAGCTGGTGTTAGGTTGGCTGGTTTATATTCTAACTATTCTTTTCTACATTTTGCTAGAAGTAGATACGATTTGGTGAGTAAACATTTTTATAATTCCAATACTTGCATTGCAATTCTATTACAGGCTTATCGGCATGCAATATCTGCCGTAAAAAGTTTAACCAACGACGACGATATAAGGACAGCATTACATGTTTGTCGCCATGCTTCGAAAGCCTTGGTGGCTAATCAGTACTACATCAAAGCAAAATTTTTTATTGATGAGGCAATGGGTAGAGCCCAAATGCTTAACTTTCTTAAAGACAAACATTTTAATTTTCCAGAAGTTGTTGCGGATTACGCATATTTTCTGAAAAAATTTGGAAAATATGAAGAGAGTCAAGCAAAATATGAAGAAGCTTTAAAGATGTATAAGGATATTTTCGATTGTAGAGCAAACATGCATATTGCAGTTGTGGAGAAAGATTTAGCTGAAACATTATTGGAAGGAGGAATCAAACAATCCTACGCTCTCAAGTATTTTGATATCTTTAACAGGGATTTCTATTAGATTTTATATATATATATTTTTCAGTTTAATTGAACATGTAATTTTATATATGGAGCAATTTTTAAAAACGGGAGATGTTAAGAAGGACACCACGCTGATAGTTGAGGCTTATTTGATAAAAGCTTTGTTGCTGATAAAAGAGTTTAAACCGAACGATCCTTTGGACCAAAATACCAGAAAGTTGCACGAAGTTAAGATAAAATTGGAAAGAAAAGAAAAATCTGTTGTTCTATATTGTGGGATCACCAGTTCACTTTATACAAAATATTTGCTAGTTATAATAAAAATATATTTCACTACCGGCAACAATGATTATGCCATTATGAAGTCGAGGGCAATCCTGAACAAAGCACCAGGATTTTTTTCCAAAAATAGGAACTTGCACGAACCTATAGCGAAAGCTGAAGTAGCTAGTGTTATAATTCAATCGTGTAAAATAGAAGATTATCGAATATATGTCATCGCAGCAACGCATATTCTTGAAGACAGCGTTGAGGTTATTGAGAAAAATGTACACAAACATAGTTGCAAAGAACTAGAACAATATTATCAGACGCTCATGGTCGGACACAGAAAAATTGTTCAACACAGACCTCCTGTTGTGGACCCTGTTCCTTTTAAAGATATGTACCATATTTATGAAGTGCGCCTTGTAAATTGGAAACAAAAATGGGGATCATTATATAGGGATAACTTCACTCATATACGTAATACTATAAGCACCGTTCCAGCTCTAATTAATCAGGTAAAGGATATGAAAGCAGTTATATAAAAATTGTCACATTTAAAATTTACAATATTAAATTTTTTAAAGTATTATTTTTATTCTGTGTAAAACTATAATTATTGTTGGAAATTATTATATAAAAAAATTTAAATAAACAAAATAAAATAAAAATTTTTTGTTTGATCAACCGAGATGATATTGCTAAACCTAGTCTTGGGCAAAAATCTTACGTGTCAGTGTTGATATCGATGGTATCAGACTTAGAATGCTGAAATTTCTCAAACCTGTTCGTTTGGACATCTACACTTATTGAGTATGAACTTGGTTTAGCCCATAGGCACAGTGTAGGATGAAGCTATTTTAGCCCCGGGTGCAGTTAGCTAAATGGCGCCTTTACAGCGGCGGCTTCTGAAAGGAAGCATAGGCAAATTCTGAAGTATTAATTAAAATAATAAAATTTTCAAAAAAGTAAAATCGTAAATTTTCGATTGTGAGAAAAGATAGATACTAAAAGATAGATACAATGAAAATGTAGGTGTTAAACTGGGGCGTATGGAATACCCAGCGTTGGAAACATAATTATCTAGTTTTAAGAAGGAAGAGTGTACTGGAGGGTATTCCATACCCCCCAGACCCCCCGGTTTGATACCTACATTCTACATTGTACGTACTTCTTGTAAACATGGTTAGAGTGTTATATTATTTGTTTATACAGTTGAGGTCGGAGGTACACGGTCTAGGACGTTTCGGCAACTCCGATTGCACAAATTAAACCATAGGTGAATATGCATCAAAAGATTATGTTGCACTGGGGGGTATTCCATACCCCCCAGACCCCCCGGTTTATAAAACTAATCATTTATGTTCATGATCTGTGATCAACGTTATTAAGTAGTAGGAACCCCAGACAACACAAACCTATCTTCTGGATATTCACTAGATGTCTTGATAGAGCATCTCATATCCAGAGGATATCTATGTTGGACTGCTAAATACGGTGGATATCCAGGTGTTACAAATTTGATTATCCAGTGGATGTATTGTATCGATATCCTGTAGCTATCCAATGGAAATCCAATTTACTTGAAGAAGAGAATTTTGATTTTAACTTAAAGTCAGAACTTTAAAGTAATAACTTCTATTCCTTAAGTTATTTACTTGAAGAAAATCATAAAGTAGATGTCTACTAAATGTCGGCTATATGCATTCACTAGATGTTGTGCAACGTATATATAATAGATATCCAGATTAAGTCCTGGATATACATACATACATACATTCTCTGGACTGGAACTGGATATACAGTAGATTTTGAGTGTTATGTGGGACCTTTCACTTGAATGACACCATAAATTTATGTACACTGAATTTTCATTACCTTTTGTGACATTTTCTCAGGTTTCTCTTCACTTGAAACCGAAAAGAGAACTGCTGCTAAAAAATACCTAAGGAATTTTACAAAAATCCTACAAAAAAGAACATTCGAAATTCGAGTAAGTGTAATAATTTTTAAAAATCTGATGCGTTTAGGGGAGGAGGGGGTCGTGCCGAATCTCACATGGAGGATAGGGGGGGGTCTCGGCAAATGTCAACTAATTATTTTTTCACATGAAACTGTAAAATTGCTAAAGAACTGGGCAAAATAAACAATTTCAAGTGAGATTATAGAAGGGGGGAAGAGGGGGTCAAACCAAATTTTACGACACCTTACCAGGAGAAGAGCGAGGTTGAAAAATTTCCAAAATCGCTTCACGTAATTAATGGCCGCCCCTACTTATTTTACTTTAGCGGATTGTTGTTTAATGGAAATCCAAATTGATGGTTGGGTGTAAAATGGCTTTCTTCAAGGAGTGGTTTGAGCCTAGCTACAAAAGTTTTTCCAAATACCTTGGATAGAACAGGCAAGAGACTGATTGGACAATAAGAGGCAGCTTCCATTGGATCCTTTCCGGGTTTTGGTATCATAATTATTTGGGCCACCTTCTATTGTGAAGAGAAGTAACTCAATCTAAGGATGGCATTAAATATGATAGTTTACTGGTGGTAGCTCTTTCAGGACTCTTCTTGTTATTAGATGGTACCCCGGTGTTTTCTTCGGATTGATGTTGTTCATTATGCACGATTTGACCTCTGCTACTTTTATGGGTTTAATGGGAAGGTCCATTTGATAAGGTGCTTCTACAAACTGATGTATGAATTTTTCTTCCTCTGATGGTATTTCTATTGAGAATGGTGTGAAGACATTGCCAAGATGTTCCGGTTTTTTCATCCGTTCTGGCCCAGTTGCCATCCCGTGTTCGAATTGGTGGTCGAATATTGGGGTTGTTGGATTTTCTTCATAACTTTCCACAGGGAGTAGTCTGTCGATTCTGTGGGTGAAAGATTTTCCAAGAATTTTTCTAAGAAGAATAGCAATGCTTTTAGTGTAGTAGGTTGGGTGCCCTGAGGAGAGTTGATACAGATTTTTTCTCATCATTGCTTGATTGTCTGCCTCGTGGCGTAATTAATCTGGAGCCCAAGTGACAGTGTTTAGCATTAAAATCTCCTCCAGCTATGAATCTGTGTCCGAGGGTTTCAAAACAAGATTCAAAGTTTTCGCTTTTGATGGTTCTACATTAGGAGGACAGTACACTGCTGCTAAGATCAGTTTACCATTCCAGTCAGATATTTTCACAGATGTGGTCTGAAGGTTATGTTCGCTGTAACTGGTTATCTCATGGTGCTTGATGCTATTTTTGATAATGACCGATGTTCCTCCTCGAGCTCTTCCCCCAGGATGATTGGTGCAGTATATCGAGTATTTTGGGATTTTTATATTACTTTTAGCAGTCAGAAAGTATTTGATTTCTTGGCGATGATTTACCAAGCCGATGGCGTTCCAGATCGAAATTTTAAGTTTAGGGTTACTCTCCATGACATCTTTTGAATCATGGTTATTAGAAGATCGAGCATTTTGTCCAGTTTTTCTAAATCATTCTTATTTTGCGGTTGTTGTTGGATAATCTGTACCATTTGACTTTGTTGCGGATTGTTAAGAAATTGATGAGTCTGGATGTTGTTGGCAGTTGCTTGGGTATAGGACAATCCATTTTGGGTTTGATTTCTATTTGGAAGAGGTGGAAAATTTGTCCTAACGAATGGTTATGACCATGCAATTTTGACCATATGACCATGGCCATGCATGGTTTCACCATGCTTATCCTCCTATGTCCTTTACGTATATATGCAGAATAGAGAAAAGAAGTTACCCAAAAAATAATTTCTTCTATTCTTCTTTTAGATATTTAAGCTTCTGCACTCTTTTGCCGAATGGAGATGTAGGTCAGTGTTTTTTTGGTCAAAATATTCCACTTGGGTTGAATGTTGTTGTTAAGATAATGTCACCTGTAATGGCGAATTGGAATATGTAATATATGGAAATACCAAAGTAAGTCAATAGTTTTTGGGATTCCTGAGCAGGAATTTGTTGCAAATTTTTGAAGTAACACAGTCTCTCCTACTTAAAACTGATTCTAACTAATTATTGATTTGTTGTGTAGGTAAAATTAATAAAACAATGTTTTTTATAGCAATATTAATTTAATGGTTGAAAACAATATAAAAAAAGTTCACAGTGTCATCGCTTCGTAAAATCAAACGCTTAAAAGTCTTTCACTTTTTTGAAGTTTTTTTTAAATCAAAAACTCATCCTTGAAAATTACTTTGATATTGAGTAGATTTGTGAGTAGATACTACTGTAGTGTGGGTACCATTTAAATTATTTTGAGAAGTCGAAGAGGTGCTGTAATTAAATAATATAGGAGACGAAGCAGCTGAATTTCCTTGAAAACTATTCACATTTTGTTTACGGTTAGGAACTACGTTAGGGACTGAGGGGTTTGTAGCCTGGGTTGGCCTTCCCGGGCCAAGCACAGCATCGATACCTCTAGGAGGTCTATTGAGCCTTCCTTCAAATAATACATTCTTTGTGTACATGCTATATATAAAGAGTAAAAATGGACGATTTGCAATAAAACTTTCCGAAGATGAACCCATCAAAGGAATTACAACAGCTCCTGTCACTGCAGCGGCAGTTGTGCCCTTCTCATTAACTTCCACTTTGGCTTTATGGAAAATCTTGCTTATTTTTACGTCTCCTTGTTGGATTATACCACTTAGATTAGCATTTTCCGAAAATATTTCCCTGATTCCCATCTAAAATAAATAAATTTGATTTATGTTTTTGGAAAACAATAAAAACTTACTTTCTCTAAAGTTGGAGCAAGATTGGTGTTATAATCAATTTCAAATTTTGGTAAACTAATCTGCATATCTGTCGATTCTAAGCTATCGATAATCGAAATAAAGTTAGAATGTGCCAGATCCTTTTGTAATCCATCAACTGAATTCTTTTCGCTTGGAAGAAGAATTAACATAGCATACTCTCCATCCTGTGAACAAATTTTAAAGGGTTTACTTTAAACTGAGTTTACTGAATTCACTTTAACTTACACTGTACGGCAATTCGAGAGCTTGAGCATCTAAACCTACAATATATCTATATCTAAACAGACCGTTGACTTTCATTGTTTCCACTTGATATCTGTCCGTGCTTGTTTGGAAATGTACCAATTGAGTTCTCGCTTTTTCGAATTCAGTTTTCCATTGAGCTTTAAAGAACAAGGCGTTGGCAATAATCAATGAAGCTTCATCGTTGAAATTGTCTGTACAAAATAATAGCGCCATTAAATTATAATTAAAAAAAAATTATAAATATTTAATACCTGCCCTTATGATTTCGGGTATTAACCCTTGTGTTTCTCGGGACACCCAACTATTAATAATTGATGCTGAGTTGAAAGTATTTTTGAAGTCTATATTCAATATATTCGCTTTGTAGTGTTGTTGCAAAATATTGCGATATTCTGGAATTATCGTGTACTTATCGGACACTGCAACCAAATTTGCTGAATTCAATACTGTAGTTCCGGATTTTGTCTAAAAATATTGGTATAATTTTGGAGCATCGAGCCAACGATCAAAATACTACCGAAAGATTGTTCAGTAGACTGTTGAGTGTTGCACGTGAAGCATTTACATCCACTGGAATACGTAAAAGTCTACTAATTTCTTGGGCACACTTTCCCTTTGAACCTTCCAGCAGCATAGCCAATGTTATTTTAACACTAGCCGGAGATATAAAAAAGTTTTCGTTATCGTTGAATAGCTATAAAAATTAAGTAAATTAGCTTTGTTACAAATATAAAAAACATTATTTTTTTATTTTTATTTATATGCCTTCTCCTTGCTACAACCACAACAACAAGAAGCGGATGAGGAAGAGGAAATGATTAAAGCGAACTAATGAGAAATTGTACGAAATGTAACAATTGGAGCGATGAAATCATAACTAGCGGCCGGATTTGTATGCGATTGCATGTTTTATTTGATACAACATAGAAGAAGTTTTATTGCGCATATAATTTTATATTTTGGGTTGTTACCGCATTTAGATTTATAACTCATAATCGCATATAATTCCATACCCCCCAGACCCCCCGGTTTATCCTCTTTGTTTTGTGTCTCTTAAACTTAGATTCAAAATTTAATAAGTTGTAGAGGTCCCACAATATGTTTAAAGCTTTGGACATTGAAAGAGATAGATCCTCTGCGCACACCCGATCTGACGCCGCCTTTTTGTGCAGAAACTATTCGGTACAGGAACGATTTGGCTCAGGGACGATTCGGAGAATCTCGTTTCGGTGCGAAGACTATATCTAATTTCCGTAATCTCATAATCCTTTGAGTTATGTATATTGGAACCAAATTTATCTGTATATATGTTACGGTCAATGACGTAAATTGGGCATTGAAGTCAATGCCCATTTACGCTGGCCATTAACGTCATTGACCGGCCATTGACGTCAACGCCCGTTAACGGTGGGCAATGATGTAAATATTTTTATATGATTGTAATATTTACGTCTTTGGCCGGCCAATGACGTTAATAGCCAAAATGGATTGGACAATGATGATATGGACAATTATTTGTCGTGCGCGCATTTTTCCGTATAAATGACATCAACTCTGCCCTTTTCACGGTTTCATAAGTGTACAGGAAGTTTTTTTTTCTTCATTTTGTTTATTTTGGGTTGTATCCGTGATTCGTCTTGGTTGCATCACTCAAATCAGCCCGGAAAAAAATTAATTTAATTTAATTAAATTAATTTATTTTGCGGTGGATCCGTGATTTGTCATGGTTGCGCCAGCCAAATTGGCCCGGACCGTCCATTCTTACTCGCTAAAAAGATCCCCGAAATCAATCCACCTCGACTGGGAGGCCCGACCTCTCCAGGGAAGCCTAAACTCGACGAAATACAAAACGTGTAAGACGGCTATCACTAAGAGAACTATAAGAGTGATAGAATAATATGGAATCTATAGAATAGTAGTTTCATCATTGCCCACCCTGTATTGGACATTAACTTCATTGCCCGGACAATGATATAAAACCATATATAAAATTTTAAATGTCAACATTGCCCAAAAATGCATGGTCATTGACGTCATTGGCCGATCAATGACGTTAATGCCCAACTAAGCTGGGCATAAACCTTATTGTCCGGCCATTGACGTTAATGGCCGAATTGTCATCATTGACCGTAACAGAACTTTTTATTTAATAAAATTTCACCTTAACACATAATATAAAGAACTAAAATAGAACGTAATTTAAAACTACTCAATTAGAGATGCTGACGCCCGAATTTTCACAATACTTAGAGATTTTCAAAATAGAGATCTTATTGTATATTTGCGTGGACTAGCACATAATTTTGAAATGCAAGGGTAAAATTTTGAACCATTATTTTTAAATACTTTTACTTTACATAAATTATTTTATATATCTATACTTGATAATAATATATTGTTTTACACCTACTCTGCCCTCGTAAGAAGGAAGGCAGCAAATACTACAATATTGTTGTTTTGAGTAAAACACCAAAATAGTTTACTTCAAATCGTTTTTTTGTGTTGTTCCACACTTCTAATTAGTTTGGTGCCGAATCGAGTGTGCACCAAATAGTCTCTGCGCCGAAACGGGTTACGGTGAATCGTCCTTGCACCAAATTGTCCCTGCGCCGAATTGTCTATGCACCAGACTAGCTACGCCGAATCGGCTGCGCCAAACCGGCTTCGACGGAAAGTCCCATTCCCGATCCACTGAGTTGAATATCGTCGATCGATGGCAGTAACCAGTAAACGTATTTATTTATTATTTTAACTTCAAATATTGATTGAGCTTTAGTGTAGTTATTGGCAAACCGGGGGGTCTGGGGGGTATGGAATACCCCCCAGTGTACGGTTTACTCTTTATTTATGAACCAATAGTCTTCAGTACCGAAAAGTTACTTAGTAGCTAATGCTGGGATCCTTGATTGTGAACGCCGTATTTAGAAGTCGCAGTTTTGAGAAAAAGAGGAAAGGAAGTAGAAAGGAAAAAATTGAAAAGCAGGGCCTATTTTTAACTGGGTTGGTTCTAGCAAATTTTCGGGGCCCTGATAGTCGAGTGTAACTAATAGCATCCAACGCCCAATTTTTGGGTTATTTTATCAAAATTTTTATTAGCAGAGAGCCAGCGGTGATTTCAAAAACCTTGGCGATTTGACATTGCCTGGCGAGGGAATAAAATTTTCATTTCGAAAATCCTGCAAACATGGCTGCATTTCGGTCTCGTGCAAGCCACATAAACGGGTATTTACTGTACCAAGTTTTCTCCGGCAAAATTTATTAAATACCGCTGAGTCTAAAATAAGTTTTCCCATGAATATTTAAGTAAACTTGGTATGATCTTGATACGAAGGAGAAGTTTCTGAGTTGGAAGTTGTAGGTTGATCCGTCATGAAAAATGGATACTTCTTTCGCAATACGTTATTCAATGAGTAACTCCAAAGAGATTCCTTTTCGTCAGGTATGAATTAACAGACATTGCATGCTTATGCTCTGACGAAGAGAAATCTCTTCGGAGCAATCTCGAAACCATCGGTAGTACAATAAAACTTAATGGTTTTTGGCTTAATGGTTTTGGATGTCGATTTTATCATTGAGAAGAGTAAGTGTAGAAATTGTAATTCAGAATTTGTTCGATTAATATGTTTTGATTGAAATGAAGTATCCGAGTATCCCCATACCTCATCAATAACCTGGGCTTGTTGTTTTATATTGATATATACTTAATTTAAAAAGTTCAAAAAACTGTCAAATTGTTACCTCCAATATTTCCATATCGAAGTAGTTAAATCTCGATGATATTGTATTTTCCTGTTCCTGTCCCTGTTGAACTGGAGTAAAATTGGCAAAATTTTGATGATTAGGATTTTGTTGTTGTTGTTGTTGTTGCCAATTTTCGTTATATTGGCCATTGACTGCTTGGGTTGCTGAAACTAAATAAAAAGTCAGTGTTTTTTCAACAATAATTCAACCCTTATAATTCTAATGGATTAAGAGTTCTTTAAATGAATGAAAACAACGTAGTTGTTTTTATAAATTTGGTTTTTCCAAGTGCTACAACATTCTTTGAGAATTATTATAATTTGTTGGAAAAGATAATATAACCGGTTCTGTATTTTTATATTAGCACAAAAAATAAAATATCTATATGTCCTTGATATTTCAAAATAAATTATTTATAGAAAATTTGAAAAGGGCAGTAAGAACAAAATGTGATGAAGTTAAATAAGAATTTGATGGGTACCTGCTATTATGAAAACAACAAGGAAATTCATTTTGTCCAATAGGTAACACTAATGCACTAAGAACTAAGTAAATTAAATAAAAATAATACAAAACTATCACTAATCGTTTCGTGAACTATTGACACTTATTATCTTGAGCATTCGAATATTTAATTATTAACCGTTCATATTACGAGAACTCGTTTATTAATTTTAATGTAGTGTTGATCACGAATAAAGAAGTCGTTTTATGAACAAAACTTCATAAGACCTTGGAAATCCCATAGTATCAAAAGGTGGGGACATTGGAGTGTCAATAACACGTCATATTAATTTAACATTTTTTCCAAAATTACCATGATCTTAGTTATCAAAATCGCACATCACTATTTCTGCACGCATGCGTAATTTTTCTTTGACCTTTCGAGGAACTTACAGTAAAATGTTTTTCTTTTGCCCAAAATCAAAGCATGTTTTCATTTTTTGGATATTAATAAATTCAAAAACAAAAATTGGATATTCCAATCGTTTTTTGGGTTGAAGAGACTGATAAACTTTCGCATATTTGTGTAAACAGTTAATTTATGCTAATCTCTTCATCTCGCATGCTCAAAAACAAATATTTTAAAAATGTTTTTAATTTTGAAAATTTTTTTTTTCGGAAGTTTTGCATAAACACCTTTTTATTCTCTCATGTCGAAAATTAATGAGACTGCTGATAGAGAAAAAAACAAATTATAAACAAAAACAATCCTCAATTATTGATTTATTTTCATCATTAAACGATGGGTTTTCACAGGTAATGAAACATTTAATTAAAAATTATAATTTTGTAATTAAAATATTAAAGATAAACGTGAGTAGAAAGACGTTTTTTATAAGAAAAAAGCAATATTATAATCTCTCGATGTTTTTTTGTTGGAACATTGGATAATTCCAAATAATCTCAATTTGTGGTCAATTTTGCAGAAACTATGTCTGATACATTACATCATTTTCTAATACTAAAAACCTTAATCTTAGCAGTGGCGTACCCACGGGAGCAAGAAAGAAAGAATTAATTTCTTTCGTCCGCAAAAAAATTAGTATTGTTTTTCAATATTTTAAATTTATATTGCATAAACTAGCTAAAGTGCTACCTGAACCACATGAAAAAAGATGCAAAATAAGTTTTTCTTCTAATTTTTTTCCATTTCCTTTTGTATAGATTATAATTGAATTATCGATAATTAAATCAATATATTATTACTGTTGACATAATTACCATAAGAGATCGACAAATTAACGGAAAATCCAAATGCACCAAGTAAAAAAAATAGTATAAAATAATGTACAAATAACCAGTTTATAGGTAAATAATTGATCGAGTACGTCATCCTCGCTGGGCAATAAACTCTATTCTCTAAACTCTATTCTGTTTTTTTATTTGATTTTTGAGTAGACTAATAGTTTTAGAGGTTAACCCGATTGATCCTTCCAAACCAATGGTAAACCACCGAGGTATTTCCACGAAAGTCTTTAGACCATAATACTTCTATCAGGAACCATACACCCATAGAGCAAAAAACAATCATCGCAATTTTGTGACACTTATTTGGAATTCCTTGGAAATCATAGAAATTCTTTAAATTGAGATTAGTTTAAAAATCAAGGGAGGATCTAGGCAAAGTTCATGTAGGAGGTTAATAAAGCTGGCGAGGAGAGAGTAAATAAATATATTTTTGAAATTAAAAAAAAATTTTGTAGATTTTGTTGATTTTTGTCATGAGAAGGGGGTTCAGCCGGCCTTGCCAAGCAAACTTAGAAAATGGGAACTTCGAGAAAATTTAGAATTCAGAATATTTCAAGAAACCAAAGAAATCTCAGAAAATTTAAAATGCTAAAAAATAAAACTCATCTGTGGTATTCTTAAAATTTCCGAAGATTTTCCTTCACTTTTGTATATCAGAATTTCCCCTCGGTTTCCCAGAAATCGTTAGAAAATTCCAGTGTACTGCTAGTAAAGAAAAATCTGAAGATATTCGGAGAAATTCCAGAAAATCTCAAAGAATTTTTAAATCTTAGAAAATTTTACGAAATTTAAAAAAATCTTGAGGAAGGGGAAAATTTAAGAAAACATAGAAACTCCACTAGGATATCTTAAAAAATCCAGAAAAAAGAAAATTTGAAGAAAATTCAACGAAATATCAGAAAATTCTAGAAAATTTCGGGATATTAAGAAATTCTAATATCTAGAAATTCTAAGAAATCCGAAAAACTATAGAAAATTTAAAGATATCTTTCTGAAATCTCGGAAAATCTTAATAAAGCCAAGGAAATTTCAAAAAAATAAAAAATTAAAAAAGGCTATCTATAGCACCTATTCTTAAGATTTCCTTGTATTTCTTATTTCTTAAGACTTCCTGGGAGTTTCTCAGATTTTCCTTCACTTGTACACAAGAGCAGATTCAGGAAAAATTCATGATGGTGGGAGTGGGTAAATAACTACATATTTTTAGAAAATAAACCTAAAATAAAAATTTTAAGTAACTTTGTGGTTTGTAGTATGTATTTATAGTTAATTTTAAAAGAGTAAGAATAATACAATCCGTAGAAAATCAATAATTCAAAAATCAAAAAAAAAATAATTTTTTTGTGTAATTTTTAAAATTTACAAATTCTTGATAAGAATTTAGGTATATTTTTCAAATTTTAACAAAATTTAGTGATTTTATTGGTTTTGATGAGTCATGGAGGGGGGGTAGTTGTTGAAAATTATTGGAATTTTTTGGAATTTCATTGAATTCATTAGAATTCAGAGTCCTGTGTACAAAATTATTTTGAAATATTACATCAATTAGAGTAAATTTTATATCAAATTTAGTAAAATTTACTTTAAATTTAGTAAAATTTACTTCAAATTGGTGATTTGAACTTCAATTGAAGTAAAAATTACTTTAAAAATATTTATTTGTTTATTCATTCATTTATTTATATTTTGATTTATTATTATTAAATAATATTATTTCACAACTATTTAGTCTGAAGGAAATTAGACATTACAAACGCGGTTCTAGGAAATAAGTGGCGGAAAGCTGAATTTTTGCAGAAACATTGTCTTTGTAGTTCTGAATAACATCTGATAAGAATAAGAAAACGGATTTTTGTGACCTTTGACCCCGCGTAGAATTGTTAGCGGTACTCGGAATCATGGGAAACTTTCAGATCTGATTTAGAACCACAAAAACAACGTCTTTCCAAAAATTCAGCTTTCCGCCACTTATTTCCTAGAAAAAGTCTAACTTCCCTGGACTATATTGCTGAACAGGATTTTTATTATAAAATAGCAAAATCTAAAGTTATTTATTTTCTACAGTATTTTATGCATTGTATAAACCTTACACAGTGAAAATTGTTTAGTGTTTTCGGGTGTTTTGAAGTAAATTTTACTAAATTTGAAGTAAATTTTACTAAATTTAATATAAAATTTACTCTAATTGATATAATATTAGCTTGAAAATCATTACGAGGAGTGTTTTTTTCTCTGTGTATGATCTAATTCCGTGTTCGTCTGTTCATCCGCCTAAATAATTAAAATTTTTAATCAGATTGCTGATGGAACCTCTGATTGCAATTAAATATGGATAAAAAAAATAAGGGTTACCATTTAAATAAATTTTCCATGACGTCACAGCTCAAAAACAAAACACGATTAAAATGGTCAATGACAGAAAAAAGTGACATTTAAAACATTAAGGTTAACGTGTCCAAAGATCTTCTGAGAAAATTTTATTAAAAAATTGTATCAAGTTTGTTCGGAACTTGACGAACTCACTGTATATTACATTTTCTTAATATGTAAAGTTCTTCAAGTTAAAAGTCTTTTGTTTTTTTCTGAAATTTTATCCATTACCATAAATAAAAATAATAATGTGAAAAACGACATTTTTCAAATTGATGTAAAAACAAGTTTTTAGAAGTTAAAACTTAAACTTTTAATACAAAAAATAATAATTATTATAATTTAAAAATCAAAAAGAAACTAGAAATTCCGCGATTTTTTTTTTATTTCTTACGGTTTTTTGTTAAATTTTTACTGTTCAAAATAATTTTTTTCAAAATTACTATGCTGTAATTCAAAAATTTAATTTGATCTAATTTTTTTCAATTCTATAACCGCAAACTGTTCAGTAGTTAACCTCTTGGTATTACCTAGAACGCAAGTCAAAATAGTTAAACAAAAGCTGCTCATCACATTCTTTATTACAAATTAGTGTTTTTGATTGATAAATTCAAGGTCATTCAATAAATATTTAATAAAGCTAATTAAAACTGTAATTTTTGTTGGTGCGAAGTATGGGTTCACGAAACAAAAATTCTGAAAATAATTTATAAAAATGAATTCCCCCAATTTTTCAAGAATTTCTATTTTGAAAAGGGAATTACGATACTATTTAATAACGGGACTTTAAAACTAATCATAGCACTATAAAATTATTAAATTCTTAGAACAATAAATTGATGCCACGTGCCAATATTATTCCACTTCAGAGTACTTCCCAAAATGGATTTTGCGAAAAAAAGAAAGAAGTATGTTCTTTAGTTTCAAAGGCGGTCATTAGCCTAGTCCTCTAGCCGATCACCTGCAGACACTAAGATTCTTGGCTTGAGTCTGGAGAGTGTAAACTGTAAAAGCTGTCTGTCTCTCTGAATTGATGATTTGCCACTAATAACAATTAAACCAAGATTACGAGCATCTCTGAGGCAAGCTACCTCGGATATAAAACAATTAATATGCTATAGTTCTTCGGAACAAGGTTACTGTTGAATGGCCAACAGGGTTTTTCCAATTCAAAACAAAAATAGCAATTGAGATAGACGTAAATAAAGAAGTCTATACGCTTGTCGTGGTTACGTTAAATAGGAAATCTTGCAAAAATGTTTATCCACTACTAGAGCACCTAAAACGCTGATGTTGATGAATCTTACTTTCTTTATTTAACAAATTTAGTCACCCAGATTTGAAAACAATGAAGAGCAATTTGAGGATGTCTTCAATCTAACAGAGAATGTGTACTTAAATTCTCCAGTGATAAAAACCAAAAGGCGATACTACTCCTGATTCCGGATCGTGAACGTTGGATCCTGTCTCGCATGGAAATTTAGAAAAGTAAAGAGGCGGATCCACACATCCAGAAGAAACCCCAGTTGGCCAATAGATAAAGTACTTCTTGTTCCACTATGATAATGCCAAACTACATATTCCTATGCAGACGGCCCAAAAACTGTTGCAACTTGACTGGGATGTTATGGTAGATCTCCATGCAAAACGACTTGGATCAGTTTCTCAGAAATTCTACAAAAGAAAAATCTCTCCGCTATCAGAAAGATGGAAGAAGGTTTAAATGCCAAACTACATATTCCTATGCAGACGGCCCAAAAACTGTTGCAATTTGGTTGGGATGTTTTGGTATTACTGCAATCCTGTTTGCACAGAAACAAACATTGCTGTTTTATGCAGATTTTGTGTTAAAAATTACAAAGCTGTAAAATTTAGTATTTCCAACAGAAGTATTTTTTTAAGATTGCAAAGAAAAGAAGGAAAAGAAGGATTGGCGAAGAGAAAGTCAAACATATATTTTAGTACCTAGCTTATTTATTATAGTTTTAGTTTATTTACAATTACAAATGTAGTATTTTATAAAAAGTATAGGTTTCTCGTACCTCATTTGAGGTTTTTCGTACTTGAGGTTTTGTAACTAGTTTACAAAACTGATTTAACCCAAAAAAACCCTACCATTTTCCAGATGTTTGGCCGCACTTTGTACAAAGTTACATTTTGCTTTGACTGTTAATCTATTTTATTACTAATGCATATGTACAGAGGCTCACAAATGTTGAAAATTTCATTCTCTTCATTTTTGTTCATATACATTTTTCTACTTCGTCGCACAATTTTCGAGATAACACTACTCTTTTGAGTATTTGTCTAATAAATTTTGCTGTAAAAGCGAGTTTTATATGAGGAAACCTATTTTTGTGAGCCACTGTATCTACATATTGAATAGGTACAAGGAAGCAAGAAAGTACGTGTGAACTTAAAGTACATATAAACTAGTTGTGCTGTTACACATGGTGGCAGCGGTGGGATTCGAACCCATAAGTATAGGTTCTATAACAAATAAGATTCAAACTTGTTTAAAATTAAACTGTCGACGTTTAAAAAAATGCAATGTAATTTTTCTAATCGATGTATTTCAAATGTGAGGTAGTAGAATTTACAGATATTAAATTATAAGAATTTTAGAATATCAAAGATGAAATTCACACAGCTGAAACAGAAATAAAAAAGTGTAAGTTTTGATGTGCAGAACATAAAATATTAATCAGTGTTTCTCAACCAAAAAAATATTTGAAGAACAGGAAAAGCAAAAACATAATACGTGATTTTATTAATTTTGATTTGCGAAGTGGGAGGATTAGTAAAATATGAATGAAGAAGCATTAATTCACAATTGAACGATTAAATAATATTAACCAGGAAAGAAGTATTCGGCCATTTCTGAGTTATAAATCGAACTAGGGCATCTCGCCGTCGCCATTTCGTCATCAAAAATTTAGTAATTAATGTTTTAATCTCAAGCATCGTTCAAATGTTAATCTTAATCAATAATTATCATTCTGCTTTGTATAATAATTTTGAAAAGAAAATACCTATGGGCAATGAAAAATTAACTTTTCCGTTAAATTTTGTGCTAACCTTGCTATCTGTTCTTGATAATGCATTCTTATGTTATGATAGTGAACGATCCGTTTATGATTATGCAACAGTCAAGAAACACCGACTTAAATTAGAACTATCTAATATATACTCAGTTTTACTTAAAAAATACAAATTACCTTAATCACAAGAAAGAAGAAAATGAAGAAAGTAGAAAATTAATCTGGTACAGAATACATAACAAAGCCTCTACTAGTTACATTAACTCGAAGATTATACGGAGTCCTACCTGGTGTTGTAGTTGTTGGTATTTCTGGCTGTGGAGCTATATTGTTGGACTCTGAAACTGGAGCAGATTCACCTTCATTAAACTTCGAGGGAATTGATATTGAATTTAGAGTGCTTAAAGGATTGATAATTTTGCCTGAAAATAGAATTGTGCCGGTTAGTTGGTCCTCCAAGAAGAACAAAAATGGATGTGTAGCATTAAATGTAAAGTCAGCTTCCCCAAATTTATTTCCAAGCTGGATTTCTAAAAGTACAAGAAGGTAATATGGCATAACTTCAAATATATTTGCATAAGCACCTGTCGAAGCAAACGCCACGCTTCCTTCTTCATTAACTTCAATTCCAGATTTTTGCTTGATATCATTTACATAAAGAAACTTTGATCCAGTTCCCACACCTCTAGCAATTCCAGGTAAGCTGGCTGTGTTAGAAAATATGGAATTTAAACCAAACTAAAAATTACAAATACATTATTGTATTTCTGTAGTATATAATAGCAACTTTAAGTACCTCTTGCAAAAATTTGGAGTAGCTAGAACTAAATTCAAATTTGAATTTTGGAATGACAACGCTGACCGTTTTCTTATCCATTAAATATAAGTGTTGCTTTACAGTGGCCAAATTTATCTTCTTTAAAAGCTCAGGCAAACCTCCTTTAGAATTTGGCAAAATAATAAAAAGTGAAAAATGTTGTCCCTGTAAAGACAGGGAATAAAATTCACATTTAATTGGGTGAAAATATACAAACTTGGTAAGGTAGTCTTATAATTTTTGCATCAAAAAGCATTGAATCCGCGTAATAATACTTTTCAGTGTTGGCTATATAAGGTACGGTAACCAAATTCGTTGGGGATATGTAAAATCCTCCTTCGTGAGTATTGTTTTTAGGAAACTGAGTTCGCCAGCTTCCTTTGAAAAATATGGCGTTGGCAACATACAATAACACATCTTCTGATATTTCATCTAAAAAATGGTATAATTTCAAAATAATGTAAAAAGTTACGTACCATTTTAGTTACCAGGGCTAGTTAGTTCCTTAATATGCCCTTTTGTTAATGAATCTACCCAAGAATTAATAGCTTTGCTAGCTTCTATTGGCTGAGAGAAATTGGTTGATTCGACATCGGCATCGTATGCAACCTTGATTGTACTACTAAATTGCTGGTTTGCCCGAATTGATGATTCCAAAAACAGCCGTGTACCTATATTAACGGTTAGATCACTATGATTTGACTGAAAATAAAATGTTGTAGACTGATTTTTTATTTTTTTCGTTAAAACGTACCTGAGCAGATTCCAAAAATCTTTTATATTTAGCTCGAGTTTCATTTTTTGCACTTAGGCTAAGAACCGTTTGAAACTGTCTTTCCGTTGAACCAGCTGACCCTTCATACAGCATTATCAACGCCAATTTCAAACTCAATGGCGAAATTAACACATTTCCTTCTTGTTCATTGGAAACAGCCTGAAACAATAAGAAATAATTGCAATGCAGACATAATTTGATAGAATGAAACAAAAACTGGCATTGTTAATAATTGTTAATCTTTAAAACAAATCCAATAACAATTCATCCCCAACCAAGGGATCCTGGTCATAAATGATTCCATACAAAATGATCTCAATGTCAAATGATCCCAACGTAAATAATTCCTGATAAATTGATTCCCAAAATGAATAATGTTTATATTATTATTGCGCAATAAGGGCCCATGGAAAGACATGGGTCTGTTCTGGAGGTTAGAGAAGGTTAAAATAGTGTGATGATTGTTGACCTTCCATAATATGAAGTGGTAAAGGAATAGTTGATTTTGCGGTCAAAATGAAACAAATATAATTCTCCGACGTTTCGGGTTCTTTAATGACCCATTTTCAAGGCTATAAAAACAAAACAAAAAATTAAAAACAATTAATAGAGGTCGCAGTTGAAAATGGGTCATTAAATTATACTTATATTTATTTTGACCGCAAACTCAATTATTCCTTTACCTCTTTAGAGATGGTTTATTATAAAATTATATAAATAAATAAAATAATGTAATATAAAATTATAGAATAATTACTCAAAAATAAGTACTTTGTCGATCACTTTTAATTGTAGAAATTAATCATGTCGTTAGGATTATTTGGGGATAATTTTCTATTGCGATTGGTTATTAACCGGATCACTTTCGGTTGGAACCGTTGTTAACGGGGGCGCTGCTTTTATAAAAGACAAAAATAAAAGAAAATAATAAATAACTTATAGAACCATAATTTTGTCATTCCCACGATTTCCATACAATTCCAGTGATTTCTAACGAATTCCTTCCAAACAAGGGCGAATATAGAGACCCCCTATTTAATTTTAATAAAATTTGAAAATTATACCTTAATTCTTATTAAAAATATATAGATGAGTTTTTTATTTTTCAATTTTTTGAAATTTCCTTGATTTTTCTAAGATTATCTACATTTCCTAAAATATTCTAAAATTTTCTGTGATTCCCCACTTCACAAGATTTCCTAAAATCCTGAAATTCTTTAGATTATGGATATTTTTCTAAGATTTTCTAGAATTTTCTATTTCCTAAGATTTTCTCTAATTTTCTACATTTCCGAGGTTGTAAAATTAATGAGATTTTCTTGGATTTCCTAAAAAAATTTGGGATTTCTTCAAATTTCCCGCTCGTTTTTACTAATAAGTAGAAAAATGATGAAAAAATTGTCATATGCAAAACTAAAGGAAAATCAGAGAAACTTTGAAGAAATCTAGATTATCGTAGAGTATCCTTTTTGTCCTTATTTCATTTTCTGAGATTTCAATGGCTTTAAAATTTTCTGGATTTTTCGAGATACCTTAGAATTTTCCATTTCCTATAGTTTTCTGCATTTCACTCGATTTCTTATTTACTAAAATTTTTTGAAGTTTCCTGAGATTTTCTTGAAATTTCTATGGATTTCTTGAGATTTTCTATATTTCTACAAATTTTCTAAGAATCAGTTTGTTGAGATGTCTTGGAATTTTCCAGAATTTCTTCAAATTTCTCTTCCCTAGTACACACAATTGTGTGGGAAATCGCCGGAAAACTTAAGTTTTCCGGCGATTTCCCTTTAGTTTTGTACTAACTGGAAAATCAAAGGGAAAATCGTGATATACAAAAGTGAAAAGAAATCCAAGCAAATTTTAGGGTACCTATCCTAGGAAATTCTATGAAATCTTAGTAAAACTTAAAAATGCTATTTTTTTCCAAGGAATTCTTAGGAAATTTAGGATATCTTTAAGTAATCCATAGATTAATAATTTTATTCCCTTTTTCAATTATCTGAGATCTCCTTGGCTATTGGCTATCCTAAGATTTTCTAGAATATTCTAAATTTCTCCTTTTCTAGTTATTGCCTAGTATGAACCCCCCCATGAGCCATAAAAAAAATTTACTACATTTTGTTAAAATTTTATAAATATCACATCAAAATACATATAATTTATACCCCCGTTCATAAACTTTGCCTAGATCGGCGCTTGACTTTAGATTTCATAGTGTCTATCATTAGTGCGCATGAAGAGATTCACGAGATTATCATCCCAAAGAGCTTTGAACTTTGGGTCCTGGGATCGAAAAGTAAAATAACAACATTTAAAACTTGAGTGGAGTCAAGGTCATGCGCACTAATGGAATAGAAAATGATTTTTCCTAAAAATAGTTTTCGTTCTTGTTTTTATTAATTAAATTATAATTAATTTTTTGACCTAAATTTGTTATAGGGGATTGCTGGGTGGAATAAAAAATCATATAAGTTATCTCTACCAAGTTGCATGTATTCAAAAACGCGTAACGAGAATGTCCAGAATCGCTACCTTTCCAATGTATGATTAGCATAATACATTGTCGTTGCCAGTTCAATGGACCTATTTCGCAAACCTGAAATCAAGAGATCCCAAACGTGTTTGGGCCATATTTGGTAATAAAACTGGTAGTTTTATTTTTATAATGGTAACCAATATTAATTTACCTTTGAAGGAGTATAATTATTAAAAAAAAATGTTTGTAAGATGATTTGATTCGATTTTGGTCAATTTTTCCCAAGTTTGAGATTCGCACTTTCTAACACCCGAATTTGTATCTCAATTAGTTTTTTGGGTGTTATTTCTTCCTTTTTGTTTTAGTTCCATATTTAGATCAATATTGCTCCATTTTTCTACTTCAATTATTTCATGATATATGCTTATCGATAAAAAAGAATTAACTAATCTAATGTAAAGTTATGCAAATTAACTATGTTGAAATAAATAGTTACCGCTTCAACAAAAGAATTACAACAAAAAACCTGATGCGATCATTTAAATTACTCAACATTTCATCCCACATTACATCCGCGTAAAAACAATATAAGCAAACTTCTGTGTTTTGAATTAAAGGTAAAGTACAATAATTATATAGTGTGGCATTGGTCCATTCTTGTTATTGCTTAACTAGCATGTACAGTAGAATCCGCTTAATGTGATCACTTCGGGCCAAGGTCATTTTAATAATATTAACTGATAACTAATAAGAATTAGAGAAATTTAGAAAAAGGCGAATTTTACAAGACTTGGATTAGAGCAAGATAGAAGAAAAAAAAGAAAGAAAAAGTGGCCGGTTTCCAAAAAAAAAATGATCACAATAACCGACTGATAACATTATCCGAGATCACATTAAGCGGATTCTACTGTATATAAAATTTTATTCATAATAATTATTATATAATAATAAATATTATTAATAAATAATAATTATTCATATCATAAATTGTTATTTTATTTGTAACTTTTGTCACACTCTGTATCGTAATAATACAGGGTGCCACAAAGTCCGTTTGAAGTTGTTACCATACAGTTGGTAATAACTAAAGGGACTTTATGTGTATATAAGAACATTGTCTTTGTTAATAAAGCAGTTTTCCAGTTTACCTCCGATAGCAAGGACGCAACAATTAACTTAAATTAACATTTCAGTTAAAATTTAACAAAATAGTTTATATTCTCTCAGAGGGTATGTTTGGCAATATGTTTACACTAGGTATATTCCAGCCACTTCAAAGTGTTTGTCCTCTTTTCCTAGCCAAAATCTCTATCTATATTAGTGTGAAACATAATTACTTTATTGGCTTTGGCTTAAAATTCTCCAAAAAACTCCAAAACTTCTTTAGAGACATGAGGAGTAACAGTCTGGTTACTTAGTTACAAACTTTTTTGCAGACTACCATACAAATGTTTGTAAATATCTAGCAAGCCCAGAAACGTGCAAATTCACTCATTGAAAAAACCATTCACGTTTGGAAATTAGAAACATCACTCAGGTGGTTTCTTGCCCTTTGAAGGGCAATTTTGAAGTAGCTATTGATCTCATTATTTGGAGAACATTTACTTGCTACAATTTGCCAGACCAAGCAACTACTTGTGTTTAAGGGAAGGAGGTATTTCCACTTTAGCCAAAATAAAAGTTCACCAATTATGAAATTCATCTTTTTACTTGCTTTTTCCATCTCTTCCAACTGCCAAAAGTTTTGTAATAAACCAGATTTCATACTGGAATCTGACTCCAGTTTAAAATTTCATTTTCTGGGAGGTTTGATACATACCAAATAGGGAGGTATGATATTATTTTAACTTTATGACTGAAATTGCAACAAAATCACCTTTTATGATAAAACTTGGAGTAGCTTTTGGTGAAATTTTGGCGATAAAATCATACAACATTTTTAATTCGATTAGATTAAATAGAAGAGAATAACCGATACTACAATCATACTGATGACATTTCATGGGTCAATTATATTGTTAAGTAATTTTCATCCTAAATAATTCCCATTTATATTGTTTAAAACCGCTTTTTATTATTAAACAATAAACACTAATTTAATTTAAAAATAATTGTAATACGAAAGTATGTAAATTAAATACCACTTAATATTTTACTTACGTTGTTACATAATGTACATACATATTTGCCATGCTAAGTGGTCAATATTATGACAAATTTAATTTGTTCTTAGATTTAATATTAAATCAAAGCATTGTGTAAATGGTAATCACAAATTTATCAGAACTAATACATTTTTGCAGGTTTCCAAAACAAACAGTATGGTATTTATTTATACTGAACTAAATATTCATCCATTCTGAAGTATGTCAAGCATTAAGGTACACTCAGAAAAATGTTTCACTCAACATCAACTCAGGAACCAAATACCTTCTTGGTTGGTAAAAATTTGTAAAATTTCCAACCAAAAGTTACATAAAAATCTTACCTTAAGAAGTTGCCAATCAAATGTGTCTGACCAATCCAATTGGGGAAAATATTCATCGAACGTATCATCATTGCCTACCGCATTTTCTTGGGCAAAGCAAACGCTCGGCATACATAACGCCACTAGAAAAAAAATTCTTTAGGTTGTGAAGTTCTAAGGTCCCAAAATGTTTGGGAAAATTTTGCAAAAACAAAACTGTACCAAACCAACAAGCAGGTTTGAGATTTAAACCGACACATTGGGAAAAATTAAAGAAAATATGTTAATTTTATATCTAGTTACTAGAACTTATCAGCAGAAGGTCAAGCTGTAATATTTTTATTAAATAGCAATTGATTACCTACGTTGTATTATAAATATTATTTTAAAATTAGTTTACATAAGAAATAAAGATTTTTGATGAAAATTAAGTTGACCCCAGGTAAAGTGTACTATTATATATATAATATAAAATTTTAACTCACCAATAAATAACCGTAAGCACATATTTCTAAAATGTTACTGAATGTTGTTTATCTTGAATCTCTCATGGATATCTTGAAAAGCTAACTGATGTCTCTTTACTCAGGCTGCGTTTCGGTAATAGCTATGCGGAATCGGAGTTTCAATTATAACTGGAAAGACAATAAACAATCAAGTTTTCGAGTATTCGTCCGTTATTATTTTATTGGTATTAATTTATGAACTCTGAACTTATAGATTGAATTATAAATTTAACACAAAAAATGGTGCTAATAATAATTATTTCTTCAAAAATTAATAATCTAGGAAAATACGTTCTTAGATATCGATAATTTTATTAGTTAAACGTAAAAACAAATTTATCACGAAATATTTATTATTATTTCACGATTTCGTGTATGTGCATACCGGTTTTAAGTTTTTGCCCATGGACTGTATTCATTAAAGATTATCAGTTGAATAAATACAGGAAAACCCTGACCCTCTGTGACGCCAGTAATGACCACTTAAGATTATGAACCATAAGTTGCCTACAATTCAGTAAAATTAATACTAAAAATTAAGAACTCTTAATTAATATATATAAACAAAAAACCGAAGTGTTGCGACTGTATTGCGCAAGTACCAACATAAATAGCTCAGATTAGTAACTTCTTTTTACGTTGGCATTATTGACCCAGTAACTTCTTTTGCGATAGATATATACTTCCTCCACGATACACACCCAAAGCTTAAGGTGCAGCTTCCAACTTGAACAAACTGCTTCTCCAATAGCTTCACCAAAAATCCATATTATTTGATCAAATTGAAATTCCTCAAAATCCATCCGCAGGGTCGCAAGACGAGAAGTAGAGACATCAAGGCCCAGTTGGAACTGAGTGTAAAAGAGCCAAAAGTTGCAAATTTGGAGAGGACTTGGAGAGGAGGAATCGAAAATTTGATGATTTGGCTTAAACCAGTTTACAAGAGAAGGGCAAAAGCCCAAATAGATTAAATTAGTGCAAACATTCTCAATAAGATCACAAAGTAGCGAATAGGAATGGCAAAAAAATGTCGAAACAGATGAAACATGATTTCATTATTATTAAAAAATTCGAACACTTCAAACATAACTTGAGCCGCCGCGGGTAATCCTGATGACGTGTATGGAAGTTTTGCAAAAATTTCCTTAATAGGAGAAGCTTGTTCATATATTTATTTTTATCAAGGTAATTTTTCAAGGTGATTAAATTAAGTTATAACCGCTTCTTAGGAAATATGATTTGCCTTGAAAAAATTATTTACTTTCCAGATAACTAAATTTGAAAATTGATAATTTGGGTGTTTATCGCGGGTTTTGGGTCAATCAAATAAAAATACAAAGATATCTTCCACTGAATAGTTTCGATTATTTATTTAAATCTTCATCAGAGTCTACAAAAAGTAAAGCACTTCAAAACTCTGAATTTCAGTATAAAAAAAAATTCTTGATTAACCTAAAACCCACAAACATTGGGGGTCACGAATTGAATTATATAAATTTGTAAAATCATAGCAAAACTCTAAAATACTTGAATTTTAAATCTCAAGTAAAGAAAAAATCTGACAAAAAAAATTATAAAATGGCTACAAAAATGCTGGTCAAGAACGGCTACCCTATTCGTTTTATTAACAATATCCTGCTCAACAACAAAGAAGGAAGAGCTCCGATGGAAAAAACTGAAAGTCAAGAGAAGATGAAGAACCGGCCAAGTGTGGAATATTGCTGAATACCCTACAAGGGGTAAATATCTCAAAATAATGTTGTACACAGGACTCAGAATTCCAATGATTTCCAACAATGGGGAGATAACGGGGTAACTATCCCCCCCCCCCAACAAATCAAAACCAATAAAATTACTAAATTTTCTTAAAATTTGAAAAATATACTTAAATTCATATCAAAAATATGTAGTTATTTATCCACTTCCAGCCAACCTCACTTACCTCCATAAATTTTGGAAAACTCGATGAAGTATTAAGAAGTAGGAAATACAATGAAATCTTAAGAATACTATAGATGGCCGATTTTTATTGAAATATCCCTTGGTGTTATTAAGATTTTCCGAGATTTCTTAAAATATCTTGGAATTTTCTACATTTTTTCGGATTTCTCATTTCTCAGAATTTTTTGATATCCCAAAATTTTCTAGAATTTTCTAAAATTTCTTTGGATTTTTAAAGATTTCGTAGAATTTTCTGATATTTCGTTGAATTTTCTTGAATTTTTTTTTTCTGGATTTCTTAAGATATCCTAGAAATTCCTCTTTCTCAAGATTTTCTTAAATTTTGTAAAATTTTCATGGATTTCTTAAAATTTTTTAAGATTCAAATATTCCTTGAGATTTTCTGGAATTTCTCCAAATATCTTCAGATTTCTCTTCACTAGCAGTACACCGGAGTTTTCTAATGATTTGTGGGAAACCGAAAGGAAATTGTGATATACAAAAGTGAAGGAAAATCTTAGGAAATTTTAAGAGTACTCCAGATGAGCTTTACTTTTTAAGCTTTTTAATTTTCTCAGATTTTCTTGGTCTTCCCAAAATATTCTGAATATTCCAAATTGCCTCCAGAGAAATTCCAGAGATTTCTAAGAGAATCTATCTATCTTCTTCTATCTTCTATCTTCTATCTTCTATCTTCTATCTTCTATCTTCTATCTTCTATCTTCTATCTTCTATCTTCTATCTTCTATCTTCTATATAAATAAAAATTAATCTGAAAATCCTTTGTCATGGCATCACGTGAGAACGGCTAAACCGATTTTGTTACTTAAAAAAAGAAAATGTTTGTAATAGCCTAAGGAATGTTTTTACGGAAAGAAAAATTACAAAAGTTACCCGGAAAATTACAAAATTCGGGAAAAATGTATTCAATATCAATTTTTTACTTTCAACAGATGGCGTTCTTAAATATTCATTTCCAAATATTCGGTTTGGTAGATGGCGACACTTGAATATGTCACCAATTGTATTAGGTGCAACTGTCCACATAAATCCATTCACAAAGCCAAAAAAGCATACTTGCCAGATTCTTAGACATTGGTAATTGGTAATGGGAAAATCGCGGTTGACATCTCGACTATATTCATCACATTTTTTTTCCGGAATTGCAGCTACGTTGTTGGAAGGCGGCCGAACAGCTCATTCGGCACTCAAGTTGCCATTGAATGTGCAAATCAATGAAACTTCAACGTTCAACCTTTTAAAGAACTGTGCGATGCCCAAAGTTTTGCAGCAGTGCAAGTTGATCGTTTGGGTTGCATGGTCTTTGGAGGCATTAGACCGAACAATGCAAGATCTACGAAACAATCAAAACCGGTTTGGTGGTGATGATGCTGTTGGCAGGTGATTTTCGTCAAACATTGTCAGTGATTCCACGGTCAACTCCAACCGATAAACTTAATGCATGCTTGAACTCGTTCGTTTTGTGGAAACACTCAAATTAAGTATAAACATATGCGTGGAGTTCCAGAATGCAAAACGACCATTCTGGTGAAGTATTTTCAAACCAATTGCGGGTCACAAAATACGAAAATTGGGAAGTAAAAGAGGAATTCACTCAAGCCACTATAAATTCTTTAAAAGAAGTATTGAAAGATTTTGGCGGAAGCCCCATGCGTAGTGATGCATTAACTATTGCAAAAAGAAAAAGAGAAGAAGAATTGGCTGCTGCCTATATAAGAAGAAACAGAAAGAAGAACAGGAATTGGCAATATCGCTGCGTAATTTTGGAAATTCTTTATTATAAGAGGAAAAGGAGAAAGAAAAGGAAGACCAAAAAGAAGAAGAGGTATTGGCAATATTCGAGTCGACGTATTTGGATGCATAGCGCTCGTAACAGCCGCCGAAACTTGGCGCAATGAATCAAAACTGCGAAAAATTGAGAAAAAAGATGATGGCAAAGTCACCCCGAATTTCTTACGTTTAAATCCCCATACATAAAAAAATATCATACTTACGAAAAATCTGACTGCGACATTTGCATTTTCTGCTCAAACTACATAAGAAACAGTGAAAAAAGCTTCCGATTTCGAATTTTCGTTTTTTGGGCCTAAAAAGTTTATTCAATTATTTAGTTGGTCCTTTTATTACCTAAATCGACGTATTTGGGTGCCTAGCGCTCGAAACAGCTGCCGGAACTTGGCGCAAGCAATCAAAACCGTGAAAAATTGAGAAATAAGAAGATGGCAAAGTCACCCCGAATTTCTTACGTTTAAAGCCCCATACATAAAAAAATATCATACTTACGAAAAATCAGACTGCGGCATTCGCATTTTCTGCTTAAAGTTTAAGAAACAGCGAAGAAAGCTTCCGATTTCGAACATTTCATTTCATTCAAAATACGAAAATTGGGAAGTAAAAGAGGAATTCACACAAGCCTCTATAAATTTTTTAAAAGAAGTATTGCAAGATTTTGGCGGAAACCCCATCCGTAGTGATGCATTAACTATTGCAAAAAGAAAAAAAGAAGAAGAATTGGCTGCTGTCTATATGAAGAAGAAACAGAAAGAAGAACAGGAATTGACAATATCGCTGCGTAATTTTGAAAATTCTTTATTAGAAGACGAAGGGGAGGAGGAAAAGGAAGAACAAAAAGAATGAGAGGTATTGGCAATATTCCTAAAATATTCCTAAATATTCCGGGCCAACTAGTTCCAAATAAGTGTCCACAAATTTTTCGAGATATTTACCCCTTAATACCCTACATTCCGGGGCCGATTGGTGACACTATTGAACAGGGATCACCTAAAAGTGATTTGTTACAGTACAAAAAGTTTGGCCCCATTTTTCACATCTGCTAAGGACAAAATCGAAAAAGAATTGAGAAGCGGTCTAATATACTTGATAAACTGTGAATGTGGTTCATCATAATATATTGGTCAAACCGGCTAATATTTAAGGAAACGATTACACCAGCACCACACCAGCAAACAGCTCCAATTGTGATTGATGCCTTCATGGTTCAGTTTATGTATATTTTTTTTCAGACTCTGATGAAGACCTACGCTGGGGTTGAAACTAGGTAGTAATAAAGATAGACTTTTGAAGAGGAAGCTATTTTTTTAATATTGGCCCAAATTGCAGTAGAGAAATCAAAAAGTAAATATTTATTTGAAAATTTCATCAAAATACACCAAAAAATGTGAAAAAATTAACAAATTTAGTTTTTATTGCTAAAAAAATCTTTTTTCTCAATTTCTCCGTAAATAATGTAAAAAAATTGAATTTCTTCAAACTTAAAATGTTTTTCCAAAATTAAACTGTATTCATCAAAATTAAATTAAAAATTTTAATTTTTCGCCCATAAGAATTTCAGTCATGAGAAGTGCAAATTCCGCAAACGTACAATTTATCGTACAGATGAATTCTGGAATGATTTTTCAATTGTGACTTATGAGAAAATTTGGAATCACAAAATTCGCATGCATACGGTTTTTCACCGTGAAGGGTCCTTAAGTGGGTTTTCATGGTCGATTTACACGAAAACTTGAGTTGACAAATTTTGCACTCATAAGATTTTTTATCCATGTGGGATTTTAAGTGACGGCGAAATTTTTCTTTCGTTGGAAATTTTGAATCGCAAACTGAACACAAATACGGATTTTTACCCGAATGAATAATTTTTGAATGATTTTTCAATGATGATTTATGGGAAAATCTCAAATCGCAATATTTGCACATGTATGGCGCATCACCTGTATGAATTCTCAAGTGATTTTTTAAAGTTGATTTATAGGAAAAATTCAACTTACAAAGTTTGCATTCGTACGGTTTTTTACCGTTGTGTGTCTTCAAATGGTTTTTGAAACCTTCTCTATCGATAAATTTTAAATCGCAAATTACGCAAGTATTCGCATTTTTTGTATTTGGAGCTGCTCCGGAATTCTGGTTTGTATCCTTTTGTAGGCTTTCTTTAAAGGAAGACCGGGAATCATAAATTTTAGTTGTATTTAATTCCGGCTTCCAATGAACTTTTATGTGATCCCTAAAAGTTGTTTTAAAAAAAAATTTGAGTTTGCAAACTCTGCATGCGTACGGTTTTTCCCCCGTATGCGTTCTTATGTGAGTTTTCAACATCGCTGAGTATGAAAATTTTAAATAACAAATGTGACAACTAAACTGCGCCTTTCCACCGCCGACATGAATTTTCATGTGATTTTGTAATGCTCCCCTGTATGAAAATTTTTTCTTGCAAATTTTGCAATCCAATGATGGAGCGTTTTGGTGAGTTCTTATGTGAATTTTCAGACTACTTTTCTTTGAACATTTATAGGTACAAATTTTGCAACAAAATACTTCGTTGTTATCAATATTCAGGAAGCTTTGCAGTGTTGTTAAACGTTGGGAGTTGTGTACTTCACTGAAAATTTGGTTTTGGCCATGGTGAATCTCTAAATGACATTGTAACAACGGTTTTCTTGGAAATGTTAAGCTGCATGTTTGGCATACAAAAGTTTGTTCTTCTGGTGTTTTTTCTTGTTTTTCAAAAGAATTAAGTTCGATGGCAACATTATCGCTTTTGATGACAAAACTATCGAATTTGGCTTCTTCAGCATTGGCAACGTTACTGTCACCAGCAAATCGAGAAACTGTCTCTATTTGTTCTCCAGCATTCTCTTCCTGCGACTCACTCTCTTTTTTTGCTGTGTTATTTTCTATTTGCTGTTCCATGTCTACAATTCCACCTTTTGGTATATATTTTAAACATTATAATAATGAGGTTATATTTACCTACTTTGATGAAATTATGCTATTTCATTAATTTTTTACTTAAATAAGTATTATTGTTTATAATTATCAGTGTCTCCCAATTTATATACCCGCATATCGGGCAAAAAATGAAATTTCTTCTAAAATAATTTTTGGTGGAAATTACAATGGAATAGTACCAACTTACAATACAAAGTACAAAAATTGGAGGATTACGGAATTTTAAGGATTAAACAGGATTTCGTTTATAGAAGAAACAACATTGTGGGAATTAGACTTATCTTCCAGAAAATTCGTTATTCGATTTCAAAATTTTGAAATTGGTTAAAATAAAGTGCTTCGGTCGTGAGTCGGGGGGGGGGGGGGGAGAACAATTGCACTCATTGCCTTCTCTCTGTATCCCCACTTGCCTCCTTCAAAGTTCCAAGACAAATGATCTAGTATTTTTTAAATTTCCTAATTTCCTAAGATTTTCTTGGATTTCCTAGATTTCGTCAAACTTCTCCGAATTTTCTTGGAATTCTCTTCGGTTGTACATCAGATTTTCCCGGTGATTCTCCCTGTTCGCAGTGGTTTAAAGAAATTGTTGGATCTTGGAGAATTTTTTTTTTTATTATCTTTTACATTTATACACGGTGTCCCCGTGACCGTAGAGAACCTTTGAGGTGGTGATAAAGGACACTTTTCTAAGACAAAATTTCATTAAAATTTTTGTCCAAGTCCAAACCCTTGGGGGGTACCCTTCCTTTAAAGTAATTTTTGAAATTTCTGATTTCAAACGGCCATAGCTCCGATATTATTAATTTTTTAAGTTTAATTGATTAGGACTTTTTTAAAGATCATTCCCTTATCTACAAATTAGCTTATAATCTTTTATCGTTTAGAATCAACGGATTTCGAGTTATAAATTAAATTAAGTGAAAAAATGTAAAAAAATTCTTGTTTTATTTTTTTTACTTTTCTTGCGAACCCCACATCTCTTAAACTCAACGTTTAGAAAAAACTGATAACCCAAATCGGATAGGGAATTTAACGGACTACAACTTTGATCAAATAAATTTTTTTGGGAAACCAACCGTTTTCACATAAATTCTGAAAATAATGAACAAGGTGTAGGTGAAAAAAATAATTGAAAAAAATTTCAATTTGATGTAAATACAGCATTTGTCAAAACGTATTGTGGCTTTTGACATTGTTATAAAACGCATTAGTTTATCCTTAATTACTTTGTAAATTTATGATAATAATTTATGAAGGGGCCATTTGGAAAATTTATTAAAATAAATGTAAATTTATTTGTTTTTACCTACACCTTGTTCATTATTTTCAGAATTTCTGTGAAAACGGTTGGTTTCCGAAAAAAATGTATTTAACCAAAGTTGTAGCCCGTTAAATTCCCCATCGGGTTTAGGCCGTTAGTTTTTTTCTAAGACGTTTCGTTTAAGAGATACGGGGTTCGCAAGAAAAGTAAAAAAAATAAAACCTGAATTTTTTAACATTTTTTTACTTAATTTAATTTATAACTCGAAATCTGTTGATTCTAAATGATAAAGGGTTATAACCTAATTTGTAGATAAGCGAATTATCTTTAAAAAAGTACTAATCTATTAAGCATAAAAAATCAATAATATCGAAGCTATGGCCGTTTGAAATCAAAAATTCAAAAAATTGCTTAAAAGGGAGGTGCCCCCCAAGGGTTTGGACTTGGACAAAAATTTTATTTGAAAATTTGTCTTAGTGTCTTTATCACCACCTCGGAGGTTCTCCACGGTCATGGGGACACCCTGTATATGAACCCTCTGGAAAAATAAAAGTGCGCACGTCTATGGCACTCGACCTTTTGTGTTTTGAATTACAATGATGTTGTACGTTCAGATATAAGAGATAATTCAAAATTTTAGTTGGTTAATCAAAGCATTGAATGTAGTTTTTATAAACAATTACAATTTAACTTCAAATAAATATAAATAAACCTAGTATTTTTGTAAAACACATGATCACGCTTAATCGATTATTAAAAACCGTATTTATAAGTGAAAGAATGTTACCAAGTGGATTATTTCTACAAAATATTTTAGGGAACAGCATCTTTAATTAGTTTTCTTATCTGCAACAAAAATTTGCGACCGCTTCACTGAATAATTGGAGGTTATGTTGTGTTTTCAATATTGTATGTTTCTCAGAAAATTTCGTTTAGATTCATAAAATTTTGATTATATTCATTAAAAAGTAGTATGAAATTTAATTTTTTATGATAATAACACTTGGTGAGGTGAAATGGTAACAGTTCATTGGAAGTTGCAAAGCTTACCCAAATCTTTATAGTGAGAAGTTCTGTTGCAAAATTAGTTTTGTTATTAATTTGTCTACTTTTAGCGATTTGGGTAAAGCAATATGTCAGAAATCTTACTTCACGTTTCGATGCTTAACTTACAACCACTTTATGAATCAAAGCTATGCTGCCGATATTTGCATGGAACCTATGTTTTGGTTAGTCGATAATTTTACGAATGCTATTGGACCTGTACGTTTATAAAACAGTTATACCACTGTCAGACTAATCAATTGTTTTAGATTTTTGTTGTAGCTGTTATATGTTTAACTTCTTCCGTAGTTTGTATTGCATATTGGATTGGTCTTCCGTACTGGTGGAATCGAAATCCTTTTCTTTGTGTACTTTTAGTCATTATTGGACATTGGTTATTAATTAACATTACATTCCATTATTATATGGCTGTCGTAACTCCTCCTGGGTTTCCACCGCAGGTAAATTTTAATATACATATACAGGGCTTTGTTATTGTAACGTTCTTTTAGGGGGAATTGATACCTGAAGCTGTGAGCATATGTAAAAAATGTATAGCACCAAAACCCCCCAGAACACATCATTGCTCAGTATGTAATCGTTGCGTGCTCAAAATGGATCATCACTGTCGTATCCTTGAATTCTTTGTCGCACAGATTTCTTTCCTAAAATTAAATTTCTTAATTATTTTAGCTTGGTTAAATAATTGTGTGGGATTCAAAAACCACAGGTATTTTTTTCTTTATAGCCTTTACATGGTCGTAGGAGTCATATTTGTCATTATCTTTGGCTTTGATATTGCATATAATGCAGTGTGGTTAGCGTCCGATGATCCGGAGTTGGAAGGTCATCCCGTTAAATTTAATAAGTCGGGTGCAATAATTGCTGTGGTATGCTTCCCTTTTTTGAAAATGTTTTGGTATTTCTTCAAAATTTATTATTTTAGACTGATATTTTATATTTGGATGCAAGTGCACTTGTAGAAGATGATATAGGTATGGTTTACGAACCAGGAAATCCTTGGAGACGTCGTGCAATAATTTATATGGCTATTATTAATAGCGGTAAGTTAAACTGCATTGTAATATTTTAAATTTTCGTTATTACTTTTTGCCATCAAGTTGCACGTTATTGATTTCATGCAAAATTAAAAAATGTTTCTAATCCAGGAACTAAATTCAGGCTTAAGCGCGGGTCACATTAGGCTTCTTACCAGTGCTGGTAAGAAGCACCAGCAAGCAGCGGCGGCCAACTCGGTCAAACAAAATGCGGGTCACATTAGGCTTCTTACCAGCGGCTGGTAAGAAGCCGTCGATCAGCTCAATGTGACCACACAATTCGCCGCTGGCGTTTAGAAGCCGGCGAGTATTTATCAGCGCTGGCGAAGTTGGACATGTTCAACTTTGGTAGCTAGAAGCGGCGTCTAAAGATCACGTGGCCGCTGGCTATGCTGCTATTCGCCACTAGCCAGTTTGTTTTTTTGTACCTTTTGTATTTCTTTGTGGTAGGTATCCCGTAAACTTTTATTTTTTTTTATTGAATCAAAGGAACTGGGTATTTCTGAAATTTTTAACTGTCCTAATAATTTGTTAATTGACACATCTTTTAAATTTCGGTTTAAGTAATCTTTAGAACTAACGTCCCACAAACACGGATAATTTTGAAAAATGTCTAAAAAAGAAATAATTTCCTTCGCAGTCCACTTTACCTCTGACATTACTACTAATTTAAAAAAATTTTTAATAACCTTTTTACAAAAAACTACCTGTAGAATGTAATTAGAATTTATATGAGAAGAGATATTGGGTATGAACGGACAGCAATAAAACACCAAAATTGTTATTTCGTCGACGTTTTTCGTTTTTACGTTTTTATCGTTACACTGGGGAATTTTGTATTTATTGCCATATTTCTCAGTTAATGGCTATGTATTTTATTTTTACAATTGTTGAATTTTTAGAGAGATTTATTAATTTTATGTCTGTTACAATTTTATATTTACATTCATTTTTATTAACTTTGTTAAAAGTTGTAAACGCTTGCCGGGTTTATATAGAGTTGTCTTTCTGAGCAAAAAATTGCCATATTTCATCTTGTTATAGAGGTATGATTACGTTTTTGCTGCTATAAATTTTCCGACGTTTGTAACTGTTTTCCTTTTTAGTCCTGAGGATGAAGAAATAATATTCTTCGAAACGTCGACGAAATAACAATTTTGGTGTTTTATTGCTGTCCGTTCATACCCAATATCCCTTCTCATATCCATTCATCGGACGAGAATTTAGTTTTGTAATTAGAATTACTCGCTGCTGATTAGAAGTGATAGTGGTCAGATTGCGCTGCCGGCTGGTGCCAGCGGTCACGTGATCTTTAGTCGCCGCTTCTAGCTACTAAAGTTGAACAAGCCCAACTTCGCCAGCGCTGATAAATACTCGCCGGCTTCTAAACGCCAGCGGCGAATTGTGTGATCACATTGAGCTGATCGACGGCTTCTTACCAGTCGTTGGTAAGAAGCTGCTGGTAAGAAGCTTAATGTGACCCGTTCTTTAAACTAAGGATTTCAGTACATTTTTTCCTCGCATTTGCAAAAAAAAATAAAAGCTTATCTATAGTATTCTTCAGATTTCCTAGAATTTCCCTTCACTTGTACACTAGATTTCTCTGAGGATTTCCCTCTTTGTTAAATGTTAGCCTTCTTTTCTCAGTGCTGAGATTGAGTATCCTACGCTCTTACTGTAGAACTTCATTTCCAAACGACAATGTTGGAGAAAATGTCCCTTACACAGTCAGTTCAGTGACCAAACCTGCTTACATGGGTTTCGTTATTTACAGAAAATAAACATTCTGCGTTTACTAGAAACCGGACCCAAATAAATTACAAAAAAGTGATATTTTTTTGTTTTATTATTGTAGAATTAATATACTCTGAAGTGAATTTACTTCTTGATTCTATTAAAAGAACAAACGAAATAAAATTATGATTTTTTGTTTGGAATGAATTGAACTTAAATATTT
Organism: Cantharis flavilabris; assembly: GCA_949152465.1. Lineage (NCBI taxonomy): Eukaryota > Metazoa > Arthropoda > Insecta > Coleoptera > Cantharidae > Cantharis > Cantharis flavilabris. The sequence continues at coordinate 25,403,906 of OX424441.1, read as the reverse complement.
TTTCGTAATATTAATATTAATTGTGAGTAATTTTGGCATATTTACTTTTTTCGTTTACCTAAAATTAGTATGCTACCTTTTATCTCGACTCGATAAATTTTTCATTACTGGGCTTAAATCTAACTTCATTCAGTAACGAATAATTTTCGAATCGTAGCGAGTAATATACTATTTTTTGCAGGAAGACTTTTGAATAATTTTATAAAACTTCCAAATTGGTTTTTGTTCCATTTTTGGAATGCTTAAATTTAGAAATGTAATCTTCACAGGTGTGTTAATTGCTTTGGGAGGTTTGTCGTCTTGGCACAGTAAGCTTATCAAGAGGGGAGAAACAAGTATTGAAGCGAACATAAACAAAGCCGAAACTACTAGAATGGCAGCAATAGGCAGAACTTATGTTAATCCATACAATTTTGGCAGCAGGAAGAATTGGAGAATATTTCTTGGTCTAGTTAGGGGAAGGTAGTGGATTGCTTTATTGTCTTAACAGATGTTCAGAGATATTTTTAGGACGTGGTTTAGACATGTATTACTTCCATCAGCACATGAACCCATAGGTGATGGTTTAACCTGGCATACAATTCACGATGAAGGAATAGAAGATTGGCCGTAAAAAGACTTTTATTGAGTACAAAGACTTTATTTTTGATTAATTTATTTTATTTATATATGTGATTATAATAAACATACATTTTTTGAAATTGTCCACATTGTTTTTATATGTTGAAATATAGTATCTTCCAAATACGTTAATTTTTCTTTAGCTCATTCACTATCCAACCTAAATAAGATGTAACACGGGTATATATTGCAACACTCTCTTTTACACCACATGCTTTCCCATGAGATGTGATTCCCACAATATATTGTATACAGGAATTTTCCTCATCAATTTTGACTAATGGCCCACCGGAATCGCCCTATAAAAATTTTCATTAATATAATGAACAAATTCATAAATATCATGGAGCATATTTATTAATACAATGAATTTAGGATCAAGAGGAATAAATGTGAAATAAAAATTATTAAAAAGAAAATCTTACGGGGCAAGTATCTTTTTCACTTTTAGTATCTCCAGCACATAATATATTTGACGTTAGTCCATTTGGAAGAAGTTTTATGTCGTTGCTGTAATATCCTTGGCAAAATGAATTGTCATAAACTTGAAGACCAACTTTTAATAATACATCACTTCCTGATCCAGCTAAAATTATAATTATTATTAAAGCTTTTTATATTAAGTTGGTATTATCAAAATTAGTTGACATCATACCGTATTCTGTATCGCCCCATCCAATGGCTATAGTTGAATTTTTTATTATTTTACTAGGTTCTGGCCATAAACAAGCTGGCTTAATAAAATCTGTAAAAATTACTGTCTCTGTCAATTTTAACAGGGCAATATCGTGGTACGCTACATTTGAAGCATATTCTGGGTGTATGATGGGTGGTTCAATTAAATAATCTCGATGCATTGCTCCATCTTTATCATCAGTTAAGTTATAATCTCCCAATCGCACCACCGAAACTATCCTTCTTCTAAAATTATTTTTTGCTTTAAGTAATGAATGAATGTTTATGATATTATGCGAGAGTGCTCTAAATAATGAGCCAGCTGGAACTGATACATTGAAAAAGATGGTTTAACATATTGATGAAAACAACGCATTGTATTAATCAATTTGTTCATCAATATGGTGAATTTTGTTCATCGGCGCAAAAAATATGAATTAATAATAATAATAATATTTAAATAGTAGTATCAAATTGTAATTCCACTCTTTTTCTATGGGAGGCCAAATCTTTATATCAGTATGTCTCATTAGATTTAGTACCATGCACAAGTACGAAGTACTTTCTTACCCGGTTAAGCAATGTGCAGCAGTAAGAACGAAACGGTCACTTATCAAAGAGCCTCCACAAAACCACACAATTGGAGTGTTATCAACTTTTTGACCAAGGGATGCCTACAAAGTAATTGAAGTGATAAAACATTTATTAACTCAATCCAGGCCCGTAACCAACCCCAAATGTTCAAAAGAAAAAAGAATTTGAAAGTAAATTTGAATTTCAAAAATAAAATAAGTAAATAGATATATATTTTAAAGTGGGAAAAAAAAATTTTTCCGGAAAAATCCTCGGAAGGGAAACCCCCGAAAAAAATTTCTTCTTGTGCCCCTCCGAAATGAAATCCTGGCTACGGGCCTGAACTCATCTATATAAAATAAAATATAAAATTTTGCAATAACAGGTAAAACCAAGCCCTGGGTAGAACACGTTGGAACTCTTTCTGGAGTCATGGTTCTGCTGGACCAGCCGAAAATAGACAGTCTTTCACAGGACCGTATTTACGAACAAGCTAGCTAGGATGCAGCAGGGCCTATTTTTAACCCCTTTGGCCCTCCTGGTGGCAATGTCCACCGCTGTATTTTTAGCATTTTAACGTAAAGATCTGTAAATAATTAGGCTATTGCCTACTAGAGGTCAAGAGCTTGGCCTTAGGCACTAAAACATAAATTGTTACGGTCAATGACGTAAATACCCATTTATGCTGGCCATTAACGTCATTGACCGGCCATTGACGCCAACGCCCATTAACGGTGGGCAATAATGTAAATATTTTCATATGATTGAAATATTTTTGTCTTTGGCCGGTCAATGATGTTAATGGCCAAAATGGAATGGACAATGATGATATTATAGAATAATTATTATAAGGAACAGTAATATGGCGATGCACTTCAACTAGGGACAATTATTTGTCGTGTATGCATTTTTCCATGTAAATGACAGTAACGCGGTCCTTTTCTAGGCTTCATAAGTGTACAGAGATTTTTATTTAATTTAGACAAACGTTCATTTTAGGGTGGATCCATAATTTGTCGTGTTTCCGTCAGCCAAAGCGGCCAGGAGGAAAAATTAATTAAATTTAATTAATTCATTCTACGGTGGATCCGTGATTTGTTGTAATTTCATCATTGCCCACCCTGTATTGGGCATTAACGTCATTGCCTGGACAATGATGTAAACCCCTCATATACAATTTTAAATGTCAACATTGCCCAAAATGCATGGTCATTGAAGTCATTGGCCGGTCAATGACGTTAATGCCCAACTAAGTTGGGCCTTGACGTTATTGTCCGGCCATTGACGTTAATGGCCGAATTGTCAACATTGACCGTAACATATATACATATGTCTAATCAGTTGCTTTGTTAATGTGATTCGTTTTTTTTATACAACTACTACTCTTGCCATAGACGCTTGAAATATGTATACGTATTTTCCTAACTCCTAAACCCAAGGTGCTCTAGCAAATTTTCGGGCCCCTGATATTCGAGTTAACTAATAGCATCGAAGGCTCAATTTTTGGGTTATTTTATCAGAATTTGACTTTTATTTTACGATTTTATGTTTCCTCTTTTCAGGGCCATTGGACCCTAGGCCAATGTATTTTTATTTAATAAAATAAAAGCGTGCACCCCCCGGTTTATCCTCTTTGTTTTGTGTCTTTAAACTTAAATTCAAAATTTATTAAGTTGTAGAAGTACCACAATATGTTTAAAGCTTTGGGCATTGAAAGAGGTAGATCCCCACATAGGTACCCGGGAGTTGAATATCGTTGATCGATGGCAGAAACCATAAAAACGGGTTCGAGGTTAAATGTATTTATTTATTATTGTAACTTCAAATATTGACTGAGCTTTAGTGTAGCCATCGGCAAACCGGGGGGTCTGGGGGGTATGGAATACCCCCCAGTGTACGATTTACTCTTTATTTATGAACCAATAGTCTTTAGTACCGAAAAGTTACTTAGTAGCTAATGCTGGGATCTTTGATTGTGAGCCCGTATTTGGAAGTCGCAGTTTTGAGAAGAAGAGGGAAGAATGTGAAAGGGAAAAAATTGAGAGGCAGGTCCTACTTTTAACTGCGTTGGGCCCTAGGCTTTAGCAAATTTTCGGACCCCTGATATTCGAGTGTAACTAATAGCATCAAAAGTCCAGTTTTTGAGTTATTTTATTTTACGATTTTATGTTTTATCTTTTCGGGCCCCTCTAGCCATTGGGCCCTAGACACGTGCCTAATGCGTCTAATGGTAAAATAGGCCCTGGGATGCAGCCTATAGGCCTGCACCACAAAAAAAACCAGTTTGAAAATTTCAATTTTGAATAGACTAAAATAAAAAAATAAAAACCCTTTTCTTAACTTAGTCCCACGGGAAAAACTCGCTAAAATTAGAAATTTTTTAAATAAAACAAAAATTAATAGTAATATCTATCAACCACAAAACAAAAGAACACCTACCATATCTATTATTAAAGAATGCATTTTATGCAATATCCGGGACTTTCCAATTTTTTTTGAATTACCGAAGTTCTACTTCAGTGCCGCCCACCATCTTTTGTTTTAAAAACAACGAACGTTTGTCGGAATTCTTGTAGATTATTGTGTGTATCAAAATTTTTAAAAATTTAAAAACTGCTTTCACGGGGGGGGGGCGTCTGCCATGTGAATATTTTCACATATTAGGTATCTTGAGTAGCTTCTACTGATGATTATGAAAACTGTTGAACTTAAAATTGAATATTAATTTAATCCATAAGAGAGGGTGGGTCGCAGCAGGGCCATATTGTTAAAGGGGGGGATCCACTGCGCCAAATGGTCGGAACTGAGGTTCGCTGCTCAAACGCAGTTGGGGACAGAATTAAGTCCAGATATCATCGTGAATCTGATGCTGGGTGGTTGCGAACAGTGGAGGACCATAGAAGGAATGTTGGTGGAAATAATGTCCACCAAGGCCAAAGCCCACGATGAGTTAAAAATGCAAGAAGAACTAAGTCCCGAAAGGGCGGAAGCATGACAGAATTTTTTTGGGAAGAAATGCACAAACGGTTCCCGGCACCTCCACGGAGTGGGGTTTTAGTCGGTAAAAATTCGACACTACCACCCAAACCATCTGTCTTTTGAAGATTTCCCCACTCCCATCGCATACAAAGAAAGGGAGGGGGGTTATGGAATTAAAAAAAAGTTGGCATATGCCAGTATTTTAAATTAATTTTTGTGATGTAGTAATTATTAAGAAATACTAAATCCATGTGGGGGGGAGTTTGAACCCCCAAAACCATCCCCTTATATACGTCCCGGGGTGGCAGTGTTACATCTCAACATTTTATAATTAATTTATTAGGACATTTTAGATTGCAAGAAGTAAGTATAAACAATTACTACTTTCAGCTTAATCTGGAATCCAAACCACAGCCCAATTAATTTACAATCCCCTGTGCAGTACATAAATCATCTGCAGAAATAATCTCACTGCCGGATATCAGATTGTGATCTTTGCAGTGATGAAAAGTCAAAAAGCAATGACAACAGCAGAAAAGGTAATAAAATAAGTGGAGTCGAAACAAAAAACAAAACATCGATGTGTAGAGTTTGACAGACGGACATATTTACGGTGACACATCATTATGTGTGTAAGTCAATTATGTCAAAAACTTATCAAAGTGGCCACTTTTTAAGAAACAAAAAAGGTGACAGGCACAGGCAGACACAACAAATTAAGACGCGCAGCGCCGTTCTGACTCATTTGCTTGTTTAAGGCCTTTGAAGTAACATCGTATGAAGACAAATTGGAAAAATGTTAAGTGTGCAATCCTCTTTGGTAAGTATTTAAATTTGATTAACATTTTTGTGCCAATAAAATTTTCGAACAGTGGAAATTTTCCCAATTTTTTTGTTTTCGGGAAAGTGCTCGGTTGGTTTCATTATTTTCGTTCTGTGATTTTCATCAGTTCTCAAGGACCATTTTTACAAACTTAATTTTATTTCGCTTGCCGTTTTGACACCTCTGAGTCATATTTATTACGCGTTCAATTTCTGTCAAGTTTCAACTAGTCAAAGAAGCCACGCCTATAATAATGAAATATTTAATAATAATTAGAATATCAATAATAATGAAACTATTGTGTTTTGATGGTAAATTATTGAAAGTTTCAAAGAGAAGACATTTTTCTCAAGTTTCGTGGTTTTTGGAACTTTTAATTATAAGTTATAAACTTTGGTTTATTTTGTTATTCAATTGATTAACAAATCAAATTAGTCACAATGGAATGACAGTTTAGTTTTGTAAATTCAATAAAATCGTAAGTTCTTTAGTTGCCTGTTGGTTCAAATCTTTCCAATTTTATTTTTGTTTTACATCGGACGTTTTTGTGAAATAATACACAGTTCCAGTCCAAATTCCAGAGTTTTCAATAATTGAAACGTAAGTCTTTGCATTTTTATCTCGCGAGTTTTGCTTTGTGTTTTAGTTTGATTTTCTATTTTTCCATGTAAATACTACAAGAAGGGTTGTGTTTTAAGGGTAAAAAAAGGTTTTCCCTGCTTTGTCGTCGAAAGGAAAGGAAAGAAGGTTCTCCAGAATATTAACCAACCAAATATTATTGCTGCAGCTATTTGTATGCAAACACAATGAGTCACCTTCGTTGATGTTTCCAAATCATTTAATTTTAGCTTTAAATTTTTGAAAATTCATAGCGGCCCTTAGGTGATTTTGTGAATAATTCAATGTAAAACAAATCAGATTTTATTAGATCCCAAAATTCAAAATGTTATGACTCGTGACGTTTATTTCCGTTTACGTATATATTGCGCAATATTTTGCAAAAATCGAGAACCCACACAGGTCCGAATCTTGTGCGCGGTATTTCTTTTGTATAAACAATAAGCCATTTTATTATTATTTATAACCTCGATTACAAAATATACAATCACAATAAAAATTAACAGATTTTTTTTTTAATTTTCAGTTCAGATCGACATTGGTGCGAAAACGCGATATTCGTATTTCGCGAACGGGATTGCGATGTGTCGAGTACGAATCTTTGTGGAAAAGCTTGATAGTAGCTTATTAATTAATCGCGAATCATTTTTTGATTAATTAATCGCGAGTGAAAAATTTGTGCTTCCAAGTGTTAATTAATACAAATTTTCATTCGAAATCGTTAAAAAAATGTGCAAGTGTCCGGGTTGGTGAGTTATGGACGATGGAGAAGCTGTTATGGTCAAGACGAATAATGCAAAAGGACTACAGTGTAAAAGGTAATTTGACAAAAGCCATTTTCATCTGAAATGATAACTAACAAAGAATTTTCTTTATAATTGCAGGTAGGGTCCACTTCGTGGGTTTAGCAGCAATTCAGGTTAGTAAACTTTTTTCTACAGTGATGTAGCCAGTGAATTGTTTAAAATTGTGAAAAAAGTGCATTTTTCTTTAAATGCACAGCAAGAAAAGTTTTTTTACGTACTGAAGTAATAAATTACAGATAAATTTTTTTTCCCAATAAATCCCAAAATAAAAATAAACGGCAAGCAGAGATTCACCTTCATTTGGGAAGCGGTCCCTAAAGGGAACTAAAACTATTGAGTGCAGAATGGCCACTCCAAGAATCTAAAATTTTATTGTTAATCTATATTTTGTCGAATTGATTAAATAGTTTCGTTAATAATAGTTATCTATGCGCAAAAGTGTTGAGCGAACGGTTTTCCAGTAAAAAATTTTTTTTTCAACAGGGGGGTGTTCCAGACCGCCAGACCCTCGGTGTAAGCTATAGATAATTAATATATTTATTCTGAAAATGTAAGAGTATTATTCCCATGTAATAAAATCAAACACAAAATATATAATCAAACACCTAAAATATTTACATGGCCGACTGCTCTCGTGAAAGCAACTTCTAAATTTTGATACACACAATAATCAACAAAAATCCAGACAAACGTTAATTTTATGTCAACGAATTCTAAATGTTCAAGAGTCACTTTGTTTTTAAAGAAAAGGTGGTGGGCGGCACTAAAGTAGAACTTCAGTATCCTTATTAAAAATTGGCAAGTCCCGGATATTGGATTGGTTATTTTAGATTTTTTTTGAAATTTGAAATTTGATTTTTAAAATTAAAAAAAAAATATTTTAAGAAACTTACATAAAAACGAAAGTATTAAATTAATTAAAATTAATTAATTAATTCAAATTTTTATTTGTTAATAATAATAAATAATAGGAGTAATATTTAATAATGATACATAATAAAAACTAATATTAATAAATTATCATAAAATATATTATAATGACCCGTGACTCAATAATTTTTAATTTAATTAATATTTATATAAGGTCAAGCATAATTTGCCAATTGGGCATTCATTTTTAATAGCTTAAGACTATTTTTATTAATTTATTATCATTATTATTATTTATTATTATTATTAAAAAATAACAATTTTAATTATGATTACTTTTGTTTTTTTTGTGTATATCTGGATGATATATGAATCGTCCAGGGATGAACCACCCGCTGGATGAATCGTCCGGGGACAAATCGTCCGGATACCAGATAGAATATATGTACGTAAATGCAACTGGTATAACATAATACTTTCCATTAATACCGTAAAAAATTATTAACGTCTTCATCTACAGGGGCGTCCTGGCTCACGGTGGATCCTTCATAAAATAATAAAATGGATAAAATAAAATAATAAAAAAAAATATTTTGTCCTTATATGGAAAAATTTTACAGGCTCTTGAAGGTCTCTCAGTACGCCCCTGTTCATGAAGATAAAATTCCGAGCAACTCATACAACTTAAATATATTAAAAAAAACTTTTTTAAAGTAAAATCAATCTATGTATAGAATCTATAGATTGATTTTAATCTAATCTATAGTATAAATGTGTTTCCCAAATAGAGGTCCGCGAACACCTAGGGGTGTTCCTTTTTTGGGGGTCCACGAACCCACAACAAAAAAGAAAAACAACATAGGCGAATAGGCAAAAATACGTTAACAATGAAATTTTTCTAAAATTTTAACAATTAATGTTCGATCTGGCAACTGTGCTAACCAAGGGGTATAAATATCTCGAAAATTTTGTGTACACTTATTTGGAATTCCATTGGAAATCTCTGGAATTCCTTAGAAATCATAGAAATTATTTTGATTAAAACTATAAGTTTGAAATTCAAAGGCAGATCCAGGCAAAGTTCATATAGGGGGTAAACGAGGCTGGTGAAAAGCCTAAGTATATTTTTGAAATAAAAAAAAATGTAGAAGATACACCCTTATTTTCTGTCCTTCTAGCCGCCCTTAACAGGCAAACTTAGAAAATATTAAGAATATTTTGGAAAGGTCAAAGAAATCTCAGAAAATTTAAAAAGCTAAAAAAATTTAAAAAATAAAACTCAGCTGGAGTAGGTACTTATTCTTAAAATTTTCTAAGATGTCTCTTCACTTCTATATATCACGATTTTCTTTGGGTTTTCCATAACAAACTAGGCAGAAATCGTCAGAAAACTCCGATGCACTAGTGAAGAGAAATCTGAAGATATTCAGGGAAACTTCAGGGAAGTTTTAGAATCTTAGAAAATATAAAGAAATTCGTGGAAATTTTACTATATTCAAGAAAATATTGAGGAAGAGAAAAATTTTAGGAAACGTAGAAAATTCTACTTTAAGAAATCTAGAAAAAAGAAAATTCAAGAAAATCCAACGAAATATCTGAAAATTCTAAGAAATCTAAAAATATCCAAAGAAATTTCAGAAAATTCTAAAATGTCTTAAGAAATCTCGAAAAATCTTAATCAAGCCAAGGAAATCTCAAAAAATTGAAAAAAAAACCATCTATGGTATTCTTAAGATTTTTTGTATTTCTTATTTCTTAAGACTTCCTGGGATTTTCTCAAATTTTCCTTCGCTTGTACACAAAAGCAGATGCCGGAAAAATTCATGGGAGAGAGTAAATACATATTTTTTTATAAGAATTTAGGCATATTTTTCAAATTTTAACAAAATTTAGTAATGGGGAGAGACAGTTATCCCGTTACCTCCCCCTTGTTGAAAATCATTGGAATTCTTTGAGAATCTTTGGAATTCCAAGGAAATCATTGGAATTTCAAGTTCTGTGTACAAAATTATTTTGAGATATTTGCCCCTCGGTGCTGACACATATAATTCATGGCTTTATTTTTTTACTTTTGTAACGAAACTGTTTCTGGGGGTCCCATGATACTACTGTCTAATTTTGGGGGTCTGCAATTTCGAAACATTTGGAAAACACTGGATAGATTAACAATACGTACCGCAAAGGGAAATTCTTTCAGTTCCGTTTTATCTCCTAGCGATATAAGATTCTTACTATTTTTGTCGCAATTTGGTACAATTTTTTCCATAATTACTGAATTTGGAGCTAAATTAGAAACAGCCGTACGCATAGTATAGTTTTTGCTATATTCCGCACACACTACAAAAAAAATAAAATATTTACATTCTACTCGTATAGTTTTGTTATTTTAAATAAATAAAATTTGTATGTAATAAAATGTTGCTAAAATAATTCTTTCTTAAGTTTGGTGTAACAAGTTAGTACATAGTTTTTCCTTATCACAATCAAGAATAACGTGCAATGTTTGAAGATTTTAGTTTCATGTTTTGATATTTATTTCCACCTTGCACGTATCCGACTCTTTCTACGATACGACCGGAAATGGATCCCGTTTAAGTCAAATAGCTGAGGTTTTACTGTAGAGTAGCATGGACAGAAGTGGGCCACCCCCCATTTTTGTTTCTTATCGACATGAACTCAGTTTTCAATAAGTCATTGAACTTTGCAGACGTGCATTTGTGTCCTCAAACAATTAGTGCTAAAAATATTTACTATTTTCATTTTTTTTATTGTGAAAGTTATTGTGATTTGCATAAGTTATTCGTCGAATTTAATCGGGATAGTTATTAATTCGATTAATTCGATAAAGATACGTATCCATGGATTATTTTAACTAATTATCAAATCATATTTACTAGCAAAACATTTTTTTAAGACACCCTGTATACAGGGTGGTCGTCTGAAAACGCAACAGGCAGGATTTTGGCCATCAGAATTTTTTTTCAAGAAATGCTAAAACACGTCAATTTTATCATCGAGGGAAACAAATTTTGCGGCCAATATCACTCCCGTATTGTTTCATCCCTTCGCGCTGTGACGACAACCCCTGAAATGTTAATAAGGATGATACAGCAAGTGATACCTTATTTGAAAGGTCTTGCTTCCCTGAATTCAGTGCAATCACTTTTTTGAAGTTTTTTATGTTAATATTTTTTTTGTGTATCTTTAAAGCAGCAGAATAAAAAATATCACATTTGAAAATTGATTTTTACAATACAATACAATACAATTTAAAAAATAATTAAAAAAATACAATTTATTATAAAAATAAATCATTTAACATAAAAAAGTCATAGTGCTTGATCCTTGTACTTGTTTTAGATGAAAAATTTGGGTGGCCCACTTCTGTCAGCAAAATCGTAAAATCGCAATTTTCTCTTTTTTTTACTTAACGGTGTAAAAAAATATGTTAACATTAAAAGTTTTAAATATGTTTTTGCCGAAAGTTACGTAATCCCTTTCCCTACAAATAGACGTAAATAGTGCTCAAAAATATCAATTTTTGAACATCCTATAGCATGAAAACCAAAGTGTGGCCCACTTCTGTTGATGCTACTCTACTATTGTTGTCGTCATACTAATTACGTATTTGCACATAGCGATTTAACTATTTAAAAAAAAATAGAATAAAATACACTTTCCTCGAGATTAATATATATTTTAATGCGAACCGGTTTCGACTAACGTCTTCCTCAGCACATCCTAATAATAATTAATAATAATTAATTGAAATTCAATTTGAAAACTAATTTAAAATTGTAAAAACATAAATCATAATTCTCTTTACATTATATAATACCTTAAACTTGTAGGATGTGCTGAGGAAGACGTTAGTCGAAACCGGTTCACATTAAAATATATATTAATCTCGAGGAAAGTGTATTTTATGCTGTTTTTATAAATAACCTCGAGGGGCTCAATATCAAAATTAACTATTTAAGGTCGTGAATAATATAACATAAAAAGTTTATTAATGAATTCAGTATTCTTACTTTGCTTAGTATAATTTATTGCATCTGCTTCGTCTACATTTGACACCGTCGTCACCTCTACCATAGGTGTTGGTGTATCTAGAAATTAAATAGTTTAATTTTAGTAAGTAATTTAATTGAATTCTTACTTGGACAACAAAATATCGGACGGATACTTAAGTAGAAACCACATAGTTGTACATGCTCTCCTTCGGAAGTTAATCGATCCACTTCCGGACAATCTTTAGCAAATTTGCAAGTTCCTGAGCTGTTATTCTTCACTAAGACACATGGTTGGTCAACCTCTAAAAAAAAACTTATTTATTCTGGCGAAATAACAAAAAAACTTCATACTTTGAGCGATTGTTATTGTGGTAAGGATTGCCACTAAAACTATATTGATTAATATATGCATAGTAAAACACTGATTAAATTAAAACTAAATGTCACACTTTATCTCAAACAGAGATGTGTTAATCTGCGTATTTTTTAATATATTGTTTTTAAGATTACTTAAATGCGATGTTGCAGAGTTTCAAAGTTGTTTAACTGGTTTACACAATAAAACTATCTTCCTGTGGTTTTAAATATATGATTTGGTTAAGATTTTCCAAATTCTTCAATATAATAACAAACTTATTATTTTAATCAATTTAAATTTTATTAATGATCTATGTAAATCAATTTCCAAAGGGTTTTTCCAATGAGTCATGGATAGGATATAAAATCATCAATTTAATTAGTAATATTTATTTATATGTTTTATCTTTTTTTTATTACTATTGGGAAATTTTCCAAAATATTTACCCCCCCCCCCACCGCAAAAATTGGGTTTCTTAAGATTTTTTTAATGAAGAACACTTAAATTAAAGGACACTCAAGGACACTCACCTGCAATGGCAACCAAATCCGCTTATAGGGACGAATTATTAAAAAATATTAACCTTAAATTGCCACAAGAATACAAAGCTCAACTGATACCTTCTTCAGTTATTCCAAAACAATCTCTATCTGGTCCAAAAAGGTCAGTCTCTTTTGGAGATATGAGAGCAAAAGAGATTAGAAGCAGGGCCGGATTAACCGTCAGGTTGATTATCAGGCTCAGTATCAAATGAATAAAAAAAGTTTTTAAAACAAAAAAAGGTGGGCCCTCGAGATGTCATAGCCCAACGCCGAAATAAGACCTAATCCGGCCCTGTATAGAGTACAATTCTTCTTCTTCTTCCTTTCAGGGTTTAGGCTCTGTTCAGGGGCGGATCCAGAATTTTTTTCTGGGGGGCGCACAAAGGGTCGAGACGGGCAAAAAGTGTTCTCAGATTTGGGTTTGTCTCCATGTTTAAGCGTCTGGGGGAGGGGGGGGGGCACGTGGGCACGCTAAATCCGCCTATGGCTCTGTTGCCTGTTCCGACTTCACAAGTCTCGCCAGCGTTTTCTCGGACGTCCAATATCCCCTTTCCCATTCGGGTTGTAAGATAATATTTTCTTTGGAATTCTTTTATCTTCCATTCTAGTTAGGTGTGCTTTCCAATTTTCTCTGTGTTCCAGAATTCTCTCCTTGACCGAAAAGATTTGCAGTAAATTAAGGGCTTTTTTGCAATATGAACTAAATGAAAATCTAGGGTTATTCAAAATTAATAGAATCTGGCATTGCGTAAAGAAATTAAATAAAAAGAATTTGCGCTCCATACGGGTTCTTTGCTCTTTAATGTTTTTCTATTAATTTCTTTCCCTTTTCAGACATACACAGAGAAAAAAACAATCCTCCCAAAAATTTTGAAGTAAATATTACATTAATTATAGTAAATTTTATATCAAATTTAGTAAAATTTACTTCAAATTTAGTAAATTTTACTTCAAAATTGGTGTGAGGCTGATTTGAACTTCAATTATAGTAAAAATTGCTTCAAAACACCAAAAAAAATTTCTCTGTGTACTCTTCGTCTTCATCTATTCCTTGTTTTTTTTTTAATTTATCCCATCATGCGCTTCAAAAGATTCTTAAATAAAATTTTGAAAATATAATGTTTACAATTGCTTTTTTTCTGAAACTTGCTGTGTTTCAATGGATCAGACACATCTCCTTATTTCTATGGATACTCTTTCGATTCTTAGGATTATTTTTATATTTTAAAATATGTAATAAATAATTACAACAAAAACTTAAAAATGTAAAAAAATATTTATTGATTTTATATTACACGGCATTGCATAAAAATCTTATATTTACTCTACCATACCAATCTTTCTATCCAGGATACATATTCTGATACTTTTGTGTATACTGCTGGTGTATTTACTATTCCACATGCTTTTCCAAAGGATGTAATACCCACAACATAAAATAAACAAGAATTTTCTTTCTTAGTCGTTAGCAATGGTCCACCAGAATCTCCCTAGAAAACATTCACGTTTACTATTTTTATTTTCTTTCAAATCAATTTCTTTCACAAAGGCAGTCAAAATAGTTAAGAATTTAATTTTTAAGTTGAGTTAGATTAATTTTTTTTTTAATTTCACATTGAAAATATTTAAAAGTTTTTAACCTGGCATGTGTCCTTGCCTCCTCTTAAATCACCTGCGCACAACATAGTTGATTGCAGGCCATTTGGCAATCTTTTCGAATCAGATTTGTAACTTCTTGAACACTGGTTATTGCTGTATACAAAAAGGGACACCTTTAATAATTTTTGACTAACTGCTCCACCTGAAATAATAAAAATTAATTTAGTGGAAACAATGAAATTATTGTATAATCTTTAAAATTATTTGTTTTTAACAATTTTTGTTGTTTTTGGTTTTTTAGAATTTTTTCCATTTGTGGAAAGTGTTATAATTTAATTTTTCTTTTTTTCAATAAAACAAAAAAAAATAGAAAAAATCGAATATCTACAATTTTTGGAAATCAGCTCTAGTTTCCTACAGAATGTTTTTAAAATCATTCACGACGTTTTATTTAAAACTCTAAAATGAAGAGGTTCAAATCCTGGTCACGTCAAATACACTGCTGTGATCTAAATTAAGAATTGAGATCGAGAGGATTATTACGAGGTTAATATATAAGTATAATAATATAGTTTTTGCACCCAGCTCCTGTATATATTTATTAAAATGTTTCAACCACATACTGTCATCGTCGGGCACAGTATACCGAAAAATAAATTAAATTAAATTATAATATAAACAAATAAATTAAAATATTTTACATTTAAAAAATTAAAGTGATTAAAATGAAAACAATTATATTACCATTTTTTTGTCTTTGTCATCATTACATATTTCAATTTAAGTTTTTTCGTTAATTTTTAGTACTTTTATAATTTATAATTTAAATTCGCAATATAATTTAATTTATTTTTCTGCATAGTGTATCCGACGATGACCGTTTGTGCTGAAACATGTCACAATTTAATAAATATTTATACGAGCTGAGTGCAAAACTTATATTAGTTTACTTATATATTTTTGTACTATGGGGAAGGTAACGGGAAACCACCCTATTAATTAAGTTCCTTAGTACGTCATCTTGGCTTAAATAGCTAGAATGATATCCAACATCCGGAACTGATAGGCACCTGAAGAAGAAGAAATAAAAAAACAATGCGATGGACAGCCTTGTTTTTGGAATTGCAACTTTCTCAAATACAGGATTTACCTCGGTCATCAAAAGTTTTAAATAAGTTTCCAAATTCTAAATATATATAATGTACATCGCAATTTCAATAAAACTTACTTTGTGTTTTTACTTTTTGAGTTTGTGATAAATGAGAAACATTTTTAATGTTTGACCATGTAAATAAAGTTTTATTGAAATCGCAGATCAAATATAGTTATTTCATTTTGTAATAAGGCATCTAACGTACTAAAGCCTGTTCTTCCCAATCCCGTGGCTATAGTTTTGTTCTGGTCTATCCTAGATTTCGTCCAAAGACACGCCGGTCTTACGTAGTCACTAAATGACACTTTGGGAGCCACTCGTAGCAAGGCAATGTCATTATACGTCTTTGGAGGATGATATCCTTCATGCTGAATGATTTGTACAATATTATATTCGTAGAATTGAATTTCTTTGGGATTTCTTTCAAGATCCAAATCACCAAGTCGTACTTTTACAGGTTCACCACTAAAAACTTTAATTAATCAGCATTTATAACAATTTTTTAAGATATTATTTAGTTACGCTTCTCTGGAATAACAGCAATGAGCAGCAGTGAGAACGAAATATTCACTAATCAATGTTCCTCCACATTTCCATTCTATCCCTTCAGCCCCATTATAACCGATAGCTGCCTTTAAATTTATGTTTTAAACCAAGAAGTTTTTTGAAAATAAGCTTACCATAAAGGGAAACTCTCCAGCTTCAGCAGCGGTTCCTCCGGTGATGAGTGGAATTCCGTCATTAGTACAATTTGCAACATTGATTGAAGTTATGTGATTAACTGGATCTGTTATTAAGGGTGCAGCTTGGATTGTCACAGTTAACGGTTTGCTGTATTCCAAACATTCTAAAAAGTAACAGTTTTATAATCTCACATTAGAAAATTAAAATACAGTAATACTTTGTTCACTTATGCTGGTATATCCTTGTGGCGAATTTGGTCTTTCATTTTCGAATGTTAATCCTTGTTCGAGGAATAACAGCGAATTTTCATTTGGCTCTATATTATTGTTTACTACAAATATAATTAATTACAACACTAAATTTAAAAAATAAATGAAATTTTACCTGGACAACAAAATATGGGGAATGTTCTCATATGTAAACCGCACAGTTGAGAATCTATTCCATTGCTAGCTTGTTCAGTTACAAAGGGACAGTTCCTTGCCAGCTTGCATATTCCAGGACCTCCAGTGTTTCTTATAGTACACGCTTTACCAATTTCTTTTTGTACAAATTTAGATTTAGTTAAATAATTAGTTTTGCAGTTTTTAGGGATTAAATGTAGAAGTTCGTAAAATTAGTCAATTACGCGATATTTTATTGGCTGGGAAATATTGGGATAAAAACTTGCATAAAGAGGTGCGTAGTCACGACGATCGGCAGTTAAGAGTCGCCGAGTGTAGTCACCATTGTTGTGACAAATTTTTGACAATTCCCCAAAGAGTCTTCAAGTGTTACCATCACCAGCTGGTTCAACAAATATTCGGCAGTTCGACAAAATTCAGAATTCCACTTGGGTGAATTTGATCATCATCTGAGGATCTACATCTGCCAGGTTTGGAAAAACCTGCAAATTTTGCTACGTGTGATATAATTTAATAAAAATATAAAAATGAAAAATAACACCTCTATAGGAAGCAGTTTATTTTTGAAATTTGATTTTTTGAGTTTTAAAAAACCACGGGAGTTTCTCACATTACTGCAATAATCCTTATGCTTCCTTTTGGTTTGTTCTACATAGGAAAGGAAACCAAATCACAAAGTGCATCTTTTGGGGAAAAAGAGACATGAGATCTATTTGGGATAATTTAAATCGCATTGACGTTGGGACGTTCAGTGACGTTTTTGAGTGGGACCGAAAATGTATTGTCATTTAAATCTTTATTATTTTATTAATATAAATAATTAAAAATTTTAGTTTTATTTTACTTCTTTTCTTAATTTTATGTTTTATTTTGATTCTACTATTTTCTAACATCTAGGAACGTTTAATTTTTGAAATAAAGTATTTTCAAAATTATTAAATAATTTTGACTTTTTTATAAATAAAACGTGCGTCAATAAAAGTTATTGGTATTTTTATATCTAATACTTTATTATTAACCGTTAATGACATACTTTTGATCAAAATATTGAAAAAATAAAAGTTTTAAATATAGGTTAGGTATTCAAAAACGAAAATATGTAATTTTGCGAACTATTACATTAAATAATTGGGACTTAAACTAATAACTAATATTAATTTGCTAATGATAAAACAAAACCTTGAACCTTTGTTTTAGCTTAAATAATAACAAAAGTATAGTAAATAATTTTTAAAATTCGTACCTTCTGGGTAAACACAATTTAAAAACAGTACTGTAAAACTAAACACAACACTAAAAAACATTCTAGTGACTTTTAAGTAAAATGAGACAAAGTTTTTAAATTAATTTGATGTCTTCATTCATGTAGCCAAATGAAATTTGTATTTGAAGATCAAAGTTGGGTTTACCCGATTCTGAGACGTCGCATTAAATACTAAATCTTCAAAAGTTGTTTTACTGGTTTATTATTCTACTAAAAATATTTGCAAATGCTTATCAATCATTTTGACGAATTTAGAGTCATAAGAAAATAGAAATCATTCACCTAGGGTTATTACAATTAATGGCTTTGAAATACTTCGAATTTTTCTTATTTTTCTACTCAAAGTTCAAAATTTTTTACCACCAAATGGATTAATCGATTTCTGATTAATCCTACAAATTGTGGTTAAGTAATTAATTATTTCAAAAATATGGGTTTTTAGTTTTATCTTTAAATTGAAGAATCTGACGAATTTTTAGTTTTAATTAATCTTATTTCTTATGAAATCTTCCTACGTCATGATTTTTTTCTCTGATTAAAATTTCCTCACTGCTCACTGCTTTTCATTATCACATATACCTACATTAATTTTCTTTTTTTCATTTAGCATTGTTCATGAAATTTCATGAATTTTATAAATATAAATATAATAATTACACAAATAAATAATAGCTTTATTTTGATAGTACATTTACTAATTAGACAACTACAAATTGTGTTAGTAACTCTCGAAACTGAGCCAATTATTCACAACAGTTCAGAACACCCTATTGCTCATAGGTTTCCTTGTTCTATTTCTTTCTAATGTCTTATTATCAATTAGTTTTATTGTTCAGCCAAAATTGTTTCCTGTTTTATAAAAAAATCATGTGAGAAGCATCAAAACTAAATAATGTAAAATTGAAAGAAAAACTGGGTTTTCTTCAATCAAAATAGTAATTTTATTCGAAATATGACTAAGTACTGGTTTAGTAATGATAAATGAACTCTCAGCCTTTGTTATCAAGGGAATACTCCTGTTGTGTTACAATGACGTCAAGACTTTATTTGGGTTATTGCTCTTTCAAGTAGAAGAAAATAAATAATATCTCCAAAAGTTTAAATGTATGTAGAATTTTAGTTTGAGCCTCTAACCTTGATGAAAATACAGCAGCAATAAAATGGTAAAAAGTTTATAGTTGATCATAAACTTTTCATCTTTTCCGTTATCTCCGAGGCCAAAACACTAAAACATTTACGAAAAACTACTTTTTGTTCCAAGAAGCCCCCCGCAACAATTTAAGAACCAGCAATCAACCGTCAAATAAAAAAATTTTAATTCGTCATAATAATTAGACAAATTAGAATTAGCGAAGGAGCTCGTCAAACCACAATGAAAAAATTATATTAGCATAACAAAAATTTGAAAAAAATTTCAATGTTATTGCTAATTATCAAAAATTATATTGTAGAACATTGAATAAAAATATTGGTATACCAATAATAATTACTCATCGCTAACCAAATCATAAATTGATTTTTGTAAATGTTCAAAAATTTACCTATCTCTTTTCATTTTCCCATTTAGACTTAAATAGATTTTGGCAAATTCATACATTTCCTAATGAAATTCAAATTTTTATTCGGAAAAGCAACCACTAGAATGCTTATGATAAAAATATTAAAAATAATTTTGGAAAACCTGAGGTGGAAGCTAGTTTGGAACCAATGCAAGAATATTCAGAAAAAATAATATTTTTTTATTATTCTTCTTTGAGGGGGGGTCCTGAAATTGCCAACGATTTTGCTCTCCGCATTATACAAATGACCTTGTTTTTCTCCCCCCATCTCCCTTTTTTACGAAGAGCTTTTTCTAGGGAATGCTCAAAATTTATTAATGGCCGTTGTTTGTGCATCCCTGCTTTAAATGAACAAAATTCAATTTTAAATTTTAAATGATAAACACTTGTACTCGGCATTATAAATAAAATTTACTAGATAAGAATAATCTACAAAATATTTAACAAAGCAGTTTTAGTATTGTAAAAGTGAATCAAAAATGAATACGTTAGGTTTTGAAATTGCAGAAATAAAGCAAGAATTGTTAGAATCGGAGAAAACTGAAAACGTAAGTTAAATTTCAAATTTTATTATTTGTTGTTTAAAATGTTCCTACAGATAAACGCAGGTGTTACCGAACTCTCCATAATTGCACAATTAATGGGTTATGAATTTGAGCCCTTGCAAACATGGTCGCACTTACAAAATATTAAAGAAGAAGTCAAAATTGAAATTACGTGTTTAAAATCTGGAGTGAGAAGTGTTCTGTATAAGCCAAAAGATATGTGTAGTTGTCTTTCTGATGATGTTTTGGACAAGGGTCAGTTTTGGAATGTCGTTGGTGTTGGTTCTTCCTCATCACATTCTAATCAAGTATGCTGCAAACATGTTTTTGGCAAACAAACACTTATATTTTAATTTTAGACTTCCTTCAGTAATTCAGAATGTTCTCTTCTGCCAAAACTCTCTGATAAAACGAAATTGACAATCAAAGGAATGTTAAAAAAAATTATTGGGTTAATCGCTACAGATGTTCAAGATGCAGGGGTGACTTTGGAATCTACATTTACGCGGCACAATTCCTGTAAATTACCCAATAGAAAAGTAAATACGAATGGGATAAAACGTACAAACTCTGATATTACCAGTAGTTACAAACCAAACCCTTGTACTTCGACTCCCGATATAGGTCTATCTAATGGAAGAACGTTTAGATGTGCAAAATGCAGTTTTGTAAACAAACGTTTGCTGAGCTTAGAAAAAACAGTAACCGAATGTTTACAAGTGATTTCTTCAGACAAACTGAATACTACTTCAAAAATCAATATTTCTCCAAGAATTTCAGATATTAAGCCGACCGAAGGACCTGCCGTCAAGTACATTAGAGAAATGAGAGGATTTAACAGTGAAGTTAAAAAAGAAACTCCAAAATTCAAGACCTTAGGTAGAAGATGTGATACTCCTATCGTAAATCCAAATCCATTCAAGACAACTCCTTGTCATAGTGCTACTAAGCCAATATTAAAAGCAGGAACTACAGGAATCCCCAAGAAGCTGAAAACGGAAAAGGCTACTCCAGCACCTACTAATAGAATTCCCAAAAGAAAACTGTGATTTATTTTATATTTTAACTGTCAATTTTCATATCCGTAATTCTCTGTATCTTTTGAAAAGCTAAGGAAAACTAAAAAGATTATACTTATTTTAAATAAATTTATTAATTATTTTACATTCAGAAGGACATTCAAAAATTCTTTAATTTTATAGGTTTATATACTACTATGTTTATACATTTTAAAAATTTTGCAGTGAATCTAGTGAATTTTTTACATTTTCAATTAATAATATTTACAATTTACAATAATAAATAATATTTACAATGTTAGAAGCCTTTTTCTTCATCCAGCAGTGGAAAAAAAAGCTAATAGGGACAATTTCCTAAGAACAGCTTCAAATATTTTTTCTATGATCGGCATTTTGGATCTTGGGTTTTCGGTTTATGTTGCAGTTCAATTTTTTTGAACATTTTTACAAGTTTTTCTTCTTCCGATTCCTCGGTATCCGAATCACTCAAACGATCTTTTTCCGCTTTTGAGAAACTTGCCTCATTTCCCATTATCTTTCTACATTTTTCGAAATGGTCCAAATCTAAAACAAAAGTAAAATAAGGGGAACTATGCAATGGGCTAAAATAATATCCTGATAAGATTTGCTTAAGCTAAAAATTACAAAACTACTAATAACCAAAAATATGTAAAAACATAAACATAACCTTACACTCATCGTCCGAAGAATCTTCTTCGCTATCAAATCCAGCTGTGGAAGCTTTTCTTTTTTTGTCGTTTGATGTCATTGTAGCAAGTTTAATTTTCTCAAATTATTCAATTACTATAATACGACACAAATAAAGGTAAAACTTCTTTTGCAACTGCTTAGTTTGTCGAAAAAGTTTTTGTCAGATTTGTGTGACTCGAAAACAATCGCTTGCAACGCGCAAAATTCATTTGTTTTTAATTTTGTTTTCGCGAATTGTTATAGTAGTGTAATTCAGCCAATTTTATCAAAGCAGCTGGTGAATTTTTGAATACATAGGTATCTAGATTACGAATAACATAATTATTTTAATGCAGTTACAATTACATGCTCCTGAGGAACCTAACCTAAACTTTTTAGGTTATTCCAAACGAAAATAGAAATTTATATAGAATATAAATGCCACTCGATTTCATGATAATTAGGAAAAATTTTCCCGAAACTATCCAGATGTTAAATTACTATAAAATCGGAAATCTCTCAAATTTGTGATTCGGTATTGTATGATTCGGTTTTGGAAACTAATGATAAATCGATATTGAAATTTAGAGGATTTTATAGGGTGCATATCCCCCCAAAATATATAAAAATTTTACAAAACAAGTAGCTTTTTTGCGAAAAAAAAATCCTAAAGCTGAAAAATGACCAAATTTTAACTGAGTTTGGCCGTCTTTTCGGGCCCCTCTGGCCATTGGGCCCTAGGCATGTGCCTGATGCGCCTAATGGTAAAAGGGCCCTGATTGTCAGCATTTCGAAATCTTAAAATGTCGCTACCGGACGTCAGATCTTTTTTTGAAGTGAAAAAAATTCGGGTTTCGTCATTTTATATCCATGGTTTGAAATATATTCAGTCAGCAGTTTTTTAATATTTTGAAAATTTGGGAAAACACAATCAAACCAAAATACAAAAAACAATGTGTGGATTTAAATCAAACAAAACAGAAACATTGATACCACGTAAATTTGGTAGAGACAAATTTTAAAAACTTGCTAAAAAAAGTTACGGTTAATTTGTTGTTTTGGCGCCTTCTTTTAAAATTTTAGAGAAGTAAAAACTGGAAATTCTGTTAATTTATTTTAATTTTATTGATTAATTAAAGTTTGCAGTATATAAGAAGTTGTATATTTTACCTTTGATAACAAGATGTCGCTAGATGTCCATTTGTAAAGTTGCAATATTACTGTTTATATTTTAAACAAAATAGTAAAAATAATGCAATCCTAATAATTGATTCAATTATGTTTGTTGTGATTGCTTTAATAATAATGTTTAATTACTCTATGGGGAGAAAGAATTCGCTCTAATGCACGCAGGTCGTGAATGGATTTACGAGCTTTACATTAAAATGAACAGATTAACAAGATTAAATTTACAATATTACCGCTTCCGAGTCAAAAAGTAAGTAAACACACTTACACTTTGGCATAACTCATTTTCAGTTGCTCGTTTAGAAAAGGAATTAAAGAACATTTTGAGTATAATCCATTTTGATGCCTACAAGCAATACATACAGAAAGATATGGAGACTAACGCTTGAGCTTCTTACCAGGAGATTAGCTCATGGAGAAAGAAATAAATTTATCTACGCAATTTGAATTCAAATTTAAAGAATTTTCTAGTTTGTCTTTTATTTTAACGCTTATCAAACCTTTAGCCAAATTTCAATTTATCTAGCTCATCACAAAGTAGGTTACATCGTCTGGACATACAAACACCAATTCTAAGGTGTATGTGTAGACTTGAATGTTATAAATGTGAACTTTTCTGGCCAATCCCAAATTTTGGTATTTTCGATTAAAACAGTTTGAATTTCCTTGGTTGCAAATTATCCGAGTTGCACCCGCATAGGTGTGAGTCAGAATATTAATAAATAATAGGGTAAGATAGCCTACATTAACCCAGGTAAGTATCACGTCCCTGTTCCAGTTATCTAATTCTCAAATATTGTTAGTATAAATAAGAGCAGGAGTTGTTAATTTATTTTTTGGTAAGCAAGGAGCATTGAATGAAAAATCTGGCGAAATGCTATTGGCGAATAAATTTTGATTTTGAAGGTGCCTTACCTACAAACTTCATCTTCCGAATGCTATGCCGATCAAGGTCAACAATCTTTTATGTGTATGCAAGACTTGTGCACACTGACCTACATAAACTAAGAGGCTGAAAAAGTTCATCAAATACAATAAAGTAATAAATATGACTTATAAACACAGACAGTGCTGCTTCCATTCAATGTCATTACAAGGTGATCTGGTAGACGCATAAAACCAACCATGCGTGCTACACTCACATTATTTGCCCTACGATATAGATGCATGTAATCTTTGTGAAGAGGGGTATATTCCCGCTGCTTTAAAGTATCTTTAAGACAGCATTCCAGATTTAATACACACCTTAAATTTAAATGTTTCACTACCACTGAACTATAAATAGCTATAGGCTCTTTCAAAAATATAATAATTCATACAATTTTTACTACCTAACAAAAGCGTTCTCATTAGCATGGTTCAAAGTCTTCACATCGTTCAATCACATCCAGCGATCCAGCATCCAGGTGGTTCCAATTTACTTTCTAAAATTTGGCACTATTGATCGCAGAGAGGTGAATGCCAAAAAATATATTTTAGCAGATAACCTAAAAGAAGAACAGGAAGAAAGTCGTTTGCCCAGATTTCGGAAAAAAAATTTGACGCAACTGGAAATTCCATTAATAGAGCTAAAAATGAAAATTGTTACTATAGAACCAAACTGTTTGTTAATGTTATGACGGCATTCGTCGTATTATTATATAACATTCACGTTTGTGATGACTCTAAACGTGAGAATTCTTGACCATCATCAACTTTTTTAAAATTATGGCAGTTGTGATCGTTCCTACGTGTCGTTTGGTCATAAATGCAATGACCGTCATCCAGTTGTAATTACACACCTATAATGTTTTGAATTTTGTCATAGTTTAATATTTTTGTTTATCTACTTTTGAAATATTGAATACAAATAAAGATTAATTTTTTCCTAGATATACATAAAAAAATTAAAGATGTTTTATTATTTGCTACGTAAAAATTTATTATGAACTGCGCAAATAATTTATTGGGCTATTGCATTTGACTTTAGCCATAATTTTCTTCAATAATAATTATAAAATCATAATTAGTATGGTCATCAGGTTTATAGTTTAATCTATTAAACTGATATCGCACATTCAACACCAGCATTTTTTAATGATTTTTATGATATTTTTGTAATAGCATAATTATTTGAATTTCAATTGCGTTTCAGACCCCCCGGTTTATAAATTAAAAAATATTATTAAAGTAATGTAATTAATAAGTCTATAAATATTAGTAGTATAATTTACTAAAACAAAATTAGGGGACGCACAGATATGAAGAACAGCTGTAATATTCTGTACCCAAAACCGCCCCCGATATTGTTAATTGAAATAAAAATTTTTTGAAGAAAAGAATGAAAAGGAAATAATTATATTTTTCACATTTCATCAATCATCAATTTTCATAATTTTTTTAAATTTGTTTATTTATTTAATTTATTTCACATTTATACAAAATAATTTTTTGATCCAACCGCAAAGTAGATTTTCTTGCTGAAGTGTTGCGTGTTATAGGAAACTTTGATATTTTTTATTAGTAGCATTTCTACCGAAAATTTATGGTTCATTATTAATTAGGCGGATCAATAAAAAATTAAATTTTTGTTAAGTGTTAGATAAGCCAAAAAAACAAGTTTTTATTTTACGCAATAAATTTAAGTAATTTTATACCATGCTTCCATACTTTAATATTATTAAAAAAAACTTGTTTGAAAATTTAACTATACTGAGTTATTATTTACACGGGTTTAAATCACTGTGGTAATTTTTTTTAGATATTTAGATGGAACTTTAAGTTTTCTTTTGCATAATACTTACCAAATTACTTGAACTTGGCAGCCCAGAGGGCGCGAATTAAAAACCAGAAGGTTTTTTCTTCAAAGCTGCACAATTACAATCAGATTTTGTTTTAAAACTTAAAAAAAAATTAAACTGTTGAGATGGTTTGAATTAAATTCTTCATCATTCTTCTTCATCAAAATTGGTTCGCCATCCTGGAGCTTTTTAAGATGGCGGATGAAGCTCAATGAGATATTAAAGTATATTATTTTTTATTATTAAAATCCAGCATATCATACTACCTTTGCCCGAATAACAATAATAACGGCGTAACAACGAGGTGTTACGGGTGTTCAAAAAACACAGGCCCGAAGAGGCCCAAGTTGAATTAAACGATTGTTTTAGTAATTTGTCAATGATGATAGTAGTAATTATATTTATCAAATTTTTTAAAATTTAATTTTAGTTAATTTGTATTTTTAAATTATTTTTAAATACTCGGCCCCCGATCCGGGTATTTTCTATTGGTTACAACAACGGGTTTTTGTCGTAGATTGACTATTGTTTTGAAAATTACTATTTCAAATCTATTAAATGTTGTTTTCAGTGAAAGACATGAATGCCAACAATATTATTATAAACTTGATAAGTATTTCAGGGTTAAGTTTATTTTGCAAAATTAAAATTGCTAAATGTCTGAAAGTACCGAAGGTCATTATTGTTATGAATTGTGTAAAGCATGATTTATTAAGTTAATACTATTTTAATGAAGTGTAACCTTCGTTAGATTAATTATTTTTAAAGCAGGAGGATTTTAGATTTCCAAAATTATTACCAAACAGAAATGCGGAAAAGATTAAGAAAATATAGAGAAATAAAAAATTAAAAATTTTTCCCTCCATGTAATTTCAACTTTTGCATGTTTAAATTAAATATTTTATTATTTTAAATATTATTTTGAATGTCGAAGTAATTGTTTGGAAAAACATAGTAAATATGGGTTTCTACAACACATCATCACATAAAAACTATAAATAATTAAAGCTATTTCCAAAATCAATTGATTAATTAAAAAACAAATCAAGAAAATTTCATTCACAATTTTTAATATTTAATATTTTTGAATGTTAACATAAATAAAATAGAATAAAATTACAGAATTTATACAATTTAAATATTTGATCATAGCTGTACCTTTATTGCTCCAATACAAAATTTATAATTTTTTTCAATTTAATTAAATTTTATTAATTTATTAATTTTCGATAATTATATTTTTAAGTATCAGAATGGAAAATTAATAAATTAATTACACTGTAAAACAATGGGTGTAATTTTACCCGTGAAAATCACCTGATGCTTAATAAGAGTAAATTTACACTGTAAAAATGTGAGTTCAATTTTAGTTCTGAAAATTACCCGGTTATCTAAAAATGGTGTAATTTTATGTTTTAACTATACACCTTAAAGGGGCAAAATTTCCCTAAAATTATTGACAGGAAAGTGGTCACCATTGGATAGGGGAAATTTGCTCAGTGGGGTAATTTTCTACAGAGGTTGTATAATTATCTAAAATCGGTGGCAGGAAAGTGGCCGCCACTATTGGAATAGAAAAATTTACCCGGGAATTTTTTACATTATAGCTCCAGCGGAGCTGCAAAAAAAAACGAAATATTAAAACAAATCTAAAATAAATCTCCGCTTAAGGTGTAATGCCAGATTAACTTTTATTAAAATTGGATCTGAACCTTTTGCTAAATGAAGGCTAGAAAGCAGGATTTCCACATTTAATTTCGGACTTCTTTAATTATAACTTTTTCTTTTGTTTATTATAAACTTTGTTTACAAAAAAATCATTTTTGTGAAAGGTCCAGAAATTGTTTGTGAGGTGGCCCAAATTTTGAAGCCCGCCACTGATTACAGCGTTTGCCAATGGTATATCATTAATACTGAAACGTTACGTAACAAGCGTTACGACCCACTGGGCTTACCTCATCGCTGAAACTGATTTACATTCACATTTCACAAACAATTGTAAAGCAACCATAACATTTTGTTTGGTGTATTAAAGAGTTAACACAAGAATGTCTGCTCAATTTCGAAACCAAAGTTGGTACTCGTGAAAACTTCGATGTTGCCAATTCCCCCCAAATTGGGGTTATGTTATTCCTGGCTTGTGGTGTCGGGTTTTAATTGTGGTTTAGAAAACATCAATTTGATGAGTCATTTGATTACGTGTAAATCGTCAAGTTGTTTGTCTTTGGAGTAACCCAATAAGACAATATTTGCATTGCGTCGTGTGTTTTCCAGATTTTCTAATTCAAAAGACGTCACTTTCAGGTTTTTGCCATTGTTTTTGATGATAAAAAAAAGCAAGGTTAATCTTCTAGTTTATTTTATTAGTTTTACCTGGGGCCCAGCAACAGCATCACATTTTAATGTAAAAGATCTCGAGAGCTGGGTGGCTAAGTGTAGGGGAAGTACCGCTTTAGTGGAAGCGGCCACCATACTACTATGTTAAAACTAAAAAAAATTGTATTTTTATTATAACAAATTATATTTATTTAAAATATATATCTTACAAATAACTTATATAAAGTGATTGTGCCTTTATTTGTTTATATAAAATACAAAAATTATCACTTGATTATAGCACATTTTCGAGTAATGTTATTTGATTGTTATCACGTTATGAAATATACTATTATAGCCTTCACATTAAATTCTAAATACAAAATACGTAATTTTTTAAACGTATTTAATGCTATCAACTATTAATAAAATATATAATTTATTCAGTCTCATAATATTGGACTTAACACCGAGAGACTAAAGGCTTAGGACACCTGGACAATTTTCTAGTTCGAGGTCCTTCGCGGTCTGAAAATTATCACTTACACATCTGCCACAGTCGCAAGTAATTCGTCCTTGAAAATTTTCCAATTTATCCTCCCTTAACATTAAAGGATAAGTTACCAATAATAATAATAATATACTCCAGCAAACATTTAACATAGGAAAGATATTAAAAGTAATGTTAAAAAAATATTGTTCGGCGCAGGTACTAAACTACATTATGCCTAATTTGCAAGTGTTCTACTACAAATTAAAAAAAATTAAATATTTCAACAAACTTTTCTCGGCGTTAACAGAACACGGAAACAATCTGGAGGAACCGCCATGCAAGCATGCCTAACGTCACAGTTATCAGTTGAACTAAGGTCGTAATTTTGAAGAAGAGATGTTAAAATTAAGAAACTAAAACACTGAACCAATCGCTGCCCAATACATGTTCGTTTTCCAGTACTAAATGGTATAAAATGAGACGGTTTTACCACAATACCTTTTGAAGAAATAAATCTTTCTGGTTTAAACTCGGATGGATTCTTCCAATAATCTTCTCCAAGATTCAATTCGTAATTATTTATAAATACCATGGTACCTTTTTTGACCGTATATCCGTCAATTTCGGTATCGTTACTGGCCACGTGTGGTACAATTGGAGACGACGCCGTTCGCAAAGTTTCCCACATTGTGGCTTCCGTGTAGGGCATCAACGGTTTATCGAAAAGCGTCGCACTTCTTGTGCCATTAGTAACCGAATCAATCTCCTGCTGAATTTTCTTTCCAATTTCGGGATGCTTTA
The DNA here is from genome assembly GCA_949152465.1 of Cantharis flavilabris. NCBI lineage: Eukaryota > Metazoa > Arthropoda > Insecta > Coleoptera > Cantharidae > Cantharis > Cantharis flavilabris. The sequence continues at coordinate 25,374,533 of OX424441.1, read as the reverse complement.
TTATGGCAGCTATCGTAACCATTACCAAATTACCGACTGCGGAATGTCCACCCAAAAAGTCTTCCAATTCGAAAATAATATGGTCCCAGTTCATATTTTTGTCTTCTTCCAGGTGTAGCAACAGAGCATCGGTAAAATCTTTTGGCGGTAATCCCGATCCAAGGATATCTAAGCGATCGTTTATGATGCGGGCTAAAATAAATTTTCTGATTACAGCAGCCCATTCTCCTATTTTGTTCATGTGCTTGTTGTAAATCGGCAATAACCAGGGTAAAAAGTCGACTGCGTATCCCTGGTTAATTTCCCAAAAAATTTCGTCGAAGAAGCGTACTATTTTGCAAAATTCGGGATCTTTGTAGTCGAAACTTGTGGAGCACATGTACTGGGTGAACATATTTGCACAAGCCGATAAAATGATGGGTTTTATGTTGCATAATTTACCGGTTGGTTGTTGTTGTATTTGATCCAAAAATGCTTCGATGGTTTCGCATCCTGCCAAGTTGACATCGTCGTATTGTAGGGATGTGAATTTGGGCGCACAATAAGTGCGAGCTATACTTCGGCGTGTCTTCTGGAGTGAGGACCAGTCGCAGAGTGCAAGTGCTGAAACAAGACATATGCACTTTAGAGGGCAAAAAACGCAGTCTCAAGGCCGAACCGTAGCTGGCCTAGCATGTCTTTACGACTTAGCAGACTACAAAGTATACTAAAGTGCGTGAAGTTATAAAAAACGTTATTAACATTGGTTATTTAAATTGACAGTAAAAAACAACCTTAAGAAAGTTTTGAAACAAATTATACATTTAAATAATTAATGGTTTGTTTAAATCACCAATGGTATAATGAAAGAAATAATGTGAATTAATTATTTATAAATGAATGAAGTGTCGATCAGTTTCAATTTCATTAGAACTTGTAAGTTCAAGTTCACGGATATCGAGTACGAAGCAGTATTTATGAATGAAACAAAAATAAAAGCTGCAGGAAAAATGATAGAAAGTAAACAAAATACCGTAACAAAAGTGACAATTGGGATCATTTTTCCTTGTGAAACCCTAAATTACATTTTCATTAGTGCAGCGTAAAAAATGTTTTGGTTGGGTTGAATAAAATCTCGGAGACTCGGTTTATATTTTCGTCCGAGACTGCAGGTGATTTCAATGCGCGAATAAACAAGGAAACCGAGCGGTCAGTGAGCCCTGTATGATTTTGCTTCCGGGTCGAAACATATTAAATTGTGCAAGTTCTAGTTGAGGAATGGATTTGAATTTTTTTTCTTGATTGAATTAAATAATTTGAGTTACTTACAATTATTACGGTCTCCTCCAAAAAGTACGTGGAAACGTTTAAAATTGGGACGGCCACCAAATTCGGCTCCTTTGGTTATGAGAACTTCCCTGATAAGTTTAAAACTATTAACGACAACGCAGGGGGTTGAGCCCAAAGTGATGCTGTAAACATCTCCGTAAATTTTGCTAAGTTCCGTAAAAGCTTGAAATGGTGTTTGGTATTGACCGAGAAGATGAAGACTTCCGATGATAGGCCACGGTTTAGGACCTGGTGCAGCAGAATAATCTTTGTTAGTTTTCCTAAACCGCAACACCAAAAACAAAACCACTAACATCAACACAACGGGAAGAAGCATGACCGTAGTAACTACACTTGAACTGTTACTGTGAGCGGAGGAACCTCTACCCTCTATATGACGGCCCGTACTTGACGCAGCTGGTCAGTTGGTGCGCAACCAATGATATGTCCCCTCCTTTTTCCCACTCGGGGGTGCATTAGCAACTTATAATTATATTGGTCCGGAGATGGCCTCCCCCGCCAAACAAAAAATACAACTTGAAATTTTCATCACTTTCTTATACCGGATTTCTTGTACATTTACTATACACATTTAATATTATTTCCATCTTTACATGATCAGCACTTTTCCAAAAATGCAAAATTTTCAGCTAAACCGAGGATTTGGAAATTTAACCAAAATGTAACACGGTCAATGTAATTCATTCCGTTCATTAAGGGTATAGCTAATTCAATTTTATTGTTTAAGCACAAGAGACAATTGGGAATTGACAACCACTTCCTTTTTATTCGTATTTGTCTGGTCGCTTATCAAACAATTTTTATGCAATTGCTCGTAATACGATAAATGCAATAGTAACATACATTCACTACTTTTAAAATTAAAAACTTCCCAAACGTATAAACGAAAATGTCAGATTTTCCAATTTGACAAATGTCAAATTTTTTTGGAGGGAATTTAAATTTTACAATTTAAAAACCCACAAACGCGTTGTTGTTATCATGATTTTGAAAGAAAAAAAATTAATTACTCATTTTCTAGCGTCATCATTATTATTAAATTATTGTTATAAATGCGGTAATACAAGTTTTGTATAATTATTACAAATTTTTAAAGGAATGTCAAGTTAAATTTAGATTGTAAATTTTTATGTAGTATACATAACCTATACAATTTTTTTGAATTTATATGCTTTTATTACCTATTTATCGCTTAGGCAACTGCTCTATATAAAAGATGAAATAATAGTGCAAGTTTGCCCAAGTAGGACAAAGTATAAAAACCTGAATCGTGTTAAAGTAAAATTTACCACCTTATACATTGTAAACCAAACTTGATTTAAAAAAAAAAGAAGAAGAACCCACTATAAGTGATACTTAATTAGAATACTTACCATGTCAAAGCAAACCCGCAGTCATGAAAAGTTATCTTGATTATATTATGTTCACGTTTATTTTTCAAATTTAAATGCCGCTAATTTTTACTTGATTTTTAAAAGTGTAAATTTATCAAAAAGAATTTTAATTTCTTCAATTTCCATAAGAAGTTTTTTTACTTTAATTGGAAAACGAATTTTAATTTTGCCAGGTGTTTATTTTAGTAATTTGTTAATAATTATTTATGCATTTTTGTTAAAATTCTTTCATTTAAAAATCAATATTCAAAAATGTCGTTTTAATTTTGAAAATAATTCTTGTTCTTTTCTTTCATCTTTCAAAATTTCTTTTGGGTATATTTTAAAAATTGAGACACAAGTCACAAATGTGGACTTACTTTTTAACTTTTAATTTGTGGACTTATTAAAACCCACTTCAAGTTCCATTTCTAATAATTTTCCAAATTCAACACCTAGCCAATTCATCACCGAAATAAAGAAAGTAGCGGAACAACATTCTGGAATTCCAACGTACAAATTACTTGTTTGCTTTTTTACATAATTTCAGTAACGTAACTAGCGGTGTTCACAATATATCAGGTCAAAAATTTAATGGTAAAAATAAAAGAAAAAAATTAAAAAAAAAAAAGGAATTAAATAATGATAAATTCAGTATTTTATTTCATAATTGATAAACAGTTATTTCTTCAAAAGCTTATTATTTATTTGCTTTCAAAATAAACTTCATAAATACAGCGAGTATTTAACATCTTTACATCGACAACTAATTTTACAGAGTGATTTGGTTCGGTGGGATATCCATAAATTCCCTAAAAATGTTTCTTATTTTCACTGATAATTCACTTACCTGCAAACCAAACAAATTACCAAATTCCAACCAAAATTTTACGTATCTAGTAAAAAAACACGTCAATATATACAAGTTTAATTATACGTTTTTAAGAATTTAAATTACACAGTTACAAAAGTATTTTCACAAAATCAACTTTTTGTACAATTTTTAATAAGCCCGGGGTTGGCTCATATAAGAATTTCCGCTCTGAAAGTCAATCAGCGATTATACCAAGTCACTGATGATGTTAAAATAAATAAATTAATATCTGAATAAATATTTAAATAAATTATTTATGTCATTAATCATGCATAATTACATCAATGCTTTTATTTTGAATTCATTTTTAGTAGCGAGAGTGTTTCAGTTTCAGATTGTATATTTCACAAAGTAACATACATATTTATATAATGTTTTGGATTTGCTAATCTGAACTTGAACTGAACCGGAACTGAACCAAAAAACTTTATAATGGCGTCACGAATACTTCTTACTTTTAATATAGTAATTATAAGGTACATGATTTTTATTTAGCCGAGGACCGCACAATTAAATTGCCTATCAATTGCGGTCCGCAGGCTGCCTGTGTTAACTTATATAAACAAAATTATGTAATATTATGTGATTATTATATGATTATCCGAATTTAAAAAATAGCAAAAGGCCATATTCAAGGCTACAATGAAGAATTTTCCTTAAGTCATTGACAAATATTTCAAAATATATATTATTGCAGATTTGTATTTGCTAATAAATTGTTCAATTTCACCTTCTAATAGGTTCCAGAAGGTATTTCACTTTATATTATTATAATTATTTTTTGTAATTGAATTGAAGAATTGCTATCTTGTCAAGGTAGTTTCTACCTCCCACAATTTCTTGATGATAAGATTGTTTATCTGCTCCTCTATACCAAGTATGGAATTACATAATGTGTAATTGTACATAATATATAATGTACTTTTACGTTAATTATCATGGGCACTGGTGGCTAGGGCTTGGCAATATTCAAAAACAATCGGTAACTTCAATTAATCGATATTTGTCGATAATTATCGATACTTCGATAATTATCGAATTATTAAAATAATAAACACCTTTTTTCTTTCGAATAAAGAAATTCACCAATGAGAAGTCCAGAAAACATAAGACTACAACCTAAATTAGAAATATCGAAATATCGATAACTATCGGAATATCGATATCTATCGGAATATTGATAACTATCGGAATATCGAAAATTATCGGAATATCGAAAACTATCGAAATTTCGATATATCGATCAATCGATATTTCAAAAATAAAATATCGTTCTTCGATTAATCGATAACTATCGATATTTATCGATTAATCGATAACTATCGATATTTATCGATTAATCGATAAAATGTCCCAACCCTACTGGTGGCCTGTGATAACAGACAGTAAATTTACAAATTACTTCTTTCTGTGTATAAAATACCTATGCAGTTGTTACAATCTTAAGTTTCCTCTCTTATTGGGTAATATACCTACGCATAATGTATAATTATTACAATGGCCAGTGCGGATTGGTAAGGGAACAACGATTTGCAATATTCATATTATTCACAGACTCTGAAGAGCCTACAACATAAACGAGCACAGTACAGCATTTTTCTGATTATATATTATTCGATAGACCTGAAAACTTTCTGAAGCCTTTCAGCAGATGTACCAAATCAAATACGTTAACTTGGTGCCCAACTTAGTTTTTTAAATATTTTAAATATGAAATTAAAAACTAGATAACTAATTTAATGTTGCCGTGATATATTCTTTAACGGTAATTTTACAACAATTAAAAAATTGGTTAGAAAAAAATAAATAAAATTTCATTAGCTAAATCACAAAAAAAAATAGGAACGATTTAGAAATTATATAGCTAATTTTTTTAACAAGCCTAAACTACTCTCTCTTAAATTATAATATATTTCTAAAGTTTAGAACATTAATATTGACCTACGCCTGAATAGAAAAAGGAGTGGTATTTACAGACTAGGAAATCGTGTGTGGCACATTTATTAAGTGCATTCTATGATTAATTTGCATTTAAATTAATATAAGTATAATAAAAAATTAATAATTTAACTTGGTAACGTTACTCCTATACTTATGTATGTTTTTCTTCAGACATCTTTTACATAGTATAAAATTAGTGTATTAATACGAGTTGGTTTTCAGAAATTTACAGAATTTTTGAAATCAAAAATATTGCCCCCTTTTTTAATTTTTGAAAAAAAATTTTATTTTAAATTTTCATTTTTTTGATTGGATTTGATTTTTTGAGATATAGAGTTGTGGCCTGTTCCGAATACAATATTCTACAACAGACTCGACTCAGATGACTCAAAATTGATACAATTAAAGCTGAAAGATCGAGGTGGTTTGGACGCCAAAGATGGCCAAATAAAATATGAGGCTAGACTACAAACTTCAGTCAGAGGTAGCAAAGATAACGAAAGCTTCACAATTAGAAGACAAAAATTAAACCAAGAAACAGGTCCCGAGAAAACTGACCGTAAAATAGTCAGGTTGAACCGAGTCTAACGCCATGCGGCACTCCCACTGATGTAATATTATGAAAAGCAGCAAATCGTGGGCGTAGTTCAAGAAATTTAAGCTTGTCGATTGGCCTATGGTAATCCAACTAGCAAGTTTTTGATAGGTAAGTGACCAAATCCGGACTTTCGGCCTTATGTAAACAATGATCTTTTGCAATACCCCTATTAAAGGAAACTTTAATTCCTGTGTGGAAACTTAGGTTAGGCAAGAGGAGTATCCGACTTGAAAAATCACCCATACTAATATTAAAATATTTTTCTTCTTGTAGATTTCTTGTAAATCCAGCCAGATAGGATTTTTTAAACTTATTTTCAGATTTATTTAGAGAATCGACGTCTATTTTGTTTTATTTTTCCAAAAAGTTTAGTTTTAAATTATTTGAAAATAAAAAATAGCAGGTCATCTATGTAATATAAAAACTAATCTTGTTCGTGATAATTGAAATTTATTTGACAAATTAGCTCAAGACATCTTGGTTAGCTTTTTCAGGTTGGATAATAATCGAGCTATCTTAAACAACGAAACTTGCCCACCCTGTACATGAAACTGGTCGAACAAATCGAAATAATTCATTAGGCGACATTCTCTTCAGTACTGAAGCGACCTTCCACATATGTGGGAAGGTTACCATGTCTGAGCTAGTAGAAGGTCAATCATTGAATAAAATAGTCCATAAACCTATACCATCCCATAACTAAGAGACGAACGCATGCGACCCCTCTACATAGAAAAAAATCTGTTGAAAATTTATAAAAATTTTCTTAGATGAAATTGGTAGCAATAGAAACCCCAATCATGGTTTTTCTTTTCTACATTTAAGTATGTGAGCTTCATCGCAATATTTATTTATAGTATTGTAATCTGAACAATGTTGGGAATACTGAAACTAATTTCCTGAACCTGAAAATAACAAAATAATGTGGTCACACGCGCTTTTCTTCTTTTTATAACACTGTAGTGCGTTGAACTTCTACTTGGGTAGGAAGAAGTAAAGAGAATGAATTTAAATCTGCATTCAGTCATTTTTTATTTTTTCAGCCTGAAAATTGAATCAGAGATGAGTAGATATCGCTCACCTGATCGCCAGTACAAACGAACTAAATATTTTTGAACTGTCTTACTGAGCCAGAATCAAAACCACAAATTAAAATTGTATTGGCTGGAGCTGAACAGTGAAATACTTTTTCTCTAACTGTAATATCATCAGGCAATCAATAATCACGAGAAAAGAGATGATATTTTGAAATTTAGGAAAATTAGAGAAAGAGAACTGTTTTTCATTAGTTAGGAGGGCGAGGAGGTGTACTTATTTGTAAACAAAGAGGTTAAGTTTGATTCAAGTCATCCCAGAAACCTCACGAATGCTCAATACGTGATTAGCTTGATTCCCTTGAACTGGCAAATATATTTTAATATGGAATTTAATTTAATTCCACGATGTCATGATACACTAACATAATTAAGTTAAGCTAAAATAAATTTTTTAAAAATTTTAGTTTTCCGGAAATTGTGAAATTCAGGTATACAGAACGGTTATCGGCTGAATATGAATTGATTTCTTAGAAACTTGCTTTTCGGCAAAAGTTTTCCGGAAACATTAAGTAGTTGGCTATCAGAGGCTGTTAATCCCTTTCCTTTTATTTATTCATGCAAAACCTGTTTTGAGACATTAACCTCGAAACTTTCAATAGGTACTCTAATTTTTTTCTTTCCTATTCAGGTAAGGAAATTTGTTACCTAAACAGAGGTAATTGCTTCTTGTTCTTGTGGAAAAATACAGTTGTTTAATGTAACATGAGTGGACTGGGCACCGTTGGTTCAATTTACCACTGTTTTTCCGTGGTAATTCTTTCAGGATTCTGCCAGTCCTATACATGCATTGAGATTGCATAAGTGACCTAATGTTATTGATATAAATTAAAACTTGATGTATTCTTCTTCATTTGGTCGAATTTTGGGAAGGGCTTAAAACTTCACAAAAATGTTTTGCAAAAATCTTTCTGCCCTAGGCGCTTATTAGATTTCTGATAGGCAATTCCAAGAAGGTGTAATTCAAAATACCACGTTTCCTAGGCTTTTGTACAATCAATCAATCATTAATATGATTGGGTTAACAAGTCTATCAAACAAAAAGTTAATAAAAAACTCAGGTATTCTTTTTTTTATTGAATAAACTAGCAATTTATACATTTAATTATTTAGAGATGACAAGTGGTAAGTGTTGAGTGAATAATTTTTTATGCGGTTATAATTTTCAGTTAATAAATCAACATCATCCTACAGTATTAGAGACCATTGCGATTTTACCATTGACATTTCACAAAAAAGATGAACTGTAAAATTGTTTGATATATTATTTTCATGTTCTCTAATTTCATAATTAACTATTAGCTACTTTAGAAAAAGAAACTGACGAATTTAGGAAATAATGAAATAAGTTTCACGGTATTTAATGGCTGGGGTCTTTTTGCTCACTACACCCAGAGTAAACTCTTGGAACATCAGAGAGTTGCAGCTTAGCCCATCACCACAACATTGAGAATTTCGAGGATATTCTGAAACATCACCCCGATTTTGGAAATGGGACGAGGGTATATAATTTGGAGGAAACCAAGGAAAACCACCAAAAGGCATAAGATAAATTATCTCATAGCCTGTATGGTTATTAAATAGACCCAAAAGAAAAATGTGCAAATGTTTGTTAAATGCAAAGGAAACTGATGTCGATGGTCGCATCAGATTGTTTGCTTTAATTCTTCTCTAGGAAGATAAATATACACTTCAAATGTAGTTCAAGTATTTCTATTTATGGTAATCTACATCTCATCTCAAATCGATGAAAGGTACAAAAATGCAACTAAAAGTAACAAAACTGCAAGGTAAGATGACAAATGATGAACTCCTGGCACTTGCTTCATTGTTTATGCAGTTCTTCAACTAATACATCGGATCTTTTAATAGAAATGAATTTTTAATAAAAAATGTGCATCGTATACTATAACTGCCATATTTGAGAAGAGAATAACTCGAAAATTAGCAATAAGAAAAATTAGAGATTTCTTTTGAGTTGGAGAAGAGAAGGCAACTTTTTGCCAAAAAATGTCAAAATTTCTATTTAGCATTTAATATCATCTGAAACGTGGTCGGCTAATGCTTCATTCATAATTTCTCGAAATGAAAGTGACAAAATGTATATGGCAAGTAGGTTACACTTTTGTTGTTTTTTTACAGAACCTATTGGCTTTCTATAATTACTAAGAAAACTTTTGCTAACCCGTTTTTGCTAATATGATGTAAACGGTTGAATTGCATTAATCAAAGAAATTTGTCTTAATATCAATATATTATGTATGCAGGCGTGCCAAATATGAATTAGAAGTGCGCAACTAACTGTTCTACTTATTTTTTTTATATAGAAAATTGTATATCAGCATGTTGGACTATGAACTGAACAAATTATTAGTTAAATTAAAAATGCTTAACATTATGCAGGTATAAATTACATTTATAACTCGTGCATTTCGTTGTACATTTTTTATGCAAAATGTGATTTTATTGAAAACAACTGATTTTGCTTTAATTATGTAATGTAAACTTAACACGTCTATATAAATATTGTAACCTTGATCTTGTTAATAATAAAGGAATGCTAAACACAAAAATACTCACCCTAAATATTTCTCCATTTTTCAAAATTTATCGCACATAACTCCGCGCTAAAGTCCCACCACCGTTAACCGTACAAATATTCTTCACTATCAAAACGAAAACAGTTTCATTTTCAAGACGGTCAAAATATGTCAAGTCGTATCACATTTCCAAAAGTTAGAATTAAAGAAATTCTTACAAAATCAAGATTTTTCAATTACAATAAATTTTGTGAGTGAGAGAAGGGGTAGAAAACCGGTGACATTTTATATGAAGGTTCTTTTATGTTACTAAAAGAACGCAAAACTTTAACCTTTGATTTAGCGAAAACTTTATTGTAATACAGTGAAAGTTTGCAAATTTTAATTATTCCAGAAAATTGTTCTCTTTTCCAGTTCTATTACATCTTGTAGAAAGTGAGACCTACGTGAGATTTATCATGCAAAAGGTACAAGATTTCAGCATCGTGTAGCTATAAGTAAGGTACCATTAGTGTTTAAATGGTAATTAATTGATGTCCTTGCATTCATTTCAAAATATTGCAAAATTTCTACATCTACAAAATTAACATCTCAGTCTTTTTGACCCAAAATTATATGCTACTAACTTACTTTGAACTTCTTGATTGCCAATTTAATAGCGCATGGCGCTTCCATTTCTATAGGTTATCCATGCGACAACTTCTTTGTCCAATTTTTAACAACACATATTTGGATTTATGGAAAACAATTAATTTCAAAAATAAAATTATGGCAAACCACCAAGATGTAATCTGTATCTAACGTACCCTATAGCAAAAAGTTTTTCAGTTATCACAGTTGCAAAATTTTCTATTTTTGATTCCAGAATTAAAAACTATAAAATAAATAGCTATGTTCTAATGTTGATCTATGAATTGCCTTAAACATGTCGACTAATTAAATAATTAATCACTCCATACTGTTTCATGTATGTATGTATAGTGCCATATAAACATAATATATTATTCGGAGAGCAAGAGCTTTTTGTGTATCGTCTGTAATTTTCGGACTCCCACTGCTCCGTTTGTCTGTCAGTCCTATAAACCCATTTGCTTCTTATAAAACTCTTGAGTTAACAATTAATTTTTTTACTTTACTGCCGGCGACTGGACGGCAGTGAAGTACTTTAGTGCCGGCCTGCTATTTCACTACATCTCGTGGTTTATAAAGCCATGTTTCATTTATCTGATCATAATTTGAAATAATTTCACCTCTTATGTAAATATGTTTTGTCCGATCTATATCACAAAACGTAAACTAATGTCTAAAAACGTGTCTTTTGAATAAAAATTTCTATTTATGGTTATAAAACTTTCTAATTTTGCAATACATACGAACATTATCACCTAATTACTTGAAAATACTTTTTTAATATTTTTACAATATTAATATAATTATTAATATTGCATAAATAGTCAACGCACGAATTCTAAGCTGAAAGCTTACAATAATATATTGTGATAGAATTTTGAGGAAAAATATGCACTGCATGAAAACTACAGCAGAAGTCAAAATAACAAGACAAGCTTTTGAAAATAAACTGTATAAGCTTATTATTTATATTGAGTGTACAAAATGCAGAATTCTTAAATCTCTCGGTCTCGGCATTAACGTATCTTCAGAAATTTTAGAAATATGTTAAAATTTTCTCTGATAATATCACTTTTTTTGAGATGGAAAAAGACGAAACTAAGGCTGGGAATCAAATTCGAATAATTTGAATATTCAATAATCTGAATATTCGAGTAATCTGAATATTCGAATAATCTGAATATTCTAATAATCTGAATATTCTAATAATCTTCTTGGGTTCTTGCTTAAAAAGTGAAAACAAGAGAAAGATTTGTGTTCTCAGCAGCAAAATTACATAATTTTTATTTTATTTTTTTTGAAAAATCTCCTTTTATTATTTGTATTGTTGTATAAATTAAAATAAATTTATTAATATTTTATTACTACCGTTAAGGTTTATTATTATTATTTATTACTATTAAGAAATAGTCGAAAATAATTAATTCACTTGGAGTACTTGCATATTGGAATGTTTGAATATTCGAATAGGCATATGAATATTTGAATATTCGAATAGGCACATGTATATTTGAATATTCGAATAGGAATATGAATACAGTATAGTCTCGGTAATCCGAACTAACAGAAACCTGGCCTTATTCGAATTACAGAGAAGTTCGGATTACTGGATCAAGTTAAAAAACGAAATTTTTAGAACAATTTTTATTTTAAAAATAAACAAACCTCAAAATAAATACTACATACATACATATTTTAATATGCTTAGAAAAAATAAAATTATTTTTTAGAAAAATAATTTGTAATTACGGTTTATTTCTTTGCAACCAATTCCTTTTCAATTGCCTCTTCTTTAAATTAATTTATGAGATGGAACATAATTTTCACATGCCTATCTTTAAAAAAATGTTAAAACTATCGACAGATTTTGTATTTAACAGTTTCAGCAGTTTATAATGCTTATGTATTGCATTACATACGTATCTTTTCACTTTAATCCTTTCTTCTGTAATCCGAACATTATTCTATAATCCGAATATTTTATTAGTTGTGTTCGGATTATAACTATTTGTGCGGACCACTGAGTTTTTCTTCTTGTGTACTGTATTTGAATATTCGAATAGGAATATAAATATTTGAATATTCGAATAAGAATATGAATATTCGAATAATTTGAATATTTGAATTATTTGAATAATCGAATTATTTGAATATCCGAATTATTTGATCAATGAATATTCGAATACTAGAGCTCGTGCCAAGTAGAAATAGAATCGACAATCATCGTTTTTCAGCAATAACTTTCTTGATTTTCTAAATACAGCAAAAATTGTAAATGTTACGGTCAATGATGATAATTCGGCCATTAACGTCAATGGCCGGACAATAACGTCAATGCCCAGCTTAGTTGGGCATTGACGTCATTGACCGGGCATTGACGTCAATGACCGTGCATTTTGGGCAATGTTGACATTTAGAATTTCATATGTGGTTTTTACATCATTGTCCGGGCAATGACGTCAATGCCCAATACAGGGTGAGCAATGATGAAATTATTATTCTATAGATTACATCTGAAAGTAATGTATTTAATGTGCATTTGTAATTAATACTAGTTATTAAGAGATACCGAAAAGTTAATTTTGGTTAGAAAATATTAGTGATACTACCAAAGAAATTGAGATTTCTCTTAGACAAGCAGCAGCTAAAAGCAGTGTTTTAGGAAGCCACGGTTACAAGTGTTGTCATTGAAAGGGTGGATGTAAAAATAATAAATGTGCGTGTGGCGCTAGCAAACAAATTTGCAATTCTAAGTGCCATAGGTCGCTATTTCAGTATTTTTAATTTTTATTATTTTTGTTAATAAATAATTATATTATTATATTATACCTAATACAATGAATATAACATATGTGCGTAAATATCACTTGCCAGTTGGCTGTCAAATTTAAATTGCCATTTCGCTATTCTTTATAGTAGTCATTCTAGAATATAATCGTTGTCCAATCCATTTTGGCCATTAACGTCATTGACCGGCCAAAGACGTAAATATTACAATCAAATGACAATATTTACATTATTGCCCACCGTTAACGGGCGTTGACGTCAATGGCCGGTCAATGACGTTAATGGCCAGCATAAATGGGCATTGACCATCCATGGTTCCAATCAACATTTCTTTAGATATATCCAAATTATGAAATATGCAAGACTATCTTCAGCTGTAAGCCAATGAAGTTTTAGTTCAAATCTGAAACTAGTCATCAGAAATAAAGTTACCACAATAATCTTTTTATAAAAAAAGTTGTGTAATCAAAGAAGATAATATAAAAAGAGAACTTGGAATAATTGTGGATGTTGTCCGAAATGGTTTGAGAACAACAGCAAGAAAATTTTTTAAATTTTTAAATAATTAATGGACAGCAGAATTCGGATTCCAAGTAAGAAGAAGAAAATTAATTATTATTATATAAATAAATATTTTCTATTTTGTTTTTCACTTTCTTCAATATTTGTTTATTTCTTGTTTTCTAGCAAGACAAGTTTAAGTCTGCATCCGTTTGTCCAAAAAATGACTAATTTGGCCCGACTTAAATTTTTAAAATTTAAAATGATTTTTTTGGTTTTGAATATTTTTTCGAGAACTTTTGGATATCAATGTTAAATTTCTTTTAATTAATAAATATTTTCTATTTTGTTTTTCACTTTCTTCAATATTTGTTTATTTCTTGTTTTCTAGCAAGACAAGTTTAAGTCTGCATCCGTTTGTCCAAAAAATGGCTAATTTGGCCCGACTTAAATTTTTAAAATTTAAAATGATTTTTTTGGTTTTGAATATTTTTTCGAGAACTTTTGGATATCAATGTTAAATTTCTTTTAATTAATAAATATTTTCTATTTTGTTTTTCACTTTCTTCAATATTTGTTTATTTCTTGTTTTCTAGCAAGACAAGTTTAAGTCTGCATCCGTTTGTCCAAAAAATGGCTAATTTGGCCCGACTTAAATTTTTAAAATTTAAAATGATTTTTTTGGTTTTGAATATTTTTTCGAGAACTTTTGGATATCAATGTTAAATTTCTTTTAATTAATAAATATTTTCTATTTTGTTTTTCACTTTCTTCAATATTTGTTTATTTCTTGTTTTCTAGCAAGACAAGTTTAAGTCTGCATCCGTTTGTCCAAAAAATGGCTAATTTGGCCCGACTTAAATTTTTAAAATTTAAAATGATTTTTTTGGTTTTGAATATTTTTTCGAGAACTTTTGGATATCAATGTTAAATTTCTTTTAATTAATAAATATTTTCTATTTTGTTTTTCACTTTCTTCAATATTTGTTTATTTCTTGTTTTCTAGCAAGACAAGTTTAAGTCTGCATCCGTTTGTCCAAAAAATGGCTAATTTGGCCCGACTTAAATTTTTAAAATTTAAAATGATTTTTTTGGTTTTGAATATTTTTTCGAGAACTTTTGGATATCAATGTTAAATTTCTTTTAATTAATAAATATTTTCTATTTTGTTTTTCACTTTCTTCAATATTTGTTTATTTCTTGTTTTCTAGCAAGACAAGTTTAAGTCTGCATCCGTTTGTCCAAAAAATGGCTAATTTGGCCCGACTTAAATTTTTAAAATTTAAAATGATTTTTTTGGTTTTGAATATTTTTTCGAGAACTTTTGGATATCAATGTTAAATTTCTTTTAATTAATAAATATTTTCTATTTTGTTTTTCACTTTCTTCAATATTTGTTTATTTCTTGTTTTCTAGCAAGACAAGTTTAAGTCTGCATCCGTTTGTCCAAAAAATGGCTAATTTGGCCCGACTTAAATTTTTAAAATTTAAAATGATTTTTTTGGTTTTGAATATTTTTTCGAGAACTTTTGGATATCAATGTTAAATTTCTTTTAATTAATAAATATTTTCTATTTTGTTTTTCACTTTCTTCAATATTTGTTTATTTCTTGTTTTCTAGCAAGACAAGTTTAAGTCTGCATCCGTTTGTCCAAAAAATGGCTAATTTGGCCCGACTTAAATTTTTAAAATTTAAAATGATTTTTTTGGTTTTGAATATTTTTTCGAGAACTTTTGGATATCAATGTTAAATTTCTTTTAATTAATAAATATTTTCTATTTTGTTTTTCACTTTCTTCAATATTTGTTTATTTCTTGTTTTCTAGCAAGACAAGTTTAAGTCTGCATCCGTTTGTCCAAAAAATGGCTAATTTGGCCCGACTTAAATTTTTAAAATTTAAAATGATTTTTTTGGTTTTGAATATTTTTTCGAGAACTTTTGGATATCAATGTTAAATTTCTTTTAATTAATAAATATTTTCTATTTTGTTTTTCACTTTCTTCAATATTTGTTTATTTCTTGTTTTCTAGCAAGACAAGTTTAAGTCTGCATCCGTTTGTCCAAAAAATGGCTAATTTGGCCCGACTTAAATTTTTAAAATTTAAAATGATTTTTTTGGTTTTGAATATTTTTTCGAGAACTTTTGGATATCAATGTTAAATTTCTTTTAATTAATAAATATTTTCTATTTTGTTTTTCACTTTCTTCAATATTTGTTTATTTCTTGTTTTCTAGCAAGACAAGTTTAAGTCTGCATCCGTTTGTTCAAAAAATGGCTAATTTGGCCCGACTTAAATTTTTAAAATTTAAAATGATTTTTTTGGTTTTGAATATTTTTTCGAGAACTTTTGGATATCAATGTTAAATTTCTTTTAATTAATAAATATTTTCTATTTTGTTTTTCACTTTCTTCAATATTTGTTTATTTCTTGTTTTCTAGCAAGACAAGTTTAAGTCTGCATCCGTTTGTCCAAAAAATGGCTAATTTGGCCCGACTTAAATTTTTAAAATTTAAAATGATTTTTTTGGTTTTGAATATTTTTTCGAGAACTTTTGGATATCAATGTTAAATTTCTTTTAATTAATAAATATTTTCTATTTTGTTTTTCACTTTCTTCAATATTTGTTTATTTCTTGTTTTCTAGCAAGACAAGTTTAAGTCTGCATCCGTTTGTCCAAAAAATGGCTAATTTGGCCCGACTTAAATTTTTAAAATTTAAAATGATTTTTTTGGTTTTGAATATTTTTTCGAGAACTTTTGGATATCAATGTTAAATTTCTTTTAATTAATAAATATTTTCTATTTTGTTTTTCACTTTCTTCAATATTTGTTTATTTCTTGTTTTCTAGCAAGACAAGTTTAAGTCTGCATCCGTTTGTCCAAAAAATGGCTAATTTGGCCCGACTTAAATTTTTAAAATTTAAAATGATTTTTTTGGTTTTGAATATTTTTTCGAGAACTTTTGGATATCAATGTTAAATTTCTTTTAATTAATAAATATTTTCTATTTTGTTTTTCACTTTCTTCAATATTTGTTTATTTCTTGTTTTCTAGCAAGACAAGTTTAAGTCTGCATCCGTTTGTCCAAAAAATGGCTAATTTGGCCCGACTTAAATTTTTAAAATTTAAAATGATTTTTTTGGTTTTGAATATTTTTTCGAGAACTTTTGGATATCAATGTTAAATTTCTTTTAATTAATAAATATTTTCTATTTTGTTTTTCACTTTCTTCAATATTTGTTTATTTCTTGTTTTCTAGCAAGACAAGTTTAAGTCTGCATCCGTTTGTCCAAAAAATGGCTAATTTGGCCCGACTTAAATTTTTAAAATTTAAAATGATTTTTTTGGTTTTGAATATTTTTTCGAGAACTTTTGGATATCAATGTTAAATTTCTTTTAATTAATAAATATTTTCTATTTTGTTTTTCACTTTCTTCAATATTTGTTTATTTCTTGTTTTCTAGCAAGACAAGTTTAAGTCTGCATCCGTTTGTCCAAAAAATGGCTAATTTGGCCCGACTTAAATTTTTAAAATTTAAAATGATTTTTTTGGTTTTGAATATTTTTTCGAGAACTTTTGGATATCAATGTTAAATTTCTTTTAATTAATAAATATTTTCTATTTTGTTTTTCACTTTCTTCAATATTTGTTTATTTCTTGTTTTCTAGCAAGACAAGTTTAAGTCTGCATCCGTTTGTCCAAAAAATGGCTAATTTGGCCCGACTTAAATTTTTAAAATTTAAAATGATTTTTTTGGTTTTGAATATTTTTTCGAGAACTTTTGGATATCAATGTTAAATTTCTTTTAATTAATAAATATTTTCTATTTTGTTTTTCACTTTCTTCAATATTTGTTTATTTCTTGTTTTCTAGCAAGACAAGTTTAAGTCTGCATCCGTTTGTTCAAAAAATGGCTAATTTGGCCCGACTTAAATTTTTAAAATTTAAAATGATTTTTTTGGTTTTGAATATTTTTTCGAGAACTTTTGGATATCAATGTTAAATTTCTTTTAATTAATAAATATTTTCTATTTTGTTTTTCACTTTCTTCAATATTTGTTTATTTCTTGTTTTCTAGCAAGACAAGTTTAAGTCTGCATCCGTTTGTCCAAAAAATGGCTAATTTGGCCCGACTTAAATTTTTAAAATTTAAAATGATTTTTTTGGTTTTGAATATTTTTTCGAGAACTTTTGGATATCAATGTTAAATTTCTTTTAATTAATAAATATTTTCTATTTTGTTTTTCACTTTCTTCAATATTTGTTTATTTCTTGTTTTCTAGCAAGACAAGTTTAAGTCTGCATCCGTTTGTCCAAAAAATGGCTAATTTGGCCCGACTTAAATTTTTAAAATTTAAAATGATTTTTTTGGTTTTGAATATTTTTTCGAGAACTTTTGGATATCAATGTTAAATTTCTTTTAATTAATAAATATTTTCTATTTTGTTTTTCACTTTCTTCAATATTTGTTTATTTCTTGTTTTCTAGCAAGACAAGTTTAAGTCTGCATCCGTTTGTCCAAAAAATGGCTAATTTGGCCCGACTTAAATTTTTAAAATTTAAAATGATTTTTTTGGTTTTGAATATTTTTTCGAGAACTTTTGGATATCAATGTTAAATTTCTTTTAATTAATAAATATTTTCTATTTTGTTTTTCACTTTCTTCAATATTTGTTTATTTCTTGTTTTCTAGCAAGACAAGTTTAAGTCTGCATCCGTTTGTCCAAAAAATGGCTAATTTGGCCCGACTTAAATTTTTAAAATTTAAAATGATTTTTTTGGTTTTGAATATTTTTTCGAGAACTTTTGGATATCAATGTTAAATTTCTTTTAATTAATAAATATTTTCTATTTTGTTTTTCACTTTCTTCAATATTTGTTTATTTCTTGTTTTCTAGCAAGACAAGTTTAAGTCTGCATCCGTTTGTCCAAAAAATGGCTAATTTGGCCCGACTTAAATTTTTAAAATTTAAAATGATTTTTTTGGTTTTGAATATTTTTTTGAGAACTTTTGGATATCAATGTTAAATTACTTTTGTGTTATCTAGAATAACTGTAAAATATAAATATAAAATTTGAAAACTGATATGATAAATGAATATAATAAAAATCTAGCAAGTCTGAGGTAAACGGTGATAAACCAGTAATTATTATCTTAATGTTGTGTCTGGTTAGTAGTTGTCATTGAATTGAGCCTTGCACTTGATCCTATTGTCAATATTGTTTTACTAATAGCATTTGCTAAAATATTTAAATTATAAACGTTTACATATTCTAACGATTAATATCAGCATTTTAATGCAAATGTGTTAGGTTGATACAAGAAGTGCGTAACTTAAGAATTTAATGTTTATTAATTAATAAGTAAAATTTTCCGTTCTGGTTTTAATCAATTCACTCTATTTTTTGTTGTTGCGTAAAAAATACTCGTATATTATTCTTAACTCATCATTATAAGGTTAAACGGTTTGCAATTTGATGTGTATAACATTATTGTTAATAGTCACAAGGAATTTCTTACTTGAAAAGAGAGTGGTCAAGTTTTTTTAAGCAGGAAATTTGTTATTATAAATTGATAAAACTTTCTTCAACTACTTTCGATTAAGTGTCTAATTTTTTATGGCTACACCACCACATCACACTGTACATGCTTTTCGAACAAACTAATTTTTTTACTTGGATAATTTCATTCTGAACAATTCACTTGAGATTGTTGCTGAATCGCAGTTCGCAAACTCCAAATAAGATGTAGTTATCAAAGATTTACAGTATACCTTTTCCACTTAAACCACTTCAACACTATATTCTTAATTGGCACTCGACCCCTTACGATACAGCAAATTAAAGTATATCAATTTTAAAATTTTGCACGCTCAATAATTATATATAATAAATATCATGCGGTTTGTGATGGTTTTCAAAGAATCGACAAAGAAACACTTTTCCTTGAATTGCCCTGCAGATTAGATTTCGTATACTTGATTGAAGAAGTTGAAGAAAAAAAAAATTCCCCCCCCCCCCATTTTTAAAAAATTCCAATTGTTTGAATTTTAGTTTAATATTTAAAAAAAAACAAGTAAAACAATTTGATGATATACCCACTTTTTCAAAAATTCAAAAAAGTGAGGGACTAATATAAAAATGATAGTTTTTTAAAATGTGGAACTGAGAAAAATATTTCTTATATTTTGCTATTATTATTTAACCAAGAGAATTTTCTGTAGTTTTTTTTATGGGGGTTTTGAACTTGTCGATTTCCGAAGGACTATTTTTTTAACTCTCCTTTAATATTCAAAAATTTTGAACCGAGAATTATAATAAGCTAGTTAAATAAAAAAAGTATACATAAATAATTTTTAATCTTTGAGCATCATCACTTGACTAGGTTCTCTTGTAACTAATAAGCTATATCCTTCAAAATTACCAATACATATAAGGTGATGATAAAAAATAACGTGAAAAACTAGATTTTAGTTCGACATTAATTTAAATACCGCATCTAGTTTGTCATAATAAAAAAACTAAAAATGAAAACTGAAAAAGTTGTAGAAAATAGAAAAAACGCCAATCTCATTTGAAAAATTTTTTGGAAATATATTTATGAAAATAGAAAATTTTTTCCAAAAAATTAATTAAATTTTTGATTAATGATGTTGTTACCAAACCAAAAAATGTAATTTCAAAACACTTCAGTGCACGACTTCGTAGCAAAATCCCAAATAAAATTTTTATAAGCCTTTTATTTAAATTCTACTCAAGTTTTCATTTTGTTAAATTATTAGAACAAAATTTTGGGTTTTTTTTAAATAAATTAGCCTTTAAAATTATGAGAAAATAACTTATATAACAATTTTATTATATAATTAAATATAAAGAGCTATATTTTATTGTATTTAGGTAAATATTAGGTAAAAACCAATTTGTTTCTTTATTTTTTTTGTACAATTCATACAATTTATCAAATTCATGTATTTTATATTTCACGAATTTCATATGATGTTTTTATCTTTAAGCATTTCTCTCTTGATCTTTTTTGGCTTTCTTCTATTTCTTCCATAATCGTTTCAATTTATTGTTGTTTTTCTGTTTTCATATTTTCAGTTTATTAAATTTTTTTTTTGTAGTTTTCTGACAACTTTCTCTTCTGTTATTTTAGTTTCAATGTTTTTGTTTTCAATTCCTTTTGTAATACTTGTGTATTTTTTTATTGCTGCGGTCATCCGAGTTCCACCTCGTTTTATTTTGCATTTAACAATAATTTAGAATTATTTTAACTAATGTAGGTACTGCAGTGTTATCAAACTATGTTTGTATATGCAGTACTTAGTATTCTATTTGATTAATAATTAAAGTTCCAAAAAATCCAGACTTCTAGTAAGTAACACTTGGAATAAAAATTTGTTTGCTCATAATATATTTAAAGTATTACATAAAAATGACGCTATTGTCATGTTTTTACGAACAATTAGGAAATTTTAAACCGCAAATTTAAAGTTTTCGTAGTTTCAAATTTGATATTCGGTGGGATTCTCCGAATGCACATTAATCATTAGCAATAATAATTCAATCATTATTTATTTATTACTTAAAGTACCTTCACTAACTTGAACGTGATCGATTTTTTTAAACCATCAACTTAAACACTTTTGTTTAATCAATACATAAACAAGATTTCTTTGAAGTTGAATAAATAAATTTAATAAAAGTAAGAATTTCTGGGTAGTTACCGATCAAATTAAACTATAAGAGAGAGAAAGTTTTGAAAAATTTACTTCAGTAACCATGAATTTTGAGAATTTGAAAAATTTTGAGAAATTTAAGTTTTTTTAAAAATGCGAAAGTTTTTGAAAAACAAAATATCTACAATTAAACTACAAAAAATTACGTAGTTATTATAACCGATTCTCAAAAATATACAGGGTGATCCAACATATTATGTATCAAAAAATACAAAAATACATAAAAATACGCAATTAATTAAACTAATTGTTGAATTTTTCAAAATTATGAATGTGAAATCATTGAGACAATACAATGTTACTGCATTTTAATTTTAATTAATTTTACTGGAGAATTCGAAATATGACAACTTGTATTTATATGTGCGTTGCATATTTATTAACATTTTGATATAAAAACTTAATTCCCAATGAAGCCTGAACTGGTCCCACGGTCTTAAAGCTATTTACATTTATAGATAAAACTAGATAATTAGAATATATAATTCCGGTTTTACAAAGTGATTCCCATCTTATGTAATCAACGGTTTGTTACAAGAAGATATTTATCAAAAAATTGATTGATTTATTTCCAAGAGCAGACATACTGTGGTTTAAAACCTTTTTTTCTAAATTAAGTGCTAATAAAATTCGCCTAACAAATTATATAGGAGAAAGTTAACCATTCAATTGTTTCTTTAACAATAATTACCATATCAAGGTGTAGGTCGTGGTCGTAAGGCGAGTATGCGGTTGTCCTCGTATAATACAATAATTGCTATGGGTACCAATTTACCTTAAGTTTGGCAAGATTTTTTTCGTTTACGCAACTTTTTTACTATAATTTAAAATTTTATCGCAATTTTTTACAAATTAAATGATATTTTTCCTCATATACACGAAGCTATTGTTAAAAGTTAATGTCTGTTACACATTTTTTCCTTGTGTAATAAAACCTAAACGATATATCAGGATGAAAGGATTTTTTTTTATAAAATTTAGCTAAATTTACCATATCAGTATTTTAGAATAGCTAACCAGAAATTCAAAATTCAAAAGTCAAGTATAATTTTCGTACGAACGGTTTTAGCATATTTGGACATCATCAGGCCTCGCTGGAAATTAATTATAATCATTATTTTTAATTTAAAAAATCTGAATTTTTGAATTCCATAAAATACTGTAATAAAAATTATTTTTGCAAATTAATTGAAAATAGAAATGTATTGTTAAAATAACTAATTCATTAGAAATAGTTTATCGGTATCACCGAATAAGCAATCTATTACCATAGCATTTGTTTATTTAGCACATCAAAATGCATGAAGTTAATATTACGCAAATATGGAAATCTGATATTCTTACATTTTTTATAATATGAATTATACTATTTTGCGAACGTAATACAAATGACAATTAAATAGTAAAAAATATTTAGGTTACAAAAAAGTACATAAATCGCATAAATACATACTATATTCAAACTATTCCAAAATCTAAATCTCAGGAAGACAACTATCCTTCATTTCTAATACCACTAGTATTCATTTTGTCTCCATTGCAATGAAAATTTTGTGTGAATACCCTGCTTGAGGCTTAACGCATTTTTTTGGAATAAATTTAAATAAATTTTGCATTTATTAAACGAAACTTTTATTTATCTTCTTTTTTTTAGGAAAATTATAATAAAACCCAGCTGCAATTAATTAATTAATACACCGAGATGCTTCAAATAATAAAATAAATTAAATTAACAAGACAGCACTACTAGAAATGAAAAATAATAATGCATTTCATTAATAAAATAATTATGTTTATTGTAGATTTCTGCGCATTGGTTCGGTTTTATTGTTTTTACATGTATAACATATATATTTACATTTGCCCCTTTTTCGTTGATTTTTATTAGAGTATTTTATTATTGTTTTTATCAAAACTAAGAAAAACTACAAACGTCCGCCAATATTTATTTATTTATTTATTTATTAGAAATTGGATATAAAAATCAAATAAATTTAAAATATTTTGTTGTTTTTTATTATTACAGCTTTAACTTAGAAGTCAACAAAAACACAATATTTTCTGTACCTATGTTTTGCTTTATAACATTAGTTAATAAATAAGAATAAATTAATTGTTATTGGTAATAACAAACAACATAAATATTTTCACCAAATAAAAAGTCATTTTATATTCAATTATGCAATTTATTTAATAATAAATAATATGTAAAAAATCTACAAATATGTTTATTTTTATTTTTATTTTTAGTTCAGAAATATTTTTATAATTTTCATATTTAACATCCTCCTTTATTTAAAAAAACAACTTTTTTTTGTTGCAAAATTAATTTTGTTTGTAGATTAACTAACTAATCAAGAAACCAGAAAATCACTAAAATATGATTTTGCATTAGTCGGGACATAAGTTCTGTTACACAGTATTAATTAAATTTTTAATGTTTCAAAATAATAAATTCAATTATGATATATACTGCTTTATTACTTAATATATAAAGAATACATTTTTAATATATTTACTCAAAATGTCCTCCTTTAGCCTTTACACAAGCCTTTAAACGCCGTGGCCAATCATCAATTGCGGCACGGACGACTTGTAACGGTATCGATGCTGCTGCTTTCACCAAATCCCGCTTCAGAAGCTCGATATTTTTATGAGGCTTACTACAAGCCATGTTTTCAAGAACTGACCACAATCTATAATCCAAAGGATTCAGATCAGGACTTCCAGAAGGCCATTGTTCTGCTGCAATAAACGCAGGTAAATTTTCTGCTAGCCACCTTTGGGTTGTCTTAGCTTTATGTGCTGGTGCAGAGTCCTGTTGGAAAACCCAATGGTTTCCTTGAAAGAGAGAGTCGTTAAGAGGCTTTACCACGTCTTCTAACATTTCTTGGTAAATTGGTGCCGATGTTTTAACGCCTTTTTCACAAAAGTGAAGTTGAGTAACCCCTTCGTAGGATACACCCCACCAAACCATCACAGATGCTGGATAATGGCCTCTTTGAACCCTCGGAATTTTTTCTGCCGCTTCTTTAGAGCTGTGAGCATAAACACGATCGTTTTGCTTATTAAATTTTTCTTCGACGGTAAAATTTTTTTCATCGGTAAACAAAATATTTTTAAAATTATTATTACCGTGCCTCCTTAATAGGGTTTTCGATCTCTCGTGCCTATTTTTTTTTAAAGCTGTTGTTAACCTTTGTCCTGTTGCTCTACGAAAAGCCCCAAGTTTTAGGTCCTGCCTCAATACGCGAGACACGCTTTTTTTTGAAATTTGCATCTCCATAGCAATAATTTTTTGTTTTCGCAGAGGATTTCGTCGTATTCTTTCACGCACTGCTTTAATCACTCGTGGAGTTCTTATGGTACGAGGACGTCCACTTCTTTTTCTGTCAGCTATTGCATTTGTATCGGTAAACCGTTTTATAGCACGACTTACAAACATTTTTGAAATTTTTAACGGCTTTAGCAATTTTAAAATTTCACTATTTGATACACCACATTTATGTAACGCAATAACTGCTATCCGATTTTCTTTCACACCCCAATCCATGTTGCTGGTTGAACTCAAAAATTTTAACTATAGTCTGTACAAGTTGCCAAAAGAAAGGGCTTTCTAAATGTGTAATTGTTTTCCACCCTCTGTAATCTTAAGCTGTAAAATCTAACGGTTCTTTACAGGTAACAGAATTTATGTCCCGACTAGGTATATCGTCGCCTAGATGTCTAAACCTTGTAACTCAATTTTTAATGATTTTGAGTGAAGTGTTTCCTTGGCCATAGAAACTTGTTTCGCATCGATACCAAAAAATACCAAGTTTTTTATAATCATGTTTTTATATTTATTTTCATTTCTATTCTATAGATAATGCAATACTCGTATTCAAGCATTATTTTCAAAATTTTGGCCAAAATTAAATGTTCGTTCCACACATACAAATGCATATTAGTTAGGATGAGTACCAATAATAGTACCATATCACTACATAAATAGTACTTTTTGAGTTACAAGGTTTTGATATCTAGACGACGATATTAAAGTCCTGTCTACGGAATTAGGTAAAATAATTTCATTTTAATTTGATTTAAGCCAAATTTTACTTAAAAACAGAGATTCCTGTTTTAATTTAAATATATTTTTAGACATAACAACTATCGTAGTAACTTAGCAATTGGATTGCCAAAGCCCAAGAGAAACATCCAATTACTATATTAAATATTGTCAGGTTCCAAAATTCTCCAATTAGATTTTGATTTTGTTGTACGAAATTAATATTAATTTAATTTTGCGAATAATTTTGAAAAAATATGAAAATACAAAAAATATTTTTTAATTGAATTTTCTTCAACGCAGTTAGGGGATATGGTTGCTACTATCCCTAAAAAGTTGTTCTGAAGTATAATTTCAGCTAACCTCAACACAACAAAAATCTTGACGGTTGCTCTATAATATGAAGCATAGGATTATTAGGAAATCAAACTCAGAAAGTATATTTTTAAAATCGAGTTTTTTTGTATGCTCAAAAACAGTAAGAACTGAGCAAGAAGTCAACGATCAGCACTTACATATATCCATTAGAAAAGCAGGATTCGATGACTTGATGTTAATCCTGTTATTACCTATGAAAATCTCAGATCAAAATAAACATCAGCGTTAGTTCAAAGAACTAATTCGTGAAACCTGTCTATAATTTTTTTTTAATTATTCTTACTTAATGTACAACAAGTTTTTTTATAATTAATATCTATTTTTATAAATTGAAATAAAGTTTCATTGACTAAATCATTGACGATATAATAGCAAAGATTCAGAGGAATCTCATACTAAATTTATTATCAAATTCTGTTCCCAAAGGAACCAAGCACAAAATGAAAAACTTTTTTTTAATAAAAGTTATCGATGATGGATCAGCAGCACTATAATCTTCATAATCTTCAGCTTCGGATTCTTGGCATTCATTCTAGCTCAACTCTAGATAGCTAGCTCAGCGTTAATTTTTTCTCTTAGAGTTTCTGCCCATATTGGAGTTCCATACAACATACTAGATTGATGGCCCCCCTGTGTTCGAAAAAAGCCTACTACTTACAGATTATACTGGCATAATTATTAGATTTTTTGTCTGGATATCTGTCTTTTGAACTAGAAATTACCCTATTTGGGCAAAACCGACATACTACATCTAATATTTAGTGCGTATTTATTTTGTAATAATTATTCTTCTGATGTTAAAAGGGAATATTATATCCATTTAAATAACACAAACCGCACCTCTTAATATTTAATAGTTCCTGAAATTTAATATGTAAATATAAAATAACCTAAAATGTAAGTAGTTCACATTCTCCACATGTTATAGGTACGGTAAGTTTTTTTTCAAAATATTTATAATAACTTATTATTTTGAAAGTTTTACGATTTTTAGAGATAGTTTTAATTTCTATAAAACCAAACAAGTAAACATAAATCCAATATAAATATGTTTACCATTTTATTTAAATTTACTATTATAATAATAACGATTGAGCAAATATTACTGTTATTTATTAAAATATAAATGTGTTTTCCTGTATTTTTTACAAATTAAATTTATTCGTATATTTAAGTGTTATTTGATGCTACATAATCGCTGCAATTGCTACACAGTGGTGTTATAGTGAATAAGAACAGGACTACCTACTATAGTGAATGTGAATGAAATTCACTATATTATCTACAAGAACAGAAATTATTAAAAAAATTCAATACGTATATAAAACTTTTAACGTAAATATTTACGTTTTTATTGTGTTTTTTAACTTTAAGGAACTAAATTTCATCAATATTTAAAAACACCTTAAATGGACAACTCACGTTACATGTAATTTGCATTTAATTCATCCTCATAACAACAACAGTTATTTTTAAAAATTACATTTTAATCAAACTTAATTAATTAATACTTAATCGTATATTTTAATAAAAATTGCGGAAATTTTATTGTAAATTTTAGACAAATTTATTTTATTATTATTCAATTTTTTCTTAGTTATTTTTACCACTCCCATATTTTATTATTGTTAAAATCAAGGGCCTGAGCTCATTATTCAAGTCAAAAGCAGGGCCGGATTAACCGCAAGGCTGGTTAACCTACGGCCTGAGCTCATTAGGGGCCCTTAAATGTGGTCCCCGCTTTTTTGGACATCTTTTTCTACTTTTCTTCCTATTCCAAATTTTAAATTAATTTTTGGAAATTTAGCAAAAACAAATAAAAATAAAAGAATCAATAAAATGTAAAATCGTTCAGGTTGAAGAATAATTATAATGTTCATTCGATCAGGTACAATACGTACTTACTATATTAATCTATTATTTCTTATTCATCTGTATGATTTAATCAAAATTTTCCCTAAGCTAATTGAGTTCTAAGAATCTATGAATCTTAGAATATGTTCTATATATACTTAGCAAATGGTCATGGTTAAAAATACCTTGTCAATGGTGTAATTGTTTTTTTGTTTCTTTTGTAGTGGTAATGGAAAATTAGATTTTTTTCACTATTTTTTTTTAATTTTAAATGCAATCAGATTATAAATAATTCAAAATTAAAATAAGTAATGATATTATAGTATTTACAAAAATAACAACTGAAATGTTGAATTAATTGTAACCAATAACCATTGATCTTATCAACAGGATATAGAGATGAGATTTTTAGGTTTTTACCTTTTTCTTATTTACTCTGCTATTTACATTTTATTAGAACTAAAATTTGTTTAATGGAAAAATATGTTAGATGAACCCTAGTTATTTATACATTTTTTTCCTTTTTTTAAACAATTTGCTAAAAAGTACCTATTTTTGAATTTTTGTAATCTATTTTAGAATTTTTGAAACATTTTTCTGGTTATAAGATTTGAGGACGTATTTATAATTATGAAACAGATTTTGAAATATAAAAATTCGATTTTACAGCAAAACTTTTTAAATTCAAAAAATTATAAAAATAATACAATACGTAGCAAATCAAAATTCAAAAAATTTTTAAAAAAGAGACAATTAACACATAACAGGTCTGAATTAAAAAAAATTTGAAAAAATGAAAAATTCGTAATACGATAGTACAATATAACGTTATTTCATGGTTATTTCCATTCTTCAGTTGCACATAATCGTTTACATTGTGAAATAAGAAAAAATTTTAAAAATTTTTTGAATTTTGATTTTCTACGTATTGTATTATTCTTATATTTTTTTGAATTTAACCATAAATACATACTAAAAACCACAAATTTACTTAAAATTTTTTATTTTGAGTTCTTTTTCTAAAACTTTTTAAACATTTTTTGTTAAAATTTTCATTATTTTTAATTTTGTATCTATACATTTATTAATTTTTTCACCCCCTTTTTGACTAGCAGCGACTTAAAGAGTCGACTGTAAAAAGACTGTAAAATACAAAAAATATTATTACTTGTTTCTCAAAATCGGTGCAACGTAATAGAACTATGTACTATGTATGTACAATTACTATGTACTTAATTGCCCCTTAAATTCACGAAACGCAGGTGTCAATCCGGGGGGTCTGGGGGGCATGGAATGCCCTCTAGTGCAACCTATGCCAAATACCTTATTGGTAAATATTTCTCATCTGAATCTACGTCAGTTCGAGGTATTTGGTAAAGAACGTACTGGAGGGCATTCCATGCCCCCCAGACCCCCCGGATTGACACCTACATTTTGAATTTAAAAAGCACTTAAGGA
The DNA here is from genome assembly GCA_949152465.1 of Cantharis flavilabris. Taxonomy (NCBI): domain Eukaryota; kingdom Metazoa; phylum Arthropoda; class Insecta; order Coleoptera; family Cantharidae; genus Cantharis; species Cantharis flavilabris. Next base: position 25,345,383 of record OX424441.1, on the reverse strand, counting down.
CATACAGAGGCTAATGAAAATATTCGAACCCTCCTATGTTAACATTGTAAATTTCACATTTTGAAACCGTTTTTTGACATATAAAAATCGCTTTTACAGCAAAACTTTCAGGAAATATTTTGTTAAAAATTTCATTGTCTTTAATTTTGTACCTATAAAGTTTTTTATTTTGTCTCCCCGTTTTTGACTGACAGCGACATAAACAAGACCCTGTAAAATAGAAAAAATATTATCATTTGTATCTCAGAAACGCTGTGACAAAATAGAAAAATGTATATAAACGAAAATGAAAGCAATGAAATTTTCAACAAAAACTACTTATACATTTTTCGTTTTCGTTGCACCGATTTTGAGATACAAACAGGTGACAATATTTTCTGTATTTTACCGAGTCTTGTTTATGTCGCTGTCAGTGAAAAACGGGCGACAAAATAGAAAAATGTATAGGTACAAAATTGAAGACAATGAAATTTTTAACAAAAAATATCTAAAAACTTTTGCTGTAAAACCAATTATTATATGTCAAAAAACAGTTTCAAAATGTGCAATTTACATAGTTACATACATCTTGCGATGTAGTAACCATTGTAACCGAGTATTGCCCTCGACGTGACTCGCATGAATGGATTAACAAGATTCCGCTCCGATAATTTCCCAATTTTAGAAAAGATTGAGAGAGTCAACTTTTGTGTTTGTGTTATCAGGTAATTTTGCTGTACCTACTGAATTTTAATTTGGTAGAAATAATTTTCAAAAATAATATATTTAAGAGTAAAACCAAAATGTAAAAAATAAAAATATAAAAATTAGAATTAAAACAGAAAACTTTCGAACAAGAACAGAAAAATTTGCTGAGATATTGTATCGAGATATCTGGAAGAAGTTTATAAATCGATGATAAAGTGTGTGCGTAAGATAAACGCATGTAGTTTAACATTTTGAAAATGAAAAATTCCAGACAATTAATTAAAAATGTTTATAACCTAAAATTATGTAACATTCACTTTCGTCTCAAAAACGCATATGAATTAAAATGTACTTACGATTTTAAGTTCAGACAACTTTAAAATATGGCTGTCCAATTTAGAAGTAAAGCCATGTAACATTGTTACTCTGAACTTGTTTTCATACTATAATTAGTTTTCAAAATCAAAAATTTCAGTACAAGAACTTCACAAGTCCTTATTTGACCTGCATTTAGATGCGTCGATTACCTGTAAAGTGCTACCAACTCAGCGTCGTAATTGAAGCAGCCAGACATCTTTTTCGGTTAAATGTTAATTGCAAGTTGAATTATTACCATACTTCCAGTTATTGAAGACGTTTTTTTGGCTAAGTACGTGTTTTGACTGGACATGCAATTATCCCCATTGTGCTTTTTTGTAAAATATTACTTCTCACGTACAAATAAATAATAAGATGTTGGTAGTTATATTTTGAATATATTTTTTGACATCCGCAAATTTAAAATTTATTACACTGCTACAGACAACTGACATACAAATGCATTTTCTAAACCAAAATATATAAAAATATGATAAGTTTTCTCTACAAAATTAGATCTCTCATAGATCTCATTGATCTTTTACTTTTTTAATTTTAAAGACAAAATCAATTAGCGAAAGTAAAATTTTACATGAATATCATAATTAATATCATTCACCCCAATGCAGCTACATAGTGGGAATTCCTTTGAATAATTCCTATAATATTGCACCAAACAATACCGACACAAAGCAGAAATTTGTTCAAAAATGAATATTTCCTCGGCAATTTGTAATTTGTATCTCTTGATGGAAGACTCGCCTGAGTGGTTCCCAATCTCGGCATCTGAGCTTAATCTGGTAAAAGTAACTTTTCAATCACCTGTCCGGTTAGAAATTGTGTTATATGAAATTTTACCTTTTTACTTCCTTTTCCATCATTTGCTGGCTTCTGGTCTCCCGATATTCGGATTTCCCAAAGCCATTTTGGGATATAATAAAAAAAAAATTAAAAAATAAAAAAATAAAGTTACATATTTACAAAAAAAATATTTAATTTATTAACATTTATAATTAAACATTTAGTAACATTAAGTAACACAATTAATAGGAACTTTTGAACAATAAAAAAAAGAGTAATTCACATTTTAAAGGTTGTGGTATGTTATATCACCCTGATCTAATATTCGGACCACATTGATCTCTCCATCAATAAGCTCAGCCACTGCATAAGCTATGTGATTCGGACTCATCATATTTAGAACTCTTCCTTGTCTTGGAATAGAATACAACTCTTCAGTATCCATTCTTTGTACTAAGATAATCTTATTTTCTGCTTCTCCAACCTGTTTTGTTGTAGCAAATAATAGCCTTACCAAAAACTGGTTGCCTTCGTATGAGTTGGCATTCCATTCAACCATCCTTCTGTATTCCAAAAAGTAGAAATCATTATCTTAACTTGTTTGGATTATATCGACAACATAAAATGGAACCCCAATTAATAAACAGACCAAAGCCCATTCCCCATATACCTAACATAGTCCCTTCAAATTTCTACTAAAAGTTTTTAACCTTAAAAGTATTCGTCAATGGAAAAGTAACCAAGGCAAGCTTTCCGAAAAGTCAAACAAAGTTTGGGTTATAAAAACAAACCCAAAATGTAAAGGTGCATTTAGTGATTGTACATATATAATTAGAAGATTTAAAAAAATGATTATTATCCCCAAAGACTTACCAAATTATAAAGAGAAATTCTGGTAGCACTGCTATCAAACTTTGACAGATTTATTTTTGAGTACTGCACAAAATATGCAATGATTGCCATAGGAACGCAATTTGTTTTTTGTTTTTTATGTAACCAATTCCATTAATTAAAATAGTAGGTCAAAATCAAGACGGCCACTAGGTACAATTTTTAAAATTTATTTTTTAGTTAAATTTGGCGATTGGCAAAACCTGGCAGGAACTGCAAAATTTTTTCCGTTTTAATTCATACCCAGGTGCGGCGTGGCTGGGTTGATTTTTGTAAAATCTGATCCATTTGTGACGCGACGTCCGAAGTAAATCGCAATAAAGAGGTCAAACTTTATTAAATTTTTAATTAGAATTATTTTAATATACATTATATAAACAGAATTTCAAATCAAAATTATTAATACTAAAGTGGACTTCACCACAACAATGTTTTAACAAAAGTATTTATTTTAACAAATTAGAACTTAACAAATAAAAAATTAACAAATATTTTACACTAATTCTTAGTTATTAACTATGACTTTAATTAATGGGTTGAGAAAATTTAATATAACAACAAATTTTGAAGAGAAAATTTGAAGAAATAGACTATACATACTAGGTATAGCCATTAATTTTTATTTTTTTCATAATTATTATTCATTTACAAAACTATTTAATCAAAAGACTTCATTATTGTTTATACCATCCTAATGCTATCACCAACTTCGTGAGCCATTGCGTAGAACGGCTGCACTGTAAATATAGTAGGATTGAAGAAACTGAGGAAATATATTTGGTTAGTTTCGACTCGTTCAACAACTAAATATTGGTGTCCTTCAATCTCCAGAATATGATCCACTTTTACCAGGAACACTTCAGCTGCTACAATTTGGCAATCGTTCAGACTCATTTTGGCTCTAAAATCGTAATTGAAATTAGTCGTGGAGATAACTGTGACTGTTGACAGCAAACGTCAAACAAATACAAGGTCTCCACTGCTTTAAAATTTGAGGTTAAATTAAACAAATTTTAATTTTAATAACTCAAAAACTTTCTTTTATGCACTTTTATTATCAGTTCATGACAAATTACAAATTAGTAAAACCAGTACTTTGATAAACAACAACAAACTTTAATTAGAATCTATCGAATTGTCAGAGTCAAGGTCAAAATTTTCAGACTGACAGATTATTGCAAGTGAAATTAATACTGTACAAACAGAATATGTAATTAAAATTGTAAAACTTACGTGAAAAGGGCCGTAAAAGACTCAGCAACAAATAATATGTTGACGATTTTTTGTTGTTGTCACTTCAATGTTAGGGTAGCTATTGTTTTTGTTTTATATATCACAGAAGTACCAAACGATTTTCAACTGGTAACCAAATTGTAAAAACTTAAAATGAAAAACCCAGCATCGTAGGCCACTTATTGATAATAAATTTGTTCTTATTGATTGTTAAATTTTTTTCTACAAAGTGGCTTGGTGTGATCAGTAGTTTTGAATGGACAGTTGGGGATAGAAAAACAAACTTGATCATTCTTTGTTGATAATTTAAAATTTTAATTTTAGTTAGCAATTGTACACAATCACCAGCACTTTTTCATAGGTGCTGGCCCCTATGACCTTATCTGATGGTTATTTAGGATCTGAAACACCTACATATTATGTACGTAGTTGGCGCCAGTCGGCTCGATCTTCTGAGAGCATAGGCACTCCGCTGTGTTCTTATCTTCATGATAATTCTCGTATTTGTTAGAAAAAAATCTGACAAATAAATTCTTTATATAAAGCAGGGCCGTATCTCGGACTTTTGTCCGGGGGGGGTTAAACGATACCCCCCTCAGATACGGCTCTGATATAAAGGAACCATACAGTGGTTCCAGATATTATTATTACACTTCTATGTTCATAATGAACACTTCGAACACTTTTTTTGCTTATAAAAATCGATTTTACAGCAACAATTTTCAGACATTTTTTGTTGCAAATTTTGTTCTCTTCATTTTATTTTTATAAATTTTTTAATTTTGTGGCACCGTTTCTGAGTGACGGCGACTTTAAAAACATTCTGTAAAAAAATAATAAAACCAATATTGCTCTTATACAGAGTGTTTTTAAGGTCACCGTCACTCAGAAACGGTGCGACAAAATAGAAAAATGTATATAAACAAAAATGAAGAGAATGAAATTTTTACCAAAAAATTCTGTAAAAGCGATTTTTATATGAGAAAAAAGCCTTGGAAAGGTACAATTTACATTGCTAACATAGAAGTGTATTAATCACTGTACATATGTATTATCTACTAATTACAACCCGGAAATGAGGGTGTAGACACTACTAAAGTTATAAATTGCGAGGGGTGTCGGTTCACATGATGAAACTTCTTCCCACTGCCTGCCACTGTTATACTATGGTATATAGATGAAAGGACTTATTGGACTGATGAGTCCAATGACTGGAAGACAGCTAAATTATACCGCTGATTATACTGGGTCGGGAAATTATAGTAAAAAAATTATAGATTAAAAATCCAGAATTATTAAAATATGTTTATTAGCCAATTAAAAATATAATTTAGAAGTTACATATATAATTTGAAATAATTTACAACACATTATTATTGGTAATTTAAATGATTTGTTATTTTTTATACAAGAGTTTATTTTCTTATTTCTATGTTTTGCAGGCATTATTTATTCAAGCAATTGTTAAAATAAAAATTACAATTTTATAGTTACCTAAACATATCTACAATCAAAGCTATAATAAGAAATATCTGATGGAGAGAGTGTTCGGCGTATAGAAATATTTCCATTGCTCAGAAATTCAGCTACTACATATCGGACGTAACCATTTATTATCCTTTGATTAAAAAAATCCGAAAAATTAACTAGAGAACTAACACCATTATCCATTCTAATCGCTTTGATAAGTATTCTATTATTTTCTCCTAGTATTGGAAATACTCTTATCACAAATTGATTTTTTGGCAAAACATGCGGACCCCACAACATTTTTTTCTGCTGCAAATGTAAAAGTTGGTCAGTATTATAGCTCAAACCTAGTAGTAAAAGAACCCCCACCTATTTAAAAAATTCTATAGTTTACTTGTTGCAGAGACAAACGACAATAGAAGAACAGTAGAATTATTATGATATTTAACAGAACTAAACAAAACATTTAGAAATTTCTTCACTTCTTCTTCACTGTTAAAATTCTATTATTTTAACGTTTTGTTTAGTTCTATTAAATATCACATTTTAGTAAAATTAGAAGAATTATTTTTCAAAATTACTAAACACAACCTGAGAGTGAGCTTGCCCTTCTTGCTCTAACCTCTGCACCTATCACTATTTCACAGTAAATATTAATTCCAAGTTTTGAAAGGCAGCAGATTAAATAAATAATAAGAATTGTTTATCCAACAGCAATGGTATTCAGCTATCAGATAGAAAAAAATTATATTCAGTTAACTTGAATTTTTTAAAACTTTGAATTAATATTATTTATTGCACAAGTAAACAATTTTTAAATGTTAATAATTTAAAAAACATTAAATTAAACTTACTTTAGCTCGATTGTTTTGTAATATTATAGTGCACTCACTCAAATGGGTTAAATGTATTCCAATAGGACAAAATATTCTCCAACTCAATCTGATTACAATAATTTTAATTTTTTATTAATTATTTAATTTTATAGTTGCAAAACATCCAATTTAAATCACTATTAGGTATTTCGTTAAGGTTTCGTTTCGTTGTGTTAGAAAAGTGATAACTGCATTTGTTTAGATATCAAAAACTTTTAGTATATATTTTATTATTTCCTTTAGTTTGTTATCATAGTTTTTTAAAACAACAAATTACTAAATCTTAAAACTTTTGTCAAGTTCAGCCCACAGTTTCCATTTTTTTACCTGTAGATGAGACTGTTTCATTTGTTTCGCAGATAAACAAGGCGAGTCATTAAAACCTAACTCATAAATAATTCCCCAAAAACCTACAAAATAGAATTTGGCATGACCCAGCGAAAAACATGGAAAAACCACAAACAAATTGACTTTGGAAAACTGATCTGGAAAAGCAGAGCTAGAGAAAAAAGGAAACCAATAAATAATTACTTCCTCATAAACTAAAATGTTTTTTTATTTTTCATTGTAAAATGAAATTAAGTACAATTTGTCATTCGAGAACTCTTACAGCTATAAAACGATTATTATTCTCAAGTTGAAAAACCTGACATAATCCAATTGACGAGTTGTTTGTTATCACCTTGTGTATAAGCGCTTCATCAAGAAATGTATGAAGATCACCATTATCCAATCTGACTGCTTGAATATATAATTTACCATCTGGAAACTTTTCTATATACATCCTCACAACGAACCGATCTGGTCCCAAATGAGCTGCCACCAAGTCGTTCATTTTTCTGCAATAAAGAAAAAAATTATAAAATTTTGCAATTTAAAATTTATTAAAATCTTAACAAGGACGGGATCCCCGCTATCCCTAGTCAATTTTATAAAAAATTTGATTTAATTTATCCAGAAGTGATAATACCAATAATTTTATAGATCAAAATAACACGAGAGATAAACCGGGTCCAAAAATGGAGTCAAATAATTTCATCGTCAAATGTAAATAATTTCTTGATTATTCATGATTCACCCCTTGTGGAAATAAATACTCACTGTAGATAATATCGTACGGCACAAATGTTTAGAAATTCTTCAAATTTTATAAGCTAAACAGCTAATGGAATTGTTTTGCAAATTTTTTCAGAAAACTATTTCTATCAAACTGCACATGAACACTTTAAAAACCGTTATAAATGTACATGGCTCTGCGCATGCGTATCTATAGAACAGCAGAACTTGCAAAAAAAGTGGTAGTCAAACAGCAGTGGTAGCCAAACTACACAGGGTGAAACAATACTGTACAATTATTGAACACCTCCTTTTCATTAAAATTGGCAAAACAAAATTAAAATGAAAATTATATATCTACTCGACAATTTAATAGTATCTAAAGATCAACCTTAGTTCCTAAGTTTAATGAAGTAGTTGATTATGTCAAAAAAAATGTATAGCTGAGATTATAAGTCAAAATATAAAATGCTAAGTTCGAACTTAGATTTTTTCCCTCTACTTTGGTTTTGGTAAATAAATTAGCAAACAAATTTTGTGTGGAAAAATCGTCAATAAAACATCTGATATTAGCGAAAATTATCGGGATTTGACTATAGGTTAAATTAAACAACCTCCTTCTCTCCTCCTCCTATACAAGCAACGAAAAACATCTGATATTCATTACACGACGATTTCTATCAAAATTCTTTATCTATCAATTCTTTGATTCTATAATCTCCTTTCCTTTTTAAGATTCATTCTCATTAATTAATATAAAATACCGTCGAACTTGAATTGCAATTTTTATTTGAACATGTTACAATTGTTGCAAAAATATTTTTGGTTATATAATTCTATAAATTCTATAGAATTAAATTTTTTCAAACATATACATATTAACGTTTTAACTTTTAACACAAAAGAGATTTTAGATATTTTTGAAAGAAAAAAAAACCTATAATATATACATGGAAACTTTCAGTTTCCATTTTTAGCTCTTACACAAACATCACAAACACATTTTTGAAAATATTGTTTGTAATACTGTAGATCCTTGTCTTGAATTAGCTTGATTGTCGTTGGTTTACTTTCTGCTCTCTGAACTACTGCATATACATATTCACCACCCTGGTATGTTTGCTCCAACTGCATCATGAAATCCTGACTAGCGAATACTCGAACAAATTCATCTGTAGCGATATTATTTCCATATGCCTTTACTATATTGTTTTGTCCTACATAATAATCGGTAATTTTAATGATAAATTGATCCTCTTTCAATAGATATGGATCCCAAACAACCATTTTTATCTAAAACCAAAAAATCATTAAATCATTATTTGTTAAAATTAATATAATATAATAAAGTTGAGTTTAAAGAAAAGGAAATTTAAAACAACCAGAAAATTTCATTTCAAGTGAAAACAGAAACCAACTCATGATAAACGTCAACGTCAAAATTCAAGATTCAGGTTATTTTGACTACGTTTTCTGATTTCGAATTTTATAAAATTACTTGTTCTGGTTGATTAAAATAAACTCTAAAACAGAATTCCTTGTTGCCAAAAGTTTGATTACACTTTTGGGAAGCAAAACTATAACCTAAAGAATATTGAAAATTGGCCCAAATTGGCATGGCCGTTAAAAATAATCATTTCTAAGCTTTGTATTTAAATATCACCATTGACGGTGTCATGTATTTTCCAGTAAAAGAAAAAAAACTCTATTTTTATTGTAAAATCATATCTAACCTGAAATTGCAAGCACTTGATAACTATAAATTATATTTGACTGTTGATATACCGGGTACAATAAAATAAAAATGTGGTAAAGAAGTACTACCAACATAACAAAAGTGGTACAGAAATAATTTTAAAGGCAAATTCAAGAAAGTTATAATTTAAAATAAAATTAATGTAGCATACACTTTCCTTTAGGATAACATATTATTTTCGGGTTTGATTCAAGATTAAGTTAATGATCTCACTCAGCCTGCTGTAAAAACTTGGACATCTTGTGACTTGAAGGATGACTTGGTTGAGGAAATTTAGTGTAATATGAGGTATACAAAGAATATTTGGTCCTCCAAAATAAGTTGTGGTCAATCCCTCGTTGTGACCTTGATGGAATGGATATGGGCTCATCTTATTTGGTATTCGGGATGATTTTCCAGTGTTTGGCCAATTCTGACATTTAGGTTCTACTTCTGCTACTTCATCTACAGATAAAATCAAAGAATATATTTAATTTAATTAAGATAAATTTACTTTTATGTTTAAAATTTCAGAATTAATTATTATTACTATTATTATTACTATACTGATTCTACACTATAATATAACATACATTACTTAATACTTATATATTAGTTTATATTATAATGTATATTTTAAATATGTAATATAATTATTTATTAATATATTTATTTACTCTTATTTATTTTAATTTTATAATATTATATCTGTGTATAATTAAAATGTTCTATCACATCTAACTAACTAATTAACAGAGAAGTAATTGATATTACTTTTAACATACACACTATACAATTTAACATACAATATGACATACAATATAAAATACAATATTAGAATATAACATATACAATATAACATACTTTATTATAGTACATACTCGATTTTAACATTTCAAATAGATTCAGGTTAAATATATAATATATTATAGTTACTTAATTATTATATTATATTATATATTTTAATATTAATTATATTATATTATGAATATCTGTTCTATTTAGTTACTATATGTTGCATATAGTATTATATTTAGTTGTATGTTTTACTATATCTATGTATACTTTACTTATATAATATATAAATATTGTAATATTACATATAATATAATAATATTTATTTGGTTTTTAATAATTTCAAGTATATATCTCAACTTAGAATGACACTGGCATAGGTTTTAAATAAATACATAATAATATTTAATAAAAATAATAAATTTAATAAAATAATAAAAAGGATTATTATATATATTATAGAAGTATAATACTATTATAATGATAACATACATTTTATACTTACATTAGTATAGAAGGCAAGGTCATAAATATAGTTTTGCTTACATACGTCACGACAGTATTCCATTGTCAAATAATAATAATTAAATTAATGATAATATCAAAAACATTAAAATTACTAGTTTTGTTCTCAAAGAGCTAGTATATATTATTATATTTTATTTTTACGAAATCATTACATTGACTAAATCAGACAATGATTTAAAGAAACACTTTTATATACCAACAATCTACTGCAAAACATCTCAAAAAAATTTTTCCCAAATAAACAACCACTTCAAAATTTGGGACAATTTCATTGATTTCAAATAGTAAGTATTCTTTGAATTATTAATTGCATCTTAATTTTAGTAGAATTTTGCAAAAAATGTAATTGAAGTACGAATATATATAGGCACACATGTTGAAAAAAAATATTAGAAAATTTATAAAGTTTATTAAGATTATAAATTAAAAACATTAAGGTTCTTACAAACATACAAAATAGAAAAGGTGATGCATTTTGAAAAAGAAAATTTTTTTTAATAAACCAGCATTTTAGGAACTGATAATATTTTATTAAGATAGCATCATCGGTGAAATAATCTTTTACCAAAAAAAGTAATAGATGTATTTCAAAAATGGTATTTACTAAGAATATTTTAACAGAATTTTAAAAAAATACCAAAATAGAACAGAATTCATAAATTATTCATTTTTATTAAGGCAATCGAAGTTAAAGTCAATTTCATAATAATTGACATTCCTGTCATCGATCACATAGCAAATGTCCGTAGCACGTTCCTGAATGCAAGCAACTGCATAAATAACTGCTTTCGGATCGGTGAAATATTTGCACAACATACTATTCTCGTACGGTGAAGAGTATCTCATGCCATTGTCCAATCTTTGTAAAACAAAATATTTTTTTCCCGGAATATCGTCTTCAAGTTCCACTTTAACAATAACTTCATCGTCTTCTAGAAGATCGGGGGTCCAAATACCCATTTTTGCTGTAAATCATAATAGAAATTAATATTTCAAATGGAAATATAAGTCGAAAGTAAAAAGAACATTGTGTGGGGGTTCCTGCATACATCCAGTTACCATAACAATAATCAGATTAGATTAGATAATAAATTAGATAAGATTAGATAATAAAATATAAGATAACAATTTACAAATGCTGAACCTCGGCGTTAATTTAAACTTAAAATGTATTTGTTTACAGCTTCTGTCTTTCTTGGAGATTTGACACACATACCTGTGTTTTGTTTAAAAATTTCTTTTTAATTTTGTCTGGAAAAAAAAATTTTCTTCTAATAATTTTAAAAAGGCAAACAAATTTTTGTTCTATTCGTACTCAATGACGAACTGCTGAAATTATCGATAAAATCATTAAATTTTTGAACAGCAAGGGTCCAAGTTTATAAATTGACGGTTAGAAATTACAAAGAATATTTTGCGGTTAGAATTTGCAAATTCAAAGCAGAGCATCAAATTTTTATAAAACTCAAACACATTTTTGTGATTTTTGTTATGATTAATTTTGAATTGGACATAAAATATGCTTTTACCCTAGAATTTAATTTTGTTCGAAAAAGTGTAATTACCGTTTGGTTTACCACTGTCCACTACACCCTGATAATACTGCAAATGTATTAAAGATTGCAATACTTACCAAAACTGTAAATAATTTGAGAACAAGAACAAATTTCAATGGCTGCCCAGTTTATATGATCAGGTAATTTTAACTGATCGAATCGTTTTCTCTGGAACACACCCCCAATCCTGTTCACGTGGTTGTCAACGGCATCTGCAATGAACAAAATTGAAATATTTATTTAACCCTCCAATTGACAGTTAGATCTATCAGTCGCCGCCCCTTAATCAGTATTAGAAGTTCAGTAGAGTGTGTTGCCTAATTTAGCATAAATGTTGCATAATCTTGGTGACTTTCGCATATGTCCATTACGTAGTGAAAATATACAATAAAAAACTGCATTTCCTTTGGAAAATGGAAAATTAAAACAATGCTTTAATCATTTATAAATGAGAAAAATGATTGTGATCCAGAAAGCAAATCTATTGAAAGGAATTGAGTGGAAAAAAAGCATCGATTGCCCAAAAAAGAAAATGTAGAGGTAACTTGAAAAGATAGAAAGATAGTTGGATGCCTGTATAGGAAGAGAGAGCGAAATGGAAAGTGATTGAGAAGTCCAGCAGTGAAGATATACATAAGCTGATAATGATAATAATAAGTAAGAAACACTAAATTCTCAACCAATGATATTGAATATAAGTAAAAGGATACCGGGTATGTTGGAAATCCAATCAAACAATATAATTTGCTAAGTCGACGTTTCGGAAAATTTATGTTTCCATCTTCTTCTTTTTTTCTTATTTTTCATCTTTCATCTTATTTTTCCATCATAATAAGTGTAAACTGTAGAGACTTCATGATCGATTGAGATAGGGTTTAGGTAGCGTAAGTTATCACAAATAAAATACACTGTAGGTATAAAATATCGCAAACGTTTTCCATCATTTTATGGCATTATAAACTAGAACTAGGAACTACTATATAGAACTTCCTACAAATGTTATAGTATCCACTTTCTGTAATTGCCTTTCTCCTGCTCAGTTGCCTTTGATATGCCCTTCATCTTGGGGTACCGTATCCACTCAGCAAATGTTAACTATCAACTTAGCTATACCCAAATTCTATCTTTATTGCTATCCCTTTGATTGTTTTAAAAGTTCTTTTCCAGCTACTGAAAATGCTGAAACTTTCCATATAGAACATTAAACTCTAAAAAAAATGAATGTATTAATAAATTACAAATAATATTGATGAACAAACATACCAAGAGATATCCATTGCTTCAAATTTCTGCAGTTCCTAGGTCCTGTACACCATATACTCGTGATAAATCATCAAACTCTTCTATTGATAAGTTGTTCTGCTTGGCAGTATTTATGTTACAGGCCTTTAAAAAAATGTATAAGAGGATAGACAAAGGTATTGAAAAAGATGATTCAGTTGAAGTTAGAATTTACAAGTTTAGAAAAGATTAAGGTATGGCTACATTACTAGTTTACAGATTATTACACTTTATACTATCAGCAAGCAATCAAGCAAGCTATTAGAGAGCTTTCAGCAAATTATTACAGCTTCCTGCCAGCCAACTATTTTTAAGAGCTACTACATATCTGATAAGCAGCTATTGAAATTAGCAATCACTTTTTAGCTAGAATTGCTACTTAGGTAAACATTCAATTTCTCAAAGCTTTTTCATGTTACATAGAAGAAATTAACCTCTGCAACTGACTACTGCAGGTAGAGAGATTATAACAAATATATTGAAAAAAAAAGAAGAAACTTATTCGAAAACTTTTCTTTATTACAAAAGAGTAATTAATAATAATAATTTTTACTTATTTAAATTTGGAATATTTTGAAATATTTTGAAACCAGAAAAAACTTCAGAAGTCAATCGGGCATACTTTCACACCATAATCTTCATTAAATATGATCAAGAGAATCTAAACATGTTTTTAGTAGATATAAATTTATTTATTGTATCTAAAAAAATGTGCAATCTGTAGCCAAATTCTCCTCAATATAGCCAGTATAAATAAATAAAATAAAAATAATATAGTAAAATTTACTTAATGAGAGTTAAGATGTTTGCTTGTAATACCTTACATAACAGTTTCATACTAATCCTTTCACTTGACCGCGACCTGAAACATCACGTTTATATTGACTATTTATACAAATACCTATACATTTTATGCCAAATTAATTATAAGGAAAAAAGAAATGTTTACGCATGATTACTATTAACACAGCCAAATAGATTTAATTTCATATGAAAAAAACTAAAAGTGGTTAAACTGGAAATAGAAGATCCTGGCCACCTTTTTCTAGCTGCCCTAAGATAAAATTTATTATGCAATATGTATGCATTAGGAGGGTGAAAATAAAACTGCCATTCAAAACAAGTATCTTCACATGGAATAGAACAACCGAGAAAAAATTGTAGACCTACATTAATAAAGCTGAGGATGTACTATCACCATTTAAAAACCAACGTGGGAGCTTTGAAACCGGAAAAACTTGTGGTCTACACAAAAAAAGCATGCAAAAAAGCAGCTACAGACAACCCTAAAAAATGGCATCGCATTAGTTTTTTATGCAGATATAAGATGAATAGCATTTAATTGACTGGAAGAGTCAAAGTGACTATGCAAAATTTTGTTTTCAATTTTACTTTTTTATTTTATTAATTTATGCATATTTCTAGTTTTAATCAACCAATCCTGATTAATAAAATGTTAAATTATATTGCAAATTCATTTTTTTCAGTAAAATAAAAATTCAGTAAAATTAAAATATTGATTCTTAATTTTCTCAAACGAAAATTCAAGTAGTAGCAGTGTTCTTCAAATTTTTATTATTTCTTCTTATTTTCGATCAAAAAATATTTTTAATTGTTTCTTTACTATCTGCTTTCTGTTCTGTACCTGGAACAGTGGAAAAAATAGCACCACATGGTATCCAAATCCTTTTTGCCATTTGTCCCCATTTCTTCTGTTGTTGCTTCTATTGTCTTTCTGCGAAATGATTCCAGGTATCCTGCAAACAAACAGACTTAAATAGCAAACTTCAAATTAGTATAGTAACAAATTTAAGTAAAATTTTTAAAATAGGTTTATTTTGTATTTTAAGGATTTCAAAATTGCTATTATACATTCAATCTTTTACTTTTGCTCTTTATTATATCTTTAAAAATATATCCTCCAAATTGGAAGGAAAAATCGCATGCAGAGTGGCCAATATTTTGAGAAATGCAAAATTTATCCTAAATCCTTTCATATACTCTTTCAGCAAATTACATCTATATGTCTTCTTCTTCATTATCAGAATTTTATTATCCGCTACAATCGGCCTCTTCCTCATACAATGTTCGAAGATCGTCAGGAAGGAACGGTCAGAAGAAAGCTAATCTCGTCCCGAATTCACACAGGGTAGCTACTTGGCATAAAAACTAAGTCAGCTAAAACGCAGAAAAGTCAAGCTGGATTTACGCACAAGCCGTGTTTAACGGTAACCGGACATTTCGCTTTCGGACAATTCGCTCCCGGATATTTCGCTACTAGGACGATTTGTTACCACCCCTAAATTGTTACATTCTGTTGATAGTTTACATGTTCTATGATTCTAATTGGCAACTTGAAAATTAACTTAAACTACAGATATTTTGAAATAGTAGCTGAGTGTTTCAAAAATATACAGAAAAAACACATTCTTCGCACCTGTTACAGAATATTTCATTCTGTAACATCCGTTACAGAATGACTATATTCTCATCACATCTAAGAAATATTAAAACCTGGTAGTGACATCGATCAACAGGTTATTATTTTTTATTTTTTGCTTTGACGAAAATAAAATTTATTATTTTTATAAAAGAAAAATATCAACAAGTATAACGCCAACTGTCCATTTGGTGTTCGCGTATTACAAGAAATACACTAGCACTGTGCGTCTGTCGTATAGAAAGTATAGTCTGGAACTCATTTGAAATGGCTATTCTGCACTCGTTACAGAATATACTATTTTAAATATTAGTAAAATATTGAAACCAAGTATAATTGGTAGTCAAATCTATAATACTTTGTATTTATTAAAGCTTTTCAAGGCTGATACGAACTAATGCTATTTTGGAAAAAGAACTCAAAATAAAAAATTTTAAGTAAATTTGTGGTTTTTAGTATGTATTTATGGTTAAATTCAAAAAAAATATAAGAATAATACAATACGTAGAAAATCAAAATTCAAAAAATTTAAAAAGGAGACAATTAACACATAACAGGTCTGGATTAAGAAAATTTGAAAAAATGAAAATTTCGTAATACGAAGTACAATATAACGTTATTTCATGGTTATTGCCATTCTTCAGTTGCACGCATCGATTACATTGTGAAATAAGAAAAAATATCAAACTAAACAAAAATATCGACTAAATTGTACAAAATTGACTTACCATAACCTCCAAAGATTATCAAAACTGAACTTGTTACCTGAAGTATGAATAATTTAAAAATGATTTGAACTAAGAAATTCGTTTACCTAGCACTGCTAGTTTGAAATCCGAAGGCACTGCCCTCTTAATATGATTTCTAAAAACTTTGAAAAAATTCAAAATTCAAAAATTTACCACGTTTTTTAACCGTGAGGCGTAAAACTAGAAAAAGAACTCAAAATAAAAAATTTTTTAAGTAAATTTGTGGTTTTTAGTATGTATTTATGGTTAAATTCAAAAAAAAATATAAGAATAATACAATACGTAGAAAATCAAAATTCAAAAAATTTAAAAAGGAGACAATTAACACATAACAGGTCTGGATTAAGAAAATTTGAAAAAATGAAAATTTCGTAATACGAAGTACAATATAACGTTATTTCATGGTTATTGCCATTCTTCAGTTGCACGCATCGATTACATTGTGAAATAAGAAAAAATATCAAACTAAACAAAAATATCGACTAAATTGTACAAAATTGACTTACCATAACCTCCAAAGATTATCAAAACTGAACTTGTTACCTGAAGTATGAATAATTTAAAAATGATTTGAACTAAGAAATTCGTTTACCTAGCACTGCTAGTTTGAAATCCGAAGGCACTGCCCTCTTAATATGATTTCTAAAAACTTTGAAAAAATTCAAAATTCAAAAATTTACCACGTTTTTTAACCGTGAGGCGTAAAACTAGAAAAAGAACTCAAAATAAAAAATTTTAAGTAAATTTGTGGTTTTTAGTATGTATTTATGGTTAAATTCAAAAAAAAATATAAGAATAATACAATACGTAGAAAATCAAAATTCAAAAAATTTAAAAAGGAGACAATTAACACATAACAGGTCTGGATTAAGAAAATTTGAAAAAATGAAAATTTCGTAATACGAAGTACAATATAACGTTATTTCATGGTTATTGCCATTCTTCAGTTGCACGCATCGATTACATTGTGAAATAAGAAAAAATATCAAACTAAACAAAAATATCGACTAAATTGTACAAAATTGACTTACCATAACCTCCAAAGATTATCAAAACTGAACTTGTTACCTGAAGTATGAATAATTTAAAAATGATTTGAACTAAGAAATTCGTTTACCTAGCACTGCTAGTTTGAAATCCGAAGGCACTGCCCTCTTAATATGATTTCTAAAAACTTTGAAAGTTTGTTTAGTTTGATATTTTTTCTTATTTCACAATGTAATCGATGCGTGCAACTGAAGAATGGCAATAACCATGAAATAACGTTATATTGTACTTCGTATTACGAAATTTTCATTTTTTCAAATTTTCTTAATCCAGACCTGTTATGTGTTAATTGTCTCCTTTTTAAATTTTTTGAATTTTGATTTTCTACGTATTGTATTATTCTTATATTTTTTTTGAATTTAACCATAAATACATACTAAAAACCACAAATTTACTTAAAATTTTTTATTTTGAGTTCTTTTTCTAGTTTTACGCCTCACGGTTAAAAAACGTGGTAAATTTTTGAATTTTGAATTTTTCAAAGTTTTTAGAAATCATATTAAGAGGGCAGTGCCTTCGGATTTCAAACTAGCAGTGCTAGGTAAACGAATTTCTTAGTTCAAATCATTTTTAAATTATTCATACTTCAGGTAACAAGTTCAGTTTTGATAATCTTTGGAGGTTATGGTAAGTCAATTTTGTACAATTTAGTCGATATTTTTGTTTAGTTTGATATTTTTTCTTATTTCACAATGTAATCGATGCGTGCAACTGAAGAATGGCAATAACCATGAAATAACGTTATATTGTACTTCGTATTACGAAATTTTCATTTTTTCAAATTTTCTTAATCCAGACCTGTTATGTGTTAATTGTCTCCTTTTTAAATTTTTTGAATTTTGATTTTCTACGTATTGTATTATTCTTATATTTTTTTTGAATTTAACCATAAATACATACTAAAAACCACAAATTTACTTAAAATTTTTTATTTTGAGTTCTTTTTCTAGTTTTACGCCTCACGGTTAAAAAACGTGGTAAATTTTTGAATTTTGAATTTTTTCAAAGTTTTTAGAAATCATATTAAGAGGGCAGTGCCTTCGGATTTCAAACTAGCAGTGCTAGGTAAACGAATTTCTTAGTTCAAATCATTTTTAAATTATTCATACTTCAGGTAACAAGTTCAGTTTTGATAATCTTTGGAGGTTATGGTAAGTCAATTTTGTACAATTTAGTCGATATTTTTGTTTAGTTTGATATTTTTTCTTATTTCACAATGTAATCGATGCGTGCAACTGAAGAATGGCAATAACCATGAAATAACGTTATATTGTACTTCGTATTACGAAATTTTCATTTTTTCAAATTTTCTTAATCCAGACCTGTTATGTGTTAATTGTCTCCTTTTTAAATTTTTTGAATTTTGATTTTCTACGTATTGTATTATTCTTATATTTTTTTTGAATTTAACCATAAATACATACTAAAAACCACAAATTTACTTAAAATTTTTTATTTTGAGTTCTTTTTCTAGTTTTACGCCTCACGGTTAAAAAACGTGGTAAATTTTTGAATTTTGAATTTTTTCAAAGTTTTTAGAAATCATATTAAGAGGGCAGTGCCTTCGGATTTCAAACTAGCAGTGCTAGGTAAACGAATTTCTTAGTTCAAATCATTTTTAAATTATTCATACTTCAGGTAACAAGTTCAGTTTTGATAATCTTTGGAGGTTATGGTAAGTCAATTTTGTACAATTTAGTCGATATTTTTGTTTAGTTTGATATTTTTTCTTATTTCACAATGTAATCGATGCGTGCAACTGAAGAATGGCAATAACCATGAAATAACGTTATATTGTACTTCGTATTACGAAATTTTCATTTTTTCAAATTTTCTTAATCCAGACCTGTTATGTGTTAATTGTCTCCTTTTTAAATTTTTTGAATTTTGATTTTCTACGTATTGTATTATTCTTATATTTTTTTTGAATTTAACCATAAATACATACTAAAAACCACAAATTTACTTAAAATTTTTTATTTTGAGTTCTTTTTCTAGTTTTACGCCTCACGGTTAAAAAACGTGGTAAATTTTTGAATTTTGAATTTTTTCAAAGTTTTTAGAAATCATATTAAGAGGGCAGTGCCTTCGGATTTCAAACTAGCAGTGCTAGGTAAACGAATTTCTTAGTTCAAATCATTTTTAAATTATTCATACTTCAGGTAACAAGTTCAGTTTTGATAATCTTTGGAGGTTATGGTAAGTCAATTTTGTACAATTTAGTCGATATTTTTGTTTAGTTTGATATTTTTTCTTATTTCACAATGTAATCGATGCGTGCAACTGAAGAATGGCAATAACCATGAAATAACGTTATATTGTACTTCGTATTACGAAATTTTCATTTTTTCAAATTTTCTTAATCCAGACCTGTTATGTGTTAATTGTCTCCTTTTTAAATTTTTTGAATTTTGATTTTCTACGTATTGTATTATTCTTATATTTTTTTTGAATTTAACCATAAATACATACTAAAAACCACAAATTTACTTAAAATTTTTTATTTTGAGTTCTTTTTCTAGTTTTACGCCTCACGGTTAAAAAACGTGGTAAATTTTTGAATTTTGAATTTTTTCAAAGTTTTTAGAAATCATATTAAGAGGGCAGTGCCTTCGGATTTCAAACTAGCAGTGCTAGGTAAACGAATTTCTTAGTTCAAATCATTTTTAAATTATTCATACTTCAGGTAACAAGTTCAGTTTTGATAATCTTTGGAGGTTATGGTAAGTCAATTTTGTACAATTTAGTCGATATTTTTGTTTAGTTTGATATTTTTTCTTATTTCACAATGTAATCGATGCGTGCAACTGAAGAATGGCAATAACCATGAAATAACGTTATATTGTACTTCGTATTACGAAATTTTCATTTTTTCAAATTTTCTTAATCCAGACCTGTTATGTGTTAATTGTCTCCTTTTTAAATTTTTTGAATTTTGATTTTCTACGTATTGTATTATTCTTATATTTTTTTTGAATTTAATGCTATTTTTATAAATTTATGATTTACAATTATTTTACATGAAATTAACCTTACTGAACGGCCGCAGGTGTTCTATCGAAGGTTAAATAAGTGAGGTTAATATTGACCTCAAAGGGTAAATTTATTTTTATGGGACCTTCAAATGTTACTTCAAATTCAAAGTTACATTTTCTTGAATTTCAACTTGTCGAGAATTAAATTAAGATAATTTAAATTATTTCCAATTTACCGTTTGTTATTCTTCCATTCTGTCAATGGTTTTTTTCCTATAATTCGAACAAATTCTTTTTCGATTATCTTACATTTTGATAATTATTTTTAAATTTTCCGATATTGACTGTTGAAATCATTTTGTATTTGGAAATGGAACTGTTTTGTGTTTAAAACGCGAAATACTTCTGTGTAACTGTTTTATAAAAGTCAACTTTGAATCATCGTTTTTCAACGAATAAAGAAGAAATCAAAAATAACGGAATACTGACATAAGGATGTAGTTTTTGATATTAAAATTTTTAGTGATCATAATTAAACGAAATTAAAAAGCGTTAAACATTCGTAGAATCCATTTACCAAAGATCCTCCTATCAAAACCGTTACAATATCATTTACAAGATAAACTTTCAATTTTATTATTTTTAAGAACAGAAGTAAGTAGGTGAGTGAATGGCCGAGCACTGAGAGTGCTAGCTTCTCTTGGTGAGTTTCACGGGTTCGAATCTCGTCGCGACCATCGTTCTGGCTTCCAGCCCCAGAGAGCATGATAAATGACCAAAATACTTACTTTCCTTTAAGAGTTAGGTGCTAGAAGATGGAACAAGTCATAAAAACTAACTAATATAATATGTTCTTCTGTAATGCCATCTTGGCAACTGCAATGTACATACTTAGTGGTTAAAAAAAAGAAGCTAATCAACTAGTTTCGCTGAAAAAAACTAGAACAGCATTAACTAATAGGTTTTTCATTCACATAACGGGTTTGTGAACTTGCTGAAGATTTACAACTAAGAATATATTTTGCCAGGTGTGCGATTAGCAAATCAATAGGCAATTAGTTTTGTCTGCATATAAAATGAGTAGGAAGTTATAACATCGTAAAACTTTTTTATTTTGTTTTATTTTTTCAACTGTATTAAATTTTAGCTCTTTTATATATTCAAAAGAAATGCAATTCTTGCACAAGTGTGTTTAACCTAATTTGCATCATACAGAGTATGAGCGAGACACGTTAAAATTATTACTCTCTCTGTTTTTGATGTGAACTTGACCGCAAGTTTCAGTGTAACACTCTCCATGACATGACGCAAATAACACTCTTTGCACTCTTGTACTCTCTCTTATACTTCATTACACCGACCCGTCGTCATTATAAACTCATGCAGCTAAGAAATGCACTTAATTTATCTGTCACAAAAGATAAATTGTAACTTCTCTTGGTTTACTCGACTTCTCCAAATTACAATCCAAAAAACTAAGCATTTTATTTTTGCAATCGCTTTTTAAAATAGAAGAAGATAAGTGAAGTAGCCCAACTTTCTTTTTGTTATTTCGTGAGTCATAAAAAAAACTAATTTATACTCTGCAAGAAATGTCACTTTCATTATTTCATAATAAAATCCGCAAATTAATCACCAATTTTTTTATTTATTAAAGACCAAAGTAAAAACAGGAAATTTGGCGCCATGCCCTTTTATAAACCCAAGCGAAACTTATAAAAATAAAAGTGGGAAAAACCTGGCGAAGATGGTATCAGTCCTTAATTTCTGAAGAACTGTGGTCCTTGCACCTTGAAATGGCTCACCGAATTCTTTTCCGGTATTTTGGAATCTGGAAGGTTAACACCTGCCTTTAACCTAGAACAAAGTTGCCTACGGTGATATTTGCGGACTTTATTATTTATGGTGGTCCCAGCTTGGGCGTACATCTGTCATGGCGGAAAGAATTCAGGAACAAATCAAATACGCTGAATATATTGGGGTTGCAATGTGTGCGCAGCGCAAAACCAAACCATTCAAATTCAACATTATATTGTCCCTGAATGTCCAATCCACCATAGGTAATACCCTGGAAATTCTGCTTTAATGCTTGTCTCCTGCGATTGGCTACAAAATTCAAGAATGGAATTTTGATTGCCTCACGTGTCAATAACTACATTATTTTATGAATCGAGATTGATTGAGATTGAATTCGAAGTGGATTATTTGTATTTAAATGAAAATGTATGACAAAAATGTTTAATTTTTTAAAACTTGTTTGCAAAAAACAACAAAACTGAAAAGTGACAAATTTAATCTCCACAGAAACAGGTTCTCAGTTACACCAAATAAAAGCAATTTCGTAATTTTAATTAAAAGGAATATTTTAACATAAACTAAATATTACAACTTCCTGAATGTTAATTTGATGTTTTGCGATAAAATTAAGAATTAATAAAATTTTCATTTTAAAGCTAAGTTGCAATTTTTACTCCGCGAAAATTTAAATTTCAAGTGGATCAAAAATAATTCTGTATAACCCTTAGTGCTTGTTCACAATGTACGTATGTAAAACGTAAGACGAACATAAGACTTAAAAAAAATATAAATACAAATAAAAGCTTAATGGAGTATCGAATAATATTAAAATCTTCAAGTTCCCGACGTAGAATGTTTATAAATTGGCATAGTATACCAAAATAACTCGATTAAGGTCTAATTTGTATTTGTAATTCTTACGTTTTATGTATTTCTTATGTATGTCTTACGTACATTGTGAACAAGTACTTCTACTATCAAGTGAAGCTGTAAGTTAGCCAAAAATTTATTCCTGTTTTGTGAGCACCTGCAACTCAAATTGATCAATAAACTCAAAATAATCTATTATGGAAAAAACACCTAAAAAATTTGGGTGGGCCCTCCAATCAACAGGGTGGGCACGTGCCCACCCTGACCTCGTCACTGGTTCCAAGGGTTGAACCTTACAGTAAATCCAATTTCTCTTTCCAGCAATTCCATTTAACCCTATACCTTCGATTAGATAGGTACTACGATTTAAACAATTCCAAATACAGCATCTTATCCAGCCAAAGCAACCTTTTAACACCAGCAAATGCTTTACGTTGTAATTACCTAAGATGTAATTCAATACCGAAAAGGTAATTCAATTACCGAAGATTTAAAACCTGTTTGACCTCTGTTTAATCGAAATCCATGCTGGCAACGATCCAATATTTTGCATTTATCCAGAAAACCCATTAACTTAGTTGGATAGTTAAATAAATAATGAATTCAGTGTTTTTGATTTTTAATTTCGCAGCAAAAGGCATTCATCCACTGAAGGTTGTATGAAACCAGTGGCGGTGATATCAATAAGCGAATGTAAGCAATGCTTAGGGGCTCGGGACCATAAAGAGTAGTAAATCCCAAAAGAGATTTTTAAATAATATCCGCGATTCAAAATTAATACATTGTTTTTTTCGGGGACTCGTTTTATGTATTTGCTTACCGGCCCTAGCTACTCTTGCATCGCCACTGGCCCATTGCACATCGAGATACATCTTGTCACTCTTCAAGCCATTCTCTCCTGGATGAATTCGATCGAGACAGGATGGCTTTAGGAGTGACAGGACGGAGAGCCCCTGCAAAATTAGGAAGTACAATGGGCCCGATTTTGTGGCCTTCAAAAAATTCAAAATCTAGAAGAATGCACCAGACCCCCCCGGATTACTCCAATTGTTTTGTGACGTAAATAATATGTTTAGACTTTTACTCCCTGAGATGAGCAAAAATGAAATTACTTTTGGACTTACAGCGAAACCAGTTTTTTCAGATTCCAAAGTCACAAAACTCTTCTGGATTTTAGATAGGAGGGCACGGAGATATCCCTACGCGCACTTAGGTCACTAAAATCGGGCCCATTGCAGTGATATCAATAAGCGAATGCAATCAATGCTTAGGGGCTCGGGACCATAGAAAGTAGTAAATCCCAAAAGAGAGATTTTTAAATAATATATAAATTCAAAATTAATGCATTGTTTTTTTAGGCGCCCGTTTTGTATATTTGCTTACGGGCTCTAGCTACTCTTGCACCGCCACTGTATCAGACGCAACGGCTGTAAAAGCATTCAGGCATTTATCCTGTTTGTCAGACAAATTTTTTACTTGGAAAATCGCACTCATGTGGAACCTCAGCCCTCAACCTCAGGGTTGAATCTTTGGCCCGCTGTTGTTGTTTTTGCACACAAATTATTTATCAGTAAGTGTAAATAAGCGGGACGGAGTACTTGACCGTTTGTTGATGACACTTCATTTTTGGAGGTCGGCAGAAGTATATCGGAGGTGAAAAATATAAGTGAAAAATATTTTGGAAAAGGCAGAACGCTGATTTGTTGCAAAGAGACAAATCGTATCAAGAATCAAAGACTGACTTTTAATGTGCACCAGAATCTTGATTCGCCCCAGTTTTTTGGTGTACATGTTTATGGTACATGGTCTCTAATTTTGAAAACCTGCTTCTTCAGAATAATTTGAACTATCTTTTGACTGAATTTATTCATTAGATATCCTACTCTACTTCGGGTCATTTTGGCAAGAACCGAACAATGTTTAGAGAAATAGGATAACGTGCAATCTTTATTTCGAAAAATTGAAAACTTTCTAAATTTCAAAACGAAGATATAATTTTAATTTTTATTTATCAGTAAAAATCAATTTTGAAAATTGCTAAAATGTATCAAAATATTAAAAAATGTATTTACACGTGTGCTTTTAACCTTGACAAAAAATCTTATAGATTTTTTTTGTATGGTAATGAAAGTAGCAACGTAAAAATACCAGTTTTTTTAAACTATCACTTCTATAATTTAAACTTGCGTTCAGAATGTGCGTATTTATCAGAGCAGTCTTAGGTTCCAGATTATGTAAATGTGTTCTTCAATCTATATTTACAATTACATTTAAAATTCGAATAAATTATTTTTAATTTTAATTTTTTTAAATTTATCAATGATTTATCGAGTTGGAACCAGATGACTTGATAATCCATCAGGGTATCGTCCAATTAATATAAGTACTTAATTAAATGTAAAATAAAATATTATTTTGCAAAAATGAAGATGTAATACAGAGGTGCCTCATGGGTCCCATATAGGTTCAGTACTCTTCCATTTCGCAATTTTTTGTTGTGACATCCTCAAGCTGCATCCTGAACCAATTTATTACAAATTCTTCTTGAAATGACGTTTGGCCCAAAATTTGAAGAAAAATTGAAATAATCCTTTTGGCAAAAATAAATTTTTGAAGACGGTCCTGTTTTGTTGCGTTTTATTTATTGAAATTACAAGATAATATTATGTAGGTATTTTAAATTATGTAAGAGGTAGTCTAGGTCAAGGTTAATTCTTATTTCTTAACATAGGGCTTATAAAAATAGTGAAATAGAAAACGCAAGTGGGCGCCCTTGAATCAAAGTAATTTTTATCAGTAGTAGGAAGGACCGGTTGTAGGTCTCAAGAAATAAAATGTTAGGGTATGTTAAAACACTTTTACCATTAATCGTAAGTCAAAATGACAATAATAAACTAACCTCTACGGTTTACTTGCAACTTTTACTAATAAAAATTGAGGGCATAAAATTAGCCCAACATTGCAGAACTATTACATAAATATTTAATTATTTATAGAGTAAATTTATGCTTTTTAATCGAAAATAGATCGTATAAACTTGATGTTATATAATCAAGCGACAATTGGAATTTAATCGATCAGAAAGTGTTCTAGATAATGGTAACGGCGACACTAATAACCCCAATTAATTATTTGAAGGTTTATGTGTAATCAAGAAAAAAAACTGCTAAATGCTTTCTTAATTATGTAAATCAATTTATTGTTAATAGATCCAAAAGTAAACACAGAAAATTTATTTCAATTTACAGAATTTATTCAAATTTCATTGCACATGTCTTTTCCATCGACGATGATTGACATGACTAAAGTTATCACAAGTACTTAAGATTCTTAAGTATTGCTTCAGAAATAGTAGCTCAATGTCTCGATCGAACTGTCGATATCGAAATGGCTTAATCAATAATCCATTTCTCTTATTACAATAAAAATTTTTTTTAAGGTCATCTACCAGTATGGTGTTCCTGGTGTTGTATTGGGGAAACATCCTCCAAATTACTTTCAAATTTTTGGTCTGAAAAATTGTTAAATTTTAGAACTTGAAAATTAATCATGGGAAAAAAATTTTAATATTAAAAAACGTGCCAAAGCCAAAAATTCAGTTTGATGGTAATCAATAAACATGAATCACTTCATCTTGTTGCACGATCAACGATAATCATGTTATCAAAAACCACCAAAGTTCATCATACATCTACTATAATCATGATTAGCAGATATTTTCATTTTGCATTCAATGAAATATCATAGAACTTTATAATATTGTACTTGGTCCTGAGATATGAAGATTTTCCTGTATGAAGTAGATTAAAAATAAAAATCCTATGTCCTAGTTACAGAAAAATTCCTTCATATAAAGTTCATAAAAACTACTCTTCGGATTTGGGAATCAATAAAATTCACAAGAAAAAGAAAAGAGCAAATCGGAAGAATCAGCTACAACGCCATATCAATTTCTTCACTTTACACTTTTGCCCATGATTCTATCTTATTTAGGAAAATCATCGTATCTCAAAAACAAGTACAGTAAAAAAATCCTACAAAATCTCCTTGAAACCTAACGAAATAATTATCTACATATCAAAATTATACAAGATATACGATAAATTTTGATAATTTATCCAAGTTTAAACCTTGTGAACGTTAGAATCTTTCATATTATACAGATTGCTGAAGAATCAACAAAACAAAAATGTTAAAATCATATTACACTTAGTATGAAACTTTTTCAACACCCTGTATATTATGGATTCCGATTGTGCCTTATGGTAATCTCAGTTTAATATGATAAACAAGATTTCAATATTGGCAGTAGTAACTAAAGCAATTATAAATAAGAAATTGATCAAAAGTAAGGTTATGAAAATTAAATCACAGATAAAAGTTACATATTACTCAAAAAATACTTACATGAATTGTAACAGTAGAGCTTATTTTCACATAGCTCATGGCTTCTTCACAACAATAAGACATTATCTTATAATTGGTATTAGTCAAAACTCCCAACGAGTTTAATTTGTGTGTAATAGCCATCAAATTGGTCGCCGACCAAATAATAATATCGTAGTTTAAATATGCATCTTCTAAGAAAAAATGTAAAAATGGCCGCCTTAGTACATTTAAAACGTTTTGTAGAGAAATTCTATCACATAAAGTCCTGTCCAAATCCAAAACTAACAATTTTTTCCCTGGTCTTGGTCGGTTGACAATTTTGAATTTTCGGTTAGGAACGTTCATCATTTCTTCACTAACAATGAAATTTCGTACAAAAATAAATTCTGGATTGATAATAACTTAAACTTGATCAAAAATAATGACCTACACTACATGACAGCTTGAAATAAAAAGAACAAATAACAAATCCGCTAGCAGGTTGTCTTAGTTACCGCTAGGGTTTCTGGGCGGGATAATTAAAGAGAGGTTAATTTTATTTTACCCTTTTTAACTCATTTGTTGCGTTTTTGTTGGGATAAAACTACTTTTTATTAAAAGAAAAAATATCTGTTTAAGATTGATTGATTGAAAAATCATTTTGTTTTTCTGTTGTGTTTAAACCCATTTGGACTTTCGTTCTATATATGTTGTTACGTCCGGTATATATATATTTTATTTTATTACTTATCACTGAATGCAATGCACATTTTAGACTTGCGCAACACAAAAATTGTTTACAGCGGTCGGATAAATGTTTCATTTTAATTCTACGTTCATAGTTTGAGTTGTTAAAATTAACGGAAAAATGTATGAATTGGTAATTTCAAATCGGAATGGAATTAAAAACTTAAAACTATAATATTAACGTGTTTTTAGATGCAGAAATTTGCGAACATGTTCAAAGAGAATAGAACTGTAGGACATGATGAACTCAATCCAGCATTGACTCCAGATATCGATGCATTTGGATTTACCTCCGTCGGAACGGTAGACCGCTTTGTAGTTTATCCCATTGATTGTGGTCTAGGATTTAAATTCCGAAAAGCAATATTTACAGCAAATGGAATTCAAATGGTCGGTATGGATAAAAAGTACCTGGTAGATGACAGGTACATATGCACTACCTATCTCTCTTACGAATTGTGATTTTTATTCTCCACTATTTTGTTTTAGAACTCTCATAGTATACAATAAATCAACTCTGGAAGCCATAGTTGACCCTAGGATCACGATGGTACCTAAAAGAAAAGAGATACTTCTGTATTGTTTAGCAGAATTATTCAAACAACAATATGAAAATTTAGAAGTGATCCATGTGTAAGTCAATAAATAAATAAAAGAAAGTGTCGTAATTAAAGTTTTCCAGAAACTACCTAGATACAGAACTACCATTACGCATTTTTCCTATCGGCAGTTCATTCGATGAAGAAATTCAAAATAATATTTTCCAAGCGCATCGAAAAGACTCAATAGGATTGGGTTATTGTACCAAAGAAGATAGAAGACTTTTAAATGAGAAGCATAGATTTGTACCCCCGGAATCACCATCAGAATTAAATAATTTAACTGACCATGAGATGAACATGGTAAATATTTCATTTGCTATGCAATCATTAATTTTCTTTAAGTTTCATTTTAGGCTTTTCTTCCAAATTTTTCAACTTATACGTTAATGAATATTACAAGCTTTAAATATTTATTGTATCAGAAAAAAACAAACGAGCCAGTACTGACAGTAAATTATAGAAACTTTCGCCCACAAATTATAGTTAACTTGCAATGCCCGTTCGCTGAAGATAATATTGAAGAGATAAAAATAGGTGAATACAGATTCAATAGGATTATTCCATGTATAACGGAAAAGACCAATTATAACGCTAAATTTCCAGAGAAAAAGTTTTCAATGGTTTACCAAACCTTAGTGAAGTTATGTTTTCCCAATAAATTGTATACTTAAATAACACAATTTTTCCAACAGAGAGCGAACACTATTTAATGTATATCCAAAATTTGCCAAGGCCAAGGACCCAATACTGCCAATATTTGGGGTGAATATGGAACTAAAGCAAAATCCATATGCAACTGCTCCACTTGAAGCAGTGATTGAAAGAGGTGCTGAAGTTTTTGTCAAGTATGACAAGTCCTTTTTTTCACAATTGGTTTGTATTGCTCCTAAGCCTTCCGGATCACGCAGACGTTTCCCTCAGTTTTAGCTTATTTTTCTACTTCTACTCCTACTATTAATTATCCTATAAATGGTATTACTGATTCTGAATCTAATTTTACTAATGCTTCTACTGCTGAGTCTGCTTCTAATATTTCTGCTACTGATACATCTGCCAAAATCAATCAAGCAATGTGCATGTATATTAACTGAATTTTGTTATTGAAATTAATTTACTAAAAAATATATATATCTAATACACACGACTTCTATTTAAAAAAAAATCGAGATTTAAACCAGAATTTCCGGCCTCTAACTCAACCAGCGATCACATCGATCCACTGCTGTGGTTCATATTGTCATTGAAAAGGGTGAAATACAGCTTACTGTGAAGTCAAAGTTAAATAGGTGAAAATCGGAAAAGTGGAGTTTGAAAATATTATTCCTTGTATCCATACCGATCGCATTAATTATAATTAAGCAGCCAAAGGCTTAATCTCAATGATGATTTTAGTTACTTCCATGTTAGCAATGTAAATTGTACATTATGAAGACTTTTTAGTCAAATAAAAATTGATTTTACAGCAAAACTTTTTCGACATTTTTTTGTTACAAATTTCTTTGCATTCAATTTTTTTTAATACATTTTTCTATTTTATCGCACCGTTTCTGACTGACAGCAACTTAAGGCCTTACATACGTCTAGCAGCGCTAAAAATTTTTTTAGTAGGGATAACAATAGAATTTAATAATATTGAATAGTACAAATTATTTATTGGTATTTAAACTTTATAAAAAAATTTATTTCATTTCATTTTTACAAAAATTACTATATAAAAATTTACGTGATCCACAACTCTAAGAAAAAAATAGTTGCTCCACGGTCGGCATCATATCTCCAGTAAATTTTAATCGATCTACAAAATTAAAAAAAGATCTGGTAAAATAAAGTTGTAGTTATAGTCTGTCGAGACGGAATTTTGAATTTCGAAAAATTAAGCAATTTATGGCAGTTTAAAGAAAACGTATGCGTTTTACGTCATAAATTTTACACTTCAATTATTTTTATAAAATGTTTAAATCAAAATATCAAAATTCCGGCTCGACAGACTATAACTACAACTTTATTTTACAAGATCTTTTTTTAATTTTGAAGATCGATCACCATTTACTGGAGATATGATGCCGACCGTGGAACAACTTAGTGTTGTGGATCACGTGAATTTTTATATAATAATTTTTGTAACAATAAAGTGAAATAAATTTTTTTAAAAAGTTTAAATACCAATAAACAAAGTGTACTATTTATTTTTATTAATTTCTATTGTTATCTCGACTAAAAAAAATATTTATTTTAGCTTATTTTTGACGCTGCTAGACGTATGTAAGGCCTTAAACAAGACTGTAAAATACAAAAAAATATATAAATTTATTTTATATTTTCGGTGCAAATATCGATAAATTATAATAATATATTATAATAAAATATTTATTATCGCTGGACGTTTCGCACATTTCAAATTTACACTTGAACATAAAAGCGGTTTAACGTTATCGAGCAAATTTTATTTCGAAAAATATGGCTAATCCCAAGGTAACACAGGAATTTTATTTTTTATTTTATAATTTATGTTATACTATTAGAAGCTGAGTTTATATAAACAATCAAATTTTGAAGAAGAATCGGATTCAGAAGAAGTGACGTCAAGTGAAGAAGAGGTATCAGAGGAATTGGATTCAAATCCAAGTACTTCGCTTAACTATTTTCGAAATTTTGAGAAACCTGTGAAGGGAAAAACACCACCAAGTGATAAATGGACAAGATTTGGAACAGTGAAGCGCCTTCTAATATATCCTGTTGATCACGGTACTGGACTTATAGAGAAGACCGTCATTTGTACGAAAACTGGACCAGAATTTTACAGTCAAAATCCTGTAATAAGAGCCGTTAAAGACAGGTATCCATCAGATTCTTTAATTTTTTGTTAGAAAATTGCAGTACATTTAAAATCACATTTTAGAGCTCTTGTGATATATAAAGCCGGTACACATCAGCTATATCTAAATCCAAAAAATGTTATGGTAAATCTTAGTAACAAAATGGATTTTTACTATGGTAATGTTGAAAATAATCAAAATAATATACTAATTATGAAACCAAAGTAAGCATAAAAAAATAGGAAATAGATTAGAAGTAATAAAAAAATTTCATGTTTATTTCAGATTTTATGATAAAATGGAGGTACCCGTATATGTTCGTGATAATGATATATTTTGCCAAAATTTGCAAAGGAAGTATAAAATGAAGAATCAAGACTTCCGAATTGCTTATTTTAAACCAGAAGATAGAATTGAATTACTAAATAGTAAGGTCAGATATGAACACGAAAACTGGAATCCTTCTGTAAATATTTATTTTTAGTTTTTTTATGGTATTAGTTTTCCATATACATATATTTTTAGGGCCTGCTTGCAAATTATTCCCATTACACATTAATAAATACTAGAAGTCTTGATGCCTTTAAATCCCAATTCGATCAAAAGATGAAAGCAGAACGTCGCAAAATACGTTCCAAAAATCTCAGTTACACCAGTTTTTTTCCCCATATTGTAATTGAAGGGGATCGCGGCTCCCAATATCAAGAAGATTCAGTTATAGCTGTGAAAATTGCAAACGTGGAGTTCAATAAAATTCTTCCATGTGTACATAATGAAAACGACCTCAAATTGAATTGCACTAACAAAGATAAACATTTCAAACTTATCTACCAATCTTTATTAGAGTAATTATACACATGCAACTTCACACCAATAAATACTAATCCAATTTTTTTAATAGTGAACGATTGCTAAGCAAATGTTTTAGTGAATTGCATCATGATGATGCAATATTACCAGTATTTGGTCTTAACATGGAAAAAGCAAATGGAGATTCAACAGGTGACGAATATAATAAAATCTCCGAAAAGGATGTAGTTTATGTAAAATTTAGAGATGCCTCAAATCCATTAGCCTCAAATCCTCCATAAATTGATTTTTTTCAGTTTTGGCATTACTAACCGGCGATTAATTACAATAAAGTAAACAAAATAATTAATAATAGTTGCTACGTAATTGATTTTCTTTTTGTATAAATTAACTTATTAACAAATAAATTATCCATGGGTCGAATGGATTTTTATTTTTATGCGTAAATGTAATGTTTTTAATATCTTAAAATTCTCGATTTTCCTTTTGCTACTCTGCCATTACCTACCTAAGTCGTCTACCATACCAATATTCATTATAAGTAGATAGGATTATTTGCAACTTAAAATGGTCGAAATATGCATTGTAAATGCTCCAAATATGCAACAAAATCGCCAAAAAGTGCCATAATATGCAACATTCAAATAAAATTTAATT
This sequence comes from Cantharis flavilabris, assembly GCA_949152465.1. Taxonomy (NCBI): domain Eukaryota; kingdom Metazoa; phylum Arthropoda; class Insecta; order Coleoptera; family Cantharidae; genus Cantharis; species Cantharis flavilabris. The sequence goes on along the minus strand of OX424441.1, from coordinate 25,312,240 downwards.
TAAATTCTAAATTATCAGAGCAGACCGTCTTTTAGAAATTATATAAAATATGCCCAGATATGCACAAAATTTTATAAAACATGTCCAAATATGCACGAAATTTTATACAATATGCCCAAATATGCACGATCAGTAGATTTCAGTCGAAATATGCAATATTTTTAAAAAATAGCCAAAATATGCAAATATGCAAATGCATATAATCCGGTCTCTGGTTATAAGTAAAGCTTTTTGCATCTGTTGATGCCCATCTTCTTTTCTACTCCATCCATTTTGAGTGGCATATGGCTGCGTTTTCAAACATTTTTCTCGCGTACTTGCACTTTTGAGGAATTTGAGGAGCTCAAAATAAAAATCAGTGTAAAAACATCCTCCTGTAAAAAATACTTCTTCGTGAGTAACTTGGCAACTTATTGATTTGGACTCCGTTTTGTTGATTTGATAATAAATAAATAGTCAAGTCAAGTTGCAGAGTTTATTACCATTGTAAATTGCACAGGGTTATAAATAGAAGGAACATTTTTCAAACATCGACTAGACAAACAATTCATCAATTGAAAATATATTCAATTCAACTTAGCTGACTGTTTTATTCGTAAGCAGAGCTAATGTTGAATAAATCAGCAAAATTTAACATTTGAAACAGAATTCAGTAACAAATTAAATAATAATATAATAGAATTATAACAAGCAAACATTTTTGCTTCGGTCAAGCATTGTTTAGTAAATCAAATGCTACATCTATTTGATAGTACTTGACATTACGGTCTTCTAACAAACCTTGAATCTTGAAACCTGTTCCTTCAGAGCGACCAATGGCAAATAATACAGGGGTTTTTTCAATTACTGCTGCTACATTATTGAGATACCCTGCATGGAATAGATTACCGTTATCTAATCTTTGTGCAATCAGGTACTGTTCTCCAGACGCTCCAATATAGCGCTGCACTTTAACTACAAACTCGTCAGCTTGTAATGAATCTAAACTCCAGCAACCCATTTGGCTGAAAATCATAATTGAAATTAATGCACCGCATTTGATAGAGATAAACTAAAAACTTGGACTGAAGGTCAATTTTGGTAACAAAACCACCAAAGGTAACGAGAAAATTTTGGAAATCTTTCATTTACGAATAAACACAATTTCACCTTACTTCAGTGTAATTTTTGAAAAAGTTTTGGTTACCAAACCATAATGACCTGATAACCAAGTGGAATCAAATAAAATTTAAACAATTTGGTAAATAATCAAGAAAATCGGCAAAAGTTAACATTGCGATTTTTAAACAGTTACCATAGCAACCGCTTAAAAATGTGAGGTTATAATTGAGAAAAGTTTCTGAACAAATTAAATCAACAAATTTTTATAAAAGTCAAATGCGTAATTAAGTGATGTTTGATATTATTACTAAATTAATTGATGATTAATTAGGAATTAGTAAGATTAATGCGTTACCGCCAACATGTTGTTAAATTTATACCCCAACATTATTTGGGCATTATTTTGACGCCCGTTAAAATAAAGTTTTGCTGTAATGAGTTAGCTGCATCACTAGATAAATTAAACATTTGTAAAATTAATAAAAGTATTGTAAACATACCAAAAATATCGCCAAGTCACAGCAAGAAGTCAATTGTAATAAAAGTTTGACTTAATAATTTCGAAACATCATTGTTTCATATGTAGTAAAAAAAATCTGGCTAGATGGCGCTACGGTTTTTATGTATTTCGGATACTTTTATTCGATAACACTCTGTAGAACATTGTATTGAAAATTCAATTTCAAAGTGGAATCTATTATTTAATTATTAAATTGTTAATTAAACAGTAATTCAATACCCAATATATACGGTCACTTGATGAAAACAAGCAAATACATATTTTCGAAATAATTTATTATAAATCACAAGAATTCGTTTTCATTTTATAAAAATATACAGCATAAATGATTTAAATTTACAAATAAATAAATTAATTGCAAATATTATATTGTGATATTCTTTTTCCATTGTTTATGATTCATTACCATAAAATTTGGACAAAAAAGACATATATTTGATAAATACGTAATCAGTAGAAATAATTCTTCATCGGTTTGATAATCACCAGCTTCAAATCTCTTAATGAGTATTCCATTTTTAGAATTCAAATAGAAATTCTTCTTTTTATCATCTACGATAATGGTGTTCCTAGCATTGTACTCTGGAAATTTATTCCAAATAATTTCCAAACATTTTGTCTAAAAAATACGACAGCATTAGATAGGAGACAAAACAACAGACCAAAATATAGCAAATGACTTTTTAATTCAAATGTGATCCCAAAGGGGGAAATCCAAAAAACCATAACAGAGCAATCAAAACTCACAAAAAAAACACTCAATAACCTCAATAATTATAGTTGATTAATTGTGAAAACTTACCCGTATAACTCTATCTGAGCGAAATCTTATGGTCGTCATGGCTTTTTCACCGATATAGCACATAATTTTATAGCGCGAATTTCGCAAGACACCAAGCCAAATTAATTTATCTTTCACAACCGAAATAGCTGTTGCAGACCAGATAATTATATCAAACATTTTATACATTTCTTCCAAAAAATAATGCAAGTGCGGTCGTTCTCTTGGTAAAATATGTTTTTTGGGGTGAAAATCACATAAAGTTTGGTCCAAATCCAACACCAATAACTTTTTTCCTGGCCTTGGTTGATGGATCACTTTGTATTTGTGATCTCTTTCAACAAATCCTAATCCAAAATCTTCATTTCTTGTAAATACACAACCCATTTCAATAAAATACAAATTGAATTTATAGATACCAATTTAAAATCAGTAAAATGTTTTAACGAATACCTAAAAATGCGACAAATGTGTCATTTTGCTGTAAAACTGACTAATGAATTTGTTTGACGTTTGGCGGGCGGAAATAAATGTTCGAGTTTTACGCGGCAAATTGAAAATGAATTAATGACTATTAGTGAACAATTCGATACTTTTCGACGGTTTTTAAACCACGAATAAAAGAACTTGACGTTGTATATCCAAATTTATTTATATAATATGTAAATTGCATCATTTTTCCGGTTCTTACATTATTACCGATGCCGACTACCTAGACACTGCCGTTTATAAATGTCTCGTAGCAGCAGTGGCTTGGCAGCACAAGCCAGGAGCTGGAAGCTCCGGCTAGATTAGGTAAATTTATGAATTGCCCAAAGCATTCTGTAGTCCTTCTGACCAGGGGGGTTTATTCACACACTTGCTTGCCTTTTCCCTTCCTGGTTTGGTCATCTCTAGGAAGTCGCTCGAAAACCGGCTGACTATTAGAGGTATTCCAACTGGAATACACCACCTTCGTTCCGTCCTAGCTTAGTTAAAACAGTGCCACTTCGTGAAGGTGCTAGGTCGGGACTTGGGACAAATTTTTTTCTTCTTCAAAAGAAGAGACGATGATGCAAGTCAAGTCCGATCGAGAGGAGCATAAGCATTCATAGCTACCTAAGAGGGCATCCCCTTTGGATCTGTTCCTTCCCTTAGAATGTCCTTTTGGGAGCAGACTTCGGTCAGGGCAGTGCCCCATCAAGAGCTGGGGCCAAACTTTCAAAATATATTAAAATTATTTTTTTACTTCCAACTGAGTAAATATCTGTTGACACTAAAAATATTAAAATCAAAATTTGATTGCAATCAACTTTTTGTATCTGCTTTAAGATTAAGAACTAGACGTTATAACTACTCGTAGATGAAGAAGAAAAGAAGATTAAAAAAAGTTGAAGTTTTAATTTAAAAAAAAAACTAAAATAAAACTTAGCAAAACCAGACTGAACCATTGACCTTCACGTTACAAGTTTAGGATAAGCAGTTTTCAGACGTTATCTAATGTAATCTGTCAAAATATATTGTGCAGAAATAAATTTTGAGTTCAAACCACGGTACAAATTTTTTTTCAGCATTGAATCCGAATTCGGAGTACCAGACACAGTACCGTACAAAACCAGGTGGTACCAGACCAAAGTTTGCTTTTTCCAGTTTCGATTTTTTATGCAAAAATTTAAAGAGCAATTTAAATAATGGATATTATGATTGGGGGTACTAGAATCCAAGAAATTTTAAAATTTATTTTATGAACTGCGGAGATTGAAAACAAGATCCCACTAATAAGAAAATTATAGAAGCAAAATGCGTGTTTTCAAATTAAAATATTCAAAATAAACTGGAAAATCTTGACCATAGCAAAACTGAAGAAATATTTTTACAACTTAGGAAGTGGTTTTTACATACGTGTTGTTATAAAGGAGTGTGTCAAAGACATCTATTTGCGGTCATTCACCAATTGTTTTGAAGAATTGATCAGGTCCTTGATACGGAAATAATTTTATTTTTGCAGAATTTCTAGTTTCCAACATCAAAAAAATTAAATAAAAAATTATTTTATTTCAATTTAGTATTGTAACTCAAATTTTAAGCTTGCTGTTTGCGAAGATCGAGAAACTGAAGATGTCCTAAGGTACGGAATCGGTAAACAAATAAAATATATTCGATCTGTGATCTATGATTTTTTCGTTTGGAAAAAAAATGAAGTGTGGGGTTAAAGATAAAATAAACAAATACGATACAGTTGTGCAAACTTGGTCATTAGTACGACATACATGTCGTTTGTCGGTGGATTATAACACCGATAGTTAGGTTTGGTGGAAGTTTAAACGGTTAAAAATAAAAGTCGTTTGACCTTGACCTCCACGGTACTTCTAAAAATGTTAGAATGACTATCCGGATCGAGCCGCGTGGCAGTACCGTTAGACTATTTAAATTGCAAGCATGTTTTCGTTAACCTTGTACTTTGTTTACAGTTTGCAATAACTCAGGGCATTAACTAATGTGCAGAAAATTGCAATAACACTTGGAACTGCACTCGGTAACATTTCAATGTACTAAGCATTCCGGAATTCACTTTACTGCTTCGATATTCTTTTTACTCTTCCAAGAGGTAATTATTAAATGTTTGGTACCACTGACTATACATTAAACTGTATCAAATTATCTTTCTCTATTTAATGCTATCATGGTGAGAGTGAAGGCACAAAACTTGTTTCATAAATCATCGTGGATGTCAGTAGAGACCTAAGGAATTTTAAATAAAATAAATAAAATGAAATCATGCAAAATTATTGAGAATATTCTACCATAACTTTAATATATTTTCATTATTATTTTATTTTGACCAGTTTGCGAACTAAATCTGCTGCAAAAAATAAAAAATAAAAGTTACGTTGCTGCCATTTCAATATTACAACATAACTAGCAGGTCAGTCGGCTTTTCGGCCGCCCTGACCTTCCAGTATGTAACTGATGTGGTGGTTCGACCTTCGAAATGTGCAATTCTTAAAAATGTTCACGGAATATTTAAATAAATATTTAAAAATATATGGAAAAAAAACTCCTATAGAAATATCATATATCAAAAACAAAAGTTGCTAACGTCGAGAGATCTTAACTAATATAGGTAAAAAAATTACCAAATTTAGTGTAGTAATTTTTGAAATTAGTCCGGCAACGGTACAAACGTTAATTAATAATTCAACTATTCAAATATTCGAATAAACAAAAATTTTCAGTATTTAGTATTTCTTATTATTATTTATTTCTTTATTTCTTATTATATTATTTATTTTTTTATTTTATTATTAGATACTATGTATTTTACTATATTATATAGTAGTATAGTATAGTAAAAAGTATTATACATATATTATGCATAATTGTATATGACTCAGAAACTGCGGTATTTTAATATTTGAATAATAATAATAATATTTGTAATGAATTTTTGAAATTTTTACCACATTTCAAAATAATAGAAATTAACTTTAAATTTTTTAGTATGTATTATAATACTATAGTAATATTATAATTATAATGAATTATAATAAATAGAGACCGGATTATATGCATTTGCATATTTGCATATGCATTTGCATATTTGCATATGCATTTGCATATTTGCATATGCATTTGCATATTTGCATATGCATTTGCATATGCATTTGTATATTTCAGCTATTTTTTAAGAATGTTGAATATTTCGACTGAAATCTACTGATCGTGCATATTTGGGCAAATGTTATAAAATTTCTTGCAAATTTGGGCATATTTTATAAAGCTTCGTGCATATTTGCGCATATCTTATAAAACTTTTTCTTTTTCTTTTAAAGCTCTTTCTGATAAAGCTCTGATAATTTAAATTTGGCGATGCCAACAAATTAAATTTTGGGTTGGCAATACTAAGCCTAAAACTACTAATACCTATAAGTAGATCTATATCAAAAATAAAAACTAGTAGTAGAAAATAATAGAATTAAAGAAATTTGATGTTGTATATTATGGCACTTTTTGGCTAGTTTTTGCATATTTTAAGCATTTATGATGCATATTTGCATGCATATTTCGACCATTTTAATTTGCATAAAATTCGGTCTCTTAAATATTATATTTTACAATAGCTAGTGCAATTTACTTGAAAATAATACTTTCGATGATGTGAGTGTCTTAATTTAACATTAAATAAATGTTTCTGCGACACACAATCCCAAAAGACAAATCTGGCGTGCAGGGACGTACTAAGAATCACCATGATTTTCGTATAGGTTTGACGACGTTTCGTAAAAGTTTATACAGTTTGATATTTATAATTTTTATTTGCTAGCTTTTAGCAAATAGTTTTATAACAGTGTTGCTGTAATATCTACTATTTATTACTTACTTTAGTCTAATTACTTTCTGAAATGTTGAATTTATTTATTACATGGAGAAGCAATCTCACATTTTACCATTTCTAATAAAGATTTTAAATTAAATCAGACTTAATCTTGGATGGAATCTTAGGTAATTTATGAATAATAAAATGGCAAAGAAAAACTTGCACGCGACATATCATCAAGAAATCCTCTCTCTTTTACTGTTAATCACTTCTTTTTATTCTGTTTTATTGTTAATACATTCCATGCCGTTATATGCACATTTAAACAGTAAACATAGTAAACGAATTGCATTTATATAATCATCATTTTCTCTTATAACTACGCTATATGCAGTGGCAGCTCGCAGTTTGCTATAATTGGAGGGCGATTACTAAAAATATCTAGACTTTTGAGTTAGTAGTAATAATAATTATATATTTGAAGTATATAATTGTTTTGGGAGGGCGCTGACCCATAGCTCTCCCAATACCAGCCGCCACTGGCGATATGATTTCGTTGACCTATCGCAGTACGAGCGTTAAGGGCGATTGCCCTAGTTCTTCTACCTCCCAGAGTCAAACCGGATACACATCGCATTAGCAATCAAACTCACTGTGACTACGACCGTCTCTTTATGCAGTAAACATAGCAAATCTTTTTTTGAAAGACAAAAGATTGATTTTGAACATCAGGTTTCTATTTTTTAGATTTTCCTACATTTCCTTAAATTTTTCCAAATTTTCTTTACTACTTGTACATCAGATTCTCTCGGCAGATCCCCCTTCGTTTAAATGTGGCCAAACGCAACTTCTTTTTTTACGTTTAAGGTCATGGGCGTCCAGGAGGCAATTGCCTTCCCCCAATTTATTTTAATCTTTAAATTTTAAATTAATATTTTCGAACATTTCAAAAACTCCAAATTAAAAGTTTGAAATTCAAGTTGAGTATGTACATTTTTCTGTCTCTCAAAAAATTTGAATGTTAAAAATTTTGGAAATTATTAAAATTGATATATTTAAATTCATTAAATCCCCCTCGCTTCCAATTATTATGGGCGCCCATGTTAATACGTTTAATAAAAATATATCGGGATTGGAATCCTTATTTAATTTTCTACCCTTCCTTTTTCTTTCTGTTTATAATTTTCCACTACTTTCATTTGCTCGAAAAAATTATTTGAAAATTACATGTTGGATAATAAAACTTGAAACTTCTTTACGTTCGTTCATAGAAGACATACTTTTTGCCAGCGAGGTCACCGACGGTTTTGTAGGTGAGAAATGCGTAACATTGATTCTCATGGAGCATCACCACGGCGGGCAAAAATGACGGGATTTATTCTTCAGAAGAATAATGTTAACGATGCGAACGTTCTAAATTTCAGTCAGACAAAATAACCCACATCACTAATTTATAATCAGAGCCAATCAGAGCTAATGCTGTGCAAATTTTAATAGTTGATGTTCCATACTTTTATGTTCTCCCAATACTACTGCATCATGTTTGGCATGTTTGGCGAGATAGAAGGGATGGGAAAAAAGCATCGTCAACTCACAGAGGCATCTCATACGAAAACCAAAACATCTTTGTGTACATGGACATGATGTAAATATTTCCGAAGAGAAAGAATGCTTCATTTTACAGAATTGCAAATGCTGTAAATTTATTAGCTAACCTATCGTGTAATAGATGGCACTTTACATCATTGAGATGTCGGAGACCAGTGGCGGTTCGTGGAGAATTTAGCTAATGAGGTATACCAAGTTAGAATATTTTTTGTCGCCAAAAAGACGTCTCAATACGTTTTGGCCATGTGACAATCAAGAAATTCATTAACCGCGAGTTTAAACTTTTGCAATTTTCAAAAATAATTTAACTGAAATGTTAAAATATTTTAATTTTAACAATAAGTTTAAATCCGAAACTCTTTTTCATCCTCTTCATTTAGGACTTTGTTCTATTAGTACCATTTAAATTTTATACTTGGGACTCATGGTTTTATATCCATTATACGTGGACTCATGGACACTTGCATAAAATTCTAGTAGGGTGCTAACCTTGCCAATATAGCAATGTAAAATGTATTTTTTGAAGAATAATAATTAAATTTGACTTGATTTGAAATTTGAATAATATTATCAGTAAACTATCCTTTTTATATTACATCAGTACTAACGTCGGTCTATGAGACCGAATTTACCATTGTAAATTGAACATTTTGAAGCCGTTGTTTGTCATACAAAAACCAATTTTACAGCAAAACTTTTTAAACATTTTTTGTTGCAAATTTTATTGCTTTCAATTTTGTATCTATACATTTTTCTATTTTGTCGCACCATTTTTAACTGAAGGCGACTTAAACAAAACTCTATAAAAGAAACAAAAATATTTTTATCTATATCTCGAGAACGGTGCAAAATCAATAAAAAATTAATAAGCATTTTTTGTTGTAAATTTTATTCTCTATATTTTTGTTCCTATACATTTTTCTATTTTATCAAACCGTTTCCGAGATATAGATGACAATATTTTTTGCATTTTACAGAGTCACAAGACTCCGTTTAAATAAGTCGTTGTCAGTCAAAAACGGTGCAACAAAATAAAAAAATGTATATATACAAAATTAAAGACAATGAAATTTGCAACAAAAAATCACTAAATAGTTTTGCTGTTAAATCGATTTTTATATGAAAAAAAGCGGCTTCAAAATGATCAATTTACATAGGTAACATAGGAGCGTCGGAGTTCTTTTGTGAGTAACTGCAGTATTTTTTAATTGTTTTTTTACCACAAATAGAATAATATCAAATGTTTATTTATTTATTATCTAGTAAGAAAGCCTGATTTATTTTACACAATTTTATTTTTTTGAATAAGTTAACGTTTTAAATGTACAGTTAAAACTAGAAGTCGTCGGTATATGAGACCGACTGTTAGTACCTACTGCAAGGTTAATAATTAATAATTTTACCAACGGATATTTTAAGATCTATTAGTTGCTAACTTGAAATAATCCTATTTAATTTTGTAAAATTATTTTGATCTTGGTCAGTTTAAATTGAAATGCCTACTTGAAGATTTTTCAGTGTCAAAATTGAAAAATCATTATTATTCCAACAATGAAAAAATATTATCGCTTTTCAAAAGTTCCCAAAATTACCCCACTATACCATAAAAGTTACTTACAACAATTAGATTGAATTAAAATTGAATTATTATAAATAACATTCCTGATAAGTGATTTTTAAAAATTTTATGTAATTTTTCTAACCTTCGATGAAAAATGTATGGTGTTTATGTAGGCACCTATCCCCAGCACGTAACACTAAACATTCGCTTTTAATTAAACTTTTGAACTTTTAAAAAACACAAATTTTAAATAAAATCCTGTAGATTTAAGAACACAAATTAATAAAATTGATAAAAAATTCATAATTAATACTGAATTAAAATTGACAAACATAAACACATCACGACGAATCACAAGGATAACATCCGTTCAAATGGTATTTTTTATCGTAATGTTGTCTTTGCTACTTCATCAAAATGCTTTTGTGGCGCCTGCAAATACACGGAATAGGCATAGTTTGCATAGGAACAGCAGACACCCACGCGAAAAATGTTACACCAAGACAAGACTATGCTGATTAAAAAAATATTAATAAACAAAAAAAACAAAGCTCCGAAATTGTTTCCTAGCGTTTTCTAGTAAATTAATCAAATATTTAAAAAAACAGGTAACACTGTTAAAGCACATGTCCTTATTTCTTACACTTGCAGCTCGTAAATGTAAATTGCATATTTTGAAGCCGCTGTTTTCATATAAAAATCGATTTTACAGCAAAACTTTTTAGAGATTTTTTGTTGCAAATTTCATTGCCTTTAATCTTGTTCATATTCATTTTTTTATTTTGTGGCACCGTTTTTGACTGACAGCGACTTAAACAAGACTGTAAAATCCAAAAAATATTGTCATCTACTATATCTCGGAAACGGTGCGACAAAATAGAAAAATGTATAGGAACAAAAATGTAGAGAATAAAATTTACAAGAAGAAATGTTTATTAATCTTTTAATTTTTTTGTATCGTTCTCGAGATATAGATAAAAATATTTTTTGTATTTTATAGAGTCTTGTTTAAGTCGCTGTCAGTCAGAAACGGTGCAACAAAATAAAAAAATGGACATAAACAAAATTGAAGGTAATAAAATTTGCAAAATTGTAAAATTGGTTTTTGTATGACAAAAAGCGGCTTCAAAATGTTAAATTTGCATAGGAAATCCTACGGTGATATTACACTGATCCGCTACTATTTTTTACTATTATAATTATGATGGGGTGTAAGGGGCTACGCTGTAGAGGTAGCACCTATTATCGATGTCGGTCACACCAAGTGTCATGGACAGGAGGTGGACACTGATAACTGGTCCTCACAGAGTACCCAGCTCTCACTTATGGCTCCACGTGCCACACCCCGGGCAACTGCATTGACCTGCAGGCTAAACTAAGTGAGAGTAGCCAGATATAGCGAACCCTGAGAGAAGGCAGCAGTTCCCTCAGTACTGGATTGATGCTTCAAGAAGGTATCATGACAAGGCTCAATATACAGATTGCTATGAACGAAACCGATCGGTTTAAACGGTCATAGTACTGCGGTGCGGAAATCAAGAAGAAACTACACCGCACTACATTCTCAAGATAAACAATAATGACTCAACAAAGAATTGAAATAGCCCGTAATCCGTGACAACTCAAAACAGAGAAGAATCATTTATTTTGACTTTTGTGTTATGTTGTAATATACAATTAAATTTATATTTGTAAGCAAATGTAGATTTTGAACAACAAAATTTAAGCAAAGAGATTTTTAAATATCTTCAAAATAATTTAATTTTATAATTCCAAACAATTTTAAAAACCTGATTCAAAGGGGCTACTACCCTCTCATCACCTTTCATCGGAACGCCTATGTGTATTGCTGCATAACCTAAAAAATGATGAATTTTTTTTGTATATTTGTGTTTTAAATTATGTTGAAAAATTTTAGTATGATTATAATAATGTATTAAGTGTAATTATATTCGAGTGCATTGTTATTCTGTTAAGCATATGGCAATCAATATCTATCGGAAGAAATTTCTCTCGCTAGTCAACCCCACCAAGGAAGGCTGTGGTTCTTCGAAGATTAATCTGAAGGCTGTAATGAAAAGTAAGTACAAAATAAAATTATATTATTTCTTTATTAATGGCCAAGGGCAATTTTTACATAAACGGTCATCATCATCATCTGCGGGTTTCAGGTCGGTGGCTCGTTGCGTCACTCTAATTGGTCGCTTCATCTCTTTTTGAGGCGACCCACACTTCTTCCTCTCGGATTATATTTTATTAAGTGTTGTTAAAAAACTGAAGTTTCTGATCATAAAGCTTAAGTCGGAGTGAATTCTTCATAACTGGAAGGATGGGATCACAAAGTGTGACTCAACTTTGTTGTATGACAACCATCCATATAAAAAATATATATCAGGAATCTGTGTTGAACAGTTGAGTTTCAATGCTATCAATGTGAATCCTAAGTTAACCTAGCCACTCACGTTCCTGCGCCGCAGTACGATTCTGCAGGATGAGACAAGATTAAACTTGGTCGGATCTGATCGCAAACAAGTCGGTCAATCCTGCAGAATCGTACTGCTGCTCAGGAACGTGAGTGGCTAGCTTTATAAACATCCATCGCAATTTATTTAAGAAAGTTTTAACCAGAAATTGGCGATGCCTTAAATATTCCTGAAACATATTGCAAAAATTCAGGAGATATGGCCGTTGAATGTGATGTTTTAAATTTGGATATTGCTGAAATTTTGCTAATTTTTTTTTCATTTTCAGGGTTTATAATAATAACCATTTAAAAGCAGATACAGACCCGAGGAGGATGGACTTGCCTATATAGGAAAAGACGAGATGTAGTGAAAATTTCGAGGTAAATAATCAGGGATGTTTACAAAATTCGACTTAGCTTCTTTGATCTATTTGGAGCTTTGATAATAATTTATGGAACATTGACTGGATAAAGAACACTAACAGTTAGTGACATTTAATATTTTAAATTTTCAATATTTCTATAAATTATTTTACTTTATCATTTTACCAGTAATGCCTTTAATTCAAATTTGTTTATATATATATATAGGTTTCTACATGTACGGCTGGTACGGCTGTCATCCGACAAGAAGAAATCTACTAAAAAGTGAAGTGCGTAACTTGGCTGATAGTTTGAATATTTATCGTTAGGTGGCGCAACAACTCTTAAAATTTCAAAAGTGACATGGCTTTCGTAAATGACAGTAAGTAATTAACTTTGTTTTGCATTTATAAGTTAATTCATTATGAACTTTTGAGATATATTTTCTTATTTGTGGTTTTTAATTTGTACTAGACTTCATGAAAAATCAACTAGGGCAGTGCAGAAAGTTTGTAGAACAGTGATTGGAAAATTGACCAAAACGAAGTACAATCGATGAAAGTGCTGTATTTGAAATTGAATGGTAAGTTTTATTAATGTAATATTTTGTTAGGGTGACATTAATGTGAGCACGCATTTTATTAATTTGATTAAAACTGCTCGTTTTCAAATGGAGTTGGCATTCATAATATGGAATTGTAAATCTATTAATCCGTAACCGGTATCTAGAGTCTGTGAGACACTTTAATAATAATAATAATATTTATTAAACAATATGTACAAATCATTTACAAAATTGATAAACACATACTAGTTGAACGGGTACTGGTTCAGCAAGCTGATTTTCAACCTGTACCGAGATTTAGGCACCATCGATTTGAGCAACTAGCAGACCATTTATCACCTTTTTAAAAGTGAGCTTGGTTTCACTATTCAGGAAGAGGTCAAAAAATCTGTTTGAGATTCTAGAAGCACAGTACTCAAAAGATCCCTCAAACTTGGAAGTTTTGTGCACAGGAACCGATAGATTGCTACCATTTCTTAAATTCAGATTGTGGCAGAGGGATCTTCTATTCAAAAAGTGCTGTAGATAGTTAGGTCGTCCTGATTTAAAGATCCCAAATAAGAATACAGCAAACTGAAGTTCACAACGGGATTCTAATTTAAGTATATTCAATTTGTTATAGATGGGAGTGATGTGATCCCAACGTTCGATGTTGAAGGCATAACGTAGACAAAAATTTTGTAGCACTTGCAATTTATTCCTTAAAGAGCATGTACACAGTAGCGCATTAATCAATATGGCACTACACGAGACTTTGAACCAGGTTCCATTTGACGTGTGAAGGAAGAAATAGCTTGTACCTGTACAACGACTTGAGTTTGTAATAACCTGTACTACATATCTTGTTAACATGATCTTCGAGATTTAAGGCAGAGTCCCATATCACACCAAGATTTTTCCCTAAGCTCAATGACCTTATTATCAAGCAGAATATCAGTGTGTCTTACACTGTCAGCAATCATGGTATAAAGATTACAAGGTATGATCTATCCGTGAACGAAAACTCGTCGGGTACTGCGCATTCAAAAATGGCGGACCGAGGAGACGTCTTTTGACGTTTCCTATTGTTTATTTTAGAATTCTTATTATTTTAAATAATTTAAAATGTATTTTAAACTAAAACGTATCTTATTTTAAAGTTAGTCATGCCTATTTTTTATTGCGGTTGGTAAACAATGTAATTACTATAATAATAGTGAAATCAAAGTGAATTGTTTGTGTTAAATAAAAGCAAATAGGTAAGTGTCAAGTGAAGTAAACAAGTGTGTGAATATTGTATTACAAGAATGAGGTGTTCTGTTTTCGGTTGCAATAATAGCAATCAAGGTGGAAATGCTACCACGTCGATATATTACCACACTTTTCCTAAAGATTCAACAGTAATGAAACGGTGGCTGCATTTATGTGGACGCAGTGATAAAATTAATCCGAACACTGCTCGAATATGTTCAGTTCATTTTGTTGAAGATTACCAAGTAGATACTCTTTTAGCATCTTATGGTATCAATAGAAGATTTAAAAAGTTAAACAATGGTGCGGTATCAACACAATATTTGCCTCGACAGCAACCGGAAGATGAAAATTCAGTGCGGTTTGATCGTCTTAGAAGGAGGAATGAGAACAAAACCACAACAGAGTTAGTTTTAGATAATTATTATTTTTTATGTTAATTATTACTATAAATTATTATTACAGAATTCAGTCGCCCGAGATCTCTTTAATGAACACTTTTGAAACTAACGACATCGCAATACATCAACCATCATCTTCTACCTCTTTAATGGAAAATGAAAGGTAAATAATTTAAATTAAATAATTTAATTATATTAATAATGCATTTCTTACAGAATTGAGCCATTGTTAATCCAAAAAAATATTTTGGAACAAAATAATGAAACCGTATTAGTACCTCCACCAGAAAATGAAAGGTAAATAATTTATATTGTATTATGTTTATATTATTGCTTAATTTACATTTATTTTACAGTGAATTAAGGCAAGAAATTTGCTTATTAAAAAATTATATTGAAGGGCTTGAAGCTAAAATCAAGTTACTTGAAGCAGAGAGCCATGAAAAAACAGAAATTCTAAAATCTGTTGCTGCTATTTTCACATCGGGTCAAATGAAAAGGTTAGCCAATCCTGGTATAAATACCTGGTGGTCTCCTGATGACATTGCAAAAGGAATAGCAATACATAGTGCAGGTGCACGTGCTTATCGATTACTGTTAAAAAAGGAATACCCACTGCCTGCTGTATCGACTCTTCGAAAGTGGTGTGGTAAAATCAAGATTTGCCCAGGAATTTTAGAACCTGTTTTACAAATTACGGAAAATTCAGATTTAACAGTGTTAGAGAAGTTATGTGTTCTTTCATTTGATGAAATGAAAATCAAAAAACAATATTTATACAATAAATTAAATGATGAGACGCTAAAGCCAGCCAATTATGTACAAGTGGCAATGATTCGAGGGTTGTTTGGTAATTGGAAGCAACCAGTATTTTTCGATTACGATTGCAACATGACTAAGGAGGTAATATTAAATATAATTACACGTATTGAAGGTTCTGGTTTTCAAGTTGTTGCAACGGTAAGTGATTTAGGTGGATCAAATCGGGGAGTTTTTAAAGTGCTTGAGGTCACTCACGAAAAGCCTTGGTTCTCAAACCCAATCGATACCAATAGAAATGTGTATGTTTTTGCAGATGTACCTATATATTTGTTATCGCCTAAAAGATCAACCAGAATTAAACTTGGAATCTAATAATCCGGAGCAAAATTATAAGTGGACCATTCAGCTCTCTGAAGGTGGTTTAAGAAAACCCTCCGATGAGCTAATGCAGAAGATAGAAATTTTGTAGAAAATATTCAACGAGATAAATGGTAAAGATGCTCTTATATTTATGAAAGGGTTTCTGCAGCTTCATTTGGAAAGTTCTTCACACATTGATTGTGATGAAAAAGTGAAAACTTTGTTTTTTAGATCTAGACTGTATTTTAGAATGAAGAAGCTTAATAAAGTACTTCTTGATTTAAGTAATACCAGAAAACGAAAAGCAATAAAGATTACTTCTTAAAATGTTTATTTTATTTTTATATATTCAAATAAATATAAATGCGTTCTTATCACCTTGTTTTTATATCAAAAACCTATATAAATAATTAAATTCCTACTTAGAAAACTTTGCACAAACTAAATGTTTAAAAATAATTATTCAAATATGAAGTGTAAAAATGTCTAATTTTTAAATTAAAATCGAAAAAATATTTAAATTTCATAATTTATTTGAATTCGTAATTTAAACCTTCAGTGTACATATCTCTAAGAGTCCGCCATATTGAATTATTAAACGTCACTAGATGCGTCAGATCATACCTTGTAATCTTTATACCATGGTCAGCAATAGCTCAGCTGCGTGCATTACCCATGCAGAGGCACACTGTTTTGCCTGGATTAAGTACCAAGCCATTTTCAGTAGACCAGCGTAGAACAGCTTTAAGACTGGTATTGATTCTAGCGATAGTTTCGTTGATAGCCAAAAGATTATCTGAAGTATATACCTGAGTATCATCGACATACAGATGAGAATCACATTCATCGGGCAGAACTTCAGGAGGATTCGATGTGAAAATCACAAAGAGCAAAAGACCCAATAAGCTACCCTGTGCTACCCCATGTATCATGATAAGTTCGCCCAAAACACTACCATGAAGTTTTACATGTTGTGTTCTTCCATCTAAGAAATTAATGAGAAGCTTAAGAGCGGAGCTGTCGCATCCATAGTAGCTCAACTTCGCCAAAAGAAGCTCATGATCGATTACATCGAACGCCTTGCTATAATCGAGTCGAACCACAACGGTCACTTTGGAGTTGTTCATATTACGAATGACATCATTCGATACCTTCACCAATGCAGTAACCGTACTAAAACCATCTCGGAATCCAGATTGAATTTTGGGCAGATTGCCCATCCCTTAGATGTATTCCATCAGCTGCCGATGCATAAACGATTCAAGAACCTTAGAGAGCTCAGGTAGGATACCGATAGGTCTTAGCTTACTAAAACTTTTTGCATTATTGACTTTCGGGAGAGGAATAATAATCGACTTCTTCTATAACTCCGGTAGAGACAATGTCTCAAAACAGAAGTTGACCAAATGAGTGAAAATGTCCAAACAAAAAAGAAAGACAAGTTTCAGCATCCTGGATGAGATACCATCTATACCAATTGCATCTGATTTAAGTCCGAGGATGGCCCTAGCAACATCTTCGGGGTTAACCAGACAAAACACGAATTTATCTGTGACATGTGGATGACAATCATTCCTTAAGTTTTTGATTATTTCGGGATCTATAACTGTACTTGGTACCGAGTCAACAAAAAACTTATTTAATGCATCCGGATCAACGTCATCCAGGTTCATTACATTTTTCGATCTACCGTGAATATTGGCGTGATCAAAATATTTCCACAACTTCTTGGGGTTTTTGATGCGAATATCAATTTCGTGCTTGAAATAAGCTTTCTTTTCATTTGAAACAGCTTGAGTTACGAGATTACGAATTTCCTTGTAATATTTAAAGTCGGAAAGCTTCTTTGTTTTACTGTAGTTCTTGAACGCCTTTTGACGAAGTTCCATCATGCACCGAATATTGTATGTTAACCATCCGGGGCCTCTAGGCCTAATTTTAACTGTCGAGATGGGAGCATGCATGTCGAAGAGGTAACTAATTGCAGAGTTGACATAATTTACCTTATCATCGATGTTATCAGAATAAATTGCTCGTGTCCAGTCTATCCTCGAGGCATCGAAAGCAAACTCTTCGGAATCGATATGGTTCAAGTTTCTTATCGTCACGAGTTGAGGACCAGAGCTTATACAGGGAAAATCCACGTTACAAGCAACCAAGCAGTGATCACACAAGTCAGACATATCATAAATATTCACCTTCGAAAACTTTATGTGTTTGCTCAAGCAGATGAGATCGATGAGGGAAGACAAGTTAGCGGTAATTCGCGTTGGCTGATTAATAATCTGTTCCATAGTAGACGATGAGAGCAGTGACTTCAAAGCTGTACAAAGGTTGGATTTAGCAAGCATATCGACGTTGAGGTCATCCGACAGTATGATTCCATCGTATTCCACACTAAGCCTAGCTAAAGTATTTTCAAGTTCATCAATATAGGCAGCTGAGCATTGAGGAGGACGATAGATTGTACCTATAGCATATTTTCTGTTTTTAATGATAATACAAACCTATAACTGCTCCAATATGTTGGTCGCACCAATGACATTGTTAATGAGACTACTCCGGATGCCATTCTGAACATAACAGTAAACATCACCACCTCTGCTCTGCCGGTCACATCTGTATAGCGAATACCCAGGAACGGAAACCAATGAAGACGGAAAATCGGGTGATAACCAGCTTTCAGAAACAGATATCATTTGAAATTTCATGTTGGTAACTACAGCGAGAAAATCATCAAAGCATTTAACAAGCAATCTAATGTTAAGGTGACTTACGACAAAATTGCTGGCAGAGGCATCACTAATTGACAGCTTCGTTGCGTGGTTATTGGAAGCTGGCAGGGGTTGGGGCACTTTTTGACCTCCAAAAAAAATTAAATTTTTGAACACCAACACCTTTGGTCTAACAGTCTGGTTTGATTAGCAAGTCGAATAAAGATAGTTCCGCACTAATCTTGAACGTTGACATTGTACTATATTTGCTTAATTTGTCACACGTAAAGTTGCCAGCAGGAAACTTATTCTTCACCGCTGAATTCCGCAGTCTCTTCGTTAGAACCAATAACAATTTTTGCGTCTTTATGCGTATGGTTGTTACCTGGAATATTAACAATGTTTCCATTATTACCCAGCACACCAGCGTTAGTCGCAGTAACGTCAGTTAAACTTACATTAGAGTTGCCACTAAGCATCATAATATCTCGACTTTTAAGAACATTCTCTGCAGTTTCCTTTATACAAGCTGCCACATATTCCCTTGATACAATGCCATTTGCATTTGTTTGCAACACAGCACTATTTTTGTCATTATTTGTATTTACTTTTTCATTCATGTTTCGTGACAGTGTAGTAGTTTTGACATTTGACCTACCATTCCACGTCACATTAGGTGCATTCAATACATTTATCGAAGTCGCGTTCAGGGATAATCTTGCCTTCAATGTTTTTTGAGCTACTCGTGCTAAGATGTTCGATTTTTTCAAGTAACAATCTGTTGCACGTGGTTTTTTCAATATTTAATGCGTTCAACGTACTTATTTGAGCTTTTAGGCTACTAGTTCCTCATTTGTCTCGATCGTATCACGTGTATCACAGTTTCTTACGTTTAAGGAGTACCATTCGCTTAGAATCTTGTTATCTTGATGCTTTTCCAATAGCTTATCGCTGATCATCATTTCAAAAAGATCGTCTTTCAATAATTTTTTTAATTCAAAATTATGCACTTAGAAGTGCATAATCTATATGCACTTCTGGGGAGAGAAATGCAGTCTCCCAGATCCACGATACCGGTTACGGGTTAAAGTACAAGTTTGCATTGCAAATTGCATGTGTTTTTGTTACAATTGGAGCTCGAATTAATTCCACAAATTTACGGTTGGCATAAATGGATCGATTTCTGCAAACAAACCGAATTTTTGTATTTAAGTAGGGAATTGAAAAACATGATTCACAAGTTTCTAATAAGTGGAGATAATATTAACAAATTTGTAGGGTCTGAAATTCGTTTTATGAAAAGAATAATTTTGTCGGTGCTGCTCACATAAATATATGGAAATTATGAAAATGACAACAGTAATCTTCATTTAATAAAAACTAAAAAAAATGCATACAAATTATCAAATTTCATTAATAATGATTTCTTTTTACTGATTTTAAATTTGTTTTAGAATTTCGTAACAAATCGAACAGTGCAGTGCAGAAAGTATGTGCGAGAAATAACCATTGCAAAAATTATCGAGGTGAAGTTTAGTCAATGAATTTGCTGTGTTTGAAAATGAATGGTGAGTATTATTTATAGAATATTATGTCTGGATTAATATTAATTCCAACATGCATCCCACCATCTTCAGAAGAAAGTTTTTCATTTCCAGTAGTTTTTGCTATTTGATTATATTTCCTTACTTTATTCTGGCCATGTTAATGGAAAGGGCCTATCTACATTTATGGTAATTTTGTGTTAAAAGGCAGAATGCCTGTAAATAAGACTGTTGTATGGGTTCACGTAATAACGAATGTATAACAAAACTACACAGCTTCTGTATTCAAATAGTTTAATGTATAATTTAACTTAACGTAAAACTGATATGCGTACATTTGTACCTCTCGTAATTATCTGTATTATCCGTGCGCATGCACATTTTTGAACATGACAGAGCTCCCCCAAATTAATATACATTTGTTGTAACAAAAAAAATAAACCTAATTCTAAAACATCAAAATTACAACCGCCTGTTAATATGTCAATCTATCCTGAGCTCGGCGAATTCTCTCAGATCTTCAAGGTATAAATTTCTCCGTATCAACATCAGGTGCACTTGTGGTTTTGACTTCGACATTTCCTTTGACTACTTTCTTTACCAATATTAACGTTACTTTGTGTACCTAAACTAACATTTTTATCTGAATTTAATGTGTTACTGTTTTCGAGTTGCTATTCCCTTTCAGTGATTCTTTTATACGTTTTTGGCACTAGAGGTCCAACCTCTCGTAATTGGTTTATATGCCTTCGCCATATTTCTCCACTATCCAGTTCCACCTCGAAATGTAATTTACCTAATTTTTTTATTACTTGACCTACTCCCTATTTACAATCATTCAAATAATATCTAACTATTACTCTTGCACCTATCATTATATTTCGTAACCTTGCAATTTCTGATCTATTCGAATTAATATCAAATTTTTCTGGTCTAATTAAATCAATTTTTGTCCTTATCACCCTTTTTAAAAATGTTGCACCTGGTGAAACCCCAGTTGAACAATATGGAGCTTTCCTATATGCTAATAAAAAAACTGTCTAATTTTTCCTGCAAATTGTTTTTATTGCATTTCAGTTTCCTAGTTCCGTCTTTGACTATTTTAACATATCTCTCTACCTGCCCATTTGTTGCAGGATGGTACGTTGCAGAACATTTATGCATTATACCTCTATCTGACAAAAAATTTTCAAACTCAAATGATTTTAACTGCCTACCATTATCGCTTACCAATAGTTTTGGATTTCCTTATGACAAAAAAATTTTATTACACACTTTAATTGTTTCGTATGAAGTTAAATGCTTTAAAATGTGAACTTCGAGCCACTTTGAAAAAGCATCTACTAGAATGAAAAAATAAACACCCATGTATGGTCTTGCAAAGTCTATATGTACCCTATCAAATACTTCTTTAGGTTCTTCCCACATATGAGTAATTTTTAGTGGATTGTTTTTATTTTTACTACATTTTAAACAATTCTTTGCCACTCTTTCAATATCTACATCAATTCCTGGCCACCAACAATAACTTGCATTCATTTTTGGCTATTTCGAAATGCCCTTGATATAATTCTTGTAATATTTCTTTTCTTAACGTAACTGGTATAACAGTTCTTAAACCTCGAACTGCGAAATGGCGAAGCCCCCCTAGTTAAAATATAAAAAAAGAATTTCAATAAATGGGCTTTTTAAAATGATAGTATTTTAAAATTTAAGTTCTTTAAATTTACTCGCAAACATTTCACAGAAAATGGCACTACTATGTAAAAATTTCTACACAAGTTGTCGGCATATTTTTTTGTTTTTTGTTACTTTATTTGAGTTAATTAATTATATTTAAATATAAAACAAAAACAAACAGCGTGATCATTTTGTAGAATTGAAGTTTGAATTACTTCTCACTGAGCAAATTTTTGTTTGACACAAATATGTCAAAGAATTGTGAATTGTATGTCCCTTTCACTTGAACACACTTCATCAACTATACTCTCTACACGTTCTAACAGAATAGACGATCTACATTGAAAAATCGCGCTATCTAGTTGTCGCGACAATTTTGTATTGCATTAAAACATACACATAGGAAATCTCACAAGATAATATAAAGTTTATATTCCCATTTGGGAACGCTATGCAATAGATGATTAGCATCAAACTCAGCATGTAAATGGTTTGACAGTACTGGTATCCCTTCCTTTGATTAATTATTAATAATAATAATAATAACAAGGACTACCAAAGCAAATGACTTGGGTTTTGGTGGGGTTCAGAACTAACCCGTTCTCTATCGCCTATTTATGAACTGCCTCCAAATTGCGGTTAAGGGTTTCAATGGCTTCGTTGATGTTTATAGGATGGTCGGCTACATATATTTGTGAATCATCAGCATACATGTGGAAATTACAGTCCTCTGTAAGGGCAGATGAAAGATCGGCTGTATATATTGAATACAGTAACGGACCCAGCAAGCTTCCTTGTGGTACACCTTTGTTGAACATAAGTTCCTCAGAGTGGTGGTTATGCCATTTCACACGTTGGGTCTTTCTGACAAGTAGTTGACAAGAAGTTTCAGAGCTGGGGCGCTACAACCATAATAAGAAAGTTTGGCGATTAGCAGCTTGTGGTTAATAACGTCCAATGCTTTACTAAAGTCAAGTAAAGCGAGTAAGGTTACCTTCCAGCCATCGATATTAGTACATATATTGTTAGTTATTTTTGACATAGCCGTTGCAGTGCTATGCTTTTTCTGGAATCCCGATTGGTGTTCCGAGATCACTTTATTGGTTATTACATGTTCAAGCAGTTGTTGATACATGATCTTTTCTAATATTTTGGAAAAGAACTTTCCAGCATTGGGCACTTTCGGTATGGGAAATATTGAAGATTTTTTCCATATATCCTGTACAGTTGAGTTTTTCAAACAGGAGTTGATAAGATCGGTTATACTCTCGAAGCAGTAAGGAATACCCATCTTTAGCATTTTAGAATTGATGTTGTCTACACCGGTAGCTGTTGACTTTATTTTGCAAATAACTTTGAGACCTCGTTCATAGTAACGCTTTTGAAGACTAGTTCATTGGTTGTAAGCGGGTGTTTATTTGCAGTAAAGAAGTCAATGATCGTTCGATCAACCTTAGTTTTAGGAGCCACATTAACAAAGTACTTGTTCAGTGCATTAACATCAACATTGTCCAAATTTACTTGGTTCCTGGGTTTGCGATGGATATTACCTCGCTCAAAGAATCTCCAAAGTTTCTTGGGGTTCTTGTTAGATGCTTCGACTTTGTATTTATAGAAGGCTTTTTGTTCATTTTTGATGGCCTGGGAGTTACGAAGTTCTTTGTAGTATGCAAAGTGGCTCGCTTTTTTAGTTTTGACAAACTTATTGTATGTTAAAAGGATAATATTGGGTCGAGTGGATATGGTAATCAAACAATATTTATTTGCTGTGCCGACATTTCCTTGGACTCATTGTTGTCTTCTTACAGCCTTGAAAATGAAGGAATAACTCTTTCGAAACGTCGGCACAGCAAATAAATATTGTTTGATTACCCTATCCACTCGACCCAATATCCTCCTTTTAATTTATTGGTTGGACAAGAACAGTTTCTTAGTCTTATTGTATGGTTTTTCTCTGAGCTTGATCATGGAGCGAACTGTTTCCGTTTGCCATCCTGGTTTGATGGTTTCGATATTGAGCATGTGCAAAGTCAATGTTGACTTTGTCCATGCTGTGAATCCAATTTATATTACTGGCGTCCATCGAGAAAGTATCTTGATCAATGTTACAAAAGTTTCTGCACCATATAGTTGGTTGGCTTGCGATTTCTTGGGAGACAGGTCGAGATACCAGTACACGAGTTTGTGGTTAGTGACGTCCGACATGTCAATAGTATTGCTTCCGGAGAAGGATAAATTGTTGTTCATGCAAATCACATCAATTAAGGTAGCCGATTGGTCGGTAATTCTGGTTGGTTGATCTATTACTTGGTTCTTGTTGAAAGATGCCATAATAGATTTGAAGGTATTCGTTAACCTGCAATGATTGTTGAGCCAATCCACGTTGAGGTGACCGAGAATCATAACATAATCATATTCGAGTTCTTGGAGAGAGTTGGAAGAGGCTTGAGAAACCGCAAACGACTTACCGTCAATGACCATTGACAACCATAGTTGTTCTATAGATCCATCAGCGACAGTATCAGTTATAATAATTTTACTTCTTATAGAGTCGTATACGTAGCAACAGAGACCCCCGCCCCTACTAGACCTATCTTTTCTGAATAATGTGTATCCGAGGATGGAAACCAAATCCGATGGGAAATCTTCCATAAGCCAGCTCTCGGTAACAGATATGATCTGAAAGTTTTTCGTAATAGTGACTGCACTAAAGTCATCGAAACTATTTAATAATGATCTGATATAATCATGACCTATTAAAAACGATGCCTTGGTTTGTTTTGGAGTACTATTAAGGTTCCTCAGGTTAGGTTCCTGTTGAGGTTTATGCCAGGGTGACATTACTTTGAATGAAATGTTCATCAGAGTTTACATTCATAATAAATCTAGGACGTGATAAGTTTTATTAAATTTAACACACCGTTAGTTTAAAATTCCATATATGGAATTTAGTGGTGGTTTGAAGAGGTACACTTTTCAAGCAGTTAAATGATGTGTTTTCATAGATCGGATTGTAATAGTTGCGTTACATAATTCTGACATAGCAATAATTAATGTTTTTAAAATGAATTTTAGTCTTGCGATTTTTTTAATTCGTCCGATGAGCTACAAGAACCTATTGGTCAATATGTTAAATTTTTTCTTTTAATATTTGAATTGACACAATTATGTCATTTTTCGATGGAAATGTGTGTTCAAATAAGAC
Organism: Cantharis flavilabris; assembly: GCA_949152465.1. NCBI lineage: Eukaryota > Metazoa > Arthropoda > Insecta > Coleoptera > Cantharidae > Cantharis > Cantharis flavilabris. The sequence continues at coordinate 25,287,084 of OX424441.1, read as the reverse complement.
CCCTCACAGACTGCAGACTTTCTATCGGCCGATAGTTTGGTCGGTTTTTTAATCAGTATGAAGATGTATGCAACTGCGCACATTATAACAATTTGATATCGGCTGATAAAAAGTTTTATGGGCTATATGATTGGTCGAGACGAAGCCGACCAAACTATCTGCCGATAAAAAGTCTGCAGTCTGCGAGGGCTCTAAATGTCACCCTGGCAAGTTTCTAAAAGGTGGTGGTAAAATAAACAAAATTGTAGAGTTCGTAATTTTTTCAAACGGGTTATCCTTGTGTCGTGTTTCATACAAAATGAGTCATCTTAAAAACTGTTTTGACAGATTGACTTGTGATTTTGAGAGTATACGCTGGGGTAACAGAATACAATAAACACCTAAAATTTAAATATTAAGTAATTATAATTATTTCACAAAGTATACAAAAAGTACAAATACAAATTTAATATTTAGGAGGACAGCTTAATTCTTCTTGGCATATTTGGTTAAACTGCAATTAATTTCCATTCGTTTGCAGGTTTACGTGGCCGTTTGTGCAAATTTACTTGTAAAATATGCCAAGCATTCTTAATGGGATTTATATCCGGAGATTGTCCTGGCTATGGTAAAATATTAATCATTTTTTGTTGTGGCTATCCGAGTTGCAACTTTTTTTGTCTTGGCCTTAAAAAGTTCCAATTTATTTTTATGGAAAATGGGGGGGCCCCATGTCACAAAATTTTTTACACATTTTCAAGTCTTTAAAATTAAATTATAATTGGTTTAAATTTAGTATTTCAATATTTTTGGAAATTTAAATTAACATTTTTGAAGTTTAATTGTAGTTTAGTAACTTCATCTCTCAAATAGAGATCATTGAAACAGTAGTTTCACTAATTTAACGAAGAAGTTTATACTGCAGTGGTATTTTGTGAAAAATTACAATTCCAACAAAACCTTTTCCACACTCTGGTTATTTACCTCGGCTAACTCTAATGGTCGGAGAACAAAAAAACTCCTCAGTAGTCGGTTCTAGTGATTTTGCGTTGCGGTGCAATTCAATTTTCCAAAAAAATGTCCAAAACGATTCTTCCATAAAATTATTCAAGTTACGATTCAAATTAATTAAATTATAAAATAAATTTAAAAATTTAAAAATGGAACTTTTAGAAAAAAAATCTAATCATCCAACCTCTTAATTAACAATCAACGGATTCAATTTTATTAATCCAAACTTATGTCCAAATTTCCAGATATCCAACGTCGTCCAAACCTCGGACAACTTTAAGAATAAATAAAACAAATGACTACTCACGTAATTCCAATTTTATTATTTTCAAAAATAATCATCACAAAATGTCAAAAAAATTTCGAATTAGGAACGCAAATAAAATAAATCTCAAGAGAACCATCAAACTACGTCCGTTCCGTCCAACGGACGACAATGGAATCTCTTCTCGTCTCCCGGTGCCAACATAAAACTGACAACACCAAAAGACCCAACAAAAATTCAAAATAAACAAATTCATTGCAAACTAATAAAATAAATTTAAAAAAAATCAAACTTGAACATTTGAAACACGACAGTTTTACTCCTCCGATTTTTTGGTCACCGTCGAAAGAAAGGTGATAAAAAAATCTTCTCACGTTATGTTTCAAACTGTTTCTGCATCCTCTTCCATCTTGTTTTTTTTGTTATTTAAATCCCAATTTTTATTTTCCAAAACAACCAAATCATTTACAATTTCCATTTCATTTCCAATAACCAAATCTTCATTTTCCAAATTTAAATTATCAACAATATCATTTGTTATTTTTAATTCCCCTCGAAGATTTTTTAATTCCTCACGCACGTTATGAAAACCTTTACTCATTTCACCTCTCAAACCGTCAACATTATCTTTAAGCTCTTTTATTTCATCTTGAAGTTTTTTTGTTTCATTTTTAAGTTCTTTTGTAAAATTTTTTGTTTGGTCTTTAATAGCGTTGAATAATCAATCAAATTTATCAATTTCTGTATTTTCTTCACGTTGTCCTTCCATTTTCCCAATTCATCCGTGTTTTTCGTTTTCCCAATGAGCCTTATCTTTCCCTTCTTCACCTTATCATGCCCCACGTTCTGGCGCCAATATCCTCGGTTCTCCAAATAAAATAATTTAAAATTATTCTTAACGTAAATTGCAATTTTTAAATTTAAATATAATGGAAAAATCGTCTTCGTTCATGTGGCGATAAACCGCCAGACCACACTATCGCTTCAAACACACGTTCCTTTGAACTAAGTTTCAAGTTTCCAAATTTTAATTTTGATTATTTAACAAATTTATAATAACTCCAATCTCCAACATCCAAATTTATCAACATCCAAAAACCTAATTTCGTCCAAATTTTGGACGACTTATCTAATATTAAATGAAACAAAACTGTTACTCACGTTAAATCGCAATTTATTATCAAATTATACCAAAAATCTCAAACTTGAAACACAAATTCAAAAATATCTTAGGACTCACAAAAACACGTCCTCTCCGTCCAACTGATACAGCTGGAATCTCTTCTCGTCTCCCGGTGCCAACATCAAAAGACCCAACAAAAATTCAAAATTTACAAAATTAAACCCAATTATAAAAATTAACAAAAATTAATAAATTCATTGCAAACTAATAAAATAAATTCAAAAAGAATCAAACTTTAACATTTGAAACACGACAATACCTAATCTTAAAAATAAATTCAACTTCCTAAAAACAAACCCATTTAACTAAAATAATACAACGTGAAATTCTTTTATTTATTTTTTTTCGTGATCCTCCATTTTAATAGTAAAATGGTTTTGTTTTGGCAATGGTTAATAAGAGCAACTATAAAGTGGTGCCAGATATTTCTGGTTATTTATTTTTATTTCTCTTCAGTTTTTTAAATATTTTACTAAATTGTAAAATTTACTACATAAGATAAATAGAAAATTTAAAAATAAGTAACTTTTGTTACTTCAAATTTTCTGGTATGGTTATGGGTTTTCTAGAAAAGCAAGATAATCGTTTTGTTGTATCAATGTGTTCTGCATTCAAATAAATTTTGCCTCATCTGTGTATAAAAGTTTTGTATATTATCAATTGCAAGCATTTGGAAGGTATCACTTAGAATTAAATCAGTTTATTAATTTGAATGCAATATTAACTGGCTGTTACGGTGTTATGTGATAAATACTATAACCATATAATATGGAGTTTAAAGGAGTAGATCCAAGCCATTGTAAGTGTCCCGTTTGCAAGTCTCTTTTTTCGTCACCAATATTCGTATGTTCGACGGGTCACAGTGTTTGCGGAAAATGCATAGATTCTAATACACGGTGCCCAGTGTGCAAAAAGGACATGACCTCAATTCGCAATTATTTACTGGAAAAATTCATATTTCAATGATTTCATCAAAAACGGTGTCTTGAATGTGTATGGCCGATTTACAAAGGTTTAGACTTTAGAGTAAAGATTGTTTTATAATTTGTTAATATGTTTTTTAATATGTTTTTATTTAATATGTTGAACAATTTTAATTATATTCAATACTGAAATTTACGTTTTATTTTTACCCGAAACCAAAAAATAATTTGATTAAACTATGAATCGGGCAGGAATTTCGTTCATTCATACGTGCGAGTCACTTTTTAGTTGCGATTACTTTTTTCTATAAAAAATAAACTAGAAAGTCAGTACCTAAGTGAATTACGTTCCGCATTTTAAACCTCAATTTCACTTTGACTTTATAGAAATACCACTAGTTTGGGAGTTGTAATAACTAAGTAAGCCTAAGGGAAGTTCAGAATCAATTGAAGTGTAAGTCAAGGCGGGAATCGCTGGGGAAATTTGGTATGTAAGTGAAGGGAAATCAGGAAATCCAAGAGAATTTTAGGAAATCTACACACATGTGTATGTGTTACAAATTTCACAAACTTGATTTTGATCCGGTAATTTGTTGAGAAATTTGTTTTTTTTTTAAACTTATTTCAATCTGCAAATGTAATCTTGATCTGGTAATTCATCGCAGATAATTCGAAATCACAGAAAACTATAGATGTTTCAACTTTGATCTCTTGGTTGGGGTTGTTAGGTCTTTGACGAGAGGAATTACAAGACAAATTTTTGTAAACTAGATTTCCTTTTATGTGATGTTTTAAACATATCGGATCGAAAAAGTTGAAAAAGAAAAGAAAAACTTATCTAGATAGTATTCCTGAGATTTGCTAAGTTTACCTTAGATTTTCTAGGATATTTTACATTTCATTGGATTTCCTATTACCTAGTCTTATACTACACCAGATTTCTTATAGGCAGGTCAGGTAAATTTGATGTACAAGTGTAGGGAAATCTGAGAAAATCATAGGATATTTTTAGCAAATCAAAGAAATCTTAGATAATAGGAAATCTGAGGAATTGTGCGAAATCCTAAGAAATTTAGGAAATTAAAAAATCTTAGAATTATAGTGTAAATTGATACTATATTTTTCTATTGTCCCATTTTGACCGAATCTCATAAATTTTTTTGCAGGTTTTGCGATACAAACAGCAAATCACATAACGAAGTCGGAGGATTGACTTCCCTACGTAGATTTATAAATTTTAGAGTTTATAATACTAACCATGTGAAAGCAGATAAGACTTGGGGTAGATGTATTTGCCTATATAGAAAAAGACGAGACAAATGGAAATTGCTTGGGTAAATTCGATAACGCCTGTTAGATTTGCTTGGAACTTGGATAAAGATATACAGAACATTAACTCGTTGGAAAATACTAAAGGTTTGTGACATTTATTATTTAGTGTATCCAAATTATCATGTATTTGTATTTGCAGATGCATGCATTTTAAGTTTTGAATATTTTTTATAAAATCACATTATTTTGTCGTTTGACATAAATGTCATTCATTTAAACTTTGTTTACATGTAGGTGCAGCCATCCAACGTCGAAAATGGAAAGGACTATACAGGTTTCTACAAGCACGGCTGGCAACCAACAAGAAGAAAAGAAAACTATCAAATGAGGTGCGTAGCTTTGCTAGTAGTTCGAATATTTATCATTAGGTGGCGCTAAGCGTCATTAAAAATTTTAAAAGTGACGTCCGTTGTAAATGTCAGTTAAAATGCAATTCTCTTTTACGTTTTTAAGTTAATTAATTACGAACTTTCTTTGTGGTTTGTGGTCTTCTAATTTGTGGTTTTTAATTTATTTTAGACTTTCTAAGAAATAAAATAGTGCAGTGCAGGAAACTAGTAGGAGAACAGCTATTGGAAATTGACCAAAATGACGTACAATCGATGAAAGTGCTGTATTTTAAATTGAAATGTTAGTTTTATTTATGTAATATTATGCCAAGGTGACATTAATGTGAGCACTTGCTTCATTAATTTAATTGAAACTACTTGATTTCCAATCAAGTTGACATTCATAATATGGAAACGTCTACATACTCATAAATCGAGTAAAACACATGTTTGCATTCCAAATTGCATGTATTTTTCATACTATTGGAGGTCGAATTAGTTCTCAAATTTACGGTTGACACAAATGTGTATACATACATATTTCTGCAAACAACTTGAACAAAAATAAAATAATTTCAAAATCTGAAATTAGCCCTTTTAACAATAAGTCCTTTTTACCAGCAGTGTGGCGTAAAACCTACACCGGCCGACTGGGAAGCGGGCAACCGCTGTTCAAATCCTGGTCGCGTCGAATAAACTGCTTTGATCTAAAGCCCAAAATATATCTGTGGGCTATGGGGAAGGCGACGGGAAATCACCCTAGTAAATTAAATTCCCTAGTACAGGGTGGTCAACTAAGGAATTTCGATTTACAAGCGCTCTAAAATTGTTTTGAATAGGAATAGAGAAGTGGAGTTGGTCTTAAACGAAGGAGGGGCTCATGGAAATTCAGTCGCCATGGTTCGCTGGACGGGTGAGGAGCGTTCGTTCTGTGTGCGCGCTTATTATCAAAATTCTTGCATTATTGTGCGTCGTCGTTTTCGTGCACATTATGCTTTGCACAATCTTAACCAATGTCCGAGTGCTCAACTCATTCGGAAATGGGTCAGAACATTCGAAGAAACTGGTTCGACATTGCCCCAGCGAGTGATAAACCGTCGACGGTCTGTGAGAAACGATGCAAACGTAGAGCGAGTGAGAGCATCTGTTCGCAACCAACCGGGCCTCTCGACACGCCGGCGCGCGGCCGCTCTAAATGTGAAGAGATCGTCATTGATAAGCATTCTTCATAAAGATTTACACATGCACCCCTACAAGATCCAATTAGTGCAGGAATTAAAGCCAGGGGACCATCAACAACGCCTTGATTACGCCAATGAAATGGTGAACCGATTTCAAGCGTACGACAACATTTTTTTCTCTGATGAATCCCATTTTCATCTGAACGGCTATGTAAACAAACAGAATTGCCGGTATTGGTCTTCAGAAAACCCCCAACAGAAACATGAAACTCAATTGCATAGTCTGAAGGTCACAGTTTGGTGTGCAATACACGCACAAGGCATTATTGGCCCGTACTTTTTCGAAGACGGACGCGGCCGAGCAGTAACAGTGGATTCTGCACGTTATGTGGACATGTTGAACAATTTTTTTGAACCAGCCCTTCAAGACTTTGATGGATACAATCGGGACACTTGGTTTCAGCAAGACGGGGCCACTTGTCACACTTCAAATCGGTCTTTACCTGTTATTCAGGCGCTTTTTCCTGAAAAATTGATTTCTCGGCGTGGAGACCTTCCATGGCCCCCCAGAAGCCCGGACTTGACACCTTGCGACTTTTACTTATGGGGATACCTCAAAAGTGTAGTCTACCGCAACAATCCCCGCACTCTAATTGCGTTGAAGGAAAATATCCGCCAGGAAATTCAAGCCATCGGTGCAGAAACTTTGCGACGTGTTTTTCTAAATTTCGGGGTTCGACTCGAAGAGTGCCAGCAGAAAAACGGTGGACATTTGGACAGCGTAATTTTTAAGAAATGAATTTCCAAAGAGCTGAACATTATTTGTAAAAAAAAAAATTAAAATTGACGTGATAGTTTTTGTTTTATTTCTCTTTTAAATCGGAATTCCTTAGTTGACCACCCTGTACATCATCTTGGCTTTAGCCATGATGATCGCCAACCTCCTGAAAGGAGAAGGCACTTAAATAAGAACAATAAGTCGCAGAATTAATTATTAAGCAATAAAGCAAACAAATTGCATGGGCGTTTTGTGCAGTTCAGGCTTGAAATAATTTTTCCCAAGAAAATCTGTGGTCGACATTAATGGCTGCTAATATTTGATTTTTACTTTGAAGCATATTCGAATAGATATCAATGCTCATTAGTGTTGTTTATTTATTGCAAGCAAATTGAATTTTCTGTTTAAAGTAGGAAATTGAGAAATGTAATAATAAATAGGCTAACGTAACGATTGCATGCTCAGTTTAGTATTAAAGTAAAGCTGAACAAACCCATACTAGCAGATAAGTTGGACTGTGTAAACACAAGAACTGAAGGTAGATGCAGTTTGGTGGCACGACACAAAATGAGCAGGATCGACTTGTTTTGGTCAGAGCTGAAATGCTCTGTTAGTTTTAATCTTGACACTTTTGAACTCATCTGCAAACGGTTTATTTGGTTCTACCTTAGTACCAAACCCGGCATGTAAATGGTTAATTGCTTTATTGGTTAATTTGCCTTAATTGTGTTAATTAATTTCATAACTTCGATGCACATGGTTGAAAATTGATTTTGATTTTTTTTTGAAGATTTGTTTATCCATGATAATAATTTCAATTTATTTTGTGGTGGCATGTGAGGACACAATTCTGGCTTTGTCAATTTAACCAATTTCGCTTTAGCGGATTTATTTTGGCTGTACGATCAACAAACTTGGTTTTTTTTCGAAGACACGTATGAATCCAATATTTTCATCCAAATAAGCATTTTGAAATTACATTTGAATTGTGAAAACGACAACATTGAAGCTCGTTTGTTAAAAACTAAAAAATGCATACAAATTAACGATGGTGAATTTAAGTCAAATGGCAGAAGCATGCGACTTATTTTGGCGATATTAAAAGCAAATTTAGTGTTGCGTATTCGTCGGCCAAGTTGGGATTATCGTCACCTTTTGAAGATTACTTTTTTTTACATCCTAATTAATTTACCTTTTTGTTTGCACGAAGCACGACTTTGAACGTGCTTGTAATAGTACTGTTCGCGTTATCAGATCTGACAACGATATTTATTTTCAGCTGCGTCTGACCACTGTTGATATCTTATTTAATTTTTAGTAACAATTTATCTTTTTTTACGGTTGCTTTGTTTTTTTGGTTATTAAACTATACCTTTGTTACCCAACAACGAGTTTCATTTATTTTATTTGTTTCTTTTGTTTTCGTACTTTCAGGCAGAACACCAACAGCTGCAAAAAGTACGTGGCGCCTTGGTTTTTTTTTTGAGTCGGAGGTTATACTCCTTTGACCCCCCCCCCCTTGCTCTATAAAAGCTAGCCGTAGCGTCGCTAGAAAAGTTGTTGTGGTAACTAGTTTTAAACGGTTTCTGAGCTGAGCCCGCGCAGTTGGCTTTGCTGCGGTAGAGCCGGGCCCAGGTTACAATCTGTGCTGTTTTATTGGGGTGGCTTTTATTAAGGGATGACGCAGTTGCATTTTTGTGAAAGGTATTAAAACATTCAGCTCTATTATGTATCAAAAACGTTATTATAAAGGTGACAGTTATGACATTACATTAAAGGTTTTTGGCAAACTGGTATTACCTATCGTTTTCACAGACCGTTATTTTAACATCATCTTTATAATAAAGGTTTTCTTAACATTTATAGTGCATACGAATTTGCCAAAAACCTTACTGTATGTCATAACTGTCACCTTTATAAAATCGTTTGTGATATATAATTGACCTGAATATCTCAAAACCAACGCTAAATAACCTAGTAGAATCTCATAATAGCACCTTCTTCGGCAGCAAGTTTTGGATAGCAGCATCGATATTCATAAATCTTCGATTTAGGATTTGTTATAAAAAATTTAGTTGGTCTTTTTATTACCCAAATCGACTTATTGGGATGCCTAGTACGCGAAACAGCCAGCAGAACCTCGCGCAAGCAATCTAAACTGTAAAATCGTGATATGAGATGAGGGCAAATTCACCTCAAATGTGGTACGTTTAAAGCCAAATGAAATATAACATATCATACTTACGGGCAATCTGACTGCGCCATTCTAATTTTCTCATTAATATGCATAAAATCGTAAAAAATTTAAGTGGTATTTTTTTCATTTAAATCCACGTATTTGGATGCCTAGTACTCGAAACAGAACCTCGCGCAAGCAATCAAAACCGTGGAAAATCGAGAAATAAGATAAGGGCAAATTCACCCCGAATGTGTTACGTTTAAAGCGAAATAAAATATAAAATGTCATACTTACGGGAAATCTGACTGCGCCATTCGAATTTTCTCATCAATCTGCTTAAGAAACCTCAAAAATATAAGTTAAAAGCAAACTTTCATTTTTTGGGGTCAAAAAACACCAAAGGGGATAACCTTCTTTTTTTTTCAAAAATCGTAAAAAATTTAATTGGTCTTTTTTTCATTTAAATCCACATATTTGGATGCCTAGTACTCGAAACAGCCGTCAGAACCTCGCGCAAGAAATCAAAATCGAGAAATAAGATTAGGGCAAATTCACTTACGTTTAAAGCCAAATAAAATAAGAAATATCATACTTACGGGAAATCGGACTGCGGCATTCAAATTCTCAAACCAAGTAAGAAACAGTTTGCATCTGTTTACATATACACAATCGCACTACTTGAACTGTACTCTCTAAACGTTTTAACCGAATGGATCGTGAAATTAATGACGATTTTAATAAGCAAGCTGCAATAGTTTTGTATTGTATTGAAACATATATGGTTGCATTTTACATGCAATTAGTATTGCATGTAAAATGAATTTCAAGTAATGGTGGATGAATTGTCATACATTTTTTTTAATTTCAGAGTTAAAATACTAATCATATGAAAGCAGAAACAGACTAGTAAATGTATTCGCCTATGTAGAAAAAGAAGCGATGAGGTTGAAGTTACTTAATAAATTATTAGCCAAGATTCCAAAAATTGGATAACACCTGTTAGTGCTATTTGGAACTTTCATAAAGATTTACGGAACATCAACTCGTTAGATAATATTAAAGGTTTGTGACATTTAATATTTAGTGTATCCAAATTAATAACTATATGTAATTTGCATGCAATTAATTCAAAGTTTTATCCAGTTTTATTTACTTTGATTTATAATAATTTCCGTCATTGCCTGCAATTTATATTAAATTGTGTGGGCGCGGACATCTAACGTCAAAATTTCAAGGAAGAACATAGGAATCTGTATTACCGTCTGTTTGCCAAGGCGGAGAATTCTGCATGCAAGGTTTGTCGCCTGGCTACAGTTTAGTTTTAAACATACGCGATAGATGGTAACTCATGGCGTACAGTTTTCTGTTTTGCTAACATTTTTAAAAATGACAAGATATGAAAACGATTTGTTTGGTTTTGGGTGTTTATTCGGTTAATATTCTATGAACTTGTGAGAATATGTTGCTAACTTTCGTATTTTAATTTTTTCTAGTATTTATAATGAAACAAATAGTGGATTCTAGAATGGAAAACATACGGATATTCGAAAATTTTTGGAGACGTAAACTCTTGGTGAGTCATATCAAATAAGATTTTGTTGTTTTGGCTATCCAACATTCTTGAACTGTTTATTAACTTTTATTAATTTTGTTGCAGAATGAAAGCGGTTATGTCTGAGAGACGTGCAAAACTTGGAAGTGTTAAAATCGGAATGTTACATATTCCATGACAAATGTTGGATTGGTGTTGAATACGATCACGGTGAAGCAACGACTGGTTATGATTGAAAAGGTATGTTTATATGAAATTTTTGTGCCATCAAATAGCTATTTGTAAATTTAAACTGTGTATTTGACATATTCGATATTTCAATTGAAATTCCATGCTTTGAACGAACAAAATTTAAATGTGATTTCCTTTTGTTAGTAACTGATTGGCAGTGCTTGCATAAAGATTTCCATTTTGCAGTTTGATGTTACCGACGGCATCCAAATAAGCATTTGGAAATTACATTTGAATTGTGAAAACGACAACATTGAAGCTCGTTTGTTAAAAACTAAAAAATGCATACGAATTAACGATGGTGAATTTAAGTCAAATGGCAGAAGCATGCAACTTATTTTGGCTATATTTGAAGCAAATTTATAATGATTTCTATCAGAAGTTCTTACTAACTTTAAATTTTAATTTGTTCTAGATTTCATAACATGATAGTGCAGTGCAGAAAGTTTATTGGAGAAATGACGATTGGAAAAGGTATCAAGCTGAAGTTCAATCCATGGATTTGAAAGGAAAAGGTCGGTTTTATTTGTTCGATAGTTTGCTAGGTTGACATACATTTGACATTCAATTGTGTTCAAATAAATGCAAACCTCCTCATTATTGTGATTTTTTGTATTTGATAAAGATATTTAATGTTTGGATTTACAAGTATGAAATTGATTAGGGAATCGAATAGAAAATATTTGCAGGTTTGACAAATGTATCCGTAAATAAGCAAAATATTTGGAACAAAATTAAAAACATTTTTAGATTTAGGTATGTGGTCAATTCTCATATAACTTGTACCGATGCTGTCCCCACTTATTATTCTGAAAACTTATTCCAACTCAAGTTTTGTTTTTTGTGTGATGATACAGTACCACTGTAGGGTATTGTCCCATTCGGAACTTCAATTGTGATAACTTATATCTATCAATTTTTTTTCTATAATGCAGGTTTTATGTCACTTACACAAGTGATATTTGCCATATATAAACTGCATTTTAGGAAAAAATTGATAGATTTACCTAACAATGTACTGTATCATCATACGAAAAACAAAACTTGAGTGGGAATAACTTTTCAGAAAATAGGTGGGTGCAGCATCGGACCAAGTTATATGAGAATTAACCATGCTTCGTTAAATTAGTGAAACTACTGTTTCAATTATCTTTATTTGGACATGTTTTGTGTAAATTTTTAAACATTTTCAAGTCTTTAAAATGTGTAAAAATTTACTCAAAAGATGTCGTTCAAATAAAGATCATTGAAACAGCAGTTTCACTAATTTTTAAAAAGAAGTACATACTTAATCCTAAAAATAAATTCAACCTCGTAAAAACAAACTTATTTAAAAACAATAATAGAACGTGAAATTCTTTTATCATTTTTATTTCGTGCAACCACAAGTCTGAACTTTTGCAAATTTTACTATAAAAAGTAAAAAAGAATAATGTAATAAAATTTCTGACGGTAAATGTTGTTTGAATCATTTGTTAACAGTGTAAATGTTAACGAAAGCTCAGTTTTTATTGGTAGATCGTCAGAAAGATATTTTTATAAATATTTTTTAAATTTATTCTGTAAGATCAACACTAATGTCCAATTTCTTCACTTAAAGATATCGATTAGATAAATATAAATATACGGATAACAAATCAAATTAATCAACTGACCAAACAGACAACCGTTTTGATTGGTTATCCGTATACTTACACTTATCCGATAAATATCTCTAAGTGAAGTAATCGGGCATAAAGCAGCTACCTACCGTGCTTTTGGTTTGCCTATGTCTCTCGAATTTTATTACTGCGAACCTCGGTGCTGTATTACAAACCTCTTAATCAAAAACGAGTAAGATTTTAGATTACCAAAAATGGTAAAATTGCATGTTCTATAATTTTGTTATTTTAATTATTTTGCTTATTTACGAAAATATTACCAAACAGTTTTGTCAGGGAAGTGGAGAAATATTTTATTTTTATGCAACAATCGGGGAAATGAAAAGTTCGCCAAAAGTCTGTTTTGTTATTCTAGTTTTGTTTTCGAAGATCTTCCATTTTAATAGTAAGATGGTTTAGTTTCGATAATAGTTAATAAGATCAACTTAAAGTGGTATCAGATGTTTCTGGTTGTTTATTATTAAGCCCATTATGAAGGCTTACAAGGACAAACAATATAAACCATTATCCTTGGAAAAATAATAATAATAATAATCTTTTGAGAGAATATTCATATCCTAATTTCAATAACGAGTTTTCTCTTGCAAGATTGGTAGTAGTTTTCTAAGGCTAGTCAACCATATTGTTTGTGATAGATGACTCGATAACAGACCACCGATTGAACGAAGGACCCGAAACGTCGGATCCTATTTTTAAGTTGTTCTTCTATCTCAAGTCGCAAATAAACTTTTTTTTTTCAATTTACGTAAATTATTTAAATGTAAAGCGTCGTTCTCAGCCAATTTAAAAATTTTTTAATTTTACGTAGCATTAATTGTTAGGGAACGACGCTTTAGACTTAGAGCGCGTTCTCACGGTTCAAGTTTAATCCACCGATTATAGTTGATTCACAAAATTTGAAAGAAATATGAAGTGTGAACCTTCGTTGATGAACTAAAAAGTTGTTCAACTAGATTAAAACAAGGGTTATTTCATTCAACTTTTGTTGATCAGCTATAATCAGTCATTAAACTTGAATCGTGAGAACGCGCCTTTAGATACACACATAAGTAAATATCTGGAAAAGTTCCGTAATTTGTTATTGGAAAATTTAATGGAAATCCGATTTGGGTAATATCCTCAATTTTTTGAAACTTAACCCCTATAAAGTTTTTTTATTCGATTCCCCAATTAGTTTTCAAAAAGTCAGCTCTCTTTCACTTTTTGTTGCGTAAAACTAGTACACATTCAGAATTACCGAATGAAACTTGGGAAATATGTTCAGGCGTACATCCTTGGTAACATATTAAAAGTTCCAAGTCATCCTGTATACGATCTCCTACAGGATTCTTGGAGTTTCCTCTAAGCAAATATGGTGACAAACTACACGTTACCGTTTTTCTAGAGCAAAGCTTTACAGGAAACTCCCAAGAATTTTTTGAGGTTTTTTCAGTTTTCTGGACGACTTGGAATTTTTAACATGTCGGTCATCAAGGAGAGGGGCATCTAAATATGTTTTCAAATATTCGTTTTATAATTCTACTCGGCCAAGATTATTTGCTGCATTTTTCTGGTTCATCTTTTATTTTTGATCGATTTTCAATTTTTTGGTCTTCAATTTTGCGTTATATTATGTCCGTAAAAAAAATTGTCGATAATTTTAGCATATTTTCTTATTTTGAAGAAAGAATTTATTAAATCTTCCCTTCGTTATAAGAATTTTTGATGAAATTTTTCTATAATCGACACTTTTTGTATGTACAAATATTGGGAAATTCTAAAGTAAGACCATAAAATCGAAAATGTGCCCAGCAATAAACATGATTGACAAAAGAAATGCAGTAAATAGTATTGCAATATAGGCTGTACAAAATTCAAGCCGATCAAAAACATGAACTAGAAAATATGGTTAATTCTTATATAACTTGTTCCGAAGCTGTACCCACCTATTTTCTGAGAAGTTATTCCCGCTCAAGTTTTGTTTTTCGTATGACGATACAGTACATTGCAGGGTAGCGGGAACTTCAATTATGAAAACCTAAATCTATATATGTTTTCCTAAAATGCAGTTTTTATATGTTTAATGTCACTTAAGTTACCGGTCACTTAAACGGTAACTTAAGTGACATTAAAATGACATAAAACCTGCATTTTAGGAAAAAATTCAACGATTTAGATTTTCACAATTGAAGTTCCGAATATTACAATACGCTACAATGGTACTGTATCATCATACGAAAAGCAAAACTTGAACTGGAATTAGTTTTCAGAAAAATAAGTGGGGTACAGCATCGGAACAAGTTATATGAGAATTGACCACAGACGATCAACAAAAAGTGTAAGAGTCTAATTTTTTAAACTTTGGTAAATATGTAACTGCTTCAAAATTTTGTGAAACTTTGTATTTTGATGTAGATATTATATTTTAATGTTTTATAAATTTCATGCAATAGTTAAATATTATTTAACATTAACCAATACAATTTGCACTTATTTAATTTATGCAGATTTTAAAGTAAGATCAAAATTGCGAACTGATGTAACGAAATGATGTAGGAATTACGTTCAGCAAAGAATTGGTTAAAATAAATTTAAATATGTATGTACTTGTTTGCAATTGTAATAAATCTATTGTTTCATTAAAAGTAAATGTTTAAATTTATGTTATTAAAATATTCACCGCACACCACTGATTGTGTATCTTCGGTAATTGAGACAGGTGTGTCTGACGTTACAATCTAACGCCTTATTGTTTATAAGTTTTATTTGTTTAACATTATGCACATGTACACATGTTGGTATCATAGGCGTATCCAACAGTAGAAAGTAGGGTTCACTTGTATGATACAACTTAATGTATGTTTCCGAATTACTTGGAAAGAATATTTCATAATGAAGTACGTTTGTTCCAGCTTCGTTATGAAAATATATGTAGTTAGTATTATATAGAATAGAACTGGTTGTAGGTTACTCGTGTATGAATGAATGAACGACATCAGTCATACTCAATGCTCATTGGACAAGGACATACCTACCAAGTGACGCTCACATCAGGTGTTGTAGTTGTTTGTTATATTATATTACCAATGACTTTGTAATCATGTATCATGAGTAAAACACAATGAATTGTATTACTATTTCTTTGTATGCATCATCATATGTAAGCTACGTGACACATCAGTAGGTTAAGTAGCATGTATAAAAGTAAAACACAACGAACTGTATTATTTATTTGTATGCATCATCATAAGTAAGCTATGTGACATCGCAAGACAAAGACATACTCATTGCTTATTGGACAAGGACATACCTACCCAGTGACGCTCACATCACGTGTTGTACTTGTTCGTTATATTATATTACTAACGACTTTGTAATAGGTTAAGTGTCATGAATAAAAGTAAAACACAATGAACTGTATTATTATTTATTTATATATGCATCATCATAAGTAAGCTTCACATAATATATTACAAGTATAAGTCATTAAAAAGGCCTTCCCCGTAGCGACGAACTTCAACGTTCGTCCACCAGAGGATTAACAATGACAAATTTTATTTTTCAAAGTGAAATTGTCAAATAAAAATTTGACATTTCGGACTTAGAAAAATTCGGGGACTAACTCTCGCCGCTCGCAGCGGCAGCATCTCCCCTCAAACAAATGGTTTTCTTGCCCGACCGACCCCCCCGATCTTGGTGGTCCTCGCTTCGCTCGGACCAAGCTTCTTGGGGGAGTGTTACTTGTTGGAGGTCCTCGCTTCGCTCGGACCTACGTCCTTTCGCACTGCTTCGCAGTGTCCCACAAGCCCACCCTCAGAGCTACACTTACTTATATAGCCAAAATTTTCCCACTACATTTAAGACCTTAGTGGGGGGGTCACGTGACTCCCCACCGACTTGTTGCACTTACACAATGCTTTCGTGACGTTTTATTGTTAACATAAGTACAAGTCATTTCTTTCTGATTTGCAATATAAGCTACAATCTTAACGAACACTTCCCGAAGAAGCTTGTTCCACTAACAAAGACGATGGTCAAGAAAACCACTTTTTTAGGGGGAGAGACTCACCGCTACCGGCGACGGTGTTATGTCCCAAATTTAACACTCCAACTTCCTTCTTCTCCCCGAAACCTCCATCTTCGCCCATTCCAAAGTCGATTACGTAATCTGCTATTCTCTCCGTTTATCTGAAATTCAAAATACAAATTACAATCGGTTTTTCAAATTTACACAATACACACAATATTTGTGGGGGGCGCGGGGGGTCAAAATCCCGGGATAAAATTTACTAACTCCTGTTTTCGACTACTTTTCAAAACTGTCACACTTTACACAATACAGACATCATCAATTACGGGGAATATTTGTGGGGGGCGCGAGGGGTCAAAATCCTGTGATAAAATTTACTACGCCACACTAACTCCTACTTTGCCTGATACTACCCCGAACTTTTCAAGACTATCCCACTTTTCCCTAAATTACTTAACACTTCCAACTACTATCTCCAACTTCTGAGACTACCTCGTATAGGTACAGCCAACTGCCAGGGTGATTTACCCTTGGTAAACCCAAATCAATTTTTGACTTAACATTTTCATGGCGCAAACCTAATTTTTTCTCCACTGCTCTGACCAAACTAATCACGTTCTGCCCGTATTGGAACCAACAGATTTCTCGCATTAAGCGACTGGAGTTTTTCCGTCCCTCCGCCCCTAATTCTTTTGGAAATTTACAATATTCCTCGCAATTTAAACAACTTTCAAAAAACGCCAAGTGCATTTACAAATAACTTCAAAGATACTAATGCCAACTTTTAAAGGAATATCTTCGCGAACGATTTTACATATCGACACCCAAATATATGCATAACTCGATTTTCAAAATTTAGAGGGTTATGCCAAGTCTGCCGTCTTAAGGGTCCTGTTCCGTTGTCTATTTTAGAGGTCTAACAGTAATGATGCTACGTCGTTATTAAATGACATAAAATATTTTTACTTGTGCAAATTTACAGGAAAAGTATTGATCTTTACCGGTATTGAGCCACTTTATCAATTTTGCCGGTACAAAAATAATTATTGAATCCAGAAGTTGCTAAATTTTAACACTTTACAATCCGCAATAAATGATTGCCAGAATTTTTTTTTGCAATTTTCTTTGAATAGCGGTGTAATGTAATGTCTTTAGAACACCGTAATATCTTGCAAAATTTGAATAGAAAAAAAATTTTATAAGAAAAGTAATTATTGGCCATACATAGTTTTTGCAAAATTTGAAGTGCATCTTTAGTTGCATATATTAAATAAAATTGAATACTCTCTTACAGTAGACGAACCATATTTACTACCTATTAATGAAAAATTCATGTTGAATGTACACTGTGACGATTGGAAACCCTAAGTAGTCGATCAAGCAAGTTCTTTAAATTTTGTTACCAACATACTGCAAGTTTTTAGTTTGAAGATTGTATTTTGTATAGCTACACCCCCATATGGTACGCATAATTTGAACCGGACATTGAATCTAACGCCGGGCGGCAAAAGTTTTTTTTGTTCTGATCTATGAGTAGTATATCTAGATTTGCTATGCTTACAGTTGGTTTGCTTTTCAGTTGTTTTGCTTCTGGTATATTTTTGTGTTTGATAAATCAGAGATACATATTTTTGTATCATTACTATGTATATAAGACTGAATATATTTAAATGAAAATGTAAACAAAATTTATTTAAAGATCCAACTTCTAACCTTACACATTATAAATAGCAATATTTAACCCTTTAACGCTCTCTGGTAAGACGTTTTACCAGTTCGCATCAAGCATAAATTACATATACAGTGAGTAACGAAAATATCCGGACACTCCTATGTTAACAATGTAAATTGGACATTTTGAAACCGTTTTTTTTTCTAAATTTCTAAAAAGTTTTGCTATAAAATCGATTTTTATATGAAAAAAAAACCTGCTTCAAAATGTCCAATTTACATTGTTAACATAGGAGTGTCCGGATATTTTCATTACTCACTGTAATATACTCTGCATGTCAAAATAATTTGAAATCACTATTTGGACGAATAAAGATTTGATAGAAAACATTTTTGCGCATTACGGTTAAAGAAATTCCGAATCTTTTAAGTTTTTTTTTCATTTTTATTTCCGGCTTTCAGATTTTTTTTATAAGTGCGAATTCCAAAATATGATTTTTCAAAATAAATTTTTATCGCAATTTTACTATTCATTTGCATTGTTTGTGTCGCTACACATCTCTGTTTTAATTTGCCGCCAAATATTCTGATATATTACGGAGTTCTACATAATATTATGTACTAATGATGTAATATCATTCCGTCGTAAAAAAATACATAACAGAATCCAGTGTTAAAATTCAGCACTTTCTGTGACAATATCTGTCAAGATAATGCTTTTCCTACTACTTGAATTAATCTTAATAGCAGAATATTGAAAAATAAAGTCTGTGGTCAGAGCCGTTTTCGAATTGACCATGAAAGAGCACCCCAAACAACCGGATATTTGTACTTTTAAGTTTCTTGGTCAACATGGGTTTGAGTGACATGTGTCCAACTATGTTTTTACGCCCAAAACCAATAAATGCAGTTATTGCACTAATCGTAACCATTGAAAGTTAATAAATTAACTACGAAAAGATATGCATTTTTGGGGACGTATTTAAAAACTGGGGTCTTTTTTTATACTACGGTGATGTTGCTAAACGTATGTGGACATTTACATCGGCACGTTAAATTTTAGGTCCGCCTATCGGAATAAGAAATTTTACCTCGTACCACACCGCTGCCCCGCAGGAGAAACTTTAAAGATTGTGAACAGGACCCTTAAGCTAAAAAGCAGTAACTCCATTTCTTAAAATTTTTATTTATATCGCTTTTGAGGATTATTACAATAATATCTGTGATCCTGCAACACTAAAAACTAGTAAGACTAATAGTTATATGCAATAATTGGTAGTTTTACTGATTTTTAGTGTTGCAGGATCACAGATATTGCTGTAATACTCCTCAAAAGCGATATAAATAAAATTTTTATGAAATGAAGATACTGCTTTTTAGCTTAGGACGGCAGAAGTAACCTATGAAGTGTCGATATTTTGTCATTTGTATGTAATTTCAATAGCGCCCAAGATATCCTTTTCAAAATTAACGATATTATTTTTGTGGTTATTTCAATTACGGGAAATATTTGCGGGGGGGCGCGGGGAGTAAAAATCCTGGGATAAAATTTACTACGCCACACTAACTCCTACTTCCAACTACCCAACTTGCCTGATGCTACCCCGGAACTTTTCAAGATTATCCCACTTTTCCCTAAACTACTTAATACTTCCAAGTACTATCTCCAACTTCCGAGACTACCTCGTACAGATTACTGACCAACTGCCAGAGTGATTTATCCCTGGTAAACCCAAATCAATTTTTGACCTAAACACTTATTCATGACGAAACCTAAATTTTCCCCACTGCCCTGAACAAACTAATCACATTCTGCCCGTATTTGAACTAGCAGAGTTTTCGAGTCCATTCACCCCTAATTTTTTTGGAAATTAATAATATTCCTCCCAATTTAAACTAACAACTTTCGAAAAACGGCAGGTGCATTTACAAATAACTCCAAAAATACTACTGCTAAGTTTTAAAGGAATATCTTCGCGGATTTTATTTTTTCTAGTAATTCCAAACCGCCCAAGATATCCTTTTGGATATTAAGGATATAAAGCACCTGCTGTTTTTTTTAAATTATTATTTAAATTTAAAAGTGTACCATTTCACAACGAAATAGGGGTGGATGATATAACCAACTACCGTTAATTAAGACTAAGGTTTAGCTGTGTTTCACAGGAAATAAGTGCTATTAAAACTCTTCTCGTATAAAATAATACCGACACTTCCAAGGAATCAACTTGCAACTTATTTTCTATTTCGGGAGAGCAATTTCAAAGTTTAAAAATTTCCCAAAGATTTCACTTATGGACTGCAAAATGGTTGTTTCAAATTAAAAACAAGCATTTGGTAATTAAGCCAAACTTTCGGGAATTTTTTCAATTTTCAAATCGCTCTGCAGCAAAAAGTTAAAAATGAGTTACATATTTCTTCCATGGGAAGAGTGTCGATATAACTATAAAACACTTTAAAGTCTCGCTCTCCTCCAATTAACGCTACGTAAATTAATTTAAAAAAACTACATTTCTTCATTGTTTTCGTCTTCATGTGTTTACGTCAAATATATCGAGGAAAACGTAAGGAGAAATGTGGATGTTTTATTTTAATTTACCTCCGATTTACAAAGCATTAATCGGATTAGAATGGCACTTGGCAAAACAATATCTACTATTTTATATTTTATTTTAAAAAATACAAATTTGATGTCCAAGTATCTAGATTTTAGACGAAATTCCTAAAAAAAATACATTTTGGCTTATCACATTAGTATTTTTTAAATATAAAACAGCCGAATATTGTGCGCTTATATTTATATATGTTTCTTATATTATGTTTTCAAAATTACAAGTCATCTGTCGATGATTTTTTCTTATGAAACGCAGCAAGACCCCATCCTAAAGGGACTATGCCTAATTGGGAGGTCGAAAAAAAGCGACTTTGATTTTTTTTTTATTTCAGGAATCTAAAGAATTTCGATAATTTCCAAAGAATCCCAGGAGATTTCTAAGAGAATTCGAAACAAGTGTACACAAAGTTTTCGAGATATTTACCGAATCTTGTGTGGTTGTGGTCCAACAAATTAACTAAATTTAAGAATTATTCATTTGCACAAGTCAGTTAGTTATTAAAAAGTTATTAACAATGGTCTTTTTATGGTTGTTTGCCAATATTTTGAAAACCCACTTTTCCAGTTGAGACAAAAACTGTTCTTAATTGTACTGGTAGATCATAAAATTCTCTACAATAATAATTCTAACACAAAACCGATACCTACTACGATGCTTAAGTTTGTATTGGTCTGCCTTCAAAATTTCACCAAGGGGTGACAAAGTGCTTGTCCTCGGTCATTTTTTGGTAACAGCCTTATGACGTTTTCCGGTCGTTTAAAATGCAATCACGATTTTAAAAAAAATCACCGTCTCGATACATAAGAAACATTTTTCTTGGGGACAGTACAATTATTATACCTTCCCTGTAATTGATTTTTTGCATTAAAGTTGTTTGTGATTTTCGGTTCTTAATATTCGATTGAGAAGCAGAAAAGATATTAATTATTATTTTCTTGTAGAAGCAAAATCCCTATCGAGAGAATAATTAATTGATTGCCTCGTACGCAGTGGCGTATTTACCCAAGGGCCAAGAGGGCCATGGCCCGGGGCGGAAGGCTTCGAGGGGTGGCGCAAGGCGTCCCTCGCGCTCAGCTTGGGGCGCATTTTATAATCGTTATACACTGAGAGAACAAATAAAAATTATTTTTTTGTTTTTTATAATTAATTTATAGAGTGGCAAACCTTTTGGGCCCAGGGCGCCAAATTTTAAAATACGTCACTGCTCGTACGATATCTAAGAACCAAAAACCCAACTGCAAAAAGCTGTAATACCATTAGTATCACTATAAAAAAATGACAAACAAGAAGTGCTTTAGAACTTCATGGTTTGAAGGCAAAGACTATCGAATCCCTTTTCCAATTATTATTATAAAGAATTTTATGTCTTAAAAAAGCTCTATCTCTGTTGGTTTCTAAGATAATGAAGAAAATGCATTTTTTTTGGCAAACATCATCAATAAATATTTAACCCGGCTAACAAGGACTTGTGGAAAATCAAGTTTTCTTAAACTAATAATGAATAATATCGATACTAACTAAATTCTTATACTTGGGAGTTTTAAATTGTACATGTTAAATTAACAAATTGTATAACCCTAACTAATATTATTACAAACGGCAGATTATTGTTACACCTTATTAATTTAACATGTAATCATTAAAACTTCTAATTATAACTATTATGTTAATAATTTAAAAACTAGTCTTATACTATTAATGTTGTGTTGGAAAAGTTATCTGTTCGTAGTTGCAAAGAAGATCCAATTAACAGCTCAAAACGTCGACGAAAACTTATCGATGTTTAATAAAATGAATTTAAAATAAGAAATATCTAGTAGATTTATAACATCTAGTATTATTTTGTTAAATACTCCTAACATATAGATTTTCATTTAATCTTGTCCAAAATTTCGAGAAACCTAATGAAATTATTTTCATTCCTTCGATACCCAAGCCCCACGGAGTAATTAAAAATTTTGACACAGTTACATACGGTGGATCCAGAAATGAA